>RCWM02000046.1:0-1306666 GCA_003667255.2 Euschistus heros
TGTCTAATTCGGAAGAAGAAGTATCCAATCCTTACAATCAAAAGAGAATTTCCAGATAAAAAAGTAATTTAGTCTCCCAAAAAATGAAAAGAATGGCCTAGAGACCTTTTAACAGTTCTTCAGTTTTAAATCAGAATATACTCTTGCAATGTAATTATCGTCTTCAACAGGCGCACACATTTCTTTCTGATATTCTTCTTCATCCCTCTCATCTACTTCTCTGCTTCCTCCTTCTTGAGCAGCTGATGCCACGAAAAAAACGATCTGATTGTAAAAACCTCCCTTTGAACTAGCACCTTATTATTTGGTTTGGTTCTGAAAAATCTCTTCGTTGGGGTGACTTTGAAGTGCCATAGTGGAGGGGGTTTGAGGGCAGGGCATTACTGGGACTCTTAAAGGGTATAAATCAAGATTTGTGTAGTCATTTACGATCTTCGAAGGACTGGCTTGAATACAGTTCCACTTTTCGTCCCCCAGAGAATGCCATAGGTCCAAAACCTTGAAGGCTGAACGAGACTTTCGTACAATTGGCTTGAAGCCGTCTGTTAAGTTTCTAAGTTAACTTCTTCTCAATTTGGGTAAAAATCCGATCTGGAGGGGTTTGTTTCTTCTCCATGTTCTGGATGGGATGAAAGGATCGCAGTGTCATGGTCTAGTAGGGATATCTGCAGCGTAGAGGATATATAGGACTGGACCAAGAACGCTACCTTGTGGAACACCTGCCTCAATTTGTGTTTCCCTTGATTGAGGTAAAAAGGTTTTAAGTTTTGAAAAGCAAACCGGCATGCCATCCCGGTCAAAAGCTTAGCTGTCCAGAAACTTCTTCTACAGAACTATATGGTCTCTACACTAAGATAGATCGAATGAAAATTTTTGTGTACGAAACGATCTGTGATAAAGGAGGGGTTAATTGCCTTAGGAGGTAAGGGTTAACGGTGAATAACTACAAGCCGCCCATGAACCATCTTCAGAGGAAATGAGGAGAGACGGATGTTAACTGAATAAGAGGCCCTTATTGAACTGAAACAACCGCGCGGCTGTGGACGGATGGCCGGTTTTGAACTCACTACGGTTACGGAAGGATTTGGCCGGTTTTGCAGCACACTGTGTTTTTCAAACGCAGGTTTAATTTCACGGGTTTTTGCGAGGTTTCTTGTTTTCAATAGATGGAAAATGTATCTTAGGACTCAGAAAACAGAAAAGACATATTTCTCAAAATTGAGGAGTTGGCCGGTTTTGTAACTAGACGACACAATTATACAAAAAACATATTGCTGCCCAACTTCATTGGGTTGCAACATACACAGCATACCAATCTGTCTAATTAAAGATAGCAACACTCTATATAGAATGTTCAGCATAAGACTGCAGCAACTTTGGGAGACGATTTTGGGCATCATTTGCAACAAAAAATTCCCTATAAACTATAGCTCGATTCTCATTCCGTTTTTATAAAGATTTTAATTTTATGTTTTTTCAAGAAAAATGTTTTTCTACTTTTTTGACAAAATAATTGTCTATACTTTCCGGGAACTATTAAACCTAGACCACTTTCAATATGCTCATTAAAAGAATATTAAATTTCCTTTTAAATAAGCTCTTCTAGAACTTGAAAAATAGCCGCCCATCTGTTTTTAATTTTGTGATCGAAAACATGATAAGTAGCAAGTTTCCAATTTCGATTCCAGAACTTTGACCTGAATTTTTCTCAAACAATATTACATATGTCCGAAACGTTGTGCTACTCAAAAAAAACTTCGAATGCTATACCATAAATAGTTGCTTAATTTTTAGAATTGATACTGAAATCGCTTATTACATTTACAAAAAACAGGGAGATGGCTACCTCGGCGTTTTGGGATAAAAATACTGAAAGAAGCTCAGAAATATTAAATAGTTTTATTATTATTTATTGAATAGAAAAGTAATTTAATCACAATTACCTATTTATCTTATTCTAATATTTCCAATTTAAGAAACTTTTAAGATAATTTAATCAAAATTTACATACTTAATTTACAATAATTGTTCAAAATATCCTCCCTCTTCTCTGACACAGCACCGGTCATCTTCTGACTGCATCTACTGCTAGGCGAAGTTCATCATGATTTTGCCGCATTGTATTGCAGCACTCATAAATTTCTTTCTTCGCCCAACTAATTCAGGAGATTTTTTTTTTCTAATGGGCCAGCAGAGAGTCACGTGCCAATTTTAATTCTTTCTCCCTTGTTCTTTTCTTTTCTTCCAGTATGCTTTCATCAGTTCACCATGTTTCCTCTTTCTGTCCTCAGACCATTTTGCACCAATACTTTTCACTTTCCTGCCCTGGAATCCCTTCATTTTCAATACTTTTTGCCGAAAGTATTTTTTCTATTTTTATAATGTTTTTTTTCTAAATACCTTTTTACTTCATTGACCCAGCTTGTTGTTGATTTCTTACCCCACTTGATTTCTTATCAGTAGATTTTATTATTGTTAAACCTTCATAGTGCTATAAAGATGATGTAGTTTAAATTTGGTACAGATTAGTTCGGTAGTTTTCTTGGTTTCTGACCACAAACGAAAAATGTGTTGTCCTTTTATATAATAGTATAGATATAGATTATAGATAGACCTGACTATTGTTTCTCCAGTCAAGAAGGTATTTACCTTTTTTTTTTTTTTTTTTTTTTTTTATCATTCATTTACAACGATTTCGAGATTACAACAATATTGAGATTAAAATTAGCGCCCGTCTCATTTTAAGTAGCTTATTTCAACTTTGCATTCATTTTGAATGTTCTGTGATACCGCTCTGTTAATTGGAACCTTAATATGAAAAGCAGGAGGGGATCCTGCATTAATTGACTCCTCACATATTTATGTACTTAGCGCACTGATCCAATTATCATCGAAGGCTTAACAGAAGTTTAGTGAATTAATTTGCAAATTGAATCAATCTTAGGATTATGTAAATAGCCTAGTGGCAATTAAAACGACAGTTCGTAAGAAGCATTAGGAGGCTGAGTCGTTGCTGGGATCCAATGGCCAACTTGGATTGAGAAGTTGTAGGCCGTGGGGAGGGGGGGGGGGGGGGGGTATCATCTATTTAATCCTAAGTTTTACATCAGTTACCGCAACTAGTTGCAATTACTTGATAATGTCATCACCGGCCCAGTTTGAGGTAAATAGCCTGCATTCTCCCAACTGGCTGGGTTAACCGCTTCCAATGATTATCTTATAATTAGCGCTGCGGTCTCCTTAGATTGATAATTGTTAATTCAAACTATGAATAGGATATTACCTAATTTACATATCCAGAAAAAAAACCTTTCATAAAACATGTATAGCCTATTTAAAACATTATTGAAATGATCAGAGAAATGGGCTAAATAAGATTCATTCAGTGTGTATTTTATTTAATTTGTTTTTACATGCCAGACCCAAAAGACGAGAAACCACTCGGCGTTTCTAGACCCCATCATTTACTAGACAAGTGTTCAACGGACCTAATAAATTACAAAAGACCTATTCACATGACTGTAATTGGACCCTTTTAGATATACGGAGTTTGTCCAAACCCATTTGGGGCTCTACTGAACATTCTCTTATTCAGTCCTTACAATCCAAAATCCTTCGTAAAATCCTAAAAGCTCCTTATTATGTCACAAACAAACGTTATCCATTAGAATCTTAATGTTCCATATGTTGCTTATTTGCCCCAAAACAGATACCTATGCTTTCATTGTGAACTCTATACCCACTCATATCCGCTAGTCTCCTAACTTGTCGCAATCTCCATTCCCGATCCGAGGTGTCTGAAAAGAAGATTGCCAATTCTTCTAATGTTGAACTATTTTAGTTCTACAAGTAAGTAGTTCTGTTATTGTCACATCATTGTAATAATTTTCCTCAAATTTACAGCTGTATATAATGTATACAGTTGTTAATATCAATAAATAGTTAAAAAAAGAAACAGTAATTCTCTAAACAACAATTAAATATTGTAATTTACTCAAACCGATTCATAAAAAAAGGACAATGATTTTCACCGAACATGAAAATACCTAATTTCTTTTCAAATAATTTGATTAATCAATAAATAATCATCTTGTTTCGAAATTATTTGTACGTTTTTAGTACTGATGATGAATGTTGAAAAAATCATCGTGTGGCGAAGCACTGTGGGGCCAAAATTAAAAAAAAACGGAAACAAAAATTCAATATGTTTTTAACTAAAGAATGTTTCTTTTAAGTCTCATTTTATTCAGAGTAGAAAAATTACTTTAGAATTACATGCTAAAAAAAAAAAAAATAAATAAAAAAATCTAATTTGGGAAAAGACTAAAGGAAAAAATAAAAAAAATTTAGGAAATCACTCAGATATTATAATTGTATTCTAATTTCTAAAATGCGTTTAATTGTGGGTTTTAGATATTCATCAATTCCTTTAAGAAAAGGGGGGGGGGCATTAAGATTTAGCAAAAAACAACTCATTTATAAAAAAAAAAAAAAAATATTCAAATTGAGGATATATTCAAAAAATAGAACACATTAACTTAAATACAAAATTAATAGACACAATTATAAAACTAAGTTTAATAAGTTTAAATTAAAATTGAAATGGGCTTATTTTTTTTTTTTTTTATATATATCAATTTATTGAAATTTACAACTATAAAAATATGTACTTCAAGGAAATGAGCTGATAACGATTACAATGACATGTAAAAACTTGAAAAGAACTACTCATCAGTAGCACTAAAAATTCTACACTAGAAGATCTCTTCTTTTCAGACGCTTCGGGGAATTATTTGGAATGGAGTGGGAAGCAAGGTGAGAAACTAATCGATTTGAGCGGTTATGGAGCTTACTATGAATAGGTAGGTATCTGGTTTGGGCTAAATAAGCAACATATTGAACATTAAGATCTTTATGGATAAGTTAAAAAATATAAATCACAACTCTAATGCTTTTGCACTAACTGGAATATTTGTATTCTTCGTTCGGTTAGTGGAGGAAGTGTCAGATGATCCTAAAACATATTTAGGTGAAAATTTCAGAAAAATTAAAATAACTACCGACTACAGGATTATGCAGATGAATTTATAGGGATATTTTTTCCGAAGAAAAAGAAGAAAGAAATTTTAATCAAAAACAAAAAACAAGTTGATGCCCTAATTTTTCCTGGAGTGATTAAATTAGCAATTGATATTTATAGTAAAATCCTAATTATAGTCAAAAAATTTCCAAAAATCAACTATATTTCTTTAGTTAAAAAAAAAAATAAATAAATTTACGTTTAATTTAAAAAAAAATTTACAAGAAGCCAAATATAAAATGCTATTTTTAAATCTATTATTCACCTCGAAATGAAAACTGAACATTATAGAGACAATTATTCAGGCCTGTAAACATAATATGGACCTCAGCTACGCGCCTAGCCTATATTAAATAATTTATGGCTTGCAATAAATTTCATTTAAGCCAGAGCAGTGGAAAATTTAAGAGACGGTTTTCGCACACAAGACAGGCCGGGAAATTTAGAGATCACACTTAATTCTAATGATGAGAAGTGCCTTAATTCCGTCGAGAAGGGCTAAGGCGGCCTAATGGGATGTCGTCTTAGAGCCTATTTCAAACCCAGTTTGACACCGTTCTTAACCGGGATCCCATACAGCTTCCTAGTCCCTTAATACAACTTACGTGCTTTATTAAATTTAATTTATTAACCGTCATTGGTATGATTTTCTTTGTGTTTTTAAAAAGATTTGTGTGTGTATATTTATAAATAAATATGGATAAGTGAATGTAATGAATTCGTTTGTCATGTTGAACTTCTATATCTAGAATGTGTCAATTAAACGAAGTAATTATTAATTAGATAGAAGATAGATCGTAATCTGTTTACAATAAAATAAAATAAAAAGGAGAGAAAATGAGCGGTGGATAGAGGAGCGAGAAAAGTGAACAGATGAAGGAGTATTAGAGAAAACGTAAAGCTAACTTGTTGGTTTAAACGTGGTCCTCAGCTGGCCTGTAAACGGGTATCTGATAGAGTAAAAAAAAAGAAATTAAAAAAAAACAATAATTTTTTTCTTTTCTTTTTATTTCAATGTAGAGTTTACTATGTTTAAAATGCATATTTCCATTAAGCGATTATCATAATATCTTTTTAAAAAGCTGTTCCGCTGTGGGTCCACTGACCAATAATTTAGATCAAAACCTCCAAAATCAAAATATGTTGAAATGAATTGGAATTAAGTTAATTCTATTGTCCGATACAAAGACAAAAATAATCCAATCAAAAGAAGAGCTGAATAAAGGTTACTAGGTATTTATTAACATTATTCTGCCACCTTGCGAACTTGTATGGTATTTGATTTAAACATAGTGTAGTTAAGTGATTTATAACTTCCTTATTTTTAAAGTTCAGACTTTGATTTTAATACGAATTATTCTCAAGGAGGTATGTATAACTAAGATAAACTTTTCGAAAATTTTATATTATTCTTTTATAATTTATGTAACCATTAATTTCAAGTTGTTTTTTCAATGCAACGTCGTGATTAAATTAATTCATATCTTTTATGTTGAACGCAGTTGAATCGCAAGTTCTGTGTGGTACTTTAGAGATACTATCTCGTAAACATAATGTGAAGGAAAAAATTACCCTAAGTTGCCCCTTTTTGAAATAATGATATTTTACTGATCATTTTCTCAAACGATGGCAATGCAGCCAGGACCTTTTCCTCTGAAAAACAAACATAAGCACAGATAACTGTAGTTGACGCTGAGATTCTAAATATATTCCACTCAATATTTATCAATGACTCTTGGGGGCACAAAATCATGGTACATTTTCAAAATTCACTAAGAAAACAGCAGAGCTGTTTGAAGACAATTAAGACTTTAATTGCAACTCCGCCTACAATTAGTTCCATACAATTTTATATTTCGCTTTCGTTAATTGTTACCAAAAAAAAAATTGTTCCTAAATGTCTAGTGTAAAACTATTGTAAATTTTATAATATAAAATGTTAGTTTCATTTTTTGTTATTCTTTCAACTCTCTCTCTCTCTCTCTCTCTCTCTCTCTCTCTCTCTCTCTCTCTCTCTCTCTCTCTCTCTCTCTCTCTCTCTCTCTCTCTCTCTCTCTCTCTCTCTCTCTCTCTCTCTCTCTCTCTCTCTCTCTCTCTCTCTCTCTCTCTCTCTCTCTCTCTCTCTCTCTCTCTCTCTCTCTCTCTCTCTCTCTCTCTCTCTCTCTCTCTCTCTCTCTCTCTCTCTCTCTCTCTCTCTCTCTCTCTCTCTCTCTCTCTCTCTCTTTCCTCTGAAAAAACAAACATAAGTACAGATAACTGTAGTTGACGCTGAGATTCTAAATATATTCCACTCAATATTTATCAATGACTCTTGGGGGCACAAAATCATGGTACATTTTCAAAATTCACTAAGAAAACAGCAGAGCTGTTTGAAGACAATTAAGACTTTAATTGCAACTCCGCCTACAATTAGTTCCATACAATTGTTTTAAATTTTATATTTCGCTTTCGTTAATTGTTACCAAAAAAAAAATTGTTCCTAAATGTCTAGTGTAAAAACTATTGTAAATTTTATAATATAAAATGTTAGTTTCATTTTTTGTTATTCTTTCAACTCTCTCTCTCTCTCTCTCTCTCTCTCTCTCTCTCTCTCTCTCTCTCTCTCTCTCTCTCTCTCTCTCTCTCTCTCTCTTAATCATAGTGGAACATGCATGTCATACAAAATCCTTGTTAAAAAACAAAAAAAAAAAAAAAAAAAAAGAATAAAAAAAATTCACGTTTCAATAGCCTTTGACACGTTTTCCACTCATTCAAAAACGAAAAATTACTGCGAGAGGTTTTGACCGCAAATACTAGTCATTGGCCCCACATGTTCTTTAAGTCCCAAGTTATAAAAATCTAAGGTTACATGTACATTACTATGGCAAAAACCTTGGTTTCCTCAAAAATTTCTTTGGACTACAGTATATCTGCTACGGATTGGAATAGATAGGTAAAATCTACGGCATTTTTCTGATTTAGTCTCACCCATTTTATTTGTTTACGATCAATCTGTATATATTTTAATGTATATTTGTTTCCCATTCTAAGCAACTAATTAATTTGCTTCGCATTCCATTCCTAACAATCCTCCGAGATTTCTGAAATGAAGAACCTCTGAATCGTCTTCTATAGAGGACCTTAAATTTCAGAGCTACGAATGGATAATTGCCTTACGAATTTTTGTCCTCGTGTCACTATAACTACAATACCACGTCTTTACTTAATGTTTAAATATTAACATTATGTGAATACCGCTACAAACCATGAAGGGTCTTGGGTTCAGTTCTTAGTTGAGGACGTACCGTTATTAGGCCAACGGTTGTGAAAGGAGGAGATTAGGCTGAAATCACGCTCAACCACCAGATTTAAGATAACAGAGAATATATTATCTGGTCTCAGTCGAACTCGGGCCCGGGAGTTTGGCAGCTAACTGCCTTGACTGAGTCACCGCGCTTTCCTTATTATTTTTAAATTTTAAATTTCAATAAATGAATGAGAAAAAAAAACTTATGGTTATGGTTAACATGATTGTCATGTATGTTTTTTGAGATGCCGAATCCAAATCAGATTTATCTTTCTTTTTTTTTTTTTTTTTTTTTTGTAATTTCCAACTTTACCTTCTTTTTATTTTCAAAAGCAGTTATATCTAAAAAAAGAACTCCTTGTTCATAATGACAATTGTTCAATACAGATTATAATATTGAATATATGCCACAAAATGGAAAGGATGTTTTGGATTTTTCAATGAGTGTGCTATCGGCACCATAAAAAATGCTTAATCCCTGTTCCTACAACCCGATAAATGTTTGTGATAAAACTCTTATAAGTTGTTTCCCGAAACCAAGAGATTTGAGCAATGATTGATTGATGAAAGATTTAAATAAAATTGTTAGTTGTCGATCTTGATGTTTGTTCTATTATTATTAAAAAGTTTTTCTTTAATGAATAATTTTCATGGCTAGTGATATTATTGATTTTGTTAAATGATGACGAATATATTATAAAAAAAAATCTCATATTTATTATAAATTAGGACTGCGTGTCCAGTCCATCCATGACTAAATATTATCTCTGATACAATATTTTAAGTATTTGATGTTTAATTTTTTAACTATTTTGAATTCAATGTCTGCGTAGCATATTTAGAGAAAATAAATAAAAGGTTCAACGACCCCGAAGATTCGATGCCGACACCATTAATCTCTGACTATTTTTCTAGGCCTACTACATCAATTCTAAGATCCTTAAGATTAGTCCTGACACAATCCTCTCATCCATACCTTCGTCTAATTCTCGGACGTTTAATTGAATCTCAAAACTGATTACTCTTTTTTTATGGTGCTAAAATATTTAGAAATAAAATATATATATATATTGTATCCAGTTATTGAAATTTACAGCTGTACAAAATATATACACAACAAGTAAATGTGTTGATAACGATTACAATAACATGTCAAAACTTGAAAAGAACTGCTCATCAGTAACACTTCTATGAAAATTCTACACTAAAGTGTCTCTAGGCCATCTTCTTTTCAGACCTCTCGGAGGATTATCGGGAATGTAGTCTGAAGCAAGCTGAGAAACTAGTGGATTTGAGTGGTTATGTAGCTCACCGTTTCGTTTGAGTTAAATCAGTGACATACGGAACATTAAGATTTTTATGGATTAGTTTTATTTTGATAAAGTAAGGAGCATTGAGTATTTTTTTAAAAGGATTTTGGATTGTAAGAATTGGATACAAAATAAATTGCATGGTTTAGTGCAGCCCCAAAGCTAAACTCAGTACGTCCAAATAGGTCTAATCATTGTCAGGTATATGAGTCTTTTGTAATGAATCGGGTACTTTGAACGTTTGTTTAGTAAATGTTGAAGTAGTCTGTATTTAATCTTATTCGAAACAATTTTATATGATTTTATTACTTTGTTTTTAAATATATGTATATAGTTGCATGTTGTACTTTTATAAAATAGAGAAAACGATACGGTATATGGTACATATTGATATATCGAAAGAATAAAGTCTGTTACTACTAGCAGTTTCTTGTTTTAGTCTTTAAAATTAAATATTATTGTAAAACTGATGGTACCTACTAACCATTATTATGTTGGAATATTATATACAGTAGCTATTGAAACAGTACTTGTACTAGTACCATGGTTCGTAGGAGATTTAAGGATTCCATTCTTAAGCTAATAACGGTTCAAGTTTTATTGATGCCATTGTGTTCCCTAATTTCACTCGAGCAATTGACATGGCCTATAGGATCCCGAGGGGACTGTTCCACGACCTCCATTATTCCTTCCAGCCACATTGTCGGAAAGGCATTTGTATACTGCAGGTTGTTTGAAGTGGGCAGAGGGAGAAACCCTGCCGAAGGAAAAGGAACCAATAATTTTCCCTCCTGCGATTGGGAGTGGGGGCACTTTGGCGGCAGGTGATTGGCTCGACAAAAGGACATCATTATCCTTCCTCTTCTTTATTGATATGACCCCGGCGGCGGGGATATTGAAAGCAGTCTCAAGAGATTACCCTTCTCGACCAGTCCACTGTTTGTTTGCCCATAACACACAGGCTCTAGAATGATATCGTTTCCCATGGCCAACTTTTATTTTGCAATTCCCCTAGGTTATTATATGTCCCTTATAAGTTTAGTTTTCTTTGCAGCAATAATAGAAAATCTATAGTGTAAAAACTATAAATAAAAAAAATATGCTTGATGTGAAGAATCAATTATAATAATTTATTAGATATGAATAGAACTGAATTTTTTAATGTTTTATTTCAATGATTTGGTCACCTTGTCATTGTCTTTAATAACTCTATGATATTTTTCTATCAGTAATAAATAATGATAACTTATCCGGTATAAGTTTTATTATTTTTAAATAAAATAAAATTTAAAAAAATAAGAAAGTTTAGTTTCCTGTTAAGAAATATAAGATGAAAATGGTCTGGTATGCAACCAGGAGAAAGTAAAAACACATCCAAGTTAAAAAACTATTTTTGGAGAGCATAGCATATGCTTTGACCTTAGGTCTTATTCATGGCTGAAATTAAAAAAAAAAGTTACAGTGTTTTCATTGAAATGAGAAACAAAATTTCACAATTTTTAAAGGTTTATTGAGGAACGATAGAAAATACAAGAACACACCAACAAAATATTATATAGAAACCAAATAACGACTAAAAACATGCCTAAATTACGTAAACAACTATAATTTTGGCAAACAAGGAACAAAACGATACCTATAAAATAAATTGCACACAGATTCCTTGAGAAACACTTTTGGAAAAATGCAATCTGCACTAGTTAGACAAAAATTGTTAAAATATAAAAACGAGCACTATGGCTTGAAAAAATTTAAAGCTCTAACCAGGAAAAATTTTAACAGTCAATATACTTGCACATAGATGACAATAACCTTATTAACAAGAAGCAAAACGCTACCCCAAATAATTTGGATTTTAACCAGCCTATTAACTCCTTAACTTCAAAATATCCTCGTTTATTGATTTGCTTAAAAGGAGCAATGCTGCCTAAGACTTCTTCCAACAGGGAGGTCACCTTGCGCCAAAATATACTTGGTGCAAAGTCATTCCTAATTCAAATTAAAAGTGGCATTCTATTTTATTTTCAAATACCAAGAATTTAGGCAAATATTTTGAGCAATACGAATATCATATATTTAAATTATAGAATAAAATAAGATTAAATTATAGAATAAAATTTATTAAATTTTAATTTTAATTTTAATTAAATTATAGAATAAAATTAATGCAAAATCGATTTGTGAAATATTTAGTTCTTGAAAGCACGACTTTATCCCACTGTTTTGATCTGTTATAAAACATGAGATGTAACTAGGACCAGCATGAAAATTCCTTATCATAAGTCTTAAGTAAGTAAGAAATATCAAATATCTCTCATTTAGACAACAGAAAAACGCTTTTTCCTCAATTGAAACTTTTTAGTGAGCTTGGTGCAAAGTCACGCCGTTTTACGGTAGTATTATTATGCATACTGAATTAAATAGTTACGTAAAAAACACAGAGAGCGGTAAGGTAAAGTACAAGATAGGAAAATATTTTTTAAAAAAATCTGATAATTGTAATATAAAAATTTTAAATAAATAAATAGCGAGAACAATAAAAATAAATAAATAATAGCAGTAAATAAAATCATATAATAAATTTTTCTATAACATTTAATTATATATACAACTTTATACATTATTTACAACAATTAAATTTGAGATTATTACAATTACATGTCAATGACGTGTGAACAACTGTTGGCTAGTAGCACTTCTTCGTCTCTTGGCCATCCTCTCAGCCAGAGGATTACCGGGAATAGAGTATGAGGCTATTTGGGAGACTAGTGGATTAGAGTGGGTATAGAGTTTACTATGAAACGATAGGTATCTGGTTTGGGCCAAATCAGCTACATATGGAACATTAAAACCTTTTTGGATTATTTTGTGACACAATAAGGAGCATGATAGATTTTATGAAGGATTTCGGGATTGTAAGGATTAGATACGAGAAGAAATTGAAGGCTTAACTACGTATGTTCAAATAGGTCTAATTACTGTCATGCGAATGTTTTTCTGTTATTCATTTAAATCTTTATTTGCACGTTTGTATAGTAAATGTTAGAGATGTCTATAGCGATGCGTAATTTCTTGTATGTGGAGTCCTAGAAAGTGGATCTTTTGAACAGGAAAAAAAAAAAATTAGAAAAAAATACCGTACTCTAAAACGGTTAGGGAAGTAAATTGGATAAACAATATAAAAATAAAGTTCGACAGTTATTTAAACTGTTTTTATGTATGTATGAAATTATTTGGATTCTTGAGTCAAAAACTCGTTTAATTAAAAAAACTTTACGAATTGTGGATTTATAATATCTAGATTTGAAGGGGTTTTGTTTAAAATGAAGCCATTGCCAGCTCGGAAGCAATATTATGTCACCAGATTAATATCTAACGGAAAATTCCCGCTAGGGAAAAGTTGAGCACTATTAGCTAGAGATTTTAATCTTAAATAAACTCCACAATAGTTATTTCTCCGCTCCCATTTAGTTTAAAAGCTTTTATCTGAGTTTAAATCAGGAGCCATTATCGGCTTCTGCGATTTCAGCTAAAAATATCAAATATAATTATGCAAAATGTATACTTTTGTCAGCGGTCCGCCATCAAGCCTTGAGACGAAATAATCTCATAATATTTTCGCTTATAGTTTGCTTGTTCCTATTGAACTTTTCGATAGAAGTAGAAATCCACGTCTTTTAAAGGAATTAAGAAATAAAATAGTGATATTATTATGTTCTTAAGGAAATCTAATGTACTTAAATAGATACTAGACCCGCTTCTTGTTTTGTAACTATTATCTTCAAAGCTTATTTTACAGTAAGTTCAGAAAACATAACAGAGGTTTCTTTCAATTGTTTACTTTATGGAGGCTAAATGAAATACAGATTCTATTATTTTCCAAAGTTGTAGTGTTAAATTACTGTTTATAATTTTATGTTGAGTTTACGATTTTTAGATCTATCTAAACATTTAATTTTGATGTTTACCTTTTAAAGGAGCTTATCAGCAAGCGAAATATAGTTCTTTAAGTAGCACTACAAATAATTCTATTGCAATTTCATAGGAATTTAAAAATAATCATTTAATGGACTAACTTATGACAGCAAAGTAGTGACAATCTGCTCAATGAATTTTAATTAAATCGTAACAGTAATTGTAGATGTTCAATGCCTTTCTACTTAAAAATATCTGCTACTATAAATAACAGTTTATTTATTCCAATATGTGTTTGAATGATTTAACGTTCTTTTTGATTAAGTCTCTGGTCAATAAAGTTTATCTATTAGGCCAAAGTAACATGATAATATTTATATCATAAATAAGGCATTACTAAAATAATTATTGTGCTCTCAGTTAGCCTACACTGGATTTTGACAGCAGTGACGCAGCTGACTGAGAAGAGCTGGGATCTCTCTGAATCTGGCTTGTCCCTTAATAAGTGGAGGTATTGGCTTAGTTCGGGATCCATAGGCTCTCTCATTTCACTAATTCATTGTTTTAATTTATTATTTTTAATTTTATATAATAAATAGTAAGAGGTTGAATGTATACATGACCGTCCTTATTTCTCATCGCTTAGTTAAGTCGATTGTAATGTTTACTAAATTAAAGCCTAAGAAGAAAAAAAAAATTGAATACATTGTTGTTTCAGACTTTCGGTTAAGTTTCAGGATTGAAAATCATAAAATTCTGAAAATTAAAGACGAACATGAAAAGAAAAACTAGTTGTATGAAAAATAAATTAACTATTCACGGACATGAGAAGTGGAAACTGGAAAATTAAGTTATTTTTACGGTTTATGAGTTCTATAAAATGTTGATTCCTTCGTCTTCATTTTTTTTTTTTTTTTTTTTTTTTTCTAAGTTCATTAACATTTTTCTTTTTATTTACGAAAAGGTAAATATAAAACTTTTAATGAGACCTGGAGAGAAAACTGGAGAATTCTTTTTCTTATTTTTTTGTAAAGAGCTCTTAAAGGATTTCCCGAATTTCTTTCACAGTTGTGGATTCTTCGAAACGCCGAAGAGTGATTGCCCCATTCTCGGAGGGGTGTTCTCAACTGTGGAGTTGTCCCGAATTGTCTTGATCGACGAATGGCCCTGCCTTCCTTGGATTAACAAATGAGCTCGCGAGGTGCACTCTATTTTGCTAAACGTCAATTTACGAGATCCTTTGTGGCGCTGGTGGGAGTTTGAGGAAACTTATAGTCCGTTCCTCTGCAACTACATCCATTGTCGGCTTTGTCCTAACTTTTAATGAAACGTAAAAGTTTCCCTGGCGCGCACACTGGAAGGATTGTGGGGGAGGAGGTGAGTAGCTCCTGACTTGAAGGGGAAGGAGAACTTTTTTTTTACTCGTTTTTTATCATCATGGAAGTTGAACTTGGACACTATCTTTTGAGACGGATACGGCCCTTTATATCTCATCCCGGTCGCTGTTTGATTTATCTAATTTCTTTTAAATAAGATCGTTGAGTGCTTGTTCTATTTTTATTTTGTTTTCGAAGACCCTATCAGTGATACCCTGTAGAAAAAAATATGTTGATGAAAATAGTCTGGAAAACCGGATTTAATTAATGGGTTGTTGATGCTTCCAACTTTTCCTAACAACGATACGGTCGAGTAGAATAACTTTTTTAATTAAAACCTCGAATTATCCATTTCATTTTCACATTAATATGAATATTACTTCCTATATTATTTCTCTGACTGGCAAAAAAATTTCACCTAATTGATTTTTTTTTTTTCATTTTCTCAGCTATAAGTTTCATTTTTTTGTAGGGATTTACGTCCCCACATACTTTTTGAAGGCATATTAAATATATTAACATCACGAAATAATTAATTAAGTAAAAGCAAAGAGTATTTGAAAAAAAAATTACCAATAATCGGTGTTGAATGTGCGTGGAGTTTACTGTAAAAGGGTCAGCAACATATGGAACATTATGATCTTTGTGGACAAGCTTGTTTGTTTAATAAAGTGCATCGAGGATTTTACGAAGGATGTTGGATTTTAATGATAAGTGAAGCATTGGAAGGTTTAGTGAAGCCCCAAAGCTCAACTCCATATGTCCAAAAAGTTCAAGTCATGTAAATATTTTTTTGTAATTTATTGAGAGCTTTGAACGCTGTCTAGTAAATTTTTGTAAAAAACGCAGTTTCTTGTTGTTTTATGTCTGATAGGTAAATATAAGGAATAAAAAAGTCATTTATTTTAATTAAGGAGTAGAATTCCAAAAGCAGACAAGTCTATTTTTTTTCAATTTTTCACAGTTGATCGACAAAGGTATAGGTCAGCCTAGATTAGGAAGAAAATTTATTTTTTGTATGGCAATTTTTTTTTTTTAAATCTATAAAATAATAAAATATATAAAATATTATACATCAAGTAAATGATAAGGCTAAAATAACAGGTCACTTGTTATTAAAGAGACTACCCATTGGTAGCACTTGAAAAGGTTCTTTATTATGAAGTATTATATTAAAATGTTCCGAAACCATCTTCTCTGGAATTAGAAGCAAGTTGTGATACTAATGGATTCGAATGGTTGTGGAGTTTGCTATGAAAGAGTTGATATCTGGTTTGAGCTAACTCAGAAACGTAAGGTATATTAAGATCTTTGTGGATAAGTTTGTTTGTGACGAAGTAAGGAGCATTGAGGATTTTAGATTGTGAGGATTGGGTACGAGATGGATTGGATGGCTTTGTAAAAAGCTCATTTTTTTTTAATTTTACGATTTTTTAATCAAGAGGATTTCATTACATTTAGCATTCAATGGGCTATTGTGATTTTTAATAAATTCTTGAGGGGCATGCCCCTTTTAGAGCAAAACGGTAATAAATTTAATTAATCTAAAATATCGTAATTTTAATTATCTATTTTTTTAAAAATTTTTATTTGAATAATATTTTTAATAATTTTAATTCGTGTCATATGCCCTGGTTAAGGAATGTGGCAACTTAAACACTTGGAGAAAAATTAAATTTGAAATTAAAAACAACATTGGTTGGAAACTTTTGCCTGTCAATATATTTCTCTATCTAAACTAAAGATCTATCTGCTATAGACATGCATTCTATTTGATCACACCGCCATAATAATATTTATTTAATTCTCAAAAATTTTACCATAGAGGAATATAAGATATTACTTTAAGAGGAAAACCGAGAGCTGTAACAAATTTCACCTTACGATATGAAAGTGCAAACTACAAGTTTTAAAAACGATATGACTTTTTTAATGACGTATTATTTGAATTATTTCATGACCGCACTTTATTGGAAAATTGAATTAACTACTTTTTGATAACTGATTTCTTGAAAATAACTTTATTAATGAGGCTAAGCTTTGGCTTGTGCCTGAGACACACTGTGATGTTTATTTTTATATTAATTTATGTCTTAAATATTTTAGGTAAAGATTCATGTTAAATGTTTTTTAGATGATTACAGCAGTTTTCTTGTCAGAACTATTGTTGATAAAACATAAAATGTACCATTTATTTTTTTTCTAACTATTGATAAATGTTTACCTCCTAAGCAAAGGTTCTATGAAAAAGAACAAAAGAAGAAAACGAATGTTTAAGTTTTGCCGTAGGATTTTCAATTTGTGCTTGTTATTTTGCATTTTTGGTTTCTGTTATTTTTTTAGTTTTTATTATTTTTATGCATAGTGGTTTCAATGTGTTGATAATGTATATTATATTTCTTGTCCTTAAATTACGGTATGTTACAATAAATTTTACTTTCTATCATACTTCTCAATGCTCATACCTAAATAAGCTTCTTATATTATGCATCGATGATATTGCATGCTCATACTCTCCGTCGCGGCTACACAAGCTCTCATAAGTGAAGAGCCGAGAACTGATTTTGTTTTTGTTTTTTTTTATAAATATCTTGTATTATAGTATACAATTGACAATAAACAATGATATTTTCACTCGTAGCTGTATTTCTTAAGCTAGTTAAATTGGACTGCTTAGGTGGTTTAATTATAATGTATGAGCCGGTAATGCAGATGTACAGGAAACTTGCGACTAATAGACTCCATTTTTATTAGTGCTTCTTACTCAAAGCCAATGAATCATATCTTTACACGCAATATCAAGTAGCAAATTATTAGTTAGCAACTCGGCAGAAATCATTTGTCAATTTCATCAGGTTGTATTTTAATTTCTAATCATGAAAGGATATATCAGTATAGGTATTTCTGGCATTCAACGCTTTATAACTGAATTAATATTATAAAAACATTGATTAATGCTAAACTTTTCAAGAACGGGAAGATGATTTAGTTAAAATTTGATGTATAGGGATTCAGTAGTTTTGAAATTTTAAACATTATTGCAGAATGGCGCAAGCCACATATCATTCGATTTTATACTTCACTGAGATCCACACGTCACACCGCATATTTATAACTTTTTTTATATTAATTTTTTGTTTTAAGCAAATTTTATTATCAATTTTTAGGTCATTATAACACCATGTCTTTGTAACCTATATTAAAAGACGATTGCTACCTATCGGTCAATTTTCAAACTTCACTGCGTACCACATATTCACAGCTTTTTTAGCTACAATTTAATTAAAATATGCAAATTTTATTATTGCTTTTCCTTCTTTAAACCATGAACATGATATGTTTAAAATTCGGTACAGATTGGTTCTGTGGTTTTCGCAGTTAGTGATCGCAAACGAAAAATGGCTGGTCCTTTTGTATTATAGTATAGATTTACTTATATTTTTAATTAATTTTTTATTTATTTTTTATTAGCTATCTTAAGAATAGTATTATTATCATCATAGATGCAAACGATTAAGATAAGATTACGTTGAACCAGTTTAACCGAATGGGATATGCGGGCCGTGCATAGAGAAGGGATATTAACATCTAACCATATTGTGGGGAGCTCTGAGGTCCTTAATATCAGTAATGATTTGCAATTAGCGTTCTACACAGATAATCTAATCAGCGGGATAAACTTAATATCGCCTTCTGTGGTCCATCGCTTCTATTGTCGATCCATTTGTCGGTCAGTGTCTCCACTAAATGGATCAAGGGTAGATGGCTGTTGATAACTTGATGACAGGGCAGATACGAAATGATGGAGTGCTGAAACCAAAAAAAAAATAAACAATTATATAGCAGAGTTCAATTGTAATGTGACTGCGAATTGCTGTATTGAAATATTTTCCATGATCGATTTTTTTTTAGTTTTTTTACTTCAAAAATTATAGATATATATCCTTCTTGAAATACAGTTGTAAACACCAATAACTGAATTTACAAAATAAATAATGTATGTGTATTGGATTTTTGAGGTGAATTTTTTTTATTTATTTTTTTTAAATTTGTTCTTCTATATAAAAAGGACAAGCCATTTTTTATTTGTGATCACTAACCACGAAAACTACTACAACAATCTGTACCAAATATATTACAGATGGTCTTTATAGTTGTAGTATGGTTTAGCAATAATAAAATCTACTATTTTTTTTTATATATCTATTTATTTAAATTTATAACTGTACATAAAAACATACATCCAGTAAATGTGATAATGACAAAAAATAATAAAATGATAATTGCTTGTGAAGTAACTACCCATTGGTAGCACTTCATTAAAAGTTCTATTTGAGAAGGTCCTGTGGCCATCTTCTTTTCAGACGCCTCGGAGGGTTGTCAGGAATATATTAAGATCTTTGTGGATAAGTTTGTGTGTGACAAAGTAAGGAGCATTGAGGATTTTTCGAAGGATTTCTACTAATTTAAAATTAATTTGTTATTAAAAAAGCAATAATTTGGGGATAACAGTGATGTTGGAAAAATGTACGATAGGTGGCGAGCGCCATTCTTCCTGAGAGTTAAAAAAAAAAAAAATATGGTATCTACACAACTTGAAATCGATAATATAATTTACTTATATTGAATTAATTTATTAAATAAGATTTAAATATGTGGTGTGACATATGGTTAATAGAATCGACCATTACACAGTAGAGTTTACAATGAGCCTATCTGCACCAAATTTTAACTATATGATAAAATTTGCTACAATTAAAATTTAAACAGCGGAAAAAGATTTTCCACACTGCCACATTTTTTTATGGTTAGACATTATAATCCAACTAGATGAAACCAATTAAAATATTTCTGCCAAATTAATATTATTACCTGATTAAAAAGGCGATCCTTTGTTTTTTTATATTGTGTGTAAATGATTTATGGACCTCAGTTGTATGTGATTCTCCGCAAGGTTTCCTTAATAGTTTCTGTCCATCTGGATTACCGAACCATATTTTAAAATTAAAAATTGGATGTCTTATAATGCTTTACGTAATCGTCAAACTCCTAATCAGTTCAATTTTAAGAAAGTTAAAAATTACTGCTTTGCGTGAAAATATCACTGAAGAAATAATGCTTAACTGCATACTTGAATACAACATTTTTATCCATAAATAATTAAAACTTCTATTAGTTAAATTATCCAAGTTCTTGACTTATGAGAGCGGGCGAAGGGGAATGCTTGTATACGAGTATATTAGATTATATTTGAAAAAAAACAAAAAAACATTTATTCTCGAATAGTTTATACATAATACAGTCTTTGATAAGAAGTAAAACTTATCTACTACATAAAGGTTTGAATATTTCTTTTGAGATTCCGACTCCGGTAAAAATATTGCGGTGTATAGAGAGAAGGTTGTCAATCGAATGGTTGGTCATGTCAATCTCGTTCCATTTCTTTCACGTCAACACACACCTGCCATTTTTGTTCCTTATTCTTTACAGAAAATAGTTCATAATTCTCTGTTTTATTTCTTAAATTCTAGCTGTGAGGCTGCTTCAGTCATCTTTAGCTGTAATATCCTGTAATAATATAAACTTTTTTTATTGTTGCTTTCAATATTTTCATCGGGTTTTTTTTTTTTTTTTTTTTTTTTTTTTTTTTTTTTTTTTTTTTTTTTTTTTTTTTTTTTTTTTTTTTTTTTTTTTTTTTTTTTTTTTGTTAATATTAAATTAGAGAGAAAGGAAAATACAAATACAAAAGTAAATTGGAATGCCATATTTTAAATCAATATTGTGATCAGAATTCATATCCTATTTGCTTCTTACTAAGTAACAAGTATACTAATCCATGATGATCTTAAAGTCCCAAATGCTGCTAATTTCATAATTAACTACATTCTCATCTAAAGCCAGTTATTTCTCATTATTTCTTAACTTGCCTTCCATTATATTCCCTAGAAAATTCTGACGAGTCTGAAAAGATGTCAGTAGTTTGCTGTCACGTGTAGTTTTTCTGCCAAGTAGCATAGTACCTACTTGTGTTAACAGTCAGAAACCCAGGACAATAAAACACATATCAATAGACTTCCAACAGTTTTCATCTATAAGGGAAAGACTCAAAATGCCAGATACACTGAAAGAAGTACTACAGGATGACGAAAAGTCAGTGCGTTCATTGTCGGAGTTCCTGAAAGCCATTAGGTTTTAGTTTAAAAAATGAAGATGAACTGCCAATGACCCTGAAGGGTAGAGGAAAAAAAAACCCAGATCCTTAAACTTCATTGTGCATTTAAACCTAATACCTAAATACCTCCCACACAAAACTGATCACTGTTTTAACCATTTACTGAGCACTTCTTATTGTCAATTTTAATTTCTAGACCTTTTTATCTAAAGTATGATAAAATCTGCAATTTTATTACTAAGCCCTTTAATTTACCCTAAGTTTATAATACTTATGTCTTATTCTAAATAATATAGATTATGTGATTTTTGCTATATTGTTCACAGGGGGACGGCACTTTCGATACAATCAGCAAGCTGGTCTTCATCGCGACCAGATTCGAAAACGAACAAACGCTCGGCTGCGAGGCGAGCAACGAGATCATGTTGGAACGAAAAGAAGAACCGATGAGGGAGATACTAACGCTGGAGGTCCTATGTGAGTACTTTTGTGTTGTATCATTATTTTTATTCATAATGCTATAGAGTCTACCATTTTTGAGATATAATCGAAAAACCCAAAAATGGGATTTTCTCTTCTCTCCCTGTTCGCTTACCCCTCAGGGGCGGGGACTTTTAGTATGTTTATCTTTTAACTACTTCTAATGAAGCCCTGAGGTAAAAAATAATCGCATATTTTTTGAACTCAGCAATATGTTTATCGACTGGACGAAAAACATTTTTTACAGGATCAAACTTGGTTGAAGTTCGGCTAGTAACATTAATATCATTCGGCGTAAAGGAAACATCGATGGTATGAATGTATAATGCATTGGTAGTTCCAAAAATTTTTCGAAGACAAGGAAGGTAGGCCTTCTATTGCTGTTCACGACCATCATGAGTGGAAGAAAACCCTCAAAAAACTACTTGGGACTTTGCAAGAAAAGTTAGTGTTGACCTCTCCACGTTAATTTTTGCACCGAACCAATACTATCGATGCATTTTAAGTTAAGGCCCTTTTTCCCCATTTCTCCCAAGTCATTATTATAAGAATTCAGGATAATTACTTTCATTTCGCACTTAACGAATACTACGCCAACATATCTCGTTGAATCGAACGAATTGTTATGAAGAGTTAGTAAACATTATTGTTTTGAAAACGATTATGATTTTTGATGGGACAACATGAACGGTCAATATCCTTTATTTATTTTCTAAAGCTGTACTGTAAATAGTATAAAATAAAAGCAAATAAATAACTTATTTTTATGAATTCGCAAAAAAAAAAAAAAAAAAAAAAAAAAAAAAAAAGAAAATTTAAATGTTTTTGAAGACAAAGGATTCCTTGGTAACTGACTTGATAAAATTTATAATTTTATATATTTCCTTAGGTGTCCAAAAAATACCTGTACTATTTTCATTGATCTTTTAAAATCTCAATATGCTGTAAATCGAAACATATCGCGTTCATACAAACATCTTCAGATATTCGTGACACCGGGTTTAGATATGCAAGCAATAAAAGAGCACCTGTTTAATAACTGCCCGGATAAGTGAGGGCGATAATAAGCGGCAATAAATAGCGCTAACGGTGAAGGGTAAGGTAGCTTCCTTCAGGAATTGCAGCATAAACGGAACTTGGTGACAGGATAAATGTTAAGTGCGATTTATGTTTATGTCTTCAGGGATCTTTTTTATTCTGCCCTAATGCTGATTTATATCCCTTTATTAAAAGCCGGTATTATCACTTAGTTCAAAGTTTTCTTCCTTATTTCCTTTAATTTATACATTTCTGTAAATTTACGAATCCGTGTATTTTTCTTTTCATTAAAACTGGCCATTAACTGTAGACGTAATTTTTTTTTTTTTTTATCCGATTTTAGCTTGTCTGTTTTTAGGAAAAGCAATTGTTTAATGGAATAAAAATTACAAGCTGCCTCATCAAGGGCAATTAGCAATACGAATGATACTCATACTATATCTACAATGAATAAATATACTTGAAAAGATGAATTAGAAAGAAGATAAAAAGATATGCAGTCAAAAAGAAACACCACTTCTAATTTAATGCGTGCTAACGTTTCGACCTGCCTTACAGTTCTTCTTCAAGGCTATAATGGACACAATACTAGATGTGACAAAAATAACAGACCAATAAACATATGACAAATATGATACAGAATCACATGGACAAAAAAATAACTATATTCAAAAAAATATATTGAAAAGAACAGATACATACCTGTTACTGTTTATGTATCTGTTCTTTTCGATATCCTTTTTTGTATATAGATTATTTATCCATGTCATTCTGAATTCCATTTGTCATCTAGTATTTTTTTCATATAGCCTTAAAGAAGACCTGCAAGGCAGGTCGAAACGTTGGTCCGCATTAAAGTATTTCTATTTAGAACAGGTGTTTTTCTTTGACCGCATCCCTGATTATCTTATTTTCCACGATAGTAAAATAAATATCCCTACACCAACTTTTATAAGAAGCGTTCTTATTATAGAAGTTATTCCAAAATAAAGACGTACAAATACTACGAATTTAAATCGGCCTGAGACTAAAGAATATTGATTGGATGGAAGTTTATATATATTTAAAAGGTACGGATTATTTTATATTTTAATTACTCTATGCATAGGTGGCGTTAAAAGACACGACAGCTGCTGAGTATTGATGTAGGACGATTTAAAAAAAATAGAAATAACTTCTGAAATAAAAGCATTCAATTTAGCAAAATATTTCTAAGAAATCATCTTAACTTAGGATTGACTTTTAATAGCAGAAAGACTTGGGAACATCATACAAAGAAAAAACGCCTAAACTTTAAAAAAAATATTATCACACAAGGGAATATCACATAAGCTCATTTTACGTTACCTACAAAACTTTGGTTACTTACTAGAGCACACTAACAATTATTGAACACATACGAACTGAATAGAAAAAAAATTATCTAAAAATAAACTAATAGGAATGGCTATTACCTATAAAAAAAGAAACAGAAAAAATTATTGGAGGACAGATTTATTTTGATAATATCTGTCTCCTCCCATATAATTCCCCAATTCGATTACGGGTGCTTAGTATATGGAGGGATGTCTGTAGAGCTCGAGATGGCAGTAAAGAAACAAATGAATTGCTTCATAAAATGAATTTTTGGGGTATCCAGACGTTATCATTTCATCTGCTGGTCTGCCGAACCTTGGTACCGACGGCTATACCTCCTTAGAGCTTTTATATTCCAGACACTAAGAATCTAAAAAAACACGTACATTCATGATATAATTATCCTGTATTCCTCTATCCAACTGTTAAATTCCAGCACACAGCTTAACGATTCGTTTACCATTTCTCGCAGAACTGCTTCCTTCAAAAACTCTTTTATTTTCCGTGAACCCATTTCCATTTGGTTCTCTTCTATAAACTCTTCTAAATATCCTTTATATATCAATCTCTTTAATCATTAATCTTCCTACTATATGTGAAATGTAAAAATTACAATTATTTTATTCTAATTAATGTATTATTATACCAATGTGTGAGTGTTAGTAAATTGTCAAAGCCAGATAATAGTGTCATAATTTGTAACTTTGTTATTCATAAAGGACTAATGTAACAGAATAAGGATTCTTTTTCATTTCATTTCAAGTATATGAATGAGAAGGAAGAGACATTCTTCCCTATGTCAGACATATCAATTTTAAAGCATTTTTCCTTTGTCATTTATTCCGCTTATTGTCGAAATAATTTAAAAAAAAAAAAAATTCTGATTTCCTTGTGATGCGAAATTCGAGGCAACTCTGCTCGTAAATGACTTTGTTGGATAAACAAGGCATTCATATTTGATTCGGAAAGCTATTATTCGCTAAAACGCCCTGGGGTAAGCCCGGGATCACTTAACAAACTGAATAGCTATACGAGAGACACAGGTAAACCGAGCCCTCTAAGACATGAAATCAGTTTGAGGTTTGTTTTAATGAGATTTATCATGAACAGAGTGTGTTGCTAAGTGGTTAATGGGATAGGCAAACAGAACAGAGGTCTCTCCCCTCCACCCTTCCTCCCTTTTCCTCTCCCCCACTCCCAGCCGCTCTGTTAATATTTCACTAGGCTCTTTGTCATTCCTTCCTCCATGTGGCAAAGTGTGATTTTTCACTTTCACTTAAGTGGCTTTGATGTCTCTTCCAATTTGGTGTACCTTTGGTCTCACTCGTTCACGTTTAATACTTGTTGATTCTCGCTGTTGTACTTGTATCACTTAAATTTTCTTCAGTTCTGTGACTATTAACAAGTACATTTAAATTAAATACACACAATTCAAAATAGTAACACTTTTGTCGGTATACATATTGAATATATTTATTTATTAATTTTTAAATGTCAGACAAAACTTAAACATGTTTATATTAGGTAAATATCACAGGTAAAAAACCGGATGGACATCTTAAAGCAGGTCTAAGAGCAAATTGGTCCTCAGGTTTTCCAAACGAATTGCCACATTCATATTATAATCATAATTAAATAAAAACCTTAGCGATCCCATAGGTCCTAATCCGACACTACTAATCTAAGCACACCCAACATCAACCCAACCCATCAAACCCAAATCCCCAAAATCAGCCCTGACGCAACTAGCCATTCTGCGCCTCGGTCGACCCTTTTGGATCGGAGATATATTTTCGGATTTAAAGTGATAAGTGTGCCAAAAAAAAATTCGATTTCACAACAGTACGGTTGTTTAGCATAGTAGGATGTGTATTTGAAGATTGTCTCAAAACTTCATATGCAGAGTCTTATAGTAAATTTAACCAGTTTTAAGAAGAATAAAAATAAGATCTGGAGTTGAAGCCAAAAAAGACCTAATAAACGTGTTTTCGCGGAGAGTTGGGACTGACCGCAAGTTAGCCAATCTATACAATGTTTCCAAGACTATGGAAAATGGTCCAACTTCGGAACTTTTTTTTTTTTTTTCATAAAGACATTCTACGAAAAAACCTTGGTTGTCTTGTTATTTGTAAACAACCGGCAATAACCGATATTTTGGGCGGTTATTTGCGATTTTTGGTATGAAGCCGACAGCTGCCGTGTTAGTTAACTTCAGATTCGGATTTATCACCTCAAAAAACTTAAAGATCCGTTGAGAAAAATTGTGTTTAGGTTTTTTCAAAAACCTTCCTTCTGGAACCTTGTTTTACTTGTTGAATACTTTTAAATAATCATTAATTCGGTTCAACACTTCACGACCTTCGAGCCGAGTTGTAGTTCGGCTGTAGACGGGAAATTTTGTTTTCCTCAATTTTGGACTTGAGTCGCCTTCGTGAGATCCACCTGGGTTACTCATGTTCCCAGAAATACACTGGACAAGAAGAGTGAAAAGACCTAAGGTAGCTAGACGGAGTTTCCGTGAACTCTACAGACGTGGATAGCTGCATCACAGGTTGTTATGCTATGCTAAGCTATGCTGATTAAATTTTGTGACACATCATAGTCATAAAACACTGAGAAGACATTGCGTTGCTTGTACTAAATTAACAAACAGCCAGGGGTGGGCCTTGGCTTCTATGACAATATTACACCAGTCCTCTCTGCACAGCGTTATCTTATCCAATTTCTATAATATTTATTTATTAAATGTCCATAAATTGGTGGCTCCAGGCTTCTCATGAGGTAGCCATGGGTGAAAGCTGTGTGTCCTATTCAGAGTCTCGTCGGTATTACTTCTCCTAATCTAAATTTTTTAAAGGATGTTGTCCGGGGTCTAGTGTCCTGTCTAATTTCTTAAAGTTTACTGGGTAGTTAGTTCCACTTTATTGCCCATTGTTTAGCAACGTTTGTCTACAATATGCTTTTTCGAGTCAGGAGTTGTAGAAGTGTTAGTCACTGTGGTTCTTAATGTGGCAATCTCGCGAGGATTGCTGATTCATGTCCGGAGATGCCACTGAGTTAGGTACCCACATTACTACTGCTTCTCTACACATCGACTCGATTATCTCTCACAGGTAATTGTAGATTTTATTACTAATAGAAGTTGGTAGATCGCGAATAGTTCTCCAGTAAAAATATTATTTAATGATTTCAAGTTGAATTTCAGACATTTTTTGTTGAATATCACTGCACAAACGATTTCTGCATCAGTAAAAAGTGTTATGTGTGATTTGGATACGCTTTTCATAATTCTGCAAAAAAACTCTTTAATAATATAATTGTTTTCTACGAGACGTTGAGGATATCTCAAACCTTTATAAAAGATTTGTTCCTTCGATAAAATAATAGGTCATCTATTGTTAATACAGCAGTCGGTTTTAAGTCTAAGAGTGTAGTAAGATTTTTGGTTCTACTTGCAATGCCTACTAGATTGTTTCTTGTAAAAAAGATTATAATATGTATGTTCTGGTGTGGTAAACATATATGAGTAATAGGATTACTAAGTTGATATAATTATAGAAACAGTTATTCCGCACTATAACTAGTTAGAACATTGATATATATATATATATATATATATATATATATATATATATATATATTATATATATATATATATATATATATATATATATATATATATATATATATATATATATATATATATATATATATATATATATTATTATATAGTCCACCTGAAACTGGTGCCAAAGACGAACGAAAATAAAGTACTACGTGGAATATTTGGCCCAAAAAAGGATTAAGAAACCGGAGAATATAGAAGGCTTCACAATGCAGAACTGCACGTTATATCCGGTAAATATAGTTCAAGTAATAGCAGCGCGACGGTTAAAATGGGCATGTAAAGTCGTTGGGTTTAGTAATGATCTAATTCTGAAAAAAGTGACCAGTTTTGAGCCGTCGGGTAAACGACAGAGGGGTAGGCCAAGACGTAGATTGGAGGATTGTGTCAAGAAAGACCTGGGAGATTTGGGTTTTAGAGGGGGTGGGATGGAAAGAGGTTTGTTGTTAACGGTTGGTGGTGTCGGCATCGAACTTTCGGGTTCGCTAGGCCTTTATTTATTATTTATAATCCACCTAAAACTGGTGACAAAGTTACCATATCAGAAACCCGGACACGGTGCCATTGAATTATCTGATACTTTGGGGTTTTATTTTTTTTAGATTTTTCTTAAGATCTTCGCAAATTATTGTTGCCAAGGAAGATCTACTTCCTTTATGGCCTAGAAACAAAAAGGGTGGATTCCCTTGGACGTTAGGTATTCATCAGATTCACAGACAGGTGGAAGGAGGGGGGTATGTTTATGTATTACTGATGTCCCGGAGGAAGTGGCTTTATGGAAATGCTACATAACTTATCGGTTCGGCTAAGCAGTGCCTCTTCGATCCGACCTGGTGAAATAGTAATCAGGCCCCTTCAGCTTCCTCCTCCTAACTATTCCCCTTACTATTTATCTCCCATTAGTTTCTCCGTAAAACAGCAATCGATTCAGGGGTCAACTCCGGCGATTATTAATGGCTAAGTGACTTATTGTATTCAGTTATTAAGCTAAATAATATTTTATTTTATTATTTTGAAGAGGTCAGGGCCCATAAAGGGTTGTAGAGTCAACTAAGATAAATAAATTATTTCATAAATTCTCAATATTAAAAATATTATTTTAGATATCAGATATTAAAATAATATATTTAGGGATGCAATCAAAGAGGAACACCACGCCTAAGAAGAAATTCTTTAATACGTGCCAACGTTTCGACCTGCCTTGCAGCTCTTCTTCAGGGCCACCGAACCACACTTGTGAGGAGACGAATGATGACTTTTGAGTTTCTTCTTAGACGTGGTGATCCTCTTTAACTACATCCCTGATCATCTTCTCCATTCATCATACCAGTCAACTATACTTTTATCATTATGGATCGTAATCCTCTGGGCCAACTACAAGAATCCTGAACTGGTCGTCATCAAGAGATATCCTGCTTCTGCTACATCTCAGACTGCGCTTACGGTTTTGAGCTCTTCGACTACTGATTTTTCTTATACATTGATTTAACCTAATATTGTAACTATTTCTTCTCCGCATTTTCATCCTCCTTCGACTGAATCCAACATATCCTTCTCCCATTTAAAATCTACATTTCCCTATCATCATCCCCATTTTAACCTCCTTTGTCGTCTTCAAAAGCTCTTGTTGTGGAAATTGAACAAAGGATCTTTCTTCTCAAATACCGCTCCCATTCTCTCTTTCCTAAATTTATAGATAACTCATTTCACACCTTCACTATTTCCAAACCTCTCTCCTCAAAGCTGGCATATTCTGCCTTTGAATTTAAAAAGTCTCTATTGAACCTCAAAATCCGCGAAAAAAACAAAAATAAAAAAATGAGTCATCGTTCGTCTCCTCACAAGTGTGGTTCGGTGGCCCTGAAGAAGACCTGCAAGGCAGGTCGAAACGTTGGCACGTTTTGAAGAATTTCTTCTTAGACGTGGTGTTCCTCTTTGACTGCATCCCTGATCATCTTCTTCCCTATTCATTATACCAGTCAACTATATTTTTATCATTAAATATATATTTAAAATACAACTTCATATTTTAGACAAACGGACTATTTTCTGATGGAGGTATTAGTTTTTCGCTCATTCTGCGCAGAATCCCAACTTAGCAATATACCTCAATGAAAATAACCATGAAACAAGTAAATTTGAGGAAAATAATCACAAGAGCATGCAAAGAACTACTCACAAGTAGTACTTCAATCGTCCTGCATTAGAATGTCTCTTGTCTATCATCTTTTCAGAAGCTTCAGAAGATTATCGGAAATGGAGTGTGAGGCAAGTTGGGAGACTAGTGGATTCGTGTGAGTATGCAGTTGACTATGAAAAGATAGGTATTCGGTTTGGGCCAATTTATGGATGAGTTTGGTTGTAACATAATAAGGAGCATTGAGGATTTTTTATTGTAAGGGTTTGGATACGAGAACCTTTTGTAGAAGGTTTAGTAGAGCCTCAAAGCTCAACTCATGTCTAATTACTGTTATATAAATAAGTCATTTTAATTTATAAGTATCGAACGCTTCTCTAGTAAATAATGGAGTAGTCGGAAAAGACGAGTAGTTTCTTGTATTTTAAGTCTGGTAATTTTTTTTTTTTTTTTTTTTGATAAATAATTTTCTGTATTATCTGAACAACGAAACCTAGAGCAATTTCATTGCTTATTAGTAAGAAGGTTACTGTTTTATTTTAAAATAATTATTCTTTGCACATGAACTCTTACTTTATTAATTTTTTTTGTAATACGGCATTCGTAAAAAAAAGGAACAATTTTTTAAAAGTATTATATGACCTTTTGTAGATTTGTAATCTTTTGTAAAAAAACAAAAATATCCATATCCCTTCCTTATGATACCAATTTTTATTAAAATCTCCTTTTTAAAGATAATTTAAAAAAAAAAAATAAATTTTCAATATTAATACAGAAGAGGATTTCCAAGCCCAGCATGAATATATATAATGGTGCCCTGTGCCCTGTGCCCTGAGCCCTAGGCAGAAGAGAAAGGGCGGGCCCTGCTTGACTTCGCTTGAATAAGTTCTAATGGTATTAAAAAGTCTCCTGTCTCCGAATATGAACAGGTGGCCCTTTTTTTTTCCTCTGTTGGGTTTTTGTTCCCTTTTTGTCTCCCTTTCTGTTCCTCTCCGTTTTATGATTATTTCTACTCCGTTCTCTTTGATCTTTTGCCACCATATTTGTCATTCTCTTCTTACCAACAGGGCGGGAATAGTCTCCCTGTGTATGGCCCAAATAAAGTTTTACCACCGTGTCCCTTTAGGAGGTATTCATCTTTCTTATGTGGGGTTAGAGGGGGTGGTTTTTATTTCGAGTTCTTTGTAGTCCCTGTTGACTATTATTTAGATTTAAAACATCGGAATGATTACTCTTCACAGCTATATTTTTACACACACACACACATACACACACACACACACATATATATATATATATATATATATATATATATATATTATATGTTCTTTATTTATTCTGGGATCTTAGGTTCCTTAAGAATAAAAATTATGTACAGTCAAGCCTTCTGACCCTTTAAATAAAATAATAAATTATAATATAATAAAAACAAAACAGGAATATATCAATAAAAAGTAACAAAAATATTTGATTTCGGCTAATACAAAACCAATAAAATTTAAAAATAGATAGTTTTTGTGGATCTGGATGGATAGAAGATGGTTAAATAAGTAATATTTCATTGTGAAAAAAATATTTAAATGGCAAATAGTGGAAGGGATGGAGTTCCAAATAGAAAAGGATCGGGTCAGGAAAGATCCGTCGAAAGCAGCGGAGCAATATGCTGGAGTATACAAATCTGATTGGCGGTCGTTACCTGTTTTTTTTTTGGTGGTAAGAACTAAAGATTTGATTTTTAGGAGTTCAGAAATGTAAGGTGAGCGTTGGGATTGGACGGTTGGGTAGAGAAAGAATGCCTGAAAATACTGCAGACGGTGGAAGGGAAAAGCCACTTTAACTCCGCACCAACTTGTGGAACGTGGGCGTTCCTCGGAGTTCCCGAAAATTATATATATATATATATATATATATATATATATATATATATATATATATATATATATATATATATCATATATTATTTCTATTCACCACCGTCATAAGCCTATAGCTTCTTGTTTCTTGAAAACCTATGATACTGGTCTAAAACCATCTATCCATCCATGACTATATACAATGCTATTGAAAAATCAGATGATGGAATACTTGCTTAAAACTTTATTAAACTTTGCATCACAAATCACAAAAAACAGAGTATTCACATCAGAAAACAAAACCTTTTCCAATAAAAAATATTTAATTATGTACAGCCGTTGTTTACCGGAAGAATGCTTAAATTTATATTGCTTAGAGTTCTTATAAGACAAAACAGTAAACTTCGCTGTAAACGGTCTCCTATTTGGCATTCCACTTTTTATTTCATTGTTATCATATATGATTGTTGCTAATTTAAGAAAAAAAGTTAAATAAAAAAAATAATTTCCAGCTAACAAACATCAAAGTACAGTGCAATTGGAAATACGAAAATAGATACTGTATTTTCCATTTTGCTCTCATGAATACAAAAGTTTCAATCAGTTAAAAGGATTCCTGTTCGGGCATTGACGTTTGGGAAAATTAAATGTCTCTATTTGTCAAAACCATGTATTTTTAATTCTGAATTACAAGATTGTTTTTGCTCTTTTTCAATACTGTTCTTTAAAGTGATAAAAGTATTGATACTTATGATTGGGTTTTAAATTAAATATAATAAGATCATTACGTTTATAAGCAATGATATTTTTGATTATTACTAATATTAATTAAAAAAGGATTTACAAATTTTAACAGTTTTGGTAATCAGATGATTTTATAATTATTTTGTACCATATGTTTTTATTTAAAGTTGTTAATAATTTTAATCTTATATAACGGTTGCTGTATTGTTATCCATACTACAAGAATAAAAGGACAATCCAATTTTATTTGCGGTCGCTAACAACGAAAAATACTTAACCAATCTGTACCTAATTTTCGCTACATCATCTTCATAGTTCAAGAAATGTTTAGCAATAAAACAATTTACTGATTTTCAATAAGTTTTTTATTAAAAGTCCAATAAATTCGTGGATTCCAGTAAAGTTCAATAATCGACCGTCAGATGGCAAGCGCCATTTTGCAAGAGAGGTTACAATGGTATGGTGTTATCTAGAACTTGAAGTTGATAATAAAACTTACTTAATTTTAATTTAATCGTTATTAACAAAAAGAAAAAAATATGTAGTGCTACATCCACATGAACCACCATATATTTCTTTCTTTCCTCGTGAAGTTCGAAAATTTACCAATATTTTGGTAATAACATCTGTATTACTAACTCGTGCATTAACTATAAAATTAAATGTCCAGTTATGTTTGTATGTGACCTTCAACCATCTAATCTCTGCAATAGTACAGGCTAAAAATACTTATTCTCTCATAGTAAACTTCATACCCACTCGAATCCACCAGTCTCCCAATTTACTTTTCACATAATTCCCGATAATCCTCCAAGGCGCCTGAAAAGAAAAAGGCCAAGAGACCTTCTAATGTAGATGTTTTATTAAATTGCTGCAAGTGAGTAGCATGTTATTGACATGTCATTATCATCATTCTTAAATTTATCTTCTTATTGTTAAACCAATCTCTACCAAATTTTGACTACATCATCTTTATAGGATGGTTTAACAATAGTAAAATCTAATGATTTTTAACTAATTCTTTATTGAAAAATGAATAATAAGTGGATAACAGTGAAGTTCAAAAATGGCGGCAATTGCCATCTACATGAAAGGTTAAAAGGTACAGTGTTACATAGAGTTGAACATTGATAATAAAATTTACTTATTTTCAATTAAATTGTTATAAAAACAGCTATATGGAGTGAAATATACCAAATTTTAACTACATCATGTTCATAGTTCTAGGTTTAGCAACAATGAAAATTTAAATGTACAATGTTGAGTGTTAGAAACGGGTTTTGCCACACTATCACATACTTTTATGGTTAGAAATTAAAATCCAACCAGATCAAATCAAATAAAATTATTTCTGTCGAATGAAAATTATTAAAAATCAAAATGCCGATCCTCAGTTGTTTAATATTGTGTGTAAAAATATGAATTTTGAACTTTATTGGATGGAGGTAGAACAGCTCATTCAGTATTTAAGCTGCCACTAAATATTCAGAATAATCCTGACGCAGTATGCAACATTAAGAAACAATCGTCCATGGCCACTGTGCTGAAACGGTGTAAAATTATTATTTGGGATGAATGTACTATGGCACACAAACATTTACTTGAGGCGTTGAACAGGACATTGAAAGATATTAAAAACAGTGACAAACTATTTGGCGGAACTCTGCTGGTCCTTTCAGGTGATTTCAGACAAACACTTCCAGTCATTCCACGTTCAACATACGCTGATGAGATCAACGCTTGCTTAAAAGCATCTCCATTGTGGCGTAATGTTGAAAAATTACAGCTAAAAATAAATATGCGCGTTCAAATGCTTCAAGATCAATCCGCTGAAACATTTTCAAAACAACTCTTAGATATCGGTGATGGAAAAGTTGCTATAGATGAAACTGGATACGTAAAATTACCGACCGATTTCTGCACAATCGCTGATTCGCAGTCAGCTAGTAATTTATAAAGTTATAAATATTAATAAATGGTTAAAAAAAATATAATAAAGTAACCTAAGATTACCTATTGCTTGTTTTTCTTAAAAATGTTTCTTACGAAATAAAATACTTGTAAAGCGTCAGATCAGTCTATTGAGTGAATTAATTTTATTTATTTACACACATATCTGTCATTCCAATGAATAAATGGTTAGTTCAAATTTTGGCCAATGTGGGTATGTTCATCTAAAAATATAGGTATTTAAAATTAACATCTGGCTTACTAGCTTATTTATCATGACGAAAAACCTCCAAGATTCTTTTATAGTCCCTTAGCTAATTTTTGTCAAAATTCAATTTAACCTCTTATACGTCAGATATAATAAGCATTTTATTCGTGATAAATATCATATCAACATTATTCTATTCCTAAATTTAATTTATTTAAAAAAAATAAATATTATTACTTACTGCGAACTCCAATTGAAAATAATTCACGTTTAGATTGAGTTTACATTAGAAGCGTAGGAAGATACGAAGCGACAGTATATTTTCTCAGCGTTTTTCCAAGGGAGAGTTAAAGACAGGGGCGTTGAAGCCATGGAACCGCAACCACTTCCTTCTAAATCCACTCGTGAAAATCACTTCTTGGAAAGCGGGCCAATCCGGAAAAAAGGCATGTGGAAGCCCTTGGGCGTACTCCTTTTCAGAGCAATGTGTACTGAACTCGGAACATGTGTACTGAGCCCTCAATGCCCCATGAACTCGGGATCTTCAGAGATCGAGAAGCAGTGTGAAAAGGTTTTCCTTATCAAGGAAAGAACAGAATAGACGGAAGTATTTATGTACAAAAGGGCTGTCCTTAGCATATTGAATTTAACTTATTAATTAACATAAATGTTCTAACGTGGATGTGGATTATTGTGAGCTGTAGTGACTAATGTTGGGCAGGTCAATGACAAAATTGAATATAAAAAAAATAAGTATTGACAAATTATATGAGTCGATGCTCCTTATATAAATGTACAAACAACATTATTCAACACAATACAATCAAAATAAAAAATTAAATTTTATCCCTTTTGCTGTTACACGCTTATTTAAAATATTACATTTCAACCAGTTCTGCATAATGATTACAAAAGTCCAAATTTACCACAATTGGCGCACAAATATTATTGAATTGGAAAATTTCTAGTATCCTTTTTAACATTTAATTTAACTTAAATTTTAATATTTTTCAAATTATTTTTACTAATATTTTATCTGAAGTGTTTCCAATTAAACCTCCTATAAAATAATTTTAAAAAATCTAATATTGAACTGTAGGACAATAATTTCATTCACACAATATGTCTTTATAAGTACTATAAAATATATAAAGATAACTATTAAATATATAAAGTGAAATAAGTAAATTAAAAAAATTGTATTAATAATTAAATAATATTAATTGTAACAATTAAATTAAATTAAAAAATAATAATAAATCATACTTTGTTTACAATGTGCACGCGGCCTAGGGAATACTTTACCAAACCGACAGGTAAGGGACACCTTCACTTACGGAGGGACAGAACAAGTCCAAAGACTTCCCAGCGGTGCTCTCTCAGCTCTGTCGCTGGTGTAAAAACCCATTTGAAGCTGAGTGAGCTATATACATTCACTCCGGGCTTGAGTGGAGAATCTGGCCATTTCCAGTACTTCGTCTCAAATTTTAAATATTTTAAATGCTGATCTTGAGGCTACTGCCTTTACAAGCTACTAGGAAAATTATAGTTGGGCTTAGAACTGGATAGGAATTCCGCTATTGGATTTGGAGATTTTTAAAGACGATGAAATTTTGAAAATTTGACTGATAAAGATACTGAAACGAAAGGTATATAAAGGTCATTAATAGTACGTAAAACACGATTAAATGTAAAACTAGGGTAAAGGAATAACTATTGATTGTTAGTTTGTATTTTGTGGGTATCTATGTTGACTTTGCGATGTCCGGATCGATCGTTACTTCTTTGACAGATTAAAGTTTAAAGTAATGAAGTTTCCTGATAAGACTTCGATTTTTCCCTGATAAGGACCGTTTGGACGTTTTCTTATCTGCAGAGGGTAGCGACTGACAGGTTACAGCTCTCATCTGATGAAGCAGTGATAAATCCTTTGCATTCAATACATCAAATTAACTTTAGGACCAATGCAATAGATACAAAACATCGGTAACACTTTTATAGTTTCGAGTACTACATGGCTCGAACAACCTACACAATGTTGTTTTATTGTCTAATAGCATCCCTCGTCGCAGTTGTAAGTAATAAACTTTAACTAATAATTGAATTTTTATTTGTTTATGAAATGAAATGAAAAATAAACTTTATTCCGGGACAGACTGTCCCCTAAGAATAATTAAAGTGCACAATAAAAGGTACAATTGTCTGGCTAAGATTAGTTACAAATCAGCACATCAGTATTACAAATTAAACTATGAGGAAAAAAAGAAAAGAGAAGAAACAAAGAAAAAAAAATTAAAAATTAAAATTAAGAAAAAACAATCAACAGTAAAAATTTTAACACACCTATGTACATTTACATATTATTTACATTTTTGTGGAAGATTAAAGATCGAGGAGATGGATAAATAAAAGATGTTTAAAAGAAGTTAAGGAAGAGGCTTTGCGAATATGGATAGGTAAGGAATTCAAAAAAGAGGTAGCATGGATGACGAAGGATTTTTCAAAGGAGACAGTTCTATGTGAGGGGATATATAGGTTGGAAGTTTGGGATCTTGTACTTAGGTGGTGAATAAAGGAACGCAGAGTAAGTCTAGAATATAGGAAGGTTTATTGGCTTTAATTGATTGGAATAGGAATGTGCCGAGGAATTATTGCCTTTGAAATCGTTTATCGATTAAAATCTTGTATTGAAGTATGTAATTGAACATTATTTCTTCAATGATATTTTCGTACATAGCAGTCATATCTATCCTAGTTGAAAAACCGATGATTAAGTGTTTGAAGATTACGTAAAACCGAAATTTTAAATTTTAATAATATATGAGTTAGTAATCCAGATGGAGAGGGACTATGAAGAAACCTTTACGAATAATAGACTCCATTATCAGTACTCGCAACTAAAGACTCATGGATCTTATTTTCAGACACAATATAAAAAAAGCAAAAGAAGAAGAAATTTAGTTTTACCAGAAGTAAATTTTTTATCGATTTCATGTGGTTGGATTTTAATTTCTACCCCTAAAAGTTTGATTCCATGATAGTGTTTCTGTCACTTAACTCTGTACATTTAAATTATTTTTTATAGTAAACTTAACGATTGCAAACCTTCCTAGAACTATGGAGGTAAAATTTGGGTTAGATGGGTATAATAGATTTTTTAGCCACATATCGTTCGATTTTTAAACTTCACTGAGATCCACAGGTCACACCATATATTTATAGCTTTTTTGCTAACAATTTAGTTTAATTAAGCAAAGTTTATAAACAGTTTTTAGGCAGGAACAACACCTTATATTTATAACCTCTCTCGCCATCTATCGGCCAATTTTTAAACTTCACTGCGCAGCACATATTTATCGCTTTTTTTAACAGCAATATAGAAGAAATATATAAATTTAATTATTTCTAAAACTTCTTTGAACTTTGAAGATGATGTAGTTAAAATATGGTACGAATTGATTTAGTATTTTTCGCGGTTAGTGGTCACAAATGAAAAATGGCTTGATTTTTTATATAATAGTATAGATAAATTCCTTGGCATTATGATTAAAAGGTGTTTTCAGGTAATGAATAAATAAAAGTGAGTACTATTTTGTTTTTGCCATATGGTAGAAATAAAAAATATCTAATGATAACAAAATCGGGTGATACAGTTAGGCGTTGTAATTTCGAATCTATCCTCTACATCCAAAATTAAATTATACCACTGGATAGCTAAAGGATCAAAAAATACATTGCGATAAGCGAGAATAGTGACGCATCGCTCGCGGTGGAGTGGGAACTCGGAGAAGCTACGATCTAACGTTAAAACGTTGGTTTAAGTTTTAATCGTCTGCTGTCGTCAAAATTTATCGATTATATATAATACATGAGTTTAAAGTAGGGACAGTGAATATAATATGTTAAAATACAAAAAAATATATAAAGTCGACCTTTACGCGTCGAAATGCCAAAACCAAATACAGAGATCGTTTACGGTTGGAAAGGGCTTCTCAAAAACTAGTGAATGGTAATAATAAAACACTATATGACCAAGTCGAGTTGTGCGGGGAACTTAAAGTTTCTGATCATCATTATTTTATACTTATTACCGCTATTAATGCACAAAGCTTGATAGCGCACCTAGAAGACATCTCTACCGATACAATCATGAACCAATCTGATTATTTGGCAATCAGTGAAACATCGATGAAAAATTCTATCCCAGTAAATATGCCTTGCTTTGATCTGAGATACAATATGATTGCATCTACATCATCGGTAGCGGTATATGGCGTAATGGAGTTAACATTGACATTTTGGAAATTTATTTGGAAATGAAAGATGCAAAACCTGGTGATGTCTGTCTAGTAAACGTAAAGGCCAATGGCATTCGTACTCGGGTGTGTGTATTTCTACCTTGTTATATATTATCGTTGTTAAAAAAATGTTCCAAAAACATTGCTAAAATGATATCCGATTACCAGCCTGATCTTACTACACCAATTGTGATAGTTGGAGACATTAATGTTGATGTCTCACTTAACCGCTTATTGCCCAACTTCATGCTCAGGGAGTTCAATTCGTCTTATATTGAAACTTCTCCAACAACGTTAGGTAATACATGTATTGATTGAATGTTTACCAGAAATCTCGATGCATCTTTTATGCCATTTGTGTCGTACATTTCGTATCACAGATCTATGATTAATTAAGTTATATTATAACACAATAATTATTTGTTTCCTTGCTTTTATACATGAATAAAAATATTTTATTTAAAACATATAGCCCGTTACATAAAGGTATTCACGTACAATACACGGCCGTGTCCATGACACGGCCCCCCCCTTTTTTTTCAAATGCATTCTTACTCCATTACGTTTTAAATCTATTTTTTAAATGAAATATATATATATATATATAAAGAGAGAGAGAGAGAGAGAGAGAAAGTTTCATCAAGATAAATATAGTCGGCTTGATGATGGAGAGTCTGTGAACAGGTGGTACACCCCCTCTCCCCCCAAACTATCTCTCCTGCAGTTACGGGTTCGGTATTACCCATTCCCACAACCAAAGAGATTGATTATTTCATCCCGGCCATAGGGATAGCGCGCGAGAGGGCCTGTTAGCAGCGACGGCTTTGTGTCCCGTTTGTCTCGGTTGTTTATTCAACCCCCTCCCCTCCCCTCCCATCCGGAACCCATTCATCCGTTGTCTCCTACGTGAAGAGCCCTTAAAGGTGCATCACTCTCTGTTGTTAACGCCCTTCCTTACTCAAGTCCAGCCTTTACTGATGAGCTCGTTTTTCTTTCTTTTTTTTTGTAAAGAAGAGTTGTTAAACTTCTATTTTAAATCTAGTAAAACGTAATTTTGGTTAATTGCTCTGAATTAAAAAAACTTATAATCGTGATATTTTTATCTCAATAGCATCGCTTATCGCCGCTTCGCCCGCTTCGCAGAACTTAAATAATTGTAACTAATAATTGAGGTTTCATTAGTTTTATCGATAAAAATCATCTATTGAAGTAATTGAATATTCTTCAATGATTTTTACAATTAAAATAGTAACTTTTAACCTGGCTAAAATCACTCTAATCAGGTGTTTGAAGATTACGTAACGGTATTTGACATCCGATTTTCAATTTTAACGTATGTCTATATGGTAATCCAGATGAATAGAGAATATTAAGAAACTCTTGCAGATAATGAACTACATTATCAGTGCTTACAACTGAAAGCCTATAAATTCTATTTTTACACTCAAAATCCAAAAGAAGAGGGTTTGTTTTTGATCGAAAAAATCACTTTTTGATTTCGTTTTATTCGGCAATAATAATTTTATTGATATCATCTGGTTGGATTTTGATTTCCTTTAATTTCTTCTTGTACTGTAACTCAGTTACATATTATAGTCCAGTCAATAAACACATTGTAGAGTGTTAAGTTCCTATACAATTTATTTTTATACATATTTGTCGAAATTCCAATGGTTTTCGAGATATACGTTATTGAAAATCGATAATTTCAGAAATAGCAAAAATGTTTACCTCAGTTTTTGCTAAGCATTTCCTTCAAATTTCCTTCAAGAAACGTATGTATGAAATTAAAGTAAATTCATTGCTCTACAATTTAGATTTTGTCATTTTTTTCTTATAAACGATCGTAGAAGGTACTGGAAGAAAACTTTTGACAAAAAGTGAGGTTATATTTATTTTTTCTCGAAAATAACCGATTTTCAATAACGAATATCTCCAAAACGGTTAGAATTACAAAACATTTATAGAAAATTAATTTTATAGGAAATTTAATTAACTTTAATGTTTTACTGAAACATATTTTTCTAGAGTTAATTGTTTTCAAGATATAATCGAAAAACCAAAAAAATTGAACTTCCCCCCTCCACCGTTAGCTCACCCCCCAGAGGCAGGGACTTTTAGTATGTTTACCTTCTAACCATTCCTAACGAAGCGATGACGTAAAAAATTATCGCATATTCCATAAACTCTACACTCTTCATTTCAACACTCATTCACTGGACTATTAAGCTATTTATGGGTCAAAAATTTGGATATAAAAAAATTGATTTATTTTATTTATTTTTTATGTAAATCAAAAGTTTTTTTATTTTTTTAATTTCTTCTCGAAATGGGCCTGAAAATTATGTATATATCAAATAGAACACTATATTAATGTATTGGTTAGGCTTACCAATGAGTAGTAGAAATAGTTACATATATATAGTTTTTAAGGTATTGCGTTAGTATAATTATTCAACGCTTTATAAATAAATAATACAAGAGTATTATACTGCGAAATTGATTTTGATATCGTGAATATCGGGACCCGTATTATTGAGACTGATACCTAAGGTAAAATATCTTTTTTTCTATAAAGCAGTAAAGCCAGGCTAAAAGCAGCTACAAGAGATGAGTCTAGAGAAAACAGAGAGGTTTTGATAAGGCCGCCTCGGGGTTCCGGTTGAGTACCTCAGAGCCAAAATTGGCTTGAGTTTAAGGACCGTCGCCGGCGATCTTGTCCGAGGGCAGGTCTGGTCCCAAGTGTTTGTCTACTATATTTTTATACACTCTATCAAGATCGAACTGATCCTTAAGTTAACAATTTTAGCTAAAATTATTTAAATAATTTTTGGTCTCAATATTTTAGAAAACGGTTCTATTTTAAATTAAATTTAAACATCATACATCTAAACCGATCCTATCTGAGACAACAAAGACAACAAATACAAAAAGGAAACCTATGGATATAGGGGTATAATTAAAAAAAAAAAAAAAAAAAAAAAATATATATATATATATATATATATATATATATATATATATATATATATATATGGATAAATTTCTTGACTGTTACTATTAAATGTTTATTAAGGATCTTGAGGTTCAGTCAATAAATAAAAAACAACTATTTTGGCGACGTTTCGAGACTATATTGTTCTCATAATCATGCCAATGTTGGGACAACACAACTAGGTTGTCTCGAAACGTCGCCAAAATAGTTGTTTTTTATTTATTAACTGAACCTCAAGAACCTTACTAAACACACACACACACACACACACACACACACACACACACACACACACACACACACACACACACACACACACACACACACACACACACACTCACACACACATATATATATAATGTTTGATTTTACATTTGCTGTTCAATTCCAACTACTTCAAGATGTACTAGACTAGCTCTGTTAACTACTAAAGATGTATACATAATTGCAGTAATTAGGGTATTCGAAACTGGGCTTTGGGTATCCACCAGACCATCAAATTCTCAAATTTACACCTTTAAAATCTTGAATATTCCCTTTGTCCTAATGTAAACACCTTTACAATGATTTTAATGTTGCTAACTCGGTCCAACACACCACCTATAGTCTGAGCGCTGGCTGATGGCACTTGGGGAAAAGATGAGGAAAGGAGAGCCAATGAGAGTGGTGCAGGGTTGCCGATTTTCTTCCCACTAACCTTGGATGGAAGGTTCATTACAGATCTGCCTCTCATACACGTCACATTGAGTTTTTGATTTTCATGTTTAAATATTAAAGTAATGTTATTAAGTGTCTGGAGAAAGCAGCACGTCAAATTGTAAGGTGTTCACATCGCAAGTATGGCTTTATGCGTCCGAAAAATAATTTACGACAGTGTTTCCACAATTTATTTTTAAAAAATTTATTTTGGAACTAGGTCTCTTAGGAAGAACAATTATGAATAGAAAAAAATCGTCTCTGACTATGAGACCTTTTGTGTACATAATATATTGCTAATAATCAAATTAAAAATTACATTAAAAGATAATTATATAAAACAAAAATATTTAAAATTCAATTATTAGATGAACAAAAGATAAAATAATAACTACGATCCTTAAAATGGCTAAGTTGTAGTTAATATTATAAAAGCATATTTAAAAAAAATAAAACCAAAAAAACATTGAATGATTAAGGGAAAGATCTGGGAATATACAGGGCTGTGTTAGGGTCAGGGAGGTTTGGCTACGTTGCCCCCTCCTCTTGGCAGTGCCATCAGCCAGCGCTCAGAATATAAACACCTTTCGATTCCTAATAATTCTTCAAGGCGTCAGATATATTGTTTTTCAGATGACTTGTGTGACATTCCTATTGATTTCTTTCTTGAATATACCTCATTTAGATTTTGATTCAATGCGTATCCTCTGCTTAAAAGAGTACCCGGACACTGATACCAATACTTGTAGCAATCAACACATTCCATGAATATTCCTCTGTAGGTGATATCCAATAATTCTTCATTTCTTCCAATTTTCATTACTTTGGTATTCCAAAAATGTATCTCCATTCCCTTTCAGATGGTATCGGCAAAGAATAATAATATCAGTAACTGAAAAAAACATATAGATTAATACGAATAACAGAATCTAAAGGCTAAATTTATATTTAAATTAATTAGTTAAGTTTCAATAAATTAAATTAATATTAATATTACTATATTATTTTTTTATTAGTATTTATTTTAAGATTTGTATTAAAATTTAAAATTGAATACAATATAAAAATATCCCGTAAATGTGATGATAATGCTAAAAATGTCACGTCACTTGTATTTTTAGCAACTACCCATTGGTAGCACTTATAAAGGTCCTATTGGGGTACATTAGAATGTCTCTTTTCTATCCACATTTCAGGCGTCCAGGAGGGTTATCTGGAATGGAATGAGAAGCAAATTGCGATACTAAAGCTACGTTCTCACGGGGCAAAAAGACAAAACCGTGGCACCCCTTCGTTTTCTCGTTCGTGGTGCTTGCCTGGAGTTGGGGAGAAAAGTGAACTAGCCGAGAGTCGTGGCTACCGTTCACACGACCACGATTCAGATTGCCCCTTGAAACTTACCATGGAGGAAAGTTGTGCAGTTTTGAGTTCAGTTTTTATTGATATGTTGGCAAAAAGATTGAGAGAGTCACGTATACGTATAAAAAAAACGGAAGAAAAAGCGTTGTTGGGTCAGGAACTGGATACTCGCAAGAAAAATCATCGAATATTAATAAAACAGTATCCTTAAGGACAGCAATGGCGGAATATCCTTTCACCATATTAAAATCGTTAAATATTAAAAATATTTTAAAATAGTAACCTTAAGGACAACAAGGCTGAATATCCTTCGGATAACTTAAAAACCGTTAAATATTTTAATATTAATAAAACAGTATCCTTATGAGGACAACAATGGCGGAATATCGTTCGGATCTTGGAATATTTCAACATATTATCCATTTTTGATCTAAATAAATCACTTGTTAACTATCTTGACTGGCGTGGTCCACCCCTGAAAATCAAACAGGTTTGATACCGAGCGTGAGTGGTCGTGGACTCACTTCTTTCTAGATGACGTCAGAAGCAAATTCACGCCTCCTCGTTCAGACGGAGGAAATTCCACGAATGCGTAGATCACGCTAGCGTGCCACGCCCCGTGAGAACGCAGCTTAATAGATAGGAATGGTTGTGGAGTTTGCGTTGAATGGGTAGATATCTGGTTTTCACTATTGAAATTATACGTAAAAAATAAAATAATTTAATTCTAAAACTAAATCAAATATAAAGGAAGTAAAATAGTAAAAAATATACTAGATTACAATTCAAAAATACTAATATAAGTATACAAATAATTTAAACTAATAAAAGTTATTAAATATATATACCACGGTTCTCGGGTTCAACAGAATCTTGAGAAAAGATCGAGAATTGATGATCCAAAGTCGAATCCCAGGAACCGATCAATACCTTTGCCATTGATTATATTTCTATGATACCTAAGTAATTACTTTACATAAATTCTGCTCCTCTTAGTTCTTTTAATACAAGATATTTTTTTATTGTTGATGAAGAAGCTGATGCACTAACGAAATAAAAGCAGCCAGACAATAGCACCATTTTATTATTTTTTTGTTGGATGATATATATAAGTAACTATCTTAAAATATTTTAATATATCATACGTATTATAGTAATGTTACATAATTATATATTAATCATCTCTTATGACACTTATATTCTTAGTATTAGTATTGTCTCTTTTTACGGCAGTTATTTGTATTATTTATTTTGTTTTTCATAAACTTTGTTCATGATTTTGATCATTTTTTTTTGTATATATTATTTATTTTTTTTTTTTAAAGGTTTTCCTCTAAGAAATTTAAAAAAAAAAAAAAAAGTTTGCAGTTTTAATAATAAATTGGACTATCAGTTTTGTTTCTACTACTGTACAAATACCTGTGTTGATGACCCACCACGACGAACCTCATTCTCGTCGACTGTTCTAGCCCTATTATTATTAATTCAGACCTGCCAGGCAAAAAATGGAGGAGACTTTAAAATTTCATAGGCCTGATGACCCGTCTACCCAAGCTTTTCTTTCCCCCTCTATTCGTAGTCATCCTGTTTTATAATCCTGGATGGCCGCTGACAGAGCCTGCCAACATATCGCACAATAAAGTGACACAACTCAAAAATATGTATTTTTTATTTATCTTCATGTTTAATTTCAAATCTCTCCTGATACATCTCACTTGCGGTTGGGATCAAAAGATAATTTAGGTACATTTTCAATATTTCATACAAGACTGTGGGAATTATACATTTTTTTAATGTTGGTTTTTGAGTTGTGTCACTTTAGAGATTTACGACATGCTCATTGTACTGAGGATAATATCTGTGTGAAATTATTTGTATAAAAAGGTATGAGCAGACCATTGACACTTTTTCTAATTTTTAATAGGGCTAAAGAAAAATGAACATCTTAATATTGTACTGATAATTTGTTTAAATTATTAAAAACTTCGTATGTTGTATGCGAAATATAAATATTCCATGAACATCACGATATAAATCATTTAGTGAATTAACGTGTGGTTTTATCATACCTAAATATACGAATAATCAAATTTGCGTTTGTTTTTCATGGAATTCCTTTTAATTCTTGAAAATTATACCCATTTGTGCCAAACAAGGCTGTTTTGGGATGAGGAGCACGAATTGGATTGAAAAAACGTTCTCTTTTTGTAATAAATTTCATAAAATATAAATCCCGGTATCGTTCAAACTATAAAATAATATACATACGTATATCGCTCCTTTCCAAGAAGAGCATTCTAACTCTAAATTAAATCATTTTGACAAAGCAACTGCCGAAAAATTAATATTTTTAACGTGAGATCATTTATACTATTTTTAGTCGATCATTTTTTTGACCCTTCGAATAGATTTGTGAAAACGAATACATCGATAAATAACACTAATAATAATAATCATAATGAGGCTCGATTTGAATGAAACTTGTTTATTTATTTATTACGCACCGTATACGCAATGAAATGGTCTTAAGATGAGGATGGTTCCTCACAATTATTTACCTTTTCAGTTTTAAGCTAAAATACTGCAGCTGAAAAGAGTGACTTAGAGGATTAGTTACAGATATAATTGAATATATAGTTATTTATTTATTTATTTAGTTAATCTTTTGTTGCTAGTCATCTCGGATTAGATGATTTATCCTGCGGTAATTTAACACATTTACAAACTACCGTTATGTAATAAATTAGGACCCATCTATAATTTGCTTCATAATTTGAAGCTAACTTAAGTACTCAAATATAGTAATAACGGTAAGTTTACAGCTTAATTTTTCCTGTATTTTCCTTAATAACAGTTTGGGGAGAAAAATTCCGAGATGGTATAAATGATGCCGTAACGGCGAAGAGCAGGCTCGTTGATAGCACCTGTCTCGTACCCCTAACGAGTTAATTTAGACAGATTTTCCAAAGTACAGGGCATAACAGTGAACATAAGAGGGAATCACCACTGAGCCTTGCAGTACACCAGCCATCGTAAGCTGCACCAATAGAGCTCATTACCCAGCTGAGGGTGGAATGACAGTTCGTTCTAATCGGTTTAGGTTCATTACAAAATCCGTTCGGAAAATTCCATTCTTAAGGGGGTGTCCCAGGTGGGTTCCTCCCACGGGTCTCACGGCCCCCTCCTTATCCCCTGCCCGTACACATTATGCCATCGATAGCAGGTCTAATCGATTCAAGGCGCCCCCTACAATCGGCCTTGTTTTTATCGATATTGTACAGCTGCTACTGTCGTGGTCGCTAATGGTTCAGGACTTACCGTCCATTAATGAACAGTGCCTCCTCTATTTTTGACTTAACGATCTTGCGCTTTCCCAAGTTTCTAAGTCTAAGGATTTAATCCTCTTTTGTTAAATATTAAATCACTGATATATTGCCGACCTTATTTTAGTGCTTATGTAAATTTTATAAGCTTAACTCCCTATTAAACTTTATTCACATCAAAGTTTCTGATTATTAAGACTATAAAAACACTTATCTGTTTACTTGATTGTCCCATACATATCATTTTATAGAAAAATATTTCAATCAAATTAATATAGACAGTTAGTCAACTTAAGTTGCGTAACAATAAAAAGGTGATAATACGAATCTATTTAAGATTTTTATTGCGAATACCTATTGAGAAATTACTGCGTGTTATGTAATTTTTCTTCAATAAAGAATTTATTTACTAATGGATCATCACAGCTATGTTGCGGATTGGGTCCACGATTCGGGATGAAATAGTCTGCTGTTTTTGTAATTAATTTCATAAAATATAATGTATATAAAAATTTAAAAAAAAAATTATTAAATCAAATTATAAAATCAATAATAAACAAATTGAAAAAATAGATCATTTATATTACAATTTTAAGCCAACAAAATGGATTGATTCGATATACCTATTATTAAAACCACTTTCTCATGTTTCCATTAGCTAGAAGCAAATTTTCAATGCTATGTGACGAGTAACTTCTTTTAATATTTTTTTAATTAAAATATTAACCATAGATAAAAGTAATCAAAATTTAATCATAGTTATTAGACATTAATTTCCTTGAATCAATCACCTAATTTATTAATGATTAAATCTTTTAGTCAAATAACCACTAGTTCACGAAAAACTGTCTGAAAGATTTAATCATTATTAAATTTAGTGTTTTATTCCAGGAAATTACTTTTCAAATAGCTGTGATTAAATTTTGATTATTTTTAGGCATGGATAAATTTTGCCCAACTCTGTTAAAAACGTATCCTAACGATCCAATATCCTTCGAGAAATGCTCCTTGCTTTGTAAAAATGAATTTTTCCATAAAAACTTACTGTTCCATATGTTGCTGAGTTAGATCAAACCAGATACCTATCCTTTAATAGTAGATTCCATAACCACTCAGAACTACAAGTATCTCATTATACAAGCATCTCAACTTGCTTCCCAGCATAAAAATCTGAGGCGTCTGAAAAGAAGATGGCCTCCAGGCTTTCTACTATAGAACTTTTATTAAAGTGTCACCAACGGGCGGTTTCTTTACAAGTTACCATGTTACTGTATTCATTTTCCCACAGCATTACTGGATTTATATGTTCTATACAGTTGTAAATATCAATAAGAAGGTGATAAAAAAAGATGGGGTGTTAATAAAAAGATGCTGCATATGGAATAGTGTTACATATGAAAGTGCTTTTTCACTTTAATATAAACTAAATTTTGTTCCATGAGAGGTGTGGGGGGGGGGGGGGTGAGAGAGGGAGAAAGCTATTAACCGATATAAATAATTCAGGTTGTATGTTTTGAGCTGGACTGCCGCTTACGAATTCCTCGAGTCACGGGCGATTACGGATTAATTTAAATTATATTCAGTCAGTAAATTATTATTTATAATTGAATAAGACTGGATTTAATTGTTTTAATTTATGAGCTTATAATTATTAACCTCTTTCCTTGAATATGGCTTATAAATATAATTTTTAAAAAAATCGTTATTGTAAAAAAATCGTAAGAAAAAATCTATAAGATATATAGTTAATTTAGATCTAAAAAAAACCTTTTTTTAAAAAAATCTAAGATCCAAACATAAACTCATAAATAAAATAGAAACCTTTGCATTTCTGGTAATATTTAATACTTCGAACACACCATGACTCATTCATGTCAAGTATTTATGTCCATCCTTTCTTTACCTTTAAAACCAAATAAAATAGATATATTTACCTATGAGGTTCGAATGATATGAAAGATTATAACAATATTTTGAAAATTTGACTGGTGTAGCGTCAAGAATATGGGAGATTTAAAGTCCATTGTAATTGGTTTTGCAGGATATCTTATATGGAGAACTATTTATATTTCTATATATACTATTTATATGAAAGATTGTGGTTTACTCTGTAATAAGTTTCATAACAATTTTTTTATTTTACTTTATTTTTTTTCAATTTAAAAGATTTTTGTGAATTGAAGATTTGATTGCAGTTAAAGAAAAATAAGCCATAGTTTCATAACAATAAAACCACTATATAACATAAAGCCTGTGGATCAAAATCCTGCTTAAAAGCAACTATTATTCTCTATTTATGACAAATAAAGTATTAAATATACAGGAACTCTATTTATTATATTCGATTTAATAATATTATCTATAAGAATAAATTAATTTTTATTCATTTTTTTAATTCGGTTTATAGTTATAAAACACACGGTAGTTACTCGAATTTTCTAGTTTGATTTCAACAGGATATCACTTTTTTTTTTTCTGGTATAATTATTTGGAGTGATTAATATCATAACCTTTTATCTCTTGAAAACTGGATTAAAATTATTTGAACGATTTATTTTCAAGAAAATAAAAAGTTCAGATTTTTTTTTTAGTACAGAAATACCCAGTTTTATTTCTTAAATATATATTCATTAAACGTGCTTTTGTTTTTTCAAACAATATTATTGAATTCTATGAACATTCAATGGGGAAATACCTAAATATATTTTTGAAAAATCACATTAAAATGAAGGATAATTTCAATTAACCAATAGTTAAATAGGAAAACTATATAAACAGAACGATCCGACTATGACGATATCTTGTTTTAATTACTGAATGCCTAATGAACTGAAAATTACATATTTTTCTAAAATAGCCAGCACACCCTCATTCCCTGCTTCATAAATGAACAACGATGGATGGGAAATGTTTCCCCTGAAAAGTTGTAGGTTGGTAACAATGGTGAGGTGTTATAGGAGGTCGAAGAGAAATAAGAGGCACCGCCAAAAGTATTGTTTTCCCGCCACTAACTCAGGCTGACTTCCTTGCTATAGCCTCCATCGGGAGTTATGTGACGTCAGAACGGAAAAAGTGGGTGAAGCACTTCCCGCGAGTGGATCTTCTGGCCACTTTGATCCTTGAGTTATTTCATTCCGACCGGAATTCACGGCTATAATTTGTTATAACTCTGAGTACCTTGGAGCCGATAAAAAGCTCGATAAATGTAACATGGATCATTATAAATTACGTGGTTGTGGATATTCCATTTTTAAACCAGTTCCAAGGCCTTAAACCTCAAGATATCTTTAAAATATTAATTTGTCAGGGAATAGTCAAGTAAATATCTCTGGTCACTGGCCTTAACTAGTTTAGTCGATATGCGTAAAGTTGATCTTGGGCTCTTACACCATTGTTACATGTTGGTAACTATAGATCCCAATAGTTTCCTTTTGTGAGATTATTCTTTATACGGTTACCAACTATTACCAATGTTTGAAGTGTATAAGAGTTTAACAATGACCAACTTAACGCAAGTCGGCTTAACTAGTTATGGCCATTTACAAGAGATATTTAATCATTAACAGCCTATAATTTGAAATTCGCTAACAGCGTTATAAAAAATGTTTAATCATTATACTGACTAAAAATTTTAGCGACTAAAAAACTTTAAACATAATATTTAAATTACAGAAAATATAAGACAAAACAATAAAAGAATTAATAGAAAAAACCTGAGAGTTGAGCGTGATTTCTGCAAGATGTCCTCCTTTAACCTGAAATGAATTTACATCATTATCGAAATGAATACCTTTAAAAATGTTTGAATACCATTCATTAAAGTAAATAATGCTAGTTTAAATATATAAGGTAATAAATAATTGTCATAATGGTATTTTAACACCTACACACACCTGCAGAACACCTGCAAGGCAGGTCGAAACGTTGGCACAAATTTCTTCGAATTCATGAATGAATTTCTTATTAGACTTAGTGTTCCTCTTTGACTGCCTCTATTATCATCTTCTTCTCCATCCGATTATCATTTTCTTTCACTGATTACTCAAAATTTTATGTTTATCGCTTAGAACGTTTTTCGGCGGATCAAAGTTTCAAGATAAATTAATAAACACAGACGATAATTAATACGCAGATGATTTAAGGTTGATCAAGTAACCTTACATATATATAGTCCGGCAGTTGGCTGGAAATGTATTTATTGTTATTTCAGCTGTTAATCTACTTTAGGGTTGGCAGACCCTTCTGGGGCACACTCAGCCTCTAAAGTGTGGGCATTCTTAATTTAGAGAAAAATTAAGTTTGATTTCAACTCTTATCATTTCTGTTGGCCTAGAAACAGCACATCATAACGTAACTCATGACCCTTCATGGACTAGAGAGATACAAATATATTTTTTCTTTTTAATATTTTATGCGTTTTTAGTTATTTTTTATCAGTTTAATTATTTTTCAGAAATTTTTACATATCTTTAAATTTAACGTTTTGTTCATTCATTCAGTCTCAATCAATATTTGATACATTTTAAATAAAGCAATCTACGCAAAAACAGCTTTTTTTTATTTTTAGCTTAGCAATTTTACCTACCATGACAGGTTAAATAACATATTTTTAACTTTTTGTCATAACTTCTTGGAAACAATATTCATTTTTTTTTTAATTTACTTCTTTCATCGGTGTTCTGAAATTTTTTGATGTTCTGGAAAAGCTAAATTTTTAATTACCATCTATCCATAATAAATCAATATATAAAAAATGGCACAATGACACAAGTGATTCAAGCCTTTCTATCCAAATGTTGATGAATAATATATTTCATTTTAATTAAAACTTTTTATAAAATAATTTAGGAAATCAAGTTCCCTGTTGTAAATTAAAATAATATTCAGTACCAAAAATGGAATTCATGGAAAACGAGTGAGGAAAAAGACTGTATTAATTTATTTAAATTTCCATTAGTAAAACACCTTCGCCTGGGGACAAGTGAAAGTAATTACAAAATGGCTCCTTCTCAATAAAATCTTTATTCAATATTATTAAGTCACGTTTTAACTTAAATAATATTTAAATTTTTAACATCTACATGACCTTAATTATTTTTATTGCTATAAATAACCTATTTCTTCAAATTCAACTATAACTATTTGGTTGTTCTTGAATAACTAACAGAGGACGTTTGGAGTTGTAACTCACAGATTTGAATGCAGATTTTTAAGTGTGGGTAGTAGGGACCTATAAAACTGCAAAACTATAGTTATAGCCGCCAATGAGCATTAGGAGTCGAGAAAAAAAAAATAATATGAAAATCACGTTTGTTTTTTTTTCTCAGTTCTTAGTCAAGATAGAAAAATATTCTTTTACGTTTAAGTGAAGTTATGTATGCTATTTTAAATAAAAATACTTTTGTTATGCTCAAGACACTACCCGACTTTAGGGTGATCAAAAACTCCAAAGAAATTACAAAATTCCAAGAAAATCCACTGTAAATCAGTGGAAACTTTTTTTCAGGAACAAATCACCTGAAATCTCGATTTAACACAAGACCCTTATATGTGAAATTTTATCAAAATAAAAAAATATTGATTTTTTACCCCTTTCCAGGTGGTTTTTTGAAGTTGAGATTTCATCAACACTTTCTAAAGACCATAACAACTGCTGTGTTCAACCGATTACAATAGTAATAGCATCACAAGAATCAGCATACATTCTGCTTTTTATCCATGCATATAACACTGGGTTTACTCCAGATTTTAGTGGACAAAAACTGGTTTGAATGAAAAAATCCGAGGTCAGCTATAACTTGAGATATTTCAATAAGGGGATATCCTGCGACCTCCGGATATGGACTAAACTACGCTTTTTTACGGCTTCTAGATGACCTTAAAATTTGGTCTTAATCGGAGGAAAAACCTGTGAGATAGCGCAAATTATTTACATTTAGTAAATAATTTACAAATCTAGGTTAGGTAAAATTTCTTATGGACTCTCAATATCGAGGCTGTTTAGTGTCTATAATAATAGTCTTTCATTTCGATAACAAAGGAATGCATAACGTGCAATAATAAACAACAACGATTAGAAACATTCCAGAGATGGGATTCCAGGGATGTTTTCAAGAAGCACGATAACAAAGATACCTCTCAACTATTCCTGGTGAAAATAGTTATAATATAGATATAATTATCAAATTCCTCAAAAAATATAACTTTGTCAATAAAATAGAAAAGCGATTAAAAATATAAAGGCAATATTATATATTAAAGAATGGACAAATCTTAAGTATTTCTTTATGAAAAACGATAAATTTGTTCAAACCCCATCTATAGATAAATTTTACCTGCAAGAGCATAAGAATGGTTGCAAAACAGTAGATTTGTAGTACCAAAAAATTCATTAAGAAAATTGGATTATATAATTTTATTTAATGATAAAAATATAGTTGGCTGTTAAGATTAATGGAGAAGATAATCAGGGAGGCTATAAGCCCTTATATCCCTGAAGAAGATCTTCAAGGCAGGTCGAAACGTCAACGACCATTAAAGTATTTCTACTTATACGTGGTGTTTCTCTATGACTGCATCCTTGATTATTTTATTCTCCAATTTTATTTTATGCTTATAATTTTATCTATTCTTTTTTTTTTCTTATCTTTTTTTTTTTGGTTGAGATAGATATAGTTTAGCAAGAACTATGTCATTAAAATTTGTTATTGCTCTTATTTAAAAAGAGAATATGGTAATGTTAACATTGCTGTTATAGTTACATTGCAGACAGCATAAAAAGTTCAAATTTAAGGGTAATACTAACAAAAAGCAGAGTTTTGCCCTTAAAAACAAACATCAACAACAATTTCAGAAATTATCTAAAAAAAAAATAAAATTTATAGGATAAGGTTTTTTTATCTAACAAGCATGTACATGAAATACACATAAATAAAAAAAGTAAACTGCATTACTTATTTTTTCAATAATAATAAATAAGGGGATATGGAAAAATAAAAAAAATATTTCAAACATCTTGGCACCTCACTCCTTAATTTCAAATTTCCTGAAAATCAACTTATACTCGTTTCGGGACCGTTAATTTATTTCTTAGTTTCATCTGGGAACAATAATTATTCTAATATTTGCAAATCAACACGTAACAATACTCACAGGTACGCAGTATAAGTATAAATTAATTTTAGAATAAACATTTAAATGATCTTATTTACAGTTATCACAACTCAAAAACTAAATTAAAAAAAATAAAATAATTTATACCAATAGAATAAAGTCGAATACATTTTTTGATATATGTTTGTTCCACTTTATCTTCAATGTAACAGTAACGTATGGACTAAAAAATAAAATGCTTATGTTTAAAGTTTGGGTTAAATAATCTTTACATATAGCCATGCTAGTTAAAAATATTATGTTTATTTTACGTGTATTGCCACTTTTAAGCACTTTAACCGATAATACGTCTAAAAGCGGTGTAATAGGAATAGAATCCACAAAAAATAGGGTAAGATTGTTTTCCCTCTGAAATAGTTATTCATACGACCTGGCACAATGTATAAAGAATCAATCCTATATCCCACCATCTTACAAGCTCTAGACCCGTCCTAGGAAAAGAAGTGTTCGCCTGCGGTCGTAAACCTAGGCCCTCAGTCGATGCTCCTTGAATTTATGTTACTAGGAGCTGTATATATATGTAGTCACACTGCCATAGAGATTATAGTTCTACTTCTAGAGGCTGTGGACTCACCATTTATGTTTTGTAATTTTTATACATACTTTTTTTTTGTATGCTAGGTAAATTTTGAATGATGGATTCCTAACTTTATAATAGGACATCAGTATTTTAATTATTTATAAATACTGTATAATCTTAATACTTGTAACCTTTCCTATTATACGCTTTACTGCAACGTTTGATAAAAATACAAAAATATTTACTAGCCAACGTTTCAGCCCAATTTAATGGCCAGAGATAAAAATTAAGAAATAAAAAAAAAATCATCATGTTACTAACTAAAAAAGAATTTTTTTTCCCTGATGATGGTTATCAAAGTTGACCAAACCTTTGGATAAAAAATATGTTTTTCATTAAACATTGCTTTTTTTTTTTTTTTTTTTTTTTCGGTTTTTACATCCTACATGTATACAGTGGCTCACAGTGAAATTGAAACATCCTGTAGAGAGGAGAAAAATGTTTCACAGTTTTTTCCGTTAGCTCTTCTCCTGATTTCCTCTTCACATAGTAACGCCCATCAGACCCAAAAATAACTCTCATCAGCAAATATTACAGTTGTACAAAAATCAGAGTCTTCAATAAATATTCAGTTGCGAATTGCGTCCTTTTGATTTTGTATGCTGATGAAAGGTTTCCTTCGAACTACTTTTCCATGAAATTCATTTTTTCTTAGAGCATGCCACGCTTTTCCTGCACCTACTGGCTTAAATAAGCAGTTAGATCGTTCTGTGGCTATTTTGGGTGCATTCAAACGCAGATTTTTTTTTAAATTTCCTGAAAATGCAAGTCTCATCCCTAACACTTAAAATTTTTCTAATACTGTTAACTTTTTTTTTCAATGCATATTTCCTTTTGGGTCTCTCGAACCATTTTTACGACATTTGAACAGTCTTTTAAAGTGATTTCGGCTATTCAATTTAAAGATTTCCCTGTCATTAAAATGTTGAATGAACAACTCACGTTCTTTCCACTTTGTGCGTGCCCTCAATATTGAAAAAAGTTCTAAAACACGGCAAATTTTGTTTAACTGGGATTAAAAAGAGCCTAATACTTACGACACAAGAGCTTAACTAAAGTAAAATAGTTTTATTTTTATTATTCAATTCATGTTTATTCTTATACTTTTAAATAAAAAGTACATACTACTACGATGTTTAGTGATTACAATAAATAATTGTTTTTAATGTAACATAATTTAAACTATTTATTTATTCAAAGACATCTATAAATATCCTGGTGTATCATTTTGACTGGTATATGCGTTTAATGTATATTCATAGCTTACTACATTTTTCGCTGAAAATTTAAATAGATGAGAATTAAAGGGGCAAACTTTTGAATTGTCGTTAAATAATTTGAATTTCTAGCGTTTACAGACCAAAAAGCTCAAAAACTCCATATTTATTATTTATAATTTCATAATCATATTTGTATTGATCCTTCTATACCATTATGAGTACCTCAAGTGTAATCTTTTTTGTTGTCTTGATGATCATCATCTACGCAGAATTGATAAGTTCATTTTTGTTCATTTGACATCACTTTTATTCATCAAATCCGATTGCTTTTTCTTAAAAAAAACATTAGCTCGTTCAGCCATTTCCTGCAAATATTTCGTATTTGCTCTGATCACAATGGCCCCTTTGGAGATATTTTGAAATAATTAATACATCGGCGTGAACCCGGAGGAAGGAGGTGGGGCATTACATTTGTATTGAGGCAATCACTTAGGCAGGCCATTGCTCAGCTTCAGAACTGAAGGTTTATTTAGGAAATGGTGGCACTTCGGGAAGGAGGCAGGCAGCTAACCTCCCCCCCCCTCTCCGCCATTAGATAACTAATCGTTCCCTCGCCGTGCTGTTATTAATTTACCAATAGCCTACCTGTCCCACTTAGCTTAAATTGCAATCTTAATTAATCAAAGTACAATTCATTTTATTGTATATTATAAATATAATTGTATATATTATATTTTATTCGGGTTCATTCTTGTTTCACTCTTCTAATCCCGCCCTCCCCGGTTTCGTTCGTTTCAGAGTAAATGTTATATTTGGGAAATTGTCATACTTGGAACAAGCTTCAGGATCACTTGGAACAACAAAATTTAAAGAAAATCATTACAATGGCATGTCAATAACATGTAGAGAACTATTCTCTAGAATCACTTTATAAGGCCCCCGCAGACCGCAGACTTTTTATCGGCCGATAGTTTGGTCGGCCTCTTATATGCATATGCGCACATTATACCGATTCATTATCGGCCGATAAAAAAGTTTATGGGCTTCCCGATTACCTTCAAAGTAATCCGTCGGCCAACTATCGGCCGACTGTTTAATATGTATTTGTTGGAAATGACATACGCACACGATAGTTTATCGTCCGATAGATCAGTTCGCTCCTAGTATTTGTGGTAGGGTTGGGCGATAGTCGATAGTTACTATCGATATATCGATAGGACATGCCTATCGATGGTCACTATCGGTAGTGTCGACTATCGATGGATCTCTTTTACTAAGTCAAGTTTTGGAACTCTCGGAATTATGCTGATCTGTCTCTGTCCAGTGTCAAGTTCTTTTGAAACTGAAGTCGGAATTCCTAGATCTCAAGGATTCACTTAAAGATTAAGCCAAAGGAAAGCCGAAATGTTAATTTTTCTTTCGGGAAATATTTGGCTCGAGGAGCACACTTGACTCTTGAAATTAACTATTTCGTTATTTTTCTTTTCTGAAGATTTGATTTGTTCATTATTATTGTAACCATGTAAATTGTAAATACTTTTTCAAAATTAAAATAAATTAGTTTTTTCTATTATCTTTATGATATAATCTTATAATTTATAACCCTGCTAATTTCAAATAGTAAGTAGATAATTGAATTTAATTAAATTAGATGATTTTTTTTATTAAATACCTTTAGAAAAAAAGGAAGCAACTATCGAAAAACTATCGATAGCAATATATAGTTCTCGACCGATTGTATAGGCCTATCGATAGTGCCAACTATCAACTATCGCTTAACCCTATTTTGTGATTTATCTTACCTTATCGTAACGCTCAATCTCTCCTCCACAGGTTTAGAAAGTGTTAAATTGGTATCCTTTTTCACTATAGCTGATCCAATTAGCATGACTAGTTCATTAAAGCTGGTTATGATCATCCGATAAAAGCCGAAAAACTTTTTAGGGTAATCAAGTAATTTAGAATGCATTGTGTAGAATTTTAGATCCCTCCGATGATTATCGCGAATTGAGTGTGAGGCGAGTTAGGAAACAACTGGATTCGAATGGTTATAGAGTTTTCTATGAAAGGATAGGTATCTGGTTTGGGCTGATTAAATAAAAAAATAAATAAATATGTAGAGCCCAGGGCAATTTAAAGATCGACCGATATGTGACGCGCCATTGTGCAGCAGAGTTTGCTATGTTAAAACTATTTAACCCAACTGTACCGAATTTTAACTGCAACATCTTTACAGTTCTAGGAAGGCTTACAATAATGTATACTATTATAATAATTTAAATGAATAGTCTTGAATGCTAGAAACGAAGAAGTTATCGAATTGATGAAATTATTTCTGCCAAATTAAAAATTAATGGCAGATCAAAAATATCGATCCCTTTCTTTTGAATATTGTGTATAAAAATATGATTTATGGGCCATCAGTAGTAAGCATTAATAATGCAATCTATTATCCGCAAGAGTTTCTTAACAGTCTCTGTCCACCTAATATGTGCAATTTTAAACAGGGTAAACAGAACAGCTATGCGTGAAATATAAATATTTAAAATATTTGTATTGATAAATAAATGAAATTCAATTATTAGTTAAAAGAATGATAACTTATGAGAGCGGGCCTCGATAGGGGATGCTAGTAGTATATTTAATTTTAGGTTTTAATATTCCTTAAGGTTTTACGAAATTTAAATTTTTGATTGATCTACTAACTTTTATGATAATCAAATAATAATTGTATGGTATTTATTTTCTCAGCATTTGAATTTACACTCTCCTAGGAGGTAGGTGCATTTATAAGATGTTATAATGTTCTGTATTGATTTCGAAGGAGTTCGATCATTTTAATTCTATTTTTTTTTTTTAATGTCAGCTATTGAAGACATAACTCACCGTTTCGTAATTAACTGCTGAATCGAATTGATAAATAAGGACCGAGAAAGTGGATAATGGAGAAGAAGTTCAGGAATTAAGAGAGGACCCGGGACTGATGGGCGATAGCTCACACTTATTTACAGCCATTCAGCGGATCCATTATTCAAGGAGCCACCTGCACTTTCCAATCCGGCTTAGAGCATCGAAGGCTATATTGATATTTATGGAATCCTCCCTTTTCACTTTGTGCCCATTTGTTATCCGACGGGCCAAGCCTAATATTTTTGAGGGCTTCCTTCCAGCCATTAGGCCGTCGTGTCTTAGACATTTATTTCCATATTTTCTCATCTCGGTGTCTGGCCAATCGCTTTTAGATTAGTCCTTAAATGTACCGGACCAGGTAGAAAAGAGGAGCCGCTTCCGATGTCGTGATCTGTTGCTTCATATGTATATCGATTTTTTTTTATTATTATTATTGTTACAGAAAATATATTTCGCATTAGTTGTTGACCCATTTAACATTTTCGACCCTAATATACATTTATGGATTGTTAATTAATATTATGGACGGATAGGATTTTCACAAATTCTTTAACAGCCTTCTTACTGAGGGTAACGCCTGGATGACTTGAGATGCCAGCTGTAGACAACCTGTAGAAGAACACCAACAGACTGACTAAAGAGGAACTAATCTACGAAATTATGACTTACTATTAATATTCTATCAATGCTATTGGAACGGAAAATGAGTATATAGGAGGTAGATATCGAATTAGTATGTAAAGCTGTCCTTAATATTAGTTATCAGTGTCAGTTACTAAATACATTTCTCTACCGGTTTTCATCCAAATCAATCACACTACTCTACAGTAAATATCATTTCTCAGAAAAAAACAATAACAATAAAGAAAACAATAAAATATGGAAAATGATTACAGCATTACTAAAAATAAAATGCATATACAAATGAATTACTGATTCCAGAAAAAACATACTAAGTCAATATGTTTTTACTATGACGTTTCTCCAAAAACCTATTTAAATGTTTATGGAATATTTGAATGGGAACAGTCTCCACTTGAATAAACTCTTTTTGAAGATTGTTTTAGTCTCATTAAAAGAAAAAATAAAACTGTTAGTACTTGGATGGAGTGATGGACATACAACTGTCTCAAATATAGCTTTCATATAAATTTAATTATTTTTTTTATGTAGAGATCATTTCTAGGATCCTCTGTTTTTTTAAATAAATGTAGATATTAATAGTATAACATTTTATAGAAGGTTGTTGAACTGAAATATATTAAAATATATATTGAAAAAAAACAACAGATTTTTAAGTTGTGTTATTTTTTAAATACATGGGGATATGTTCCCTTTGTCAATCCGTCGAGTGATCCATCAAAGAGAATCGCATCTATTTAAGTGTACGATTTGGTGTTTTGTGATTCCAGAAGAAGTGATTGGAAATATGTTTTAGAAGAATAGTCTCGGTCTATAATCGAAAATTCTTACACCCGATTGTTCAAAACAATCCAGGCGCATTGTCGCAACAATGTAGAGCGAAACCTCAATCTGCCTGGGTGACTAATCAACTTCTTAAAAAGCTGTTTGAAGAATAATTTCTAGAAGTTGTGACATATCAGGGTTATGTACACTGGGTTTCTTATTTTGGGACTATCTGAAAGAACATATAACAAACCATAACATGCATCAAACCATCCAGCATCTGAAATACAATGTTCAAGCCTTAATAAGAATTTAAGGACAAGATACACTAACGGGTATTATGGGGAAAACATGAGAAAGACATGTTTGCGTTAGGTAGAACAGGTCATTTAAGGAATATAATTCTTCACTCCTAGTTCTTGCAGATTTTTTAGTAAAGTTTTTGTAAAATTGAAAAAAAAAGTAAAATTATTGATTAATAAAACCCCTTTGCGACTTTTGTCCGGCTCTGAATAAATATGCCAAGTATATTATTTTTAAAATATTCTTGTAATTAAGGAATGAATTAAAGGAGTGTTAAAATTTATTTTGTAGTGGACCTACATAATGAATCTTACCACCCGGGCTAGAATAGGTTGGTAACCCATCCTTCCTGTCCTAGTTGTAATACATAAGGAGATTAAGCCTTACTTAGGCATTTTAGACTGAAAATATACTTCCTAATTCGAAACAAAAAAATAACAATTTTACAGGAAGATAATTAGACACATTAGTTAAATAAATTGAATGGCCTAATATGAACCTCCAAAGTTATAAATCGGCCTCTAATGTGAATGAAAAATATATCCCAAAGAGGAGCTAAAAGGCTGACAGATTGAGTGAGTGAAGAGACCTAGGAAGGGAACGCACCAGGATGTTGGCGCTCAGTCATAACCACACACTCAGATTCCCCGATTTAATTTCCGCGCCCGCTTGCCCTCTTTTTTCTCCTTTCCGTGTTTTTTCCTGTTTTTCCCCCTTTTTTATTTATTTTATTTTTATTTTTTTTAAATTCAACTGCCTGCGTTCAGGAAAAGGCTGCTCTCTGTCAAAGCAGAATAAACTGCTGTGACTGCCCATATTTGAAAAGTTCTGCCAAAAACAGGTATGTAGATAACATTGAAATGGATATAAAAATTTTTAAAATAATTTTTATCATGTGACAAAGGAAAAAAAAATATACGGAAACGTGTTTAAAACCTAACGCGTTAATAATGCAATGATTTAACCCTGGAGTGGTCGCGTATGGCTCAGTTACAAGAAAGGTCGCGCGGATGACAATAGTCATCCACTAAAATTTCTGGTGTTTTGGCAATAGTCATATTTTTCAATCCCTTTAATTTCAAAAATACTTTACAAAGGATAAGAGAAATAAATTATTTACTCAAAATAATAAAATATAAAGAAAGTACGTAGATCATTATCAACACATACCAAGTTGAAAATAATAATTACGAGGAAGGTCGCCCTCAAATAGCACAGTACTTCAAAAATATCAGTAGAAGACATTCAATGTGATTATAACAAACTCTAGTTGTATTTATTTTACTAATGTAGGCAAAAAAAAAAAAATACGTAACTAAAAATAAATAATTGAAATGTCAGGTGGAGGACAATTGCTAGCCAAACTAAAACAAATAGAAATTACAGGTCGGGAATATCAAATAGCAACTAACAGAGGTACTGAGACTATTCCCCTAGCCTCCCTTTGCAGACTCTAGGCTGGTTATATTCATCCATTCTAAAACAAATACACAGTAGCGATGTTGAGAGCAGTGGAGGACTATTGTCATCCGCGCGACCACTCGAGGGTTGATGAAATATTTTATACTTGAATGTGAAAGATTTTTTTTAAAACAATCCTATAAATAGAAATAAAGCCTTTATAAAATGTAAAATTTTTAATTAAAGGAGTTTCATCTAACAAGGCTCCGAGAAAAGATTTTTGTGCGGCTAAAATTAGCAATATTCATAGTAAACTCTTCTTGAGTTGTTTTTGAACGAAAAAAATACCCCTCCCCCTCCCTCCCCATCCCTCGTATTGAAGATCGTGGAATCGCTCATGCGGGAATTCGGAGTTTAACTGTAATCCCTGTTTACGTCATTAAAAACTATTTGTTTTATATAAAGTCAAATGTGAAACTCTTATTTTGGTCATAATTAAAACCTACGCTGTATTAACTTACTGAAAGGGCTTTAAAAAAAGGACCTATTAAAAAGACTAACATGTTTTGCTGGAAAAACAAAAAAAAAAAAAATTATTTCACAAAATGAAATAAACGATTTCTCAAGGTGTCCAATATTTTTAAGCAAGACGGTATATTTCGTTTCCTAACTTATCGGAGTAATTTAGCTATCGCCCTAATAATTTTTTTATTTTAAGTTGTTTTTTTATTGATCTGAAGCATAAATAATAATAATAAGCTAAATAATAATAATGATAATAATAATAATATCAGCCGACTAATCTTCAATTTCAGTTTTCGAATCCCCCTGAGGTGTGGTTAACATCGGGTGCCACTAGGTTTAATACAAATATGATAATTTCTATCGGTTGTAGCCTGTTGGTTTTGGCATCAAAAATTAATCAATCAATCAAATATGTTTCCCGTTTCCATTCTACCAAATTGAGCCTGAATTATTCTACAGGGAGGCCAATGTAATTCCATATCCAATCGCTGGGGCCTAGAGAGTGATCACTTTTTAGTACGATATCATGAATATAATTCTTGTTTGTCACTTGTAACTATTAATTGTTTTCATAACTATTAGTTGCATAAAAATATGATTTAATACAAATTTAAAAAGAATGTTAGAGTAAGTACCACTTTATTAATATTAAAACCCATAAAACCTTTTATAAAATATGTTAGTCTTAATATTGTTTATTTTTTTAATATGATTCAATTCGATCAATGAATCCATCTTACGAATAGAGCCACGAATTATATAATCGCTTATTATTATAAAAATAATTTTTAGCAAAAAAACAAAGCCGACTTCAAGATTAAACCTACATATACAAAACTAACTAAAAAATAAAAAATAATATTTTAATTACTTCAAATCAAAAACCATTAAATGAAAATCAATGAAATTATCGATACTTATATAGCTATTCACAATTTATGACCAGTTATCTTTGGAGTCGGTGCCAGCCAAGAAGGGCAGTTAAATTCTACCTTTACAATAAGCTTTCGAATGGCCGGAGACAGCGGTGTGGTGGTGATGAAACGGTGGGAGGATTGCGATTACAATTTCTTTTCAAATTCTGTTTGTTTTGGTTAGCACCGACACCAAAAATAACTAATCATAAATAGTGAATAGGTATATAAGTATCGATAATTTCATTGATTTTCATTTAATGGTTTTTGATTTGAAGTAATTAAAATTTTATTTTTTATTTTTTAGTTACGTTTGTCGGTTTTGTTCTTAATCTTGAAGTCGGTTTTGTTTTTTTCTTTAAAAATTATTTTTATTTTTCACTTTTTAGTGCTGAGTGTATTTTTCTTTATTTAGTCAATTCTCGATCTTCAAGCTACCATGAAAAATATTTCGAGTAACTGAACAAAGACTTATCGAGGTTATCATTCCACTTACCTTCATGTAATTGGGAAAATTGAACACAAAATGGGAGTTGAATTCATTACGTATATTTTTCATTAATGGGTATGTGTATGTTGTTTGTACATACATATAAAATCATTGATACAGAAAATTAAATACCTGGTACCAATTTATCATATAACTTTCAACTGAATTGTGCTTTTTTTTGAGGGTGCCTAAAAGTAGACTTAGCGCCTTCCACCAGTGGCGATCTTTTCTCTATTCTTCAGGACGGTTGAAAGAGAACTATGCGGAATTCGGAATTCACTAGCAACAAACGCCCAACTTCTTTCTCCTTTCTGCACTTTGCAAATCAATTTCGTTAATTGAAAGAATTTTCAATAGCCACTGTAAAACCACTCGAGTGAATAACTAATAATAAGTGACTAGTGTAACTATGAACTGAAAAGACATACAATGACAGAAAATATGAAAACAAATAACACATGAAATTCTTTCAATTTGAGTTCGAGTTATAGAGGCGATGACTTCTAATATGTAGTTCATTTCATAGAGGTGGTCCTAGAAGTTCTCTCTTTTGAACCCTATTTTCAGATCTTCTTATTTTCGACACAATTTTTCACGTTCTTTGTCTGAAATCGTTTCATTGAGGTGAAATTTAAGTGTAATGTACTTCCGACCGCAAATTTTGTTCGACTTATTTAAGAATTTAGCTTATCGAAGTACAACACATCGAGAGTTGACTGTATATGTAAATTATTTTTGTTAATAACTTAGATTTAGTTACCATGGAGATTTTAGATAATCATAATCATAAATATTTTTAAAATATACAGTGATTTTTATTAACTGGTTTTTTGATTTTTCTTAAAAAGTGCTTCGTTGATTTCACAATATTTTTTATGGGACTACCTCTGAAGTATGCCCTACCGGTATAAAAAATAGTTTATTATGAATTGACTGAGTAATCGCGTAACATACACAAAAAAAAAAAAAAAAAAAAAAAAAAAAAAAAAAAAAAAAAAAAAAAAAAAAAAAAAAAAAAAAAAAAAAAAAAAAAAAAAAAAAAAAAAAAAAAAAAAAAAAAAAAAAAAAAAAAAAAAAAAAAAAAAAAAAAAAAAAAAAAAAAAAAAAAAAAAAAAAATACAGACGAATTGAAAACCTCCTCGTTTTTGAAGTCAGTTGAAAAGACATAAAATTTTAGGGTAGGCGAGAGGAAATACTACTAATTTCTTACAAAATTATTGTTGGGAGAAAATAATTTTGCAAATTTCAAAAATTTACTGAGGTGCTAAATAAAGCGTCGCAAAAGTGTTTATTATGTCGTTTCAGTTCAACTTTCGTAAAATGGTAGTAGAGTGCCGGCTCATCGCCTCGCTTTCTCAAACTGCGCCTTCTCTACATACAATTTATTCAGAAAAAATATTTTAAAATAAATAAATTCAGTTACATCATTTTATTATAGCCACGCGTGAAACATTTTTACAATATTGTTTATTATTTAATATAGACAACATTAAAAATAAAATAGATTTCCAAGTAATATTGTTGTTTGCAAAGAAATCTAATTATTTAGTTCGATCAATGAATAATCTCAGGAATAATTTTAGACTTTTAGGATGTTACCACCATGTTTTGGGTTGCGGAACATTAACTAAGAAAGCGATTGTTTGTCTTTGAAGTTTGGTGAGTAGGAATGAGTTTAAAAAGTGCTGACCAATAAGCATATCAAGTATGATATAAATTCATAGATTCGTTTTTGGTTTTTTAATTGAATATTTTCGAAGTGCTCCTCTAATAGGCAATGAGTAATATAGATGAATATGAGATTCATGCAATATATACAATGAATGTAAAAAAAAAACATTGTCAACACAGTGGATAGAAGTCAAATAGATCAGGCATCAATAAAAGGGACTATGTCACTAGGAACAATATCACTTATTGTGAAAGATATTTAATAAGCACCCAATCAATGTTTAAGACCATATTAGTGTGATGCACTATTTAAAATATTTTAATCTTTACAATAGAATTGAAAAATGTAATAGTACAATCAGCTACGAATGGAAAATGTATGAATACAAATTCAGTAAATACAGAATTTTCCATTTGGTGGACACTTTAATACATTCAGGTATCGAGATGCGCTGACAGGAGACTAGTTGCTCGGTTGGGCATCACGAACAGGCCCTTGCCACCGGCAGATTCTATGCAAATGTTGGTTCGATTGTATTGCGGCCGATCCACAGATAATAAATGTCGCTATTCTAAGTAATAAAAATCACTCTCAACAAATTAGCAAAAAGAGAAAAAAAAAAAAAACATCCAAGAAAAAAAATTCTGTATATAGTGCCGACGTTTCGTATGTTAAAGTATGTAGTATTTATAACTAGTCATTATAGTCTATAATAATAATATAATACAAAACCTTCCTATATTCTTGACTTATTAACTATGCGTTCTTCTATCCACCTTCTAAACACTAGATTCCTTTAAAAATAATTCATTTTACATTCTTTAGGGATTCAATCTTTCACCAATTTGTAAATAATTAAGTGAATACTTAGAATTATTTTATCTTTTCATAAACGATTGTATTTTACGTTATTTTTTATTTTTATTTTTTTTCCTGTCGAAAATATATGCCGAAATTACTAAAGCATTTAACTTGTAAATAATACGTCCAGACTTTAATACAATCTAATGATCAATTATAAATAAAATCTTTAAATTTGTATTTTCGAAAGCATACTTTTGATTTCGCGCCCGACTGAGGGAAAACAATTTATTTTATATATTGAGTTCGGGTTCTGGAGACTGGGGCACACCCAGCCTTTATAAAGTGGGTACTCTTAATTGGAGAAAAAACCTGGTGTTTGAGGGTGATTTGAATCTCCTCCTTTCACAACCGTTTTCCCAGTAACAGTACATCCTCACCTAAGTGACTAAAACCAATACCCTTCATTCGTTGCAGTAGGACAGATTTTTATTTCTGCTTGACTTTAACGTAAAATTAATAAATAAATTATTTGAATTAGATAATCTGATTTCTCCTATAAAATGTATTATTAAATAATTCCGCATCTCACACATCGAGACCAACCTTCAAACACCGTCTAGTAATAGAGAAAAAATAAATCATTTTGAGTTATAAAAGTAGATAACAACGGTTAAGTAAATAATGCAACATTAATAAAATAGGTAACTTTTGGGAATGACCAAAAAAACTTTTACAAATCTGGGTTCCAAAAAACGGAGTTTATTCTACATGAGCACAGATAAAGTGCAAACTCGTTTATCTAATCGGCTAGACAATAGGTGTACAAAATAGGCAATTATATAGCAATATTCTGGAACTTTTATATTAACGATTCTACATGTTATAGGGTCGTAAAAACTAATTGCATATTACTGCCTTGTTAGAGGTTGGATGTAACTAAAATGCAACACAGAACATTAACAAACATGTTTCTATATCCAACACATTTTATTGTTATTAAATTCCTTAATAATTAATAATTCATCTCTGATTGGAATGATCGCCAAAAGTAGAATTTTTAAAAATGTTGGGTAGTGTTCGTAATATTAGAGACAAATCTAAAATTAAAAGTAAAATCGCAAATCTTAAATACGAAGTATTGGCATTGTATAAATCCCTTATATGATGGTTTACAATCGATTTCCGGTAAATATAAAAGCATTGCGAATATTACTTGTATTGCCCCCAACTTCTTCGTAGCAATCAAAATTCTCAGGATGAATTCATATGATATATGTTACGATAACAGATTTTGTAAAGACCAAATAACCGAAATTCCTTGAGCTACTGGATAAGATATTAGGGCCTGCCCCCAAAGGTCTGCAGTGGCCATCGATCGACAGAACTAGTAATAGTAAGACGGAACTTAAATAGATCATGTTCTAAATCAGAACTAGATTGTTGCGGTCTTATTTCCCTGGGGTTGTGTTGCTCAGATCGACATCTGTGACACCTCATCACCATATCTCGAATCCTATCTAACTATCTTTCCCTATAATCAGACTATAATGGGTCAGAGCTAAATACTGATCTTTGTTATTTATATGTGTATACATATTTTTATACAAGTATATGTCACATAGTACGGACAAAAATAAGTGAATTTATGGTTTAATCAAATTATAATCAATACATATTCAGATACCTTTCCGATAGACCAAAGAAGATCTAGCAAAAACTATTTTATAGTTAGTTATTTACTTTATATCATGCCTATCGGGTGTATGAGAGGACACGTTTCATATGAAACGATCTTATATTCATTGATTAAAATTAATCGTAATTAACTATTTATTTAATATGAACATTTAAGAGATATATCTATAGATATACTATAGATATACGATAGTATTTTTAGTTTTATCTTTAGTAAGCAAAAGATTTTTTTTTTGTAATATGTTAATATGTTTAAAATTTTATTATATTGTGAATTTATAAAGGGTTTAACTAATAAAAAAAAATTAATTTAATAGATAGGAAAACTGAATTAATAATAAAGATAAAATAAATTATTATAATTTATGTCAGATAATAAATGACTATAAAATTAAAATGCATCTATATCATTATTATTTTAGAATCGTTTGTTATATTTTTAAGTCATTATTTTACTGATAATTAAGTGAGTGTGCTCAATCTTATAAATACGGGGACCATTGTTTGTGATACATGCGTTCCTGCGATAATGTCTCCTTAATCATTTGTGCTAGTAGGCTAATATGTTCCGTTCTTCATATACCAATAACATTCGAAATCAGACGAAGTCTCCATACTTATATGTACACTTATTTACGGAGCACCTAATACTCAAAATTTTCTTCTATCATGACTATCTACAATATATGGAACTTATATTTAAGTCGATTAAGGTCTAAGTCGAAATCGCAAGGTCCTTCTCTGACCTCTGATCCTCCATTTTTACTCCAGACCAACTTTCTGGTCCTCACCATCTTTCTCACTTCTCTCAATCCAAAAAAAAATCTGATTATATTTTCCTGGATCATCATAAATAAGGTATACCTCCCTCCCCCTAATCTATATTTGAATTCCTTTCTCGTATTTTGATTCCTTTTTCGAAAACTTTATCCCTGGTTAATTTGCGGACCAAGGACCTGAGGAGGTGATGTCGGCAACATTAGTACAGAGGCTATATCCTAATTGGGTGCTGAAACCCATTGGTACTTCAGAACTGCTTAGTATTTGATTTCTGGTTAAAGTTTTCTGAAAAGAAGATGGTCTCTATTCTGTATAAATTCATTACAGATTTTCTGTAAGGTTTAGCAGAGATTTATTACCATATCATTCGTAATTCACCAGATTTGCTTGACTAGTATTGTTATTCAGTTTTGATGTTAATAAATAAACGGAAAAAAATGTATTACTTAATGTTACGATTAGACATATTTGTTTGATTGTAATTGTGTGTGTGTGTTCAATCTATTTTTGTATTTTTATTTTTACCATAGCTAATGATTTAAACTACAAAGTCTTGCAATTTGAAAATAGTTCTTACAAACACATAAAAATAGAGTTTAGTGGAGGCCTACGGTCGTTAAGTAATATAATGAAATAGATACTTTACCAGGCGTTCGGGAGCAGAGCTTAATGCATTCCTATGGCATATTTTACATTTTATTGCAGCTTTTCAACAGCCTTCGTTTTATTGCCATCGTCAGCTCATCTCCTTTTACGATTTTTCCTTCGATCTGATTGTTTCTGGCTGTCGATTTTCTGTTTTTTTATTTTTCTTAGCATTCTCTCACCCCCTCTCAAAATCGGATCTCATTAGATCTTAACGATCTTTCATCTTCTGCTGGAATACCGAACTCGTGGGTATTTTTCATGATTAGCAACGGCGATTTTTGGTTTTTAGGAATATGAAGCTTCAGAGAAGAGCTTTTATATTCCTAAAAACCTACATGCATCCATGATCTACTTACCCTGGGTTCTTAAATACAAGGACTCAACCTACCGATTCATATACATATTCTCACATAACAGCTTCCTTCAAAAAATCTTTAATCCTCACTTTAGAATTCATTACCGATTTCCATCCGGGAATCCTCTTCAATCTCTTCGAGCATATGTAAAATGTCCTCCAGTTTACCTAGGAAATATATTGATTCCATAGACAGATCCTGTAAGACACCTTGGTCAGACATTTAATAGGAGAATTACATGGTGCCCATGAAGAATGTCAAGAATAAAAGGAAAACGCTCAATCAATGGTTACGACTTTTATAACCAATTTTCTCAAAACATTTAAAGATGCAACTTAGACTGAAAATTAGTACTTACTATTACTTACTAAAACCTATTTAGACTTGCACATCACAGATTTATGTAGCCGCTAAAAAGACGCTCGTTATCAAATCAAAATTCTTTAGACAAAAACATTCAGGACAATCAGGAAAGCACCCTGGTACGTAAGCAACATACCTTTACAAACTGACCTTCGTTTGCAACAGTTCCAACATCCAAACATTTTATCGTAAAATAACATGGACATCTAAACACATTCATTAACGAGACCACAGCCCATATTCCAGACAACGCTAAAAGAAGGATAGATAGGAGCTAGAATGATAGATCTTTTGATTTACGTTTAAAAAAAGAAAATCGAGTTAGAGAAAAGTGTCACAGTGTTTTCCTTACCCTTATGACATTCACGCCTGGTAACTAGGTATTTCATCAAATTCAATTATTATTCATCATATTGATTAACAGGTGTAAATAAAAATTAAATTAAAAAAAAAAATTGTCAAAGCCAGACAATAGTATAATAGTACCATAACTTGTAACTTGTTTCTGGCTTTCTGGTGGCCGAAGAAACTTCACCTGTCAGCACTGCCAAACAGCTCTATCAATTAGGCACATCTTTTAAGACTGTCTAACAGAGGATTGTTAGCTAAGGCTAGGACAGGATTAGGAGAGCTTTTAAATCTTCTTTCTCGAATAATTAATTTTAACGAAAATATAGGGATTTTCAATCGTATATAAGGTACTACATCAAATTATTTATTTTTTTTCGATTCAGCCATTTATGGGCTACAATTACACAACTTCGATCTTTTTTCAAGTTCACTTTCTCCTACCTCTTTCAGCAGTAATCTTTCATTCGTTGGCTTGTCCGCGATCTTTCTTCTGTGGAGAATACTCTGTCCCTTCTCGTTCTTTCCCCGGTCAGGTCCTTCACCTCCGCGACTTTTTTACTGAAGATCTGTCTGTCCGCAATTTCTTCTGCCATGATCCCATATTTTTCTAGATTCTGATGCACTTTTTTCACCCATGGGACTTGTGTCTTACTTTCAGGTAGATTTTTGCTCCTAAAATCCAATCAACATACTTGTTACTAATTTTTTTTTTCACTCCATTTCCATTTATTTGAGGAGTAAAATTTTATAACCAGCCAAGTCCAATTTCAAGATAATTTTTTTTTTGATAACCTTACTTTTACATTATCTGTGGGTAAAATGTTTTCTCCCAAAAGTAGTTAAATCACATTTACAACAGCCAATCCAAAAATAAGGCCCCTTCCTAATCTAGTCTGACCTTAACCTTTATCGACCAGCTATGAAAAATTTGAAAAAATGTTCTTTAAGCTGGATTTGGAATTGTTTGCTTCATATTATTCTACACAATTAAAAATAAGAATCTTCTTCCTCGGAATTATCTAAACATTGGAATTGTCATTTCGATGGTCAGATACCTCTTATATGTTTCAAAAGCCCATCGCTGCATAAGGGAGTAAAAAGTGTGATCGCAGCCCTCAGATGGCGGGGAGTCGCCTAAGGTTGACTTCAAACCCTTCAGCCGAGGAAGAGGTAACAAAACAGTGAGCCAAGGGCCAAGATAAGGGGAAGATAATACAAGCTGAAAATGTAACAAATTCGATAGAGGCAAAGGTTATCTAGAATTAAATCTCTATTGGTTAGAACTCATCTTTGTTCCTTGGGGCCGGTTCCATCAGACCGGTTCTGATCCATCATCAAACAGTTCACTCCAGCCTCGGTTCGCAGTAAATTAAGTACGTGACTCCGATGAGATTTCCTATTCTCCCTCTTCCTTTCGTCTGTCCCGTCTAATAATACTATTCCCTCTGAGGTAGATCAACACTGACCGACTCTGCTTTTTTTTTTCCTTTCCCTCTTTTTTTCATCCTTTAGAATTTCTATTTTAACTTATAATTTTGTTTTCAAATAAAAATATGATTAGTCGTGGAATTTTTCTATTTCCCAGAAGGACACTAATTTGCATTGCTATCATTGATCTTCAAATAAATAGAACAAGATATAATATCTGCCTGAAGCAAATATAAATATTCCCATCAAAAAGTCTAAGACTACTCTCTAGTCTAAATCTCCGCGGTATTTCACTCATAGAAGCATATAAACTTATATCTATATTTTTTTATTTACATCAATTTATTGAAATTTACAAATGTACAAATATATATAAGTCAATGTGTTTATGGCGATTACAATAACATGTCAAAACTTAAAGAACAACTCATCAGTAGCACTTCAATAAAAATTCTACACAAGAAAATCTCAAGGCCATGTTCCTTTCAGACGATTTGGTGGATTATCGGGAACTGAGTGGGAAGTAAGTTGAGAAGAAAAACTACATATAGATATGTAAATGATCAAAAATGTAAAATGTTTATTTTATTTGTTTAAACATATAAATAAAACGTTAAAAAGAAAAAAAAAAATTAATATTCTCAATCCTTAACTTAATATTTTATTATTTCATTATTCTATTTTTGAAAAGAGAGTAATGTTAAAATATATTCTTTATTTTGTTAAAAAAAAACAACAGAAAATTGACATTTAATTCTGAAATTAATAATTTCAATATTCAAACAACACTTAAAAAGGCAGTGGATTAGTTTAAATATTTTACAGTTTTTAATAAACCGGTCTGATGGTGGATTAGTATTTTTTTTAAATATATGTGAATAGTTTGTTTTTTTTAATTTGCTGCATTACATCATTTAACAAACAGGTTACAACCCTCAATACCTAATTGTCTTGCAGAATTGTATTCTCTTACGCCGTACTGATTGAGTCACATTAAGTCTACTATTAGTGAAGGGCCGTTCAGACTTAAAAGTGGAATGAGATTTTATAATTCGTTTCACTATTGGAACCAGTTCGTTTTCGTTCCGTTCCAATTTTCGTTCCACCTCAGTTTGACTAAGCAACTACATAATAGTGAAGGGCCGTTCCGATTTAAAAGTGGAATGAGAATTTACGGTCTGTTCCATTTTTCGTTCCACGTCAGTTTGAAAAACCTAACTATGTACATTTTCGTTACATCTCTTTTTGTGACTTCCAGCTGATTATTCTTCAATTTTATAATTAAAAAATTTATAGGTAGTATAATATTAAGAAGATTTAAACAGCCAAGTATACTTATTAAAAAAAATGTATAATTTTAAAATAGTTTTTTTCTATCAAGATTTTTTTAATAAAAAAGTTAGATCAAGAATAGTGCACAATTGAGCGAGAATTTTCTAACTACATTGGTTCCGAGAAAAAACGAGTTATAAATTCTTGTCACTGCTCCATTAGCTTTTAAACAGATCATTTAAAAGTATGTAGTTCATTTCTTGTGTAGTTCATTTCTCTGAATTCGAAAGAAGAAACCGAGCTCCGTCGGCAGAACATAAAATTTCAAAGAAAGTGGTTTATTTTGAAGATTTCTAAGCGCGATGTGGTGGAGCGATGGAGAGGGGGGAGGAAATCAACAGCGACAGGATCTACGCCACAAAGCAGTCGGAACGAAACCAGAGATACAATCTAAACTCTACTACACCCAGGAAACGAAACGAGAGATCTTTTGGCGTTGGTTTTTGTTCCAAGTGGAACGATAAACTTGAGCGATTGGTTTCGTTCCAAACCGGTTCAAAGCTGGAACCAGTTCCAAGTTCCGTTCCACCCATAACTACCCATCACTATTTACTATTATAATGATTATAAAATAATGTCCACCTCACTGAATTCCGTGGTAGGGTCGGATCACCCGGAGAGTTGAACTAGCGGGAAGCAGATTAGCGAGGTTCTACTGTATGTTTAAAATATAAAACCCAAAATAAATATTTACTAGTGTAAATGAACTTTTGTGGCAAACTAATATTTTTTAGGATATAACGTTTAAGATATTTTAAATTTTGAATTACCTTATTTTGCCTTTCTTTTCAGATCCCCCTATTGTTAGTGTGACACCGGAGATCATTGTAGTCAACGAAACAACTGACGTACTGATGTTTTGTCATTATTTAGCGAATCCAGCGACGCTGAAATCAGTGAAATGGTGAGTGCCTTTTTATATATCATTTTTGAAATATTTTTTTGTGCTTAAATGGTATTTGTTTTATAAAATTGGTATTATTAAATTAATTAATAATTATTTAAAAGTATGTGAAGACAAATTTTTAAAATTTATACTACTAATAAAAGTTCGGTATATATTTTTTAACAGATAAATAAAGCTTGCCAAAAGGTTCCTAAATAAGCACCATCATTCTTTTAGTCTTTGGTAAGGTAATCCTAATATGAATTAATTCAGACTTGCATAGGTTTATATATAAAGCAAAAATAATTTGTTAAGCATCAAATTAAAAAGAATGGATACTCCAGAAAATGGTAAAACTTTAAAAGCCAGGAAAATGTTTTTTTCCTCATTTTTTTCTTCATAAAAATGAAGAAATTCAATGTTTAGTGTTTGTAGTGTCGCGTGACTGAAAGGGTAGACATTATGGTCTCTTGGCTTAGTAAATAGTTACTTAATATTTAAAGTTCTTCCCTTAACTTTTCTTCATTATATTTCTTGTTGTTCATAGAAATGCAAAATGAAGTTTTATCTTTTTGTTATTTTCTCTTCTCTATCAATTGGAATGATATTATCTAAAGCCCACATTTATATGAAAAAACATATATATTTTTTTTTTATTTGTAGTTTTTTTTCTACGAAACGACTTGTTCTAAATCACTTGGAAAATGTTTTTATTTTATATTTTTTTCATATTTTTCCGAAATATTACGATTGTGCATAATTAGGCATCGAATGCACTGCTATGCATATTTAAAATTATTCAATATATTTCTGACTTATTTTTATTATATATTTTATTAAATTAGCTAACTACTAATTATTATATAAATTAATCTTTAGCTTTACGTTAATCAATATTTTCGTTTTTATTTTCAGTCAATATTTTCAGTTTTTAATAACTATGATTCAAATGGTAAGAATGTTTTTATTTTTGAATAATGAAAGATTAGTTGTATACTGGGCTGTATTTTTTTAGTTTAGGCTTCGAAGTATTGGGAAACATTTTCATTTTGGTTGAAAAAATACAGTGAAGTATTTCTCGGAAATTACCAGAAATTGGGTGTGGGGGGGGGGGTATAACGCAACAAAAAAGAATTGTAGTTTGATTCGTTCGTTCATCGATGCAGTTAGAACGAAAACAAAGTGTTCTTTTTATTTAAAACTAGCTGAAAGGGCCCTGCTCCGCTACGGTTTAATATCATTAGGATTAAGGACAACTTAAATTAGTAAAAGTTGATTTTTATAAATGATTTAACGTTGATAATTATTATTACCTAAATAAACCTAAAGAATTCCATTCTTAGAATGTTGCAATAGACTCATCTGAACTGAGAAAAAGGTATATTCTAGGTTCAAGGAATGAAATTCAGAAATGCTAGGTACTACTTGTAAAATACAACTTGGGCCTGGTTGAGAAAAGCCGATTATCTTGTGACTGGAAAACTGAAAAAGAGTATTTGGGGACGAAGCTACTGGTGAAGCAATGTTGGTGGGTTGCTCGTAAGGAGTATGTACATCGAACTGGCCTTACATGTCATCACCAGAGAACATAAGTATTTTAACCTCCTCTTTAACATAAGCCTTTTAATAACTTCTCGTCACGAAACAACTCAAACTTGTAAGGGTACACCTCTACAGGCAACATGAGCTCACAGAAAGTACCATATTATAAGGTTTCGACATCGATCATATTTTTGTTTGTTTACAACTATAAGGAACTTAATTTGTGGTCAAAGTGTGCGGCTTGAACATCTAACCTATTTTGTAACTTAGCTTATCTCCAAATACCATATGACAATTAATCTATTATTATTCACCCAATAAAAATTGTAATATCATTTTTGGCGAATTAGCCGCGATCCAGGCCGATTTTTTTTAAAATTCCTTTCTTAGCGAGCACCTACGGCCCTAGAGGAAGCTACATATTGAATTTCATTCCTATCCGTTCGGTGGTTTCTGAGGTTTCGTGTTAAATGAGTGAGTGGTATTTGACAAATATATAGTAGATTAAATGGCTGGTTCACATTTTTCAATACAAGTTATAAATGTTTTCAATATTCGTAATCAATTGTGATACTTGTACAGCGATGGGGTGCTGCTGATAATTGAATACGAAAATTTACCTCTGTGTTTAGACCAGTTTATGTCAATTATTTATATGTTGTAGTTATAAAAAATATAAATAATTTCTATTCACATATATTGTTAATAATATCTCATTTTCATTTTCATTATTTATGGTTCAATATTTTAAAAAAGTAATATTTTTTTAATTGAATATAATTGAAGAGCTGTGTTGATTGTCTGGATGAATGTGTTGAACGAGATGTTGGCTGGGGACTGAGTGTCATTATATTAATTTAACTTTTTTAGTTTTCTAATTTTTCTTCTGTCTTTATGTTGGCAATCAATGATTTTCAAACATTGTATAAAAAAAATTGTCTGACTGACCCCACCCAATATCTATTCAAAATTCTTTTCACTACTTGATTATCATACTTTTAGTTTAAGTATTACTGCATATATTTTAGTGATTTTTATTGTTTCTTTTAATAGTTTTCTTGGATATGATTCCGGTTCTTGCTTGTATGATGTACAGTATTTAAATATTTTTTTGAGCCGTCGGAATTTAAATTTATCTAAGAACTTTAACATAACCTCACACTCTATATCCGTTTTTCTTGAATTGCTAACTCAATAAGATGATCAAAAATATTAAAATGAATCAGAATTACTTACTACTCTCTTCGGCAGACATTTAATAATTTAATCGTAGTACAATTGCTAATAATGCAAAATGCTTCATTGGTTATTCTTAGGTTTACTCCTTCACAATGTTGAAAATAGCATAGACGTTTGTATATAGAAAGGAAAGTTCAGCATAAGAGGGCTAAATTTAACCCGTTTCTGGCCGCATGGCGGGGGATGCCACATTGCTGCTTGGGCTGGTTATACTCCGGAACTCGTGTTGATGTAGACTTTTCCAGGAAGAAAAGAAATGTATTGTATATTCGTGGATGAGCAAGCCGTGGTGTTTTCCCTGCTCGGCGGGTGCGGCCCGTTTTTCTCTGTGGGTCACCTCTCTATTCGTGGCAGCCATTCCGACAATAATGTTACGTGACAAATGTAGGTATGCACAAAGTCAAAAAATAAAAAAAAAATTCCTCCTTCTAGTAACACTCATTTAAAATGTGCATTAATGATTGCCGAGTTAGTCCTTCATTTACATACGTTTGAGTTCTGTAGGTGAAATCGAATTAAGTAATGGTTAGTTGGTCGGTGTTTTGTAAGTAATTTTAGATTTTTTTATAATTTCTTGAATTTATACAGGGTGTCCCAGACATAGTGTAAAAAATAACAATTAAGGATTATTTGAGAAAATTAAATACACCAACAGAAAAATAAATAGATAAATCCGGGGCTTGATAACACTAATTCCAATCAGAACGTGATATAGTCTGGGCTAATGAGTAGCAGGGCACATAATGAAATGTCATTTTTCTGTTGGTGTATTTAATTTCTTCAAATAATCCTAAATTGTTATTTAAAAAAAAAAAAAAAGAAGTACGTTTATGTAACATTAGGTAATCAGTAATAATTTGGGGCACTCCTCCTTAACTTCCAATAAATAAGATTTTTTTTGGGGGGGAGGTAGAGCTTGCCACTTTCACAACTCTTTACCCCTCTTGCATATGGACAAGAGATAAAATAAGTAATACCTTAATTCAATCAAGCAGTTTTTCTAGTAGGTACGTGAAGCAATCGAATATTTATTCTCTAGCGTATTTTTCATCAGAGAAACTTCTTTTAGACTCAAAAGGTGAAGTGCAATTGTATCATGGGTTAAACCACTAAAAACCTAACTAAATTCCGTAGTTTTGGGGAAATTTGACGGCTTCTAGGGTGCCCCAGTGGAGAGTGAAGAATTTTCAAAAACTATTAAAAATTAAGGTTTTAATAAATTTTGTATTTTTCACGTTAAAAGCCCTCTAAAATTGGATTTAAAATAACTAAACCTATCTCATATTTTAGAAAATTGGATGCTGATTAAGAAAATATCATCGTTTTTGTTTCTACGCTAAAATAAAGAAGAGAAAACTGTGTTCGGAAGTTCTTTGGCCAAAGAGGTATCTCGGGTAGGGAGGTTCATTTTGAACCTATGTAAGGTCACTTACATTACAAAACAAATACAAAAATAAAACGGGTGATCGTTGAATCTTGTTAAAGGCAAAAAAAACAAAACATGTTTTTAAAATAATTTTGATTTGGCTGTTGCCCTTTCTTTTTTGTCTTCTTTTTTTTACTTTTTTTTTTCTCCTTAAACAACATTTAACGATCTCCCGTTTTTTTTGTATTTGTTTTTTTGCATAAAATATTTTTATTTTATATGGACAATGTATTAGTAATTACAGTAAAAAAAAATGGCGTTGATATATTAGTAAAAAGCGAAGTTATAACGCCTAAATGTTTAATTTTGGCCGTTTTAAAAAAAATAATTATTAAAAAAAAAATCTGAAGACTTAGTATATAGGTAAGTAACCTTAAATTGGTTCAAAATGTACCTCCCTACCGGAGATACCTCTTTGGCCTACGATCATCCGAACACCATTATTATATATACACAGAAATACGGAAATTCCTTCTACCATAACCTGGGAATTCCACTAGTTTGGAAATACCCTCATCAACTTCTTATCCTTTCTGTTTGTCATAAATTTCTCCAGTTCAATTGTGTAATAGAATTGTTATAATTTAGCAATAGATACCAACAGAATATCCATCAATAACATTGTATGTAGTTTCATACTCTTCCATTCTTTGAAATTATATGTAGTTAAATATTCTAACGCGTTTTAATACATATTTAAATTTTAGCTAACATAACATGTTTCGAAATAACCTGTGTAAATCATATATTTTATTTTAACCTTTTTTTTTCACTATAGGACATGATTGTGTGAACAATATAGTCTCAAAACTTCACCAAAATAACTTGTGATTTTATTGACTAAGCCCCAAAACCTTATTAAATAAATATATTTCTATTTACTTGTATTTTTCAATTTTCTATTGGAATATTTTTAATTTTTTTTAGGGAGTATATTCATATGAAAAAATATATTCATAAATGAATTATTTTACAATAACCTGATAGACGGCTGGTTGGAAATTGTTCGCAAAACTGTGTAAAAGGAGCCCTTCAGTTGCAAGGTCGGACAGGTTGATGTAATGTTTCTTGTCAAGAACAGGAACATGTTTCCCAGTTTTTTAAAACTTCTTTTCGCTAATGCCTCTTAAATAATTTTTTTTTTTTAATATAAACAATACCAATAACGATTGGAATAGAGCATACTGCTTATCTGTAGTAATTAATTTGAATTTTTTATTGTAGCTTAAATAATAAATTCACATTTTTAAATGTTACTATTTGGTGAAAACAGGAATACCGCAAAAGCACTCCAACAGTTAATAAACAAATACGTACCTACTGGAAGAGATTCCGAAAAAAAAAAATTTTCATGGACATCCCAACACTCTCATAAAAGACATGTCCACTACAGTAACATGGAACACCCAAAAAAGGCTGAAAAAGAGTTGGATCAGGGAACTCCTAGACAATTAAAAAAAAAAAAAATGAACACAGGAAAGCCGCTGAATTTTCCCTCATGCCTTTCGAAGCATCTACATATTCATTTAACAAATTTACTGGTTATTTATATTACATATGTAAGGTGTGAATGAATATATAACAATGAAATAACAAATGAAATATATAATTATTAACTTAATTTCTCCCGTACTGGTATAAACAATAAATCATGGATATTTCTATTTATAATCTATCGCTTCTGACTAGGAAAATAGGTAAATTTTCTATTCCAGCAATAAAAGAAGAGGTAAGAGCGTTTCAAAAAATTCCCAAACTTAAATAATGTATACGAAGCGTTATTTTCTTCTTTCAAACCTTAAGCTCTCAAACGATAGGTCCTTACGACAACTGTTATTTAACAGAAACATTCTCCATTTTCAATAAGAAATTGCCGCCAAATTTTCGATCCTGGCATCACTAACAGAGCTATATCAATGTATCTATAGCCTTTCAAAATATTACATGTTGGAGGGTGAAAAAAAAAGTTAAACATATGAGTGTAAAAAAAACTTAGCAGCTTCACTTTTTTCATAAAAACCAATATAGCTCCTAAGCAGTAGGTCCTAGTGACTAAAAATATTCATGACAAGAGAATTAACATCAAACTTTCGATTTGAGTAATACACACAGAGCTATAAAATATCAAAAAACAGTTCTTTTATTTTATCTACAGTGTTATTGAACAAGATTTCATAATATTTACATACGTGTCAGTTTATTATTGCAGTTTTTAAATTAAATTTGCTTAAAACCATTTTTTTTTACAACTGTGAAAAAAAAAATACTAAGAAATACTATTATAAATGCGACTAAATAAAAGAGTAATAATGTTTTATCCTAATTTTTATTTTATATATATATATATTTTTTTTTTTGCACCCATACAAACAGTAAATTAAATGATTTTGTATACTATCATTTTGCTCATTATCATTATCATGCCAGGAGGAGGTAGCTACTACACCCAATCATGTCTAACAAGCTTGTTTTTAAATTTACTTGTGTTTTTTGTTGTAGGGACAGGTAAATTAAAAAAAAATAAACAAACCAAAAAATTTGTTAATGTTTTTTGTTATTCGTTTTTTAATAAAAGATATTCTCTATTTCATTTTTGATAAGAAACAGTCGTCAAGCTTTCCTGACAACACCAACAGAGCTAGAGCTTTTCAAAATGATACATTTTTTTAAGTATTTTGAGAGTAAAAATAGAAACTTTATAGAAAAAAACTTTTCGCACTCAGCCAAATCCACGTTAAAAAATGCAATAACGGAATAAATAAATTTGAATGTTTTGCAATATGTCTTAAAATACATAATATGTAAGTTCTATTTCAGTTGCTATAAAGCCTCAGAAAATTATATCACCATGTATATATATATGTGTATATATACCATCGCTAATATTTGCATAATGGTATTCATGGTTTCTAGAATTACAATGCATTTCTGATGCAGCTCCGGATGAAAGATACGTCTTGTTATTGGCTGGATGCAGATTGATACGGGACCAGTCAATTCCACAGTCCTAGGGAACTTTTGAGTTTCTTATTTTCTTATTCTTAATATTGGAGTTGATCTCTTTTTAATTTTACATGCATCTATTGAGCGTTCATTTGCATGAAATATTTTCTGTTACTTTTCATTTGGTTGGTTTTTACATAATTGATTCGTTAGCTTTTATCTTTATCTTGTGATTCAAAATTTGCACCTAGCAACTATATGATCACCATACCTTAATTAATACGTAACGTTTTTATGCGTAGTGATAATGACATGTTGCATCGACTGTCGGGTGATGGAACTGGGTCGTCAGTTCCGTTTGTAATCACCTCGTGTGTGTTTTGTGTACCCGGGTTCAATAGACCCGAAACCCACGGGTTGATATACTGGTCCGCATACCTGAGCGGCATTCTCCACGCTGCTGTCCAAAATACTCCGACTGCTCCCTCACGTGCCGATCTATGTTGATATTTGAACGGAACTATTCATTCCATAGCGGAATAAAACACAATGGTGTATTTACAACGCATTTTTAATTTTTTTTTTTTCCATTTTTGCATAATTTCTAGAGATATTTTTATTTTGGAGTAGTTCCAGGAACCTGGTACAAATTTTGAGTATTATTTATAATATTAAACTTATTCATTAACTTATTCTTCTATTAAATGCGAAATTGCCAAAACATTAGAAGTTTAGTCACAAGGATAAGTATCTATAATACTTACGAAATTTGATGACAAAAGACAAAATTATTGGAATAGCAACGAATAGCCAATGGACTCTATACATAATAACAAACAGTCACTGCCGCAATTCAATCATTGAAAAAATACGAACATTTCTAAAACACTTACAAACTGACGGTAACTATCGAATTTCATAGCACAGAACGATTTAGCTGACAAGGCTGCAAAAGGGACTACGAAGGATCCTTCCCTTATTTTCTCATATACCCTGAACAATGTCCAAAGAACACCTAAAGCTAATGCTAAATACACAAGCTGTAGACCAGTGGTAGACACTTTGGAACACAACCAGGGAAGACTACATAATTTCATACCAGACTTACGGACCTACATTAAATCATACTCATGGACTGACTTCTACATTAAACAAGGAATCACAGGACATGCGGCAGTGAACAGTTACTTCTATAGATTCAAAATAAGAGACTCATTATTATGTCCTTGTGATTTCACTCGAGAACAAAATATACAGCATATTCATATATGAATCCAGACTACTCACTGACTACATAACTATATTACATTTCACTATACTATCATAGCGATATTATACAGGGTGAGTATCTCTTAGTATAAAAAAAAAAATTGGGTTAAACTAGATCAAAAATGTAGCTAAATGCCGCAAATCTCACCTTTCTATTCCAATCCGTTGCAGATATACGATAAATCGAAGACTTTTTTGAGGAAATCACGTTTTTTCCCATAAAAACTGTAATATCTCCATTTTGTCTAAATATTTTTCAAATTTTGGCCACATTTTCAGATTTAGCATTAAATTCCCTATAAGAACAGAGTACACGTAACCTTGAATTTTACAAACTTGGTATCTAAAGAACAGCTTGATCTTCACCTTATTTGGGGAAGTCACAATGTCTTATTTACTTCAACGCTCACCGTTTTTCGTAAAAACTATCCACAAAACGTCAAATCTCACAAAACTTGCAAATTTAATCAGCTTTCGAATGATATGTTAAACGTAATGATTTTGTTTCAATTTCATGGAGATATTTAATTTTGAAACCGAAAAAACATGGTGTTCTCATTTTGTATACAAATCAGTTACTTGGGTAAATAAAACATTATGACAATCCCTTAATGGAAATGTGCATTTTAAACATAATAAACTCTTCATTGGAATAAAAAGCAAAGGAAAAAATGATTGTTTAATAGAAAATAAAGGAAAACTGTCAATAAAGCGACACTACATCAGAGGATCTCATGTTAATACATTTATTTATTTATTATGTGATTTATGGCTAGGTGAGTCTCATTTTTACAGGGGAAGGCATTTCGACCATTCATAATAACGATATACATGGATTGGTAGAAATGCCATCCCCTGTAAAAACAGACTCATCTGCCCATACTTCAAAAAGTAGTATTCTTAGACACAACCTGCATTCAGTAGCTAACGGCAAAACTAAGGTCTATGTTCATTATCACTGGGTTTTAAACATTACATTGAAAATCTAATAAAATAAATCCTAAATAATAATAATAAATAAATAAATGTAATAACATGAGATCCTCTGATGTAGTGTCGCTTTATTGACAGTTTTCCTTTATTTTCTATTAAACAATCATTTTTTCCCTTGCTTTTTATTCCAATGAAGAGTTTATTATGTTTAAAATGCACATTTCCATTAAGGGATTGTCATAATGTTTTATTTACCCAAGTAACTGATTTGTATACAAAATGAGAACACCATGTTTTTTCGGTTTCAAAATTAAATATCTCCATGAAATTGAAAAAAAATCATTACGTTTAACATATCATTCGAAAGCTGATTAAATTTGCAAGTTTTTGTGAGATTTGACGTTTTGTGGATAGTTTTTACGAAAAACGGTGAGCGTTGAAGTAAATAAGACATTGTGACTTCCCCAAATAAGGTGAAGATCAAGCTGTTCTTTAGATACTAAGTTTGTAAAATTCAAGGTTACGTGTACTCTGTTCTTATAGGGAATTTAATGCTAAATCTGAAAATGTGGCCAAAATTTGAAAAATATTTAGACAAAATGGAGATATTACAGTTTTTATGGGAAAAAAAAAAAAAAAACGTGATTTCCTCAAAAAAGTCTTCGATTTATCGTATATATGCAACGGATTGGAATAGAAAGGTGAGATTTGCGGCATTTAGCTACATTTTTGATCTAGTTTAACCCAATTTTTTTTTTTACACTAAGAGATACTCACCCTGTATATCATAGAATATTTTGTATGAAGTCGGGATGTGATCATGTACCAAAGGTGAAGCCTAAGACTATGTGTAATTTTTTGTTGGTAACGTACCAAGAGGAGAGGTAATGTTTTTGAATGAAAAGTCTGTTTTTTTTTAGCTATTCCGTAAATTTATGAGCCTTAGGTCCATAGTCATTTAGGTAGATCATTGATGTAGATGTGGATATAAAAGTCTTTTTTTAAAGCTTAGACATTACTGTTTGACGTACGGGCTCCCATGTCATCTGTCAAAAATTAGTCAAAAATATTGAACAATTTTAGTCTGTTTAATACAAACATTGTTAATTTAAACTGGGAGGCTGGTGTTATGTCGAAATGTAAAACTGGTTTGCTGCGTCGTTGAGTTTAATTTTCCATTTCTTGAACAAGTCTTGTAATTGTTTTAAGTAGTGTTGGAGAATCAGTGAAGCCTGATTGATGTCTAAATGTCCAGGCAGAATTGCGGTATCTTATGCGTATGTTGCTATTATTGTGCTAGGAATAAGTTTAATTTAAAATAAAATAAATTTTTAAGTGCCTAACTTTTGTGGCTGTTGTTTATAGCTTTTCTTAAGATTCCAGTTATTTAGATATGCAAATTTTATCAATAGCAATATAACTCAGATTGCAGAATAAAGGTGCGTTTTCATAGATTTATGATTTGTTTTGTAGCACACTATAGAAGCGTAGATTAACGGTGACTCTCGCGAGGTTATGCGGAACACAATGCGCTGCGTCAAATCAGAAACAATATAGCATGATTAAGGAAATTGACTGTAGTTTCTTTTCTTTATAATAGAAATGTATGTTTTACAGCAATGCTACAATAAATGTAAATGTATTGAAAAAAGTACTTTTGCCTACATTTTTTAAGTGTTTAGGCTTTTTTGACGCACTGTAGCTCTGTTAGTATTTCTCGGATCGAAAATTTGCAGACAGTTTCTAGTCAGGACCTGTATGCAGAATATTTTCAAATTAAATAAAATGAAACTTTATTGAATTGAATAAAAAAATTATAAATCGAATTATAACATTTTTGGGACAAAAATCATCCAATTTTAAATGGATTATTAATCATTCACCACCCCTGGAAAGAAGCTATGCTAGACCCTCGATGACAATTTGTTTTTTATTCGTTTTCGTTGTTGACGCATCCCAGAAAATTCGCTAAGCAAATTATTATTTTTAATTGCTCCCCTTGACGCGGTCCTAGCTTCAGTTTGTTCGTTAGCATCTGTCATTCATGCCCTAATCGCCTTAGCCTAATTGAGTTATTTAATCATTTTTTATCCCGGACAGTCTCCTGTCTCGTGTCCTCCCCAGTAATTGACGGTATAATAATTACATACTTTTTAGTTTTGATGTTATTTATTTTTTAACCGCTAATCAATGATTGATAGATGATGATGGACAGTTCATCACAGACACTTAATAACAGATTCTATGTCAGGTTGCATGTCCTATTAACTCTATTAATGTGTCTACTATATTATTCAATCAATGAATAATTTTTGAGCCCCAATAATGAGTAGCTAATAACCCTAAATGTAACGTAAACGTTTGGGCACTAAGCGAATAATTTTTGTTATATAATTCAAAGAGATTTAATAAAATCGTCAATGCCGATTATTGATTCCAAACTAGAATCATAATTTCAATACAATGCTATAAAGGCAAATAAAGATCACTTGAACAAATAGACAGAATTGTTTTGATTCCGGTTGGTGGATTGGCTGTTGCGTCAAAACAATCCACAATTCGTTTTGTTTTATTCAAGAGATTTTTAATATTAGCATCACTGGTCAATTATTTATTAAAAGCTCAGATATGTATTTTTGTTATTTTACTGTAGAGTGTAATTTCAAAATCTATACTATCATATAAAAGGACAAGCCATTTTTCGTTTGCGATAACTAACCGCGAAAATTAATTTAACCAATCTGTATCAAATTTTGACCACGTCATCTTTATAGTTCCAGGATGGTTTGGCAACAATGAAATCTACTGATTTTCCAAAAATTTTCTATTTGAAAAAGCTATAAATATGTGGTGTGCAGTGAAGTTTGCAAATTGACCGATTGGTGGCGAACGCTATTCAAGAGAGGTTACAAACATACTAAAATTTACTTATATTCAAATAAATTAGTAAAAATGATTTAAATTTGTGGAGCGACATGTGTTTCCCAGTAATAAAGTTTGAATGACCGATATGTGATTAGTACCATTCCGCAATTCAGTTTGAAACTACTGAACTCATCTATACCAAATTTTACTTCACCGTATTCATAGTATAAGAAGGTTTAGCTGTAATAACATTTAGAATAATAAAAATTTAAATGCACAATGTTGAGTGTCAGAAATGAAGTTTGCCACACTGTATACTTTTATGGTTAGAGATTATTACCAAATCAAAATGTCGGTCCTTTGATTTTATATATTATGTGCAAATATATGATTTATAAGGCATTAGTTGTAAGCACCGATAATGCAGTCCATTATCCACAAGAATTCCTTTATAGTCTCTGTCCATCAGGATCTTAATCTATAATCTTCAAACACCTTACCAATGCATTTTCAATCAGGTTAAGAAGTATTGTTATGCTCAAAAATATCACTGAAGAAATAATGCTTGATTGCATTCTTCAATGCAAGATTTTCATCAATGAACATATAAAACTTCAATTACTTAAATTATTGTAAGTTCTTTAGCTATGAGAGCGGGCGAAGCCGCAACGAGAGATGCTAGTAAAATATAATCTCTTAAAATTTTAACATTAAAATGGGATTAATATCTTAACAAAATTTAAAATACAGTTTTCGTCTAAAGGCTTTTTTTTTTTTTTTTTTTTTTTTTTTTTTTTTTTTTTTTTTTTTTTTTTTTTTTTTTTTTTTTTTTTTTTTTTTTTTTTTTTTTTTTTTTTTTTTTTTTTTTTTTTTTTTTTTTTTTTTTTTTTTTTTTTTTTTTTTTTTGTCTGAAGGAGATAAATTAGCCTTTAGTTGACCGCCTATGCCCTCATGTTTTTTTTTTTATTTTTTATGCTTATTTGTATAATTTTAAAATTAAATTAGGTAACTATTGCGAAAAAATAGTGGTTTCAAACTGAGTGACAAATTAGGATTGATGAATTAATTGCCACTTCTATTGAGATTATTTTATTTGAAAACTAGTTTCGAATGCTAAACATTCATCTTCAGTTCTTCGAGGTAACTAAACCAGTGTTTTACTATACTATCATAGCGATATTGTATATCATAGAATATTTTGTATGTAGTTGGGATGTGATAATTTACCAAAGGTGAAGCCTAAGACTATGTGTAATTTTTTGTTGGTAACGTACCAAGAGGAGAGGTAATGTTTTTGAATGGAAAGTCTGTTTTTTTTTTAGCTATTCCGTAAATTTATGAGCCTTAGGTCCATAGTCATTTAGGTAGATAAGTATAAGTCTTAATTCTTTGAATTTTTTTTTATTTTTATCATTAATGTAGATGTGGATATAAAAGTATTTTTTTAGGCTTAGACATTACTGTTTGGCGTACGGGCCCCCATGTCATCTGTCAAAAATATTTAACAATTTTAGTCTGTTTAATACAAACATTGTTGATTTAAACTGGGAGGCTGGTGTTATGTCGAAATGTAAAACTGGTTTGCTGCGTCGTTGAGTTTAATTTTCCATTCATCTTCAGTTTTTCGAGGTAACTAAACCAGTGTTTTAGTTACCTCGAAGAACTGAAGATGGATGTTTAGCATTCGAAACTAGTTTTCAAATAAAATAATCTCAATAGAAGTGGAAATTAATTCATCAATCCTAATTGTATTGATCCTTCTATACCATCATGCGTACCTCAAGTGAGTGACAAATGTTATCTAACAAAAAATATTCTCCATCAAATTTTTCAAAAGTAAGGTGTCGTCAAATTTTAGAATCACTTTACACCAACTTAGCTGGAGCGTGTCAAAAAAAGCCCCTACACTTTAAAATAGAGGTTTCAAATTTTAATTTTTTTTTATTGAAACCAAAATTTTGAACAGCTGAGAACCAGCGAGTAGGATCAGTCATATTCAGGTTGGAATTTTTTATTTCCAGGAGAAACAGAGTCATAAGGAGCTCACTCATTAGAACCTGTCTCCTAGTGATAGTTTTTTTGTATAAAAAGAGTTGAGCCCTTAACAGCTTCTACTCTCCTAATATCAAACTATCAAACTATGCGTAACGCCCTAGCGTTTCTCAAAAACGTATCGGTTTCAACTAATTAGGTCACTGGTAGAACATGTTCCCAAATTATCAATGATACAAGTGTCATCAGGCCTATTTTAATTTTAACATTGAACCAAGGCTTTTTTATTTATTTATCCCAAGTTAACGATATGCCAACAAATATATATTATTCCTTCCGCGATGCACTGCTATATTTTTTTAAAACAATTTCATCTATAATCTTTTTATCTATGATGTACTTTTATAGGTTATGTATATTTATGATTTATATTTTCACTATGAGTTTTAAAATATTAATGCCGGAATACTGGCCGGCGTTATGTTACAGCTGGAGTCTTGTAGTTTACTGCAATTTACATACAAATTAATAACTTAGGAAGTAATATCTCTTCTTAGGTATTTAAGGGGGCTCAACCTCATGAATAGTACTCCTAGATTGAAACATCACTTACTCCTTATGATTATTTGCTTGAATATATGTCTTAATTATTGTTAATTAATCTATATATATAATTGAAACTAATATAAGTTATTGAAAAATAATCTGTACAGCAAAAAACATATTAGGATTAGCTTTTATCAAATTTCACTTTCGAAATTGTTTATGCACTTGATTCTACGTTGTACGATATTTCAGTAATCCATTCATCTTAATCTACGTAAAATTATAATATAAACATAAATTCGTAATATAGTTATTGGATAACCGTCCAATTCATCTCTTATTCAATCCTTACAATCTCAATGCTCCCTACTTTGTCACAAATAAACTTATCCATAAAGATCTTAATGTTCCATTATTTTTGCTGATTCCCCACCAGATACCTATCCTTTCAGAGTAAGCTCCATAACCACTCAAATTCGTTTGTTTCTCAACTTGCTTCCCACTCCATTCAAGATAATCCTCCGAGGGGTCTGAAACGAAGATGGCCTAGATACCTTCTAGTGTAGAATTCTTAATAAATTGCTACTGATGAGTAGTTCTTTTCAAGTTTTAACATGTTATTATAATCGTTGTCAATACATTTACTTGATGTTTATATTTTGTACAGTTGTAAATTTCAATAAATGTATATTAAAAAAAAAAAAAAGTTATTGGAGACATCTTTTAATTAAAAGGGACGTTTGATCTACATACAGATATTAAATTATTATAAAGGTGTTTTTTTTCGTTATTCATTTTTTTTCTTTATACAATTTTTTACTTAGCGTACTCATTTAAATATTTAAATTACAAAAAATTGATTTACTTTTGTTTTGCTCTATCCCCTTAGTTATTTGGCGATGGTTTTTTATTGTATTCTCCTTTCGTATTTTATTCTGCTAAGAACTTTAATCAAGTAATTTTTGCCATTCTTACATCTTGCCTTTATCCAAAAAATTTAATCACCGTTGAGTCATAGTGTAAACGTCCATAGTGTGAAACAAGAAGTTGATAAAAAAATTTCGTCGGGCTGATCTTAAGAATTCGGGTTTTGATAGGGTGAGATGAAAATGTGTGGTGTGGGATAGGTGGTGTGATGTTTTTGAATACCATAAAGTCTGGTATGATTGCTTATCTGATAAAACACTATGACAATTTTCACATGACAAAATTATGTGGATATATTGGATACAATGGCGCATAATCTGTATGAAAAGTTCCCTGCTTGTTGTGAAATTTGTTTCCTGTTTTAGGACTATATCCTTTATTTCTGAAATACATTTGTTACACACATCAACTGCTCACCGCTTTGATTTTTGATCCAATTGACTGTTGCTATTTTTGTATTAATCATTTGATTTTCTTTTAAACTCTTTGAAAGACAGATATCCTCGTCAACCTTTCATTTCCCTTTATTATACGAGATGGAACCGAAATTAATTCGACTTAATTTTCCTTTATGATTTAATATTTTTAATTTTATTATTTATGCCAAATATTTCCTTTATTCGCCAATGAGCGCAAAAGTAGCTTGGCTCCAGTGTTGTAATATTATAAACTAATACATTAAAATAGCATAATTTAGCGCTGTTCCTTCAGGTGTTTGAAGAATACGTAAAAGCATGATCAGACGTCCAATTTGGCAGAAATAATTGTATTAATCTATCTGGTTTGATTTTAATATAGAAGTACATCATAATTATTTTTATAGTAAAATTAATTGTTATAAACCTTCCTAGAACTATGAAGATGCAGTAAAAATTTGATACAGTTCAGTTTAATAGTTTTACCATTACAAACCCTATTGCAGAATGCCCACATATCTGGAGATTTTTAAACTGCACTGGGATCCACATGTCGCACCATATATTTAAAGCTTTTTAAATAACAATTCAATTGAAAATAAGTAAATTTTATCATAAATTTCTAGCTCTATATAACACCGTACCTTTGCAACTTCTCTCCAATGGTGCTCGCCACCTATCGGTTGATTATCAAACTTTACTGCGCACCACATATTTGTTGCTTTTTTTATGCCGATGTAATTGTAAACCTTTAGATTGTAATATTGCTAAACCTACTTTGAACTATGAAGATGGTGTGGTTAAAATTTGGTACAGATTGGTTCAGTAGTTTTCGCGGTTGGTGATCACAAACGAAAAATGGCTTGTCATTTTATATAATAGTATAGATATATATTAATCCTCAATGCTCCTTACTTAGAGACAAATAAACTCTTTATTTCGTACTAGTTAGTACCTTTTACAGTTAACTTGATAGCCACTCAAATCGACTGCCCATTCCATTACCGTATAACCCTCTGAGGCGTCTGAAAAAGTGAAGGCCTCGGGTCCATCTAAGATAGAACTTTTATTAAAGTATTACTAATGGGTAGTTGCGATGCAAGAAACAATTAACATATTATGAACATTATTTTCACATTTCATAATTTTTTTTTTTTTATGCAGGGTGTTCGGAAGATCGTTAGCCAAAAAAGTATCTCGGGTAGGAAGGTTCATTTTGAACCTATTTAAGGTCACTTACCTATATACAAAGTCTTACGGTTTTTTTTTTTTTATGAATTTTTTAGTAAAAATGACCAAATCCAAACATTTATGCCGTAAACTCCGTTGTTTACTGATATATCAACGCCATTTTTTTTTTTTTTTGTAATTACTAATACATAGTCCATGTAAAATAAAAATGATATGATACAAAAAACAAATACCAAAAAAACAGGAGATCGTTAAATCTTGTTAAAGGCAAACAAACAAAAAAAAAAAATTAACAACTTCAAGTTTAGGTTCAATAAAAAAAAAAAAGCAAGCGCAACAGACGAATCCAAATTATCTTTAAAACTTCTCTAGTTAATACTCTTTAAAAAAAATACCATTTGCAGGCACGCAGCAGATCTAGTTTTTTTCTTATAAAGTAACAAAATGGTGCCACCAGCGCACGCTGACAATAATAATGAATCGAATCATATATTTTTTTAAAACGTATCAAATAGTTGTGTTTCTTTATAGCACAGGTTAAACTGCATATTTTCTCTTTCTTTCTCGGGATGAGGATTTTATCAGAGTAAAATTTATCTGCATTTTCGTAAACAAAAATCGGGGAACAAAATTAAACAAATTTTAAATTATTCATAAATTTAATTTGTAGAGTATCACAAGTATTGCTCAAATTGATCTCCACTATTTCTAATACAAGCGCGATATCTTTTTCTTATTTCTGTGTGTGGTATTTTTGTTCGTAAAATAAATTCTTCCTTCATTATGGTAAACGCGACATTAATTTTTTGAATAAGTTGTTGTTTTAAAAAAGCCCTCTACACCTTACCTGTAAGGGAATATTTAAAAAATTGTTTTCCACAATCCTGGATAGGAAGAGGGAGTCCAAATTGATCGGCCACTACTGTCTCCAAGCCTCACGCCGCTTGGTTATTCGAGAAAGAAGAAGAAAATATGCAGTTTAACCTATGCTATAAAGAAACACTATTTGATACGTTTTAAAAACAAATATGATTCGATTCATTATTATTGTCAGTGTGCGCTGGTTTGTTACTTATAAAAAAAATAAAAGAAAAATAGATTTGCTGCGTGTCTACAAATGGTATTTTTTGTTAGAGTATTAACTAGAGAAGTTTTGAACTTGAAGTTCATTTTTTTTTTTTTTTTTTTTTTTTTTTTTTTTTTTTTTTTGCCTTTAACAAGATTTAACGATCTCCCGTTTCTTTTGGTATTTGTTTTTTATATCATATATTTTTTATTTTACATGGACAATGTGTTAGGAATTACAGCAAAAAAGAATGGTGTTGGTATATCAGTAAACATTGGAGTTATAAGGCATAAATGTTTGGATTTGGCCATTTTTACAAACAAATTCATTAAAAAAACCCGTAAGACTTTGTATATAGGTAAGTGACCTTAAATAGGTTCAAAATGAACCTCCCTACCCGAGATACCTTTTTGGCCAACGATCTTCCGAACACCCTGTATATAGGTACTGTTTTAAATTTCTATAAATAGATTAAAATATATATAATATATAATGACAGTAATCAAAACATACCTGAATATAGTATATTAAAATTTTTTGCTAGAGCTAATCTCATATCAGGGAATAATTTTTTTGTTGATATTTTTTCTTCCTATACTTTCAAGCTAAAATAAGTGTGCGCTCATATTCTACTGTTAATGTTTCGTCCGTAAATTTACAACACGATCCTGCAGATGCGAGTTCAATTCAAACTGGGGTGGTCTTTACTAAACTCAATGCAACTGATTTATGGGTCCAATATTCAAGGAGGGTTGAGTGTCCCCGGATCCAGGGAGGCCGCAGATGCGTCCATGATATTTAATAAAAACTTCCAAATAGCAAGGCCATTGCTCACTGTAAGAACCAGGATGGGGCCAATACGGCCATCCCTACATTCCTTCCTCTTGACTAATTGGCAGTTGAGGTCTTAAATGTTGTCACTATCCTTCTTGCCGGCCCCTCAACGGTTGGGCCTCGGGTTATTGAAGTTATTATGACTGGTCCTATTGCTGCGGTCGGTGTGGGGTAGCCTTCAGTTGGCTTTGCTTTCACTGCGGTAATGGGCATGATGAGGTATGTGGGTCTTATGGCGGTTCGCTTCAATCATTAGTTAGGGTTGTGTTAAAGGGTTCATGACACTGGAATCACATTCATTTCTTGCATGTGAAATAAATTCTGTTCCATTATTAAGTGTATACATATTTAAGCACTATACAAAAATGAACAAGAAGATGAAAAAAAGATAAACTTTATGTTGAGATTGCATGTCCCCGGAGAATTACATAAACCAAACATTAGATTAACATTATACAGGGCAATCGCCTGGCAGTAATAATTAATTATTATCGACATTATAAGATACAAAAATAAAGGATAAATCATCTAAAGTGATGTGACCTTAATCTATACTATTATATAAAAGGACAAGCCATTTTTCGTTTGTGATCGCTAACCACGAGAACTACTGAACCAGTCAGTACCAAGTTTTAACCACATCATCTTTATAGTTCAAGGAAAGCTTGCCAAGAAACAAATCTACTGTTTTTCAATTATTTTTTTATTAAAAGATTGACAATATTTGGGGAACCGTGAAGTTTGAAAATTGACCGATATGTGGCGAGCGCCATTCTCCATGGTTTACAATGTTACAGTCTTGTATAAAGCTTAATTTTTTTTTTTGTTATGGATGACAATGATTCATCTCACACAATATGTATAATATAAAATAAAGTAAAAGAAATAAATTAATAAAATTAAAATAAACAACCTCTAAATAAACAAGAAATTCAAAAAAATATATATGAAATAAAATAAAATGGAATAGAATAAATTATAATATAAAATAGGTGATAATTGTTGAAACTAATAAATAAATACAAAAGTAAATAAAAATTGAGGAAGAAAATAAAAGAATCATAAATTCAATCATATTATATATACAATATTTACGAACATTCCAAGAAACACTCCGATCCAAGCCTGCCCCCAATTTGGAGGGCAAGCCGGGCTCAGAGTTCCGAGTACTTTCTATCGCTGCGTCACTAGCAGAATCCAGTCTAGGCTGAGAGAAGAGCGCTATTCCACTGTAAAGCTTAAAATTGATAATAAAATTTAAATATATTCAGTTGAATTATAAAAAATATTTAAATATGCGGTACGACAGGTGGATCCCAGTGAATTTTGAAAGTCAACCATTATGCGGTTAGCACCATTCCGCAACAGAGCTTACAGTGTTAAAACTAATGAACCCATATCTGTACCTTTATTTTAAATACATCAATCTTCAAAGTTTTAGCAATAATAAAATTTACAATAATAAAAGTTTAAATGTACAATATTGAGTGGCCGTCATATACTTTTATGTTTATAAATTAAAAACCAAACAGATTACCAAATCAAAATGTCGATTCATTGCTTTTTGTGTTTTGTCTGTAAATATATGATTCATAGGCCTTTGGTTGTGAGCACTGATGATAGTACATCAATCCAAGTTTCATTCATAGTCATTGTCCATTCGGATTACTTACTGATAGATTAAAATTAAAAATTGTATATCTAATTATACGTAATCTTCAACCATGTAGTCAGTGCTATTTCAACCAGGTTAAAAATTACTGCTATGTGTGAACATATCGTTGAGGAAATAATTCTTATTAATTGCATGCTAAAATACAAGATTTTTATCGATAAAACATGAAACTTCAATTATTATTTAAAATTATCTAAGCCGCGAGACGAAGTACTAGAAAAATATATTTATGTGTATTAGCCCTGAAATACTTATTAATAATCAACCAGAATTTCACAAGCAGTAAATGAGTCCCGTTTGTGATGGATCAGAGTTGATTAATTTAATCATGATTAACTATTTGACAGTTATTTTCCTGGAATCAGTCATCTAATTCAAATATTATTAAATCTTCCAATACGATTTTTTAATTAATTAATTATTTATTTGATTGAACAATCAACTGAAAGATTTAATCATGATTAAATTTCTCCCATCTCTGTGGTGGCTCCTTTGATATAACCCTTTTTAATCACTAAAGCTGACAGCCTTAAGACCCACATACCTTATCATAGCCATTACAATAGAGAAAGTTAAGCTCACTGAAGGTTTACAATTAATAATTTATAGATATCCCTGATTAAAGGACATAGTTCATACATTAAAAACAACAAAGCTATCTGGAAGGTCTGATTAAATACATATTACTCAGAATATATGTTATTATACACATTACTCAGAATATATGTTATTATACTGAGAAAATTTTTATAAAGGGTCTAAATGAAAGTCCTTAATAATTCATTCCAGTAAAATTATTTGATGTGCTACCAATTCCATCATGGCAGCCAAGGACTTAGTAGAACGCCCAGTGTGTGCTCAGTTCCATTATTATTATTTTTATTTGTATTAAAAATTTCTTTTTATTTTACCTTTTTTACTCTACTAACCTCATTTTAAATAATATATGAATCCTGTGTATTTTCTAATAAAATGAGCTGAAGCGAATAAAAGGATAAAAGAAAAGGTGTAATTTAGAGAAATGGATTTTTATTTTAGAAAATAAATAAAAATGTATCATTTAATTTATAAATAAAATCTTGTATACGTGACGCGTTTTGAAAATTTTTTTTGTATATTAATAAATTTTATTCTGAGACATACTGTCCCCTAAGAATAAGTATAATGCATAATTACTGGTAGATTTTTCTGGTCTCATTCTTAAATCAATATATATATCAGTAATTACTACACAAATTATTGAATTAGAATACAATAATATATAAAAAAAATAACACAAGTAATTTACAAGGAACTATTCACATACTTGCAAAGATTATCTAAGAGGTGGGAAAATAAAAGTAATAAAAATTTAAGAAGAAGCTTCAAGAATAGTAATGGGTAGGGAATCCCAAAAAGAGGTTGCACGAATGATAAAAGATTTTTCAAAGAAAACTGTTCTATGAGAGGGGTAAGATTATAAAAGGTTGGGACGTTGTGTTCTGCAGGTTAGAGGAATCTAAAGTTATTAGGTTAAGGTTTTTGATTTTGAAATGTTAGAATTTTTTAACATTTTTGGACTAGAAAAGCTCCATACAGGACAATGTTAAGTTTGGCCTTAAAAATAAAATACAAAGGAAAGTTGATAATTTAGATTTTTTATTGAAATATGGGTCTATTCAGTTCATTATTTTAAGAACGCTTTCTATTTTCAATTTTTGCTTACTAGACAAACGCTCAAACCTTCCGTTTTCCTACAAAAGACTCATTTGCATGGCAGGTATCAGACCTATTTGGACATATGGAGTTGAGCTTTGGGGCTCAACTAAATCTTCTAATTCTTTCCATATCCAATCCTTACAATCCAAAATCCTTCGAAAAATCCTGAATGCTCCTTACTTTATTACAAATAAACTTATCCATAAAGATCATAATGTCCCATAAGTTACTCATTTAGCCCAAACATGATACTTATCCTTCCATAGTAAGCTCCATAACCACTCCAATCCACTAGTCTTCCAACTTGCTTCGCACTCCATTACTGATAATCCTCCGAGGTGTCAGAAAAGAAGATGGCGTAGAAACCTTTTAGTGTAGATTTTATTGAAGTTATACTATTGAATAGTTCTCCACAAGTTATTTACATGCCATTGTATTCACTATCGACGCATTTACTTGATGTATATTATTTTGCACAGTTGTAATTATAAAAAAAATGAAAATATAGCAAATAAATATAATTTTATTATTTTTATTTTTTTTTTAATCCTTTATTGAAACAATAATTTATAAATCAAACCCTGTGATCATTTCATGTTAACAAATTATATATATAAAAAAATAAACAATAAAAAAACGTTGGAGTACTATTGTTTTCCACGAGACTTTTCATGTCCGAATAGTGTAGAAACCTTATAGTGTAGAATTTATTGAAGTGCTACTAGTAAGTAGTTCTTCACAAGTTATTTACATGCCATTGTATTCACTATCACTACATTTACTTGATGTGTATATTTTGTACAGTTGTAAATTTCAATAAATTTATATATATAAAATGTTTTCCTTGTTATAAAAGTTTACAGTCAATATATACTTCCAAGGATTTTAATGGTATTATTACCACCAACAGAGTGTTTCCTCCACACTCCTACTGTAGAAGAAGTACCATCAGACCACTTAGACTCTCCAGGAATTCCTTAGAAGACAAATCTTCAATGCCGAAAGGCAAAGAAATACCCTTATTCCTTTATAATTGTTTTTTTGCTTGATTTTAAAATGAAGTCGGAGGCTCGAAAAGGAAGAAAAGTTATTTTTATAAGTAGTCTTTCGATTTACTTTTATTATATAAAGTTATTACTACATGATACTAAATGTAAAATAATATATATTTTTTGTATTGATTTATTTATTTTAAAAATGGAACAATAAGTCCTGTTCTTAATATATTCTTAGCAGCGTAAAAGCCAACTATCTTTTACGATATTGTTTGTGGTTTACTGAAGATTATAAGTTAGCCCCAGTTTGTTACTAAATGTTAATTATTTACGTAATTAATTAATCCGAAAATATTTGTTCATTAGAAAGGGCCGCTATTTCATCTATATTATTATATAAAAGGAGAAGTTTCTCCTTTTCTATGCGAATCACAAATTTTTCGTTTGTGATCACTACCAAACCAATCTGCACCAAATTTTAACAACATCATGTCCATAGTTCAACAAAGGTTTAGCAACTATAAAATACATTAATTTTTAATTAATTTGTTATAAAAAAAACAACGATAATATGTGGATAACAGAGAAGTTTGAAAATTGACCAATGCGAGCACCATTCTACATAAGAGGTTACAATATTACACTTTGTATAGAACTTTTAATGAAAGTTTATAATAACATTTACTTATACTCAAGAAAATTATTGGAAAAGATTTTAATATGTGATACATGTGGATCACAGTGAAGTTTGAAAATCGACCTATGTGTGGTGTGCACCACTCCGCAATAGATATTATAATGGTAAAACCACTTTAATGGTTAAAACTTTTAAGTGTTAATAACATTATTTTGGTAATCTATTGTATGGGATGAAATATGATTTATTTTTTTTAATTAGGCCATTTCTCCGGTTTCCTTATAATCTTATCGTTTGAATTTCTTAAGGATGTTCTTTGTTCCACAATATGTTCCAGAATATCTCTCATTACAATATTCACTGTTCAACTTCCGAGAATCCGGATACATCTTTGATAAAGTTAATGTTTGGAAAATATTTTCTCTCTCGTGTATGTTTATTTATCTCATAAAGGGCGATTTTCTGAAAATTATATTTATAAATTCTAAAATTGAGATAATAATATTTTTTTCAAGAAATGATAACATTTCTCATTTAATAGTCTCTCATATTTTTAAAAAATATCATTATTCGAATTAATCCTACAGCAAATCAATTGAGTTTTAATATTTATTAGTTATGTTGCATTTACCTTATGTTTTATGTTGTTTCAAGAAACAAAGGTCTACTTATAAGAAAAATATCTATATCTTATATAACGTCCCAAATTCCGTTCAGAACCAGTATACGTCAATGTAATTATACGCCATCTATATTAATTATTACCCACATTTGTAGTAGATTCTAATAATGACTCAATAAAAGTTTTATTATCTTCGCTTTTAATAAACTTATCTTTATCGAATAATAAAGGGAGTTCCAATAGAAGAATTATGAATTGGTCTTTTAATCTTCTCAAGTTCTTAATAGATACAAAATTAATTTGGATTTCTCAGGTCTTACTATAAATATCATTCATAAGTGCATCTATTTTAATATCTAGTTTTATTTTATTTGTTTTCCAATATTTTATTTCTTCGTTTTTGTATAAATTATTGTATAAATAGATACGCTCACATTAGCATCTGTAAATAAACTATTTCACAGAAGAGGCTTTAAATTTTAGGAACATAATTTTTGTTTTCTTATACATGAATGATCATATCAAAATAATTATATAAGCATTTATTGTTCGGGCTTAGCCTAATTATTTCGAGGTTCGCTCATATAATTTATGAGTGGTTTTATTAAGCCAATGTTGAAAGCAGTTAGTGATTACACCCCGAGGGGGCAATTCAGGGAAGTTTGTTTTACTGCCCCAGTCCCCTTCGATCAAAAGAGATTTCGTTGCCGGTCAATGCTAAATGATAATTTGATTACAAATTAATTAATACTTAATTAAATTCATTTATAAACATTAAATTTGTTGAAAAGTAAATTCAAGCTTTTCGACGTTTATTCAACCTCTATTGACGTACACCTCAAAAATATGTAATAGCTTAGATTTCATTCAGAAAGTACTGACTTTCCAGACAAAAACAATGCGACTCATTAAACATTGGCATAAGAATACACACAGACTCACGCATATCCATTGTACAAGATCACATCCAGACTTCATTCAAAATATTTTATGACAAACTCTACGGACATGTAGAAATCAAAAAATAAAATTGAGGAAAATTATTACAATGACACGTCTATATCATTTAAAGAACTACTCACTAGTAGCACTTCAATAGTTCTACATTGAAAGGCTTCTTGGCCATCTTCTTTTCAGATGCCTCGGAGGATTAACGGGAATGGAATGTGAGGCAAGTTGAGAGACTATGGAGTTTACTATGAAAGTAGGTATGTGGTTTGGGCCGATTCAGCAACATATAGAACATTGAGATCTTTAAAGAAAACTTTTTTGTGACATAATATTGAGCATTGAGGATATTACGAAGGACTTTGGATTCGAGAATAATTGGAAGGTTTAGTGGAACCCCAAAGCTCTACTCCGTTTGTCCAAATGGGTATAATTACTGTCATTTAAAAAAGTCTTTTATAATTTATTGAGAGGTTTGAACGCTTGTCCAGTAAATCTTGAAGTAGTCGGCTTCGACGAGCAATTTTTTTGTTTTTCGGATATGTAACACAAAATTATAATATTTTTTTTTATCATATACAGGGTGAGTATCCCTTAGTGTAAAAAAAAAATTGGGTGAAACTAGATCAAAAATGTAGCAAAATGCCGCCAACCTTACCTTTCTATTCCAATCCGTTGCAGATATACGATAATATACCTGTAACCCTGAATTTTACAAACTTGGTATCTAAAGAACAGCTTGATCTTCACCTTATTTGGGGAAGTCACAATGTCTTATATCACTTCAACGCTCACTCTTTTTCGAAAAACTATCCACAAAACGTCAAATCTCACAAAATCTTGCAAATTTGATCAGCTATCGATTGATATGTTAAACGTAATGATTTTGTTTCAATTTCATGGAGAAATTTACTTTTGAAACCGAAAAAACATGGTGTTCTCATTTGGCATAGATATCAGTTATTTGTGTAAATAAAACATTTTGACAGTCCCTTGATGGAAATGTGCATTTTAAACATAACAAACTCTTCATTGGAATAAAAAGCAAAGAAAAAAGTTATTGTTTAATAGAAAATAAAAGAAAACTGTCAATAAAGTACAGGTACTCAGCTATTATAGTAATTTTAATGCTAAAGCCGAAAATATGGTCAAAATAAAAAAAAATATTTAAAAAAAATGGAGATATTACAGCTTTTATGGGAAAAAACGTGGTTTCCTCAAAAAGGTCTTTGATTTATTGTATATCTGCAGCGGATTGGAATAGAAAGGTGAGGTTTGCGGCATTTTGCTAGATTTTTTATCTAGTTTCACCCAATTTTTTTTGTTTACACTAAGAGATACTCACCCTGTATAAAAAACTGCATTATTTTTTCACCAAACGAATAATAAGTTAGTATTCTGTAATCCATAAAAGAATTCAGATGTCAAAATATTTTATTGTGAGGTCCAGTTAGCACAGCAGCTTTACGCAGCATATCTGATTCACAATGTCTGAGCACTTATTCCCTCCTTTGAAGAGGAGAAGAAGAATAATTATAAACAAAAGGCTCGAGTTACGAGAAAAAACTCATTGAGACCTTCGCATGCAGAAACGTCTTGGCAAAAGGGCATCGTAAGTTGCTTTTGAGGAAGTGCGTAGAGGCAGGATACTGTATGTTTATTGAAAGGGCCCTTTCAATCCTTAGGGAAGGATATCATTACCGACCCGACCCCCTCCCCCTCCCCCGCAAATGGTCTTACCGTAATCATTTAAAGTTGAACCATGGGTCATAAATCTCTCGGGCCGTTTTATCTTGGAAGAGGGGTCGGTAATTGCGATATCTCAATTCGCGGGCCTCGAGTGCCCCTCGTTAGTGGCTCAAAGGGGATCCTTCTGATTTTGATTAGATAGGGCTACCGATCCCAAAGTATGTGTACCTGCGTCATCATTAAAAATACTATCAAAGGGTTGTTTCTTATCGGAGTGCAACGGCAAGGGGTCACCTCTGTGTATGATTGTTTGAGGATAGGGGCTTTAAGAGGATTATGGATCAATCAAAGAAGCGTCTTTCACAAGATGTATATATTAAATTTAAAACATTCTTCTCTGATCGAGGTTTCTGAACGTCTATATTCGTATCGCAGAGCTTTAACCACAGAGGTTAGCGTTAGTATATACTCGAGTTTTATTTACTTTGTCGTTCAAAAGTCGGGCAGAGAGTACGGTTGATGTTCGACTGATTTTGCCTAATTACATGCTGTTCTAATATTTAATTGTACACGTAACGGTCACTCAGGACCACACCGAATATCATTGGTTAAGCTGTTTACGGGATCTTGACTTCCTTTCTTCCCATCGCAATTTCATGATCCTCGAATGCATCTCTTTTCTTTCTTCGGACCACTTAGTACCCCTCTTTTTTTCTCCCCTAATATAGGTGAGACTTTTCGGTTTATTTCTGTACGTGTCTCTATCCAAACAGTCTGCATCCGAAATTTTAAGTTTCTTTACTTCCTCTCTCATTTGCTTCATATATCCTTCCATACGTTTGTAGCTATAAATCCTGTCTAAGATCCTCTTGTTTAATCTTTCCTCCTTCATCGTCCTCATGTGCCCATAGAACATCAGCCTTCTGATTCTTACATCAGTTTCCAGGTCCTTGATTTCTTTGTAAATCTCTGCGTTAGATCTTTGCCTGTACCCCTCCTGTGTCTCTTTGGGCCCATAGGAATTATTATTATATGTATTAAAAATGGAACATGTCTTATCCGTGGCTTAGTTGGTCAGAAGTGATACGTTTTTGGGAAACGCGAGGGCGTTACGTTTGGCATGCTCTGGATCTGATAGTGCTATTCAGATCGAAAATTTAACAACAGTTTCCTATAAAAAATTTTATGAAAAATATTTTCTGTTTAATAACATTGGTCGCTAGGTACAACCGTTTGGGAACTATATTAGTTTCAATTCTATATCAGAAGATCTCGTGGTCATCTTCTTTGCAGACGCCTCGAAGGGTTGTCGGGTATAGAATGGGAAGCAAGTTTCTGATACTAGTGGATTCGAATGGTTGTGGTGTTTACCATGAAAGAATAAGTATGTTCTTTTAGACTAAATCAGGAACTGGATAGAATTAATGTCTTAATGGATGAGTTTGTTTGTGACGGAATAGGGAGTCTTTTTCGAAGGATTCTGGATCGGAAGGAAGGATATACGAGATGAATTGGATGGATAGTGGAGCCCTAAAATTCAAAGCTCAACTTCATAAGTCCAAATAAATGTGGTAACTGTAATGTAAATTAGTATTTGTAGTAACATTTTCACATATATAAAACCGATCAGTTTCAAAGGCGTGATTCAATTTTGGATATTTAGACTTTAAATTATCATAATTAATCAATCTGTTCACCATCTTGAAAGAAATTTAATAGAACTATCACATTAACGTTATCATCGATAATAACTAAAAAAATCATCAGTAATAAATTCATAATTATAAAACCTAGGAAACTATTTTTTTCCCTATTATGTGAATCTTTGGAAACTGTCATATGCAACCTCAATACTGTTCGTATTGCTTGCTGTCGAATTAACAAATAAATAGTGAATATTTAAAAGAGATTAGAGCTGCACTATTGATTCTTCAACTACTTCTCCCTGGAAGTAACAATGAAGTTTTACTAAAAAAAAAACGAAATGATTAGCTTCATCAAAAAAGCTACAAGATAAGAAAAAAATGACGCCAAAGGAAAGTTGGAAGGAAGATCTTAACGAGATTGAGAATTGGACACGCACTGCCTTCACGCCTGGTAAGAGCCCTGAAACCTTCTCCGTCTAATTTAACATTCCGAGCCTAAGAACTATATAACATGAAGTTAAGATTTCAAGATTTATATAAAAAATAAATATATTGTCTTATTTAGATAAGATCTCTTTTTTTTCTACACGAAGTTTAGTTATTGAAATTAATTGAATCAACAATGAAACAGTTTTGTTCTGCGAATACATCTGATTAAGTGTTATGTTTAATCCTAAAAGCATTTTTTTTTTTTTTTTTTGGATTTATTTGACATGTATATTTTGATATGGAGTCTAAAATTTCTTTGAGTAATGTAAAGCGTAGTCATGGCAAACTAGGGTGTAACGTTTTTTCACCTCGAAAATGTAACATTTTGAAACGCTCTTGCCCTGTTGGTATATCTCGGATCAAAAATTTGACGACACTTTCCTGATCATACATTTAATGGAAAATATATTTGTTAAATAAAATTTGTCGTTATGACCTACAATTTAGGGGCTATATTGGTTTGAATGGAATAAACCAGGTTTTGTCTATATTTTTGGGTTATGGGTTTTATGATACGCTCCAGCTCTTTTTGGGTTGCTTGGATCGAAAATTCGCCGTCACTTTCCTTATCTATTGCAGTAGATATAAATGCAGTTTTATTATAGATAAGCATATCTATGATCTATTCTTTTTCTCAGTCAGGGGAGCAATTGTTTCCTGAATGTTCATATTTTTTTTTCTTTTTATAACGTAAAAGAATTCGTCCTCCTGGCAACCTTGAGTTTTTGTTTTTCTTTAATAGATTTTTTTTCTTTATTTTGAGGAGATGAATATTTACTATGCACCGTGTTATAGAAAGGCGTACGCTGTATATGAGTAACGGCATATATTAAAAAGACTTAGCGAATCCAAAAGCTCTATACCGAAACCACCAATCTCTGAAACTATTTATCTTCATAGGGATTCGGTTATTATTAACTTTCACGTATATAAAAGAACATTTTAAATGTAGCGCTGCTATTATGCAAACTTTTACTGCAAGCAGTAAAAACATTCGTACACTAGTGAAAATGAACTTTGGAATCTAGATTTTAAAAACTTATGTACATAGATTCAACAACATCTTTTATAAACATTAAATAATTTTTCAATCAAATATATTTTTAGCAACGGAAAAATAACATTAAAGATGCAACAGAACATACGATTCCAGGGATGTGTTCAGCATATAATTGCGTACAGAATTAACTTCCACATCTATTTTTCTGGTTAGTATTTTGGGGTCAGCATTAACTTTCCGTAAAACTCCCTTCATCTTAGTCAGATAAAATTGGAAAGAGAAAATTCTCGGCCTTACCTATCTGCCCATATTGTTTAGCTTTTCCTTTATTTTTATTTTTTAGCGTATGGTTATGTAACAGACGGTTTAACGAGTGGTATTAGACACTGAACTAATCTGGCCGTAAGAATATACCTGTTCTCTGAGAAAAACAGAGATAATAGAGCTGTTGAATAGAGATATTTACTGCATTTCAGGCTATGCCTGTATATAAAAAATTGTAATAGTATAAACTAATGGGAATATAACTAGAAACATATAGTTATCAAATAGTCTTGTATAGGGATTAAAGATATAATTTAAGTTGTACGAAAAATTAGGCTTGTGTTAGATTAATGTTTTTTATATTTATTGAGTGAATACCGAATTATGTTTTAGAAAGAATAAGAAATCGTTAAAAAAAAATTGTCTAACAATGGATGTAGAAGGAATCTTAGTGAATTTAATAGGTTTACAAGTACTCTTCCTGCTCACTGTAAACGGGATAAATATTAATTAATAATTGTTGTGTATCCTTCTAAATCCTTCAGTGCACTCATCCTTGAGGCCAAACATTCTGCGCATATTATACGAAATATACTTTATTTTCGAAACATCAATGTTTTCTTATCCTTTACTTAAACAGCCAAATTCATCGTTAAAGTATATTTTTAACTACCTGGAAGGGTATACAAAGTTTTTATTCAAGGTGGTTATAAATATCTTAAATTTGAAATATTTTTTTCCAAGAATAAATCGTCAAGAAAAATATACAGGGTGGAAAAAAAAAAAGAATGGTTTTAAATGAAGAGGCCATCGGAAAAATATATGGGATCTGTTACAGGGTTGTTGAGTGTTTGGCTCCGAAAAATGTTTTTTTATTCCTCTCAGCTACACGTTGTTTTAGGAACCAATTTACGTACTATGTACTCGTATATACCCTACATATCAATGGATTTTCCGGGTGCGTCATGACTTTAAAAAACAAAATCTTGTCCATTATAAATATGTAATAAATAAATGAATATTTATATGATATGATGTTTTTATAATTCACTTAAGTGCATTTGTGCCGTATAGAGATCAAAAGAAATTAAGCACATTTTATTATTATTATTTTTTTTAATGTTTCAGGCATTTTCATGGGTCTTTCAAAAAAATTATAATATCTTTTTTGTATTTGCAAAAAAGTGAATGCAGAGTGCTAGTGAATATAAATGATTCGTTGTTGGTTACTGCTGAACAGCGCGGTGATTACTATTATATAAGGTCACGCACAGCGTTCGATTCAGCTTGTAACATGTCAATGAGCATGGTCAATTACTTGTATACATACTGAGATATTACGAATGTATTCCTTAAGCATTTGCTCTTTACATAATTTCTCCTAATAGGTTCGATACTACAATACACCCTTTGTTAACAAGAATGCATACATTGTATACTCATTCGAATAGATTAATAGTCCGAAACTATTGATTGTGAAATTTAGGTGTATGAAAAAATTGTCTGTTCTTTTGTTTGATTTTATTTTATTTTTGTATGAGAATTCAATGGTTTCTATTTCAAGAATTGATTTGTTTTTTAATCAATAAGTTTCTATTGCGTATAAGAAGTTGTACGTATTTAACCTGATCTCATAGAATGAGTGATATTGAAACAATTTTTTTTTTACTAGTAAATTGTTCTTGTATTACCAAAAATGTGAATAATTTCCCAGCACCGGCAAGAAATACTTCTAATTTTCAATAAACATTGTTTCAGTTTCTTACTTTATATATCAAAAAATATAAAAAAATAAAATTAATAAATTAAAAATAATAAAATAAAATTCTTAACTAAAAATATAAAATCTCCCTTCTATTTCTGCTCCAGTTTCAACGGCTAGACCATGTCTAGTAAAAGTTAAACTTGTATGTCCGTCTTTTAAATCAACAATAGTCCAAAATTATTAATTGTGAAATTTGGGTGTATGAAAAAAGTTTATTTATTTCTTCAATAACTGACATGCCCTTGGTCATTACGGTGGATGAATATACCATCATGACATGCAAGTGTTAAAATTTTAAAACTGTCTTGTTCATTTTTGCTGATGGGTTCGATGACTCCCTTCATTTTCTTATTTCCTTTATGAATATTTGTGGGAAGAAATAATATGAGGTTATTTATAATAAAACAGAAATATAAAAATAAAATTATGAAAATAACGTTTTTTTATATATTTATTCCGTTTGAATATAGTAACAGAACTATTTCAGCAATATTGATTAATAGTTTAAAATTTTCCTTCGTTTTTATAATGATATAATAGAAGTAAAACTAACTATTATAGTGTAAAATAATTTCGGACTAACTTGATATTGTTTCTCTCAAATGCTTATAAAAACAATGTTCGTACCTGCTATCCACTGCTTTTCCTCAAAAACCGTCCAATTCATTTCCATAATTCCGTTAAAAACGTTGGAGTAACTTTTAATCAACATCTTTCTTGGAATAATTGTTATTCCCAAATCACCAGGAAATCTATTTTTATTCCTAAGCAATATTCACGTTACCGCGATTCATTACCACTTAGTACTCTAAAACTTTGGGTATTACCTCTCGTGTTTCCCAAATTTGACTTTGGATTCATAGTATATGAAAGACTGTCTGATGTGCCCGGAATGAGATGTAAAAGACTAATAAACTGTTTATTTTCGGGAGCTCATGACGTTCTCTCATATCTCACAGGTATTCTGAAATGGGTGGCTTTATCCCAGTTTTACCCAACGTCAATATTTCCTAGGTGAAGTCATAATTCGATCCTTGAAAACCAAAAAACCCACCTATATTCATGACCTCCTTACTCTGCTTCTCCATCCACCTCTTAAATACTACAACCCATCAACCTGTACACTCTTGCGCATCGAACTGAATCCAATTCGAAAAAGCTCCACTCTTAGTTCCTTTAACATCATCCATTTCTTTACGTCCTGAATTTCCAATTCTCCTAGCAAATGAAAAACATGAATATTTATGTAATATACATTATAATAGTATACATAAGATGTATCCTTTTACATGATTCCTCATTTATTTTGTAACTCATAATTTAAGGATAATTCAATTTTTATTATTATTTATTATAATTAATTATCATAGCCAGATGATTGTCCTATGTACTGTAATCATATGTTATTCTTAGGGGACAAGTTGAATAAAGTTTATTTTCTTCTTCATCTTCATAATATTATATTTCATTTAAACTTTGTTTAAACAAATATATTATTATTTGATATTTTATAATGTTATATTATTTACTCAGTTTTTGCTAAGGCCTCCCCTCCGAATTATTATTTATTTACTGACGTATCTCAGGCTGCCTAGAGAATTGACACGAAACGTGAAGGAGATGTCGGTTAAAGAACGGCATGTGGGTACGAACGGGAATACATTACTTTTCTAAAAATAAAACAACATTACCGCAGTTTTCCCTTTTGCCTTAGGTTTTACGTAATACGACTCTATATATAATCACGTCTTATTGTGTTTTGTTAAAGTTACGAAATAAAAATAACCGAAATAGAATTTTAATTTTATTACTTCCAATCCATTCCAAAGTATTATTAAATACAATTTATTCACTTTTAAGTTAATGTTCAAATAAATTTCATAATATTTTGATTCCTTCCGCATAAAGTGTATAAATGAAACACCCAAATATTGTAACAAAATTTATTAAATTGGATGTTTTAAAATGTATTAAAATGAACAAGAAACATTTTAATTTTCGTCGCTTGCATGCATATGAGATGGTATTATGTTCTGCCATACTGACCAAAGGCGTTTTAGTTATGTATATCTTTGGAAATAAATAAATCTTTTTCTAAACAATTAACTAATCATATATTGTTGATTTATTAGACAGGTAGCGTCTTTATCAGGAGATATGTCTCCAATTTTGTGTCTAGTTTATGAACTAAAAAATGAGATATAATGTTCAAACAAAAATTATAATTTTTAATTTATCTAAATACCACAGAGTTAGCGCGAAACTTAGTTCCAAACACACAATCAGCTTTTTAATTTTTTTTTTTCAATAGGTTTATAGTTATATAATAATAATTTTTATCTTTAAAGTTGTTAGCTATATTATTACTTGTACGTATAGTACAACTATCCAATTATTCCTATAGCTTATTATTGTCAATAATTTTCAAATTTAATTTTTAAATAAATGTAATCTGTTAACCTAAAAACGGGAAAAATTAGGAGGTAATATTGAAACTTTTTAAATTCTCCCTTAAGGTCATCTTTTTTCGGGCTATAAATTATAAGAGGAGTTGTACTTCTCTTTAGGTAAGTGGCCACTTTCCGCATTCATCAAGTACTATTGGTGAAACTGTTAGTCTTGTATATCTTAATTTTTAAATTGCTGGACCATCTAATTCATCTTCTATCCAATCCTTGCAATCCGAAATCCTTCGAAAATTCCTCCGTGCTTCTTATTTCGTCACAAATAAACTTATTCTTAAAGACCTTAATGTTCCATATGTTGCTGATTTAGCTGATGCTTTCATAGTAAACTCCATAATGATTCAAATCCAGTGATCTTTCAACTTGTTTCCCATTCAATCGCCAACAACCTTCCAAGGCGTCTGAGAAAAGAAAATGTCCTCGGGACCTTCCTACAGAACCTTTATTGAAGTGTTACCAGTGGATAGTTGCTTACAAGCAATTGTCACGTGATTACATGACATAATGCTATTATCATATTTTCTAGATTTTTTTTTTCTTTACACATAGTTGTAAATTACAATTAATAAACAGAAAAAAAAAATTGTCTGGACGGTGAGCGCTACCTAAGTAGACTTGCGACCGAACGTTTCTAATTTTAACCATATATTACTAAAGTGACACAACTCAAAAACCAACATTAAAAAAATATAAAATTCTCAGTCTTGTATAAAATATCATAAGTGAACCTGAATTTATGAAGAAAAAATTTATTGTTCGGAATACCTCTTTGTAATTGAACAATGCTAATTTGCTATTTACTAAGTATATAAATCAACTCACTAAGTTTAAGTTACAGCGTCCCAATAGTTTAGCATATTCTTTATTGTTCTATAAAGGTCTATCAACTACCGATTTCTAATATGAACTATTCAGTCCTTGTGAGAAAATATATATAACAAAAATGGTTAATCAAAAAGTTATACGTTACACTTTGTCGTAAAATGTTAGGTACATTTTCACCTGTACTTTTCATTACCAACAGCTTAGAAGTATTTTTTATGTAATTATTATTTCAGTTGTAATACATTAAACTAGTGTTAACAATTTAAACGGATTCATTCTGGAACTATCATTGTAAATATTATTTTTCTCTAGTTGAAATATATTTCTCGTATCTAAAACTAGATAACTGTTATTTTATCGTTATAAAGACTATCGGATATATACCGCTATGGTAGCTTTGAAAAAATTCTCTCAACAAGGATAGTTGAATTCATCGAATGAGACTGGCCGCAGATCCGTTCATCATCTGGATAGGCCATCCATCAATTCATCCGGCTCCCAGCGGGCCCTATATATTAGGTTTTTTTATTCCTCGTCGAGGCTGAAGAAAAGGAAAAGCCAACACAAAGATGAGAAAACAGTTTAGTCTCGGAAAATAAATCACGCTATATTTTATAAAACATAGTTGATATAGATAGTTCAATAAATAGTGAATCATTTAAGGGTCATACCTTTAAAAACAGTGCCCGTATATTTTTAAAAAACCGTATATTATTCATACCAACGTCGGGTATTTTTTTTACATTAAGGCTGCTATTTAATTTTTATCACCAAATAGTTACTTTTAAAGTAATCGTCATAATTCTTTCTTTAAAAAAAAATAAATTAAACCATATGACAACTACAAACTCTATTAAGAACGTTATTCCCTGTGTGCATAATCAATAAAAAATAAATAAATAAAGCTAAACCTGTTCCACTACAACCCATGAAGGGTCTTGGGCTCAGCACTTAGGTCAGGATGTACTGTTACTAGGCCAACGGTTGTGAAAGGAGGAGATTTGGCCTAAATCTCGCTTAACCGCCAGGTTTTTCCTATTTAAGGGTACCCACTTTGTAGATGCTGGGTGTGCGCCCCAGGAAGGTCTCCCGACCTCGAGATGGAGCTACAACCGAAATAACAGAAAATAAATTTTCTCCTTTCATTTCCGAGTTCGGACTCGAACTCGGGCCCGGGAGCTTGGAAGTCAAGTGCCTTACCCACTGAGCTACCTTGCTTCCCGTATAATCAATACAGAGATGAATTTAATTGATTTAATTTTGTTTTGTAATAAACAAGAAAATGTCTTGAAAGGATAGAGGTGTCTTACCTAAATTTAAAGAGTGTGATAATGGGAACAATATGAAATTGAACTATAAACAAAACCTAACCTCCAGTTGGTATCCTTTTTTGTTATTATTGGCTTCACAAGTTCTAGTAACTGATCAAAAAGTGGCTTCGAGATCCCAAAAAAATCCTTACATTTATCAGGATTTCTGCTTAGTTCACAAGCTACAACAAAACAGCTGTGTTGCCGATCCCTGATCATCGGATGAACCCAGTACTTGCGTTTTTTTTTTTTTATTATTTTTTAGCCATCACCATAACACAAGTATATCGTCGTCAGAATCCATTGCAAAACTGATGGAAACCCGTTTCTTCTGTGCGCACGTTCCAATGAAACAGTTTCCTTGAAACCCATCGCATGAAACCCGTTTCTAGAAACCAGTTTCTCCAGTGTGCACCGCGCCTAAGGGTTTATTCACAAATATGTGGTTCGAAGAATCAAGACTACATTTATTTATATATTTCTGGTCACAGGAATACACAACAACGAAATTTTGTTCTAATGAACTTTATTTTAGTATTACGATGAATCTTGTTTTAGTAATAGAAAAAACAATCTTGGAAGAATGTACCCTTATCAAGTGGGTTTTTGGGGCTATATTTAGGGAAACCAAAGAGTGTTTTCTCTATGTAGTACCTGATAGGACATCGGAAACTCTTCTAAATTGTTTAAAAGTTTCAATAAGGCCAGTAACAACGATCATTTCGGATTGTTGGAAGACATATAAAGGGTAAAATAAAACGTTATATACAAGACGTAATGAATGAAGAAGTAATCCCCATCAGATACAAGACGTTATGAATGCAATAAGTTGATATCTAATATACTCTATTTTAGCAAAAACTAGTTGTTTTAAGAGGAGTTTTTGCTAAAATAAAGTGTTCAGATATAATATTAATTATAATTAATATAATAATTTTTTAAATAAGTAGGTAATGCTTTCTTTTATTTAATTATTTTTGTAATAATCTTAATTAGTTTCATGTGCTTTGGTTGAAGTATATCGGGATGTAGACCTCTAAATAAGAATGAAACTTTTACCCTAGAAAATGGAAAAATAAATTAGGTGTGATTATTCGCCTGTTAGTGTGTAATAACTAAAATTAAAAAAAATAAAATAAAATAAAAAAATAATAAAAATTTAAACACACATTTGTATATTATATTTCAGTGAATATAAGGATTTGATTTCCGAATTGAAGATAAATTACTTCTCTCAGTATTCGCTATGCATTCAAGCTTTTTATCATAAGAATGAACGTATCGACAAAATAAAAAAAAAAAAAAATGGTTTCTTTCAACCACAAAGTAAATAGTTTATGAGGCTCACCATAAATAGATTAACGCTATTAACGCCGTCATATTGTATATAAGGCGAGCAATAAACTGGGGTTGAGCCTGCTCTTGTTTGTTCAACATGACTTTCCACTTTGGTCGTTAGCGCTGACCAGGGCTCGCAAGTCATTATCCTGCCGTCCTCAGCTATCGTCCGCTTTTCCACACGACAAATGATTCCTCAGAGGACAACAGGAGGGCTTTCATCCAGCAGGTTTGTCTATTCTCTGCCCCAGGTTTTCTTCTCTTGTCTACGTTCCTTTTGTTTTGCTTTGCAGGAGGGGTTGAGTATAAAGCGTGTGTATTGTTCACGAGGGTCGGTTTACCCGGATTTAATTGGGAAATTACTCCTTAATTCTTCTGCTAGCTTATATATATATATATATATATATATATATATATATATATATATATATATATATATATATATATATATATATATATATATACAGGTTGTTCGGAAGATCGTTGGCCAAAGAGGTATCTCGGGTAGATATCTCATTTTGAACCTATTTAAGGTCACTTACGTAAATAAACAGTCTTCGTTAAATCTTGTTATAGGCGAAAAACAAAATTAAGAACCTCAAGTTTAGGTTAAAAAAAAAAAAAAGTAAGGGCAACAGTCAAATCTAAATTATTTTAAAAACATGTTTTTAATGCAAAGCGTAACAAATAGTTGTGTCACTTTCTTTCTTTTTTTTTTTTTTTATCAAATCTTTTTTATTTTACATAGAAAATGTATTAGTAATTACAGAAAAAAAAAAAAAAAAAAATGGCGTTGATGTATCAGGAAACAACGAAGTTATAAGGTATAAATGTTTGGTTTTGTCCATTTTTTCAAAAATATTCATAAAAAAAAAAAAAAAAAAAAAAAACCGTAAGACTTCTTATATAGGTAAGTTACCTTAAATAGGTTCAAAATGAGATACCTACCCGAGATGCTCTTTGGCCAACGATCTTCTGAACAACCTGTATGTGTGTGTGTGTGTGTATATATATATATATATATAATAATAGATAAAATTATTTCCTAACCGAAATATCGAACCTTGCTTTTTGATGTTGGTTGTAAAAATATGATGCATGGGCCTTTAGTTGTAAGCACTTGTAATGCAGTCCATTATCCACAAGATATATATATATATATATATATATATATATATATATATATATATATATATATATATATATATATATTGAAGTGCTACCAGTGGGTTGTTGCTGCAAGCAATTGTCACATGATTACATGACATAATGCTATTATCACATTTACTAGAAGTATTTTTCTAGAAACCCTAACTAATTTATGTTTCTCGTCTTATTATATATATATATATATATATATATATATATATATATATATATATATATATATAAATTGTGAATAATGGACTGCATTACAAGTGCTTATTATATAATAATAATAATAAGACGAGAAACATAAATTAGTTAGGGTTTCTCTAATAGAAAGGTACATGGTCTCTTCAACAAGAAGCTTTACACTAAAAGTATAAAAAGCAACTATTGGAATACAGCAATATTTTGAACCTACAGAAATACTAATTGAAAATTTGTGGAGACCTAATAGTGTTTCAACCAATTAACACTCGAATCTTGTTTATTTTATTTTTATTTATTCTCATTTATTATTTTTTTATTCCAGTTTACTCATTTATTCTAGTTATTATTATTATTCTTGTTTATTAAAAGTTATTGATACGTAAAAAAAATTATTTGTATCGGAATAAAAGCCATTTGAAACATTGTATTAATATAATATGATTTTTGCATGGTTCATGCACATTTTAAAATAAATGCCTCTTCTCTACCATAGGACTACTACACAGGAGGAAAAAATATATATACATATATATACAGTGAGGTGGCGCTCACTGTCTAGACACGTTTTTTGTCTATTTATCAATTCAAATTTACGACTGCATGTAAAGAAAAATACATCTAGTAAATGTGATAATAGCATTATGTCATGTAATCACGTGACAATTGCTTGCAGCAACAACCCACTGGTAGCACTTCAATATATATATATATATATTATTTTTTGAAGAGAAAAGATTTGACCCCGGTTGGGATTCGAACCCAAGTCTCCACCTCTTTAGCGTGGTGCCTTATCCACTAGGCCACCGAGCTCGTATCCGAACCAGGGAAATCTTCTCTCTTCACTGATCCATCATATATATGTATATATATATATATCTTGTGGATAATGGACTGCATTACAAGTGCTTACTAAAGGTCCATGCATCATATTTTTACACCCAACATCAAAAAGCAAGGTTCGATATTTCGGTTAGGTAATAATTTTATCGATTTTATGTAGTTGGATTTCTAAACATAAAATTTTATGACAGTGTTATAAACCTTGTCTATTTATTACTGTACATGTAAGTTATTATTATTGGAAAATTTTCTATTGTAAACCTTCCTTGAACTATAATGATGTTAAAATGTACATTAAGATGTGTTCAATAGTTTTTAGGGTTGTTAACCCTGTTGCAGAATGACGCTAGCTATCAGTAAAATTTCAAACTTCCCTGGGATTCACACATTGTACCGCTTATTTATACATTTTTAAATAACAATTTAATCGAAAATAAGTACATTTATTATGAATTTCTAACCCTATATAACACCGTACCTTTGTAACCTCTCTTAAATGGCGCTCGCCATCCATCGGTCGATTTTCAAACCTCACTGCGCACCACATATTTATTTCTTTTTAACAAAAATTTAATTGAAAATCTGTAAATTTTATTATTGCTAAACGTTCCTTAAACTATGAAGATGATGTTAAAATTTGGTATATATTGGTTCAGTAGTTTTCGCGGTTAGTGATCACAAACAAAAAATGACTTGTCCTTTTATATAATAGTATATATTTACACATATATAATTATATAATAACATATATAATGTATCTGTTAATTGAAGTAACATGATTTAAGAAATTTATCTTTAAAGATTCAAATTCTAAAGTTTCATATACTCAAGAAATAACTTTTAGACTGTAAAAAGTAATCTTGGATAAATAAGGTAAAGATATAGACTGCCAAATATAAATCACAAGGACCAAAAAATTAAGGATGCGTTAATATTAATCCAACAATTTTCAGGCGGATCATGAATTGTTTGCGGATTTCACCCACCTTCTCGTATAATCACTTCAATTAGATCTGCCATCAAAAATCGATTTTTCGACCGAACGTGAGGAGAGAATATCCGTGGAGCGTAAAATACTCTGAAGCGGGGGCTAACTTTTAAAGAGCTCCGATGTCGAGGTAACTGGGAATCGTTGAAGGTTATGGCGGGTCGGTCGTCCAATTTACACCAGCTCCCTCACAACTTCTTCCGCAACTTCCACTACAATTAGGTCCTCTTCCCCTCCTGTCCTAGAACCTCCGCTTTTTCTTTTAAAAACTAGCACCAATTTGCTGTGGATTGTTATGAGCTGTCTATGGTTCGAATGCCATTGCTATTTATTGAATTTGTTAGATTGTTTACAATGTTGACCTTGTATAGAAACGGAACAATGGAGATAATTAATGGGACGGTTTTGAATTTGAAAAACACACAATATTACATGACTGTCTCTTTTGTTGAAATTATATGATGTTTCTAGTTATTTTCTTATACAAGCAACGAATGATTTTCTCCACCAATAAAAGTAACAAGGACAAAAACTTGTCCTTTCAAAAAAAAGACTATTGTGGTCATAAGATACTTGATGGCTTATAGATAAGATATTTTTAAATAGGTCTGCTCCATTCCTTGATTCCACTTAATCTACAGTTAATAAAATTGATACACCCACTTGACTGTAATACTGCTCTTATTTGTAGTTATTTTGGGATAATAGTGCTATGAATGAATGATAATTTATTAATGACATCCCAAAGTATTCAATTACGTTTGTCAAATATCATTAAAAACAAACTTGTACAGCTACAGCCCATCTTGGGTCTTAGGTTCAGTATTTGTTAGTAAGTATTACTTCGTGGCCAGCAGTTGTATAAGTAAGTGATAAATTCAGCATTCACGCTCAACTAAAATGTTTCTACCAATTAAGGGTACCCACATTGTAGAGGCAGGGTGTGCCCCAGGAGATAACACGAAGTCAATCGATGGATGAAAAACTGAAATTTTATTTTCAGCCTTCAGCCGGGCTCGAATTCTGTCCCCGGAATTAAGAGTCCAGTGCCTTATATGCAGAGCTACCCCGTTTCTTAAATCTAATATCATAGCTGGTTTAAAATAATTCCCAAAAATTTTCTTAAAATCATCTATACCGATTAACAAAGTAATTATTCTGTTCGTCTTGATCTTTGTTGAATAGCATTAAATAGCACACATGGCTGTACGACAAGAAATAATTCACTCATCGTTTTTGAATATTTATAGACCTATCATAAAAACGCAATTATTTCCTTACTGACTTTAGTAACGCAAACCACAAGCTTATCATGCTTCATATCTTAATATCTTTGTTCAGATGTATATTCAATTGGTAAACATTCTCCTGCTTTAATAAAACTGGAACATCTTGGGTCTTATATGGAGAATCGACTTGAAATATACCGCAGAAAATCTGATGCTGCTAACGCAAACCGACAATGCAGTGACAAAACATTCGGAAAATATGGCGCCCAGCAGGGGAGCGTTTTCAGCGCGGAGGCTAAGGGCAGACAAAAGGTCGCTGGCTGTATATCACCCGCCGGGGAAATGAATAAATACACGCTCCGTTGAGCATAAAAAGAGGGAGGAAAGAATTGAAGAAAATCAACTAACAATAAGGAATGTAATATTAAATTTTGATTAAGTTGCCTCTTGAAAGTGAGGCATATCAATTTTAAACGTAGAACTGTTTTGTAATCATTGAGTCAAATTTTAATTTTATTTTTGCACCGGTATTTTCATTCCAGTTAATATAAGTGACAAACAAGAAAAAAAAAAGGGGGGGGGAGAAATTGAGTTAGATTGCTAGAATGCTACCCGTTTATTATTATTATTTTGAAAAAGAAAAAAAATAATAATAACGTCAAAAATATAATGAATTTATAAATTTATAAACTTTTTCTTTCTTTTTTTTAAATAAAAATACGACGGATATTTAAATAAAATTTATACGGGTTACGTTGTTAAACTATAACTCATTAAGTACTTAATCCTTATGAATCTCGTTCAATATCTACACTTCAAAGTATTGAAATAATGTACAAACTATACTTGCCGGGATTACTACATATGAGCAATGTCGAATCGTTTATTACTCAGTCTAATTGGATACTGCGCAACAAACGTTTATCTTATTACATTTGTTTCTAATATAAGCATGAAACGGATTTCAAAGAAATAAAACTTATATAATTAGCTACTTAAAAATTGGAAATTAATAAGGTATATCGCTCAAAATATCCGTATTCAATATCGAAGTCCATCAACTCTTCGGATTGTTGGTTCGTATCGGATGTCAAACTAAAAAATAAAATAAAGTCATTCATTATTTAGCATTTAAGTGTTTACAACTTCAGAAGCGTTGTTGTTTTTAAGGCGTCACTGGCATGTCAGAGAACAAGTAGAGTGTTTGTCAAACAGTGCAAATAATGGGGCTTTTAAACACCCACCATATATTGCCACCACTGTGTATAACATCATGTTGCTTCTGTGTTGTGTCTATTAATTTTCTTGATCAAATAACTCTTATCAAATCATTTTTGGTGAAGTTATTTTTTGTTTTAAGCTTTAGTTAATGCTTTTGTTAGCAGGAAGAGGTTTTTTTTTTTTTTTTTACACAGCGCATGTATTTGCTATCCAAAATTACAGTATCCAATTAGACTAAGTGATCCAATGAGATTTGAAAGGAAAAATCTGAGAATGATTTGTGGACCTGTGTGTGACAATGGGGTATGGAGGTTGAGAAAAAACGCTGAACTCTTGGATCTCTATAAAGACTGGATATTTTGCAGTTTATTAAATCCGGACGTCTGATATGGGCACAGTATGTTGCTAGAATGAGCAATAATGAAATCCCCAAACGGCTCCTAAATGAAAAGATACTTAGACGCAGAAAAGTGGGAAGACCTCGCCTGTGATGGGTGGATTGTGTAGCAGCAGACGCAAAAAAAATGTTAAGAATAAGAAATTGGAGACCTGCAGCACAAGACAGAGAACTTTGGCGGCTCAGACGAAGGGCCTTCAACAATTATACTAAAAAGAGAACGTTTTGACTTGTGACTCACAAATTTGAATGCCGATTTTTGTGTTGGTAGTAGAGACCAAGAATACTGCAAAACTATAGTTATAGTCGCCAATGAGCATTGGGAGCCGAAAAAAATAATATATATATATATATATATATATATATATATATATATATATATATATATATATATATATATATATATACATATGAAAATCACGTTTGTTTTTTTCCTCAGCTTTCAGTCAAGATAGAGAAATGATTTCTTCACATTAAATTGTATTTTTATATGATATTTGAAATAAAAATACTTTCGTTATGCTCAAGATACGACCCGGCTTAAGGGTGCTCAAAAACTCGAAAAAAAAATGACAAAATTCCAATGGAATCCGGAGTAAATCTGAAAACATTTTTTTCTCATAAAAATTGACTTGAAATCTCGATTCAGCGCACCAAAAAACCCTTATATGTGATATTTTATCAAAATCAAAACATACTGATTTTTCACCCTTCTCGAGGAGATTAAAATTTTGAGTTGAGATTTCATCAACAACTTCTAACGGCCATAACAACTGCTTTATCCAACCGATTACAATAGTAATAGGATCACAAGAATCAGAGTACATTCAGCTTTTTATCCAAGCATAAAAAGTTGGGTTTACTTTAAATTTTAGTGGACAAAAACTGATGAGAATAAAAAATTCCAAGGTGAACTATAACTTGAGATATCTCAATAAGGATAAATCCTACGACTTCCGGATTTGGGCTAAACTATGCAGTTTTAGGGCTTCTAGATGACCTTGGTTTCAATCAGTGGCCAAATATATGAAATTGACAGCCGCTTGCCTTCTAAAAACCTACAAAATTTCAGGGGTAAAAAAATTAATTTTTTAATTTTCGACAAAATTTGGTTTCTACATGTTTTTTGAGATGAGGAATCTGAAAATTATATCAGTTTTTTAGTTTTAAAATTTTTCTCACCTATATTTTTATTTCAAATAAAATTAGATTGAAGAATAATCTAAAAAAAAAACCGCTATTTAGCGTGTAAAAATTAAAATAAGAATAGAAATATACCATTTTTAAACCTTTTTTTTTTTTTATAATATAGGTGAGGAAAATTTCTAAATTAAAACTGATATCATTTTCAGATTCATCATTGACTCGCCTACAGTTCTGCACCTAACTGTATATTTTGTTGTTGTTTTTTACCAGCGAGAATAAATGTTCATTTAATGAAGTAGTGAATAGAGAGTGAGAGAAGGAAATCCTAAAGGGGGGGGGCTAGTCAGGTATAAAAGGGGGGGATTAGAATGTGGGGCTGAGACTAGGTCGGGAACGTTCTATAGGGAGAGGGGGAGATAAGGAGTGATGGAGAGGGGGCTTTGTCGTGGCTACAATGTGATGTCGGCCATCGATTCCCCCTCCCCCCTCTCCCTCAGGAAATAATTAATAACAGGTGTTGTTGCTCTTGTTGCAGTGTCATTGTTGTATCTGACCAACAATAACAACTCGGTCCTCTCATTGTTCCAGATCCGCCGGAGGACCAAACCTTAGCCTCTGATTTAGAGCTAATTCATGAACAAAGGGGAGACTACACGTCCCTTGTTATTGATAATACATCGCCTTTTGGTTAATAATATTAGAGGTATGTGAGACTACTCGTGTTAGGGCTTGTTGGTACATAAATCTGAAGGATAATGTACAGATTTCTGTCACTTATATAACTCCTGAGATCACCCACTTTGGCCTTTCACTTGTTTTTTCCGTTACAGAATTTAAAAAATACAGAGAATTAATTTCCCTATTTCTTAATATCGAATCAATTGTACAAAGACAATATTCAATTCAGAACTGCAGCTTGACTGAAATCTTTGTACCTATCCATTACTCCTTTCGCAAGTTAATCAAACGCCTAAATTTTGAAGTACACATATCACGTACTTAGTCCCTTCTTTGCCAACTGGCCAGAGATATACGAATCTACTAAAAAGACACAAACTAAAACCACAAACTTTCCAACACTAAATGATTCATTCATTGAATTCAGCAACGTTACTGTTTATTCTGATTTGCACATTACTCTGATCCAGAAACCTTTGGCAAACATTACGAATCCGTTACTTCTTAAGAAACTAAAAACTCAGATTTACAGATAGATTGATCTAAACCACAACCAATCGAAGGGTCACTGAGGGAATTGGCTCAGCGGGTAAGGCAATGAAGTGTCAAGTTCCATGGATCGACTTCGGGATCTAGAGACACTCCTGGGGCACGCCCAGCCTCGATTAATAGGGTACCCTTCGCTGTGGAAAAACCTCGTGGTTGAGCATGACTACTGACCACATCACCCCCTTGCATATGAGTTATTCAAGAAGCAATACCTCCTTACCAAGTACTAAACACAAGACCCTTCATGGGTTGCAAATTACGGGTTTATTTTTTTTTTTATTCGAAAGGTCACGACAATAGTTCATATTTACTATATCGAGAGCGCTGTGCGAACAGAAAGCTTATAACTGATATATGTTATACCATTTTGGCAAAGATGAACATTATTACGAAGTTTTTAAGGATCAAATATACAGGTTTTGCCAATCAGAAATAGAGCTACGTATATAAAATCTGTAGTTTTGAATACTTTTTTTCGCGAAGCTCAACTTCTGAACGATTGCTTTGCTAATTATAAAACTGCTACTGTTCTGTCACATAATTACTTTGTTATTTTTAATTCGCGATGGCTGAATAGGAAATATAATGTCGAGATCATGAAAAAAATTGTAGTAATGCTCAGAATATTAAAGATCTAAGAAATCTGTTATAAGATGCAACTATGTATTGATATTCGGCTGATTAGCAGCAATATTCATGTGGATCAACGCAAAACCCTCTTGCAATTAAAGGTGGAGAGAGGTGTTTAAACACTTTGAAACGACTTGGCAAGATTTCATGAAAGTTGGTTCAAACGTTCCTTCTTGGCAGTTCCGTAGGTGTGAATCGGCTCCTCATTATTGTGAGAAAGGGGAAGCAATCAAAATTAAGGAACGCCTTTCATGTTATTGATGAAACTCGGCTAACATTTTATTTTTTCTTTATAATCATTATTTTCCTACAGTAGTTAATCTAAGCACGGACTTTTCTAAAATTTATTTGATTGATTGGTTTAGTTGTATTAGGCAGGTGTAAAAATGTTTCTAAGGGAAAACTTTTTTTATTTTAGTTATTCATTGATATTTACTTTAAACATTATTAACAAGTAAGTTTATGGGAAATGGTTACAATGGCATGTCAATAACTTGTATAGAACTACTCGCTGGTAGCACTTCAATAAAAGTTTTACATTAAAAGATCTCTTGGCCGTCTTATTTTCAGACACCTCGGAGAATTATCGGAAATTGAGTGCGAGGCAAGTTGGATGACTGGTGGTTTCGATTTCCATACCCACGAGTTTACTATGGAAAGGTTTTGGACCGTCATAAATATATAATATCTTCATGAATAAGTTTGTTTGTGATATAATGAGGAACGTTGAAAGTGTTACGAAGGATTTGGGATTGTAAGGAATGAATACGAGAAGAATTTAAATGTTTTAGTGGAGTCTCTAAGATCAACTCCGTTAGTCCTAATGGGTCTAATTACTGAGAGAGATATATGCTTTATTGATATAAAATACATACTGCTGCCCAACTTTATTGTGTTGCTACACACACAGCATAATTATCTATCTAACTAAAGATAGCACCATTATAATATGACAATAATTCATGATATTTATAATTTGGTCATAATTCTAAGATATAACTTACTTTTTTTTTTTCTATTTATTTCATTTAATTTTTTCCTTATTATTTTATTTCCCTCATAATATGTCTCATGTTTTTTTCTCTCTCTCCTCTTTCCCTCTTTCTACAAATTATAATACAATTACTTAACACATACATATTCATATAGGCACATAGAATCAAAAATAAAATAGATACATATATAAAATAAGTCTTATATAAATATAAATATGTCTAGTATTTGTCCCAATATGTACTTTATTGGAAGCTTTGAACGTTTGTTTTGTAAATATTGGAGTAGTCGGAAACGACGAGCAGTTTCTTGCCTTTTAAGCCTGGTTTCTTAAAACTGTTTTAATTATTTAATTTCAATTGAAATCATTGTTGCTATGTTGTGCTGGAGTTAATGTTACTCTAGGTATTCTTCGTTGCAGATTTCATATTTTTTATATGCATTTTTTCTTTTTCTTTTTTTTTTTTAAACTTTTGATTGCTTATAATTATCGGTAGTTATGAAAAATCTTTGGTGCTCTTCAAAGACGATTGATATAACGATATACTTTAGACTTTTTCCCCTCTCTCATACCCTACACGATATAGGTTTCCGCCTTACCGCAATTTCCCACTCGACAATGGCTGCCTACAATATCGCATCTTTAAAAGTTGCATTTTCTAGAAAGAAAAAGAGAGATCAAACATCTTTTGACTAAGCTATAGATGAAATGATGTTGAAGGAGACTTTTTCTAAAGAGCCATTGAAGTTCCATTAGAATATTGATCTTAATCCTCGACTATATCTCTTTGAGGCGCTATCAAAGCTAAAAGGGCTCGCAAATATCTTTCCAGAAGAATGGCTACCCCTTACTTTAGGGGCCTTTTTTCTCCCCTTCCTCTGGGTTTCCAACTTGTTATAATCCTTATCAGAAGGCCTCGTGTAATGCGGGTTCGATCCTGCTATTATTGGACCTTCTATCGAGTGTGTATTTCCTCTCGGGCCATCCGACAACACCGCCCCCAGCTGGGATTATGGCTTGGCGGGCTTGTCTAGGATTAGTGGGATTAGATAAAGCTAGCGGGTTTGTTTCAATGGCTCTGCTTCTCTATCGCAGTTTCTGTTATCATTCAATTGAACTTCAAAGATCACGATAAAATATCATATTTTGTTTAACTTTGGATTACCAAATCCTTGGTTAATCGATATCCAAAAATTAAGGTAAATACTTAAGAAAAAATAACGTGGGAGAATTTTCTTAACAGAAATATTTCATTAATTACAAAATAATACTTACTATTATCCTTGGCCACTCTTTCCCAGCAAATTAATTTTCGTCATTTTGAAAATTAAACTAATTCTTTCGTTTCTTGAAAGGACACACTCTCTTCTTCCCTTTTAATTGTTTTCACATGACACTAAACGATACTATTGAAGATCTGCCAGGAGAAATTTGTATTTAGGGTACCGCTAAATACATTTAAATAAATAAGTTAACTTGCATTTCATTTCGCAATGGGACTCTCATGAAATTTTTTTTTTTTTTTTTTAAATTATAAAAATATTTTTCTCTATCGGTGGCTGCTGTGAAGTGCCTATCTCTTTTGGTATAAATGGGTTTTTAGAGTAAATGCAGAGTTTCGGAAAACGATCTAAAATTTTCCAGCTGAAAAGGCTAAAATTTGACGTATCGACTTCCTCACGACAGCCTGGGGTATAATGCCGAATAAATATTTCAAATTTTTTACAAAACAGATCCTGCCTCCGAATCTGAATCAGAGTCTAATTGATTTTTCGAATTCAATTTTGATTTGATTAATTCAATGAATTTCCCTCTAAAGGACATGACGCCCGACGGCGACTGGCCATCGAGGACTGACTGGGAACGGTGGACATTAAATTTCCTATTTGTCTATCAGACCCCGTGGGACCGGATCGCCACCATGAATCATTTATTCAATTACTGACTGGAATAACGAACCCATGTCCCCTTCCAGCTACGGTTTCACTGAAACAATATGCTAATTCATCTGCATAAATAAACTCATAAAGATGGGGTAATGAATACACTGTCACAGTTAAGCCATGATTATTAATAAGGCCGTTTAATTACTTTTATTAGCAGTACTAAAAGCTACTAGTATCAGTTTTCGTGGAAAACTCTTTATTTTTTATAAAATATGTTTTGTTTTTTAATTTAGAAGTTATAAAACTGTATCTTAATATTTTGTAGAGTACGTACTTGTGAGATGAGTTAATGTCATGTCTATGACTTTTTATGAAAACACTTCAATGGAAGTTCTACATTAGGATGGTACTTAGCCATCTTGTTATATGAATGTTGGGAGGCTAGTATATTCGTGTGGGTTTGGTGTTTGGGGCCATTGCCCCTTAAGAATAATTATAATAAACAATATAATGGCTGCCTAGCTGCCTAGATAAAATTAAGGGCATGATAAAATAAAGAAAACTACCAAAATTAAATTACGGTATAAAAATAATATTACATGTTATAAATATTACACGAAAAACAAATTTTATCTTAAGGTTAAGAATTTGAAATAAGGTAAGAAAACAAAAAAATAAGAGAAAAAAATCAATGAAAAAATACAGTTGACCAAGTACGTACTCTACTCTACCAATTACGTATCAGGAGAAATAGATGTATCTTATCTGGTATAATAATATAAATTATGACAAAAACAGTAATGCAATTGCAAAAACATAATACTGAACAAAATCAATATTATATTGTGAATATTCACATTCCATTAAAAAATATATTTTCTTCTTCAATATGGCTATTTGATTTCCAGAAGATGAGTTCCAGAAATTGGATGCTCTGGAAATAAAGGAGCGTTTAAAGGATGTGTTGAAGGGAGTTAGGTTAAGTTAAATATAAGCAAATATATAAGCAAGGGAGTCAGGTAAGTAAATATAAGCAAAATGAGGATTATCGGAAGGTTTTTTGGATTTAAAGGATTCGATACAAGATGTTTTAGGTGTTATGACCATTTCCTGTAAACCTTCCACCTAAAGATAATCTACCTATAAAAAAAAAAAAAAAAAAAAAAAAAAAAAAAAAAAAAAAAAAAAAAAAAAAAAAAAAAAAAAAAAAAAAAAAAAAAAAAAAAAACATGGCGGAGATGTAATAATAAATTTGTAGAAAAAAAATAATATTTTTGCATAATGTACGTGTGATTCACACGTGAATTTTTAGTGGGGAATTTCAGGGGGGGAGGAGTAATAAATCAATGAAGTAAATGAATCAATGAAGTAACTGAGGAAATTTACCCCACCCTTCTGGGAAAAATAATTTATATCACTTGGCAACACTGTCCTTTGCTTCCTTTGTCATATATACTCGTATCCCAAGAACTCCTTGCTACACTTACATTCAATACAAGCTAAAGACAAGTGATAGACACTGTAAAACAACACACAAAGGAGGACACTTGCACTATTCCAGACTTACATCAAATCAGACTCATGAAGTGAATTCTGTACTTCATAAGGATCATAGGGCATGCAGCTGTGAGTATTCAGTTTTATGTCCTAGACTTCATACAAGAAAAAAATATACACTACCCTATATACTAAGGTATAAGGTGCAGAGAAGAAGTCGATAAGACACTGTGCATTCTTTAGCAGGGCATTTTAGATGGTTTCCCAGTATCCTGTAAGTACTCTGAAAAAACATGCGCCGAAATAGCAACTTTGAGCCCTTATTAAGAAGCACAGCTTGACCAATTATTAACAACCCAGATATTTAAAATATTTGAAGAGTTAATATTCAAAATCGTACCTGGCTTTGGTGAAAATTGTAGCACTTCCCAGCAACAAAGCAAGTGCTTGAATTAAGGACATCGGAGCCCAGCGCCTAACCGGTTTCCAGTTACTAATTACCAACCGGTTCAGGTCTGTCAGTCCAGTTTCAACCCAGTTTGGTTATCATTAGGTATGTCTGGTTGTAGAAGGTTCAGACTCATTACTTACAGATCATACACCGATTATTAACGTCTAAATTAATATTTTAACCTTCTAACAATACTTTTCATATTTATAAAATTAACAATTAATAATTTCTTCGGACTTGGTCTGTCTCTCCGTAAGTGGAGGGACAGGTTTGGTTAGGGGATCCCTAGGCAGGGTATACATTGTAAATAGAGTATAACTGTATTGCCCGAAACGTCGGCATAATCAGTTGAAATTCATATTTTAGTTTTGTACCCGCCACCCTATACCCAAACTACCTACATTATTTTTTTATTTTTTTTTTTTTCCTGTTTTATCTTTTACAACATTAAATTTAGAATTTAATTATAATCTTTATAGATTTAGGAGTTAAACGTTGAAGGCGGGCACCTGCTTAAATCATTAATAAATCCATTGATTTACAGCATGACATTAACAGTTCTATGACCTCAAAAAAAGCACTTTCATCATTCTCAAAAATAATATAACTTCTGATATCAACGTTTGAGATCTACCGAGATGTTTAATAGGTGTAAATAATAGTTCAAAACTACTACTCTAAACTTAACTAGATGATACCATGTTATATTTTATTTATTTCATTGCCACAAAATTTTATTTTTCGTTAATTGCTTTAAAGTACAAATTTTAATAATAAATTTTAAAACGTTTTAGCAGCAATAACAATAAAAACAAACCAACATTCCTTCGTAATTATTTGTTAATTTCTTAGTTTATTGAAGTATTCATTTAATTTATGTGTTTGTTTTTTTTTGAGCTAAATAATTAATCGATTTTTTTCGAAACAGCAGCGTTTTGGTTTTTATTGCGTTATTACCAAACGGACTATATTCTGCTAACCAGGTTGAAATTTAAAAATCTCTATCTATTAGCAACGTATCTAGAATTCATATTGCTAACATATTTTCTAAAATATTATTTTCAGAAGAAAGATATTTGCTTCATATTTCATGTAATATTGAAATTGTTTTAACTGAAGCGTGGAATTCGATAACCAGCCATTATTCAAAAAAATTTCACGGCTGGTTAATAAAGGTTTGATTGAAATAGGAAAAGGTTTTATTTTTTGTAAGGTTTTTATTGCGATTAAACTACTTCTGGGAGAAAACCTTCCGCCTATAAATAATCTAGTAGAAAAAATATTTAAAAATTTTAAATCTGGAAATAAGACTCATCTGGTTTTGGAATTCAGCGCCTCAAATGATCCCTGCGCCATAATAAAAAGTCCAGTTATAATCGTTTTTTGCCTAATATTTTATTCATAACTTTCGCTTTCACAATTTTTTTTAATATTTTCTCCAGGCTCAAGGGCAACCGTTATACATTTTAACTTACAATCTCGAAGGAAGTGCCGTTGAGAAGAAAGAAAAAGTTTTCTAAAGTAAGCGGCCTATATTTAATCGGGATTATCCCCATCTTCCATAGTGTTAGCTTTAAGTCTCAAATCGTTGTTCTAATTAATCCTCTTATTGAATTCTTTTTAAAACACTTTATCTCAGAAGTTTACTCAAAAGGAGCCTTAGCAGGCCTTAAATCAAAACGGAAAAATTCAAACGATAAAATTCATAATGAGAGGGATCCCCCATCCTTTAATTAAACCTTACGCCTTTGGTCTTAGCCTCAGGATTTTGTGTTGTTATTGGTCTTTCCTGTCGATTAATATGAATATCAATTGCATTAAAAAAATAATAATAATAATTGTATAACTCTCCGATAGTTAAATAATTTTGTCATGTTAAAAAAGCAGTCTTGCGAATATAATAATTATATAATTTTGAAAATATAATTATAGAATATAAAAATAAAATTAACTATAAAACCATCATACGGATTTTTAAATAAAATTTAAAGATGCGAAACGTAACCGCTTAAGGGAAGAGTAACTATCTGAAAGTTTTCAAAAGTAATATAGCGTAGAATATTTGGTACGAAAAAACAATAAATACACAAGAAAATTCAAAGCCTCTTTCTTCAATAAAAAATTTACGAGTTTTTTTACCCAGTTAGTGTTTTAGTAATATCAGCGCACTGGTTAAAATGGACACGTAAAATTGGCGAATTTAAAAATAATCGAATATATATACATTAAGATGTCATAGATTTGGGATTTTCCTAAATATAATTTTATTTCCGTTTTTATTCGCCTGATGTTGAATGTTGAAAAACTGATCGGCGCACGGGCTTCAGAAAATAAGCAGTGAAAGGACAAAGGCGGAGAAAAGTAAATTACAAGCCACCTTCTAAAATTCCAAGAAGAATGAGTCAGGCCATTCTCACGTGCCAGCCTCTCTAGCGCTACCTGTCTCGAAGGAGCGGCAACAAGAAGAATTGCTCGTCAGTCTGCTATTAGATCCTGACTAGAAAAAAAAAACTTTATCCAACGTAAGAAATTTTTTTGAGCAAAATTTATCCATTAACATTATTTGATAGAGCGACTACTTAAAGAGATATATGGATTTTCCTAATGTAATTTTGACGGATATTGGCAATCATTTTGCAAATAATCTCCCCATAGCAGAAACGCTCACCCTTGATAAAAATGATCTATATGGTTTAGGGAGACACACAGAACTGTACATTTCTCAGTTTCTCTGGAGCTCCTAGACTATATGTTTAATAAGGTTGTTGAGGTTCAGTCAATAAATATAAACAACTATTTTGGTGACGTTTCGCTTATTTTTAATTCAAACATTTTATAATAACTAAAATAATGATAATTCCTAAACTTTCTAATTTTAAATACAACTACTAAAATTCTTTTTTTTTTTAATTTTCATTTATTGATATTTACAACTGTACAGAATAATATACAACAAGTAAATGTGTTGACAGTGAATACAATGGCATGTAAATAACTTGTGAAGAACTACTCACTAGTAGCACTTCAATAAAATCTACACTAAAAGGATTATCAGGGATGGAGGAGGAAGCAAGTTGGGAGACTAGTGGATTGGAGTGGTTATGGAGCTTACTATGGAAGGATAGGTATCTGGTTTGGGCTAACTCAGCAACATATGGAACATTAAGGTCTTTATGGATAAGCTTATTGGTGACAAAGCGAGGGGCAATTAGGATTTTTCGAAGGATTTTGGATTGTAAGGATTGGATACGAGATGAATTGGATGCTTTAGTAGAACCCCAAAGCTCAACTCCGTACGTCCAAATAGGTCTAATAACAGTCATGTAAATAAGTCTTTTGTAATGAATTGGGAGGTTTGATCGTATGACTAGTAAATGTTGAAGCAGTCTGTAACGACGAGCAGTTTCATGTCGCTTTAGTCTTGTATGTGGATTCCAAGTAAGACGTTTGTCCAAGTGGAGTCCTAGGTAGCGGATTTGTTCGACAGGGATTAGTGGAATATCATTGAAGGATACTGTCGGACAGGAAGTCGTAGGTTTACGACGAAGGGTAAAGGTTATTTGGTGAGATTTGTTTGTGTTTATTTTGATTTTCCATTTTTGACACCATTCTTGAATATTTAGGATGTGGGATTGGAGTTTTTGGGATGCAATGAAGGGATCATTATTTACTGATAATGCACACGTGTCATCAGCATAAGTGGTGAGGACAGTGGAAGGATGAGTTGGAATGTCAGCTGTATACACCGTGTAGAATATGGGGCCTAGGATACTACCTTGAGGAACACCGGCAGATGGGGTAAAGAGGGGAGAATAGGAAAATTTATGGTTTACTTGGAAAGTTCTATCACTGAGATATGAACGGATGATTAGGAAGTACGTTGAAGGAAGGAATTTGCGGAGCTTGTAAAGCAGTCCTGGGCTCCAGACTCGGCCAAAAGCTTGTTCCACGTCAAGAAAGGTTCCCGTGCAGTACATTCCGCGCTCCAATGCGGAGGACACAACATCCACCACACGATGGCATTGCTGGATTGTGGAGTGGGATGTTCGGAATCCAAACTGGTTTACGTGATGAGAGTCTAGGATAGGATACAAGCGTTTTAAGATTAGTTTTTCAAGGATTTTACCTATGATTGGCAAAAGGGAAATAGGACGGTATGAGGATGGGAGCTCAGGTGGCTTTTTGGATTTTGGAATCATCTTAAACATAGATAATTTCCAGGAGACTAAAATTCTATAATTTCAATTACAAAATCGAATTATTTGAGACATTTATAGACCATGATGTAAACGTTTTTCAAGATCAGCCAGCATTTAACTATTTTCCCGAGAAACCAACTCTATAAATCGAGCAAGATCAGTCAAAACGAGGTTAAAATTATGTTTCGCATTAGGAGAAACAAAGTCAGAAAGAGCTCACTCATTAGAACCTGTCTCCTAGTAATAGAGTTATTTATTAAAACAAGATTTGAGCTCATAACTGATCCTATTTTTCCAATATTAAACTATCAAACTTCGCGAAGATTACGCGATACGCGTAACGCCCTGACGTTCCCCAAAAACGTATCGCTTTTTATCAGTTGGCCACCGGTAAATAATGTTCCATATTAAAATTTTACTAGTGATACTGTATCTTGATTGACTTTGGTATATAATTTCTGAAAAAATCCAAGCATGTCATAATTAATAAATATAAATTTATTATTATTACTTTACTTAATATTAATATTAATTAATTCTTCTTAATAATTATATAAAGAGGTATGTTAGTACAGATGTCATTTATTATTGAGGCCAATAAGTGGGATATTAAGAAAATACAAATATCTAAAAAAAAAAGTATTTGTAAGTGTTAATTTCCGGCTACATTTCAGTGAAGACTGTGTCAAATTTTATGAATATTGGTTTTTGGATATTTCAATAACTTGTATGAGGTTATTTGGTGATATGAGCCGGAAATATTCCTAATGGGAGGGGACATATAAAATGGGAATATTTCTTTGGCTCGGGAAGATTCCCAAAAAATGGGAATTTATGAAACCTTTTAGATTTTACATCTTTCAAAACTTAATAGCAGTTAAAGAACCTTAAAACTAGACTAAATAAGTAAATTCATACGTTTAAATCCAAGAACTATCATTCCATGCATTAATTTTCGGTATAAACAATATTCTGGGAATTCATAGAACTAAACTAAATGGATTTCGATTCCTAAGCCATTATTAAAATCGCAAGAATTTAAAAACCAAGCATGTTTTAACAAGAAATTTCTCCTTGGAACTCATACTCAAACTACCTATAGTTATAAATTTCCTGGTTCTTTATTTTTTTTCAACTTTACAATTTACAATTGTTAGGACAATAATTGTCAATATTCCTACACTTCTTAGTACATTAATGTTTTAATAAACAAGAGGGAAATTAAAGCTTAATATAATATTTACTCTATTCTTTGATCTTTAGAGCATTGAAAATTAAAAAAAAATTGTTTATTTCTAACGAGGATGTTAAGTACTGATCCAAAAACCTAAACCTATTGAGAGTTACAGTGACTCAAGGGACCTAGAAAAATGTTTCTGATATTTTTATTTAATCAATAATAATACTTTTTAAACACTTAAAAGTGTTTGTGTTTTATTTTATAGCACAATTACCAAATTGGCCTATTGATTTGACCGATTTCGCATCGCAGGAATTTTATTCGATTATAATTTTATTTTAAAAATATATTTCAGTTTTTGAGTTTGATTTAACCATATAATTATTGATTTTACCTGTTGATTTGCAGTCTTTTGAGCTATCTTGCTAATTAATTATTAATTCCCGGGAATTTATGAATTTTGGAAATATTGCCGGCAATATTTCCTCGACTTTAAATTCACGGGAATTTTACATCACTTAGGCTATATAAATGTAACTGTTCTTTGTATGAGGCCATTATGAAGATGATTATTCCTTTTCGAATCACTGTGGGAAAAATTCCCAAGTTTCCCCTTAATACGTTTTTTGCACTTAACACACTATACATAGGTGCCACAGATTTATTAACATTGCCACATGATTTTATATTCATATCGATAACGTACAACGTAGTTTTTTTCTTGTTGAAAAGAACTACACGAGCTGTTGAAAAAAAAATCAATAAAAAAGAGTAAACAAAAGGGTGATACTAGGAAGTACTGGTTGGTAAGGCGCATGTCACAATCCACCCTCCCGAGAGTAGATGAGGACTATCAACAGTAACACCCTGATTTGGGGCACGAGAAATGACCGTAACCTTTAATGCCCTAATCGGCGAGCTGGATGGGGCCATTTGGGACGTCGGAATCACCTGGAGGCCGACGGATGGTCTTGCCAAGGGGAGCAGCACATAAATCTCCCGTTCCTCTCAGCTCCATGATCCATGGATACAGTTCGCTTTGTCACTGCTCCACCAACCTTCATGGATGGATTTCTTTCCATGGGGAAGAGATCACGGTGCAATGGCCTACCAAATTTATTGATTAACATTACCGATGAGGATTGCGTAATAAATTTTAAAGAATAATACATATAGTCAGCTACTAAACCTTACTTAAAAATATTTAACTTTTTTTTTATTTATTTTAACATAATTTATTATTAGTAATACTAATAATAACTTTATTTTTTAAAGAACATGTTCTTGTACAAATATTTCAAAATATAAACAATTTATGTACATACTTCTTGTGCGTCGCTGACCGCACATCTTAGTTAAGTTTGCAATGTAAAAAAAATATTACATATTATATATGAACAACATAGAAATAAAATAAATATACATACTGATAACTCATATCCATAAAGCAAATTAATATTCCAATAATAACAGAGTAAGTAACCAGTTAATTAATAAAAATAAGTAAATGTAATTCCCTTTTTCAATACTGTCAATATTTAGAATGTTCTCTATTTTTACATAAGGAGATGAAGCTAACGGCAAAATTGAGGTCTATGTTCATTATTATTGGGTTTTAAACCTTACATTGAAAATCTAATAAAATAAAACCTAAATAATAATAATAAATAAATAAATGAAATAACATAAGATCCTTTGATCTAGTTTCGCTTTATTTTGACAGTTTTCATTTATTTTCTATAAAAAATAAATTTGCCTTTGATTTTTATTCCAATGAAGAGTTTATTATGTTTAAAATGCACATTTCCATTAAAGGATAGTCATAATGTTTTATTTACACAAGTAACTGATTTGTATGCCAAATGAGAACTCCATGTTTTTTCGGTTTTAAAAGTAAATTTCTCTATGAAATCTAAATAGAATTATTACCGTTTCGAAAAACGGTGAGCGGTGAAGTCATATAAGGCATTGTAACTTCCCTAAATATGGTGAAGATTTATAAGTTTGTAAAATTCAAGGTTACATGTTCTCTGCTCTTATAGGAAATTTAATGGTGAATCCGAAAATATTTAATCAAAATAGAGATATTACAGCTTTTATAGTAAAAAACGTGGTTTCCTCAAAAAAGTCTTTGATTTATCGTATACCTGCAACGGATTGGAATAGGAAAATCAGGTCTGCGGCATTTTTCTACATTTCTGATCTAGTTTCACCCGTTTTTTTTTTATTACACTAAAAAGTGCTCACCCTGTATATTGCTTACAGGCACTGCAGATTTCATCTTGGATAGCGTGGAATATATTTTTCAAATATACATTTATATCGTGTGGGTTTAAAATTCTTAAACGGCTGATAACTCTTGTTTTTTGGATGAAGTTATTAAAAGTTAGATACTTTCTGGAGAAAAATCCGGACGACTGAGAGTTCTGTAGACTGGGTTAGTATTTGAATATAGAGCTCTATTGATGTCAAGAGACAAAAAATGATTTTCTATTTTTTCTATAATATTCTTATTGTGGTATTGCAGTCCCGTTCTGTAGATATTTAGTTCATTGAGACCATTAGTTGCTGCTAGATTATGAACTTGTTTGACCCACTTAAAATCGATGTCAACTTCATGCATACTTCTTAGTCTATTGAAGCATATTCGTGGATAGATGTTCTCTGGGAGCGTTGAGAGTCATATCCAAACGTTAACTACTTTTTTCATGACCATCATTTTCAGAGGGCGTCAGTCTCAGGTCTGACTGTATAATTCGGCACACTTTTAGGCCAGAGGAGAAGATTTTTAAGAAATTTTAACTGGATGACTTCGAGTGCTTCTAATACCTGAGGCTCCATATCTCAGCAGCGTAAAGTAATGCAGTCAAAGCCATTGAATCGTACGATTTCATTTTAGTTTTCCAGGCATCAATCTTCCCTTTTCTAAGGATAATTAAAAATATTGTTTATATTTAAAAATTAATTAACTTGTCATTGTTCACAAACACTTTTTTTCAATTATTTAACTGTAGTAATCGAATTTAATTAAAACTTTACCTCCTGATGTGAAGAATAAAGTGGAACTACATTTTCAATCCTAGCAGTTGTTTCCCGGCTTTTCAAAGTAATTCAATTTAAACGTCTATCATACCATATATCTTAAAATAACTTCATTTAAAATCTTCAGTTCGTTTCCGTTATGAAATATCTATTTTTTTTTTCTTATATGGTGGATCAGTTCATATATTTTGTAAGGAAGTGAATTCCGTGAATTGTTTTATTATCAGTAGGATAGATTCGCAGACTTGACGGACGAACTTGAAAGTGTTTCTTGAAACTTTAACTATGCCTTTATTTATTTATTTATCAATAATTTTATCATTCTCAACTTTTTATGGACCGAACATTGTTTATTTTAATTTCACCCATGAAGCTCATGATTTACTATAATTAATCCTTATGTATATGAGTAATTACATATATAGATACAAGTACTTTGATGAAGAAGTCTCCACAGTGTGGATTCATGAATATTTCCAGGATAAGCATAATTCAAGAAATAGCAGCATGACGGTTAATATGAAGAATCATTTAATTTAATAATAGCCAAATTCAAACAAAGTTAATTACTGCCAAGCCCTCAGGTGAACGTCCAAGGAGTAGACCGAGAATTGGGTGGATTGTGTGAACTTGAGAATTTGGATTTCGATAGGGTGGAGAGAAGAGATTAGTCGAAAATTTGTAGTTCCGACAGCTTAGTGAAATCGAAGACTTTTTATTTCTATGTAAGCTGATAGGACTTCTCATCTTTACGTTGAAAACTAACTTCTCATATATAAAACATCTTTGGTCCTTTGGCCTCGAACTTTAGGGAATTGTAAAACAGTCGAATATCAAACCTGTTTAATCCTTCCGAGCTGTAGTGAATGCTCCGTTTTCCGTCTCCAACAAAATCCTACTTATGATCTTAATATATCTCACGTCTTCGACCTCATACCTTTTGAAGTTTTTGAATTCTATTAAACCTTTCCTATCCCATGGCTCAATTACTTTCCTGTTCCACGCATCCTAATAACCCCCTCCCCCTTTGCATATTAAAACGGCAATGACTCCAAGACCTTTTGTAAATATGTATGTATGTTGGATTCCTGGCAGTGTCCAGCTTCTGACTTATGCTCTAAGCGAAGGTACTATAGCGCTCTCACTCCAGCACATATCCGATTTACCTGAACCGCCTAACAAAATTTGTTAAATATTTTATTCCCACTCTATATTTTATCGAATCACTAAATAAACGTACCGAATCACTATAGAAAAATCCCATCTCAAATTAGTCCATCGTATAAGTGCACTCAGAGGCGGTGCTATCTCTAGAAGAAACAATTGTAACCGCTGGAATGAAATAGAATACGAACGAGAGAACTGAATGCTCTGAACTGGAACGGTTGTATGGAGTTGTATTCTGTGTGAAGTTACCAGATCCTGACCACCATGGCGATAAAGGTATCGTTAACAGCTGCGACAGATTGCAGGGGCCTTTAATCATTGCAGTCCTAATGGCTGGAATATACACATGACTGTTTCAATTCATATGTTCGATTCTCAACATGAAAAGATAAAATAAAACCGCTTCAAAAATGTTTTTTTTATGTAGCAGGTAAATTTTATTTTGAAAATCGCCATTCAAACAATGAAATATTACTTTCAAGGCTCCAAACAAAAATTGAGCAGTAGGTACTATATTCCATTCGAAAATTGGATTCTTTATGTAATGGTGTAGATAATAGCTGCTGTTATTCTTGTTTCTAATTTATTTTTAAAATTATTATCTACTTTCTTTTATCTAAGTGGTTTGCATACTTTTTTTTTCATTTTATTTTTTTTTATTTATTATTTTTAATATCTATTTACTTTCGACAAACTATTGAACTAAGGCATCGGTATCGATATTCAAGTATACATATACAAAAATATTTAAATTAACTTTTTTTTTTCTTTTTTCTTGGTCTAAAATTGAATAAATCTTTAAAAAAAAAAAAATTCACTTAATTTTATTTTTTTCAATTTTTGGTTTTTAACCTCATATATTGTTTTTGAATGATGGGACCCCTCTAAACAACTTATCCAATTACGGTGTTCTGTAGTACATTCTGATCTGAAAAGGGTTGACATCGTCAATTATCAAGACCTCTCTTGTTGTGATAAATTCCCTGAATAAATGGTAGTCCTGGCTCTATAAGCCAGGTTATTTATATTTATTCGTAAAATCTTTGTGGATTCTATTCACTTCTTATGCATTTTCACTTTTATACCTTATTTTGCGTTCTAAAGACGTATATATTTTTTTATACATGCAGTTTTAATTTGGCTCAAAGTGTTGACTATCCCCGGCAGTGGATTGACGATTCTTACCTAAGTCCTGTAAATTAACATAATTTTATTAATCACCTCATCGTTATAACAAATTTCTTTATATTATTATTTTATTTTTTATTTTTAAAATTGTAAAACCCTAATATGTTAATCAGTGTAAATTTGTGTTTCGGTTGCTTCTATAGGCATACCGGTGTCTGCATTGCTTTAAGGATACCGTTTTGATAACAATTTAATTTTGATGCTTCTGTAGCCTTTTTAAAGAGAAGTAGATTTTCTTTGAGGGATTTAAATGGCTGTCCAACCCCACTTGACGAGATTAAGCCATAGAGATAGTTTGACTACTCAATGCGGTTTGATGTTCACTACTTAATGCGGGTTTCATGATTAGGCAGTTAGGTCGAGTGGGATTTCCAGGCTAGTTAGTGCACACCCTCTGCTCTTTGGCACAACTTTCCTCAACATCAAAGAACATTTCCTGTTAACATGTTTTTTTTAAATACGAAAATAAAAGACAGGTATAAACTAGTCAGTTTTAGTCTTAATATTTTGTTATTAAACAAATGGACAATAAAATTATTAAAACAACTTTTGACTTTAATTGAAGGGTTTGCTACAAAATGGATAGCTCCAGTCAGATTTTATGTAAAATCTTGTGACCAAAAAAAAAAAATAATAAAAAAAAAATGTTTTGCTAGATAACTCCCGACTTCTCCTACATTTACTAGACCAACGTTCAAACCTTCCAAATTATTACAAGAGACTAATTGATATGACAGTAATTAGACCTATTTGGACATTCATCTCGTATCCAATCCATACAATCCAAAATCCTTCGAAAAATCCTCTATGCTCCTTACTTTGTTGTTATAAGAGCAAACTTATCCATCAAGTACCATATGTTGTTGATTTAGCTCAAACCAGATACCTATTTCATAGAATTTCATACTTCATAGAAGACTTGGTAACCATTCCAATCCATTAGTATCAAATCCGCTTCACATTCTATTCCAGATATCCCTCCGAAGCACTTGATAAGAACGTGGCCTCGAGACCTCCTGATATGGAATCATTTTATTATAGAACTTTTTAATGCAAGTAATTGGTAGTTCTTTACTAGCAATTGACATATCATTTTTAGCATTATCATCAAATTTACTTGAGGTATTTTATTTTAATATTGTATACAGTTGTAAATTTCAGTAAATAGCTTTTAAAAAATAATCATTAAAAGTAACTTAATAAGGTCATGAAACCAACAATCCTCTAAGTAAGTGAAACACTAACCCTTAACAGGAAACAACAACTTGAAGAAATCAAAAAATAAGAGAGAAAGATCATCAGGAAAATTCTAGGAGGAAGACGTACCCAAGACGGTTACAGGCTACAAACAATTAAAACAGAAAATTTTCAAACAGCGAAATTGATATTAGGAAAAGGCGAATGAAATTCTTTGGTCATCTCAGCCGACTGCCAGAAAATTGACTGGCGAAAAGAATAATAGATTATGTAACTTCACTTAAGAATTTCACACCTTGGCTAGATGAAATTCGAAAGGACCTCAAAAATACAAATATAAGACCAGCCAACATTTTAGAAAGAAACATCTTTAGACACAAAGTAGACAAATGGGAAGTTGTACCGGAGCAACCAAAACAAAAACAGTACAGACCAAAGTGGTCAGAAGAGCGTTAACAAGCCTTTTCGAAAAGAATGAAGGCCCATTGGAAGAATAAAAAGAACTCAAAGAAAAATTGATAGAGTTAATTGCTAAACTTCTTCCATTTCTGGGGAGAATTCACTAAAAAAAAAAAAAAAGAAATAAGCTTAGCTCTAATTGTTAGTTATCATGCGAATGATAATATGGGGCTGCCTCTCATGTTTGCTTGTTGCAAGTTTATAATATTAATTCCAGTATTTTTTCTTTCTTTTTTTTTTCTAATGTAAATTTGTATTCACTTTTGTTTATCTTGTTTTTATTTTAAAATGCATATGCTAAATATGATTTTACTAAGTGTTAAGTAATGTAATTCTTAAAGGACTTGGTCCCAGAATAAAGTTTTCTTTCGATTCTAAATCAATTCGCTAGAAATTTAGTCTGTCAGTTCTCTGCGTGGGCAAATATATTTAAGGATCATAAATTTCGAAAAACTTTTGTTTTTCTTTTTTTTTTTTATATATATATATATATATATATATATATATATATATATATAAATTTATTGAAATTTACAACTGTAAAAAATAAATACACCAAGTAAATGTGTTGATAGTGAATACAATGGCATGTAAATAACTTGCGAAGAACTACTCACTTAAAGGTCTCTAGGCCATCTTTTTTTCAAACGCCTCGGAGGATTATCGGGAATGGAGTGGGAAGGAAGTTGGGAGACTAGTGGATTGGAGTGGTTATGGAGCTTACTATAGAAAGATAGGTATCTGGTTTGGGGTAAATCAGCAGCATTTGGGACATTAAGATCTTTATGGATAAGTTTATTTGTTACAAAGTAAGGAGCATTAAGGATTTTGTATTGTAAGGATTGGATACGGGAAGAATTAGATAGTTTAGTTGAGCCCCAAAGCTCAACTCCATATGTCCAAATTGGTCTGATAACTGTTTTGTAAATGAGTCTTTTGTAGTAAATCGGAAGGTTTGAACATTTTTCTAGTAAACGTCGAAGAAGTCGAACACGACGAGTAGTTTCCTGTCGCTTTAGTCTTGTATGTGGATTCCAAGTTAAACGTTTGACCAAGTAGAGTCCTGCGTTACGAATCTGTTCAACAGAGATTAGTGGAATATCATTAAAGGATACTGTAGGGCAGGAAGTCGTAGGTTTACGACGAAGGGAAAGATTCTTTGGTGAGATTTTTTTAGAATTTATTTTGATTCTCCATTTTTGACACCATTCTTGAAGGTTTAGGATGAGGGATTGCAGTGTTTGGGAGGAAATAAAGAGATCATTGTTTACTGATAAGACACATGCGTCATCAGCTAAGTGGTGAGTACAGTAGTAGGATGAGTTTGGGTGTCTCAAAAGCTCAAATTAGAAATACTTAAACAGATTAGTTAAAAAAGACAAATCCAAGGAAAGTAAACTAGAGAAGCCTTTCTTTGAAAAAAAAAAAATTAGAAGTACATAATAATATACGTGCATGTGATTGTTTAGGATTTTACAAAAGGCTTTGATTCTGTGATTGATTGTTGTCCATATACGGTCTTCCATGTTATTCAAAATATTTAGAGAAACTTCAATGGTTAAAGACGCCGAAGATAGGACTGATATAGAAAACGACAAGAATTAGCCGACAGTATAAAGCGAAGGAGGGAGGGAAAGAATAAAGGTTGAGGAGAAGGCTGATTGATCTCGGCAACAAAGGCCCCAGCAATCACCCGTCCAATTACACGTCTTCACCTCACTATCGATCCCCCTGACCGTTGCCCAGTTATCTCCGGTATCTGTATCTCCTCCTCCACTTAGTCCTCTGTCAGCTCTTTATTGTTTCTTTGCGCTTTCTATTATCCCATTTTACAGACTGATGTCTTCTCTACTGGATCTTGATCGGTTCTCCCTTGCAAGAAAGTGAAAAATATATCACTGCTACTACCATTATGTAGCCATGCCAGTCGTTAAAATTAAAAAAATTACCAAATTTTAAATTAATATGATTTATTACTGTTTTGCATTAGATATGGCGTATTTCTCAAGAATTTATTCAAAAATCACATTAGACATATACCCCATCGAACTCAATGGGCGGACGTAGATTATTAATGCTCGATTTCATGTTTAAACGAAAACCTATTATTATTTTTAAAGAGATCATTTATCTCTTTACCACAACCAAAACCTAGTACATTAGATGTATGGCCACCATACATTGGGAACCGAGAAAAAAAAATAAAATATGAAAATCACGTTGTTTTTTTTCCTCTGTTCTCAGTCAAGATAGAGAAATAATTTTTTCACGTAAAATTGTAGTTTCGCTTTCTCTTTACAACAACCAAAACCCGTTATCCGGAAATTAATACAGGATTTCAAGTTTAAACCAAAACCTGATATTATTATTAAAGAGATTATTTATCAGATGTTGGTTGTGGTAAAAAGATAGCATACAAAAATACGATTTTACGTGAAAAAATAATTTCTCTATCTTGACTGAGAGCTGCCAAAAATAAATAAAACGTGAATTTCATATTGGTTATTATTTTTTTTTTTCGGCTTCCAATGCTTATTGGAGGCAATAACTCTAGTTTCGCACTATTATATGTCCCTACTACCCACACAAAATTCGGCATTCAAATCTGTGAGTTACAAGTCAAAACGTCTCTTTGTAAGATGAAACCAAGATATCACACTGTATCAGTTTGGGCCGAAACTATGACGTTGAGTAAAAGTAATTTATTAAGTTTTGGTTGTGGTAAAGAGATAAATAATCACTTTAATAATAATATCAAGTTTTGGTTTACACATTAAATCCTGCATTCATTTCCGGACAACCCAATAGAATAGAAAAATAATTTTATTTTGGGGGCAAGCCACTTTAGGATAACTACAGAAATAAATAGAATTAGTTGCATCTGGTCAGAGACATAATAAAATGAAAAAGTAAAATAAAATAAAGAATAAATAATTATACAACAATGATAATGTATAATAAAGAGGAAAATAAGAGAACATTCTATAAATTAAATTAGAAATAATGCTTAGTGTTGTATATACAATACGATTTCTTAAATGTGATTTTCAGGGTGAAAATGTCTTAAGCAGAGCGCACACTAAGACAGGCATGCAATGACGGGAATATGACATGACGGGACGTTTATTTTCGCTTTCAGTTGTATTTATAGTAAAGCCGCACACTAAGCCAGGCAACGGACAGGCAGGCATTTCTGGGAAAGATCCATGTCATACCGATATCGCTTTTGGAGCGAAAACTTCCTGTGCCTGGCTTTTCCACCACGTCTTCCTCGAAGCTGCGCATGCTCTCTCCCATTCACCCTTTGAGCTAGGGCCTTCGGGAAACATGTGAAAACTATGGACTGGTGGGGGGACAGGGCGTGCATCCCGTCCTGTCTTAGTGTGCGGAAGAGGCAGAGGCAGAGGGCATAAACGTCCTGCCATGTTCCCGTTGCCGCATATTCCCGTCATTGCATGCCTGTCTTAGTGTGCGCTCTGCTTTACAGGGCCTAATACCGAAAGTCAGCCGCCTAAGCTGTCACCAACTTATAACATTTTAATACTCATAATAGAAATAAATACATCATAAAGTACCCCATCTTTGATCTCACAATTTATTATAATTACCAATATTATTAATTCATCAGTGCATAGATTAAGATTGTCATATTAAGAAGCACAACTGCATCAATTTTTCTCAAAGCACCTCAACCAGGGCAGATGAAATGTATTAGGGTTATTAAAAAAATAATTAAATAAAAGCAATCAGTATTTAAACAAATTACCAAGTAATTATAAATTTACAATATTTTTAACTAATAAAGTTTATACCCTGGATCCCCTTCAATCTGGTTTTCGACCCAGCTCCACAGAATCCGCTCTCATCAAAATCACTAAGCGCCATAGATGAAAAAAAAAAAACTTCCCTAATCATCCTGGATTTTTCTACGGCTTTTGATTCTCGGATTTTTTTATCAAACCCTTTCCTGGAAATCTCAGATTGCCCAAATCTCCAGCCTCTCTATAGGACTACTTAAATTATTCCACCGATCCCGTCATCTTCTCCAGTCAACTCTTGAACTTTTAATCTCCCCCCCCCTCTTATTCCCTTTCCTTGACTGTAGTTGTCTGGTTTATGGTGACCACTCGACGGCTCCGGAGAACAAATTCAATCATGAACTGCTTTGTCAGATTTGTCTTCGATATCTCGAGGCGGTCTCTTGTTTCCTGCATCTATTCTGAATTAAATTGGCTTTATCGCGTTTTCCGTAGACAATATTTCCTTGAATATTCCTTTACAACATTATTAATACCCTTCATCCACCTTATTTTTAAAGTATGTTTTCAGTTCAGATCTGCAGTGAATTCAAAGACACAAGATTCCGTCTTTCTGATCTATGTACCCTGTCCTACGGTACTACTGAATTCCCTTTCAGCTCAAACGTTTAGAATTCTATTCCTTCTCATATCAGACAAGAGCAATATCGGAAAACATTAAAATAGGTACCTCTATTTTCAATACCTTATTTATATCCACGGTGACGCTTGCTAACAATCTATCTACTCAACACAATTTAGATTCCACTCTAATTTTGGCTGCAGTAAGACAATTGAGACATGGTAGAGACAAACATTATGATGCCGACTTAGACTATTAACACCTAAAAGACAAATATCATTTATTGTGAGCTGACCCTCAAGTATAGTAATTGTAAATTTGTAGTTTCATATTTCTAGAATCATAACGATAAATAAAATATATTCATGAATATATGAATGAATTATTCTATACCTAACCACTACTGCATCAAATAGAATTGGTGTACACGAAAGTTGAGTAAGAATCCAATGATCCAAGGATCAGACATCATTGGAGAACTATTGAGTCATCAAAGACTAAATCTGATAATTGTAAATATTGTACGCCCGAACTGTGGATCATTTAAGTATCATTTTTTTGCGCATTTGCTATTAAATTCAATTAATAGATAATAAAAAAAATTGATTAATATACTTAACCACAATGGGCTTTATGTCACAGTTTCTCAACTTATTTTCCATTTGATTTCGGATAACCCTCCAAGGCGGCTGAAATGAAGATAAACTAGCTTTTCTTGTCACAGACCTTTCATTACATAATAACCTCACATGTACTAGATGCATTTCTTTGGACATTTGTAAACTTCAAAAAATAATTTAAAAAATATTGCATTTATTGCAGTCATTAGGAATATACAGAGTGAGTATCTCTTAGTGTGAAAAAAAAATTGGGTGAAACTACATCAAACATGTTGCAAAATGCCGCAGAACTCACCTTTCTATTCCAATCCGTTGCAGATATATGAGAAAACAAAGACTTTTTTGAAGAAACCACGTTTTTTTTCTATATAAGCTGTAATATCTCCATTTTGCTTAAATACTTTTCATATTTTGACCCCATTTTCGGATTTAGCATTAAATTTTCTATAATAGCTGAGTACCTGTAACCTTGAATTTTACAAACTTGGTATCTAAAGAACAGCTTGATCTTCACCTTATTTGGGGAAGTCACAATGTCTTATTTACTTCAACACTCACTGTTTACTTCAACTATCCACAAAACGTCAAATCTCACAAAAACTTGCAAATTTCATCAGCTATCGATTGATATGTTAAACGTGATGATTTTGTTTCAATTTCATGGAGAAATTTACTTTTGAAACCGAAAAAACATGGTGTTCTCATTTGGCATACAAATCAGTTACTTGTGTAAATGAAACATTATGACTATCCCTTAATGAAAATATGGATTTCAAACATAATAAACTCTTCATTGGAATAAAAATCAAAGGAAAATTTATTGTTTATAGAAAATAAAGGAAAACTGTCAATAAAGCGACACCAGATCAGAGGATCTTATGTTAGAACATTTATTTATTTATTACTATAATGTAGGATTTTATTTTATTAAATTTTCAATGCAAGGTTTGAAACTCAACGATAATGAACATAGACCACAATTTTGCTATTAGTTTCTGAATGCGGTTGAATTAAACAATACCACTTTTTGAGATGAATTTTATGGACAGATAAATCTGTTTTTACAGGGGAAGGCATTTCTACCGTTCCATGTGGAGTATCGTTAGTTTATTCATCTTGAACATTGATCTTGACATATTCAACATTAGATACCAAGTTTGTAAAATTCAAGGTTACAAGTACTTAACTATTAAAGAAACTTTAATTCTAAATCCGAAAATGTGGTCAAAATTTGAAAAAAATTTAAGCAAAATGGAGATATTACAGCTTTTATAGAGAAATGTGGTTTCCTCAAAAAAGTCTTTGTTTTATCATATATCTGCAACGGATTGGAATAGAAAGGTGAGATCTGCGGCATTTTGCTAGATGTTTGATGTAGTTTCACCCATTTTTTTTTTTACACTAAGAGATTCTCACCCTGTATACTCTAATATCCCATATTATTATATGGATAGTATTTTTGTCTAATAGTCTGTTTTACTAGATTTACGCTCGGAACCTCTTGATGTATACAAGAGGCTCGAGCAATCGAGTAGCATTTACATCCCGAATCGATGTTTATTTCTTTGAAGCCAAACACATGTAAGAGATGGAGAGCACTGTTGAGGAGAAGTACTGAAATAAAACCAGCGGTGTAAGTTCCCCAAGAATATTCATCATTTGAAATAAGAAGGGACACGTCAGAAAATGTTATCCTCAGACTTCTTCTAGAACCTTCATCATTCTTCATCTCCTCGGATGGAAAGGGATTTACTGACGCACGAGAAACAACTGCCGTATTTATCTTCCGAACATAAATTATTCGTTAAGACTGGCAGCGTTTAATTTCATCTATTCTAGCGGAATCCCGCCTCATGATAAAAAGCTTTTGTCAAATTAATTTAATACCGTCATTAAATCGTAATGATGCTTAGAAAATAGGATGAAATTTGCTGTTTTAATGTTAGTGCATAATGATTCAAATGGTTATTAAAAATATTATTTTAGGTTAAATACTTTTAATTTATACTTAAATACTTCACAGTATCTATGTTTTGTTATTAAGTCTTTTTCGTTATTATATATATATTTCTTGTCTATGCCCAAATAAGATACCAATCCTTTCTTAGTAAACTCCATAACCACTCAAATCTACTAGTCTCGCAACAGGGTTCATAGACGAGGCCTCTGAAAAGATAATTTTTACATCCCATGAAAAAAGGATTAGCCAAAGTGTTTGTATGCATTGGTTTCAGTCGAAATCGCGTATCTTTAAAGCATGTAGTACGGAATCAAAAAGGAAGAAAATATTTGACATTTAATGTTTTTTTTTATTATTTCTATACATGAAAACCTGCAGGGCTAACCGCTAGAAAAAAAATTAGTGTATGCGGTGATGACACCTTTGACGATAAAGGAATTGAAGCATTGGTCGTAAACGAATTGAAATCTTTCTAGGATTTTTTATTCGTTCTGAGTTTTTATTGATTTCTTATGGAATCACCGATGCTACCCGAACCTTTCATTAAACATAGTAGACAGGGGCCTATCTAGATATTTAGTTACAAGTTGGTTTAATTGTGTACAAGTGCTCCAGAATTAGTTAGGAAAAACTTATTTTCGAAAACTTTTTAGTCTCCACCAATTTCAATTTGACATTTTCCTTGAACAGTTAGGATAGAGTTTTAGTAAGCACTTCCTTCCGATGTAAAAGGAGTCCCTAGTCTATATTTTTGATATAACTTGCTAGAGTTAGTGCTTCAGCTATACTAGTTTGAAATAATAGTCCCAATCCTTCATTTTTCAACAATAACTTGCAGTAGCGGCCTTTAATTTTTTATTTATCTTCGAAGAGATTTATATTAAATTTTAGATGAATGAGTGTTCATTGCGAAAATCAATATATTACTAAAGATGAAATAAAATATTTTAAAAAACTTCGTTTCTCGCTGACTGGGAAAACAAGAGACTGATTTTATTTTCCCTATTTACATATAAAAATAAAAAGGATTAAATAACTTAAATTATTTAATAATTGAATTAAATTAACAATCAATAATAGGGAATAAAGAACAAAAGAAATAGACAAAGTTGAGAGAAAATTGCGGTTCCAGAAGTGATTTTTTTCATTCAAACCAATTTAGCTCGTAAGCAGCAGGTTCAAGCGATAAATTTTATATTACAAAAAATATTTTCCATTAAATTTCTGTTAGAAGAACTATTGAAGAAGTTTCGATTCGAACAACACCAATAGTGCTAGAGCGTATGAAAATGTTGCATTTTTGAGGGTGAAAAAAAACGTTACACCGTGGCTTTTTTTCGTTCAAACTAATGTAGCACCTAAGCAATAGGTCCTAGCGACAAATTATATAACAAAAAATATTTTCCATTAAATTTCTGATGAAGTAACTGCCGAAAAGTTTTCGATTTGAGCAACAAGCGATAAATATGTGGAGCGCGGTGAAGTTTGAAAATTGACTGATAGATGGCGAGTCCATTTAAAAGAGGTTATAAAGGTATAGTGTTATAAAGAGCGAGAAATTGTTTATAAAATTTGCTTATTTCAAATAAATTGTTATATAAAAAAAACTATAAATATTTAGTGTGACTTGTGGATCCCAGGGGTATTTAATAATCGAACGATATGTGGTTAGCATCCTAACAGAGTTTGCAATAGTAAAACTATTGAACCAATCTGTACCAAATTTTAACTTCATTATCTTCATAGTTCTAGGAAGGTTTTAAAAAGTATGGTTTACTATAATAATAATTTAAATCTACAGTGTTAAGGTTTGCAACACTGTCATTAACTTTTATTCCTTGAAATTAAAATCCAACCAGATAAAATCGATAAAATTATTTCTGGTGCACTAAAAATTATTGCCTTATAAAAAAATCGATTTTTTTTTTTTTTATATTGTTAGTAAAAAATGGGCGGCCTGACCTTAGTTTTTGCTTATTATTAATAATTGAATATCCAATTAAGCTTTTGCTTAAATTTCAACCACCTGATCATTGCAATAGTAAAGGGCTAAAAATTACAGCTTTACGTCAAAATATCTAGAAATATCGTGAGAAAATAATTCTCAACTGCATGATACAGTACAAGATTTTTATCGTTAAAAAATTCAGTAATTAAACATATGTAAGTTCTTTAGAGTCCGTTTATGTTTGGACTGCGATAAGCGAGGATAGCAGCGATACTAGCGGAGCTTAAACCTCTGCTTGAATCACCGCTTCTATATGGTCACCGCTCTACTCGCCGCTCCAATATAAACACTACACTGAAAAACATATGATAGTTTTCTCAGCTCCGCTAGTATCGCCGCTCTCCTCGCTTATCGCAGTCCAAACATAAACGGGTCCTTACTTATAATAGCGGGCGAAGCTGGGACTGGATATGCTAGTTATAAATATGACAAAAATATCGTACATCGTAAAGTCGATTTCAATTATATTAAATCTGCAACCATGAATTTAACATTTCAGGCATTTATAGATACCCGATTTTTGTTGTCACATCCTTATTATTAATTAATTTTTATATCATTTTTTAAAATCAATTTTTCAAGTGGCATCGATTTATTAAACTAATATGAAGTGTTAACAAAAAGCTTTTGAACATCTAAGTGTAAATATTGAAGTTCGCTAAGAAGTACCACTGAAGCTATGGAAATGAGTCCATTATAAATGCTAACAGGTAGCCTAAAGAAGGAATTAAGTGTTCGGCAGAGGGATCCGCATGCATAAGCGTTTCTTTGTAAAGGCCTCCTTAGCCAAGAGCTCGTACGCTTTGTACAGAACTAGCCATGTTTAAAGAACGCTTCAAAATATTTATTAGTTGACTCCTGCGATATCCTCCGGCCCCGCTGTTGCTTCATACAAAGGCATAAGTTCATTGACAGCATATTTTTCTGCAGTGTTGACGAAAATGAATCTGAAATATTTCGTTTGTAGATAACTAGTGAAACAAGATTAAAAAATATAACTAAAGATTTTTTGAGCGTGTTAAAATGAATGTTAAAGAAATGTTTATACCCCCAGCCAAAAGACATCCAAGTAAAAAAAAAATAAATAATCAATACGAAAATTATGATTAATTATGATTTATAACACTACATTATACAGGGCGAGTACCTCTTAGTGTAAATATATATATATATATATATATATACATATATACATATATATATATATATATATATATATATATATATATATATATATATATATATATATATATATATTTTTTTTTTTTTGAAGAGAAAAGATTTGACCCCGGTTGGGATACGAGCTCGGTGGCCTAGTGGATAAGGCACCACGCTAGAGAAGTGGATACTTGGGTTCGAATCCCAACCGGGGTCAAATCTTTTCTCTTCAAAAATAAAAAAAAATATATTTAAAAAAATATTTATCAACCAAGAATTATTTCATAATTTAATATATAGGATAGCACGTCAATAGATCCATTTAAAAGTAATGTTCAAATTGAACATTCATCCCCGAATTTTACATCGCAATTGCGAGTGCCCGGGGGTATGGATCATTGAAGAGAAATGATTTCCCTGGTTCGGATACGAGCTCGGTGGCCTAGTGGATAAGGCACCACGCTAGAGAAGTGGAGACTTGGGTTCGAATCCCAACCGGGGTCAAATCTTTTCTCTTTAAAAATAAAAAAAAATATATTTAAAAACATATTTATCAACCAAGAATTATTTCATAATTTAATATATAGGACAGCACGTCAATAGATCCATTTAAAAGTAATGTTCAAATTGAACATTCATCCCCGAATTTTACATTGCAATTGCGAGTGCCCGGGGGTATGGATCAGTGAAGAGAAAAGATTTCCCTGGTTCGGATACGAGCTCGGTGGCCTAGTGGATAAGGCACCACGCTAGAGAAGTGGAGACTTGGGTTCGAATCCCAACCGGGGTCAAATCTTTTCTCTTCAAAAATAAAAAAAATAAAAATATTTAAAAAAATATTTATCAACCAAGATTTAATTATATATATATATATATATATATATATATATATATATATATATATATATGGGACAAACAAGATCAAAAATAAAGAAACATTGCGCAGATCTTACCTTCCTATTGCAATCCGTTGCAGATATACGATAACTCAAAGACTTTTTTGAGGAAACCACGTTTTTTTACCATAAAAGCTATCACCATTTTGTTTAATTTTTTTTTTTTTCAAATTTTGACCACATTTTCGGAAATGTCTTCCCCTCTAAAAATAGAATAATCTGTCCATAAAATTCCTCAAAAAGTGGCATTCTTCAACATCATCTGCATTCAGAAGCTAACAGCGAAATTGAGGTCTATGTTCATTATCATTGGGTTAAAAGCCTTACTTTGAAAAACTAATAAAATAAATCTTAAATAATAATAATAAATAGATAAATGTAATAACATAAGATCTTCTGATCTAGTGTCGCTGTATTGACAGTTTTCATTTATTTTCTATTAAACAATATTTTTTTCCTTCGCTTTTTATTCCAATGAAAAGTTTATTATGTTTAAAATGCATTTTTTTCATTAAGCGATTATCATAATGTCTTATTTACACAAATAACTGATTTGTATGCCAATTGAAAATACCATGATTTTCCGATTTTAAAAGTAAATTTCTCCATGAAATCGATACGGATCATTAATTTGATCGTACCACATGAAAGCACAATTTTACAATTTTATTTGAAATTTGCAGTTTTTGTCGATAGTTTTTTTTCGAAAAACGGTAAGGTTTGAAGTATTATAAGACATAGATCAAGCTTTAGGTCCTATGTTTGTAAAATTCAAGGTTACATGTACATTTGCCCTTATAGGAAATTTAATGGTAAATCTGAAAATGTGGTCAAAATTTGAAAAATATTCAAATAAAGTGGAGTTATTACAGCTTTTATAGTAAAAAAACGTGGTTTCCTCAAAAAAAGTCTTTGAATTATCGTTTATCTCCAACGGATTGGAATAGGAGGGTAAGATCTGCAGCATTTTTCTTCTAGTTTCACCCATTGTTTTTACACTATGGGGTACACACCCTGTATATGTTTATTTATGAAGTGTACTTGAATAAATAAAATCCCTTCCTCCAGGGTTATTGCTGATGGGAAAACAATTTAAAAAAAAAAATTTAATATTAAAAAAACTATAAATACATGTTTTACAACGCTATGATGTCATTTTAACAGTGTGGACGACGTACAGTGCGATTTACAGAATGGGCGACATTTCTCGGTTGAGCTATTTCGTAAATTAAATGACAAGGTTGAAAAATCAATATGGATCCTCCTACGCCCCTAGATTCTATTGAGTTCTGAATGTTTAATGCACCATTAGTAATATTACGAGGCAACAGGTGACGTCCTAACCCGTGGAGAATCTGATTTAGTTTGAGGCGGGGAACGAGGAAAAATTATTTTCCTCCGCACGAGGACCAACCGCCCGGGGAAATGTCATAATCGAGGCCGGCAATGCAATCAGGCTTAGTAGAACAAAGGCTTTTACAAAGTCGGAGTATTAAGTATCACCACGCCATCTCCGGGAAATATAAGCGTAAAGCCGGAGGGTTTGTTTATCGCTGGATGTTTTAATCACTGCTCTCAAGAATTAAAATCGTTTCGAAAATTAAAAAAACATATACGGAGGGAGTTTCTTTATAAATACAGAACTGTATATTGTCTGTATAATTTGTTGGTAGAAGAGGAGGTGTCAACGAATCATGATATTGATACTGACTGAAGCTTTCTCGGACAGGAATTAAGGCACATACGACACTAGTGTGTTTGTATGATAGGTTTCTAGGTGATAGTATCTCGCAAAGAAAATTTTCAAGACTGCTTTAAGAGCTATTAAAATATCTCTCTCACTCTCTCTCTCTCTCACACACACACCCTCTCTCCCTCACTATTCTCGATTTGGTTTTGAATTATAAGACTCGTCAACTATAAGAAAGTTGACGTAGTAGCACCTTAATGCTACATTAAAACTCTTGATGAATATCTCCTCATAGGCCTTAACACTGGTGAATTTTACTCTCGAAAGTTGAAGCTCTCAAGTTTAAACACACTTTTAAGACACAAAATTAAAATTTAACTTGAAATTTATAAGTATATACTTATCTATTTTTCCTTTGCAAGTATGGTAACTGAGTGGATAAAACACAGAACTCCTTGGTCCTGGGAACAAGTTCCAATTCGGCTGTGATAGAGAATGATTTATACTTGTATATTAGTCGAGGGTTAGGAGTTGAGGAGAGCCTTGGGTTAGGATACCCTCTACACCCATCCTCTGTGGGTACCCTTAATTGGGCAAACAACCAGATTCCGATCAAATCATAAATGTACATCTTTACCGAAGTACTAAACCCAGCAACTTTCAAGTGTAACTTTTTTTTTTTATAAAGTATATATTTCTTTTAAGTTTTAATTTTTATAGTAATGCTGTTTTCCCAAGACGCATCGTAAAGATTTCGCTCCAAGCTGTAAATGTTGGCCATTTTCAGGACACAATGCTGAAGAGCGAGTGATATTTAATTCTTCTACTTAGATAGTTATGAAACTGTTGGTCCTCGCAGCCTACTAATGTCGCAAGAATCATTCTTTTCGAATTAAATTCGGGGAAAGGAATTAATGAATGTTAACAGTGTTTGTAAATTTATTCCATTCATCAATATATTTCATCTTCAAAGAATAGCTTTATAAAAAAAAAATAAAAAAATACAAATTGTTTTTTTAATTAAAAATTTAATGGAACGATTTAGGATTTAAAGAAACTAAAAAACGGAACCGAACCAATCAGATTTCTAGCAAGGGATCAGATTAAAGAAACCGAACTCTTTGATCAAGTCGAAAAGTGATGAAATGTAGTTAGTGTTTTTCCCCTCTGCCCATTTCTCTATCGCATAGAAAACGATGACCAAAACAGATTGAATTGGTTTGAAAATATTTGTATTGCGCTCTCTTTGTTTACACTCTGAGGGGGTTCCCTATTTCACTGATTGGTGCTAAGGTAGACCTAGTGGTTTCTTTGATGTCCTCCTTCCATAAAAGAACCGGATTAAATTCAGTTTCGGAGGGAGAGAGTCTGTGACTTTCTTTTTAAATGGATTTCCTGCTAGCGAATATTGATAATATATATATATATATATATATATATATATATATATATATATATATATATATATATATATATATATATATATATATATATATATATATATATATATAAAATATATATATTTACATTTGTAAATAATATGAACATATATTTAGATTCAATAATGAAATTCTCCGAAAAAACATGTATGACTTCCTTCTTAGTAGAGATGAAAGGTAGTTTGATATATGAAACGTTAAGTCGAGACGAGTTTCAGAGTGAGGTTTTCTTTTATGTTTATACTAACAGAGCCCCCGTTGGAACACAGTCAAAAGGCTCTTTTGATGCATAACTAGTTATATATCCATTATTTTTTTTTTTTTAAATATTCATTTCCTAGGTTTGTTAAAATATGTTAATAGACACAGCTTTTTTATATATATACATTTTTAATTTCTTTTCTTACCTACAATTTGTACTACCAGGTGTGCAAGTTTAAAATGTCGTTTATTTCTTAAAATATATACACAGTAATTTAAAAAAAAGTATAATATATTTTATTCAAAGTACTGACCCTCGCTTTCTACACATTTTGTCCATCTCTCGGGCAATATATGGATACCATTCCAAAAGAATGCTTCATCTTTATTTGAAATCCATTCATCGAGCCATTTTCGTACGTTTTCGAAATTGTTGAAGTGTTGCTCCGCCAATGAGTGTCCCATCGATGAGAAGAGGTGATAATCAGAAGGCGCCAGGTCAGGTGAATACGGCGGGTGGGGTAGGAGTTCCCAACCAAGCGAAGAAATCGTTTCCTTAGTCAATCTGGCTGAATGTGCAGGAGCGTTATCATGCTGAAGAATGACTTTGGCGTGCCTGTGAGCCCATTCTGGGCGTTTGTTTTTCGATCAATGCGTGACTCAAATTGATCATTTGTTGTCGGTAGCGCTCGGTATTGACTGTTTCGCCGGGTTTGAGAAGCTAGTAGTAGACTACTCCCTTCTGATCCCACCACACACACAGCATTGTCTTCTTCCCAAAACGATCCGGTCTTGCACTCGATGTTGATGGTTGTCCTGGCGTTACCCATGATTTTTTTCGTTTGGGATTCTGAAAATAAATCCATTTTTCATCGCCAGTTACAACTCGATGCAAAAAACCCTTTCTTTCGTGGCGTAAAAGCAGCATTTCGCACACAGTTTTTCGTTTTTCCATCTGTCGTTCGTCCAATTCATGTGGAACCCATTTTCCAACCTTTTGAATCTTTCCCATAGCTCTCAGGCGATCGGAAATGGCTTGCCTAGTGACATTCAACTGTTATGCCATCATTTGTTGGGTTTGGGTATTGTCTTCGTCTAATAAAGATTGCAATTCGAAGTCCTCAACTTTTTTGGTCGATTTTCTCGTTTTTGATCAGTAACATCAAAATCACCACGTTTGAAACTTTGAAACCAACGTTCACATGTCCTGACGGTTGGAGCAACATCGCCATAAGTCTCAACAAGAATTCGATGACATTCAGATGCCTTTTTCTTTTGATTAAATAAGAAAATCATGACATGCCGCAAATGCTCTTTATTTGGCTTAAAATTAGACATTTTTAACACCAAAGAAAGGTATGATACGTCCACGTAAACGACTTAAAAACAACTTACTTTTGTAAACAAATGACTAACAAACAAAATAGCGTTTAGAGATAAGCAAATCCTTCAATAGGCTAAGAGCGCATTCTATTGGAATTAAAACGACATTTTAAACTTGCATACCTGGTAGACCAGAACGCAATTGATTTAGATATTTTTCTCTATTAATTGTAAAATAATAATGAATTATTTGCCTCTTCTGTTGTAATTTTTTATTCTCAGACTATTTATGATATTTATATTATGAATAAATATTTATTAGTTAAAGTATTTCTAAAATCTATCAGGTCTTAGCGTAAACAATTTGTACTAGACCAGAACATCAATTTGAATGATATTTTTCTATATAAACTGTAAAATTAGTATTCATTATATTTTTTTTATTCGAAGACTAAAAATAAAAAAATAAAAACAATTAATTCGAAATCACAGTTTTATAACCTTTCACTATAAACATCTTACTTCATAATGACTATAAATTATTAACACAAGTAATTAACATATATTAACAAAAATACACTCACATACCAATAAAAATTGAAAAGTTAATTTTTAGTGAAAAAAGATTTTACCTAAATACACAAACGTGAGCTCAAAATGTAAAAAAATAATATTTTAACTACTTCGAAACAAAGAGCATTAAAGGAAAATAAAGAAAACTATCGATAATTATATACCTATTCACAATTTATGATCAGTAATTTTTGGAGTAGGTACCAACCAAAACATTATCTAAAGAAAGCTGGTAATTGTAGATCTCCCCACTATTCCATCACCGCCACACCGCTGTTTCGTGCCATTTGAAAGTTTGTTGCAAAGGCTGGATTCAACTGCTCTTCTTGACTGGCATTCAAAGGGGTATATAATTAATGCTATTTTGAATGAATGTATGACGGTATGCCCTATACAATGTAAAACTGTAATAAATCATGTTAATTTAAACTTTGGTACCTTATTTTTTATTTTTGTTTTTAATAATACTTGCTTGTATTTAATTAAATTAACGTTTTTAAAAATCTTATTACATTCCATTTACTGTGCTCTTGATACATTTCTTATTTATTAAAATTAATGGGGACTTAAAAAAAAATAAAACTTTTAGCCGAGAAAATTAAAAAATCATTTAGATGGAATTTTTTTCCTGCCATTTCATATTCAAACAATATTAAAAGTACTTAAATGTTATAACGTTTCTGAAATTTTGTGATTTAATAAATTAACATTTGTACCTAACTCTTCCCATTCTTCATTTTAAATGTGTATTTTTTAAAAATTAATAATATTTGAAGCGAGCCAGTTTCATGCATATATAAAAAAAAAAAAGAAAATTGAAGAGTTAAATAAGAGAAGTAACTGTGGGCGTCGACTTATTACTTCAGTAAATCAGTGAAGATTCGTGATAAATGAATTTCATAAATTTGAAATATTACTTCAAGGTTTCATTACATTTTTTGTTAAATGTATTTTTGAGAAACGACGGAAAATAAATTTCTACACAAAGGGAAAAACACTTTGAAAAGCCATTTTCGTGAGGGAGTTCGAAGAGGAGGGTGGGAGTTGAAATGTATTGGAATGAAAAAATGAAACGAGTTTCAGATTCTTCACAGCCACCCCCTCTCTTTCTGAAATTGGAAATATGAGACAGTAGAATCGTTTCTGTTTATATTTGATTTTTTTTCATCCTCCAACCTCGTTGTTTTCTTATAGAATTATTTGATATTGTTTATCGGTATATTGATGAAAGATGGCCTTGAATCTAATTTTACCGCTGCTGGTATTGCACCTGTTGAGTTTCAGGAAGAAACAGGAACTTAAGGTATTTAATAAGGTAAAAGGTAGGCAGGGTGGGAATCGCAACAAAAATCAAAATATAATGATAAAACGTAAATGTTATCTCATTTAGCTGTCTGAATTAACTCTCTTTAATTTGATTAATAATTTTTTTATCATTCTTGAAATTTTTTTTGTTGAGAATCAATACAAAATGTAAGAGAAAATACTGTCAATGCATTAATATATTAGTTGAGGCATTAAATTCCAAAAACGGCTAAGTCCAGTTTCCAGATATTTTTTTTTTTTTTTTTTTTTTAAATATATTTTTTATAGTTTTCCTACTGGACGAACCTCATGTGAAAGAATTTCTAAAAAAAAAAAAAAAAAGTAGTTAAATCTCATTGAAAACGACCATACAAAAAACTATGCCCCTTCCTATTTCAGTCTGGTTAGGTGACTTTGGAATTCCACTAATTCAGTTGTAGACAATTTAATTAATTTTTACTACATCAAGTAAAATCCTGAAAAGGCTAGAATATCTCTTAGATCTCTTACTATGAAGGAGTCCTGGCAAAAGCCAGCTTGTCCACTCAGTGATGCAGCTGAGAGAGCAGTTAAGAGTTCTTTAAACCAGGCTTATCCCTCTATAAGTGGAGGAACAGGCTTAGCTCGGGGATCCCTTGGCCAAGTGTATATTTTATTCTAGCGTCCCCTGTCGATGCTTCTCCCGCTCTCTTAAGTAAAAAATAATTTAAATAATTGAAGTTCATTCATAAAAATCTTGTATTGAAGCATGATGCGATCGAGCATTATTTTTTGAATGATATTTTTACGCATAGCATTAATTGTTAACCTGGTTGAAATTGCATTAAGATTACATAAGAGCGTAATTAAACGTCCAATTTTTACTTTTAATTTGTCCAATCTATCAGTCGGTAATCCAGATGGACAGAGACTATTAAGAAACTCTTGCGGATAATGGACTGCATTATCAGTGCTTACAACTAAAGGCCTATGAATCATGATTTCACACACAATATCGAAAAACAAAGGATTGACCTTTTGATATAGTAATAATTTCCAACCATAAAACTATGATGTGTGGCAAACTTCATTGTATGTTGTTAACATTGTACATTTAAATTTTTCTTATTTTAAATGATATTATAGCTAAAACTTCCTAGAACTATGGAAATTATGTAGTAAAAATTCGGTATAGATGGGTTCAGTAGTTTTCAAGCTGTATTGCAGAATGGTGCTAATATCGGTCGATTTTCAAACTTCACTGGGAACAACTCTTCTCTTCACCAATTTAAATAATTTTTAATAATTTAATTCAATGCAAGTAAATTTTATTATCAATTTCTAGCTCTATACAACACCTTATCTTTGTAACCTCTCTTGAATAGCGTTCGCCACCTGTCGGTCAAATTTCAAACTTCACTGCACACTTAATTATTTATCCCTTTTTTAATAGCAAATGAATGAAAAATCAGTAGATTTTATTGTTGCTAAACCATCCTGGAACTATAAAGATGATGTGGTCAAAATTTGATGCAGATAGGTTCAGTATTTTTCGTGGTTAGTGATCACAAACCAAAAATGGCTTGTCCTTTTATATAATATTATAGATACGTTGATTCACATTCGCTGAACAGGTTAGACAAACAGCTCTACCCAACAGGTATACATTTATTGTTTAGTAAAACATTTTACATCCCAATATCCTAATACGGTTCAAACTCTTGGTTTACTATTCAGTCATTCGAAACGAGGCAGAACTTACTTCCCTCCATCTTGGACTGGCGCAGATCACTCGGACCCTAACGAGCTGAGGTCTTCATCTTTCTAAGGGTCCTAATTTCGGTAACGGTTATGTGAGGGAGGGTGAGTAAGAGGGTCGCACTGTCAGATCCACAGGAGATAAGTCACCCACACCATATGCTCACATATGTGTGAACACTGACCACGAAATCAACCGAGTACAAGTATATCTTTACAAAGACGTCAATTAAATATATATACAGAAAATAAGATTTTTCACAAGTCTTTTCAAAGTATGTCTAATCTTCTGAAGCATTGATGATTTTTATTTGACAAGGGAAATTTTCAAATTCTAACAGTTGCTCAAGAAATCAAACATCTTAAATTTTAGAATTTTTTTTTCCTATCTTATATTTATCTGTCACAGTCAGCAAACTTATATACTACTATTTTTTAAAAAGAAATTTTTTATAAAATATATATTACAAGCTGCCTCTTTCAAGGTGATATAGATAACTTTAAAACTATTCCTATCATGTGTACAATGAAAATATATTAAAAAGAAAATATAAATAAAATAAATAATAGCCTTATTGTGCCTTCTTTGGGCCTTATTTTTCTTATATATATATATATATATATATATATATATATATATATATATATATATTTTTAGTCTTATATTATATTCCTCTTTCTACCTCTAACATTTTAACATTAGGCTGGGAAGGAAGCTGTTTTCATTCCGTACAGTATCATAGGTTGATAACTAATAAGGAAAAATACAAAGAAATAAATGATTTGGAAACAGACATAAGTATATAAGAAGATTAACGTTCTATGGGCGTATTATGAGGATGCACCCGAAGAGATTAAATAGAGAAATCTATAAAATGAGAGTATACAAGAGTATTGGGGGTTATATCAAAAAGATGAAGGAAGAAACTGACAGACAGAAAATAACAGACCACGACTGTTTCGATAGATATGACTATAAGAAAAGACTAAAAGAAATCTAGGTCCTTTTGGGAAAGAGTGATGCGAGAAAAGGAATTGCGTGAACCGAGGAAAGAAGGAAGGAGCAATCGGAAAGAATGAGGAAAAGGTGGGAAGAGAGAATAATGGAGAGAAGGGGTATGAAAAGAAGTGAAAATAATGATATTCTCGTGGATACTAAGGAAGTTCTGTGAAAAAATAAAATAAATAATAATAATAAAAAAATAATTAAGTAATAAAAACAAACTTTATTTTACAAAAAAATACTAAACACCATACAAAATATAGAAAATAATAATATAAGGTAAATTAGAAAATAATAGTATAAACGAATAAAAAAAAATAAAGGAAATCAAATATAATTACATTTTATATAACTCTCAGCATTTCAATCCCCTCCACCACATGTGGGCATGCCAGGCCCAAAGTAATCCCAATGCCGCTCTCTCAGCAAAAAAACATTAAGTCCTTCAATATGGATGGATAGCATTTAGTAGCATCACGGTTGATTCAGTTACCTTGGTTAAAGTGAAGAGATCTCTCAACCAGCTTTTATATTCTCTTCCAGATACTTCTCGGTAGTTGTCCCACTTCACGTATCATTTATTACTACACCCATTCTTATTATCTTTAATGGGTCTTTATGTATCAATCGGCTGTTGGCCGATGTTAGTTATAAGTAGGTCATTATAGTGCATAGTGTGAGTAAACATTTCCTTCTTTGTACCTCATAGAATTTTATGAAATAATGATTTGTACTTTAAATTTATAAATATATTTAAGTATTATCCATTTAGATATTTTTATAACTATTTTTTGTAAAAGGGGCGATAAGCAGGAGCGAAATGTGGTTAAAAAGTCGACCTGTACGCGGCGAAAGCATTAAGGGACCAAGTATGATTTATGTGTCCGTGGCGGTGGATGAAAATAGTGACTTTATGATCTATGCGCCAATACTAAGAGCCCTATCTAGCCTAGGAACTGCTCTATGCCCTAAAATTCAACTCAGAACCTGTACCTGCTTCGTATGTTTGATCTACTAATTTAATATCGAACTGATTTTTATTAATTATACCGTTACGTATGATGATGCCGTTTCTTATCACTTTTCAAAACAAAATAATATGTCTGAAGAGAAGGAATGTGTTGGGTGGTAAAGTGGAAGGTAAGGGTTGGTTTTAGGATTTACGATGTTTTTGTAATTCCAGTAAACCGTATTTCGGTTAAAATCCTATTTATAAAAATATGCTATTCCAATTTCCAGAAATATCGTTGTCAACAGATACTGTCGCTAAAGTATCACTTTCAACAATCACTACGAGAAATATAACTATTTATTAATTTCCATTGAAATTCCATTTATATTCTCTTCTATAGCCGGATTGACTTTTTATGAATCCTAAAACTTCTTACTTAAAAACTGTAATATTTTTTTTTCTAAGAAATACAAAAAAAAAAAAAAAAAAAAAAAAAAAAAAAAAAAAGTTTCCGCTTTAATGCAACCTATCAAGGGTTTTGGATTCAGTATTTAATAATTATGTTATGTTACCAGGCTGACAGGTGTTAAAGGAGAAGATTTGGTCGAAATCCCTTTCTTTTTCCATATTTTGTTTTTTTTTGGAAGTGTAGGTAAATAATTTGTCTAATAGCTTGCACAAACAAATTTGTTATCCTTAGCCGGACTTGAACCCAGATTTGAGACCTATTATAGGTCGTATACCCACAAAGCTACCTCATCTCCAAAAAAAAAAATAATAATAATTTGTGATTTGTTTATTAAAAATAATCTTTTAAGTACGAATGAATTATGTACTGTTTAGTCATGCCTGTAACTATTATACTTCAAGATTATTTCTTACTTTATTACCGTAAACTAGCTATATTTAATGTATATGTATTAATTCATGGGGTTTTTTACTGCATAGACAAATATTTTGTCTTTCTAAGCTTGCTAAGAAGATAAGAAAACCCCCAAGGGGTCCTTTTTATTGTTGTAATGGACCTTGTCAGCGAAGCTCCAAAGTTTTAACTTTAAACTTTAAAAAAATGATGTTCTTATCTATCAAAACATCAAAAATTTATAAAAATTGCAATAAGCTTGCTAACAGTAAACATAAATTTATTCAGTATTATAAGATTTGTTAAATTGTTGAGTGTGACATAATTTTACATTATTATTACCTTACAAATCAGTTGATAGAATCAACAATGGCTTCCCTGAGCAATCTCCGGTCGTCCAATTGTTTTTAGCTCCTTAGGAGAAAAAATAAGACATTTTTTTGTTTCAGTCCTAAAAATTTACTTTAGTCATATTCAAAATTATTAATATGTATAGTAAGACTATCAGCCTGGAGTTAGAATTAAATAAGTTATATTTGTAATATTTATTACAAGTAGTGCACCAATCTACGTTATCTGTCTGTTGCAAGAAACTTCAGTTTCATGTTTCATGAAACCAGTTTATCCAGTCAGCACCCCCTTAGCTGTTACGGCGCATGAGAATACCATTCCGAAACGCAAGCAGGTTTTGATGGTTTCACACTTTCGTCTGCTAAATATCACCTACGTAGGTCGTCAACAAGCTGGCATATTTGAATCATATTGTTTTCCAACTTAACTGTAGTTAATTTTGGTCTATGGCTGTTAAAAAAAATAGAAAGATTCTTGAGATCAATGTTAAGGATCAAAGATCTGAAACTGTTGGAAGAAGCAACCGAAACTCAATGGTTTGCTATTTTCATTTACTCTAATTTCGAACAATGAATTTTATAATGACAGTCAGTAAGAATAACAAATTTTATTAGTCCAATGATTCATTTCTAAAGCTTGATACCAATTGTCTATCTATTTTATAAGAAGAAAAAAATGTCCATTAGATTAGTGGGAGCTATGATAATAAAGGGAGGGATATAGCTGGGCAATTGGTAGGGGAAATAAAATCTAGATATATGAAGATATAAAACCATGGTAAGCACCGTTAAACCTCTTCAATACCATTCATTATTGCTGATCTAAAACAAAAGAGTTGCGATCATTAACCGTCTAGCAAAAATGGGCTATTTCACCATACAATTTTTTTTTTTTTTTTTTTTTTTTTTTTTAAACTTCAAATATTGGCTTACATTCCAAGTGTAAGAAAAAGATTTTAAGAAATTTCTTAATAAATAAGGTTTTAATAAATTATTAAAGTTTATGAACGAAAAATGAACTATTATAAATACAGTAGCAAATCCTACTTTATTTAATAAATTAAAAATCGAAAATAAATATGAAAAAATCAGTTAATTTATTTGTATTGCCAAACCATATTGCTAGGTGGAAATGAGATTCCAATTCAAATTTTTTGTCTTGGAATTTTCGGAACATGGTATCTATATAATTTGGATTTTATATATCTGTCAAATTACTTGATCAATACAATAAAAAAATTAGAATATTTTTCTATTCAACATTTTGTCTACTTATGTGTACTCACGTCTTGTATTTTTTTTCTTTGTATAATACATCAAGTTAACCATCCAATTGTATTTAACTATTTTTGTTGTAATTTTCTTTAATAAAGTATCTTTATTTAAGTCTTCCATCCAAATGAAACTTTTAAGGAGTATGGCAGGAATCCGAAGAAGTGAGAAGATTAAGAACCGAGATATCCTAACTCGTGTAAAAGTTAAAAGTCTCAGCAAGGAAGCCCAAAAACTGAAATGGAGGTGGGCTGGACACCTAGCGAGAGTCAAGGATGAAAGATGGTCGAAAAGCAGCACCGAGTGGACACCGATCGGCCAAGTGAGAAGCAGGGGAAGGCAGTACATGAGGTGGAGGGACGAAATTACCCGAAGAGTAGGAACCAATTGGATGAAAGTGGCCAGGGACAGAGACTGTTGGTTGAAAATTATAAATAATCTATAGGAACAAAAGAAAAAAAAAAAAAAAAAAAAAAAAGTTTTGTTTTGTTTGTAGTTTTGTTTTTGGTTTAGTGCTTTACAAAGAATATTGTATATTTTATTTTGTATTTTTACTAGCCAGTTTCTATTTTGTAAAATTATTTTGGAGCTGAACTCCATTTTTACCTCCTAAGGGAGAGGCTTTTGTCATAAATATGATGTCAATAAAGCTTTATTATTATTATATTATTTAAGTCTTGCTAAAATTGTTCACTTATCATTCTCAATACATATTCCTTCATATTATATACTGATTCACCTTCACTACACTTTTTAACTTAATGATGAAAATACAGAACTGATAAACGTTTAAATGAAATTTAAAATATTATAACGTTCTTCGGTTCAAGCCTGTCAAAATCAAAATCAAATGACCAAGTAATTCAATTATTTATTAATTATTATGATTAAATAATTATTTAATTATTTTTTTAATTCACCGAAGTGTGCCTTTTATATAAATTGATATTCGTTGTTTGTTTTTCAAAGAGGAAAAAAGTATATAAATTTAACTTAACGCTCTTTGATAAATTAGCCTTTAATTCCATTAAAAACATAAATATTATTATTTATTTTCAAATACCGCCGGAAAGTTTATCTTTCATTTTGTAATTACTTTTTATGGTTTACTTTTTACGTAAAACTCTCTCATAAAAGATTTTATTTTATTTTTTTTTCGTTTCTTATTAACAATTATCTCTTCAATTTTTGTTGAATATTTATTATTATACGATTTTGTACGATTGCATTTACAATTGTTCAGCATTTTTTCATTTCAAAAAGTAAATTTTGCAATAAATATTTTAATGTTAGTACAAAAATTTTTCGATTCTTGACACCGCTAAAAATATCAAGAAATCGATTCTCCATACCCGATACCAATAACTTATATTAATAATTGCTATAATAGAAAAGTAACCCATATTATAATTTTCAAAAATAGTCACATTAACTGTAAATCTATAATAAAAATGGAAATAAATTAGTGAACAGCTAATATCTATTATTATTTCCACTATATAATTATGTTATTAAGTACCATTCAGACAATAGACAAATACAATTCATGATACGAATTCTTATTTAAGAAGAAAAACATTCCAAAAGTTCTGGGTTTCATTTATTTATAAAATAGTAGAAAATGTTACTATACCGTTTCACTAATAATATTTACCAGTATTTTTTTCTATTGCACTATAGCATTCTTAATCCTTGGACATATCGACCTTTATGAATAACAGAAATGTATAATAAAATTGTGCTATTGTTTGTCTGCATTTATTATGTTAGTTTGAAAATGAGAGAGGTACTTAAGATGAGTGAGGTTTTTTCGGGACAATCACTGAAGCCAGTTAATACACTTTTGGATATTAAGAGGTTTTGGATTTTGAGAGGATATTGATTTAGCCCAAACCAGATACCAATGCTTTCATAGTAAACTAAGTAACTATTCGAATCCACTTGTATCTCAAATTCTATTCCGGAGCCGTCTGAAAAGAAAATGGCCTCGGTACCTTCTATTTTTTATATGTATATATAAATAATTTATTGATATTTATTTAGCTATTTATTGATATTTACAAATTTATACAATATACATCAAGTAAATTTGAGGAAATTATTATAATGACATGTAAATCACTTGTGAAGAACTACTAGCAGTACTTAAATAAAAGTTCTAAACTAGAAGGTTTCTTGGCCATCTTCTTTTCAGACGCCTCGGAGAATTATTGAGTGGGTATTATTGAATTGAGTGGGAAGCAAGTTGAGAAACTACTGGATTTGAATGGTTATGGAGCTTACTATGAAAGGATTGGTATCTTGTTTGGACTAAATCAGCAACATATGGAACATTAAGGTCTTTGTGGATAAGTTTATTTTGACAAAGTAAGGGGCATTAAGGATTTTGGATTGTAAGGATTGGATACGAAAAGAATTGAATGGTTTAGTGGAGCCCCAAAGCTCAACTCCTTATGTCCATATAGATCTAATAATTGTCATGTAAATGAGTCTCTTATAATTTATTGGAAGCTTTGAACATTTGTCTATTAAATTTTGGAGTAGTCTATAAGGATATAAGGACGGGCCGTTTCTTGTCGTTTTAATCATGTATGTTGATTCCAAGGGAGACGTTTGTCCAAATGGAGTCCCAGGTAGCGCATCTGTTTAATAGGGATTAGAGGAATATACCTTTTAATGTAGAACTTTTATTGAATTCTGTAGTTACATTACAAGCCATTGGCATGTCATATGAGAATTATCTTCACATTTCGATGAAGTTTCAACTGACTTAAAATAGGAGGTTCTCAACTCGTTTTTTTCTGTGTATGTTACGCGATTACTCGGTCAATTCTGAATCAATTTTGATGATTCTTTTTTAGATCGGTAGGGAATACTTCAGAGGTGGTCCCATAAAAAATATTTTGAAATCACTCCAGCACTTTTTATGAAAAATCAAAAAAACAGTTTATAAGTGATTTTATGAGCTGTTATTTTGATTTTTCATAAAAAGTGCTGAGTTATGTTCAAAATATTTTTTATGGGACCACCTCTGAAGTATGCCCCAGCGATCTAAAAAAGAATAATCAAAATTGATCCAGAATTGACGGAGTAATCGCGTAACATAAACAAAAAAAATAAAGACGATTTGAGAACCTCCGTCAATTCTGAATCAATTTTGATGATTCTTTTTTATATCGGTAGAGCATACTTCAGAGGTAGTCCCATAAAAAATATTTTGAAATCAACGCTGGACTTTTTAAGAAAAATCAAAAAAACAGTTAATATTAACGAAAAGTTAAAATTGATTTGCAAAGTGCAGAAAGGAGAAAGAAGTTGGGCGTTTGTTGCTAGTGAATTCCGAATTCCGCGTAGTTCTCTTTTAACCGTCCTAAAGAATAAAGAAAAGATCGCCACTGGTGGAAGACAGTAAGTCTACTTTTAGGCACCCTCAGAAAAAAGCGCATTTCAGTTGAAAGTTATATGATAAATTGGTACCAGGTACTTAATTTTCTGTATCAATGATTTTATATGTATGTGCAAACAACATACACATACCCATTAATGAAAAAATATACGCAATGATTTCAACTCCGATTTTGGGTTCAATTTTCCCAATTACATGAAGGTAAGTGAATGATAACCTCGAAGTCAAGTAATTTTAAAAGTAAGTCAAGCCATTTTTCATTGAAGCTTGAAGATCGAGAATTAACTGTATAAACAAAAATACACTCACCACTAAAAAGTGAAAAATAAAAATAATTTTTAAAGATAAAAACAAAACCGACTTCATGATTAAACCTACATATACAAACGAACTAAAAAATAAAAAATGATATTTTAATTGCTTCAAAACAAAAACCATTAAATGAAAATCAATGAAATTATCGATACTTATATACCTGTTCACAATTTATAATCAGTTATTTTTGGAGTCGGTGCCAACCAAAACAAACAGGATTTGAAAAGAAATTGTAATCGTAAAGATCCTCCCACTGTTTCATCACCGCCACACCGCTGTCTCCGGCCATTCGAAAGTTTATTGTAAAGGCAGGATTAAACTGCCCTTCTTGGCTGGCACCGACCCCAAAGATAACTGGTCATAAATTGTGAATAGGTATATAAGTATCGAAAATTTCGTTGATTTTCATTTAATGGTTTTTGTTTTGAAGCAATTAAAATATTATTTTTTAGTTCGTTTGTATATGAAGGTTTAATCATGAAGTCGGTTTTGTTTTTTTCTCTAAAAATTATTTTTTATTTTATAAATGATACGGCTTTAAGGATAGCAAACAGTTCGGCTTGGTTGTTGGAGCAGTAAGGTCCTAGCCTGAATCTCCCTGTATACAACAATTCCTCTTTCTCAAATGCAACAAAAGCAGCACCCCACTCTTTCTCGCTCCTTACTGCCATCTGTGAAAATATTAATTGTTGATTTCCGCTGATATTTGGGGTCACATTGGGGGTTATAAGTTCTTTTGGATGTATCCATGTTTTATAGTTTAAGTATTTCATCAATTTCAATATGTTCTAGATTAACCATATTTTCTCTAAGGGTCACATATCTGTATTTGTTTAAAATTTCTATTTGTAGTAAACTAATTGGTATTATGTTGGCAAGTATACATGAGGTATCATAGGCTATTGTTCGGTATTCTTTTATAATTTTTATACCAATGATTCTTTAAATAGATTCTAATTTTTTTAGATTTTTCTTATATTTCAGTCCTTTGTGCCAAACTTCTATTGCATAGGTCATCGTTGGTGTATACAGTTGTACATCTCAATAAACAGCTAAAAAATGAAATTCTTTACTGTTGTCTCTTATTTTACTATTTTTATATTTTAAAAATACCGTTCTTTAAAAAAACTTCTATAATTGGTATCGCTTTTTTGTCCTCTTTCTTAGCGAATAGTTAGGTAAACATTGTTTATCTTCTACCCTCGCTGAGCTGTCAGACTACTTTAGAAGGCGCTGGCGACACCGTGAATATTGTACTTGTGGGTTGCACCAATAGAGCCACACCTCGCCTTTAATATTCAATTAAATTTTCACGGAGACTCTGAAAGTGGGGCAACTGCCTCCCACTGAGGAACGTGCCTTGGGGTCGTCAACAACGGCCTAAGAAGAGCGGAACATAAGAGGAGATAAAAAACCTGATAATAAAAATCGAAAATCAATAAAGTTTGGGGTAACTATTGCCTTGATAACAAAAGGCCACCGCGGAGAAGTAAAACCAAACTGGTCTCGCCGATTTTACTGTGACCCTCAGTTTACTGGCTACCACTCTGTCGTATATTTTTATACAGCCCCATAACCGGGTAATTCTCATTGTGCCTAGTACCAATTTTTATGGTTTATCCTTTACAGATTCCGTTATTATCCGTTATTGCTTTTTAATTCTTCTTCGAATCGTATTTAAAATTTGATAATTTTTCACTTATCAATTGGTTAAAATTAATAATTTCCAACTTAAGCACATTGTTTATAAATAATTATATAAGGATCCTCGTAATCCAGAATACTTGGTAATATTCTTGAACCTTCCTATTATATCGCCTATAAAACTATCCAAGTATCCTCTTGAGGCTGTTATGGCTGTTCACATTGCGGTAAATAATGTATTCTCGATTCCAGGCTTGTTGCTCCATCCCTTTTTTTAAACTTTAAGAAATACATATAAGTCTAATTTTTTTTCAAATTCATTTTATTTCTAAGGACGCAGACATCTGAAGTTATTTTTTTGTTTACGGGGCTCCACTAAACCAATTCATCTCGTATCTAATCCTTACAATCCAAAATCCTTCGAAAAATCCTCAATGCTCCTTACTTTGTCACCAATAAACTTATCCTTAAAGTTCTTAATGTTCCATATATTGCTGATTTAGCCCAAACCAGATACCTATCCTTTAATAGTAAGCTCTATAACCACTCAAATCATCTATATTCTCAACTTGCTTCCCACACCATTTCCGAGGCCTCTGAAAGAAGATGTCCAGAGACCTTCAAGTGTAGAATTTTTATTGAAGAGCTACTGATGAGTAATTCTTTCCAAGTTTTGTCATGGTATTGTAATAGTTAAAAACACATTTACTTCATTTATATATTTTTTACAGTTGTAAATTCCATTAAATTAATTTAAAAATATTTGTAAATTTAAATTAAATTAAAAATATTTTTCTCTGAAAAATATTCAAAACAAATAATTCTTCTTGTTACTGCCGACTTGTTTTTAGCCAATTTGATTATTTTCGTGACGTTAGTCACCGTCTAGATTCACTTTGAATATTTATAAGTATTTTTCTTCAATGTGTTGCAATATGCAATGTAAGGTCAGTGGAAAAATATAACTCACCCTATATTTTTTTCTCTTAATCAATTTTAACCATTGATATATATTTTGTTTTATTAATGTGTTGTGTATACCGCTCAAATCTGACCCGATTTTCTCCAATACGAGTTGGATTTGTGAGAATTAATAAATAATACTTGATCTTGGAGTGGCACAACAATATAGCATACTAATATTAGTTGGACTATCTCTTTATCCCGGAGCTTCTATAAATTTTTTTTTATTAAATCACAAAATAATAACACGAGTAGCCGTCAAATAGTTAAACTAACTATTTTTAGAGGATCTTTCGATTTTGAAACAATTTTTTTTTTTTTCTGATGCTACATCTATATAAATCTATGTGTGTTTTTTCGTTTTGTCCAATGGCACGCTGATTATCTTCTGAAAGATTCTACTATTGTTAAATCCTGCGATTTTACTTACCCATTTTAACCACAGAGCTGTTATTACCTGAAATATGTTAACCGGATTCTTTTTGGTCTTATAAAGTTTTCTGTGTGGTCATACTTTTTTTTTTTTTCTTTCTTTTTTTTTTTTTTTTTTTTTTTTTTTTTGACGATAGAGGCTCGCAAAGAACTGTAAGTAGAATAATAATTTATATCGTTATTTTTTAAATTGTAATCACATGATTTGATAAATTTTAAACAAAATATTTTTCAATTTCAAATTATTTATGAACTCATCGATGAAATTACCACATATCTCACGCTAGAGAATACCTTGGGGAGACAGAAAATAAATTGAATGAGAGACCTACTTGCATAACAGTGAATCAAAGACATGGAAGAGGACTTGGTACTATCTCTCCTTCTGTCTAGCATGCCATTTCTTTTATATTTATATTTCAGCACATCTATTTGTAGTCAATTTTTTTGTTTGGCACGGATTTGGATTTATAAATAAAAGTGATATAACAAATTATTTATTAAAACTTTTATTATATTTAGAATTAAAAAAAAAAAAATCTTGAAATTATTATTCACATAATGAAGGTTTTCCCTTAAACTGCTCAACTAAAATTATTCAACGCAGTTTAGAGAATCAGTTGTTACTACGGATTACCTATACACTAGATTAAGTTGCTTGTAATTAATTGTTAATTGTTGTGTCAATTGTAATTAAAGTATATTACGAATTTACACCTGATCAATATTAATAAATTCCCCAAAGCGTGCGGCGGGGGCGGAGAGAGCAGAGAAAAACTCGGAATAAAAGCTTAATTAACATTCCGGCCGAGATCCGAATTGTGTTCGGTTGTTTTTATTGTTTTTGAACCATTCATATTCATGCTCCTAATCAGCTATTCAGATCACAGGGCGATTTAAGTCCCGGAACAGGCAATGCCCTCCCAGGCTACCTGTTGAAATGCACAATTTAGAATTCAAATGGACAATCCTATGGCATATCTTAATTATAATATCAATGTAGTTAAATTAAACACTAAATATTTAAAGTGACACAATACCGGTCAGTCAGCTAAAGGACGTAAACTGAAAAGTTTAATATTACCGTGATAAACAAATGGATTTGAAAAAAAAAAAAAAAATTCAGAGATTATTTTTATTTGTGACAAGATCTTTCAGATCCTTCTACTTTAATAAAAGTAAAATTAATAAAATTGAGTTAAATATATTACGTACAATAGAAAAATCCGGAACAATCTTGATAATCCGACACATATGGAACCAAAGGGGTGCCAAATTACCTAAAATGTCGGATTATTGGATCTAAAGAAGAAAAAACAAAAAATATAGATACACATATCCATGGTCTATTGGTTTTACAAGTCAGGAAGGAATAGAGTTTATTCTTCTGAATACGTCTGTAAATATTCGTTATTATCGCATTATTATGTTATAAAAGAAGAAAAATACAATAATTTGTCATTTTTTGTCTCTTCTTCTTTACATCCAATAATCCGCCATTTTAGGTAATCTGGCACCTTTTTTATTAAAATACAGAGATATGAAATGTCTTCTCACAAATATGAAAATTCTTTTTCACTATAATATTAAACTAATCTTCTGTTTTTTTCTTAAATTTACATTTTAGAATTAAAAAGATCAAATTACTTAGATTAATAATGAAATTAAATTAACTATCTCCCAGACACTCCAATTCCATATCATAAACCTTCAAGAATGATGTCGAAAATAAATCCCATCAAATAACCTTTACCCTTCGTCGTAAACCTATGACTTCCTGTCCTTCAGTATCCTTTAATGATGTCTCACTAATCCCCATTGAACAGATCCGCTACCTAGGACTCCATCTGGACCAACGTCTTACTTGAAATCCACACACAAGACTAAAACTACAATAAACTGCCCATCGTTTTCGACTACTTCAACATTTACTTGACAAACGTTCAAAGCTCCCAATTAAGTACAAAGGACTAATATACATGACTGTGATTAGACCTATCTGGACGTGAGGAGTTGAGCTTTGGGGCTCCACTAAACCATCCAATTCATCTCGTATCCAATCCTTACAATCCAAAATCCTTAGAAAAATCCTTAATGCTCCTTACTTCGTCACAAATAAACTTATCCACAAAGATCTTAACATACCTTACGTTTCTGACTTAGCTTAAACCAGATATCAATCCTTCTATAGTAAACTCTACAATCATTCAAACCCATTAGTATCACAACTTGCTTCTCATTCCATTCCAGATTACCCTCCGAGGCGTCTGAAAAGATGATGGCCTCGAGACCTTCTAATATAATACTTCATTATATAGAACCTTTATAAGTGCTGCCAATGAGTAGTTGCTTTAATAACAAGTGACGTGTCATTTTTATCATTATCATCGTATTTACTTGATGTATAATATATTGTATATACAGTTGTAAAACTATATTAAAAAGGAGAGGTGCTAGCGAGTCTCCTTGTCTGAGTCCGACATCTACGAGAAAAGGCTCGCTCCGTGTCTTGTTCACTTTAATCCTGGCAAATGTGCTCTTCATGGTGCACATAGTGTGCCTAATGAGCTTGTTTGGTATTTTCATGTCTTCCATGGCTTTATACAGCTCATCACGGTTGACAGAATCAATATAAAAAAAAAAAAAAGTACTGAGGCGTATATTTGGTCCGATAAAGGATAAAATTGTTCTAGGATAGACCGGATGGAGTGAGACCTCGTGGAAGACCGAAGAGAAGATGGTTCGGTGGCATTTCCGAGGACTTAAAATTATCTAAAATATATTTAAGGCGAGCAGCTGATAGAGACGACTGGAGGAAGGCTGTGGAGCAGGCCAAGGACGGCTTCATGCGTCTGTCGCGCCAATAAAGAAGATATACAGTTGTAAATTTCAAATAAATGATTAAAAAAAATAATAAATTAACCATCACCGATTATTCTAAATAAACAAAGTTGAGAGAAAATAGCATTTTCAAACGCGACTTTTTTCATAGCGACAAATGTTAACTAGGAAAAAATATTCTCCAATAATTTTCTGATTAAAATGTCAATTTTCGATCCGAGCGAACTCAACAATGGTTGTTAAAAAAGCCACAATACGAAAAATGTAGGAAAACGTGTTTGTTTTTTTTCATTCAATATAGCTCATAAACGGTAGTTCCTTGTGACAAATGTAAAATTATAAAAAATATTTTAAATTAAATTTCTGATAAGGAAAATGTCAAATTTTCAATATGAGTAACACCAACAGAGCTAGAGCTAGAAAAAAAAAAGTTACAGCTCATATCTAAGCATGTACTTATAAAACTTAAAAACCACGATCAAACGTAAATATTTTCACTAGGTTTTCATCTCTTTATTGCTATTTACAACTGTATAAAATATATACATCTAGTAAATATGTGAGGGAATGATTACAGTAACATGAAATAATTTGTAAAAACCACCCATTGGTAGTACTTTAATAAAAGTTCTATATTAAAAGGTCCCCTGGCCATCCTATTTTCAGACGCCTCAAAGGGTTATTGTGAATAAAATAAGAAGCTTATAAACATTTAAATTTATAAACTAAACTTATTTATAAAAAAACAAACACTTTTTACAATAATGCATTTATGTACCTTCATACAATACGGACTTAAATATATATATATTTTTTTTTTGAAAACCCTTAAATTTTTGTTTGCTTTTAACTATTAATGAGAGTTCTAGCTTTCTCATTTAATTTTTAAACAGCATTATAGCACAATCATAATGCTATCATCTGTCCACACGACAACTTTATCTACAAAAGTGACTGCTTCCATGTTTCACATGTTTATAGGTATTCATCAATATCATCCGATTCTTCGTTTCAGAAGGCCGGATTACTGAGTGTGTAACTATTCAAGGGCCGGATTATCGAGATTGAACTGTACTAGATTATTTTTATTTTTTTAAATAACTTTTATTTTCCCATAAAACATTGTATAACTTTTGAATAGAAATACGGATTGAAAAAAAACAAACGAATCAGAAGCGTATTTGTTTTTTAATTAAAATGCGGGGAACAGGACGTTTTGTTTAAAATATTTTGAATTCATTCAGATTTATATAACAATAATTCCCCTTTTTCGACATCGAATATTTAGGAATCTATACATTTTTAGAGAGAAAAAAAATCTAAAAATAAAAACAAGTGTTTTGCTCGTATATTCAGCGGAATTAAATGCTTTAAAATTAAAATACTGATGCCCTTATTTCAATGGTTTGCCACATAACCCGATTTATTGGTAGAGTTACTATCAATACATTATTTATTTAAAGGCAACGACTGTAACAATTATCATCATAAAAATAATTAATAATTGTAATGATAATGTAACAGCAATATTTAATAATATTAATAGCATAACAAATAAAATAAAAAATTTGCATCATTGCATTAAGATTAATGATTTTTTTTCTTTAATTCTGAACATTTTTTTTATTCCTCTCTTAATTTTTTCATGCCTCTTTATTTTTCAATTTATTTTTTTCCTTAAATAATTAAAAATTAAACCTGTCCATAATTACGCATATATAAAGAACGTACAGTTGATAATAAATATATACACAATAACTACAAATTCATCGATCTTATATTTTAAAATAATTATAAGTAATTTTGTAATAAATTAAAATTAAAATAATTAAATTTTTTTGCTTCCAACTATCTTAACCTATAATTTTATTGATAGAAATAGCACAGTCTCTACTATAATTTTTAATACTTTTTATATAGAATAACATTAGTTTTTAATCCAACTTAAAAATTACAGATTTATTGATAAGAATATAGATACGAATAAATATTGTGTCAGAAATCGTATTGTTCTTTGAAAGTTTTAAATATTGTTTTATAATTTTTTTATAATTATCGCCCTTTCCTCTCCTAACTTACTTAAATTGATCAAGTGAAATTAATTCTTCCATTGTCGTACATCAAGGACTGGTGTTGCCTCAAGCCACCAAATCACTTTTATTTCTAGCTAACTGTGAATCACTGTAGTCACTGGATTTTATAAGAATTATTTTAAAGAGAAACGCTTAAATATTGAAATTGAATTTACCAAACAATTTAGGTGAGATGCAAAACTCGTTCGTAGCATTTTTTTAAAAGTTGGATATTAATTTTCTTTTAGGAAGATAATATATATAAAGATATTTATAGATAAAGATATAACGATATATTTATTATTAGATTAGAAAGACAATATATATAAAGATATTTATTGATAAATATATAAAGATAGTTAATATATTTTAGAATCCACTGACATCTCAATATAAAACAAAAAAAAAAATGGAACGAACGAGTTTTGCATGTCACCTCCTCAATTAGATTATGGGTTTTTTTTTTTTAAATTAGTGAAATAAATTAGATAACTTAATACTCATAAATCTTCTCGCTATCATCACATTCATTTTTTGGGGTGTTAGTTACAAAAACTGTTGAGGGGAGCCACTCCGTCTCTATGTCGTTTGAAAATTGTCCACTGTCCTTTAAAAGAAAGAGCTAATTTTTTTTTTTTTTTTTTTTTTTTATCAAGAACCGATTTTCGTCCCATTCTGAAATTTTCTCCCCATGTTATAGTATGAATCACATATATCTTTTAGAAAAAAATCGAAGTATTTTGGGAATTTCAAAAGACGTTTTTGGACATGTTGAAAAAAATCAAAATGTTCAGAAAATATATCGAGTGATATATCAAATTAAAGGGCATTTCAAATGGAAAATAATACCGCATATTTGAGCTCTTTAGGTGAAATAGTTTTTTAATAACGTAATTTTGATTATATTGAGTGAGGACCGAAAACAGTAGTGTTTTGAATCTTTAAAAACTTAAAACTCAAATAGTAAAAGTAAAAAAAAATGTAGATTAATGAACTGTTTTATTAGATTTATTTTTAGGATTTCTAGACGTTCTCACATATCTCCCAGGTATTCTGAAATTGGTTGGCTTTAACCCAGTTGTCGACGTCAATACTTCCCAGGGGCACTCATATTTCTATCCTTGAAAACAGAAAAAACCCACCTATACACCTCCTTACCCTGCGCTCCTCCATCCACCTCTTAAATACTAGAACCCAACCCATCAACCTCCTGCACATCGAACTGCATACTTCAAAAAATCCTTTATTATCCGCGCATCCTCTTTATGGAATTCATTGCCAATATCAATACGAAAAAGCAACACTCTTACTTCCTTTAAACATTATCTATTTCTTTACCTCCTGGATCTTCAATCTTCCGAACAAATGTAAAACATGAATATTATATACATTATAATAGTACACATAATATGTATCCTTTTACAAGATTTCTTCATTTATTTTGTAAGTCATAATTTAATTAATAATCAATTTTTATTATTCTTTATTATAATTAATTATCATATCCAGGCGATTGTTCTATGTATTGTACTCATTTGTTATTCTTACGGGACAAGTTGTCCCGGAATAAAGTTCATTTTTCTTCTTCTTAATATTTTACATTTTAATTAGTCTTGTTAAGTACAACTTCTAAAACAAAAATAATGGAAATCGGAGAGTTCAAGGACCAAATCTAATGTAGAAATGGTTGATTTGACATGGAATGACCCTATTAGGCTAAAAACAAGATCAGACTCGTTGAGAATCTAGTTTATCCTTGCCATTCCACTTACCCTACTGCATATATTTAATTGAATTGTTCCCTGCTTCCCATACAAGTATTTAAAATCCCGTTTAGCATATTTAAAATAAAATTTTCTTTGTACAATAGTTGAATTTCGATAGCCCAGATTAGCAACCTGGCCATTGTGTGCCGTTAAGAAATATTATTTTGAAATAAAATATAGAAATATTAATAGGAAATAGAATTATTTCTTATTTGTAGAAAAATAATATCCAGTTGAACAGGCAGCGTCATATGCAATAGCGACTGGGTTATCGTCCCAATTTGAGTATTTGAACCGCCGAAGGGAGTACCGGGTGATGGAGGTAGCCAATCGACTGAGCCCCTCATGCATATTCATATTTCATAAAGAAGCGTATAAAAGTGCTCTAACAACACCATTCCAAAAAATAATCTCTTTCAGAAGTTAATCTCTGTTCGCTGACGATGCAGCAGTATACCTTTCCCATTTGCGCTAGTGGATCAATATCAATAGAGTTGACAAAGTTTTTTTTAAATGTTTATTTAGTAGAAAAAAAAAATCATTAATAATAAAAAGTAATAATAAACAATATTTGTATTCGTTTACCTCGTTCCCTAAGATGAAAGGCTGTTTATTTGAATAGGAATCTAACAATCCCAAGCATATTAAATTCCGATCGAATTTAGGAAATACTTTCCTCTTATTTTTTCCCTGTTTCATTCTATATCATTTAATGTAATATAGATGGGAGTTTTACTTCCTTTTCTGTCATTTTTCACTGTTGCATAGAGTTTAACCGACAAAGCAACAATGACGCAGCTGAGAGAGAAGTGCTGGGACCTCTTTTGATCTGTCCGTCATAACATACGAGGCTGATCTTACTACACCATTTATGATAGTTGGAGACTTTAATGTTGATTTCTCTCAAAACCGCTCATTGCCCGACTTCACGCTCAGCGAGTTAAATTTTTCTAATATTGAAACTTCTCCAACAACGTTAGGTAATACCTGTATTGATTTAACGTTTACCAGAAATCTCGATGTATTTTATATGCCACTTCTGTCCTACTTTTCGTATCACGGAACTATAATTAATAAAGTTATAGTGTAATACAATAATTATTTGTTTCCTTGCTTTTATCCTAAATACATGATAAAAATATTTTATTTAAAAAATATAACCCGTTACATAAACATATTCACGTACAACACACGGCCGTGTCCATAGCACAGCCACACCCCTTTTTTAACTGTTGGAACTGTTCTTATTTTAGAAACTATTGACGATTTCATAAGTCTTTTTGAAAAGGAACCCCTTAAAAATATACAAATAAAGTCTAAAAAATTAAGTGAAAACAATGTAGGATCAGTAATATAAAAAATAGTAAATCAAATCAAGAATATTTAAAATAAAATTAACCGTGAAGGCTGTGTCCCTAATGTTGAACTTTGACCGGTTCAGAACGAATACAGAGCAGATAACAGAGGACCCGCCATATTGTTCGGTTAATGAAACAGGTGAAGCAATGTAACGGCCATGTTGGGAGGGACTAACACATTTCCGGTCAGGGAGGTCCGCTAATCCGGCGTAATAAAGCCATCACATTTGATTTAGGGGCCTCCTCCTCCTCCCCGCGCACCTCCCGATCTGCCTCGTTATAAATGGGAGTTGACTCAAAATATAACGGCTTACTTGAGTTAAGAAACACGGATATGGCGGGAGCTTAGAGCTGATGAACGGGGCCGGGAGGGAAAATTAATAACAATCTCTTTACAAAAACTGACAACGGAGCCGTTAATATTCTGCCAAGATCTCAGTCTCTGCTAAACCTTGATATATGATCCATCAACTAATGAGTTCCCTAGTCATATCAACGCCCGCAAAATAGGCACCATTTGTTTGGATACTTCTGGATGATTTATCGTCGAGCCTTGGAGGCTAATAACGTTGTATGGCGAGACCTAACGCACTTTCGATATTATTGCCTTCTTATTAATGATTATGCTTATGTTTTATGCTGAGGTTACAATGTAACAATATTTGTTTAGAACCTTCCCAATGAACTGTTTGCTAAAATATGAACCCTAGTGTCCTAGACTTACAACTAGGGCTGTGAATTATATGCAATATAAACTCAAAACTATGCACATATATATGCAAATATATTGGGTAAAATATGCAATCAAATACCTAAAATATGCAACTATATACATTACCTATTTAGAAAAAAAGAAAAAAAAAACAATTCTTACTTATACACAAGTAAAAACTCAAGTCTAACTAGTTGTGTTGAAAAGGGAAGAAACCATTCGGAGGAGACTATTAAATAACAAAAAGATAAGGCGAATGTTAAAAAAGAAAACATGTATGGAAGGGTATTTCAGCTGGACCTAAATCAGTACCGAAACCAGAATTTTGTGAATCCATTGGCAGTTTGTGAAACAAAAGTTTTTTTTTTCCAAATTTTGATTTCTTGCCTTTGTTTTATAAGTACTTTACTGTTTTTATGTACAGTAATTGATACAACTTTATCAAAAGAAACACAACACAAAACGTCTCCATCAGACATAAAAGTCTCAATTGAGAACTTACATTCTTCCCAACAAGATATTTTGTCTTTGATAGAGTAATTTTCGAGAAAAAATAAAAGTGAAGAAATATTCCAAGTATTTAAGCATAGCAAGAAAAATAAATTAATCTGATTAAATAATTCCAAGAGAAGCAAATACGATGCAAAGAGAAGAATCGGCATCTGGAAAAACAGGATCTTATTCAATAGGTTAAAAAAAAGAATGGGGGGAGTTCACGAAGATATTTTTGGGTTTTATTTATATTTTTTTTTTTTTCTCTGCTCAGAAACTTTTAAAAAAATCAAAAGTCAAACGCTGATTAGCTGGATATGTAGTTAAATATGCAATTACAGTTCAAAATATGTATTTATGACGAATATGGAAAATAAAAATGCCATATATATAAATATGAATTTATATGCATATCAATGAGAGTTTTTTAGGGTGCTTACGTCAGGTACGTTTTTTTCAGTGTATTTTTGCAAAAAAAAGATTTAGAGGGCTGCAGTTTATTGAATGAAATATAGAAACCGACCATTGCGTTTATCACGAATTGATACTTAAACGGAAAAAAAATTGTTCCAATGCATTTTGCGAATTTTTAAGTTACATATTTATGCATATTTGGCCAAAACTATTCTATTGAGTGTATTTAAACTTCAAATGCACATATTGTGCAAATTAAAAAAAAAAATCAATTTATTTATTGCATAGTAATCATTATGTTATTTAATTAAATGTTTATTTGTTTATTTATTTACATATTTTCTGGTGCTGTGTACCACTACATTTGGTTAGAGGCACTATACACAAGTTGTGAACCATAAATCCTTTTAAAGATTAGTTGTTGTTTTTTTCTTCAAAAAATCAAATATCTGTTTGTGAGAATATTTGTTCTTTTCAAGCAATTTTGGAATGTCTTGACTTGTCAGATCTTGTTTTTGCTTTTGGTATTTTGTGCATTCCAAAATAATATGTCTTATAAAAGAAGATGGCCTAGATGTAAAACATTTATTGAAGTACAGTTATTCACATATCATTGTGATCATTTTACAGCACATTCACTTATTTTATTATTGTATTCAAAATAAGTTTATATTAAATTGTAAATATCAATAAAGTATAAATTAAAAAATATATTATTTCTAACCGTGCCTTGATTATTTAAATTAAAATCAAATGGTTAAGAAATCTAGCTCTAATGGATTATTGAGGTTCATGCTAATATCTCAGCTTCATAGTTATTTCTCGGCCTCTTTTTATGTCCATTAGCTAAAACTTATTTTCTATTAAAATGTGTAGAGAATTATTTTTAGTTTTATAGTTTAGGCCATCCTACACCTTGGATGACAACAGAGAGCCGTAAAAACTAACCAGAGTGAAGTTCGTCGTAAAATAATCCCTCGGAAAGGTGGTTAGGTGCCTTTAGGTTAGCTGCAGGGAAATTTGGGTCGGGAGGTTGGTAGTGGGAATGTGATATTCATGAGGGAAAGGACAGAATACTTAGGTGTCTCGTAGCTCCGCCGAATTTACTTTCCCACGTTTCTGGCATCTGTCACTCAGTGGATGTATCTCGTATCTCAGGAGTTATAGATCTAGAAGATGTTCCTTCAAGGGAGAAATCAAAATAACATTAACATTACAAAAATATTGGAATATAGTTGAAGAAATTATATCCTTCTCACTGTTACTAGCTTATTTATTTGTGCCCCAAGATATACTCGTTCTGAAAAACAGATTTTAAAATAAAACATAAATAAGGTGATTTGAATACCGATAAAACAAATTATAGTGTTAGTAGTAGGAACGGTAAAAATTTCGATGATGTAGATATTGCCGGAATAAAATTCGAATACGAGCAATTCAAATATTTAGTTACTATAATATCTAAAAGCAATGAAATCCAAGAGGAAATAAAGGCAAAAGTAAAAACCAGATATGTATGCTTGTTTTTCGTTCGCAAAACTCTCCAGAAATTTAAAAATTAATATGCCTATATAAAACAATTATACTAACAACAGTTATCTATGGATGCGAAACTTTGTCTCTCACGTTAATGGTAGAACAACGCCTCAAAGTTTTCGAAAATAAAGAACTGCGTAAAATATATGGTCCAAAAAAGGAAGAACAAACCGAAGAATTTTTAAGGCTCCACAATTCAGAATTGTGGGAGCTATATCCGGTAAATATCTTTCTGGTAATATCAGCGCGACGGATCAAATGGGTATGTAAAGTCGTTGGATTTATTAATGACCGTATTCAAAAAAAGTGTAATCAGTTTCGAGCCGTTGGGTAAACGTCTGAGGGGTGGACCGAGACCTATGGTAGGTGGGAGGATAGCGTCAGGGATGATCTTGTGGATTTGCGGTTTTATGGAATGGGCTGGTCAAAGTTTGATGGTGTCGGCATCGAACCTTCGGATTCGCTATTCCTTTATTTGTAAAAGATAATTGTGGAGTCATGGAAAAAATTGAGTAATATTAATTGTGCCTACCTTTAGGTCTACAATTCAAGCCTTCATCAGCGCTAGAAGAAAAAACAAAAATATATGCAAGTATTGAAAAATAAATAGGAAAACAAGAAACAGTATAATATTTTTTTTTTTAAAGTTTAAATACAAAAAATTTAAAAAAAAAAATTATTTTTATAAAGATGAGTTTGGAGTTTCTTGCCCCAACCCTCCCTCCTCCCTCCTCCATAGTTATAGAAAAGCATTAAAGAAAACTATATTTTGAAAACGAATATTTTAAAAAAATCAGTCAATGTAGTGTCTGTTTTAACAAATCTATTATCCTAATCCTGTTAATCATGGGATTTCAATTTGTCTAATTTTGATTCTGATTTTTCTTAAGGGCGAGTTATTCTGTTATACTTACAACTCCACTGCTTTTATTTATGTTAGACAGTTAATATGTATACCTTAAATAAATTCGCTTCTAGTCTAAAGTATTAAACAGCAAATATTTAATGCATTTAAATGGTCGAGCTCTTTATTTAAATGACTGCAATTTTTGTCTCCATTTACAACATGGAACCGTAAATGCTACGTATATGCATATACGTATAATATATAACACATACATACAAACATACATACATATATATATATATATATATATAGAGAGAGAGAGAGAGAGAGAGAGAGAGAGAGAGAGAGATTTCCAGAAACCCCCCTTTTTTTAAAAATTAAAAATGCTTAAAACCAGCAAGATATAATAATATGGTTGTTGGAATTAGAAAGATGGTTAAAACTCAATATTACCCATAAGCATAATGTAAATGCAGAACTAATAAAACAAATTATAGAGGTAATTTACCCATCTGTCTCCCCACTCAGTTTTTATGCCTCAGTCTAGACTTCATAACTATTGATCGCTCTTATAGCTGCAGTAATAAGAAAACAGATAAACTTGAGAATATATAATATTAATCTATGCTTAACTATTTTGATATCCGTCTTTAAGAGAATCTAATTACACAATGGTGAAATTAATAACAGATGGAGACTCCTTACTCCTTTCCAAGAATGTAGAGTGACTCATTTAATATTTTTTAATTATAGCATTACTTTAACATATCATATTTAACAAATCTATTAATATATGCATGTAATTTCAAAAAGGTTGAGGGATGATGAAGAAGTGGACATCGATGCCAATAGAGACCACTACGAAGGAGGCAACGTAGAACAAACATCACTGTTTATAAAGAAAGCCACCAGGAGAGATATGGGTAACTACACCTGTATCTTGGAAAATGAAGTCGGAGCTATGGCATCTCAGAACTTTGTTTATGTCTCCATCTACTGTAAGTTGTCCTTTTTATTAGTTTTCTCTTTCCGCTTTTGTATATTGCTACAAAGTACTTTAATGCAACAGTATTTTTTCAATGTATTCTAAAATAAGTTTAAATTTTATTTCACCTTTTAAAGTTTTTCAAAAAATAAAGTACCGTTTCTGTTAACTACAACAATACCATGAGGAAGTAATATGGTAAAGATTAAAATAAACTGATTTTTCTTCAATCCATTAAATGGCTGAAGGATTTCTATTTTATATATTTATGTGATCCAGAATGATCTGACCAGGAAAAATCCAAGGCTGACCTAATATTTTCATTCTTTAACTTGAGTTAATCAACTTAACAAATCAAGTCTACTACATAACCTACTTACTCACCCTGTTCTTTTAATAATGACCTATTATATTTAATAAATAAAAATTATATTTATACATATTTATTAGCCAACTTTGATGGCTATCATCAGGTTTAAAAACAAAAGGTTAGTCAAATACAGAAATTAAAAAAAAAAAGAAGGAAAAATTAAAAATAATAAAGTTTATAAACAATTTTGAAATGACCTTAAAAAAATAAAATAATTCAAGAAATATATAAAAATAAAATAAATAAACTATGATTTAATATTGATAAATTATACAATGATAAAGTAAAATAAAATATAATAGGGTTAATAAACAACCAGTATTGTGGTATGCAAAGAACTTACATTACTATAAGTAAATTAGAGAGGTTAAATTAAAAAAGTAAAAAGAGGTTTACATGAGAGCATTTCGAATCGATTTTATTTTTAAAAGAGTTCATTTTCTCAACTATTTATTGAATTATGTGTTACCTTACAATTAATTGGTCTAGGACTTAGTATTCTATACCTCTAGATAAAATGGAAAAAAGTAAAAAAGGTAGGATACATATTGATGCAATTTTGGTAAAAAATGTACAAAGTGTTCAATACCTCCAAAGCACAGATATATACTTTTGAAATGGTTTTCATAACTTTTCAAAAAAAATAAATAAATAAATTGAATCCAGTATTTTTTTTTTCCAAGTCATTTACTTGGAAAAAAAATCATTGATGACCCACAGTATAGCACTATTTTTTATTATCTTTCTTTGATTGTACTATTCATTTCCCTCTAAATCATATTTCATCAATTGCTGCAAAGTATGAACTTAATAAAGATAATTTAAACATATTTACTTGTTTTCATAGAGCCTAATCTTCTGTGAAAATAAACATATATATATATATAAAACTACACAGGCATTGATGACCCTAGGGTTTTATGCCTATAAACCCCAAAAAACAAACAATCTAAACCAGCTTATTTAAAAGTTTAATACAAAGTATATATAATAAATTCTCTTGGTTTTGAGCTATTTCACTGCACTAAAATTTACTATTTTGAATTTCCAAAATTTTTTTTTACAATATTTTTTTTTATATAAAGAATACCTAATTAATCAGAGCTCTTTATAATATGTTTTTAAAAAGATTTTAATATATTAAAATTGCCTTATAACATATATGTGGTACTTGTGAATAGTTGGTTAAGTGCATTTTGTGTGTTAATTATATTTGTGAATTTTGGGTTGCCAGTATCACTAGAAAACAATTTTTTTTTTTTTAAACTTTATTTATGTCTAATGGGCTCAGTTATGTGGCTATTACAGAGATTAATACTAATTTGTGAATCATTGTGAAAGAAATTGCGTTTTTCCTAAAATACGATATTAGCACTTAACAGATTATGATACAAGTTTTACAGATATAGTATCATGGATTAGCTGGAAACATTGGTTGCTTAAACCAGTCATAGTTTCTTAGGCCAATCCATTATACTTTGTATCTAGATATTTTAAAAGTGTTTTTTCATTTCAGTTAAACCCGAAACAAGTGTCAAAATGAGTCCTGCCTCACCAGTCATAGCATCAGAGGACTTAGATGTTACGCTGTTCTGCCAAGTCGAAGCTGGTAACCCACCAGTGCTGACCCACGTCCGCTGGTTCCTAGATGGTGTGGTCCTGAAAGAACTGCCAGACTGTTCCAATTCTACTTTTTGTGATATCAATCCTATACAATTGTTTCTTGAAGGCATCACTCGCAACTTTCATGGCAACTATTCTTGTATGGGCAAAAATGAAGCTGGCTGGGGCCCACGCTCACCGGATTCTGAACTTATCGTTTACTGTGAGTATTCTTCAGAACACTTTAAATAGTTAAATTATTTAAAACTTATGACTAACAATAATTATTGATATAAATATCCTGAAGAAAGAAACTAATTATTAATTTAAACAGTTCTTGATATTTTTAGAATATTTAAGAAAGAAAACAATAAAAATTGAATGTATGCAGCTGTAACATATATTAGATACTGTTTCAAATGTGAATATCCATAGAAATATATTAATAAATTTAATATATATTTTCCCCATTGGGACTATTTTCTTCCAAAATTTGGATTTGTTTATGATCAGAGATCGAATTTTCAAGGCAAATTATTTTATTTTAAAAGTTGTTTAGTAAAATTTTATGCTGAAGGAGATTTAATTAATTATTTAAGTCTTTTTTAGCATAACTCCTATTATATTTCAATATATGTAGCTACAAAACATTGTTCCATCTTTAGGCTTCTAAAATTTTTTAAAAAAATATTTTAAACTATTTAAACATTTTAAAATATTTAAAATGACTGATAATATGGACATAGATGAAGAGACAATGTGAAAATAATCACAGATAAATAGTTAAATAACATATTGTATATAATAGTAAAACTATTTGTATAATTATATAGATTAATGTATTAAAAAAAATTTTAGAAGCCTGAAAATGGAGCAATGTTCCGAAACATGTAGCTAAATATATTGAAATATAATAGGAGTTATGCCAAAAAAGACTTAAATATTTAAAAATTCTTGTTATTTGGTTTTAAGGACAAAAACTGCTGATAGCTACTACTACCCTTATATTTGAATGTCTTGCAAAGTACCTTACTAACTTTTTTAATGGTGGTAATAAGCAATTTTAATGTAATTGTTTCACCTAAATTATAACGAAATCAACCAAATTAAAAAAAAAATCGTTAAACTAAATTATATAATCTAATATGCTTAATGAATTTGATGTATGGAAATATAAATGCAGTGTTCACTATCACCCAAGTCCTTAAAGAGCTGATGAGGTACACCATTTCTATCATTATCTCTCCTGTGCTGTGAACACTCCTTGAAAATGTGCCTCACTGTGAGAGCAACTTAGCAAAGTTGACACTATTTAATAGTTACAAAATCTTTTTTCCAATTGCTTAAAAAATATCTTGGCGTTATAGAACAACAGCAGCTGCAAATGTGATCCGTAATGATGTCTCACTTCTCTTTTCTATCTCCATTGCTTCCTCCTTCTTGTGCTGATCTTGAACTCTTCTGGCTCTGACAAAAACTGTCTGACCAACATTTTTTTTTCCCACACTTTGCTTACCTCAGAAGTCTCTCCTGAATCTTAAAATATTTCAACTGAACTGAATTTCATGTTAACCTTAATTATTTCCCTATTTCTTAGTTATTGATCAGGTCCTTCCATCCCAGTCTCTGTTATTTAATGAGGCTCTCTTCCTCGGCCTGAATTACATGTACTGCCAAACTTATTCTACAAAACCTTATCACTGCTACTAAATTTGGCAGCTCTGATTTCTCATTATGTATAATTCTTATTTCTTAATTAACATTTTTTACAGATCCTCCAAGTGGTGCCGAACTTCATCACACTCCAGACCGTGTGGTAAAGAGAGGATCGATGACACTTTACTGCAGTGTCAGGGATCGTGGAAGGCCAGGAAACACAACCTATAGATGGACTAGGGGCAACCATCCAGTTATGGATGTGAATTCAGCAAACTGGACCATCGATCCGGTCACTTTAGAAGCAGAAACAAACTTTACATGTACTGCCGTAAATCTTGGTGGAGAATCAAAACCTGCCAACCTCTTCATTAAAGTTTATGGTAGGTTCTGATTTCAAGGTGATTATAATAATACAATAGATAATACTAATTCATAACTCTATTTTGAAAAAACAAAACAAAAAACTTAAATGCAATTAAGGAAACAATAAATAACTACAATATCTCAGGAACTGAATTCATATTATGATAAGCTATCCTATTGGGCTCAATTTAAGACTTTTCAAATGCCTCTATATAACACAATTATTCATTAAATAATGTAATTAAAATAATGTGGATTAAGAAATGGATCTATTTATGTTTTTTTGTTTTATCAACAATTTCATTATGTTCACAGCACCCCCTACCTTTATTGTTCGGCTGCCACCATACTACGGCACTGTTATGACTTCCCAAGATACCAAAGTTACCTGTAGAGTTGAGTGCTCTCCCATCTGTTCTATTGAATGGGAAAAGAATGGACGTAGGCTTGAGACCGGTCCATATTCAAGATATTACGTTGAGAATATTGTTATACCTCCAGACACAAGGACGAATGATTTTGAGTCAGTTCAATCTACACTTTTTTGGAATATGACATCATGGCCAGGTGGACAGTTGGACAGGATTGCAGACAATGCTAACTATACATGCATCAGTACAGGAAATGAAGTAGGATCAGGTGTCAAGAGTACTACATTTTTTGGTGTGGAATGTAAGTTTATTAGTTCATCGTTGCCCATACATATAATAAATTATTTCTTATGATTAACTAGACGTTTGTGTATATTTTATGAGTATGTTATGTACTATTGTATGTTGTACTATTGAATATGTTATGTATTATTGGTTTGATTTATAGTTATAATAAACATATTTAAGCCTGAATATTTATGAATCACTAAAAGATATTCGGTAGTCTTCAGCTAACAAATATGGAGATAAATAATTTTCTTTTTAACAAGCCTCTATTTTATTATTTTTTCTTTTTTTTATATTTTATTGTCAGTTAAAGCTTGAAGAAGTCATTAAATTTTTAGACTTAATAATTTCTCGTTGTTTTTTTACCTATAATACTGTAAATAGTTTAATACTGGTTTGTTGCTTTATAGAGTTTTTGCATTTAGTGAATATTTAACATATTCATGCAGCATTTGGTGAATGATGTATCATTGTTTAGTATTATTTTTTTGATGTGATGTTTTATAGTCTGTATTTAACCAAACACACTTTGATTGGTTAACTATTTCAATGAAGTTTACTATGCACTCTCATTTTATTAGCTTGGTAAAATAATTTTTCTTACTCGCACCAGTAGTTTTTACTGTTATAGTATAGCTTTTTGTTTTGTAATAATGTATGATGATTATGTTGTGGAAGATAAATAGGTTTCAAGACTCCTATAATTGTTTTAGACCCGCCTGAAAATTTGACAGTCTCTAACAGTATCGTAAATGTGATCGAGGGAAATGTTCCCGAAAAAGTACTGTGTAATGCCAAAGCGTACCCAGAATCGTCCTACCAGTGGCGTAGGGAAGGAGAGAGTGAAGTTATCATCAAAGGAAATGCTCTTATTCTTAACTTCCCAATTCTTAGAAAAAATGGAGGAAATTACTATTGTGAAGCATATAACAGGCATGGAAACAATTCACAGAAAACTTTCATTAATGTCCTTTGTGAGTAACTTAAAAACTGAAATTTATTTTCTTCTTTTACAATCTTGATAGTATGTTTATAATATTTATTTTAAGAAAAAACAAAAAGGAAAAAGTAGCTTACTTTAAATAGCCTAAAAACTTGATCTGGATTCCTATCGCTTCAATATTATCGTTATTTAGTACTTTTCAAATCTTTCATACCCATAATTATGTGAATGGCATCATGTTTTATACTAATCTGAAATTTTGATCATATTATTTAATTTCACCTTGATGAATAACATTCATAATACTATAATGCTTAATATGTATGGCTTATACCCTACATTAATAGTTTCACATGTTTGGTTTTATTGTAGTTTTAGATGTATTTTTCATCCATTAAAAGACCTTATAAAAAAAGAAAATTATTTTTATAACACAATTTTATTTATATATTTTACAAACAGTTATATTTTCTTATAATGAATAAATAATAAATAATAAATAATATATTATACAGTTTCAACTGAAACTGTGTAGATACTGTTTTTAAATAATCAAAGATGTAAGAATCAATCTCAGTCAATATGGAATCAATGATTTCAAAAAAAGGCTCGATTATAAAAATATAAATTTTCAGGAAAAGCAAAAAAAGTAATATAATCAAAAATATTGAAGATGAGTAACAATGTTATTGTGAAATATCATTGTGTTGACACATTTTTTTTTTATATTATTGAATCTATATTTTAAAATATCATGGTGTTGACACAAAAGTAGATAAACATTGGGAGTCTCGGGTGATGGTCCTTTAAGAAACCCGGATATGTATTCTCTTTTGTATTGAGGTGATAGAACTAAGATTTTTACAACATATTTTGCATATATATATATATATATATATATATATATATATATATATATATATATATATATATATATATATATATATATATATATAATCTTTTCTTTTCTATAATAACTGTACATGTTTGAGTAGAGCCCTTTTCAAAATGACCAATTCAGTCATTCAAACTATGGAATCGGTTTTCACAGATTCAGTTGACATTGTTTCTAACTATAATAATATTTATTAACTATAACAAAAGATTATTTATTATCCATAAAAAATGACTATTTATTAACCTATAACAAATGATTATTTATTAACTTTACTGATTTGATTGTCATGTGGGTGATGGATATTATGATGTTTTTGTATTGTACTGCCGTCATTTAACAAAAATGATTATTTATGAACTTACTTTAATCATGAACATTCTATTTTATATTAAGTATATGGATAATCAAAGGACCTTCAAGCTGCTCTAAAAGACAATTTAGAAAGTAATATTAAAATAGTGGATTTGTGAGAGATTTTTTATATAATCAGCAGTATTAATTATCAATTTTGAACTTACATCAATTTAGCTGATAGTAAGAAGTAAATAAGGTGGTCATAGTCTATCTTTGACAACCATTCCTAAGTTACAGGAGAATTACACACTTCTGTCAGAGTCAACACTCTCTTCCAAAAAAATTGTATGGTATACCATTAAGCTGATTTATTTGTTACATTTCTAATCTACTGTCCAATACCTTTGCTTAATATTTAGAAAATAATAAAATAAAAAATCACAGACCAATATCTGCAAGAAAAATGAAGTTTAAAGGCACAAAAGTCAGCAAAATATTATGTTACATGAACACAATATAGATAAAAGATAAAATATATATATATATATATATATATATATATATATATATATATATATATATATATATATATATATATATGTTAGTATTAAATATGTCTTAACTTCGTATAAATATTACATTGGCATTAATTATACAATTAAATAAATTTTTGTTAAATAAAATATATTTAAAATTTTTGATATTTAAAAAATTTTGAAACATGACTGGCTTTTCTTGTGTAATTCAAAAAATGATAGCTAAAAATAATCTATATAACATTTTCTAACTTTATCAAAAATAATGTAGGACTTTTTTAAAAATAGGAACAAAACATTTAACATAATGTAAAAAATTGTAATATTTTGAGAATTGTTCGATTTTTACTTTGAATTTTTTTAATTTATATGGAATCGGACTTTATTTTTCAGTAAATAAATTAAAAAAATATTTGATTGATATGTATATTTAGCTGGAAGTGACGCTTTCATTAAGACATGACCCTTTTTTTTTAAGATGTGCTATTTTTGGCTCACTATATATCATTCTATTCATTCCACTCCTGCCAATTGCAAACAACCTGACTGGAGAGTAGGTAGCACTGCAGTACTAAAATACTCCTGTTCATTTATTTAAATTAATTACGATTAATATTTATTCATTAAACTTTCCTTCTTTTTTTTCAATAAGAATAACTAATTACTCACATATATTTTTTTTATTATTAATTTGACTATTTGACCATTTCAGTTAAACCAGAATGCGGTATCGTCAAAAAAGAAGTTGATGGGAAGCTTTCATTGGAATGCACTGTGATTGCCAACCCGCAGGAGGTTGACTTTACTTGGAAAATAAAAAATGAAAATGAGACAATCGACGAACACATAGAAAAAAATGGTCTCCAGAGCATTCTCACTTTAGAGACAAGAGTTGAAAACTTCAGAACCTACCTCTGTTTTGCTAACAACTCAGTCGGAGTTTCAATACCTTGTGAAATGGATGTATCAGGTAAATTAAAAATAATATTTAAACTGTTTTTAAGACTTATAAAACAATACTTTAACTGCAATGCATCAATGCCCTTTGAAACGTTATTAAACTTATTTTGTTGTATATGAAATCATTTGGAAAACAAATAGCATTTTCTAAATATTTTATATGCCAGCCATCAGAATTTAGTTGCTACAGTTCCATATATTGTTAAAAATGAAAGTTAATTTTTATAGAAAAAGAAAGAAAATCTTTGATTGCATGAGTAAATAAGTCATTGGGTGATGGGTATAGAATCCTGCTTCATCTTCCTTACAAATCATCTCTCACAAGCCCACTACCAATCAATCCACCCAGTCAAAATCTTGAATTTTTGACAAGAAAACATATTAAAACTCAAAAGACAAAAGGAAAGCCTTTGCAGAATTTAGGAATGTATAGTTCGTTTAATCGGTATATTTCCAATCTAGACTTAATTATAAGGTGTAAGTTTTTAAAATTGTTTCTGCCCAGATACAAAACAGATGGGTATCACATAGGTGTAGTTCATACAGAGCTTGAATGGGTTGACTGTTAGTTAAAGGAAATAATGTGATGTTCAGGTACACCAAAACCATTACAAGAAGTAAGAGTTATTTTAAAATAAAAATATGAACATTTATTTAAAACCTTATTGAGTAAGTTGTATTAAAAAAAAAAAAAACTCTTAAAATTTTCTTTTTTTTTTTCTTAATAAATGGTTTTACCTAATTATGTTTTGATACGTTTTTTTTAATTCTTATAGAACACTTTGTTGAAGCTAAACCTCAAATTTCAATTATGTGTCTTAAAAATATTATATTTAAAAGTTTTTTAGAAAAAGAAATATACATTTAATGTAAAAAAATATTTTCATTTGTTTAGCTTTCCAGGAGAAAAGTAGCCAATTTAGTGCAAAAGGTAGGAACTGGACGAGATATTGATCGTCTGTATTGGATCCACTAATGATTTTTTGCATCTTAGTTCTTTATACTTTTATAGAAATTATAATTCTTTTATTATTTGAGCAGAACCATGCATGCAGCAGCTGACAGAGATATTTTTCATAATATCTTGTATTCTGTGGATTATTGTGAAATAGTTAGGAATGTTGATTTTCATAGTTTAGAACAGTTTTCTGCTGTCTGGAAAATCCTTAATTTCATAGAATTTGCATGAATCTTGTAGAGAAGTGTTCCTCTTGTCTCATTAATATAGTATGACAACTTTATTCTAAACTTTTAGGATCATTAAAAAAGGGTTTTTAAAATTAAAGAAATTAATTTATCTTTTTTTGATCCTACACTTGATGATTATATTATTTTGTGTAATAATAATTTTCAGAAAACTATGCACACTGTGATGATGACACTTATTGACAGAATTACTATTTTTAAGAATAAGAATATTTTTTCTTGGCAAGTTTGTAAATTTAAATAAGCTCCACTCAGTTGCATATAAATATAGAAACAGTGGTTTTGTTAAAATTATCGAAATTATTATTGCAAAACTTTTCAACTGAAGTTTCATTATTTTCAAATATGAATTTTCATTGTCAAAAAATTTAGATGTGAAAATATATTTTAGGATACTTTTGTTTTTTTTTAATTACCCAACTATACAGTGGTTACTCCATTTAAATACTTTTTATTTTTTGAACAGATGTTGACAAGCAAAAGAATTTTTTTTTAAAAATAATTCTTTATACATTTTCTAAAAATGTAAATTCAACTGGCCATCTTTGAATGTTGCAATTCAGTATAATTTCAAGTTTGACTTAAACTTTCTCTAATTTCAATTTCAGCGTTGTGGTGTCCTTGCTTTGCATCAAAGGATTCTATGTTAAAAAAATAAAATTTATCACCTGCATGAATAGTTTAGTCCCTAAGAATTCACCTAAATGTTCTTCTTTAATTTACTACAATTATGTTAAAGTTTCTGTTGTGATTGTATGATTATTGGTGAATTCTTTATGCATGTGTACAATATATATCTATTGATTTTTTTTTAAATTATATATTTTTGATTTATAGAGTTAGTATATTAAATTAAATCAAACAGAGGTTATTTGACATTTAATTGAATTTAACAGTTATTTCAATAATATTTATTATTTTAAAAAATATTAATTGTAAATTTGGATATACCATTTGAAAATAGTTTTACTATTAAATCTCTTTAAACAATTTTCATATTATTTTTATATAATCATTTTACATTTTAAGCTCTTTAACTTTTTTGATAAAACAATACTAATTAGTTTATTGTAATTATTGCAGGGAGCATGAGTTGGTGGGCGAGATTGGAAAATGAAAACCTCATCATACTTTTAGCTGTTATTCTGTTCATTATCCTCATGGTCATTCTTATTTGTGTTGTCATCATCATCGTGTGCAGAAGAAAAAGAGCAGCTGATAAATGTGAGTACTCAGAAGGCAGTGTCATTAACCTTCCACTTATCTTAGAAGTTAATGAGGGACATCAATTCGAAAATATGACTTTCCCTAATCAGATAATGTTTCAAAAAGAACACAATTCGTAAGTGGTATGATGTTGCTGGCTTAAAACCTTAAGGTAACATGACACGTGACCAGTATTATAATTTTGAATCTGATAGCCTGAATAGTCTAAAAAATATGCATGTATAACAAAATAAAGACTTTAACCTGAATTGCATTTTAATTTTAGTATTAGCTTAAAAACTTATTCTTTTATTTAACAAACACAAATATGAATGCTTTTTCCAGCTTATTTCATTTCATAATTAATATTGCTAAACATTTAATATACTAAGTCGTTTGTGGTGTTTTTTTTTTTCACATTTTTAGATAATAATACAGTGGAGCTGGAAGATAGAGAAAAGTAAGTTGATTATGCCATATTATCTCTTATATATTTAATTTCATCTTGTTCTTCCTCTGTTCTATTTCAATATCTTGTGAGAAAATTCTTGGAGTAGGGTATCTGTGCTTCTTTCAAATCTCTCAGCAGTGAAGTCTCTTTTATCAAATAAGAGGCAGGTTTATCTACTGTGACATATACTTCTTCAGTTTTTATATATTATACATCAAACCTTCATGTAGACAAATAAAGCATCATATTGATTAAAAAGTGAAATCGGAACTTAAAAGAATAGTGCATCATTCTTTAAAAATCAGCTCTCAGGATTTCGTTTTCCCGCTTTACATAGATGATACAATAAGAATAAGGTTTCCAAAGATTTTTGTAATAAAGTTACGCAATCCTTTGATTTTTTTGCAATGATCTCCCTATCCATAGATTTACATTTTAAACCTAGGAGCAGTAGAGAATAAGTTGAGTCTGAATCTAGAGAAAACAAAGTCAATCCTCAATGGTTCAAACCCTTACCTAAATGCCTTTTACTACTATCCACTGATTTTCCTCAAAAACCATCCAATTCATTTCCAAAATTCAATTAAAAACCTTGAAGTAACTTTTGATCAATATCTTTCTTGGACTAATCATATCTCCCAAATCATGAGGAAATCTATTTTTATTATTAAACACCTTTTACATTACCGCGATTCATTACCATGATGTACTCTACAACTTTTTGTATCATATCTCATTTTTCCCTACTTTGACTACGGATGCATAGTATATGGAGGACTGTCTGGTGAGCTCGAAATGAGATGTAAAAGACTAATTTTCGGGACCCCCAAACGTTCTCATATATCTCACAGGTATTTTGAAATTGATTGGCTTTATCCCAAAATCCGACGTCAATACTTTCTTAGTGCACTCATATTTCAATCCTTGAAAAAAAAAAAGAAGCTATATTCATCCATAGCTCCATCCACCTCTTAAATACTAGAACCCAACCCATCAACATGTACACTCCTTCGCATCGAACTGTATCCTTCAAAAAACCTTTTATTATCCATGGTTACTCTTTATGAAATTCATTGCCCATCTCAAATGCGGAAATGCTCTTCTCTAACTTCCTTTAAACATCATCTTTTTCTTTTCCTCCTGAATTTTCAATCTTCCGAGCAAATGTAAAATAAGAATATTTATGAAGTAGATATAATAATAGTATACGTAAGTTGCATCATTTTACAAGATTTCTCATATACTTTGTAATTCATAATATCATTATTAATCAATTGTCATAGACAGACAATTGTTCTATGAATTGCACTCATATGGTATTCTTAGTGGACAAGTCGCCTAAGAATAAATAAATAATAAATAATGTTTATTTTCTTCTTCTTCTTCTAAAATCAACAAATTAACCAAGAAAGATGGAGGTGTCATGACAATTAAATAGATAATGTACATTTAACTCCTAAATATTAATAAGTATCAAGCGCGCTGAATAAAAAAGTTGGGTGAACTGAAATGGAATATAAGACATAAGGAAAGGTATATAAGTTAACTTACATTAAGTTAACTTTTTGTGAAATAGATAAAGTGTATAATATGTCATAGTATATAAACCAACCTATATTTGAAATTTCCTCATTACTTTCCTTTCTGTCGATGTAATTCAATAAAAAGTGAATATGTTGAATAAAATGTTGCATGAGCATGTTATTATAGCGCTTCTCTGCAAAATTCCTTTCCCATTACAAAAAAAAGAGATAATTAACGGTGTCATTATTGCGACCTGTTGAGAGTATCTAGTTCGTTAATCGTCAAAATCAGTTGAAAGTAAATAATTTAGGAGCATTTTAATTTTAAATAAAATAGATATTATATGAGGTTCCATTTTTACAGTAACATTGCCATGTTTGTCATGAACAACTACACGTTTAAGTGAGTACATTTAATATAAATTTTATCCATTTTAGGCATGTCAGATATAATTATGGCATATATTACTATTTTAATAGAACAAAAAATTTTATTGTCCAAAAACTTTTTTAACATTAAATTAATTTCATCTTAGAGCTTAATTCTTAAGTAAAGATTTTAAATTCATGAAAAAGACAGTGTCTACAGACTTCGTTATATAACAAACCCTATCCTTTTGAATCAATATTTAGTGTTATACAATATAATCATTTTAATAATCTATGATTTTATAATAAAGTATTTCAACATAAATATTTAAACTATTAAACTAATACCTATACAGTTTAAAAAAAAAAACTACACTCCAATAAACAGAACCCAATCTATCCCCAACTTCAAAAACCCAAGTACTAATTCTTCTGTTAGTAATAAATAAGTGAATGCTCGGGAAGAAATTCATCCCAGTCTCAAAATTAAAATTAAAATTAATTATGAAACAAGAAAAATTTTCTAAAATAAAAATCAATATATCAAAAATAGTTCTGACTATAAAATCCTGATTCTCTCTCTGTGAACCTGAAGTTAACAAATAAAACTTCTTTCTCTCTGGTTTGTGTTGTCATTCATTTCTTTTAGATTAAAGATTTTTGCTGTTCCTATTGATTTTAATTGGCTGACTAGACAATTTTGAACAGCTAATTTCTCCTAATGAAATACTCTAATATTTTTTTAGTAATAACGATATAATTGGAATAACAATCTTAGAGGATCTTTAAGAAACATTTTCAAAAGACCATATAAGCTCTATTACTATACATCAGCGCGAACAAGTTTGTTTCTTTCTTCAGCCACTTCCTAGAAAGAATAAATAAGATAAGAATAAATATTTACGAACGTGAAAAAAGAGCTTCTGCTATCCATTACATCATTGAATGTCTTGGAGGATGGATTTTTGCTGAAAATAGTAAAGAAATAAAAATAATATAGAAATAATGGATAGATGAATATTGCAACGCCATCTTAGATATATTGATAAATTATTTCATCCTCATTTATCCTAAAATTAATGATTCTATGAAAACAACCAGTAAAATATTTCTAATTAGAAAAAGAGACATTCAAACCACTCTCCTTCTCTTGGCTTACCTCCCAGTCTTGGAGGCGTTAAGTATGCAGGATAGAACACTCTAACAAAGAGCAAAAATTCAGAATTATCTTCTTTTTTTTCTAATCTGTGATTTTTACTCCTCATTGTCTGGATTACTAGGCTATTTCTCTAATTAAAAAATATCCCATCCTTCAGTTCAATTATCCTAATATTTCATTATTGAATACCTATCCATTTTGGGGATATGAACAGTTTAAATTATAATGCTGAACCTGTCTTTCAACTTGGTTTGTCATAACGGTTAAAAAAAAGTTACCAGATCCATATCCAATTTTTTAAACTAGAATTTTTTTTTTTTAACCAAATTGGTTTTAGACCAAATGAAGTCCTATTAATCAACAAACTTTAACAATTTTGTTTGATCTATAAAAAGAACAGATTAATCTCTGTTTAATAAAGAAATTGATTGTTAATTGAAATTGAATCACGTAGTATCAGTGCCAGAGATCTGAATTGCATTGATTCAATAATCCTAAATGATTGTCACCGAAATTTCATTGTCATTTTTTAATTGAATCTTATTTGTTTACTAAAAGTAATTTTGCTCATAGTTTCTTTCTTATGAGATCTTAGCTGAGATTTAAATTTAAATAACAGTAAATTACACTTTATGCGTCTTACGTAGTTCTAAAATTTTAATATATTTGGCATGCCTGAATTTTATTATATTTTGCTAGTTTATCCCTTATACTACCCAGAGGCTGCACATCCGTCATATAATTATCATTATTTTTCGTTATTAAAAACCATCATATTCATTTATTTTATTTATCTCTATCATCCATTTTCCATCTTAGTGCTTTCACCTAAATCAAAACTCCAAATTTCTTTCGGCTTTCCTTGACTATTGTTTCCTGTTATTCTTTCTAATCTATCATTTAGTTTGCATGTTTTTATTTTTAATCGTTATTTCTATTTTTTTATGTTGACTAATTTCTAAAGGAAATATTTTCATGTGAACATAAGTAACTTAATATAGATGAATCCTTCAATATATGAATTTATTCCCTGTTTCATACTTTACTATCCAATAGAGGATAGTTAAATAGATGTCTTGAAGATGGGCATATTTAAAAATCTTTCAAAACTGTTAATTTTTTTTATCATAATGTGTATCTCTGATTCACTGGTTGTTTATAGACATAGACATATAGTGTGTGTTTATGCAAACACACATTTATAGATATTAATATGCAAACAGTGATTCAAACCAACACAAATGACTTTGATTAATAAAAAAAAGTTTTGAAAATTATGTTACATATCCACTTCTTCTAAAACACCTATTCAATTATATAATTGAACTGCTAATTGTAATTTAAAGCAAATAAACTTGTGTGAATTTACCCACAAGAATAATATATATAATTATTCATTATGATCTAAAATTGGGAATTTATTGAAGGATATAACTTGCCACCCACTACTAATCTATTTCTTCTGCTGAAACCAGGACTGTATACTCTTTTTTAGAACATTTACTAAAAATAAAAATATCCAGAATTAATATATTAATAATTATATCTGTTATTTTTATAATATTCCCTGCATCAATTGTACCAACAATATATTTTCTATCTAACCAAATTCTATGCTTATCGCAGCAATTAGATTTTGTTTGTTTATTTTAGTTCAATGTTTGTTGTAAAGGTTATGATATAGCTTTAGTTTTAGCTTTTTATCATTCTTTGCTATTAGTAATAATTACATTGAATAAGTAATCCCTGTCATCTTATAATTGAATTATAAACTGGAGGTAAAGATTATAAGAGAATTCTTTCCTAGACATTCTTATTTACATTAAAATAATTGTTTACAAGATAAAGCTTGAAAAGGCTTATAAAAAATCACTTGTTTCATGTTTTTGAAATAGTTTTCTTAAGAAAAAAGAATAGGTAATCTGAAATATAGATACTTTCTGAATTTTGTAAACAAATAATTCAGTGAATAAAGCAGCATTCTATTTCTTTCAAGATTTTATTATTTTACTTTCTAAGTTTTATGTGTATATAGAGATAATAAAGAAATATCTAAACAGTATATATTTATAAATTTTGAATTTATTTATCGTCATAGCTAAACAAGAGGAACAGTCCTGGTGTGACTAATAGATAGCTTCATTATCCTTCATTGATTTTTGTAATAACCAAAATCCACAGCCAAATAATTTTTTGATGATAAATTTAAATGATATCTAACAAATTATATGAAACAATAACTTTTTATTTTTACTTATCTGATATCCATTTCTTGAATAAAGCTAATATTTTTTTATTGATGAATGGTATAAATAAACATTTCTTCTTTCAATTAATTCTCAGTTCGCACAACAATATTTTCATTTTTGCTGATGAATAGACATTAAATTAAAAATTATTTTTCTTCTGAAATTATGTTTAAAAAAGTATCATAATATTTATCCTAAACCACAACAAATATGTTTAACATTAAAAAAAAAAAAATTCATTCTAAGAAAATTAAACATAATAATCATGCATTTAACTTTTATATAATGTATAAAAAAAAATTCTTATAATAAATCTACTTTGTCTCTCTTTCTTGAAATTAAATGAAGATATTTTTTTTTTTCAATTCTTGATTTTTAAACATAGTTGGAACTATACTGGTTGGTTATGCATAATTTTTTTTTTCTCAATATAAATATACAAAGAAAAAAAAAAAAATACCAAAAACCAAATATTCTTCCAATTCATATCCAAAAATGAATATTGCATTACTAAATTTAGTTTCTTTATACTGTTGTGAAAGATATTTGATGCAAAATTAATGAAGGAAATGAACCTATTCAGTCAATAACAATTATTTCTCCCGCTCGTGCATGCATTATATGTAGTTGAGATATGTGAGTGTCAGTCCTGAAGGTAGCTGCAACAACAACAACAACAACAACACATCAGGCTCAAGGTCAGGACATGGAAGGGGAAAGTGGCCGCTGAGGCCTGGTGTCCTCGTTCACGTCAACACTAACCACAGCCTCTTGGCGAGCTCCGGTCAGAGCGGCCCACTTAATGAGAGCCAGGAATCAAGGGCGACCAGAATAAAGAACATGTTTTCTCCAGACCAAGTCGACAAAATTAAAACTGGGACAATGCCTGGAGTATTCAGCTCCAGAACTGGAGGTAAGTAATGAGGCTCGTGAAACAAAACAGTAAAACAGATATAAATATAATAACGATTAGTTTTAATTAAAATTTAACCCTGTAACTATAATTAATGAGGCATTTTTAGTATCCAGTAATTTCCTAAAAATTTTTTTAAATTTTGTGATTTTAAGTTGTCTTTTTTATTAATACCAGAAATAACAAAACACTACCATGATAAGTTGTTATAGATAATTGAATAAGCAACTGTTATTCTTATAGATTTCAAATACAAATTTTACAGTCCAAATCAAAAAGGATTTCCTCATAATTTTGTTAAGATGTGAATGTTGCTTTGTTTGAATAAATTTAATGCATTGCTATTACTTGATATTTCTAGTTTTAATATCATGTTTCCACAACATCTCATTCACCAGATAGATACAAATTCTAATCTTTCAGATTAAGGAATGAATGTTAAAGAAAAAAGAAAATGAAAAAATATGTACAAAAATCATCTGTTCTGTTTTCATAATTTTTTAAAAACATTTTGGAACACAATATCATTTATACTATTTGGCTTATGTGTATTAGTATAATTATTTTTTATATATGTATTGTTCTTCTTTTATTTTTTTTGGTTATTTTTTTCTAAATTGGTTTAACTAAATTTCAGGTTAAAGTTTTTACAATATTGACATTATTGATATATAATATCAAAAGCTGAATGAGTTTGATGATAAAAAATTTTAATGCCAACATCATACATACTGTTCAACTCGAAAATATTTTATCAGATGATAATTAACAAATAAATCTTGCTATTAATATTTTAATTCAGATAGTTAAAATGTTAATTTAAAAGTTAATTTTTTAATGTAAAGAAATAAAAGTTGTGTCTGCACTAACTTTAACTGTGTGAAATTTTGACAGTAAGAATAAACCTCAATTATCTGCTATTTGATTTGACTTATCATCATTAACTTCAAATCAACCAGACTTAGTAAATATATATAAAATCTTATTTTATTAATAATATTACTCAATTAAATGAATTAAGTTATTGGAGCAATATTAAAGTGGGAAATAATATTTTTTTAATTTTTATTTTTTAGGAAAATGAGCTTTTCTTTGTATTAAACATTTTTGGTTGTTTTACTTTATATTACATTTTGAGTCAAGAATAAAAAAAATAAATAACAAGGAATATATTATTTAATACAAAAAACTGAAATTTCAAGATCATACAAGGGCTATTTTAATAATTATTCACTAAAAGATTATTAATTAATCCAAATGAATATTATTTAACTAATTAAGTACCCCTTCTTCACTCCAGTTAATTGAGGTTTATGTAACAGTGTTGATATAACAGAAGTCTGCAGCTTCAGCATTTCTTCTTGTATTAAGGCTTAATGTGATTAAATTTCCAATTAAATACTAACACCTATTCCATAATAACTTTTTTATATGTTTTCATTTGTAAAAGTTTTACTTGCCAACTCAATAAAAATGTATTTTATTTTTACTCTTCCAAATTTTTGTAAAAAGAGAAAGTTGATCTTTGAAAGGTTTTGTAAGCATATAGAGCTAAAAAAAAAATGTCTTCAATCAAAAAAAAATCAAAGCATACTCAAGTAAAATTTTCAAAAGAAAACATATTTCTGTATACTTTGTTTCTGTTTACATGTAGTCCAGATATGTAGAACCAATATTATAATTTTTACAATCAATACTTATTAATTTCCTCTATTATATATAAAAACTATATTTCCTCTTAGAACTGTCTATTGTGATTGCTGCTATGGAATAATAATTAGTTGCACATGTCTGGTCTAGCATGTTTATAATATACCTGTCCGTTGCATAAGTCATGTTTGTTTGACACTTGCATGTCTGTATGTTTTTGCCTACTGTCAAAAAGTCGTCACATTCAAGCGACTTGATCCTGCATTGGAAGCGGGGACACTGAGAAAGCTAAAAAATTCGACTAATGTCGGTATGTATTACTTTATTAATTATTTTAAAAATGTGTATAAACATTTTTTTATTAATTTAAATTTAATTATAAACTTTTTTAAAACTCCAATGTTTGTACTTGAAAAAAGCAATGTAGCATTATCTGAACAATCATGAAAATTATTCCTCATGGCAATGTGCTCAATTTAAAATGTATATCTTGTAAATATTGGCTTGATATAGGAGGTAAATGAATTGGTAGCAGATGCTTGTGATAACTTTGTAACCATTAATTAATTTAATAATAATAAAGTTATTATAATAAAACAAAAAATCTTTGAATCAGCTATAAATGTTAAATAAATGTGGGTTCCACAATAAAGAGGTAGTCAATAGAAATTTAGCTTCTGTAGGTCATCATGTGTGCCACCATGCTAGTGGTGCCACAGCTGAATTATTTATTTAATATGTTGAATTATTTTCATAATTTAATATAAACATTCCCCGTAACTTGTTACTATCAGTTGCCAAATAATTTTATACCCTACTAATGTCTTCTCCGATGCCTCTTGATATATCCTTAATGAAGAAAGCAGAAGTTGAATTTGTTAGGAGTACTTCCTGGTCTCATTCAACAATCTTGATGATTCTATAATTATGTTCGATATGGCCTATTTAATTTATATTATAAATTAATCATCATTAGCATCATCATCATAATCTAAATCCCAAAGGACCGCTAAGCAATGGGGTAACATCCTGCAGAGTCTGGACCAAGTGTCATGTTCTTGTGCCACTTCTCTTCTACTAGTCATATTTCTTTTCCCAACTGCCTACTGGACAATGACATCGTTATATTAATTATGATATATTCTTATTATGAAATTTCATAATATTGATGATTAATTCATTATGTTTGATATGGCCAATATAACTTATATATATTTATAATATTAATTATAAAACAATTTCATTTGTTGTCACAAAGATAGGTTTAATTATTATCATTCCTTTAATGATTTCTTACATTAAAAAAATAATAAAAATAAAAGTTTATATATACACTCAACAGCAAAAAAAACCAGACACTCAGATTTGGTCTCATAATTTTGTTAAATAAGTTAATCTTTATAATTTATGGTTAGAAATGGTAAAGTTATAAGTTATTTACACACAATCTGCCACAAATGAATAATTTTTATTAATTATTAACAAAAAATTATGAAATAAAGAAAAATAAGAAATTAACAGATTTTTAAAAAACTTTATTCTTCATTTTTATCTGGTTTTCTGACAAGGGATGTTCTTCTAATAGCAGGTTGTTCTCCCTCTTCTGCGGCGAAGGGCCCTAATCCTGTCAAGCATAGAAGAAATTAAAACAATCCAATAAATAACAAAGAAGTTGAATTTGTGAAATTTCAGTTTTAGGATTTGTTTTTTTTTTTTTAATTATTTATTGAAATTTACAACTGTATATACAAATAATAAAATACATCAAGTAAATGTGATGAAATAGATCAAAATGACACGTCACTTGTTTTTAAAGCAACTACCCATTGGTAGCACTTATTAAGGTTCTACATGATGAAGCACTATAGTAGAAGGTCCCGAGGCTATATTTTTTTCAGGCGCCTCGGAGGGTTATCTGAAATGGAATGAGAAGCAAGTTGTGATACTAATGGATTTGAATGGTTGAGGAGTTTGCTGTGAAAGGATTGATATCTGCTTTGAGCTAAGTCAGAAACATAAGTTATATTAAGATCTTGGTGGATAAGTTTGTTTGTGACGAAGTAAGGAGCATTTAGGATTTTTCTAAGGATTTTGGATTGTAAGGATTGGATACGAGATGAATTGAATGGTTTAGTGGAGCCCCAAAGCTCAACTCCGTATGTCTAAATTGGTCTAATTATTGTCATGTAAATGAGTCTTTTGTAATTAATTGGAAGGTTGGAGCGTTTTTCAAGTAAATGTTGAAGTAGTCGATAGCGACGGGCAGTTTCTTGTCGTTTTAGTCTTGTATGTGGATTCCAAGTAAGACGTTTGTCGAAGAGTTGAGGGACACAAACTCTTTTTCTTTAGATTTATTTCCATGCCCTTTTCAGAATACTGCTTAGAGTTTCCTCAGCATGTCTTCCAGATCACATTCCTCCGTGGCAATGAGTTGATAAACTCCTGCAATTTGTATTATGAATTAGATATCTTGCAAAATCTCCAAACCCATGTGTTAATATTTCTCTCCTATTTCTAGTAAAGGTTGTTTAATAACCATGTTAACGAGAGTAGGTGATAGCAGCACTTTGATTTAATCCTTTGGTGATGTGTAATGCTGAGGGGACATGATATCAAAACTTTTTTTTTTTAAATACTTTTGTATACAATTATGCCTTATTTCAGACTATCACTTATCTCTGACAAACGGTGCTTTCCACCCAGATGGCAATGGCGAGGAGGATAAATTAATGAATTACCAGTCAAAATGTCCTAAAAGTAAGTTTGTAATAGGTTAGAACCACTAGCGCCAGGTCGGTGATCGAAAACAGAACGATGGGCTGGCAATAGGTTATTCTAGTAACAGTGAGAAACTGTTGTAGAACTGGAGTGATTGTAATAACTGCAGTGATTCTAAAAAAATAACTGGCGTTATTGTAAGTGCAGTGATTCTAAGCGTTAGTCCTATGTAGCGGATCTGTTCAACGGGGATTAGTGGAACATCGTTAAAGGATATTGTAGGACAGGAAGTTGTGGGTTTACGACGGCAGATGAAGGTTATTTGATGGGATTTATTTGGATTTATTGTGATTCTCCACTTTTGACACCATTCTTGAAGTTTTATGATATGGGATTGGAGTGTCTAGGAGGCAATAAAGGGATTATTTTTTACTGATAACACATATGTATCATCAGCATATGTGGTGAGGATGGTGCTAGGATGCATCGGGATGTCAGCTGTATACACCGTGTAGAGGATTGGACCTAGGATACTTCCTTGAGGAACACCTGCAGATTGGGTAAAGAGAGAGGAGTAGGAAAAGTTATGATTAACTTTGAAGGTTCTATCACTAAGATAGGAACGGATGATAAGGAAGTATATAGGAGGTAGGAATTTTCGTAGTTTGTACAGCAGTCCCGGGTGCCAGACTCGGTCAAAAGCTTGTTCTACATCGAGAAAGGCTCCCATGTAGTACATTTCGCGCTCCAATGCGGAGGAGACAACGTCCACCACACGATGACATTGCTGGATTGTGGAATGTGATGTTCGGAATCCAAACTGGTGGTCTGGGATTATGTGATTGGAATCTAGGATAGGATACAAGTGTTTTAAGATGAGTTTTTCTAGGATTTTATCCATAATTGGCAAGAGAGAGATAGGACGATATGAGGAAGGGTGTTCTGGTGGCTTTTTGGGCTTGGGTATCATTTTGACTATGGATACTTTCCAAGGATCAGGAAAATATGTTGTTCGGAGTACAGCGTTATATATGAATGTTAAGAACAGGATGGCTTTCCAAGGAAGGTGTTTTAGGATAAAGGAATTATTTTTTAAAATCTGTTCATCATTCCTTTAAGACAGGAAGATATCTATTTATCAAAAAGTATCATCAAAGTATTTTTTTTCTGTGCCGTTTCACACCATATTTAACAAAATGTTGAGACCAAAGCCGAATGTCCGTTTTTTTTTTCCTGTTGAGTGTAAATATAATTTTAGTCATGATCTAAAAATATTTTATGTATGATATAATTTTTTTTTTTTTTTTCAGTTCCTAATGCGGCCAACAAAGACAACAAAAATACTTCTCCAAATGATGCACTTCTACCACCAGAATCTGATAAAGCATTCTATGAAAATCTTCCTTTCCACAATATGCAAAATCCACCAAACAAGGTAAGCTTGGGTAATTTGATAATATCAATAAAGTTTAATGTCCAGCTTTTCATAATATTTTAATTTGTCAAAAAATACTCTTATAATTGGACAAGAAATTCAAATTTGAAAGACATGTAAGACTTTTTTTATTGATTAAAACAGGTATTTTTTTAAAATGAATAATAATATCAAAGCAGTTTAAGCTCTAACATGTTTGGGTTTGACTTTTTTTTTTTTTATTGTTATTTATTTAATGAATAATTAATTTTTTCAGTCTGTATACTATACAAAATTAAACTAAAAAAAAACTAACTAAACTAATTTTGCTTTGTTGTTTACTAAATATTTAAATAGAATAGAATACTTTGATTACCTAATTAAAGCATTTACTGAATAGAAGAAAATTTATATTGACAGCCAAGTCGACCACCGAGTAGATTGAGCTCAGGATATGGTTCTTCAAGAAGCCAACAAAGAGTACCAACTCGCAAATTTCTTACCGTACGCCCTTTAGGAGCTCGTACTAGGCATTGGCCACAGTTCAGGAGCCTCAGGTGTTCTCGGACTGGAGGAACAACCCCAGTTCCAGCTCCAAGACAGTTCCTTCCAAGGCCGCCTCTGGGAAGGCACCTTTATCAAAATGTTCCTGTGCCAATAGTTCCTAATACTGCATCTCGAACAACAAGAGATACAGTTGTTCAAAATCCTGCCGAAAACTTGAGCTCTACAGCTGAGTTTTCAAGTCCAAATCAGGAAATACAGACTTCTGATCCTAATGTTCATGAGGATCAAGTTCCTAATTGTAAAATTAAAGAGGTTAGTGTGAAGTGATAATCTTTGTCTGGGAATTCTTATCTTCTTGGTGGTGGATCTTCTCTTCTATCATTATGTACCTCAATTATTCTAAATTTGAAAACAAATAATAGTGTCATTTTTTGTTTTATTTTACTAATTAATGCAATGTTAATGGCTTTCTTATGTATGTCAATTCAATATCTGCAGTCATTCCTTTCATTTATCTGATATAGAAATGCCACATTACTATTCTATAAAGCAATCATTCATAATTCCTCACATACTAGATTAAATAAAAAGTATGTGCACTATTTAAATATTTAAAAGTTTTCATTTATAAAAATATGAAGGTTTTTTTTTTTTTCCTTTATTTCTTTATTTATTAATTAAAGCATACTAGAATTATTACATACATGTATATCAAATTAGATATCAGACAGTTTTTCAAAGAGAACTTGACAAAGTAGTGTTTTAAGTGATTTTAGTTTCCTGGAACTTTATAAATTTATAATTTGTAATTAATCTTTATGTTCTATATAATGCATAATCAGATGTCATTAGCCTTCCCCAGCATCATATTGAGTTATAATAAAATACCACACTAAGAGTTTTTAAAGTTGAAAAATGTCTAGAGCAATAACAAACAGTAGACCTCTGAAATGCCTTCTAAATTAAAATACCTAACAAAATAGTTTTTATATGGTATGATAATAAAATACCACTGTGAAGTTATAGATGTATTACTAAAGCCCCTTTGGAGCAATCCATATTGGAGTCCTACTCATCATGTAAAAGTAGGCAAGTTGTAATGTCAATTGTATGAAAGGATACCATTGCCACTACAACTTGCCTACTTATACATGATGAGTAGGACTCCAATATGGGCTGCTCAAAATATTTTTCTTATTGTGAACAAAAATGCACTTATCTAGTTTTTCCCAAATGGTGCAGAAATATGGCTAATGGTTGCCCTATTTGGTGTTTTTAATACCTGATGGGTGCTTGAAGTATTAGGTATATTGTGTTAAAATTAATAAAACATGAATAACATTCTTATATATTTTTAATTACTTTATGTTAATAAAGTGAAGTTTTTGGATTAATACTAAAAATTCAAGATTGTCTTTTTCAACTTAAAACTTTTTGCCAAAAAAATTTAAAATAAAATTTTGCTTGGATTTTATTGATATATATATTAATATTCTCAAACACTAATTATCGAAGTAATAGTGTTGCTGAGGTTTTTATAAGAATGCTAATAATTTATATTTTTTATTTTTATTTGTAATGCAAACTAATTCATTTTTAATAACAAAATCTAACATACTAACTTGCATGTGTTTTTAACTAACTTGTTATCAGAGACTGCAAAGTTCAAGTTGTGAAAGGCGAGCTCGGCCTCGGAGGAAGCCAGCTCACCACGGAAGCGCAAGGGAGATTGGTGGGCCATCGTTGAGAGATGAATACTCTAAATATAAAACAACTCCTCATAGTTCGAGGAACAGTTCTCCTCCGAGGGTGAGCCATCATAGGACGCATAGGGCCCACCACACTAGTCCAAGGAACCATGCAGAATATGCGTTTATTAAGTTCCACGATGTTGGGCAAGAGATAGATGTCTGAAATTAAGGTTTGTTTTAAATTACATTTGGCAATCAAGAATCACACTTGTAAAATTTCAGCTCTCAATTTTTTTTTCTGATCTTTCCTTCTTTTATTCTTAACAGCCTCACACTTGTAATATTGCTTTGGTATCAATATTAATAAACTTGGCATGCCATTCCTTATAATTACATTGTAGGAATATTTTAGTTCTAAGCATCTTAATATACCTCTAAGACATCTTTAAGATCAATTTATTATTCTACTATTGGCACAACTGGAGTATATATCTGCTCTTGGTCAACTTAAAAGTTGCCAACCATGCTTAAAATTAGCTATTAAGGATCAATAGTTATTTTATTTATTTTAAGCTAAACGATGTACAGTAACACCTACTATAAACTAAATGATGTGTTTGTATGTTACATTTTATAAAATTCATTAAATGAAAAATCCATCTTTTTAATACGCTTTTATTAACTTGACCCATATGTAACGGAATCTTTCATCATAATTTTCACCGATTTCCAGAAATCTGGTAAACTTGAAAATTTTCACACGTGTCAAGGTTCGATGACAATACAATGATTGCAGAAATTTTTTCTAAAGTTCTCACATAGTCCAGTCAAATTACCCCCAAAAAAGGGGGCGTGCCTTGTAAAAGGTGAAGTTGTAGGTTTTATGTTTTTATATGGTCCAGATGGTCCTAGAATAAAATAACAAAAATCTAACTAAATTTGCTAAGGGGAAAATTTTAGGGGGGCAAAAAAACTCATACTGTTTGCACTTTTTTCAGACTTTGCAAAAAAACATATACCAAAATGCTTTTAATCATAAAATGTGATATTTACAAAATTAAAGTATATTAAACTGTGCGTCTAAAGACATCACTTAAGCTGAATTTGATTTAGGCCTTTAGCCACAATCGATTGTCAAAAATTGATGAATTTTGCCAACTGTTTTGGTCATGTTTAAGAATCTTTAACACAGAAATGAGTAATCCAATCAAAACATTTTGTACACTAAAAGTTGTAGACAATTAGATTTTGTGCAAGATAGGATTTTTTTAAGACAGAATTTGTCCATTCCTACTCTGATGTGTCAATAAAACTAAAAATCGTTGGTTGATTTTGGATAAACTTTGTTAAAATTGGGACCAAACCACAAAAAGTAAATGGAAATTAGTTGAATGTTGGAAGTTGCTCACAGCCCTTAACTTTAAATGTAGTAAAACGTTTTCCTCCAATGTAGATTGGTCAGAGAAGGAGAAGAAAGGGTTGAAAATCATATGTTCTTAGTTGTTTGATCAAATAACTGGAAAACCGTTAGTTTTAGCACATTTCATTTTATACAATATTAAAGCAAAACAAATTTGGTTATTTTCATTTTTTAGCTCAGATCAATAGTTTTAGAGCTGTTTGTTTATTTCGTTTAACGTCACTTTATGCTGCTATGGCTAATCGGACGATGCTACGGTGGGAGTCCTAAATTTTGCCTATCCAGGTATAATTAGGATAGGGATCTTTAACGAGTACCTGACATCACACAGGCTCAGGACCCCCATTTTACGTCCCTTCCGAAGGACGGCATAGCTAAGGATTTTTTACTCCCTTTAAAAAATCCTAAGGTCATCTGCTGGGCTGCGAACTCGCGATCTTGGGTTTAGTAGGCTGCTATGCTAACCACTACACCACAGGTGACCCCCAGTTTTAGAGCTTTGAGGAAGAGGAAATATAATATTTTGTCAAAAACTGTAAAATATCTCATTAAACTTAATTTACAGGGGCAAATTTCAGTTTTTCATATAATTTTGAATACAGCTAATATTCTTCTGAATATTATTTAGTCCCTAGCCATTCAAACAAGTTTTTTATTAGATGAGAGGGAGAGGGTGAAATTTATATGTTCTGCAAATAATGTGGTGGCCGTTATGCTTAGAATTTATGTTATGTTCTTTTTTCTTTAATGCTAAGTAAATTTATATAAAAAATTGATCCAATACATTCTTTTGCTCCGACTAAGAGCATGATGATGTATGTTGTAGAGTGCATGAAATATGTGATAATTTTTGACTTCAGGGTTTTTTTTTTTGGAGTAGTTAGTAGATAAATATACTATAAGTCCTCGCCCCAGGGGGATGAACATACTGTGGGGGGAGGGAAGACGTTCTCATTTAAATATGTTTAATATATTCAATCACTCCACAACATTGTTCCTATATCCTCACTAGAATGATCAGAATATAAGAAAATATTTGGATATGTTTGCAGGTTAACTGTATACCATTCACGGGACATCAGTGAATTTCGTTCTTCTTTACTGATAATAAAATCTTACCGATGGAAGATAATTAAAAAATGTTAATGGTAATGATTGTGGCCCCATAGATGTCGCTCCGGCAATATAAATAGAAGAACATGATTGCTCGAATTTTATATATTCATACTAGCATTCCCGTCGCGGCTTCGCCCGCCCTCATAACTAAAGATAATTAACTAAAAATTAAAGTTTTATTTGTTTATCGATAAGATTCTTGTATTTTAGCATGTGGTTGAGCATTATTTCTTCAATGATTTTTTAGCAGTAATTATTAATCTAGTTATAATTGCACTGATCAGGTGGTTGAAGATTACATATAAGCACCATTAGGCATAAAATTTTTAACTTTAATGTATGAATTGGTAATTAAGATGGATAAAGACTATTAAGAAACTCTTGCGGAAAATAAACTGCATTATCAGTGCTTACGACAAAAGGCCCGTGAATCATATTTTTACACACGATATAAAAAAGCAAAGGATCTACATTTTGAGTTAGTAATAATTTGTATTCGGCAGAAATAACTTTATTGATTTCATCTGGTTATATGTTGATTTCGAACTATAAAAGTATATGACAGTGTGGCAAACCTCGTTCCTGCCTCTCAAAATTGTACATTTAAATTTTAGTTATTCTAAATTTTACCATTGCAAAACTTTCCTAGAATTATAAAAATTATTTATTTAGATGTCGGTACTTATTTATTTAGATAGGTTCAGTTTACCATTGTTAACTTTATTGTGGAATGGCGCTATACACAATCGGTCGATTTCCAAGCTTCACTGAGATCCATATATCGTACACCATATTTAAATCTTTTTTAATAATATTCTTGATAGTTTAATAAGTAAATTTTATCATCAATTTCAAGCTCTTTTCTAACCTCTCGCGTAGAATGGCACTCGCCACATATCGGTCAATTTTCAAACTTCACTGTTGTCAACATATTAACTTTTTTAAATAAAATATAAATTGAAAATCAGTAGATTTTAATATTGCTAAACCTCCTTAGAATTATGAAAATGATGTAGTTAATATTTAGTACAGATTGGTTCAGTAATATTCGCGGTTAGTGATCATTCACAAACGAAAAATGGCTTGTCCTTTTATATAATAGTATAAGTTATTATTATAGTAAATTTTCTAATTGTAAATCTTTCAAGAACTATGAAGATGATGTAGTTAAAATTTGGTTCAGATAGGTTCATTAGTTTTACTAAAATGCTATTGTCGCTTGCCACATATTCGATTTTTAAATTTCACTGGAATCCACACGTCACACCCCATATTTATAGCTTTTTGGATAACAAATTAATTTAATTTAGTAATTTTATTATCAATTTCTAGCTATATTTAACACCGGATCATTGTAACCTCTCTTGAATGGCGCTCGCTTTACTACCCACCACATATTTATCGCTTTATAAACAGTAATTTAAGAGGAAATATGTAAATTTTATTATTGCTAAACCTTCCTTGAACTATGAAGATGATGTAGTTATATTTGGTACAGAATAGTTCTATAGTTTTCGCGGTTAGTGATCACGAACGGAAATGGCTTGTCCTTCTATATATAACTTCATCATCCCCCGTCGAGGAATTTTAACTAATAATTGATTTTTTTGTTTATCGATAAAAATCTTGTATTAAAGTGAACAATTGAAAATTATATTTTTGATAATATTTTCACGCATAGCAGCCATTTTTAACTTGGTTAAATTTAGATTGATTAGGTATTTGAAGATAACATAAAGCATAATTAGACATCCAATTTTCAATTTTAATATATGAGTTGGTAATCCAGATGGACAGAGACTATTAAGAAACTGCATTATCAGTGCTTACAACTAAAGGTTCAAAATTCATATTTTTACACACAATATTAAACAGCTGAGGATCGGCATTTTGATTTGTAATAATTTTCATTCGACAGAAATAATTTTATTTGATTTGATCTGGTTGGATTTTAATTTCTAACCATAAAGTGTGGCAAAACCCGTTTCTAACACTCAACATTGTACATTTAAATTTTCATTGTTGCTAAACCTAGAACTATGAACATGATGTAGTTAAAATTTGGTATATTTCACTCCATATAGCTGTTTTTATAACAATTTAATTGAAAATAAGTAAATTTTATTATCAATGTTCACCTCTATGTAACACTGTACCTTTTAACCTTTCATGTAGATGGCAATTGCCGCCATTTTTGAACTTCACTGTTATCCACTTATTATTCATTTTTCAATAAAGAATTAGTTGAAAATCATTAGATTTTACTATTGCTAAACCATCCTATAAAGATGATGTAGTCAAAATTTGGTAGAGATTGGTTCAGTAGTTTTTGGCGGTTAGTGAACACAAACGAAACATTGCTTGTCCTTTTATATAATAGTATAACCTTATACCGCCATATGTTAGAATCGTATAGAGCTAACAGATAATTGTGACTTACAGATAATATACAAATAATATTGCGACTATAAATTAAGATATAAGGTATCCTATCTTTTTTGTTGGATAAAACTGCACACGGTATTCAAATTTGATTAAAATCGGTTCAGTAGTTTAGGTGTTAGCCGACCCCTAGGCGGCGACACGTAATTTATATATATTAAGATTGTATAAGTTTGTATGAAACTTGATTATAAATACTATTGATATCGTTTGGAGACTAAAAATAAAGAACATACATTATAGTTTAAAAAACTAAAAAAAAAAAACACGCGCTTTAATAGCAAACCGAACTTAAAAGACGAAAATAATTTTTACTTCATGAATCTCTGTTATAGCAATAGAAAGCCAGACAATCAATTATGATCAATTAATTTGAAATAAAATTAAAGTAAAACTTAAGTTATTAACAAAATAATTCAATTTATAGTAAAAAAGCATGGGGTGCTTGATATTTAATGTTACAAACATTTTATTGGTGGCTATAAAAGTAGAGTTGTTATGGAAATAATAATTATAAAACCTCAATGGTGTCGGTCCATCTGTCCCTGCTTAGCAAAAGTTTGTTGCATCCCACGCTTTTTTACTATCAATTGAATTATTTTGTTAATAAGTTAAGTTCTACTTTTATTTTATTCCAAATTAATTAATCGTAATTGTTTGTCTGGCTTTCTATTGCTATAATATAGATTCATGAAATAAAAATTATTTTCGTCTTTTAAGAACGGTTTGCTATTAAAGCGTGTTTTTTAAAACTATAATTTATTTATATTTTTGATGTAAGAGTAATTTTTTTTATCACATTTCAGCTGTGTGATTTTGATTTCCAACTGGGTGGAGTTAATGTTTATTTTTGTTATTCCTATAGCTAGGACAAATTTCTGTTTCTGATTGTTTTTTAAGTAATGAATTCTCTTATTTAAGTTTTTAGCAGATAACTTTCTGCAAAAGAATCTTCCTGGCACTGTTTAATTTATTGTTGTTAAACTGTAAAGTAAATATTATTTTGCCTATTTTTTTTTGTGGGGAGGGGGGAGGGCAATGAATGGAAAATAGTTATAATATCTTTATGAGTTTTGGAATCCAGTGATCAAGAAAAATCGTAGTATGAGACTTCATAGCTTGGGATTTAATCATGTATTGTTCAGTCAGTATCATAATTAAATAAACTACCTTCAATGTAAAACAGATAAAACAAGCATTATTTTGTATTATATTACTTCTTAGACCTTATATTTTTATAATAATATTTGGGTATTAAAAAAAAAAGAAGAAAAATTGATTGATAAATTGTCAGTGATACCATTCTTGAAATTTGCTACCTCAATCTATCTTATAAGGGTCTTACTGTACTGTTAAATTTTATAAAATGAAAAATATGACCAAGAAAGCAAATATATATAGTACGAACTTTGAAAATAATCTGAGTTCATTGTTAATTAAAACTAATTAGTTCTTAAAAAAATATGGAAATTAGTTTATTCTAGTTCATATTTAATTAAGAATTAAATTAATTTATAATGGTTTAAAAAAATGGTATATTATTTTCATTCCCTGCAGGAAAACCAGAGCTCAAGCGTAACGTACATTTTTTAAAGAATTTAAGAAGGAAGGGTCAGATCATTAAAAGGTATTAATAAGATATTAAAATTAAATGTTTGACTTATTTAGATGTTTAGTGGATTGTTAATGTGTATTTATTTAACCATTGCTGTTTTTGAAATCTTCAATAATAAAATCCTTAAATCTTTATTTTGATGAACATAGACTATAAATGTAAAGTTGATTTCTAGCTAATTTCAAATCATACTTCGAAAGTAAATTAGACAAGCCCTGTTAATTTGGATTTTTCACTATTTTGTTGAAAGAAAATTATGGATTGTAGACCACTAATCTTTGATAACTCTCATTCAAAGAGAGCAATATGTACATACTTAATTACTTTTCTTATTGAGCCAGTTTGTTTCTTATGCATGTATTTTTATTATAACAATGCATACTAAGCATTAAAATATTTGAGAAACCCTAAATATTTGTTAGGTTTGATAACCTTTATGGCATCAGAAGATTTTAGTATCAATGCATTAAAAAAATCAAATAAAAATAGTAAATAAACTTTAATCAATAAATATGATCAATGGAAGAAGATGATAGGTAATGGGATTAGATTTGACCAAGTCCATAGCAATGTAACAAATGTATATAAAAACCGTTTCTATTCCTAAGTAAACAATTGATTTATTACAATCTTACCAGCCACAAAATATCAAGAGTAAACTGAAAATGAATGAATATTCCACTTATTCAAAAGGATAACTATCATCTTTCCAATTTCTTCCTCATTGTCCTAATTGTTAGCAATAACAATGTTGTTTGTTAATTTAAAATATTTTTTTTTAAATTTTCTCAAGGATGTTTTACTTATATACGTGTTACAAACTTCCTGTTAATTTTTTTTATATGTATTTTAAATTCTTGTTGGCATAGTGAGGCTCTTTGATATTTCAGTTCAATTTTAAGTTTGATGCTTTACTTCTTGTAAGTTTCATTTCTTATTTTCAAAAACTGAAAGGAAATATATTGTCTGTCTCTCATAATTTGGTTTTCATTCATTCATATTAATGAGTTACATGTCAATAGTACTACTATGCTTGTGCTTATGAAGGGTTAAGTGTAGTTTTTAGATATTGGTAAACTGTTGAACGAATTAATAGTTTGCCAGCTCTAATAATGGCTATTTTATGCTTATTTATTTTATTTTGTATTGTGAATTAATTGTCCATCAAACAATAGGGTCTTACCACATTTAAAATACTTCTGTTCAGCTTTTTTAAAAGTTATTTCTAGATTAAATTAGTGCTCTTAGTGTTAAGTATTTAGTGTTTATATTCTGAATTATTATTTTTGTAGTCCATTCTTGATTCAAGTATTGTCTATATACTATATGGGTGGGTATGTATTTGTTCTCCATGCTATGACCAGTGGCTATACCCTGTCAATAAGCAACACTGTCAGTATTATTATCTTATGAAAAAAATGGTTTTATAGTTAACGGAGACATCATAATAATTGCTTAGAGCATGAAACAAGTTAGCCTAATAGGTAGCACATCCTATAGGATATCCTGTCCTCGCTCATAGCTCTTAATAAGCTAGGATAGATTTAAACAAACAAATAAAAGAGTATAAAAGAGGATAAGGACTGAATTTATCACCAGATTGAGCTCTCAACTTCTTCTGTAAATATGTTTGACTGATTTGTGTATATACTGGCTTTTGAATTACCAGAAAAAATAAAAGAAATGTATACAGTATTTTATTTTAATGCATACTTAATTTTTGTTAATATTTTATTACATTTCTCCATCTCTATTTGCTAATATTGAATAACAACTACTTTTAGATTACGAGAAAAGCCATTAAATGTATAAAGGCATGACAAACTAATATAGAACTATTGTAATCTGAACAACTCTCGATTAGAGTATTAATAATTTGTGCATGATTATAAACAAGAAAGTACTTTGTAAGCTGAATTTTAATAGTTTATATTAAATCTACTATTTCCTTTTAACAGTTTTAAATAAAATTAATTATTTATATGGTTCAGTACTGATCTATTTTAAAGAACTTGGATGGTAAAGTATGATAGGTCTATATTTAAGAAATTTTTACTAACAATTATATTTATAACACACCTGCCATTGCCTTAATATGTGTAATTTTTTGAGGAAGCAAAAAAAAAAAATGTGTTTTTATAAAAATTTCAGGAAATATGATATTTTATTCATCCATCTTTTCCTTTAAGTTTTCCATTTCTTTATTATTAGGTGTTAAGTTAGGAGTTAGAGGACTGCATTCTCAACCCTTTTAATTTGAGTAAAATAAATAGAGAGTGGGTTTTTATAAAACTGTATATTTAGTTTGCCAAATAAATTTTTAAAATTGAAGCTATGATAGATGCAAACATGTGTGGATGAATTTTAAATAAAAATTATATTTCAATTTATTATGTATTTAATTAACAGGGCATTTTTTTTTTTTTTTTTTTTTTTTTTTTTTTTTTTTTTTTTTTTTTTTTTTTTTTTTTAATACTGATGTATTTTTACTTATACTTGAACTTAATATTATTTAGTTATACAAATTAGAGAAGAGTTTATATATTTTTTAAAATTTATATAAAATATTTTTTAAAAGGAAAAAGTTAAAAATTAGCTATTGATGCATCAATGAATATGATTCTTTTATACTCAGAAGAGAGTAGATTTTCCTTATCTTAATGATCTATAGTTTATTATTTTGCGAAATGTAGTGTATTACTAACAAGGGGACGTTTGCAGTTGTAACTCACAGATTTGAATGCGGATTTGTGTGTGGGTAGTAGGGACCTATAATAGTGCAAAACTAGAGTTATAGCCGCCAATGGGCATTAGGAACCGAGAAAAAAAAATAAAATATGAAAATCACGTTTTATTTTTTTTCTCAGCTCTCAGTAAAGATAGAGAAATGATTCTTTCACGTTTAATTGCAGTTATGTAAGGTATTTTCAATTTCAATAAGGGGAAATCCTACAACCTCCGGATTTGGGCTAAACTATGAAGTTTTAAGGCTGTCAATTTCTGAAAAAATGTAAATAATTAGCGCTATCTCACATATTTCGCAACTGATTAAGATAAAATTTTAAGGTCATCTAGAAGCCTTAAAACTGCATAGTTTAGCCCAAATCCGGAGGTCGTAGGATTTCCTCTTATTGAAATATCTCAAGTTATAGCTGACCTTGGATTTTTTCATTCACATCAGTTTTTGTCCACTAAAATCGGGAGTAAATCCAATGTTATAGGCATGTATTAAAAACAGAATGTATGCTGATTCTAGTGATGCTATTACTATTGCAATCGGTTGAACACAGCAGTTGTTATGGCCGGTAGAAAATGTTGATGAAATCTCAACTTCAAAATTTTAACCTCCTCGAAAGGGGTAAAAAATCAATATTTTTTGATTTTGATAAAATTTCACATATAAGGGTTTTATGGTGTGTTAAATCGAGATTTGAGGTCAGTTTTTCATAAAAAAAAGTTTCCACTGATTTACAGCGGATTTCCTTAAGACTCTGTTATCTGACATACTTTCAAACTATTACAAAGTTATTTTGAAGTAATAATAAATAATGCATTTTTAAAACATATTTTGATAGGATTTTAATTTAACTTAATTTTTTTTTAATAATTTTAATTTTTCTCATATAATGTTTTTATATTATTTTATTTTGTCGAGGACAATAGAAAAAATAAACAGTCATTTTAATCTATCTTATGATCTTAATTACATTATTATTCACATAAATATTAAAAGATTTGACTCATAATTTATGAGAATTTATAATTATTTATTAAATTATTCCTTTGAATAAGACTAAATAACATATAATAAATTTTATTTTATTTTTTTATTTTTAATATATTTTTTTTTTTTTAGCCTTACCGACCTGAGTTCTCAGATTTGGATTACGCTGATGTGGATTATCGTTCCTATGGTCCTATAAATTATAAAGCTGCATCTATCTTTGCTGCTCAGAAAAAACAAGAAGATGAAGAGTTACTGTGATCTAATCTAGCATTTAGCTCTTTTTATCGGAATCAGGCTTTGGTGGCAGTGTCATCTGACTTATCAAAGGATATGAATTTTCATGGGAAATCTGAACATAGACTGTTGTTTTGTTCCCATTTTACCTGTAATTATTTAATAAAACTTAATAGGCTTTGATTTGTAAATAGTTGTTTGTAAATAATAATAATAAATAAATCCAAAAAAAAAATTTAAAAAAAAATCCCTTGTATGAAATCTGATTGGTAACTAATTGTAATTGCGTCATAGTGAAATAAAATTGTAAAAAAAATTATATTTGTATGAGCCTCACATAATTATTAATAGCCTTAGTGTACCAGTGTAAGGTTTCACTTATGTGTTTATTAATAAGTTAATTTAAAAAAAAAAAAAAAAAAAAAAAAAAAAAGCATGAAGGAGGTCCAAAAATAATTTTGGAACTTGCTCATACTAAATTATATATTGAATTATTGTGATTAATTTCAAAGTTGACTGATATATAAATAATTTCATGTACAGTAATTATGTATCTAATTTATTGATTAATTTTATTTTTTGTGTAAAAAAAAGTAATAATAATAACTAAATTATATATATTACAAATTTTATTTCTGTTTATTTCCAAACAGAAGTGTGTGTAATGAAGAATTTTATTTGACACAACTTTGTCCATTTTTGTTGTCTCAAGAAATATAATGTTACCATGAACCAAACTAGCCATATTAAGGTTTCTTAATATTATGTCCTAGTATATTTATTTATTAATTAAAATTTAAGTTTAATTTTATTTAAAGTTTAACAATATTTAATTTAAAAAAACTGAAATGAAAATTAAATAAAAATGGTACTACATTTTTTTAATCATAACTAACAAAAATGTGAAATAAACAGTTACATTCATGCTAAGATTATGTTTTATTGTGTTTTATATTTAACAAGTGTGATAACATTTTTTGTTAACTGTTTATTAACAAAAGATAACATAGATTTAGAGAAGATTGTTGATGTTAAAAGATACCGCTTTCTAATGTGGCTCTTAAGGATTAGTTGTCAATTTTTTTTTTTTTATGTTAAAGATCTAACTACAGAAAAAGAGCATATAATTTTTATTTATTTAGTACCATAATTGATTCTGTCAACTTGTCCGATTGTGAAAGCGGTGTAAATATAAGTATAAATATATATATAAAATTGATGTACATTTTAGTAAATAAAACCAATATCACTGTAAATAAAAACAATATTTTATCGGCCTACCATTTAAAAAGGTTACAGATCCTTCTCTTTGAGTGTTCTGTGTAATTAGCTTAACGAGATAAATAATTCTCATGTGACTGTATAACTTCCGTGTTTTTAATCTCTAAGTCCATTTGAATGGCGGGAGTTTGTATAGTATCAAGTAATTTGTTTACACATTTTTAGTCGTTTATAGAGCGTGAGGATGAATATGAGAATGTATTTTATATTGTACAAAGACAAAAAAAAAAATTGTTTTCTATGTAGTAAAATGTTTGATTGAAATGCTCTCTAGAAGAAACATGATGGAGAGCTAAGAGAAGGAAATACTCAATGTTTAATGTAATGTAATAACTATTTTGTGAAACATTAATAGAAAACGATCACATTTGTAAATTGTTTCCTGCCAATAATAGTGTTTATAATAAACTTGTTTAAATAACATCTTTTGTAAACTATTTGAACCCCTCCTTCAGATATCATATAATTTATATAAATCATCTTACAGATCCAAAATATTGCATCAAGAAGTGTGCTTGGAAACAAGTTATATGATGAGGAATTAAATCTGAATGTTATTCTCATTTCAATGGTGGCTGTAATATGGTGGAATATAAAGAAAAATAAATGGCTCATTGATTACCTATAAATAATTAGTACTTAATAAATAACCTTTCTGGAGGAAACAGTAGCATATTATGTTTAAGTTCAAAGCACTTTAGTAGCTAGACCCATGAATTGAATCTTGACCCTTTCACTATGACTAGGATATTTATATAACCTGTGGATGCTATCCTGTACTTAGGATAGCTAACCTGTCCTTCCTGCCCTAGTCCCTCCTATCCAGTGATTTCATCAATCTATATCCAGCATTTTAAATTATTAATGATGATCTGACAGACCTACATTATATTCTTAAACATTTTGTGAATAGCTATGGCGCTTGACTGTATCCACTTGTGATTTGGATAGTTAAGCCTATATTCTTCCTATTAAAGAAAAATGTTAAAACAAAAAGGGTGTAATATACAACAAACACTAAAATAACAAATAGAAATAGAAATATGTTTCATGCACAACTACCTCTATTATACTGGTAAAATAATGCTGGACCAATATACTGAAAAAAGTGAATTTCTGAAAGAAAGGAACTTCTAGTTGTGGAATAATCTGATAATGTCCAATCTAACTAGTTTGGAAACATACTATTGAATTAAAAAAGTTCATTATCTCTTCTTCTTCTTCTTCTTCTTCTATGTGTTGCTACAACCTTTAGTATGTCCTGGTCTCCACAATGAGCCACTACCATTTGGCTCGATCTTTTGCAGTAAATCTCCAGCTCATGATTCCTACTAAACTTCGTGCTTCTCCTGCTATGCCATTAAACCGTCTCAACCTTGGCCAACTAGCACGTCTTGTTCTGTGCAAGACGGTGTCCATGGCTCTTTTGGGGATATCATCGTCTCTCATTCAGAAAGTGGCCAGCCCAACTGAGTCTCCCCAACTTCAGAAACCACATATATATCTGTGACCTCACAGAGCTCCCTGTTCCTCTTAATCCTCCATCTATCACTGGACCTATTATTCAACAGAGAATCTTCCTTTCGAGTGCTAGGAGATCATTTTCATTTCTTCTGGAGATAGTCCATGTTTAGGAAGCATAGGTATGAACAGGGCAAACCAGTGTCTTACAGATAGTGAGTTCTTTTCCTCTAGTCACAAGCCTGCTGTGGAATATCTTTAGTAGAGCAAAATATCCCCTATGGGCAGCCACGAGCCTCTTCCCTATTTCCACTGATACATCATTGACTGGCGTGACCTGAGTTCGCAGGTATGAAAATTCATTTACCCCTTTCAAACCTATACAGACCCACAATCAGTGCCTCCTCACTGCTGATCCCGGTGCGCATGTACTTCATATTTTCTTCATTAATGGTCAATCCCATAGGCAGCATCCATGAGATTAATTGTGGCCTCCACTAATGCTGGTATGGGCTTTGCCACAATATCAAGGTCATCTGCAAAACCTAAAATATTCACTGTACTGTGAAGAAGATTGTGTGGCTTGTTTCCCACAGACTCCCAAATAGCTTTCTCCGGGGCAAGATTGCAAAGAAGACAGGGAAAGCTGTCAACCTGTCTGTGTTAGAAAAAAATTCAGCAGAGAGATCAGCTTGGATTATCATTATCTCTACACTTGCTATAATTTGTATAATGTCTTAATATTATTAAATATAATGTCTATAATTTTCTATTAGGTTCATTTATATAATTTTTTTTTTAACAAAAGAAATTTATATTATATATAGGATGGAGAAGAAGATGATCAGGGATGCAGTCCAAGAGGAACACCACGTCTGAGAAGAAATTCTTTAATACGTGCCAATGTTTCGACCTGCGTTGCAGGTCTTCTTCTCAGGTAGAAACGTTGGCACGTATTAAAGAATTTCTTCTTAGATGTGGTGGTCCTCTTTGACTGCATCCCTGATCATCTTCTTCTCCATTCATCCTAACAGTCAACTATACTTTTATCATTATATTACATATAAATTATCTGATTTAAGAAGTTGAGCATAATGGAACACAAAAAGTCAAAGTTTAAGAAGTAGGATGAGTGTTTTGTTAACATCACAGTTTGAAGATCAAAACATCTCTTCTTTGCACATATTGTACTAAATCACAATTCATTTTGAAATGGGTAAAATACTCAAACATTACAACTACAATTATTATAATACTATTTATAGTAAAAAGTTATTTATTTATACAAAAGTGTTAAAAAATAATGGTTTGAAAAAAACTTTTTTTAATAAGAAGTTTATCATAAAAGTTTTGAAATACCAGTTAAGTAAAAGTTCAAGCTATAAAAGTAAATGTCACAAAAATTTTTTTTATTGGTTAACACTTTTATATAAAAGTTAAAACTTTTATCTATAACATTTAAGATAAAAATTATTTTATTTAAAATTAATTAAAGTTAATGGTAAGTTCAACTTTGTTTTCCCCTCACTCTTTGTTAATGATTGATCTGTTCTCAATCTATCGTTTTCTACAATATTAGAATGTGGCTTGTGACTCTAGCTGTATATGCTTCATTTATTGAATGAATGATTAAGAGCTCGTCATTTGTCATCAAACCCAGGGACGGATCGGGAATTTTCGGCCCACCGGGCAAATGCTCTTGACCGGCCCTCAGGAGCCAAACCCTCCCCCTCCCCCTATCACATCCACAAAAGAGTAACCCTGTTCACAATATGAACTTCAATTCTAAACATACTCACTCTTTCATTTTATGAGGGCGTCGAAAGGATGTAAATAATGCTAAAGCATACAATTTAATTCAAACAACAATTTTATTATAATTTTACCAAAATGATGGAATGATTTTAAGGCTAAATGTCCCCTCTGTAGTACCAAATGTTACCACCACGTAGCGTGCCAAAATAAACAAAATTTAGATTCCTCCTCAAATCTCAACAGATCATCCGATTTTGGTTCTGTAAAGTTCATTTTGTTCCATATTTCCGTAGAATCTGATGTATCTATTTTAAAAGGCCATATATGTGATATTTACAATTTTAGGTTCAAAAAAAACTACTTTCTAGTATTTTTTAAAGAAAAGTCAACTAATAGGCAAGTGTAGAATAATAAAATATAAATATTGGCGAAAAAAAAATTTTAATTATACGAACAACATCGGCCGAAACTCATAAATACGAATTTCTATGCAAATGTTTTTGTTTTGTTTTTCAGGTAGCATCTACATCTATCATGACTATAGCAGCCTCAAACTACAAATCTAAAATAAGATTTCCATCGAAAGGTTGTTTTGGGACTCAAAATAGAATTTACACGATCCGAAATGAAAATTTCGAAAAATTATAAAAGTAAACAATAATTAAACTATATAACCAAAAACACTGCATACTTATTGCAAATATATTTAAAAATGCGGGGTGCATCAAAATATAAGAAGGAGTTAGGAAAAATCACGTTAGAAGTATGGCAGAGGATAAGCGATTATAAACACTGATCCCCTACCCTCCTATAATAGTCAAGTAAAATAAGGGTTTGCCGAAGAAAAAACTGCGGAACTTTTATTCTCAACGGATCTTCATGTTTTTTGGGGTGCTGAATCCGAATCTGAAGTTTGCTACCACCGCAACCATCGGCTTCATATTCAAAATCGCAAAAAAAAAAAACCGTTATTTTCGTTTTTTTATCTATAACACTATAACGAAGCTTTTTTCGAAGAAAGTCTTCTAACAAATGCTCCGAAAGTATTTGTCCGATTCAAAATGTTTTTTTTTATCTGAAATCTGAAAGGTGATTAAATTTACAATTAGATCTTATATATGAAATTTTTATCAAAATTCTTGAAATACACAAGCTATCACGCTGAAAATCACTTACTTTTGTAAAATAAATGTTTTTTTTGGCACATTATCGCTATATATCACCAAAACCATTTGTGATCCAAAATTTAATATTTTTATCTAAAAGCTGGTTAAATGTACTATTGGCTCCTATATATCTAACTTATAATTAACATCGGGAAATACCCACACCAGTCTACTGAACATGTCATAATTTACATATTTTGCCAAAACAAACACATTTAGCGTGCTAGCTTGGGTGGTTTACAGGATTTAATATAATTTACATATATAGCATCTGATAGCGAATTTGATCAGCTTTGAGATAGATAAAAGAAATTTGGAATCGAACAAATATTTGAGGAGTTACAGGAACAAATGTGCCAAAAAACACTAGGATTTTACAATAGTACGTTTTTATTAGCGGGCTGGCATGTACATTTTACGGAGTTTGGTTAAAAATTTATTCTTATAGTAAATTTAATCAGCTGTAAGATGAAAAAAAGTAATGTTGTATCGGACAAATAGTTTCAGAGTTATAGCCAAAAGTGTACGACAAACGTGTTTTCGCGGAGCTTTGGGACTGACGGCAAATTGGACAATTTCTCCATTTTTTCCCAATAACGTAACTTCGCGAAAAATGGTCCGATTTCGGATTTCGTTTTTTCATTATGTAGGTACTAGTTCCAGCTACAATTAATATTTGAAGACTTCCTTCGAAAAAAGGTTCGTTATCTTGTTATAGATAGAAAAACAAAAATAATGGTTTTTTTTTTTTGGCGTTTTTTTTTTGCGATTTTGAATATGAAGCCGATGGTTGCCGTGGTAGCAAACTTTAGATTCGGATTCAGCACCCCAAAGAACATAAAGATCCGTTGAGAATAAAAGTTCCGCAGTTTTTTCTTCAAAACGGCCTTTTGGAGTCTTATTTAACTGGACTATAAAGACGCTCTATGAAGCATTATTTTGGAGGTCCTACAACTTTTGTTCTATTTCACTTTCCCAATGATGATTTTATTGACTAGAATTGTAACATTGTTCATATATAACGGGAAAAGGATATAAATAAAAACATTATTTTATTATTAATTTATATAAAACCAGTTTAAAAAAAAAAAAAAAAGGAATCCACAAACAATAAAGTATTATCTATTCCTATTACTAATTAAAAAATTAAAATTACTTATGCTATATTACTGCACATTAAAAAATATATATATTATAAAAAATATGATATATTATTTTTGCATAAATGTTGCTTATTCTTAATAAGGAATAATTATATTATGAGCTGTATTCATTAAAATTATTTACTTTTTTAATACCCAAATCAAGAAGATTTAGTACTTTTCTTCTTTTTTTTTTTGATTTCATATAAAAGTGATGAGTACAAAAAGTTATTGAATTTTTCAATTGAATGAGTTTAAATAGGCAGTTTCCTTCTTTCCCTTCCTGCCGCGCGTATTCCTGAGATATAAAACTCATTTTTCTATCTTACGTTTTGCCATAGGAATCCACAGTCAAGATTATGCTAGGTTCGGGTAAAAAGAAGAAGGTAGAAAAGACGCGAAATCCCTAGACGGCATAGGATCAAAGGAAATATCAACATTTCTAATACTATCGTAGGTTCAAACAACAATGGTCTGGTAGGACAAGATGTTTACAACCATTTCTTTGTGAAATTGAATTTTTTTTTTTTTTTTCATTTTGATCAATCCATTTAATTGTTTCACAAGAGTAGTTTCATTTCTTATTTATTCGACATATCACACACAGTATAGGCTTGTTTGACTATTCTCCTCCTTCAAAACCCTAATCTCAAAGTAAAGGTAATAATAAATAATTGCAAGAAAAAATGTGTTTTTTTACTGCTTAACATTTGAAAACGGTTAGACATAAGAAGTAATTCATTACAAACCTTTTGATTTAAATAAGAAGTAATTTTGGGAAAAATTTGATTTCGTAAATACTATTTTTATTTATTTTTTTTTAAATTATTTATTTTCCGCATACCCTCTTTTCTCTAGTCTATTCGGGCCCCTGTTTTGGTCAACAAACACGGAAGGCTACAAAGACAAAGAAAATATTTATAAATATATCACAATGGATCTAATAAGGTATTTGATCGCAAAAGGGAGTGTGTACGTTTTAAAACCCCTTTACTGCGAAATAAGCATATTTTGCCCCTTATGATTCCATTTTATTCATTTTTTTTTTCTGTTTGGTGACTAAATTGCTGAGAGAATATATATTGATATTTACAAGCTTACAATCAGAAAACGGCTAGCTGTATGAATAAATTTATTAAAAACATTATTGAAACGTTTGATTCCGAAAAAACATTCGTACTTTATTTTTGACATTGACTATATCTCGAAAATGGTCGACTCTAGAAAAATATGTTACAAATCTAAATTAAAGCTGATTACATTTCCTATAAAATTGATTATGTATAAATTTGTCGAAATTCTAATGGTTTTCGAGATATACGTTATTGAAAATCGGTGATTTTCGGGGAAAAAACAAATGTTACCTCACTTTTTGTAATACTTTTATTTCTAGTACCTTCCCCGATCGTTCCTCAGAAAAAATTACATAATCAAAATTGTAGAGCATTAAATTTACTTTAATTTCATATATAAGTTTCTGATATTAGAAGCAAATGTTTAACAAAAAGTGAGGTAAACATTTTTTTATTTCTAAAATTATCGATTTTAAATAACATATATCTCGAAAACCGTTGGAATTTCGACAAATATGTATATAATAAATTTTATAGGAAATTCAATTAGCTTTAATTCCGATTTGTAGCATATTTTTCTTGAGTCCACTGTTTTCGGGATAAGATCGAAAAATACGAAATTGGGACCTCTCTTCTCCCCCCCAACCTTAGCTCAACCTCCAGGTTCGGAGACTTTTAGTAGGTTTGCCTTCTAATTGCTCCTGGCGAAGCTGTGACATCAGAAATTATCGCATATTTCATGCAATCTACACCCCTCATTTCAACACTCTTTGACCAGGGTCGCACTTTTCTGCGAAAACACCTATATCACCATTCATTTGGCTACAGTTCCGAAACTAATTGTTCGATCCGAAATTTCTTTTTTTTCATCTGAATGCTCATTAAATTTACTATAAGAACCTATATATAAAGTTATGATCAAGTTTCGTAAAATAACCATACCAGCACATTAAAAACCAAACTTGTTAAAGTAATTGGATTATTTAATCTGGGCTGCAAAGCCCAGATAAACTTGATAGTATTGGTTATTTGTAAGGTTAATCATATTTAAAAAACCAAAGGTCCTTTATTTTTTATACAATATTTTTTCGAAATCAGGAACACAAAATATATAGGAAAAGATGATATTTTTGGCCGGCTAGACCTACAAGTTACCTCTCTGTGCGTTGGTGTTCCATATTGGTGTTATTTTATTAAACTTAAATTCAATTGAAAAATTCAATAACTTTTTGTACTCATCACTTTTATATGAAATCAGTAAAAGTACTAAATCTTTTTGATTTTGGTATTAAAAAAGTAAATAATTTTAATGAATACAGCTCATAATATAATTATTCCTTATTAAGAATAAGCAACATTCATACAAAAATAATATATCATATTTGTTCATAATATATATTTTTTTAATGTTCAGTAATATAGCATAAGTAATTTTAATTTTTTTAATTAGTAATAGGAATAGATAATACTTTATTGTTTGTGAATTCCTTTTTTTTTCAACTAGTTTTATATAAATTGATAATAAAATAATGTTTTTATTTATATCCTTTTCCCGTTATATATGAACAATGTTATAATTCTAGTCAATAAAATCATCCATCATTGGGGAAGTGAAGTAGAACAAAAGTTGTAGGCCCTCCAAAATAGGGCTAGAGCATGTCGTTATACCCGGCGGCGGAAGTTGGGGGATCAGTGTTTATAATCGCTTATCTTCTACCATACTTCTAACGTGATTTTTCCTAATTCCTTCTTATATTTTGATGCACCCCGCATTTTTAAATATATTTACAATAAGTATGCAGTTGTTTTGGTTATATAGTTTTAATTATTGTTTACTTTTATAATTTTTCGAAATTTTCATTTCGGATCGTGTAAATTCTATTTTGAGTTCCAAAACAACCTTTCGATGGAAATCTTATTGTAGATTTGTAGTTTGAGGCTGCTATAGTCATGATAGATGTAGATGCTACCTGAAAAACAAAACGAAAACATTTGCATAGAAATTCGTATTTATGAGTTTCGGCCGATGTTGTTCGTATAATTAAAATTTTGTTTTCGCCAATATTTATATTTTATTATTCTATGCTTGCCTATTAGTTGACTTTTCTTTAAAAAATAATAAAAAGTAGTTTTTTTGAACCTAAAATTGTAAATATCACATATATGGCCTTCTAAAATAGATTCATCAGATTCTATGTCAATTTTATTAATAAATCCGTTTTCCGATCTAAAAAATGTCTATTGGTTTCTTAATTAGGAGGAATCTAAAATTGACCCCGTAGGTGCTGCGATCTCTTGAGGCAGAAACACACCAGAGTGAGGGGACATTTAGCCTTAAGAAACTTTCTATATTCTACAAAACTTGATACGAAGCAGTGTTTACTTAGACCAGTAATGGGCAAACTACGTCAATCCGGCCCGCGACATGGTCACACTCAATTATACATAAGACAAAATTTATTTTCTGCAAAGCTAGAGTAGAATTATTGTTTTCTTCTCGTTGCGTTCCGGATCTTCTACCGTTGTACCATATAAGTTGAGTGTAATGAGATAAAGTCAAAAATAAAGTTTATTAGTTGTAAAACTTTGTTTTGTCCAATTTTTTCGCCCCCCTAGATATTTTTCTATTTCATCCGGCCCACCTAGATGTTTTTCTATTTCATCCGGCCCTCCCCTTAAAAAGTTTGCCCATCTCTGACTTAGACAATGCACGTCAAGAAATTTCACTTTTTAGGGGGCTAAATAGGGCCTCCAGCCTCGAGTGGATTTTTTTTTTTTTATAAGAATTTAGTTTTCCTATAACCGATAAAACGTAAGTATTTACTTTTTCCCCTTTCTTTCCCGGTCCCACCGGCCCTTTTCCTGTCCGGCCCACCGGGAGATTTCCCGGTATCCCGGTGGCCTGATCCGCCCCTGATCAAACCTGAAGTGTATGAATCTTTTTCTGCTTACAGAGTTAGTAGTTGTGGTAGAACATAGTATAACTTCTTTGTTTACCAATTTCTGGTAGGAGCTTTATATTAAAATTATGTTCTTCACCCATGATCAGTAAATAAAACAGCTGGATGTCAGATTACTTAAGCTTTTAATATACAACCAGACTAAATCTGTTAAAAATATATTATTTGTTTGAAAACATTCGCGATTCTCTGAGATTGTATAAATTGACGTTAGCCCTTCTAAAAAATTGTATTCAGTTAGATTACTGTCATAATAATAATCACAAATCAATTAATTGTCTTAATTTCACATCTGGAACAAGATTAATAGTCCCATCAAGACCAAAAATGGGCAATCAGAGGAACTAAAAATACTGGTTCCAATTTTTTCAGGAATGTGTAGGGGATGGTGCCCTGAACAAGAACAAATAAAGTCCCTCAAAATCGCGGTGCCGCTATTTTTAAGTTTTTCGCTTATAACTGGAAAACGGTGCGTTGTATTGAAAACGTTTTTTAGTACAAAATTAAAGCATATGAAATTTTTTATAAACTTAGTTATATAATTTTTTTCAAAAAACTGGACCGTTTTCGTGCTGCCGGCTCCGAAAAGTAATTTTCGAAAAAAAAATTGTTTTTCACTCATGCTATTTTGTATATTTTTGTCTTCTAGATCCTCACTCGTTCATTTTAGAGGAAAGTTATAACTATAAAACTTTCACAGCGTTAAATTATCTACTAGAATATATATCATTTATTCATTTGTATTGAATAGGTCGCAGCTTACAGCAAAGTGTAAATGAAATTAAAAATTTCAACGGAAAATCTTGATTTGCCAATTAAATTTTGATGTTCCATTCAACGGAAACATAAACAGCTGAAATTTATACAACTGCTTAGTAACATTCAGCAGGTGATAAGCCTTAAGCCGGCTCCACACATTCGTGTAATGTCATAACACGCAACACGAAAGTGTTTCGCCCAATATTCGCCGAACCTGTTTCGTGTTATGTCATAACACATAACACAAATTAACGACGAAACAGTTCTCTGTTACGGCTTAACACATAACACGAAACAGTTCTCTGTTATGGTTTAACACATTACACAAAACAACGACGAAACACTTCTCTGTTAAGCCGGCTCCACACATTCGTGTTATGTCATAACACGCAACACGAAACAGACATGCTCGTCAAACATTGGCGAATGTGTGGATGGGTACTCGGCTCGTGTTATGTGTTATGATATTGTTTCAGATCCTATTTTAGCCGTATAGCCAGCTCCACACATTCGTGTTATGTCACAACACGCAACACGAAACAGACATGCTCGTTGAAGAAGCCGAATGTGTGGATGGGCACTCTGCTCGTGTTATGTTTTATCAAGTAGTTTCTGCTCGTGTTATGGGTGTATCGCTATAGGAGGAGGTTTTTAACACACATAAAAGGAAATTTGTTTCTCCATAACACAAGCCGAAACAGAGACCATCGCTTATGCACAAATTCGCTTAGCAACAGCGAATAATCGTGAAGCCCAGTTAATCATTGTTATCAATAATAACTGTTTTAAAATGAAAAACTATTAAATTTGATAATAAATAACATTAAGTAAGCACGTAGTGATTTAAAAAATATATAATTTAAATCGTTAACTTCATACATTTTGAATTGAACTGGACTATATGAGGTATACTTTTTTTTTAGGGTAGCATTTGTAATGGGAAACTACGTTGTTGATAGAGTTTTTTTGTCTATTCAATTAGTCAAGAAGAGATTTTCGTAGCTTATATTCACTTTTGCTCTAAGTTCAGTCTGAAATTAGATAAATCATGGCGTATATAAAGCTTACGCAAACTTTATTAACACATGAGACAAAGAAATCAAAAGAGCGAACTGTAAGGAGATTCAGTATTCTCGCATTAAAAAAAATGGTATTTGAGAGACTTAAGAGTCCTGAAACAGTGGCAAAATAAAATATAAGATATAAGAAAGGGTGGAGACCGAAGGATAAAACTCAATTTCTCCTAAACAGGGAAAAACAATAGATCATAGCCCAGCCGTTTTATACATCGAATGATACCAACCTATAATACATGTTTTTAAATACAGCAATAGATACTTGTACATATTTTTTAATATTGTAAATGCTATGTCAAGCAAATTTACATATTTTAAAGATACAAATTTAAAACGAAAATAGTGCTAAAATTCCGTGGTTTATCGAGTACTACGAACATTCCGCCTGGTTTTGAGGTTTGAAAACATGGGTTTTAACTATCCTAAACATGTTAAAATTGGCAGATGTGGATATACACAAAGCCAAAATAAATAAATTTAAAAAAAATAATAAAAAAAAAAACATGTTAAAAAATGGTAGATACATGCGTTTTTACGAACTTGGTTTATTTTAGTAGGTATTGATATATTGTTATGACAGAAGACAGAACTGTTTCGTCATTGTTTCGTGTTATGTGTTATGCCATAACATAGAACTGTTTCGTGTTATGTGTTATGCCATAACAGAGAACTGTTTCGTCGTTAATTTGTGTTATGTGTTAAGACATAACACGAAACAGGTTCGGTGAACATTGGAAGAAACAGTTTCGTGTTGCGTGTTATGACATAACACGAATGTATGAGCCGGCTTTATGGCATAACAGATAACACGAAAAAGTTATCGGTTCTTTTGCACTTGTTCCCCGCATTTCATTTTGAGTTTGTTATCATATGTTTAGGTTACGAGTAACCTTCCCAAACGTAATAATAAGTCAATGAGAGATCGTTTGAATTCTTCCTATCGTTTAATAATTAAATCAAAAATTAAAAAATTACAAAAACAAAATTTTTTTTTTATTATTATACGCGACATATCTTTGTTCGATTTAATTCGTCGAATAAATACAAAAGAAAAAGCGATAGAATTTCTTCAGGAAAAATGTATTTTATATCGAATAACATTTAATAAAATATTTAAATAAATAATTAAATTTAATTAATTAATTTAAATTTAATTTTTTAATAATAGGAACAATCAAACGATTGAACGATCTCTCATTGACATGTTATTACCATGGAGTTATAGTACTATGGAGAGGCCCTTCCCGTATATTGTTCCGTGAGGGGCGACACCAAAACATAGCCGAACACGCCCACTATGCCCAACTGGCGACTTGCATTCTACGAGGGTGAATCAAATATAAACGGTAATTTTCAAAATTATATTTATTGAATAATATTATACAGAAACTATACCTTCAACATTTTTCAATGTAGTCTCCTGCATTATCTACACACTTCTGCCACCGATTTGGAAGCTTGAATATTCCCTGTTCATAAAAAGACTGAGGGCGAGTTTTTAACCATTCGCGCACGTGCTTTTCGACGTCTTCATTGTTTTCAAATAGTTTTCCTCCAAGTGATTCTATCAGGGGCGCAAACAAAAAATAGTCACAAGGGGACAGGTCTGGACTGTAAGGAGGGTGTTCGAGAGTTTCCCAGCCCATTTCTTCCAATTTATCCCTTGTCAACAATGCGGTGTGAGGCCTTGCGTTGTCATGAAGAAGGATGACATCTCTAATGGGCACACCTCGTCTTTTGTTCCGGTAACTGGTTTTTGCTGACTGTAGCACCTGGCAGTAGTAAGCCGCATTCACTGTTCGTTGATCGTGAAGAAAATCAATGAGTAGAACTCCCCTTGAGTAAAAAAAAAATTGTTGCAAGAACTTTTCCGGCTGAGAGACGAGTTTTGGCTTTCACTGGGCAGCCTTCATCCTTCCTTCGCCACTCCTTACTTGCCATTTTCGATTCGGGGGTGTAATGGTGGACCCACGTCTCATCACATGTGACGATGCGCCTCAAAAAATCTTCAATGAAAACAATGAAGACGTCGAAAAGCACGTGCGCGAATGGTTAAAAACTCGCCCTCAGTCTTTTTATGAACAGGGAATATTCAAGCTTCCAAATCGGTGGCAGAAGTGTGTAGATAATGCAGGAGACTACATTGAAAAATGTTGAAGGTATAGTTTCTGTATAATATTATTCAATAAATATAATTTTGAAAATTACCGTTTATATTTGATTCACCCTCGTATATAGTCTAGGGCAATTGAAAGGGTTCGTAATAAATAAAATAAGTAAATCACTAAAATAAAATAAAAGCAGTATAAAGCCTAGGAAGCATAAATATAAAACAGCTTTTTAGTAATGCAGTATAATAGTTTTGTATAATGAAATTACCATCATAACATAAATACATGATAGTTAAAGGGTCATATTTCTTTTGTCATAAAACATTATTTCACTGTCAAAGTAGACAACAGTATGATTTATTATCCTTAATAATAAATTGTCAAATTATTCAATTTAGAAGCTCTTTTTTAAAAATCTTTTTATCCACAGGCAAGTGAGTTAAATAAAATAAAATTATCTAATAATTTTAGTTAAAAATGATGCTTAAAAAACAATTTATATGCCAAATAACTATATTCAAAAATATAGATTTTAGGAAGATATGAAACTTATTTCTAACCTTTTTGCTTGTAATTGGATTTATAAGGAGAGAATAATGGTTTTTACTATCAATTAATAAATTTTATATTTTTTATAACTACAAAAATAACAATATTTCTGTGGATGGCAATAATATATATTCACAATAAAAATTAATCTATTTATAATTGAAATTTTCCTTTATTATGTAATTTATTACAATGTTTTTGTCTTTTTTTTATAATTACGTATACAAGTACTAAGGACAACCATATTAGCCCAAAAGAAAACCAGACCTTGGAGCCATATATAAAAGTAAGTATCTTTTGATTTAAACTCTAGTAAGTATGCAGGCAAAAGCCAAGCCACCTGTGAAACAATCCAGAAGTTACCGACTAGAACTAATTCCATTTGCTTACAATTAATGTAAGGTAGGCAGACTGGCAATAAACATAAATACCAAACAAAGTATTGGCACGTTAATACAGAATTAAATGCAACCAAAACAAAAGCCAATGTCATTTCACAAAATGATATATCATTATAATTTCCATAGTAACAGGATAGAATTAATAATAGAAAAATTTGAGGTGTAACCATGACCAATTTATAAATTAATGACAATCCATGTTCATAACTTAAATATTGTAAATAAAAATAAACAGAATAATTATGCCTTATATCAACTCTTTTCAAATGATACAATAAACTTTCATCAACAAATCTGGTTCCATATAAGTAGAAAAATAAATAACTAATCAATCCAAGAGATAACAATGTAGATAACACAAATAAAAACCTTTTCTTATTTGGATAAAGTGATTTGATAATTACATTAGAGTGAGAATCTTCAATAGCAAAGTATAAAGCTAAACTGAAAACTATAGGATAAAAACGTAGATGAATAGACAAACCGTGCAATATTCCACTAAGAAAAAGTTTCTTTTCTTTAAATAACAGTAATGTTGACATAACCAAAAGTGCAGCTAAAGAGTCAGCATTTCCACGTGTAGAGATTACAATAGATAGAGGATTATAAAGCCAGAAGAAAGAATAAAATTTACATTGGCTTTCTGTAAACCCATCTAATTTTAAAATCTTATAAACTAAATCTATAACTAGTATATCACTAAATGAAAATAAAAGTTTGCCGAATAAATTGAATGTAAAGATATTTGGTATCAATAAATAAGCAATAATGGGTGAATATCTATAAGTATGTCTTTCAAAAGGTGATTTTCCACTTAAAACATGTCTTGCAGCATCTGTAAAGACCTTGTAATCAATATCTGTATAACCAACTTCGGCAAAATAATCTTGGACTAGACCAAATAAAATAAAACCTATCCTAATGCCTAAAGCTAAATAACAATGACTACGCAAATTCATTTTAGTAATTTAGATAACCAAAAGATCTAACTAAGTTTAACTAGTTAAAATATTTCTTCATTTTTATAAAATATATCTCAGTTGAATGAAAGCCATTTTCTAGTTCACAGGAATCAACTTCAGGATTTCTGAACTTCAATGTTTCAATACTTTCCATTTCTTCTTCATTGGATCTAACATTCATTTATTTTTTTCTTAATAAATTAAAGTAGATTTTTATTTAGTATATTTATTAATAATATCACATCACATTGCTGTGAGAATCCCTTTTAATATTTTGTATCTTATTTTTTTTTTAAATATAATCTACAGTAGGAAAATATGATTTAGAGATAACATTGTTTCTCACTCCTTATTCTATGAGGTATTAATTGTTGTAGTTTCTATACTAGATGATTGAGGCTGAAAAAAAAAAAAAAAAAAAAAAAAAAAAATCAGTTAAGAAAAAATAAATATTTAATCACAATTTTAATAATAAAGAAGTAGGTCAGGGATGTAGACATGGTTTAGTGAAAATACACCTACGTTAGTAAATAAAAAAAAGTTTATTAGTATGCCAACGTCACTATTTGGGATGTTTAAAGTTTCATTATATCTAAATATTGTATATGTTTCTTAAAAATTAATTTCTACCATACAATAATTTTCATTATTTATTTGTGAAAATAAATTTTTAAAAACATTTAAAGAACAGATCATGTAATGAGTAATAACTTGTATAATGTACCAAGTATGGATAGTGAACCAGTAGTGATCAATTTTTATAATAAATAATATGATTGTTGCCTGCAGATTAAATATAGGTTGCAGTGTGGTCAATAAATATAAAAACAAAAAGATGAGCAAAGCTCTTTATTTAATGCGAACCATTCAGTTTAAATTATATACCATCTTCGGGGCTAAGAAATAAGATGTGACTATTATAAACATAAATAAATATCCAGTTACACGAATAAGTAGATAACAAATAAATAAATTAAGTACTTATATAAAACATAATTATTTATTTGATCAATTAATGCACTTTATAACGTATTATTTTAAAGTGATAGGGCACATTTGTTAAAGAATGTCTAATTATTAATTCTATCTCAACAATTTCTTATTTTAATGCAAATGATGATATATTTATTTTTTTTATTTTTATTTTTTAAACTTTTTTTAAAGTCTGTTTTTCAATTTTTTTAATGGGACATTAAGAGCAACCTTGGGCTGGTCAGTTAAACAGCCCTAATATAGATTTACTAATTAATGAAAATTAAAGATAACAACATAAACAATTATAAAGTTTTCCATGCTTTGCAGATGATAAATATTTTTATTTTTTTCCTAATGAAGTTAATGCACAAGACTCTTTGTAAAAAGTCAGAGCTCCAAAAGGTGTGATAAGTGGCTATTAAATATAACAATAATTAATTAATTCAACATGATTTATTGATTACTTTTTAACTGACCTGACACTAATTTAAATATCCTACAATTCTTTTATTAATTATAATATGAAATTGATATCATAAAAAGAATCTATTTAAAACAAAATAATAATTACAAGCTTAGCCTAAAAAGTTTAAAATACCTTCATCACCAAAAATAGTGCACTAAAGTAAAAATAAACAGACTTCTCCAAAATAATAAAATGTAAAATCACAGCCTTATATAACTGGAAAATATTTTAATCCATTTATGCATTCAACAAATCAATAGCTATAATGAAGATGAGAAAAAAAGAAATGATGAAATGAGCTGATTCAAAGTATGCTTAACTTTTTAATTCATCTTATTTATGAGGCGAGAAATCCAGCTTTTCCAATAATTACTAAAATCACATATTACTGAGATGAAAATTATTTTCTTATATAATTGAAATGATTTTAAGCAAATGAGGCAATCAAACTGAGTTTCAGAATGGATATCTGTGTTCAACAAACGAGTTTATAAATAATATTACAATCGTAATCTGTTTAACAAGACGGATAAATGAAGGAATAATAATTTAACCTAAGATTTGGACTAACCTTAACATCAGTTTTGATTCCAGAACAAGATATTGAAGCTGAGCCCCACACAACACAACATTCCCTTAAGTATTCTATCCACCTTTGGCATCTGTCTTCTTGAAAATTGTTTTCTATAAAGAGAGTATATCATAAAGTCTTAAAATGATAAATGTAGAAAATTCACAAATTTAATATCAAATACCATGTAAGCATTTCTGAATATTGCAAGCATGAATTTTACAGGGGTCCTTAGGTTTCATGCCATAAAGTTTATTTATTAATTGAAAATGATGCAACCTTCAAACTAAGGGTGTAGGTTATACTTCTAAGAAGGTTATGTAAGTGTGAGTGTAAAACTTGAGTGGTATGATGTGTGTTAATGGGTTTTTATATTTTACCATTTAAGAAATTTGCTTGAATTCTACATAAATTATTAAGTTTAATAATGGAACATAGACTTTACAATAAATCACAACTTATAAATATTTTTTACCTTATAGGACAATTATTGTATGCAAAACATGGTTCACATGTTAATAAAGTGATTTCATGGCTTAACAGGTTTAATAAATATTTTGAAAAAAGAAAGTACAAAGTGTTAGATGTTGAAGAATCTATTTTTATGTTATTATTTGATAATAATGAAGTGTTATCTCAGAGAAATAACATAATTTTCGTAAATGACTGTGAATTTGAAGCTTATCATTACAAATGGACTGTGATAAATTTTTATAGCCGAAAAACACAACATAAAAGGGTGTTTCTCATAGTGCCATCTATTAAGGTTCCTTTGAAAACATTTATAGTCACAAATGTTGCACTATTTAACTTGAAGACGTCCTTAGGTGTAAATCATTTATACCTCCTAGAAGTTTGTTTTAAAATAGAGGAGTGCTTAGATAGTTTCTTTCCCCCTGAAGCAAAAAAAGTTGTAGTAAGCCTCATTAATGATAATATTTTCTTACCTGCTGGTACACTTACCTCTGTTGTTTCCAAATTTCTGAAATATCCAAGATATATACACACTAATGATGTTTGTTGTATAAGTTTACGATTTTATATGGATGAACAGCAAGATGGATATCTATATTTCAAGGTGTCACAAATTGAAGGAGATCAAAATGACAGTTGTTTTGAAATGTGTGCCTTGACAGAGGCAACATCTCTATACGAGGAGGCAGCAAAAAACTGCTATTGTCCCCCTAGAGAATGGGAGTTGATAAATTATAAAAATATATGCTCCTTAATTCCTGTTTTGCCTTTGGGTCTTGAGCAGTATTATTGTCAGATTTTAAAATGGTTTTGCCCATTTTTTATACATAATATTCATGGTTAGTACAATTTTGATAAACTTATTAATTCATTTTGAAGTATTTTTATGGCTGATCTAAACTGAAAATTTTTTTAAATTTATTTTTTTTTTTGGTTTATCTACTATATTAAGCTGTTGTGGCAACTGGTGTACTTTTTTAGAATTAAATTTTCTGGATGAAAACAAAATCATACGTATTTTTAATAGCACGAATAAAACCTAGAGGTGGCTCAACATGCAGAGGAAAACCCGAAGGCGAGCCTTGAAGCGAACCTCTATGCGTGTATAAAAAATTCTATTGAGGTTTTCCTGCAGGCCTGACAGAATTCTCCATACATACTTAGAGGTTCGCCTCAAGGCATGCCTTCGGGTTTTCCTCTGCGTTTGGAGCCACCTTAGGAAATAGCATGATTTGGTCAAATTGTTATTTGGTTACTTCATTTTACCATTCATTATTTTTTGAGTTAACATCAATAAATGGCTGTGATTAAATAATTATAATGCTCCCCATATGTAACTGATCTATTTAACAGATAGGTAGAAATCATTAACTTATCTGTCACTAACTTCCAATTAATTCATTCAAAGTAAAATTTAATCATTTTTTAATTTCATTCTTATAGTCAGAGATTATTATTTATTTTCATTGTGCATTTTTTATTAATAAACTTTTTTCTATTAATATTACTTAGTGCTGTTCAGTGAAGCTTATGGAAATATTCATTTGATATGATTAGTTTCCTAATATTAAAAAACATTCTCAATTTGTTCTCTCTTCTTTTTTTTTCCTCAAATAGGTTTTTGGTAACAGTAACTTGTTATTTATTAATTCTGGTAATCAATCTAACTCATTGACAACATTTGTCTAAACCCTGTTTTTTTTTTTCATTTATCCAGTGATTAATTTCATACTATATTGATTTCATAGTTTCATCTTTCACTAAAATATCAACTATTTCAACTGAGTGAAATTTACTGTAGTAATTACTGAACACTGTATTTGCCAGTGTAATTTGTAAGTAATAAATCAAGGTTGATAAAAATTGTGGTTAAAAAAAAATAAAATAAAGATAGTCAGATTTTTTAAAGTAGTTTTTAAGAGTTGTCTTATTGTTAGATATTTTCCCTTAATTATTTTATTATTTACAGAGCTGAAACCTGTATTTGTAATATATGGTTCTAGTGGTGTTGGTAAAAAAGTAATTCTTGATGCGATCAGCAGAAGGTTGGGTGTAAATTACAAGAGCATTGACTGTAATAATATCATATCTAATACTGTCACTCAAATCAAATCCAATGTCCTTCATGCTTTTAAGGAAGCTAAAAGTTCATCACCAGCTATTCTACATTTTTGTCATGCTGAGGTATTTATGTTTTATAAGATGTTAATTTTTTGTTTTCATTTTATGTGTATTACTGCATTAAGTTTTTGTCTATTTTCTAATGATTTGCTAACCTCTGCAAAAATTCTTCAGATGTCTTTATTGTAATCTCTTTGTGATTAAAGGGCTTTCACAATAGATGGGTTTAAACGGGGGGTTGTGGGATTAGCCACATCTTCACAAAACTTTCTGATAAGAAGTATACATCTTAATTTCTGTACATACATTCAGAGAGGTGTCTTTTTTAAAAGGGTTTTACTGTTTTAAAATTTTAGTATTAATGGATTTTTGCTCTGCCTTTGTTGGTTTGAAAGCTAGTCTATTTACTAATTCCCTGTTTTCTATATGGTGGAAACATATTCTTAATAAGTTTTTAAATTATGATATGATTAATTTACTATTTTTTGATCATTATTCTCAATTGTTATAGTACAATGTAATTTTATAATCATATGTTAAAAGCAAAATTATTAGCTTCATTTTTGAAATTTTAGAAAGATCTGATGAACTCTTCCCGGGCAAGCCTAAACAAATTAATGTTAAACATAGCAAAAACTTAAGCCATTGCCTTAGGATATCATTACCTCCTTTGGTCGAATCCAGCTTCTTTATTCCTATATGTTCATCAAATAAAAATAAAAATATAGACATTTTAGTATTTAAAAATATTATCTATTTCTTTATAAATATGATGAAGTTCTTAGTTGAGTGTTGGTCCCAGATAAATCCTATTCATAGTCAGATGCATATGCATATTTGCACTGTTCCTCCATTTTCCACAAGCTTTCACCTCCTCCGAGTGGCAGCTCCTGTCATTTTCTACCCTGACCATATAATTTACCTAGGTACCTGAATTGTTTGTTGCTTTATTATGAAGTAAGATGTGGAATTCCAAAACCAGTTAACTCTGATATCCAGATGTTTTCTTTTTTTTTTTTTTTTTAGTTGAATAGTTTTTCTACTAGACTATATTTAGGTGAAAGGATTTCTAAAATAAAGTATGGTACTTGTGTACTATACGGACCCCTGTGATTTGATACCAGATTACAGTGATTCTATGAATAAACATATGACTTAATTTTTAAATGTAATAACCTTACTTCTCAGTTACGAAAACAATACAGATTATTAATATTGTTTAATATATACAATTTAAAGTGGCTTTTTAGAACAATTAATTTTCAAGAAAGTAAAGTTACATTTTTTTCAGGGAAAGGACATTATTTCAAAAGCATGGAGTAATGGATATTCTATGAAGTTATATTATTCAGATTGTGTTAGATGGAGATGTAGTGTGAAAAACTATAAATTGAAGGAGACAATTTTTATTATTAATATTTATAAACATATAATTTGTTATATGTTTATAAATATTATTAATAAAGTTTATAAGTATTATTTATAAAACATAAAGTTGTTACAGTTCTTTTTATATAATCACTATTTCCTGGTATCGAATCACAGGGGCCCATAAAGTACGCAAGTACCAAAAGTATTTAAATCTCATTGAAAACGGGCATATAAAAAATAATTCCCCTGGGTCATACAATGTCAAATCATCAATGGTTCGGACCTTGACCACTCCGATTTCTATGATTTTTGGTATAGAAGTTGTACCTATTTTTTACTTATGTACTGTATTTTTCTGACTATTGTTTCTTAGTTATGAGCTTTTAAAAACCCAAAAAACTACTGTTTTTGGTCCTCACTCAATATATTCAAAATTACGCGATTAAGAATTAAGAAAGCCCTTTAATTTGATTTATCACTCAATATATTATCTGTACATTTTGAAATGTTCAAAAGGGGTTTTTAAAATTCCCAAAATATGTCCCCTTCAATTTTTTCTAAAAAAATATATGTGCTTCATACTATAAATTACTACATGTGAGCAAAATTTCAGAATGGGATAGAAATGGGTTCTTGATAAAAAATTAATATATTTTGCCTTTTTTTTAAAGGAGAGTTGAAAATTTTCCATGACATAGTGGCACAGTGGCACCTTCAACATTAATTATTATTAGTGCCCCAAAAAATATTTTACATATTTATATTTTTGGATTTCAAAATGTACATAAAATATATTGAGTGATATATAAAATTAAAGGGCATTTAAAATGGAAAAGAATGCCATAAATTTGAGCTCTCTAGGTTCAATAGTTCCTTAATGGTGCAATTTTGAATATATTGAGTGAGGACTGAAAACAGTTGTTTTTTTGATTTTTAAAAGCTTATAACTTAGAAACCAAAGATCAGAAAAATTTATTATTTAACATTTTAACTAGTCTTGGTAGGTACAACTTCTATACCAATAAAATCATAGAAATAGGGGAAGTCAAGAAGGTCCAAATCTAATGTTGAATTGGTCGATTTGACATGGAATACATGGAATGACCCCCCTTCCTTATCTAGTCTGACCTTAACCTTTTTCAACCAGCTGTGAAAAATTGTAAAAAATGGACTTATCTGGTTTTGGAATTCTGCGCTTCAAGTCTAATATATTTAGTTATCAGTTCTGTGAACACCACAGTTTTTTTTTTCACATCATGGCTATTATCCTTATCTTTTCTTTATTCTCTTGCTGTCTAGATGTTTTAGCATTTTGTTGGAACTTTGACTCATTTTCCCAAACCTTATTGGTTATGCACTCAACAGGCTCCTGCATATTTAATCTGTGAAGTCTTTCTCAATATTTAATAAAATTTAGCAGGAAATTTTGCTTTTTACTGACTACTCAGTATTGAAAAAGTATTGGTTTATCAGGAAATTAATGCAGATATGTGTTTTTAAAATTTAAAAAATTAAATGAATGATATTAAACATTTTTTATTAGGCAAGATACTCTCCATTACTCTCAATACATATCTGACCACGAGTAAATAACTTTTCTATGATCTTTGAATATAAGTTTGAATCTTTGGCATTTATTAATTCTGAAAAAGCTTTATGATAAAGAAATTTTTTATCTCTTGAAAAATGGTCCATGTATCTAAAAATATATTAGTCGATTGGCAAAAGTTCTGGGGAGTAGAGTTTATGAGCCATAGTCTCTTAGTCAAGCTTACACAATTATTGAGGTCATACATGAGAGATAGGGCCATGCATTGCTGTGTAACAAAATAGGACCTTTCTGATTTACTAATGATGGCTTCATGAATGCCGATTTGATTGTTTCCTCAGGATTCAAGAAGCTGTAGCGAATCAGCCCAAATGAAGCCCACTAATTATTAACTGCTACCTTTTGATGAGTTGGGGGTTTAAAAAAAATGTCATGTTTCTCCTTTGTCGAGCCACTGTCCAGAATGTTTAGAATAGTAGTAGAGGATCAAAGAAATAATCCCTCAATCATAAACAGTTGATTTTCTAGAAAAGTGATTTAATGAAATCATGAAATAATTTTGGGGTAAACCAATGACCTAGAATTTTTGTTTTTCTATTGTTGGATCTATTTTCAAGCTTATCTCACTCATTTTATCTGATCTTGCAAGATATTCTGATTTCCAGTAATTTCCTATAATAATTTATTTTATAAGAACAAGATGATCTGGGGACCAGTCAAGAGTTTCAAGTAAAGTAAGAGTTTGGACGCCCTGAAGAAGACCTGCCTGGAAACATCGGCACTCAATATAAAGTTTTTTTGTTGGACGTGTTTTTTCTTACTCTTACTGCTTCCCAAATCATCTTCTTTTATTTCTTAACAGTTAACTATACTGTTTGTATTATAATTTCTTTTGTTTACTTATATCTGTAAATTAAGAGGTAACAGAGATCATTAAACCAGGGTTTGAAATCAATAATTATTTTTTTCAAAAAATCATATAATTATTATTATATTTGATTTTTAATATAAAAATCATTCCTGATTTATAAATAAAAATTTCAATTGATCTTTGATGTTTATTGATTTGATTAAAAATTATGATCACTCACTGAGTGATATACGGTATTGCATAAATAATAATGATTAAATTGCGATGAAAAAAAAGTTGATCAGAAAATAAAAATCACCTTTTACACACAAATTGATTAACATGTTTTGATACAAAATACTCAAAATACATCTTGCAGATAATTAAAAAAAAATACTTTCTGATTTAGAAAGGAATTACTCAGAAATTATTATTATTGTTAATTGTAAACATTTTGTTAAAAAATAATGATCAGAATTTGATTTTTATCACCTATGATCAAAAATAAAAATCAATCTTAATAAAAATCATCAAATGATTTTAAAAATTCCAGATAAAAATCTAGACCGGATATTTTTTATTTTTATTTTTTTTAATTATCGATTTCAAACCCTGCATTAAACTGAATATAATTAGGAAACCATATTTTACTTAACTCTTTAGTTTATTTATGAGTATATGTAAACAATAAATATTTTAAACTGGAATTTCTATTTGTAGTTACTGGCCACCGAATCTGGAGGCAATGATCCCGACCAAGTGGCTGAAGCTTTCTCAGAAAACATAAAAAATATGAGTCCACAGGATAAGATAGTAATTGTATTCTCATGTTCCACTCTTGAGTCTCTAAGCATCCCACTCATTAATTTGTCTCTTCAAACATTATATATTGATAATCCAAGTGAAAATGAAAGGAAACTTATGATAACTTGGCTAGCTCACCATCTTTCTGTGCCAATAAGTAGTAGTGTTATAACATTTTTAACTTCAGAATCAAAATCTTTCAATTTCGCAGACCTTTCTAAAGTATTATTTCTATCAAATAAAAGAAGAATTGAATGTGGAGATTCTAACACAATTGAAAAACATCATATAAAATGGTTTTTAGGTAAGAAATTGTTTTTATCAACATTAATCTATATCTTTAACACCTAGAGAGTCTATTATCACCTCTACAATATTTATTACTTCTATTATTTCAGTGATTGTCTCGAAGAAATGGATAAGTCAAATTACCATTTTTCTTTTTATTGTTATCACATCCACAGATAATACCCCCATGGAAGAGGCTTATGTTTAGTAATAGTACATCACGCTTCATGCATTTTACATAATACGAACTTTGCTAGTTCAAATGAAATATTATATTGTTGATGGAGTAATAATTATATATGAAGTAACATATTTAAAAGAAAAATTATAAAAATAAAGCAGTATGAGAAATAAATAGAATACAAAATGGGATACATAAAATACAATAAAAAAAAAAATTTTAAAGAAAGACTGTAAAAAATAAGACACAAAATTAACTGGTCGCTTTTTTTAATTCTTGTCCTTGTCAGTCATTTTCATTTTTCTTCAGTTCAAGTTTAATGTTTGTGACAATTTTTTTTTTAAATTCTGTTTGGTAATTTTTGTATTTATCATTATCTTGGATTGGCCATTTGCCACCTTTCAGGACTATGCTCCTGATCAAACTGTATCTGTCCTTTTCAAATTGAGTGAAGTTATATATTATGTGATTAAAGTTAATACAAATTACCTCAAAAGTGAGTTTACAATTTACCTTCAAAGCAGGATTTTTAATAACTGCTTTATCAAAAATTGTTTAAGTAATGCCTCTTAATAAGACCTTAAAGTTTCTATTTTTGTGGAAATGTTTTGCAATTGCAGGATTTAGGAAAACATATCAGTCAAAATGCCTTACTGGAAATTGCACAATTTTGACCTATTTACTTCTTCACGGCAACCAGGAGATTTCTGAAATTACCTTTATATCAGTAATTTATCCTTTGCATATCTGATGTTATGTAATTGAAATTCAAAATCTAGAAATTTTATTATTAATTTTTATCATCACTTCTCAAACATGTTGAAAAAAATTGGTGGAGTTATACAAAAATTGTATCTATAAAAGAGAAAAATAAAAATAAGTGTATGATACAAATGAACGATAATGTTTTAATGATCACTCAATATTAATAGGAATGATTAAATATAGTATGTATTATGATTAAATATGTATGAATTATTTTTGGAAGAAATATTACCTTGTTTGTCATAAGTGAAATATTTTATAATTTTTTTCAGATGATAGAAAAGATAAAGGTAAAATTACTGAAGTGGAGTGGGAAGATGTGGGAGGCGTAGATAAACTTAAAAAAGAAGTTTTAGGATCATTGATGTCTTCAAAATTAATACCTGGATTAGAAAGACGAGGACTTCTTCTGCATGGGCCACCAGGAACTGGCAAGACATTGTTGGCTAGAGCAGTTGCTTCTCAGTGTAACCGAACCTTTATTCCCGTCAAAGGTCCTGAGCTTCTCAACATGTATGTTGGCCAAAGTGAAGCTAATCTTAGGCAAGGTTACTGCAAGAATTTTTATATTTAAAAAATGTACTTACATTCATAATTTTGTAGAACTAAAGTCAGTGATAATGATCAAATTAAGAAATTATTTTTTTTATATATATTTTTTTTTTTTGGAATATGGCAAACATTGAGGATACTTTTTTAAAAGATAACGCTTTTTTATGGATTTGTTAATTTATTATACTATTAAAAATGTTTTTTAAAAGACTTATTACAGTTTATTATAAAATATTTATATTACTAATTCTGTTTTTAATGAATACTAGCTGAAAGTACCCCGCTCCGCTACGGTTTAATATCATTAGGATGAAGACAACTTAAATTAGTAAAAGTTAAGCTTAACGTTGATAATTATTATTACTTAAATAAACCTGAACAATTCCATTCTTAGAATAATTTCAATAAGTAAATTTGACAATTTGCATAAGTTAATTTCATATTATTTTGATAGCCCTCCAGTGAAGCTTCGAGGCAGCACTACCACCTTACCCAGCTCTGATCCAGACCATCAGCTTTTCTTATGGCATACTTTAAGTGAATATAGTCTTAACTTCTCAACTTTTTTGAAGAAAGTTTAGTCTTTCTGTTTCTATTTTTGCGTACATATCAAGCATAAATTGGTTGAGGAGATTACGAAATTAAAGTAAATAAGGTTCTTCACCTCCTCGCTCCACTAACATTTAGGCGTAAAAATCAGCTGCAGACACAGTTTTCTTAAGTGATGTATTGGAGTTTGGGTCAAGCTGAGGGATGTTAATACTGTACCTTTCTTCTCCATGGTAGAACATGATACGATACTAAAGAGAATCATACACTTGGTAGAACTATTGATTCTTATCTGTTTTTTGTCCCTACATCGAACTGGCCTTACATAACACCAGAGAACATAAGTCTTTCAACCTCCTCTTTAACATAAGTCTTTTAATAGCTTCTCTTCACGAAACAACTCAAACTTGTAAGCTGTAAGTAACCTCTGCAGCTACCATGAGTTCACAGAAAGTACCAATATTATAAGGTTTCGACATCGATCGTATTTTTGTTTGTTTACAACTATAAGGAACTTAAACGGTGGTCAAAGTTTGCGGCTTAAAGATCTAACCTATTTTTTAACTTAGCTTATATCCAAATACCATATGATAATTAATCTTTCATTATTCACCCAATAAAAATTGAAATCGCATTTTTCGCAAATTAGCCGCGATCTAGACCGATTTTTTAAAATTCCATTCTTAGCGAGCACCTACGGCCCTAGAGGAAGCTACATATCGAATTTCATTCCAATCCGTTCGGTGGTTTCTGAGATTTCGTGTTAAGTGAGTGAGTGGTATTTGACAAATATATAATAGATTTAATTCTGATTTTAATTGAATGATTTCTTTATTTTATTAGAAATTATTTAGACAATTGTGTTTATATATATTGTCTCATATTTTTTATTGAAATAATTTAATTGCAATTTACAGTTAAATCAAATTGTTTTTAGCAGGACCCCCTCAATTATTGTCTTATAAAATTAACCCATGGCAATTTTCGTTTGTGCCATCACAAAGGAATCCCAGACCAAAAAATTGTGAAACTTAATGTACCAAAAAGTTGTTGATTATGCACCTTTACACAAAATGTCTTCATCATGACCCAAGTGGAGAATGATAATAATTTTTATATACTCTTAGTCTATAGGTCAACAAGTCTATGCATTCATATTTCATAGTTGGGGACTCCACTAGAGACATTTAGTTTTTGTTAGAGGTGGACATAGTAGTTCCTTTTAGGGAATAGTTCCTTTTGAACTAGTTCATTAGAATGAACTAGTTCAATGAACTAGTTCAAATGAACTACTTAGTTCATTTTTCAAAAGAACTATATAAATACTGAACTAAGAGAGGAATTGAACTATGGGAAAAAAAGGAGGGAACTGAGATGTCAAATGAACTAGAAAGGTTATAGAAAAAATAAAAAAACCTCTTAACTTTTTATTTACATTTTTTTTATATTTATGATATATTTACATAGATTACACTTATTTTCTATATCTTTCATTAACATCTATATGATATTTATTTTATATCATATTTAGATGTTAATGAGATATATTTTCTATATCTTTTATTAACATCATCTGTATGAAACTAAATCTTTCATCGTAATATTCCCTGATTTCCAGCAATCTGATTAACTTGAAAATTTGTACATGTTTCAAGGACCTATGACAATACAGTAATTGCACAACTTTCTTTTAATATTCTCACTTAGTCTAGTTTAAATTATCCCCAAAATGGGGGCCAGTCTTGCATAAGCTGGATCAGTAGGTTTTATGTTTTTATATGGACCAGATGGGTTCTGAGATTACAATATCAAAAATGAAACTTAATTTGATTAGGGGAAAATGTTTTGGGGGGGGGGGGGGGGGGTCAAAAAACTCAAACTTTTTTCAGATTCTAGAAAAAACATAGAAAAATGGTTTCATCGTAAATGTTATATTTAAAAAAACTTAAGTTTATTAAATTGTGTGTCTAAAGACACCCCTTAAGCTGAATTAGATTTGGGGGTTAAGCTACAATCCATTGTCAAACATCAACGAAATTTGCAAACTTACAAAAAATGTTAGTTTAGGTCATGTTTAATAGTCCATCACACAGAAATAGCTAATCTAATCAATGAATGTTGTATACTAAAAGTTGTAGATCATTACATTGTGAGCAAAACAGGATTTTTAAAGCAAAAAAATTGTCCATTTCTATTCTGAGATATGTCAAAAAACCAACAATTATTGGTTGAATTTGGATAAACTTATTGCAAACAAATCATGAATAATGAACTTTAAGAATACTACGAATTGTAATAAAAAGTGTTACGAACTTAGGTTCAGTTAAGTTTCTCTTATTCCATTTGTTCTTTTCAGAACTAATGGAATAAGAGTTTCGTTGAGTTTTTAAAAAAACAACAAAACACAACAATAGAAATATAATATAGACGCTAGACGTAGTAAGAGCAATATGGAGGTTGCTTGTTCAAGCTTTTTTACGCCCTTCGGCTGAGGACACGACAAAACACGATTCTACCCGAATTGATGAACTAAGTGACAACGAACTACCTAGTTCACTTAGTTCATTTAGCTACCTAGTTCGTTTAGTTCAGTAGTTCCTTAGGTCCGATGGATCCCTGTCCGAGTGGTGGGATAAATGAACTATAGTTCGAACTACCTAGTTCACTTAGTTCATTTAGCTACCTAGTTCGTTTAGTTCAGTAGTTCCTTAGTTCCGACGGATCCCTGTCCGAGTGGTGGGGTAAATGAACTATAGTTCACCAAAACAGAGATCGGTCTTTATAGTTCATTTACATGAACTAGTTCAATGAACTAGTTCGTTCACGAACTACTCATCTCTAGTTTTTGTAATTATATAGTACTTATAGAACTTCATTATTCTGGACTGATTTGGGATCTGTTCCATTTTTTTTCCTTCTCTAGTTTGTACCATCTTTTTTGGGTCAAGTATTCCTCTTAATATACCTCTGTTTTTCAAAGATGGGTAACTCGCACTTTTCATTCTTTGTGAGAATCCATGTTTAATGTTCATCTGTTTCTATAAAACCTTGTACTCGTTACTCAGCTATATATCATAATTTTATTTACATATTGTTATTAAACAACTGTCTAGATTAAGTGAAGTCAGGACTAACTTGGTCCAGACTAATGGAATACTACTATACTTAAAAAAAAAAAAAATTGTTGGTCATTCAGAATTCATCTAAGTGAATTCACAGTTGATATAATTAGCTGTTTTGCTATAACTATTTACTATTTATTTACAACATTTGATGTTCAAATACTTTTATTATTACAGTAAAGCATGTATTCTATTATAAAATAATAATTTTTTTTTCAGTATTTGCAAGGGCGCGTGAAGCTTCTCCATCCATTCTGTTTTTTGATGAACTGGATTCCTTAGCCCCTAATAGAGGAAATAAATCTGATTCTGGTGGTGTGATGGACAGGTATTATTTATTAAATGTAACCTTTTTAGAATATATATGAATACTGACAAGGAGACATTTTGACTTGTAACTCACAGATTTGAATGTCGATTTTTGTGTAGGGATATTATATAGGGGTGTAGTGTAAGGTAGTAGGGATCTATAATAGTGCATACCTAGAGTTATAGCTGCCAATGAACATTGGGAGCTGAGGGAAAAAAAAAAAAAAAAAAAAAAAAATGAAAATCGTGATATTTTTTTTAGTTCTCAGTCAACTGGGTTTTCCTGAAATTAATGCAAGATTTCTTGTTTAAACCAAAACCTGATATTATTATTAGAAAGTTTATTCATCTGAAAAAATATAATTTATAGTCTGATATAAAAATAATATCAGATTTTGGTTTAAACATGAAATCCTTCATTACTTTCAGACAACCCAATATTTTCCCCTCTATCAGTTTTGCTGTCAACATTAGATCCCTTAGTGTAGTATATAGAGGTTCTTTTTAATCAGAACCTGATTTTATTTTTAGATTATTCGTCTGAAGAAATATGTAAATTGTGAATTTAGCTAAAATAAAAAAATTAATTGTTGTTTTCAAAAATATAGGTGAGTAAAATTTTTAAACTAAAAACTAATATTCATTTCAGATTCCTCATCTCAAAAAACTTATAGAAACCAAATTTGGTCGAAATCAAAAATTAAAAATTGTTTACCCCTTGATTTTGTAGAATCTTTAAAAGGCAAGAGGCTGTCAATCTGTTAAAAAACGTAAATAATTTGCACTACTTCACAGATTTCGCCACCAGTTGAAACTAAATTTTAAACTTCTAGAAGCCGTAAAACTGTATAGCTAAGCCCTAATGCGGAGGTTGCAGTATTTCTCCTTATTGAGATACCTCAAGTTATTGTTGACCTCGGAATTGTTTTTCCAAATTAGTTTTTGTCCCCTGGTTGAACACAGCAAATGTTATGGCTGTTAAAAGTTGTGATTTTCTTATTTTATTTTTTTTCTCGGCTCACAATGCTCATTGGTGGATATAACTCTAGTTTTACACTATTATAGGTCCCTAGTATCCACACAAAAATCAGCATTCAAATCTGTGAGTTACAAGTCAAAACATTCCCTTGTGAGTAATTTAAGTATTTTTTGTGCATTAAGATATCGCCTTTGAAATAATATGGTATATGATTATTGAGCTAGTTTAATAATATAATTTATATATATACCTAATTCTTATTTAGTTATATAACTCATTAACCATTATTTGCTCTGAAATATCAGAAATTTATGGGGAAAGTGATTAGTCGGATAACAAAATGTTTTTTGCAAAGGTTTAGTTTTATAGTTTTATTGTAAGCCCCACTTCTATATTTAGGCCCCTAGTATAAGAAGGTAGATTACATATAGGCTGGGAGGGGATTTAGAAAAATAAAATAAAATAAAGTAGCTGATTCATTTGTTAAAAATAATTTGACAAACAATAATGTACGAAACTGTTTGTTGACCTTCTTAGACAATAGACCAACACTACAGATAATGAGGATTAAAAGAGGTTGCTTGTGTTAAGCCTATCTTGAAAAATTGAACTGCCATTCAATATATCTATATATTTTAAATACCCGGGGTTTTCATTTTGGTAATGGTTTTGTCATGAAATTGGTGGTTCATAAATTTTTTTATACGTTTATATGTGCTTTTTGTTATTTTATTTGGTGAGGATGATAAATTCAAGTTTGAAACCTGTTAAAAAAAGACTTGCATTTCAAAACTGCATGTTTTAATTTGATACCTCATGACTACCTTCATATCAAATTTAGAAATATTTGTGTTTGACTTGGTATGGTCATTTCGGGAAATCAACTGCTTAAAAATTACCCATATACATAATAAAGGAGAATTAGTTATGTAATAACGCAGTTTTTATTTAGTATAACTCAGCCAAGGACTTAGCCATAAAAATTAAATAACTGATTCCAAAAAAGTTAAAGTTAACGAAGCTTTGAACTGGATATTGAAAAGTAATTTGAGAATGGCCCTTAATCATGTTATCTAAAATTAACTTTTTTTAAATGTGAACAAGCAATATAATGCTCCTTTTGAATTAACTATTTAATATTTGGTTTTCGATAGAGTAGTTTCTCAACTACTTGCAGAAATGGATGGCCTTGAAAACAATGCTGATGTATTCATTCTAGCGGCCACCAACAGGCCTGACTTGATTGATCCTGCTCTTCTTCGTCCTGGCAGGTAAAAAGATTTTAATTTTTAATGGTAAGAATCCTTTTCAGGCATATGCTATAATAATTATTTGTAATCAGTCATCTATTTTTGAGATTTTATTCTGTATATGTGAATTCATTAGTTAGGAAGTATTCATTAATGTGATGGTATGCTAAATGGGTTCAATGATTTAAATTACTTTTCTGAAATTTCTTGAACCCATATTTTTGAGAAGACTTTTGAGAAGAGGCAACAAATGAAAATCAAAGTTAATCGATATGATAGTTAAATCTGCTAGTATTAGATCACCTAACTGTTTTATTATCTATCTACAACTAAATATTTCATTATAAAAAAGAAAAGGAAAAATATGAAAAAATGAAACTTCAACTGATCTACTTGATTTCTGAAAAAAAAAAAAATTAATAAAAATAATAATAATAAAAAAGGGGGCTTAAAAGGGGCAAAGCATGACTCCAGGAGTCCCTAATATTTCTCTTTCAACCACACCAGTGGTCTAATGTATGATTAAATCTTTATTTATTTTTTTTACCTACTCTGCTTAAATATATGACAGTTTCTAAATGTGTGTTAGTGCCAGGTAGATGTTGAAGACCAACTCAAGTGGCATATTGATGGTTACAGCAATTGATTTTGGAGATTTCACTTGTACATCTTGGCATCTTAATGCTTTCTGATAGTCTTAAAAACTTCAATTCTTTTTTTCTTTATTTTTTTTTTTTTTATGACGTCTTGAGTTAAAACAGAATATGTTACCTTAATTAGATTCAGTGATTATTGGATTAAGATATTCATTGATATTAACAAACATTTTGTTTGTCTTTTGTTGTTTGATCAACTATCTATCATTGTTTTATGTTTAGGTTTGACAAGATGTTATATATTGGCCCTTGTGAAGATAACAATTCCAAAGAGAAAGTAATGAAAGCAATTACAAGAAAGTAAGTGAAAATGGTTTATTTTATTTTTTATTTAGAATTTTTACTTTTCTGATCATGTAATAACAATCATTTTAATTCTAGGTTTCTTCTCAGTGATGATGTCGAAATTACTGATTTGATTTACATGCTACCGCAACAGATTACTGGCGCTAGTATGTATGGCATATGCTCTTCAGCTTGGATGGAAGCAGCAAGAGAAATAATAAGTAATAATTTTTATTTTGCTTGTTAAAAAACATATTCTAGCAAAGTAAAGAATTGAAGTTTAAAATATCAATTTTATATTTTTAATAACTAGCTTACTTAATTTTTCTATTAATATAATTTACATCATGGTCCATCACTTTTATGCACAAATTTTGTGGGATATTTGTGAACTCTGGATTCAGAAAACCTATCAATTTGGGCAATTAATGCCCCATCTAGATCCAGACTAAAACAACAGCAAGATCAAATGATTTAGTATCAACTTGGATTTCAATTAAAAAAAGGAAAAAAAAGTAGAGCTTTTATGTAAATCTTTAGTTCTAATTAAACTTCCATTCCAGATATAGAATAATTATAGAGTTATATTTAAACAATATATATAGTAGTATCAAATCATCCAACAACAATTAATGTTTAATAAACATATTACCCAACTATTTATTATTCCTTCTGTTGATTGGGATATATGAACAAAAAATGATGGAGTACCACTGATATTAAATGATCTTGCTTTTCAAGAGATTCTATTTTAGTTTTTTTAAGGTTAATTTCTTTACTGAACATGAGCAGAAAGAGCCAGTAATCTTTCATGTTACCTATTATAACTTTAGTGTGATGGTCCATATTTATTATGAAAATCCTCTGGAAGACACAAGTAATCCATTGCATACCAGCTTGGAACAATTCCAATGAGGTTGCAAGCATGTTCTTGTACAGAGCTTTTTCTTTCAGCTTTAAACCATTTGTGAAAAAATTACATTTTTCTGCAACCGTTAAATAATGGGAACATTATTCAATTAAAAACAGCTGACTAACGTTCCATTTTATTTTCTAGTGAGTAAAAGTTTAACTTTAATTCTCTAGAGTGTAAAGTAAAATTTCAGTGCCACCTTAATACACACCTTAATACAAAGTTCATTATTATTTAATTTAAAGATGTATTAAATTTAATTAAATCAACTGTTTAATTAAAATTCAAAACTAATTAGTTCTAAAAATAGAATAATAAATGAACTTTTATTAGAATTCCCAAGGCCCATCCTTTCTGTCAACACCGAAATTTGTCCACTGTTTTTTGTTGATTAAAAAAATTTTCATATTTGTTTTTTTTTTGTATAAAGAATTTTACTTACTCTCAGCAATTTACAGCACTCGCTTCACTTCGCTCGCTCGTGCGTGTAAACCTTGCCTCGAGTGAGTATAAGTACACTTTACACTCTTGTCAAATAAATTACTATTAATTCTATTTTTCAAAATATTTATTCCTTTTTCAACTACAAATTCTCATTAAAATACCAGAAAAGATTTTATTATTTACTTATTCTATTTTGATCATTCAAGTAGTAACCCCATTCCCTGCCATGGGTCCCATTTGGGGATCGTGGGTATTTTTGTGATTAACAGTTGGCAATGCTGTTGGAAAAAAAATATAAAACTAAAATAAAAAGTGACAGTTAATGGGTTAACATAATACTAAATTATTCTTATTATTTAGACAGCTTCATAGTTTTATTATTTTGCCATAAAAGGGTTTTTCATATCTTGAATTTTATTTTTTCTTTCAGATGATCCTGATTTACCAAAGGATTCTAAAGTATTAGTAAGGAAACATCATTTTGAGAAAGCGATACTAACTATGAGAAGTTAATATTTATTGATGAAAACTTTTTCTTCGATGTCCTTGGTTCGGAAGAAGATTATGACTAGTGGCAATTGTATGTATTCCTGACAACTTATATGTGCTGGCAGCTGTTCGTATCTTTTCAAAGCAATTTTATGGTTACATAAATTGGGGCTGTGAAGACTGTGAAAGAGTACCTTTGCAAATTACCATGACAAATCAAAATAATTTAAATAATGAATTTTGATTTAATGAACAATTAAAAAAAAAGTAAAAATGTTATAAATTAAAGTTAACCAGGAAAATTTGGGTAGGATAGGATAGTTTTTATTAGATAAATGATTATTGAATATATAATATTGAATAAAACTTCAAATTTTGTTATGTAATTTCATATCCATGGCCATTAATGCCATTGAAAATCAACCACATTGGTTAGGATATTTGCAACTTCATTTATGGGAATTTTGAACGTGTCTTCTTCTGAATTAATGTTATGTTTTTCAAAATTTTATTTTTATTAAATGTAGTAATATTTTTCAGCTTTGTTATTTTTGTATATTTTATTTTTTAATGATAATAAATCTTATAATTAATGTTTTGTTTTTTTTTCTACCTAACCTTTTATGAGGATATGTTCATCCTATCAATTTCCTTGAAATGTACTTGAAGTTAAATGTTTGTCATGATTTACTCTTTTCAAAATTATTAAATCATTTTTGAAAATTATTTTTATTTATTTATATAATGAACCAACATAATACAAATAATAATATATAATATGTAATTATATATGTATAATATATAATTATACATAAAACAACATCTTACTGTGTCACAAATAAAATTGCTTCATAACAGCATTAAACTCATATGTTCCTTTTGCTTTCACATGAACAAAACACTTATCCCATTAAAATAAACTGGATACCCACCCAAATCCTCTTGTATCTTAACTTGCTTTCCATTTGACTCACAATAATCCCTTGAGGAGTCTAAATTGAGGGACCTTATATAATAGAAATCTCTTTGAGGTTCTATTAATTGATAGGTCCTTATAGAAGTTTTTATCATGTTATTAGGTCCATGATCACCTTATTTACCAAGTGCATATTATTCTACCATTGAGAATTTCAACAAAGACGATTAAAAAAAGAAAAAAAAAAAAGATTTTGATGTACTACTCTTTGTATATAAATATAAAATATAAATATTGCCAACCAAGATTTATTAATATATTTTCTATTTTTAGGGGATTACAAAGTACAAAGTTTATCTCATTTGCATAAAATAACAACTTTATGATGATTAAAAACTAAAAACAAAATATAATAAATTCATTTTTATTTAATAAATTTTATATTAATAATTTTGATGAAATGAGAATCCTGTTTTTATTATTAATACTTTAATTGAAAGGTTGATTCTAGGGGAGTTGTAGTTCTATCGGTATGTCCCTGGACTCCTTTGATCTAGGTTTGCGTTTGGCTGAGGCAGAGTTTATTCAGTTATATATATATATATATTTTTTTTTTTTACTCATTTGCAATATTTTTAAACATTATACATTTAATTCTGTGATTATTATTGATTAATATTTTTCCCTTTTGAAGAAAGATTAATATTACATCACAATTGGAAAGCACTTTGTAATTATATGAGGGTTGTTCCAAAGATAAGTTTACCACATTTTTTTCAGGTATAAGGAATTTTGGTTGGAAACCATAATTATTAAGTTGTTTTTCAACATATTTCTTCACATGTTTGCTGATGAGTAATCAACTTCTCCAGAAGTCTTCTGCCAGACCATTTAGAAAGTTGGTATCTATTTGCAACTCCTCGTTGTCACTAATTGTTGTCTGCCTTGGTGATTCTTTTATTTCGGGAACAGATGGAGCAGATCAAGCTTTCCAACGCTCTATCCCTTTTTTCAAATCAAAATTCTTTATAAAAATGTTGGAATTTTATTTTAAAAACCATGGTACATGAATAACAATAATGTAACCTTGGGAAGTATCGTTTAACTCCATCTAGTGGTTTTAGTAAGAAGGTTAAATCATTTTTAGAAAATCCCATTGAAATTTATGTACTCCCGACTTTTTTTAACTTTTTAAAAAAGTGGATAGGGTATTTTTTTTTATTACTCATTTTATTAAAACAATAATAGAAATACATTTATTTTGGCAAAACTCCTCTTTATTATTCTTCAAACAAGTAACATGTTTCGGGACCCCTGTCCCATCCTCATACTTTAACAGTATTTCTTTATGATGTTATCACACCGTGTCTGTCCTTTCACATATCTCTAAATCATATAGATATGTGAAAGGACAGACACGGTGTGATAACACCATAAAGAAATACTGTTAAAGTCTGAGGATGGGACAGGGGTCCCGAAACATGTTACTTGTTTGAAGAATAATAAAGAGGAGTTTTGCCAAAATAAATGTATTTCTATAATTGTTGGCTTCTTAATTGAAGAATTGAGTAAAACAATAATTTCATCATGATTTTAAACATCAAATGAGTACAGTTTCACAAAAATCTACCCGAATGCTTCTTCAAGGAAATGAGGTCATTTTTTAAAATATTAAGGTAACTATGACCTATTTTTATGGTGAGGTTTGTTAAATTTCATATGACAGTTGGTTTTTCGTATGAAGCAATCTTTTAATTAAAACATCAAGGTATGATTTATCGCAGTGTTAAATAATATAAATAAAGCTTTGTGTTTGGTTAATGTTTAATCAGAATTAGTATTTCTTGCTCAAATTGTCACTTGTTAACTAAACAAACTTCAAATATTCAGTCTCTCGTGACCTAGTTTGCTTTTCCTGGAAGCCAAGCTAGATCTTCAGCAAACCTATACTACTGAATTGTATACTTCAAAATGTTTAGTTAAAATTAATGCAGTTTGTTCTTTGATTAAAAAAAAAAAAAAAAAAAAAAAAAAAAAAAAAATACCTTAAGAAACTTAATTTCATGAAAATTTTGGAAAATAAATTTACTAACTACTTTAGGAAATTAAAACAACTAATGGATCTAGGACAGGTTTTATTTTACTAATTATGATCAATCTTGTACGCTGGCATAGATATTTTCGTCCTTAAAGTTTCTGGTACATCAAGATATTTTGTTCACTTACCCATGGTACTATAGATTGGATTATTAGAAACATGTATTTGATTCTTTAAACAAAAATTAGTGTTGCGTTTAACAATTTCATTATTTCTAATGCTTTATAAATAGTTAATTTTAGGTATATTCCTTCATTCCAGTGCCTTTGATTGAGTTATGTTTTGTTTTTTTCATTTAAATGTCTAGCAAAATTGAAATTTTGAACCTGAAATTTTTTTATTATATTGTGATTTTTTTTAAAAATGAAATTCTGCCCCTTTATAGCTTAAACCAAATATTCAGGTTAATTTTTACAGTTTTGGGCTTACATATCTCTCTTTTCACATTGAGCATACAAATGCTTGTTCTCAACCCATTAAATTGTAGATAAATAGACTGACAGGCCTTTTATTTACTATTTGTATTTTATGTAACTAATATAAAATACAATGATATTATTAAATTAGTAGTATAACAATGCTGATTTATTTATATTGAATATTATAATTAAAATATCCTTCAAATTATTTTTTAATTGTCAAATTAAACAAAAATAATCCAAGCTCTTCTAATCTTGTTGAAAAATATAAGGTATTGAAGCTACTTTCTCTCATAGCATATATTCCTTACATCTATATTTTCTTTAATTGTTTTATATGTTATGAGCTTCAAAACTCATATAAGGATGATGCATCACCATAATTGGATTATTCCTGATGTGGTTATGAACTAAAATGTTTATATTTGCAAAAGGTGATTGTACTGTTCTATAAATGTAAGATAGATTGTGTTCTATTAGCACAAAGAAAGTAATTACCCCCTATAAATCACATACCAAGAGGCTTTTCTAAAAAACTTTCCCCCCCTTTTAAATCTCCCCCCTCCCTACTACCTTTCCAGGTCCTGAATATGCTATTGTTAGTAGTCTCCATTGTTAAAAATTTCTTTTTGAATAGTAGTGTTTTAAAGCCCTTCCCACTCACTTCCTCTAGAATGATGGTTTTGTTGACCAAGCAATGGACAAAGCATTAAAAATGATAATAAAGATTTATATAGTGGAAAAATGTTAATAGTGTTAAAATTTTTGGAAAGGCTTATCACTTAATTTAGTGAAGGAGATTTCTTTATGTTTTCACACTCATTGATGTAAGAGTTTTATTGATAAATTGTAAATGTTAAACTTTCACAAAAAGCTGTAATGTGGTATTAGCAAGTAACAAGTGATTGATACTTAAGTGTTATAAATGAGTACTTCTAGCTGAATATATTGCTGTATTAAAAAAAACGCATTAGTAAATACTTGAGTTTTACATTTTTTTATCATATTCAGAAAGTCTCAAATGTAAGCCATAGTGGGAATTGATACTGATTATTGGTAGGTCTATATTTCTGTTTCTTTAATATCCTTCCTGAAATAACCAGATCGTGGTTTTCATACATTGTGAACTAAACCTGGAAAAAATTTTTGCAATGGTCTTCCCTTCAAACAATGCATTTTAGTCCCCTCGATATAACGTGTTTTGTTTCTCTCTCAGGTCGGCATGATGTCTTATAAATGATATTTTACGAGGAATTGGAATCGTCTTTTTGGAAAATATCCTTTATATAAAATATCTTATACCTTAATTCGTATAGAACCCCTTTGGTATAACGTATTTTTTCACTTCCTGGTCCATAAAACGCCTTATAATTTATATTTTACCATTGAATTAGAGTTATTGAATTAGAAATGGGTTTTCCAGGATTTTGTTAGTTTACACCGGGTGTTGACAGTTCGTGTTGTGAATTGTTTCATTCAGGCTTTATCATGGTCCTTAAAGAAAACATCCACCTGTTTTTTTTTTTGTTGTTTTTTTTAATGCATTTACTAACAGAAATTTACAACTGTATTAAAAAACACATCTAGTAAATACAATGCAAAATAATGACATGATTAAAACTTGTAGAGGAACTACCCATTGGTAGAATTATCGAAATTTTTTCCAAGGGACTATCACTTTCATACGTTTTATCGGAGTTTTTTTTTTTTAAATATATACATATTAAAAAAAAATCCCTTTTTTTATATTCATTAATAAAATATAAAAACACATTATTTGTGAAGTAAACAAATGATCCTAACTGTATACAATTTTTTATGTAAAAGTTTCCAGATCAAGAGGTGATTGTGACTAAATGATCTTTTGGAAAATAGATTAAATGAATCCACTTCCTGTTAAGATTAAGTACATATTTTAGTTAATCCTGAAAAATCACAGTGATACATTTTACAGGTGATGAATTTTTAAAATATTTCCTACTAGCTCAGAGTTCTACTGAAGCCCATGTTTAAGTTCATCATAACTTGACTGAATTAAGTGATCCATCTATTTGAGATTCATTAGACTTGGTTTACTTAAAAAACTTTAAATAGATTTTCTTTGGACAGGATTAGATTGCTGCAGTATAATTAATCTAGGTGTACGCCATTGGTGACAGCACCCAGTTACTTTCTATGCATTTTTTAATACTTTATGAAGGGCTTTTATTGGTAAAGATTGATATTTTTTATTTTTTTTTTATTTAGGAGGTATGATTAAACTGATGGAGTGGAACAAACGATTCCACTCCAAAATCTTTACTATTTAATATTCTTAGTTATGAGCATAACTCAATCTTAATAAATTCAAAGTTAATGCGATTAAAAGTAAATTTTAGTATCAATATCAAGTTCTATATAACACTGTAGCTTTGCAACCTCTCATGTATAATTATGCTCGCTACCTATCGGTCAATTTTCAAACTTCACTGTCATCCACATATTATCCCTTTTTTAATAAAGAATTAATTGCAAATCAGTAAATTATATTGTTGTTAAACCTTCCTGGAACTATAAATATGATGAAATGATAAATAATCTATATTCTGGGACACCTTGTGCCCTAAGAATAATATAAAAGTACAATAAAAAGGTATTATTGTCTATTTATATATTGGTTATTATAGGTATTATATAAACTCCCCGTCAATAGTATCGCAACACTGAAATTTTTGAATTTTATAAAAACGTATTTTTTTTTCATAATAAAGATAGGTTCTGAAGTCTATAATAAACATTCCATAAACAATTTTTATTAAAATAAATTACAATATTTCTTCCAACCAAAAAAAAAAAAAGTTAAAAAACTTACTTTTTAAAATTATCATTTTCTACAATTTTAACTTTATATTTAATAAGACATATTACCCCCTCTGGCTTGAATGACTGCTTCCACTAGTCTTGGCATACTAGTAAATAACGAAACGAATGATAAACATGGATTGAAGGAAATATGAAAAAAATAATCTAAAATTCCATCGTTAGTTATTAACAGGGAAAAACATTGATGTGTCTAATCCTTAATCTCTCACGTTTAATAAATAATATTAATATGAATATAAACCAAGTATGAATTAAGGTAAAAACCAGGAAAATCTCGATAATTACGGGTGTTGCAATACTTTTGAAGGGGAGTTTAGTTGTGTTAACTGCCATGAACTGATAATACACGCTCGAGTTGACTTTCAGTATTTTTCAGCCAGTTGGCAAAAAATTCAATTGCTTTCAACACTGGCATAAGTATTACAAGAAAACGAAAATACAGTAAGGCTCTTGCTGAAAGTTTAAAATTATTGGGTTTTATGGACGAATATAAGAGAAAACATTAAAAGTGAACTGGCAATGATCGGAAGGGCTAGCGGAAAAAAAAAATTATCTCTGTAAAATATTTTTGTATTCTGCAATTTGTTATTTTAATACGATTTATATCATTTAGATGATATCCTTAATATGAACCCATTACTCTGTCAAAAATAAGGACAAGTAATGTTGGTAGGTGTAAAAAATGTTATCTTGAAATTTTTTTTCATCTTTAGGAATTAATATTCATCGGATGACCTCATACCTCTCTAAGCTTGAATTATTCTTCATTCTGATTCTGATTTTTTAAAGCGCCGAAAGAATATTTTTATTTACAAAATTTTATTCAAAACTTTTTTAATATTACTAACTACTGGAGTAAGTTCATTGAAAATGATAGAATTAAAAAATAATTTTAAAAAATATTAGAATTCTAATTTTTATTTAAAAAAATAAAAATTAATATTTACTTTTAAAGGTTTAATTTTTTTTTAAATTTTTTTAGTATATTATAAAATAACCTGAACAAAAAAAAACAAACTTGTTATTGAGGATCAGTAGAATGAGTAAAAGCCTAGGGAAGACTGCTCAATAGAAATTAATCCTTGTAATAATGATGGAATTAATCTTGATCGTAGAAATATGTTACATATAATGCTATCCGTAATGAACTAGGTCACGGTTTTTTTTACGTTCTGGGAGCACAACAATGGGATATTACACTAAGTAAACTCCTCTTTATTGTTCATGAAGATACTATCAATTTATGAACATCAATATTGAAAGATGCTATCGCTTTCCCTCGCTTCCATTCTGCACGCATCCTCCATGCTGAATGCTAGGAAACTCGGCTTGACAGGACTCTTCCGAATCGTCTTCTCGGCTTCCATCATCCATGGGTCCTGTGCGATGAACAGTAACTTCAGGTTCTCCCGATGCATCTATTGCTACTGCCTTATCCTGGGTATGTTCGGCCTCCTTCAAGATATCTCGTGGGCCATCAGTAATATAGAAATTGGAACAAAGTCTCCTGGGTTCATCGTCGACATGTTGAGTTACATACTTGCTTACGTCATGTGGACAGTAATGGCTGTTGAACTGGTACGGCAGAAGAAGGGTTTCGAACAAGTCATAAAAGAGCTGGAAAAAGTGGACACCTTCTTGCAATATCCAAAATATGACGCTACCTTCTATCTCATCCCTTTCTTTTTCGCCGTTGTGGCGAATCTTACAGAAAAGGTGATTTGCGGAGTAGAGTACATCAGCTTTATCGAAGGTTTAGGTTATTATCTGTACATGTCACCAATTGTGATGTTCTCCAGCCAGTATTTTTTCTTGATGGCGGTCGCGAGTGACCAGTTCTCCTACTTGACTGTTCGCCTGCGCTCGACCTACATGCCTTGGCACTTTGAAGATCTCGTCACAGTTCACAAAGGATTGTGCGATACTGCCAAGAAGATCAACTCCATCTACAGCCTTCACCTTCTCATCATTACATCTATCCCTTTCATAATAAACACAATGAAGATTTATAGTGCAATTATGTGCGTCATACGGCCGGACGACTACGACAATAGTTTCCTTCTTATTGAAAATATATTTCATGTAATTATGATATTTATTATTCTTTGGTGTCTTGTGCACAGCTCATCGAGCGTACATGGAAAGGTAATATTTTATGTTTTTTTATTAGAATATTTATATTTTTTGTGATCTTCTGGTTCCTATAGCACTCCTAATTTTCAATAAATTATTCTTATGTTCTGGAATAGGCTTTAAGTTAACTTATTTAGAATAATTAACAAAATAAAATAAAATCGACCTAAAGTCATTTAAAGTTATCTCAATTGAAGTCAAAATAAATTACTCATGCATACACTGGTGATTGTGTTTTTGAGAATTAAAATGGTTTATTCCATAATTTTTGTACATATTATAGTATACTTGTTAATAAAACTAAAGTAATTAAATATTCAGTGTATTAAGAAAAAAAATCACTTTTGTAATAAAAAGTTTCTCATTTTTTAACTCTAAAATTTTGTTAATGTTCTCATGACACAACGAACAAAAAAGTTTATAGAACAATTTCATTTAATTTCTTTTACATACCTACCCGATTGAATGCAAACTATACCATTACATCAAAGTTGAAATTTAAAGTAGAACAGAATACTGAATTACATTGTTTGTACAATATTTTTTGATAAATGATGTAGGTCATAAATTACATTTAGTAATGGAACCTACTGAAGTGATATTTGTTAACCAAATGGCAGCCGGAATAACTAATTACGTAGGCCGTTTTGAATAGTTAACAAACCTAAAGATGATTAGACATGTTGGTTCATCCGATAACAGATGTAAGGTATATCCGCTGTAGTTAGTGAACATAACTCAATGTGCCAAATTCTTGGGCTTTATATTACTTTATCCCAGCCATAGAAACAATTCATTCTTCATTATATAAATAGGTATTCAATGTTATATGGATCCCAGTCCAGAAGTCAAGAGAAGGTTAGTAAAATTTCTGGACATGGATCATTTTTATGTCTCATTGTTCACTGAAAAATTGAACAAATATTTAAGAAAGGAAAATAATAATTAGAAGGCCATCTTTTTTATGACGGCAATACACTTTTATCTATTATAACTATTTATTAGTTTTGTTCGACTAGATGCTCATTCACTTTTGTTTTCTAGAGAAAGATCGGCTCTATCATTAGAAGTTTTCTATTATTAGAGTAGTTTTTTTCAAAGCATTAGCCGTTTGTTAATCTTTTTTGTTTTTTTAATAAATAAATTTATATTAATGGCTACGTAAAGCCGTATCCATCCTCGATTTGTAGCGAGTTACCTAACATTATAAATTATTGCGTCACGATTATGCCTACTTTCACGAAATAAAAATCGACATTAAGCTTCTGATGCCTTTATGAAAACTTACCAAGTTGACCGACTGTCACAATAAATTAATGACATAATTATTGTGTTTCTGTCGACCGCACTTTGAACCACCTTAAAACGAACACCATTCTAGCTTCTTTGAACTGCAACAAACGAAAATGTTCATCTATAGGCCAGTTATGATCTTACTTTGTATTATTTAATGTTATTCTTAAGGGACTTTGTCCCAGAATAAAGTTTTCTTTCTATTCTATTCTATTCTATTCATATTGATTTCCGATCCTGTCACAAGTATTTTAAGACCAGAATATAGAAAATATAGGTTTCCCTAAAACGACGAAGCTTCGTATTTACTTTTATAGTAAAAAATAAACAATTGAAACATTTTTGTAGCTACTTTTATTGTTTAACAAAATAGGTATTTTAATTTTGTACCTAATTTAACTGGTAAATATAATCTTTTTAATTATTTTTCGGGTGACGTAGTTTTATTTTTTCATCGTTGGTTCATTATGTATTGTATTGAAAAATATGTAGATTAAACTTCTTTCTTTATATTATACTGAATGAATTGATATCAAAATTATGAATAATTTTCTCAAGATTGACAATTATTACATTTTTTTTTACAATTATATTTAAACCATTTTCGAAAAGTTAAATTTATTTCCAAAAAAAAAAAAAATCCTAAATGCCCCTTTGTCACCTTTGTTTACTTTGTCACCAATCAACGTATCCATAAAATTCTAGAACCTTCTTAGTATATCGCCTATAAAACTAACCATGTGTCCTCTTGGGCTGTTATGGCTGTTCACATTGAGATAAATAATGTATTTCGATCCCAGGCTTGTTGCTCCATCCCTTTTTTTAAGCTTTAAGGAATATATCTAAGTCTATATTTTCTTTTAAATTCATTTCTCTTCTAAGGTTACAGATATCTAAAGTTATTTTTTATTTAAGGGGCTCCATTAAACCATCCAATTCATCTCGTATCCATTCCTTACAGTCCAAAATCTTTCGAAAAATCCTCAATACTCCTTACTTTGTCACGAATAAACTTATCCATAAAGATCTTAATGTTCCATATGTTTCTGAGTTAGCCCAAACCAGATACCTATCTCTTCATAGTAAGCTCCATAGCCTCTCAAATCCATTAGCTTCTCAGTTTGCTTCCTACTCCATTTCCGATAATCCTATGAGGCGTCTGAAAAGAAGATGGCCTAGAGATCTTCTAGTGTAGAATTTTTATTGAATGCTACAGATGAGTTGTTCTTTTCAAGTTTCGACATGTTATTGTAATCGTTATCAGCTCATTCACTTGATGTATATATTTCTACAGTTGTAAATTTCAATAAATTGATATAAAAAACAAAACAAAAAACTACATTATCTTCATGGTTTTAGAAAGGTTTAGCTAAAATAAAACTTGCAATAATAAAAATCATAGATAGAACCGAGCTTTGACCCACTGTCATATACTTTTATAATTAGAAACTAAAATCTAACCCAATGAATTCTATTAAAATTATTGCCGCTAAATAAAAATTATCACCGAATCAAAATGTTCAATAATCCTTTTTTTTAAACTTCAAAAACCTAATCTGTGCAAATTCAACCTGGTTAAAAATGACTGTTATACGTGAAAATATCGTTGAAGAAATTATGTTCAATTTAATATTTCAATAAAAGAACTTTATCGATATACAAATAAAACTTCAAGTATTACTTAAAATTACCTAAGTCTTTAGCTGCGACAGGGGATTCTAATGTTCTAGAATTTTGGTTACATTCGCTCAACAGTAATTTTTCTTTTTAACCATTACTTATTTCATTGAATTATAAAGATTTATAAGAATTTTGATATGTATATCATAGTAATTGCAGGGTTTATGTACGGTCTACCTAATAAACTATTTTCCCGCTCAATTTAAGTTTTTATGATAAGATTTCCTTTCTGTTCACCCTAAAAATCTATAGGTAATCATGTTTACAAAAAATTAATACTATAATTTTTATTTAGGCGCGGAAGTTTAACATAGAACTTCTCATCATTCTGCTCAATGATAACACCATTGACGATGAGGTAAACAACATAAACATATAAACATTTTTATAAATTATAATTAATTAAAAAAATAAGTAAAAATCCTATTAATTAATTTCAGAGCTACTTTCAACAATATTTGGCTATGGATTGGAGGGTGAAGCCGACGGCATGTGGTTTTTACAACATTGACCACCCAATGATGACATCTGTAAGTAACCGTCAAATGATTAAAATCAAAGGATCTTCTGGTCTATCCGATGCTGATTTTTATCTGAATTTATTTGGTAATTCGAAAAAAAAAATCGATATTTTTTCTTTTCGTCCAAGGAGCTGAGAAAAAACAAAAAAAACTCGTGTTTTGCAAATCTTACATTATTATTTATTTAATATCTCGATTTTGAAAAATGATTTAAATATAGAATATGAATAGATATATAGAATATATCCATATGAATCATTTATAAAAATATTTCAATTTTAATGTAGATACATTCAAAGAATTTGAATATTTTAAAGGTCAAAAATAAATTTTATTTTAGGGACAACAATTAATATAAAAATTTTAAATTATCGAGTCATCTACTAGCCTTATAGAATTTTTTCATACAACAATGATGTTAATTTAAATTTTGAGGGCATGAATTTATGTTTTATTTTGAGGCTCAGTTTTTGTTCATTAACTGAAAAGAAAAGACCTTCCTCCTTTAAAATTATTTTAATATTAATTGAATTACCATCTAAATTATGTTTAAAGATGTGATAAAAAATAAAATAAAAATCGAGTAGTTCTTCAACACTTAGGACTACTGCAGTTGATGTGAATTGTGTCCATTAAGACATATTACCTGCAATATCAATGAGATTTTATTTGTAAAAATTGTTGACGTACTTGGATCAATGTAGTATACTGTTTTTTTTTTATTTGTGAAATTGAATTTAATTCAACCATCAACATGCTGTGTTACTCAAACATGGCCGTTCAATGATCTGGAATGAACGAATTTTAATTAACTTTACACTGATCTGAAGAAAAGTATTTTTCAGAGTGATCCATTACGTTTATAGTGCAATGAATACTAAGTCTGTGAAGATAGTAATAGAGAACTACTTTAAAATAGTAACACAAAACTGGTGCCATATATATTGTTAGGTGTTCCATAACTCAAGTTATTAGAAAAAACATTAAATTTGTATTGTACTTTTAACCACGGTTATAAACCGAATTTAAAAATTTTAATGTTACCCAATGTTTATCTACATAAATTGCAAAAGAAAGATCTTTTTTTTCAGCCAGCTAAGAAACGTTTAAATCGGACAAACTGATGAAGATACAGAGTCTCAAACGTGAATTCATGACCTCAAAATTTCAACCCACTCTAAGCAACTAAAAAAAGATTTTATCAATGATAATTTTAACATATCGTTTTTTATTTTGTTATTTTTTTTTCAATTTGTTGGGGTTGTTGAATCAAGATCTGAAAATGATTCTGATGGTATGAAAAAAAATCTATAAGGTAGATTGGACGAAATGAAAAAAAAAAGTTTGGATTGTTTTTTCGATGCGGAAACACCTAATAGTCCAGTAAAATAAGGGTTTGCCGAAGAAAAAACTGCGGAACTTTTATTCTCAACGAAAAAACCCTGTTATTTTTGTTTTTTTATCTATAACACGATAACGAAGCTTTTTGAAGAAATTCTTCAAATATTAACTGTAGCTGGACCTAGTACCTACATAATGAAAAAAAGAAATCCGAAATCGGGCCATTTTTTGCGAAGTTACGTTATTGGGAAAAAATGGAGCAATTGGCCAACTTGCCGTCAGTCCCACAGCTCCGCGAAAACACGTTTGTCGTACTCTTTTGGCTATAACTCTGAAACTATTTGTCCGATACAAAATTACTTTTTTTCGTCTTAAAGCTGATTACATTTACTATAAGAATCTATAAATGAAGTTTTAATCAAACCCCGTAAAATGTACATGCTAGCCCGTTAATAAAAACGTACTGTTGTAAAATGCAAGTGTTTTTTGGCACATTAGTCACTCTAACTCCTCTAATATTTGTTTGAATCCAAATTTCTTTTTTCTATCTCAAAGCTGATTGAATTTGCTATAAGATGCGATATATGTAAATTATATTAAATCCTGTAAACCACCCAAGCTAGCACGCTAAATGTGTATGTTTTGGCAAAATATGTAAATTATGACATGTTCAGTAGACTGGTGTGGGTATTTCACGGTGTTAATTATAAGTTATATATAAGATCTAATTGTAAATTTAACCACTTTTGAGATTGAAAAAAAAAAAAAAATTTGAATTGAACAAATACTTTCGGGGTTATAATGATAAATGTGCCGAAAACTATGGATTAACAACAGTACGGGTTTTTAGGCGTCTGGGATATTTTAACTCCAAAAGTATTTGTCCGATTCAAAATGTTCTTTTTTAATCTGAAAGATGGTTAAATTTACAATTAGATCCTATATATGAAATTTTTATCAAAATTCTTAAAATACCCAAACTATCACACTGAAAATCACTTACTTTTGAAAAATACATGTTTTTTTGGCACATTATTGGCTATAACTCCAAAACAATTTGTCCGATCGAAAATTTAATATTTTTATCTGAAAGCTGGTTAAAGTTACTATGATATATATATATATATATATATATATATATATATATATATATATATATATATATATATATATATATATATATATATATAACTTATAATTAACACCGTGAAATACCCACACCAGTCTACTGAACATGTCATAATTTACATATTTTGCCAAAACATACACATTTAGCGTGCTAGCTTGGGTGGTTTACAGGATTTAATATAATTTACATATATAGCATCTTATAGCGAATTTAATCAGCTTTGAGATAGAAAAAAGAAATTTGGGTTCAAACAAATATTAGAGGAGTTAGAGCGACAAATGTGCCAAAAAACACTTGCATTTTACAACAGTACGTTTTTATTAACGGGCTGGCATGTACATTTTACGGGGTTTGATTAAAACTTCATTTATAGATTCTTATAGTAAATGTAATCAGCTTTAAGACGAAAAAAAGTAATTTTGTATCGGACAAATAATTTCAGAGTTATAGCCAAAAGAGTACGACAAACGTGTTTTCGCGGAGCTGTGGGACTGACGGCAAGTTGGCCAATTGCTCTATTTTTTCCCAATAACGTAACTTCGCAAAAAATGGCCCGATTTCGGATTTCTTTTTTTCATTATGTAGGTACTAGGTCCAGCTACAGTTAATATTTGAAGAATTTATTCGAAAAAAGCTTCGTTATCGTGTTATAAATTAAAAAACAACAATGACTGTTTGTTTTTTTTTGGCGGTTTTTTGCGATTTTGAAGATGAAGCCGATGGTTCCGTGGTAGCAAACTCGGATTCAGCACCCCAAAAAACATAAAGATCCGTTGAGAATAAAAGTTCCGCAGTTTTTTCTTGAAAACGGCCTTTTGGAGCCTTATTTTACTAGACTATAAGACAAATTGGATCAAAATCGGTGTCGTTGCAGTCCTTTGTAAGTTCAATCAATCAATCAATATTTTTATTTATTTGCACCAGTCTCATTCCACTATCCAACAATGCCATCGTGTGGTGGACGTTATCTCATCTGCATTGGAGCGCAAGATGTACTGCACGGGTGTCTTTCTTGACGTTGAACAGGCTTTTGGCAGAGTATGGCACCCAGGTCTGCTTTATAAACTTCGCCAATTCCTTCCTTCTACATATTTCCTCATCCTCCGATCCTATCTGTCTGATAGAGTATTTAAAATTAACCATAATTCTACATATTCAACCACCTTTCCCCAGACCGCTGGTATTCCTCAAGGTAGTATCCTGGGTCCCATCCTTTATACAGTGTATACAGCTGATATCCCAACCCATCCTAATACTATCCTCACAACCTACGCTGATGACACAAGCGTGTTATCAGTCAATGATGATCCATTTGCTGCATCCCAGACACTCCAGTCACATATCATTTCCCTTGAAGAATGGTGTCATAACTGGAGAGTTAAGATAAATCCTAGCAAATCCCAGCAAATAACCTTTACCCTACGTCGAAAACCTACCTCATCCTGTCCTCCTGTATCCTTTTATGGAGTACCATTAAATAATGTAGAACAGATAAGATACCTTGGATTTTATCTGGACAAGAGACTTACCTGGAACCCTCATACAAGATTGAAAAGACAAGAAGCTGCACGTCGATTTCGACTACTACAACACCTACTTGACAAACGTTCAATTCTCCCGATACACTACAAAGAACTCATCTACATGACGATTATCAGACCTATTTGGACTTACGGAATAGAGTTATGGGGATCCACCAAACCATCGAATTCTTCCCGCATCCAATCACTCCAATCCAAAATCCTTCGAAAAATCCTAGATGCTCCTTACTTTGTCACAAATGAATTAATCCACAACGACCTTAATATCCCATATGTTGCTGAATTGGCACGAACCAGATACCTTTCCTTTCATAATAAACTCACTGCTCATCCAAATCCACTTGTTGCACAACTTGCTTCCCATTCCATTCCTGGAAATCCTCCGAGGCGTCTGAAAAGAAGAAGGCCCCGTGATCTTCTTTTGTAAATATTCATTAGAGTACTACCAATGGGTAGTTCCTCTACAAGTTTTATACATGTCATTATGTATCATATATATCGCATATTTACTTGATGTGTTTTTTTTTTTAATACAGTTGTAAATTTCTATTAATAAAAGAATAAAAAAAAAAAAATTATTTGCATAAGACATTTCTTGTACATATTACATAGGTAATAAAACAATTCTTTTTTGTCTAACAGCGCTAGGACTTTGTATAAATAAGATTAAATTATATAAATTCTACAAACATATTTTAAATATAGAAATAATTTTGACACTTTTACATTAAAAATAAAATAAAATAAAATAATTATCAACTTAATAACAAGATCAATGCAATAACAAAGTATACATATTTACAGCTTTACAACTTCCCACCAAGTTATATTTAGCTATTATTACCTTTAATTAATGGTTAAGAGAATTAATGACCTAATGATTAAGAGAAGAACATAATAAGACCATAGTTAGAAAAAAATAAACACATCTAGCTTTTCATACATAGGCACAACATATTACAAAATAATATAGTCTTTTTAATTTTTGAATACTATCTACATTTAAGATTTTCTCTATAGTAAATGATTCAGAAATATATGCACCTAAGAATTTGTTTCCCTGCTCTTTAAATTTGATGAAATGAGTAAGAAAATGGCTCAAGGGATCCGACACCAAACTACCACAGGCCATGCAGGCTTCGCTGGATTTAATAATTAGTGTGGTGTCCTTTATAAACACCTTTAGGTAATCCACGCTTGAGACTCTTAGACGACTCACAACTGTGATTTTCTTAAATAGTAAGTTAAATCTTGCAGTAAAGAATTTAACATTTTTTTTTTTTTTTTTCAGACGATCACTGGTTATCTTACATTGATAACATACTTGTTGCAATTGACAGGTAAATATTAATCCAGTTTGATTAATTAGTAATAACGGTCGTGAAAAACTAGTTCTGTTATAAATTCCAAATTTTATCATAACCAGTTAGTAAAATTTATTGCCTAGGCATGAATTTTAGGCCTGAAAAAAAAGTAAAATTATTATTTTAAAACTATGAAATAAAATAATTTTAATAAGAAAAAAAAGAAGATGAATTCTGTTTATTTCTTAGTTTTTCTCGCCCGACATAGTTATTATGATTATAAAATCTAAAATCTAATATATTAAATTTGTTACAGTGTCAACTATCAAGTGAAGAAAGTCTGGTCCATGGAATATGCCACATTGTTCAATGATTTTGTACTTACAAGCTTGTGATATTGACTTTTTTTTAAATAAATGGAAGTAAAAATGATTTATATTTATATTATGCTGCTGAAATAATTTGTTTTATTTATTAATTATATTCCATTGGAACTGTTAATTCCCTTAATATTTTTTAATATTTTATATAATGATTACAGCTAAATGTTTTTATTAATCTAAATTATGATTTTAAAAACTCCCTTTCGATGTCAATATCTTTTTTGTTAATTTGTCAAGACAGCTATGCCTAGTAGAAAAACTAAGTGTGAATATATTTATTTTATGAATGTCATTGATTTATAATTGTGTTTTTAAAGGAAAATAACGGAAATTACTTATTAGAATATTTATTTCAGTTAAATATTTATATTATCATAATGGGTTTTGGGTTTTTTTTCTTTCTATTTTCGGAAAGATCTGTTGCCACTTCTCTTCAGATCTGTTTTAATAGATTATTTATTACCACCTTACATACAAACTAACAAAACTATGGTATAAAAGTTTTAAATATTATTAAACCAGTTATCACAATGAACCTTTTTCAATTAGTCTCTTAATACCTCTTCTTAATCTATTGAGTAGATTTCGTTCCTATTTCCTTCAATTAATATAGGTGTTTTCAGAATAACACTTCGTTATGGTGTGCACAAGAAAATGAAACAATCCATTTAGAAAGTGCTCAGAGGTACAGTTGCGATATAAAACAGTGTTTACGATTCCAAACCCATCGACTAATGGTCGCCTGCTTTTCAAAGAGTTCTTCAAGGGCTCGTAAAAGGCTTAAGTGAACGTTCCTAGAAGTTTTTATACTTCTTCCTGGGGGCTACTTTTAAATGACATCCACAGATTAATTTCCTATTCCTCTTTCAGACCTTTTTTGATATATCTTGTTTCTTCAGTTAGGTATATTGGGGTTGTAATTCTTCTAAAAATGAGAGAATATTTTATTAAAAAATTTATTACTCATGAGACTTTTAGCACGCCTTATAGATTTCAAAATAATGTACTTTGGCCCAAAAAAAAAGGATGGACCTACGGTAGAATTTAGGCTCCACAATGCGGACCTGCGGTAGCTTTATCTACTAAATATAGTTCAACTAATAGCAGCGCGACGGTTTAAATGGACTTGCAAAGTCGTTGAGTTTATTAATGACTGAATTACAGAAAAGTAATAAGTTTGTTTCATAGTTTACCTTAGGATTCCATATGCATTTAATTTATTTTTTATTATATTCAACTTTTTTTAATTTTTTAATTAACCATCTGACTGGACTATCTCTAGCATCGAAGAGATAAAGTTTATTTATCTTTGAACGGAAGATTCTTTATCCTATTGTAGGTCTTGTTCAGGTCTGTGTGATCTGGCGAAGGAGAAAGAAAAATAGAGAGGTACATCGCTCATTTGCTGAAACAATGACGCAACTAAAAAACTTCAATTTTAGAAAAGGATCAATTCAAAATGTTTCATGGGTTACTTACATTATACCTTTATATAAGTTGTAATATAAAGCTTGTTTTTGAGTCGTGTCGCTGCTGCAGAAAATGAACGATATGATCTGTAAGAGGCGGATGGGAGGCATCAAGCTTGGTAGACTGCGTTGGGTTAGTCACATATCCAGAATGAACAAGGAATTCCCAATAAGCTAATCGACGGACAGGAAAAGAGGAAAAGGTAGACCATATCTTCGATGCGATGATGCCGTCATGCGGGACACCTGCAGTTTACGAGCGACTGCGCAAGATAAAGCCACCTGGTGAAAGATCATTTTGGTGGACAAAGACCACATTGGACTGTAGCGCCACAGTAGTAGTGGTAGTTGTAGTAGCAGTGTCGGTGATAGAATGTGCTAAGTAGTGATTTGTAGATATTAATTATTGTATAATAGTTGATTGTTGATAGCAAATGAAAAGTAGTTAACTGTATGGTTCGTTGGTATTATTCGTTATTCCCATTCCACTAAAACTAATTGCCCATGTAAGCCATTTAATACGTTATAGCTATATATATTGAGATAATAAATTACAGGATATAAGGATCGATTACGATCATTGGAAAGGAATAGTGTTATTGATGAATGGACATGCCTATAAAGTAATAGAGAAAATAAGATCGTTTGTTAACTGTAAAACTTCATTAAATGATTGAGTGCACCCATTGAAAACTTGGACTTCCGAAGTTTGAATATAAAGCGATATTCATCATCTATTATAGCACCCATTCCTTATTTATGCTTTGAGTTCTTTGGACTTGGGCTGCTTGTAAGTTTTGAGGTGTAGCACTAAGCTGGCGGTTAAAGCACTAGAAGCATACTTTATCAGCTTCTTTGAAATACAGTCCCCATAGTCGGAATTCCTCTACTTGTGATAAAGTTTGGAGCCATCACTAAAAGCTTCAGCATTTTAGTTTAAAGCCCCCATAAACGTTATTTTAATCCTGATCAGTTACTTTTTTATCAATTCGCTCATTCACTAAAAATTAAGACGTAACGTTGGCGTATATTGCTGCGATATTAAAAGTGATGCATGAGTTTTCGATTGAAGGTGAAATTTGCAATGATAACTTTTAGCTGGTTTTAACTATAATAAAGTTACAATAATGTATTTTTCCATTTTATTCTTGTGATAACATACCAACTGTACAGGACCATATTCACACTTAATACAAAAGATTTTATTACAAACTTCAAGGACACTACAGCAAACTAATTCAAAACATGTCGACTTTGGATATGTTTGAGTCAACCCGAAGAAGGCTGGTTAAGAGATCTCCTGAGATAAATCTAAACAAATGCAAGACTGGAGTAGGTACAGATGGGTGCTGAATTCCCTCATGCCTGACATGCCAATTTTACATTACTTTTTATATCACAGTTATAGCGACAGGTGTGGATAAAAAAATAAAGTGAAAAAAAAATTCTTTTGATAAGTACAACAAAGTTTTGATGATCTATGCTCAATAATAAGAACTTCTCAAATTATCCATTTGGTTCTTGGGTAAAAATAATAGATGTAACCTTCTTATTAGACAATTTTCTGAAGATCGGGTTAACCTGCTACATTCCAAATGTTTATCAGCCCATCGGATTCCCTTTACTATGTTTCTAATATACAGATTTACGTATCTAGACTAGACTAGATTGTCTTGCTCCACATTAAGAAGAACTACAAATGAATTTATGTTTAATTAAATGGACAAGCTAACAGAATTATGCAAAATATAGTGACTACAGCAATCGACAAGGTGCCACAGCGGAGGCTGAAGTGGTGGATAAAAGGTCTAGCGCAAGGCGCGGTGCACACTGAAGAAAATGATTTCTTGAAATATGAAACTTAAGTTGCTTGCAACAGATAGATGTGATTACGTAGGTTGGTCCACACAGCGTTTCATTAAACGTTAACTTTATTCTGTTGCCAACAACTTCAGTTTCATGTTTCTAGGAACCACTTTGAATAGCGTGCATTGGAAAAACTGGTTTCATGCAATGGGTTTTAAGGAAAACTGTTGGAACGTGCATGCAGAAGAAACAGTTTTCCATCAGTTTTGCAATGGATTCTGAAGACGATATGCTTGTGTTATGGTGGTGGCTAAAAAATAAGAAAAAAAAAACGCAAGTACTGGGTTTACGCTTTTTTGTTGTAGCTTGCGAGCTAAACAGTGATCCTGATAAATTTAAGGATTTTTTAAGGATGTCGAAGCTGCTTTTTGATCGATTACTAGAACTAGTTAAGCCAATAATAACAAAGAAGGACACCAATTGGAGGTTAGGTCTGAGTGCTGAGGAAAACTAACTATTACACTATATTATATTATATATACTATATATACAAATATATGTAATAGTATATATATATATATATATATATATATATATATATATATGTATACAATATTACATATTACTATATACTGTTACGGTCAGGGGAGGTTGGCGGTGCCGTGGAAGCCCGGGTGAGCAGGTAGCCGAAAAGTCTTGAACAGTCTGGAAGGTTCGACGTAGGTTTAAATAGGCCAGCCTCTAGCCTAGTGGGGCAGTATTGAGGTGACAGTGATCAGTGGTTTGTTTTGTTTTGTTTTTTTAAGGGCAAAAAACTGCTATGGTTATTATTGCCCATACCCAAAATTTAGACAATAACAAATTCCTAATCAAATTATATTAACCTCCAAAAAAAAAAATAAAAAAAAAAAATAAAAAAAAAAAAAAAAAAATAAATAAATAAATAAAAAAATAGAAAAAAAAAAATAAAAATAAATAAATAAATACAAAAAAAAAATAATAAAAAAGAACATTAAATTTTGTCATATAATCCAATTTGCTTGATAAATTTTATCGTACTACAAATGTATTGTTTGCTATCGCCCAAGGCCATACAGAGCTGACGAGGCACACCATACTTATCCATATCTCTCCTGTACTGAGGGCACTCCTCAAAGATATGCCTCACTGTTAGGGCAACTCTGCAGAGTTGACACTGAGGGGGATCTGTCTTTGCCATCAGGTAGTCATGTGTTAAACGACAGTGTCCAATTCTTAGCCGTGTGATTATCACCTCCTCCCTTCTGCAATGTCGTGAGGAAGAGGCCCAGCCACCGATGTTCGGTCTGATTTTGTTCAATTTATTATTTTCTGATGCAGACCATGCACTCTGCCAGTCATCCAAAATCTTCATGTGGAGTGGTCGGAACATGTCTGCCGCGGACAAGAAAGTGGGTGTAATAGTTTCTAATTGGTGGGCTTCTCTAGCTGCTCCATCCACTTCTTCATTTCCGGGTATACCGGAATGGCTCGGGATCCAGAAAAAGGTTAGCACTTTTGATGATTTACTTATCTGATTTATAATAAAATGGATTTCTTGGATTAATGGGTTGTCCGAATAAATTTTGAAAAGATTTTTAATCGCACTCAAGGAGTCTGAGCAGATAATTATCGACTGTTCTTCAAATGTTTGAGCAAGGTGAAGCGCTTTTAATATCGCCGTCAGTTCAGCTGTGAAAATACCGCAGACACCATCCAGCTTATACTTCAGCGCTCTGCTGTTGTCCCAAACTGCACAAGATGTTGAATCATTTGTTTTTGAACCATCAGTGTATATAATTTTGCTACTTTTGTAATTATCTACTATTATCTACCGACAGTGATCAGTGAGTGATCGGTCGGGCAAGTGTCAGTCAGGAGTCAGTGACATCCTAGTCAGTATTCATGTCTCAGTGATTAGTGAACGATCAGTCAGTTAAGTGACAGCGACAGTTCAGTTAGTGATAATCAGTGTCAGTGAAAGTAGTAACAGTCTCTGTGTGTCAGTGTAATAGATTCTTATGTATTTTTGTGACACCTAGTATTCAGATATTAAAGATAAGTATTGTATATTATATATATTAGTGGAATTAGATATAAGTTAGACCTAAGTATAATTGTTATTATATTAAGTAGCTTAAGGACCTATTTGTATTTATTAAGTTGTAAATAAATTAGTGTTTAGCATTTAATTGTAGTTTGATTAGTCATACCTAAGGTGACCAGACGTCCCGTTTTGAACGGGACAGTCCCGTTTTACAGGGACCTGTCCCGTTGTCCCAAAATATATGCTTGGGGCGCTTATTTGTCCCGTTTTACAAATATTTGGTCCCATATGTACTTTTGACAGCATCGAGTTTGCTTCCTAAATTCCATTCATTGGTCATGAATGAATTAACTAAATTAAATCTGTAAAACACAAAGAAATACCAATGGATAACTCTAAAGGAGGTTCCTGAGTGGGAAAGGATCGAGGAGGGGATTGACGTGATTGCTAGTAAATTTATCATGCTTAAGATTTCCGATAGTGAGCTTTTTAACGAAAAGACTTAACTAAGTACGTGAAACAGAAAAAGATTTTCAAGTGGAACGAAGAGAAACCTTCTCTGGATCAATGATGAATTGAAATATTTCTTCATTTTGCAAATCAAAATGACCCTATCAAGAATATTGCATTGATGGTTCCATTTTTCTTGTCCTTACCAGGAACAAACGCTCCAGTGGAACGAGTTTTCTCAATTATTAATGACACTTGGTCACTAGAAAAACCTCAAATGAAAATGTCGACCCTTAAAGCAATGATGCTAGTAAAATGTAACTTTGCAATGGGTTGTGTACAGTTTTTCGATTTCATCAAACAAAAGCCTGATATTTTGAGAAAAAATTCTCTTATCTCAAAAATATGAAAAATAAACATTGAAGTCAGTATTTTCGACAATATTATTATTTAAGTGATATCAAGTTTATTTCTAAATGTAGTCTTATTGAATAAAATAGTATTTCATAAATATATTGGTAAATAGTATTTTTTTATGGGTGTCTCTAACTTCCCCGATATTGAAGGTCCCGTTTTGAGAATCTCATAATCTGGTCACCTTAGTCATACCCCCAGTGGCCCTTAACAATACTATTACACGCACATATATATACACTTTATTATATATTGCACTATAAAGCTACAATTTTATTAACAGATTTATTTTTTTTTTAAAAGGTATAAATAGGAATTTAAAAATAAGTATAAGGAAAATATATAAAAAGTAGAAGAGGGTAAGATAGAAAGGTAAGAAAGAAAATAAAGTTGACATAACAATAAAGGAAGGAAGAGGGACTCAACTAATTGTTGTCTGCTTAAAGACTTGACTAACAATGACTGTTAAAAAATAAAATCAAGGATGCGGGGGATAATGACTTTCAGAAAGTAAGGACAGGAAGGGGGTAACAGTTGCTAATATAACATATGAAAGGTGATTTTTAATATAACATATTAATATATTTTTAATGTGTTATAATATATATTTATTATTATAACATATTTATAATAATATATTTTATTAATTATCATGGAGTGAATATACACTTGAACTGATGAAATGTGAAACGTAAGCAATAGGAAACCGATTTAAGGAGTCTCTAGAAACCTGATTTCTTGAAACCAATGAAAATGGCGTTTCATGAAACGCTGTGTGTACCAATCTAAGTTAATCCTATCTTTCGGTTTCAAGCAGCTTCGTTTCCATGTTTCTAGAAACCGGTTTCTCCAGTGTGCACCGCGCCTTACTTTATTCTGTTGCAAGCAACTTCAGTTTCATGTTTCTAGAAACCAGTTTCTCTAGTGTGTACCGCGCCTAACAGCTTAGATCAGCTGAAGGAGAAGTATGCACCTCTGGGTGAAGCCTCTCTTATTTCATGATTAGCTTTTAGATTTCATACCATTTTCTGATTGTAATGATATTACAGTTGTGAATAAAAAAAAATTAAAGTTAAAAAATATTACAAAGCATAAAATGTTATTTTTTCGCAAAAATTATTCTTAATGTTTCCTATAACGCTAATAATATGAACAAATTAACGTTAAAACTCAAGCTATTGCCATAGGATCTCATTACCTTCTTCATTCGAATGCCATATTTCCCACATTATTCCTCAATGGCCATCCAATAACATTCCACTCATCTGTTAAAAATGTTGGCTTAACCATTGATCAAACCCTCCCCTGTAAATCCCATGTTGCGCGATCTCCCGAAGGTCGATCGGTATCCTAAAACTATTTCACCGCCCCCGTCACCTCCTTCCTTTGTCCATACGTAAACTTTTAGTATCCTCTCTCATCTTCCCCCAATTTGACTATGGTTGCGTGATATATGGCGGGCTCTCGATGGTTCTTGAGGACAGGTTAAAACGCATAATGAATTGCTTCATAAGGTTTCTCTTCGGAACCTCGAGACGTTCCTATGTTTCGCATCTCTATACCGAGTTAAATTGCCTCTTCCCCTCCTTACGCAGAAAATACTTCCTAGGCACCTACCTATTCCAAGTTATCAACACTCGCCACCCTCCCTTTATTTACAGTATCCTGCAATTCAAGTCCTCAATCAGATCACTGCATACAAGGTCTCTTCTTTCCGATCTCTATACTCCATCCCACAGAAGTACTGCATTCCAACGGTTCTTCCTTGTCCGATCCTCTATTCTCTGGAATTCCCTCTCTCCCTGCATTCGCTTCTTCCCTCGGAACATTTAAAACACACTTCCTTCACCATCTTCTTTCTATCCAATCCTGATATGGGTTACGTTATAGTCCTGATAATGATACGGATGTCTCACAATTTATGTAATCGAATAATGTAATCACAAAGTATATTTTTCTTTTTAATTTTCATTGTTCTGTCGTTTTTCTTTCTTTGCAATTTTGTTTATAATATGAACTCCTATATTCTGTATTTCTTTTTTTCTATTTACATTTTTTTTTTCTTTTATTCTATCATTTTATTTTTTTTTAATTTTATTTGTTCTCATTCAAATTTGTTTTCACTTTTATCTATGTATTATTCTTAAAATCTCTCGGCCAGTTATGATATAACTGTGTGTTATGTATGTTATTCTTTAGGGACTTTGTCCCAGAATAAAGTTTTTTTTCTATTCTATAATTCCTGTTTTGTTGCAGGTTCCTAAATGCAGCCTCGCACTACTAGACCGTATCAAAATTAATTTAATATTAGCTTAGAGCGAATTGAGAGCATGAGACGAAGTGGATAATAGCGGGGCGGTGGATGTGGAGGTCGTTAGGTAAGGCCCTTTAATAGGGCATGATTAAAGTGGTTGACGTCGGGCTTCCATTCATCCGTAAATTTGTTTAAAGCTAATTTAATCATAGATGGTGAGGAGAGTAAATTCAGTTAAAGTTGAGATAAAAGTGATAATGTAAGCGAGGCTAATGAGTGAATGGAGGGGTCTTTAATCGCCTGAGTGGAAAGTTACACTTCAGCCGGTCAAGTTTAAAGCCCAGAAAACAATGATCAAGTATTTGAGGATTCTCGCCTCTTCATTACAACTTTTCATAATAGAGTTAGTTGACTTATAATTTGAATTTTTATTTATTGTTTCCTTTCATTTGACTGCCGAGAAGTACAAATAATGACATTTCAATATTTGTTTTGAGTTTTTTTTTTTTTAAACCTTTTATTGAGTAATTATCACAATCTGTCTCAATTTAGGGGAAAAAGTAATATGGACGGGTTGGATCCATTCACATTATATTTTTTTCTATTTTTTTTTTATTATAACAATAAAATATTGAAATTTACAACTGTACAAAATATATAAATCAAGTCAATCTTCTTTTCAAATGCGTCGGAGGATTATCGGGAGTGGTGTGGGAAGCAAGTTAAGAAATAAGGGGATTTGAGTGGTTATGGAGTTTACTATGAAAGGATATCTGGTTTGGGCTAAATCTTTAAATATGGAACATTAAAATCTTTATGGATAAGTTTATTGGTGACAAAGTAAGGAGTATTGAGGATGTTTTGAACTTACTTTAACTATTTATTGATATTTACAACTGTACATCAATATACATCAAGTAAATTTGAGGAAATGGTTATATTGACATGCAAATCACTTGTGAAGAACTACTCACTAGTAGCACTTCAAAAAATGTTCTAAACTAGAAGGTCTCTTGGCCATCTTCTTTTGAGACACCTCGGTGGGTTATCAGGTATCGAATGAGAAGCAAGTTGGGAGACTAATGGATTCGTGTGGGAGTACAGTTTACCATGAAAGGATTGGTATCTGGTTTGGGCTAAATCAGCAACATATGGAACATCGAGGTCTTTATTGATAAGTTTATTCGTGACAAAGTAAGGAGCGTTAAGGATTTTTCGAAGGATCTTGGATTGTAAGGATTGGATTCGAGAAGAATTGGATGGCTTAGTGGAGCCCCAAAGCTCAACTCCGTATGTCCATGTAGATCTAATATCTGTAATGTAAATGAGTCTCTTGTAATTTATGCGAAGCTTTGAACGTTTGTCTAATAAATGTTGAAGTAATCTGTTACGACGGGCAGTTTCTTGTCTTTTTAGTCTTGTATGTAAATACTTTATTTTAAAATTTAAAATACAATCATACTCTATCTATACCCAATACTACCAGGCTAGGATACCCCGAAACAATCATGTTTCTCTACTTATAGAACTAAAGAGATACCACTGCTACGCACTAAGAGAGTGCAGTCAGTCATGGTATGAGTAGAATAGATGGCCATTACCAGGACTCCATTTGGTATTTTACAATATGTCACTGCTTTTTGAACCTACTTGGAAAATGATATGAATGTGTGTAAGAGAATAGGAATTGTGCTAATGGATTAGGATGATTTAAAAGAATTAGATCAAATTTAGAAAATCTTTATGGTATAGATTCAAGAACAAAAGTTATATTGATGTCATTATGTAAGGTTTTGTCGGAGACAGAGGCGTTGTCTATGGTTCTCAGGAAATCGTTTGATGTTTGAATATTTTGCTATTCCCTGAAGTTCCAGTCCATGGTTCCAGAATGGCATTTTGATAATCTTGTAAGCTCGTTATCTATTGAAAGTTGTGATGTCATGCATACTATATAGTCGGCTGAATCTTTTTATTATGTCTGAGAAGTTTAATTTATGAAAATGGATGTATTTTTCTCTAAAATACTTTTTAATAATAGCATTGTAATTTTTGGGAAGCTATTACGAATAACATTTTTAAGGTTACGATGGAAAAAAAAAATAATAGTAGCAGTGTTTTAGAAATTACAGAAAATACATTTTTCAGCACAATTTTATAGTTTTAAAATTCTTTCATAAGCAGAACGTTTGCTTGCTGTATTGAATTAGAACTATATGGACTCAGAAACAAAATTATGTTTATTTCATAAAAAATATATCACAAAAAATATTTAATAAAAAAACATATTTTATAATTATAACGAGATTGCCAACCAGTGAATAATTGAGTGATAACTAACTAACTACAGTGGTTAACGATTTGATATCGGAGCATGACACATCACGTTACCCTTTTTCAGGCCTTTAACCAAAAAATATATTTTAATATAAAGAAATGTTAAATCAGTGGGTTGTGAAGAAAAACCGAAGGGCAAGTTTCACGTAGAAGAGGAATTTGCTGTGATTTGTCGTAATCTATAAGGATTTTTCCTGAGATTTTCCCAATCATGTAATGTTGTAGAGTCTGTAGTTCGATTTAGATTTTTATCTCTTGTTAAAATTGCTATGTCGTCTACATAGCAGTTAGAATGCCAGATCGGAATACCATGTGTGTATATGATGTAGAATAGTGGAGCAAGCACTGGGCTTGTAGTACTCCTGCTGACGCCAACTTAACAGATGAAAGTTCTGAGCTTTCACGATGAGATAAAAATCATCCAGAATAAATGGATTGTAGGATAAGAGTACGTCGATAGGAGTATATCCTCGAAAGCTTAGGATATATCCACAAATACTTCTTTTGCTTAAAATTTGCGCTCCATTGCCGTCAAAGTTAGTTAAGTAAGGGTAATTAATTTAAAGTCGAGTGCTATGTTCTAAATCGAAATTGATACTCTGTTATTATGTTCAGGTACGTTAGTACATCAAAGAGCCCTGTTGAAAAATCCACAAACGGGACTAAAACGACAAGAAACTGCTTGTCTTCTTCAACATTTAATAAATTAACATTCGAAATTTCTGAATAATTACAAAAGAGTCAGGTAATATTGATTAGACTTATTTAGAAATACGAAGTTGAGCTTTGGGAATCATCTAAACCACCCAATTCATCTCGTATCCAATCCTTACAAACAAAAATCCTTCGAAAAATCCTGAATGCTCCTTATTATCTCTTAAATAAACTTATCAATAATGATCTATACGTCCCCTATGTCGCTGAACTGGATTAAACCAGATACCTACCGTTTCTATGTCCGTCCATGCCTCTCAATATGTTTTTCAATCGGTTTTCGATAGCCCTCCACAGCGTCATAAAAAAAAAGAAAAAATAACCCAGAGAATTTCTAATGTCAAACTTTTATTGTAGTATCAATGGGTTCTTCTCGTTGTTATAATTTTACACCAATTTACTTGATTTATATATTGTTTTAAATATTGTTGTAAATATCGAGAAACAATAAAAAAAACTATTGTAAGAATCGGTTACAAAAATGATGAAGAGGGGTAGATCTGATTTAAAATAAAAGTCAGTGTAAATGACATCATACATTTGATTAATACTTATAATTTTTAATGTTTTTAAAAATGTATTATTTATTAAATGATACCTTATTCATATCATTTTATCCAACTTAAATGAATAAGTAGATAATAATCTGGAGGGCTAATATAAATCACAATAGGTTAACAAAAGGATTTTTATAATTCCAACAGGTTGTGAATGAGAAAAGAATGTTTTTTTTTTACATTTTAATGACATGCTTTCCATTTTATGGAAGTATAAATGGTGTTGTTATATGTTAATTATAATTAACGTCTAGGCGGACGCTGTTATTTGTTAATTTGTGAGGGTGGTGGGGTGTGTTTGGGCGCCGCTAAAGTTAATAATGTAGTTAGGCCCCTATATCAATACCTGCTCTGATGATCTAGGCAAACAACAGCTAATAACCTCACCCAGTTCATCCCTAACGGTAAACAGGCGGGCCATATTTTTTTCGCAAATATTTTCTTATTAATAGATAAGGAAGATTTTAATGCAACGCATTGTTGAAAAAAATACTACGCGGATTCCATTATTCCAGGAGAAAAACTCAAAGGTCAATATGGCTCCCATCATTTGCTTTGGCGTTTATGAATAAATGTCCTCATCTTTTGCAAATTTATTAAAAATCCAAAGATGGAAACAGAGGAGTCAATTTACATAATGGCCAATGGTTATAATTGGGTCTCGTCGATCAATAACGTGAGAATGGTTGTTGAATGCAGTACGATTTTGACATCTGTCCTACCAGAACCCATCAGTTTGAGGAGTGGTTTGACCCCAGCTCAGGTTGGTTGACTTTAATTTTTTAGCGGCCCTATGGGTAAATTTCGACATTTTCATTCTGGAAAATAGATTGGTAAAATAATAAAATAACTCTTTAAATAATCAATTAATGTTTATATTATTTATTGATTTGTTTAAAATAAAATGTTTTGATTTTTTCATAATACACAAATATTATACTTTATTCAGGTTTTAATTACGTTTTCCCAATAATAATATATAATACATAATATTATTAATTACAGTCATACAGAAAAAGAATATTTTATAAAGCTGGCAAAAAAACGCTTTGCCATTGAAACGCAAAGAAACGCTCTACAACCACTTCTAACACATCTTCAAAAATTTTTTTCTTAATTAAACATAATATTTTGACAAATGTTACAATATGAAACTATTAAAAACAATACGTAATAAAGTTATAAAGTGCTCATCTATGCCTTTTTCACAATATAGTCAAAGAAATAACAAATTAATGATGATACAAGTACAAGGCCGGTGAGAGCCCTAACTTTCCCCCACCCCTCCCAACATCATCCAAGAAATACAATCTCTTTATTTAGTAATAAACTACAATGTTCGATTATTTTTTTCTGATACGATAAATACCCATAGAATCGTCTATATAAGGTAACATTTTTAAAAGATTAGTTTAGCACGCCTCCCCCAGGAATTACCCCCCCCCCCCTGCCTCCCTCTCACAGCAGCCCTGTACAAGTAATGGTTATTAAATAAATGGATGCAATAAAATTATAATTATAATAATAATAAAATAATATAACAATTTAAAGAGAAAATACATTTATACATATTCACTCAAAGGCTGATGACCACCTAGCTACTAGCATTCTCCCATTCTTTATGAGGGCTTCAAGAGATCTCAGCGATTTCCTATTCCCGCGACGATTGAGAGTACCTAAGCAGCAATGGTCAGGATTCCATTCCAAATTTACAAAAGATTCTAAGCTACTATCGTTTTCTTTGCTAAAGGGCCTTTTACACGGTTATTTCAGTTCTCAGTTCAGTTTCAGTTTCATTTCAGTTCGGAAGCGCGCTCCGTTTACACGATCCGTTCAGTTCTCCGTTTCATTTCAGTAATATTTTGCCTAGAAAAGTGTAGTTGCGAAAAGTTGAGTTGTACGTAAAAGTTCACTAGTTAAAAGTGTTCAACATACATATTGTTCTTTCTGGTTATTTTTAATATACCTTATATTTATATTCAGTCAAGGTTATTTACCTCGACTATATATAATTTGAATGTATTAGAATTGTATTTAGAGAAAACATTGAATTTATGTTGAATTAGTACATTTTATTTCATTGAAAGAATCAGAATAAAAAAAAAAATTATATATTTATTGTATCATAAAATCGTGATCCTTGGACATAGTGACCGGTGGAACCGTACAGAATTTTATATAAAACTGATGAGAGAACGGAGTGAGGCATGAAGCCTTTGTTTACACATAGGACTTCTGAGAAATAAAACGGAATAAATAGGTCTTTCCATCCTGTCAGTTCTTAGTGTCCGTTTCAGTTCTTCTATCATTTTTTCCTTTTCAAACATAGGAAAAACTGACGGTCCGACTGAAACTGAAACTGAACTGAGAACTGAAATGGCCGTGTAAAAGGCCCTTATGAGAAGGAAGAGAATCTGTGGAAAAGGGTAAAGATTGAGACCGAGAATTCGGATGATTTGAATTTTTCTTTTTTTTTTTTTCTAATTTGACCGGTATAAAGTAAAATACAAAAGGAATATTAAAGTTTTAAAAACTCAAGAACAGTAATGATTGAACTCATGACTTTTACATTAACATCTTTATTCAATAAGCGAATTCATCATTATTCCAAACAAATATTCTTCACGAGAATAGGGTAAAACATCCAATAGTGGACAGGTTAAGAAATTATTTCGACATTTTGAACTGTCCTGGGTTTATTTTAGCCCTCAAATGTTACTGAGAAGTAGTTGCATAAGCACAAATCCTCTAAGAAAGCAAAACTTTTCCCAAAAATGCAAACTATGAATTGGATATATTTTTAAAATTTATCATCCCGAAGGACCAATTTGCATGATTAGTGGACACATAATATTGAAAAAATTTGAATAGTGGACACACCCATGCGCCAATAGTGGACACTATAAATTCTTTATTGTAAGATAACTTAAGCCTCTTGTTTGTACTTTATGTACTTTTATCAGAATAATGGTTCATGTGGAACAACATTCTTGTCCTAAATTTGTGTAGAAGGACAGAAAATAAATAAATACTTATGCACATAAAATTTATTTATTAAATATCAACGATTTCAACTGTAAATAAATATTCATATTTATAAGTAAATATAAAATAAATTAGTACGTATAATAAGAACTAAGAATTCTGTATCAATTAGAACGAGTTTATTCAATAAAATTACCGTGGGACATCAATTGAGTTAGGAAATAGATATTTTTCATTCCCAGATGCCCCGAAAACTAGAGGCCTTGGAAGTTTGTACTGGGGTTAAAAACGTTGACAGAGAACTGTTTCTTCGTTTTTTCGTTTCAGATTCAGATTCGGCGAACAAAGGGCGAAACAGTTTCATGTTGCGTGTTAAGGCGAGAGGTATTCGTAGAAGAGAGCGCATGTCATCCACCCGCTTTCCGATCTTCCCAGACCCCAGCAGCAACATTATTTAACTTTGAAACCAAATACGCACAGGCCGATCATCAACTAAGTCGTTTTTCCTCTTTAATTCTTTTAATAGTTTTTGGACACTGTCCAAAAGATCATTTTTGTGAACTCCTGGAAATCCTGCGTTTGAAACTGCTGTAATCCAAAATACCAGCAGGAAGGACTGGGAAACGCCCTATTTTATTAATTTTTGTGCCATTGATCAATCTTCTTAAACTTGTTTGAGGAAAACACCTGTTTTTTTGCTACAGTTGCTAGAGGAATACCTAGTGACACATCTTAGGCAGCGTTCTCCATTTTCTACTCATCGTATCGCCACCATCCAGACCTCGATGTCATCTTTGAACCTGACAATAGATAATAAAATTAAGAATTTATAATATAATACAAATATAATAAAATATAATCGAAAGCACCATTAGTGTACAGGGGTTGTCCACTATTTAAACACGAATCTTATATGGAATCATTAGTGGACACCTAATCTTACCGCAACAAGAAATTTTTTAACGCGAAACAAAATACGGAAAACGCAAAGAAAACATTCTATTCTATAAGTAGATGGCTTGAATATTTGAAATTTATCAACATTTAAGTGTGAAAAAAATAAATGTGTTCGCTTACCTCCTTAGCAAATCCAACAGGTGTAGAGCCAAGTTCAGCTATAAACAGAAGACGCCAAGTGCAAAGGCAAAGGTTGGTTTTCCCATGGTTCCTTACGCCATTCCTGGTATACCACATCAACTGTAGAGGACACTACTAACCTTGCTTCGCAAATTCAACTTGATTGGTCCTCCATAAACCTTATTATTAGCATTTAAAACTCCAAGTGGCCACTATTAGGTCAGTGCCCACTATTGGGTCTTTTACCCTATATTTCCAAAATACACCGTCAAAAATCCTCCTAATTGATTTTTCATTTCTCGGCTGCTAGTTTCATTCTTTTTCAGGGGCTTACGTTCCCATATACTTTAATCAGGTCATATAAAACCTATTAGAATTATTAAAAAACTAATTAAATAAAAGCGACTAATAATTAAAAAGAATTGTCATGCAATTTAATCTTTAATTAATTTTTATATTTTAAGGTTTAATTAATTTAATTAATAAAATTAATTTATTTTAATTCATAAGGTTTATATTCCCACATTTCGCGTTTATTACGTCTTGAATTCTATGGTGTATGAGTTTAATGTGATTTTGTATAATCATTGAGAAATTTTTCTCATATAATGCAAAAATGTATTAATTCGTAATTTATAACGAAGGTTTAAACCGAGTTGCGAAATTGTAACAAAAAACCAAAGCTCCATTTTAAAAATGATTGAACATTATCTAGATCATTTGTCCTTTACGATGACCATTAACCAATCAATTATCTGGCATTCCAATGACTGCCCATACAATTACACAGGTCGTTAAGGGCTGTTCATCATTCCCTGCCCTTTTTCATTAAATGGAATCAGTTTAAGTGCTGCGTTAATCGAGTGAGAACCAGATTACAAAAGAATGCCCGAGAGACTAGAGACCTCTTATCGTAATTCTAATCATTCTCCTTTATGGAATCGGTTATTGCCAGTGAATGAAATCATTAGAGGTAAGATTCGTTTAATAAAATATAACGAAAAAAGGTTGTTAAAAATATCGTTCTATTATTTTTTATATATTAACGTATTCTGGTAAGAGCTCAAATTTCAAAATAAACAAAATAAGCGTCATTGTTTCATTTCTCATTCTTAGACAGAGATCTTCAGAGTTTGGAAGAGTTTGTTTTAGAATGTGAATAGTTATGGATGAAACTTTTTTCCACAATTCCAGTTTCAGTGAGTGAAAAACATTTTTAATTAACAAAAAAAAAAATCTATTTATTGAAATTTACAACTGTATACAATTGACTGACCCCACCAACTATGAGATATATACTGACGAAAGTAAGGATGGTGAATATGTAATGCTGTGCTAGCCTCATTTTTAAAAACAAAATTATAGAAGATGTAATAAAGTATAAATTAGGCCCAGAATGTACCAATAATCAAGCAGAAGAATTCGCCATCCTTAAATCTCTAGAATACTTTCAAAATATGAGGACGAAAGATGAAACTATTACAATACTAACGGACAACTAATGTACTCTATACATGATAAAAATTAGACACTACCACAATCCCATCATTGAAAAAATAAGATCATTTCTAAAACACCTACAAACTGGCGGTAACAATAATATTTCATTCAAGTGGGTAAAAGGGCATTCCGACATTGCAGAGAACGACTTGGCTGACAAGGCTGCAAAAGGGGCTTCAAAGGATACTTCCATTCCTACATCATATAGTATGATATCTAAAGAACACTTAAAACAAATGCTAAAAACACAAGCTGTAGACCAGTGGCAAACACGTTGGACTACAAAAGGAAGACATCAACATAACTTCATTTCAGACTTACGGACCTACATTAAATCAAACTCATGGACTGACTTTTACATTACACAATACAATCACAGGATATGGTGGCAGTAAATAGTTATTTCTATCGATTTAAAATAAGAAATTCTTTCCTATGTCCTTGTGATTTCACTCAAGAACAATATATACACCACCTCATATACGAATGCAGACTACTCACTGACTACACAGAAGTATATTACAGACAAAAACAGTACAGAAACTAGGACATTGGCCGGAGAATGGTCAATGTTTGATGAACAATTTATTTGAAAATTTCAAAATATTTCTCAAAAATTCAATCATAAAAATAGAGGATATAAATATGAAATATCTTTAAACCACTAAATATTTATAAATTTTTCTCTACATAACTTTGTTGCTTGATTTTGTTGAATTTTTAATTATTATGTTATATAACTTCTTGTTCTTTATTTTATTTCATTTTTCTAGTTTATTTTTATATTAACCTTTCAACACATGTACTATTTATATGTATATGTAAAATAACAATCAAACTAAAAATAACAATTACATGTACATTCTATACTTTGTACAAGTATGGTGTGTACGGAAAAAATAAAATCTTTTTAATGTTATCCTTTAATGTTACTGCTGGAAGGAAAAAAAAAAAAAAAAAAAAAAAAAAAAACTGTATACAATATAAAATATAATACATCAAGTAAATGTGATGATTATGCTAAAAATGAAAACGTCACTTGTTCTTGAAGAAACTGTTTATTTTTAAAGGTTCTATATAATTAACTACTATATTATAAGGTCCCGCCAACTTATTTTCAGGGTTATCTGGAATGGAATGAGAAAGAAGTTGTAATACTAATGGATTTAAATTGTTCTGATGTAGTGAAAAATATAAATGATTTACGTAAAAAAAAAAAGTGTATGACTTTAATAATAATGCTGTAAGAAATAGTTTTTATCAAGATACTTAATATTCTTTAATATCAATATATTTCTTTAATATTCTTTTAATATTATAATTAAAAAAATGTTTAAGAATTTTCTGATCTAAACTTGAAAAATGAAAAAAAAAAAAAAAAAAAAAAAAAAAATGAATCGTGTTCTGTTCATTATCATTATATTTTCAGGTTCTTAATTATAGTTTAGTTCTGTATGCTTCAAATGAGTATCAATTGAATAGCTAAACATTTTTTCCAATTTTGCGTATTTTTTTAATTTGGGGTGTAACGTCTTTATAAAATCGAACTAGGACAGGAAGGACGGATTATCCTACATGTTACCAACCTATCCTAGCCATGGCAGGAAGGTCAGGATTAATTTCGTGGCTCAGTCACGAAGTAAATTTTAACCCGCCCCGGTGGGATTCGAAACCACGACTTCTGTGCCAAGTTGAGATACCTCTTCCAACTAGCTCGACCATCGAGTCTCCATATTTTTAAACGATCGATATAGTTTCCAAAATCTAATTTCAATTATTATTAGTACTTTAGGTCATTCATCGACCGAGAGAAAATTAAAGAAACATCTTGATAAAACTGACACGTGGACTTTTCATGCTGTCCGTCACCGATGTTTATTCAAGCTTTTTTGGTTGTTCTAAAAAGAAGAAAATTCGATAAGTTCTCGAGCTTTTAGTCCGATGAGCCCTAGGGAATGAAACGTTTTGAAACAGCTTTATTTCATATCTCGAGTTTGAAAAAAAGGTTTCTCCTCCATCTTCAAATATGGTTTGAATCGATTAAAAGGGTAATGGAATTAAGAACAATTTTAAAATAAAATAAAACAGTTTAATTATTTAAGTATGCTTTTCAAGACTAAAACGACAAGAAACTGGCCGTCGCTATCGACTACTTCAACATTTACTTGACAAACGCTCCAACCTTCCAATTAAACCATCCAATTCATGTCGTATCCAATCCTTACAATACAAAATCCTTAGAAAAATCCTAAATGCTCCTTACTTCGTCACAAACAAACTTATCCACAAAGATCTTAATATACCTTACGTTTCTGACTTAGCTCAAACCAGATATCAATCCTTTCACAGCAAACTCCACAACCATTCAAACCCATTAGTATCACAACTTTCTTCTCATTCCATTCCAGATAACCCTCCGAGGCGCCTGAAAAGAAGATGGCCTCAGGACCTTCTAATATAGTGCTTCATCATGTAGAACCTTAATAAGTGCTACCAATGGGTAGTTGCTTTAAAAACACGTGACGTGTCATTTTTATCTGTTTCATCACATTTACTTGATGTATTTTATTTTTTGTATATACAGTTGTAAATTTCAATAAATAATTAAAAAAAAAAGTATGCTTTTGTAACAAAACTTTATTAAAAACTTTGAGGACTTCTGAGGTGCTTATGAAAAATGTGATACCAGATATCGAGTAAAAAAAAAAATTGATATTCCCCATAGAAGGGTATAGGTGCCTTTGAGCACTTTAAACTTTTAACTACTAGAATAGACTAAGGTCGGCGCTTACACCAATGCCATATTTCAACCAGCCATTGAACTACTTTTCCACAAATAAAATCGAACGTTTAGGAAGAACAGTTTGGCACAAACAATTTTTTAAAAAAATTGTTGGCACCTATACCCTTTTGCATTTCCACGCTTCGATTTGATTATATTATTTTAAGAAAGGATGGAAAGACCTAGCTAAAACTCTCAGGAAAGATTCAAAACTATGGATTTGTTAGCTCGTATACAGAGGTATGTAAAAAATAAAACGAATTCAGACAATTTCATTTTTCTAATCGTTCCTTTTGTTACAGAGTTGGAAACTCCTTGTCATCATATAATTGGGGTTCCACAAGGCTCTGTACTTTCTCCTATCCTCTATGCCATTTACCCAGCAAATTTAATCGGCACTCGTTACCCACGCGTCGAAATATCGGCTTACGCCGACGATATTGCGATCTACAGCTCCTCCATCAGCACTACAAAAGCCCTTCAATATATACAAGAGGTGGCTCAACAAATTTCAGATTCCCTTTCCAGTTTAGGTATTTGTATAAACCCTTCTAAAACTGACGCCAGAGTTTTCTCATTTTCCCGACAATCCAAAAAGAAAAAGATCTAGCCAATAAAGCTTAATAATACCAAAATTCCGATTTCATCATCTATCAACTCATCATCATCTATCGGCTCGATCGACACCTAACCTTTTCCAGTCATTTCCGTCATCGTCTTAACTTCACTCGTCATTCACTTCTCTTTCGTATCTCTTTCCCTCTCCAACTTTATCTGTCTGGCTAAAACTTCTTTATAAAGCTATCCTTCATCCTAGACTTCTTTATACAGCTCCTCTCTTTCGGCACTTAGTCGAAGATACTATAAATAAATTAAACATACTCCAAAACAGAACACTAATGACTATACGAAGACAGTTCCCTTGGCGTACAGACCGACTGACTGATTTTGCATCACGATTTAATTTAACTGCAACACTATGTCTAACTAATATTCAATCACATTAAAGCTGGATGCAAGATATTTTGCCAAACTATGTTTAGATACATTGTATTTTAATGATAAATGTTAATATATTTTCTTATTGAATATTTTCAATAATATATATAATAAATAATAATAATAATTAATAATATATAATAATAATATTATGGAATATTTTCTTTTTGAATAAAGATGTTATGAAGTAAAAAAAAAAAAAAAAAATTCAGACAATTTCTTAGTTTGCATTGTTGCACTGTCGATTGAGACGAATATTCCTTGCCTGAAGTTTCAATATATGAATTCATGATAGGTCATGTTCCATTTGAACTATGGCGTGAATACTATCGCACCATCTCAACAGATAATGCTGGTAATGGCGATATTTTATAGAGTGCTCGCGTGTTAATTAACGAGGTTCGAATGCGTGCGTAAAAGTCTTCAGAGTTCGAGAGTCAGCGACATGATAACAATTAAATTACAATCAAATAAATATTTTTGACACAAATGATTATTGAAAGGTCACGATGCTCTGCTTTTAATGAGCATGCATGAACTATTTGCCTGCAATTCTAAAATAATGTAATCATCCTACAATAAAAAGTAAATTCTTGCTGTTTTCATTATTTGAAATTGGACATTTAAGAAAATTGAAAAGTAGATAGATGATAGATAGTAATACTTTATTTCAATTTTTACAATTTACAATTCATATTAACTATTCATGTTCCGGAATACATCCTCTACATGATGAATATAATTTTATTTAATAGTAAATAGGCTTTGGAATTCAAAGTTATTCTTTAAAAAGTAGGAAAAATAAGAAAAAAAAACACATAACAAAGAAAATAATAATCAAAATATTAATTTAACAAAAATAATTAAATAAAATAATAATAATAATAAATAAATAAAATCGAAACATTGAAAGGTTGAGTGATGTAATGAGGAAACGTAGATTAACGTTTTGTGGGCATTTGATGAGAATGGAAGAAAGAAGACTGACGAAGAAAATTTTCCAACACAGCCTCCAAAAAGAGAAAAATAATACATGGATAAGGATGGTAAAGGAGGATATGAGGGTGGCAAATGTGCATTGGAATTCAATGTGAGATAGAGACCGATTTCGGACAGTAGTCAACAGGATCAAATTTCCGGAAATGGTTAAAACACAAATTAATAGACGGTGGTCAGATGAAAGAAGAAAGCATCAGGCAGAAGAGATGAAGAGATATTGGAGGGAGCGGAAGAGCAAGAAATGAAATGAGCGTGGTCTACAGATGGCCGAACTCGTAAGAAAAAAAAAAAATCTTCAGAAATGAAACTCTGTACAGGAGAACCGAAAGGATTGCTAACACTATAAGGAAAAAGAGAATTGACTTCTATGGCCACATCCTAAAAATGGACCCGAGAAGAATAACTAAAATAATTTTTGACTTTATCTACAATAAGAAATCCAAGACAAACTGGTTTAGGGAAACTTAGAAGGACCTATGAGAGTTACAAATTACAGAAGAGATGCTTGGAGATGGATCCGCAAAAAAGATAACCAAAGATAGAATGAAGAGGGTCCAGGACAGGGCGAAGACCAAACGACTATACAGGATTTCTGAAGAAGAGAGGGCAGCAAGATCAGAAAGGATGAAGAAGTAACGGGAGAACAGTAAAACACGACTCACTAACCTCTGATTGATTTATCATACCCCAAAGTAGGTAAAACGAAAAAAAAAGAAACAAAAGCAATTAAACTGGCTTATATGTAACGTATATATCTTACATCATATAATTGTATAAAAACAATTAAAAAGAACGTATAATAACACATATTGAACATAGCTAACAAGAGATGTATAAATTAGATTAAGTGAGGAGTACGTGTTTCGTTCTTTTGTGCGTATATCTTTTGAGTGATGTTTTGTTGTAATTACCGATTTCTCGGACAAGCGAATTTTCACTAATTGTTTTTAAAAGTATGTTTTGGTAGTGAGGAGCTAAATTTCTTATTCTAATGACGGGGAGAGATTAATCTGTTCTTTACTACACCCTAGCCATAAAATTTTATAACTTGTCGTTTGAGTGATGTTTTATTGTAATTACCGATTTTTAGGACAAGCGAATTTTCACAAATTGTTTTTAAAAAGAATGTTTTGGTTTATTGTAGACGTGAAGTTGAATAGGGATGAGATTGAGATCTTGAAGCATTTTTGATATTTTTATATATCGAGGGTAATCATTGGTTATTCTCATACACAAGTTTTGTTTGGTTTCGAGTTTACGGTAGTTGGTTGTAGCGTAAATTTTATGGGAATCGACTGCATTTTTCTAAAAAACAAATTTAGTGTCGTTAAAATGACCATAGTCGTTCTGAAATAAGATTTTCCCCACCATTCAAATTTGACACTATTTAGATAAGAAACTTTGTTAGGTTTGCTGAGTCGTTCGAAAACAATAATTTAAATTTTAAAGAAAGTGAGTAAGTAAAAAAAAAACAGCTGTTATTATTCATTGATGTTGTTTTAGTAGTAAATTAGTAGATATTTAAAAAAAAAAAAGAACACATTAATCTCCCCCCGTCATTAGAATAAGAAATTTAGCTCCTCACCTCTTGATAAAATTAATTTACTGGTGTTCTAACCGTTCACTATTGTTAGTATTTCATAAAATTTAATATTAAATTTTCTTAAAATAGCATATGACATTTCAAACTTGAAAGCCCTCTCTCTCTCAAAAAAAGTAAAAAATAAATAAAAGAAGAACAATATTTTAATAAAGAGAATTTGAAAATTGATTTATAAGAAATACCGAGTTGGGCACAGTTCACAAAAATTGAAAAGTAAACTTTTTGAGAATCGACGCGTATTTTAAAATACAAATACCACGCCACTCGCCCCCCCCCCCCCCCCCCCCCCTCCACCGACCACAAAGTTATAGCTTCTTAAAATCCTTTGACGTTGTTAATAGGTATGTGAGAAAATTTGTTATTATATTTAATGATGCTACCAACGGGTAGTTGATGTACAATCTATTAAAAAATCGTCACGCACATTATCATTCACATTTACACAGTTTAAAATTTCATTATGAAAATGTTTACAAAAAAAAAAAAAAAAAAATAATAATATATATATATATATGTATATAAACAAAACTTTTTCGTAAGTACTGGTCGCGTATAAGAAGAGAATGCAAATCCATATGTAATTAGAAACTGACAGTAACTCGAAATATTGTTTTATTTTATTTTATTTTTATTAGGCTTGTATTCCATCTCTCATATATGGATAAATTGAAAAGGTTTCATATATTCGAGTGGGTTCAATAAAGTATTTCCTTAGCTACGTAGGTATTCGACATATGAATCCAAACCACTCTTCCAAATGGAGACGGATATAGATTGATATTTTCTATTACTAGACATTTTTTCTAAGTACATTTGAATGACTGGCTTCTGGACTAGTTTATTTTCTAGAGTTATAACAAGGTGAGTGATGATAAGGAATTATTGGTCTAAGTAATAGGGCATATAAAAAAAAAATGACCATTTTATCAAATTCCAGAGTTCAAAAGTCTGTAATCTTAATGCTATGTATTATTTAGCAATACTTAATAATCCCTTTAGAGCATTTTCTAAGCTTCTTTACTAACACTGGACTTCTTAAAAAGTTCAGTTATTTATTTCATATAAGAAACATGAGTGTCCTACGAAATTCTCGTAATTTTAAGACATTACTGGAAAAAAAAATTCACAGCAGCTGAAGCAACTGGCGAAATTATTAAATATGAAGAGAAAAGTGTCCTTGAAGAGCGCACTGCGCGGCGTTGGTTTGAAAAATTTAGAAGTGGAGATACGACGTTGGAAAGGAAGAAGGGTTCCGGGCGACCAATAATGGATATTGATGAGGTTCTGAAGGAAGCTGTTGAGTCAAATCCGTACACAAGTATTCGCGAACTTGCCAGGGAGTATGGTATGTCGAAAGATACTGTTGGTTGCTACCTTCTCTCCATGGGGAAGGTGAAAAAGACCTGCTCGTCCACACACTTTCCGTCGAACCAAAGCAAAGTTTACAGAACTTCATGGGTTTGAACTCCTGCCTCATCCACCATATAGTCGAGACCTCGCACCTTCGGATTACTACTACGGATCCAGTCAAAAAAGAAAATCAGAGGAACTAAAAATACGAGTTCCAATTTTTTCAGGAATGTGTAGAAGAGGGTTCTGTAAACAAGAAAAATAAAGTCACTCCAAATGTCGGTGCCACTGGAGGGATGGGAAGGGGAGGGGGTTAGACCTTAGTAGACTTTCAAAAATGAATTCTGAGAGATGAGCCTAAGATATCTCCAATGAATTAAAACGCCTAAACATCGCTAATGTCAGCCGATTAACTGTCATTTGGCACCTTTATGTGTGTCAACAGCAGAGCCGCTGTGAAGAAACCATTCATCAGCAACAAAAATCAGAGACCCCATTTCGAATTTGCCCATTTTCATTGGATTTTTAATAAGTGGAAAAATGAGGCCTTTTTGGACCAAAAAAAAATTTAGTTTGATGGTTACTCAGTCTGCCTGAGTTCCTCAAGGAAGTATCCTAGTTCCCATCCCAGCAGTGTATATAGCTGACATCCCGACCCATCCTAGCACTGTCCTCACCACTTACGCTGATGACACATGTTTGTTATCAGTAAATACTGATCCCTTCATTGCATCCCAGACACTCCAATCCCACATCATAAACCTTCAAGATTGGTGTCAAAAATGGAGAATTAAAATAAATCCCATCAAATAACCTTTACCCTCCGTCGTAAACCTACGACATCCTGTTCTTCGGTATCCTTTAATGGTATTCCTGTAATCCCTGTTGACCAGATCCGCTACCTGGTACTCCATTTGGACAAACGTCTCACTTGGAATCCACATACAAGACTAAAACGACAAGAAACGGCCCGTCGTTATAGACTACTCCAACATTTACTAGACAAACGATCAAAGCTTCGCATAAATTACAAGAGACTCATTTACATGACAGATATTAGACCTATATGGACATACGGAGTTGAGCTTTGGGGCTCCACTAAACCATCTAATTCTTCTCGAATCCAATCCTTACAATCCAAAATCCTTCGAAAAATCCTTAACGCTCCTTACTTTGTCACGAATAAACTTATCAATAAAGACCTCGATGTTCCATATGTTGCTGATTTAGCCCAAACCAGATACCTATCCTTTCATGGTAAACTGCACTCCCACACGAATCCATTAGTCTCCCAACTTGCTTCTCATTCGATACCTGATAACCCACCGAGGCGTCTCAAAAGAAGATGGTCAAGAGACCTTCTAGTTTAGAACATTTTTTGAAGTGCTACTAGTGAGTAGTTCTTCACAAGTGATTTGCATGTCAATATAACCATTTCCTCAAATTTACTTGATGTATATTGATGTACAGTTGTAAATATCAATAAATAGTTTTAAAAAAAAAAGAAAAAAAGTTTGATGGCTAGTGATAGGGGGCTGTATGTAAGACGGCATAGAGGCACAAGGAATAATGTTCAATAGCAAATACCAACTGCTATGTTTGGTGGTAGGAATGTAACGGTGTGGGGTGTATTTTCAGCTTTTGGTGTTGGAACCTTCGTGCTCATCTGTAACCTATAACCGGTAATATGTTGAGGGATATAATGCGCAACGATTTAACACAATATGAGCGAAAAAAATGGTCCCCATGGACATGTTCCATCACGCTCTCCATTATTTCCATTTTCTTTCTTATGTCCTCATTTCTTATCCGATCTGCTCTGGTTTTCTGGATACACCTCATCCTATAGTCTCTCTCAACTACATTTAACCTCAACTACATTCATAATCCACTTGGCTAGGGACCACGTATCACCTCATCACCTCATCTTCATCATCATCATCATGTTTTGATTTCCATATGATGGTTAGATTGCTTCCCTATCATAGGTCATAACCAACTAATCGTCGGCGAAGAAGATTACAAATAAAAAATTCACTTCGGTAGGTATACCCAAAAAAACAAAAAAACAAAAAACAAACTGATATTATATAGAGAATTAATATTTTTGACAATTACGTGTCATATCATTAGGTGTTTTTATATGAAATTCAATATGAATAATAGGTTTTTAAGTGTAAATGAAAGTGTATGTTGTTCCGTAAATTTTTGAATAGTAACAAAGATCTAAAAGTATTTAATATTATTTAATTTCCATCCAACTTCTCTTAAGAAGTATATTAATTTCAGTAACCTGAGAGGTGAGGAAGATTGGTGCCTAGATTAGGCTAGAGGTGCTATACATTAGTATTTAGAAAATCTAGTTCAATTTTCAAAACGCCCGGTCACCGGCTCCACCCCCTCCCCCTTCTCCGCAACGGTCGCAAAATCACGACTAACGAGCTCCACTGACGGATCATGAGTGATGATGTGCCTGACTAAGCGAGAACCTCGATAGTTGTATGTCATCGGAGTCAGTGGCCCGTGAGGAGCGGCAAGGATAGGCTCATGTCCAGGGCCAACATTGAGCTCGGGGATTACATGGCTCAGCGCCCCTCATGCAAAACACTCCAAAGCCGACCTTTGTTGTTACAAGATTTCTGGAATCTTTGATACTTGATTTAATGTGTTCAAAATTGAGCAACTTAGCACTTATAAGCTCCTATTAAAAATATGATCGTTATTTTTATCTCTTATAGTACCTAATGGAATGAGAAGGAGTGTCTATATTATAGACAATCAAAACTAGTGATTCTGTCTTAAACAATCACTTGAGGTACGCATGATGGAATAGGAGGATCAATACAATTAGGATTGATGAATTAATTGCCACTTCTATTGAAATTATTTTATTAGATACAATAATAATCTCATACAATAATAAGACTCAAGATTCCAGTTTCGCTATCCATCTAAATGAATATAACTATGTATTCAATAAATACTCGGGAGTAAAGATAATAAATAAAAAAGAAAATAATGGGGTTTATAAAAAAAAATGACCGTTGCTTAAACAAATATTTGTATTATTATTTATTTGATATAAAATAAAATTAATACTCAAAGTATAGTCCATTGTTATCTTCCGTCATTACCCATCTGCCAGCCAATTGCTCGATGCCACGCTGATACCATCCCTTGGGATGGCTGTCAAAGAACTCTTGGACAGCATTTTCAACTTCCGCAAAATTATCAAATTTTTCCATTGAAGAAAACGGGCCATGGTTCGAAACAAGTAGTAATCCGAAGGTACGAGGTCTGGACTATGTGGTAGATGAGGCAGGAGTTCAAACCCATGACTTTCTGTAAACTTTTCTTAGGTTAGGCGGGTAGTGTGTGGACGAGCAGGTCTTTTTCACCTTCCCCATGGAGAGAAGGTGGCGACTAACAGTATCTTTCGACACATCACACTCCCTGGCAAGTTCGCAAGTACTTGTGGACGGATTTGACTCAACAGCTTCCTTCAGAACCTAATCAATATCCAAAAATGGCCGCCCGGAGCCGTTCTTCCTTTCCAACGTTGTATCTCCACTTCTAAATATTTCAAACCAACGCCGCGCAGTGCGCTCTTCAAGGACAACTTCCCCTTCATATTTAATAATTTAACGAGTTGCTTTAGCGCCTGTTAAATTTTTTTTTCAGTAATGTCTTAAAATTACGAGAATTTCGTAGGTCACTGTCATGTTTCTTCTTTGAAATAAATAACTGTGATGAGGCTTTTTTTGAAGAAGTCCAATGTTAGTGAACAAGCTTAGTGAATCTCTAAAGTGATTATTAAGTATTGGTAAATAATAAATAGTGTTAAGATATTTACAGACATTTGGACTCTGGAATTTGATAAAACGGTCATTTTTTTTTTTTTTTTATACGCCCTATTAGCCTAAAATTAAATATTTATGAATCATTAGAAACAATAAAATTGTTTAAAACCGATTCAGATTTTTTTTTTTTAATAACCAAATAAACATTGCTAATAGCCTAATTTAAATTTGATTCCAATAGAAACGGAAAAATCCAATAATTTAACCTACCTGGCCCTTCACCCTTCCAAGATTGATATATTTCAGATATCTATTAGATCTCCTCATATTTAGTAAGAATATTTGCTTTCTTATCTTACATTTTAAAAAAAAATTAGTATATATAATCCATGTAATATAGTGCTGATATGTTGAAAATTTTGTATATTTCATAACTGAAGAGGAATGTTAGCATTCGAAACTAGTTTTCTAATAAAATAATTCTAATAGAAGCGACAGCTAATTCATCAATTCTAACTGCCTTAAACAAGATGCTATTTATGTAGTATATTTAATTAAAATTAATTATATTCATAAAATGTTTGGAGGATTTTCATAGACTAAAATTTGTATCATTAAAGATAACAGTCTGTAATATAAGCCTAAACTAATTATGTAAGATATATATTATCTACCATTTTCTGTAAAAATAAAAAAAAAATTAGGATTTTTGGTTCTTTCTTTCATTTAAATCGCTCTAAACGTTGTAGGGACTAAAATCGGCCAATAATCGATCAATGTTGATTTAAATAACTTTAAATAAATGTATATCAACTTAATTTACCTACCAGTTTGAGTGTTGATTATATGCTTAAACTATCTTTTTTTTTTAAATATGTGCTATCTAACTAACTCTAGCTCTCTGCAAGGGTCTGGGCCTCCTCCACATTCCTGCTCCACTCTCTCCTATCCTGGGCTAGCCTCTAGTCTACTAGCCTCCTCCGCACAGTGGGGAAATCAGCCAGTCGAGGAGTGCAAAAAGTCCAATAAAACCACAAGTTTTGAAATCTCGTGTCTTCTAAACATGTTAAATCAAGTAAAAGCTCCATGGGTTATCAGATTATTTAATTTTTAAAGGGAATTAAAAATAAATAAAAAACCTATTTTTTAGTTTTCAATAAGAGCGTAAAATTTTGAAGATATTGATGCTACTAGATTTAATAAAATTTTGCGGTTTTATTGAAAATATTTAAGAAATAGCAGATAAAATGCCAAGGAAGTTATCAAGAAAAGTTTGCGTCATTCGAGTCAAGTTTTTGGATTGAAAAAAAATCTTCTAAGCGAAAGAAAATATTCATCTTTAATTATTTTATGAATAAAATCAATATAATATATTAATAAATAAATAAAAAATAATCATTAAAACAATATATCTATTAAATGTATTAATCACAATTTAAAAAATTAAATATACAAAGAAAAACGAACATATAAATCGATTTCATTCTTCATCATCGTCATCATCATCATCATCATCATTGTCGTCGTCATATTAATTTTGATGTTCGTCTGATTCCGGTCTTCATATCCTCTTCAATTACCGAAGCTTTTAAAAGTTATTGTATTACTTTAATGGGACATAGAAGATACAACAGGGTCTGAAGAATAAATAATGAATGCTACAAATCAGTTATATTGCTAAGAAGGGAACATTTTCTCCAGTTGTGTTGTCTGTCTGTAACTTCGCAGATCCTTGTTACGGGGCTCGAGTGCTTCTACTGTGAGCAACCCAATAGGAAGAATATTGGACTCGACAATCTGCTCTATGTTTCAGAATTCAGTGGATACTGAACATGTAGTACCAAAAATATCAACTAACAAACAATTTTGCAGTTTTATTTGTACATACCTAGATCTTATCGCTGTCAATTTTGAATCCACTGGGCATTGTATTTATTAATACACCAAACCGCCTTATTAGGTTAAACTTTCAACTGCCTTTTTTACTTTAGTATCGTCGTCCTGCCTTAACGAATAGAGTATGAATTCTCATACTCCGTCATTTTTATTGGGGTATGATTTTTCCGCCAAAATTCAAAGTTTCCTTTCGGAAAAGCCTCCTTTTTCTTAAATAAAAATACATAACTTTAAAAGTTGCAATTAGTAGCAGCTAATTCTTGTAAATATAGTTCTTTGGCTTTATTAGAATAAGTCTGCATAAACGGCAAAGCGAATCCAGGCGAATCTTACAGTGCATTAATTTAATGCAAACGGAAGAATTAAAAAGAATTAGGAATCATTATGTACATTCATGTTTTGTTAATCTAATTATATCTGTTACTTTCGCTTGAAGATGTCATTCTTAATTAAAACCAGGATATTTAAAACGATTAGATAACACTGAAAACTGCATCAATAATTTATTGCATGCTAGTACCACACCACAATATCTTTTTTTTGAGGTTAGAAATTTATTAAGTGAGCAGTTTCTTTTGAAATCCTGTAGAGACATAATAAAAATGTATTTTAGAAAATAAAATATATTTTAAAAAGAAAAGAGAACGAATTTTCTTTTTGAATTTAAAATAGCTATGTAAATCAATTTTAAAACCCTCCAGTGAGCCGGAAATAATTTGAGATAATCAGGAATCCGTTCTATTTTCAAATACAAACAAAATTTAATCATGGGTTTGCCCGTACAAACAACCACGATTTGCCTAACAAACACCAATTGAATAAGATAGTCCACTCTAAATAAATTGACGAGAAATAGAGGAAACGGATTCTTGATATTTTCACAAAAAGTATACGTAATTTTATAGGATGAAGCTTCTTGAATACATCTAAACTCACTTCTTTAACGACGCTTTTGCTATGTTTTATAAATAGCATACAATCCCTTTTAATTTACTCCATCTAATTTTGATTCTAAACAGGCATTACTTACAATACCCACAATGAAGATAAAAGGTACACGACTGGTCTAAAAATCTGTAATGCTACTCAACGAAATAATAACAGTCTCAACACTGTTATTACTTACAATTAGTAACTTTTTTATTGTTATTAATTAATAACAATGTTGAAAATTATGAGATTAATTTTTTAAAACAAAAAAAATCCTTTAACAAATTGTATATATTGGATTATTTTTATGTTTTATGGTTGTATAGAGACCATCCATGTCCCCCCTAGCATGAGAGAGGATTTCACCATACTGTCTCTTGTCTTCGTACAAGTAAAAGTAATTTTTGATTAGTAAGAATTTTAAGGGAGTTATTCCGCTGTACTTATAAGTAAAGGTCGGATTTCGTCCAGTTAAAATTTGCAATTCATCCATCCACTGATTCTACTAAATCCCCAGGGCTCTACTCTAATCTACCATGGTATAAATATAATCGTTTCCTGTTTGTTAACGTAAAGAAATATTTAAGTGTTTACAAAATGGTTAAAATAATTTTTTCTTAGGGTGCTCTCGTGAGGTAGGTTTTGTTCAGTGTATTTTGGCAAAACAATTTAAAAGGACTAAATCAGTAAACAAATAAATAAATAAATCAGTAAAGTGTATTTGCTCCAGGTTTGTGTAACTGCTACTGGAGCTCATTAGGATATCTGTTCTGTAGTTTACTTCGTGTTCCCTCCCTAGCTCAGTCAAATAAGGATTTCACCTCGGAATGAAAGTAATGAAGCTGAATTTTTGCATATACCTTTTTCTTAGCTTTCTAAATAAGTGGTTAAAAGTCATTGCCCTCAGCGTGTTAGCTTGATTATATATTCAAAGTCAAAGGTTACAAAAATCAAATATCTCGATTTCATTGCTTCGGACGTCAATCAAGATAGTTAACAAAACTCAAAACTTGTAGATAGTAAACTTCTCTACAATTTTGCTTTTATTTATTTAAATTTTAACTTTTTTTTTTATATGATAAACTTTATATTATATCATTAAATTTACTTTAATTTAATGTACACGTTTCTGGCGGTTGAAGCAAATGTTTGAAAAGAAGTGAGGTAACAATCAATCAATCAATCGATCAAAAAAACCGCTTACTGTTTTGGAGAACTGTTTTTTTTTTTTTTTCCGGTGGTTCTGAGAAGCAATGCAAGGCGGATTAACGATTGGTGTCTGAGACCACTAAGCGGATCACGAAAAAAAAAGAATGATAGGCATAGTAGGATGTAGCCTAATGGTGGTTCCATGGAAGAGAGACAGGTAGAGGGAGATGTTAGTGGGAACAAAACCCACACATGAGTGAGTACGAGCCTTACCGTGTCATTTAAAGATTTTCATGCCTGAAAAAAAAATAAGTTCCATTTCACTTAGGGAGCCTCAAATTAACACCCCTCCCACATCGCTCCAGGGGAATAGTTAAACTGGATTCCAGGAGATCCTAGTGTTTTTTTCTCTTCAAGTCACTGACCTAGTGTAAGATTAGTCACAGAATTTTAACCACAAGCAATTTATTATTTAGTTATAATTATGAACATTTTGATACTTTGTACTAATTATTCAAACTCTATTTAACAATGCCATGTTATTGCCTTTTTGATGTTACATTATATTTTTTATGTATAACTTAATTATCTCAAGTAAATTAGACTTATGAATGGGATTGAATAATTTTTATCAACTTTTACTTTTTTTCAAGAGAAAAGTTGTAATATTTTGAAAATTTCTGTCATAAATAATTTATCCTATACACCTGAAGTCTTCAAACATACATGAGCTCAAGACAAGACCTGATTTATGACAAGAATGTTTCGTGAATTAAATTATGTAATTTTCGTTCTTTATCTAAATTTAATATATTTTAAAATACATGAATATTACCCTTACGTTTAAGTGTGGTGTATTGGTGTATGTTGTACTAGTATATTAATAAATTTTACGTTTTAATAAACTCAATAATATTTGATTGATGGATTTTTATCTATGTTCGACGTTTAACATTTCTATGTTCCGTTTACTTTATTTATTATTATTACCTAATTAATTATTAATATTATGTTTTGTAGATATTCACAGGTCCAATACCTTTATTAATGCAGGGTAAATTCCAAAATTATAAATTTGGTCTAAGGTTTTTCATTAATAATTTCATAATACTTTCCTCGAAATAATTTGTCTTTCTTTTTTAGAGAGTTACACAAGCTTAGAGCTTGAGTATACCCATGCAATCAGTTTCTTTGAGAAAAAATATATTTAATAACTTTCTTTGTTTATATCCATGCTAACATGTTCAAAAGCAATGTCATCTATTCCAGACTTTTCTGCCCAGCTAAAAGCCAATTTAATATTTAATATGTTTTGTTCTACAAAGACAATTTGTAAACATATTATTTGGTAGTGCCTTAAGAAAAACAAAACTCCATAAGAATTCGTTGTTGAATAAACATTTGAATGTTTTCAGTGTAAATCATCTTGGGAGGATGGGTATCCGGATTTCGGTATCAAGAAATCAATATTTTTTAGAGAAAAAAACAAATCTTGTTCAGTACTTTTATATTTTTAAATAATCCTTATAGTTATTGTCAAATTCTAATAAATAAAGTTTTATTCCTTATAAAAATTTAATTCTTCCCCAGCTCCACCTTTTACACCTTCAGTCTCACCTCAAGACCATCAGACAGTCGTCCGTATGTATACTAAACATTCTTAGTCAAACTAGGGTAAAATGAGGGATGATTAAAAGAGTTGGCGGGTACTTTTTTGGTATGAATCTCAGAATATTTTTAAGTGTTTAGGGTTGAGATAGATTTTCTAGTAACTTATGAAATATGGTTATTCCAGGACAGATATGATTTGAGATTTACTCCAAGATTTTTGACCGAATTTGGAAATGAATAGATTGTTGAATTGCTAAGGAACAGTAATGGCGCTAAGAAAGGATTTCGAACCATGGATTGTAGTATTAGTTTTTCATTTTAGTATTTAATACCAAGACTAAAGGGACAAGAAACTGCTCGTCGTAACAGGCTACTTCAACATTTACTAGACAAACGATCAAACTTCCCATTTCATTACAAAAGACTTATTTACATGACTGTGATTAGACCTATTTGGACGTACGGAGTCGAGCTTTGGGGCTCTACTAAACTATCCAATTAAGCTCGTATCCGATCTTTGCAATCCAAAATCCTAAATTACTTACTTACTTAATTACTTACTTTGTCACCAATAAGCTTATCCATAAAGACCTTAATGTTCCATATGTTGCTGAGTAAGCCCAAACCAGATACCTATCCTTTCATAGTAAGCTCCATAACACTCAAATCCATTCATTTCTCAACTTGCTTCCCACTTCATTCCCGATAATCCTTCTAGTGTAGAATTTTTATTGAATTGCTACTGATGAGTAATTCTTTTAAAGTTTTGACATATCATTGTAATCGTTATTAGCTCATTTACTTGATGTATATATTTTGTACAATTGTAAATTTCAATAAATTGATATATATATATAAAGTATTTAGTACCAATGATTTTAGTATAAATTAAATTATTTTCTAATGCCCGTTGGTTTACGTTATCTATGTCATCCTAAGTTTTACAAATTGCCTCTAGCATATTGTAAGAGTGGAAAGTTATGTAAATTTGTAAATCATTCCAATGATACTGGGAGTGATGGATACGGTTTGAGAGATCATGGACATAAAGAAAAGAGTAGATGAAAAGGAAGATCCTTGAGTAACAACTCGTGATAGTGATAGTGATGATGAGGGAGAATTACTGGAAATAAAAAGTGTTAAGAAGCGATGTGCCAGAAATGAGTGGTACCAGCTTAATGTTTAAAGTGTTAGAAAGAGAAATCTACTCGGCCTTTAAAAGGATCAATTGCATGATCAACGGAATCTTCAAATGGTTTAGAAAAATCAAACAGGATTATGATCATGATTTTCTGTTAGTCAATAGAAGAATGAGGTCTATTCAACAAAGCTGAGGATAAGATATAGGGGATTGTCGATTTATCTGTGATTACGGCTAGGGATAGACATTTTTTTCTTTTTTTTTCAGTATATCGTGGCCTGCACTGACACTTCAATACCGAACAGTAAGGGAATAATGCATAAAAAATATTGAAATATGGGAATTACCAGAATAATTATCAAATTACTTCTCAATGGTAGAGTGATATTTCCTCACAGAAATGCATTGAAACCTAGTTACTACTAAGTGTATTAATATTGTAAGCAGATAGGCAATCAAAAACCAAGTACTGTCCAGCAGGGTAGCAATTAAAAATATTAACCAATACCTTTATTTCTTTTTATACTTCTCACCTGTGACTGGAATTGAGTTTAAATGGAACGAATAAAATACAACAATGGCTTCTAATTATCTAAGACAATTTTTTGTAATTAAATGAATGAGTCAGAAAATTATTTAATCACCTCGTTGAGGTAAACACACGACAATGAGAAGCTTGAAAGGGAAATTTCTCCCTTAGAGAGAAAGGGAGGACACACCTTTAGTTTCCCTTTCCCCCCCCCCGTCTCTTTTTCAAAGAGCTTTTAATACTGCCATGCTTTTTTTTTCGCAATAATTTGAACACAAAAGAGCCCTCGTCGGGTCCTAGGAAAATTGAATTAATTCCTCCCTCTTTACCAGATTTAAATGGTGCTTGAAATGTAAAAGGAGTGGAAAATGTCAAACGTAAAAAGCAAGGAGAATTTACAATAAGAGCAGAAATTTAAAAATTAAGCAACACCTCTTAACAGTTCATTTAGTATGTCTTATATCGAATACTTAGAGTTTCTTAAATATAAGTCACATTAAAATTATAGCTTACTATAAATAATATATGTCATGTAAAAGAAAAAATATATATAAATATATCTGAAATATTTCTAAAACTGGTAACGAAAATCTAAGAGAAAAATTACTTTAGAATAGTTTTAACAATGTCATATTCTTCATTAGCTCATAAATTAAGAAAGAATGTGAAAGAAACCTTTTTTTTTGCTATGAACCAATATAAACTCAATACTTAATTTCGAATTCGGTTTACATTTTCACATTAATGAGAGAGTGTTTCTGTTGATCAGTTTTTTATTAATATGCTTAAGTGAGCTCAGTTATATGAAATTGAGTAATTGGGAATAATTGGTTACCCGTCTAGCCACAAATCGTGGTGCATGGACACCCCAAGGCACTAGTTCCTGCAGTAGCCAACGATAGTACAGTGAGTGATATTTCACAGTATTGTATAGTTAAATAGCAATTTCATTCAAGCATATTAACCCTTTAACAGGCAATGTATCCTGGAGGATACACATATTAAATGCCTTTTGCTCAATAAATGACGTAATATGATGTAAAAGAGTAATGAACTGTTTTATTAGATTTATTTTCGGGATCTCCAGACGTTCTCACATATCTCACAGGTATTCTGAAATCGGGTGGCTGTACCCCGGTTTTCGACGTCAATACTTCCTGGGTGCTCTCATATTTCAAACCTTGAAAACCAAAAAACCCACCTATATCCATGACCTCCTTACTCTGCGCTCCTCCATTCACCTCTTAAATACTAGAACCCAACCCATCAACCTATACACTCCGGCGCATCGAACTGCATCCTTCGAGAAATCCTTTATTATCCGTGCTTCCTCGTTATGGAATTCATTGCCCATCACAATTCGAAAAAGATCCACTCTTACTTCCTTTAAACATCATTTATTCCTTTACCTCCTGGATCTTCAATCTTCCGAGCTAATGTAAAACGTGAACATTTATGTAATATACATTATAATAGTATACATAAGATGTATCATTTTACAAGATGTCACAGTTATCTTGTAACATATAATTTAATTCTTTATCAATTTTTATTATTATCTATTGTTATTATTTATTATAATTAATTATCAAAGCCAGATGATTGTCCTATGTACTGTAATCATATGTTATTCTTAGGGGACAAGTAGTCCCAGAATAAAGTTCATTCTCTTCTTCTTCTTCTTCTTCTTCTTCTTCTTCTTAATATCCGACGCATTATCCTACTCATTATCGTCTAATATCCTTTATTCAACCTTAAATTTCACGATACATGTGTGGGGGTTAGCGTGGCTATAGCCGTTCGAAGGAAAAAAAAAGAAGAAACAAATTCAAAAATTCCCGGCCTGCCCGTTAAAGGGTTAAGAAAACAGTATTTATTTAATTTTTATTTTATGAGGCCCCTCAGCGTCTCAGTCAATGGATGTCTCTTGTACCAGATCTGCCCATTATCTGTTTATCATTATTCTCTTAAATCCGCTAGTGAATTTTTTCCAATTTACCAATCAGATAAAAAAAATCTTTCTTGATATGCTTAGATATTTTTTGTTCTTCCTTTAAGTGATTATATCTCTTTTCTCGTGTTTATTCTTTTATATCTCGTTTCTGGTACTAGGGTCCATATGTAATCACGGGCGTTTCGAGTTCTTGACTACTTATAAATGGTTTGGGTTTAGGTAAAACATATTTGGCTGGTGGGGCTATGTCAGCCAATCTACTGATTTGGACCCCATCAGCTGTGAGTTATAGTTATACTTTTGACTTTCACCAAGTTCTCTGACAAGGTCTCTTTTTCTGTGTGGACTGGTACCATGGCCCTCCAATATTGATAGGATCACCAATTCTATCAATCTAGGACAACTTATTTCAGAACAGCTATAACGTCTTTTATTTTACCTAAATTTGTGATAATGTGGATTTCTTCTACAGCAATGAAAACTATGGACAATTTTGTGGCTTTTAGATAGTTAGATAGAAGGCAATGCTTTCCTCAATTTTTTTCACCTTTTCCTAAGGCCTCCCTTATTCCTTTTCTTCTTTATTTATTCTTTATTCTTATTCCTTTTCGACGGAAAGACTTTTTCCCTGAGCCTCTTGTTCTTCCTTTTCTGAGAGATGGCTTTCCGGTTTATCCCAGTCCTTTCGTCCGTCCCAGTGTCCATGTTGTCCATATCTTTCTCAGACATCCAGATCAGGTTTTCTCTGCCTCTATTTACTCTTTGGTCATAAAAATTAAATTTTCTTCCGTTAAAAATTTGTAATAAGTAGCTTCTTTCTGGATCTAAATTGTGAATATCCTTTACGTGATAAATATATTCATAATTGTTTTTTACATTTATATGATTTTAAACATTTATAGATTTTTTTTTATCTAATAGGTACTGGAAAAATGATCATTGTTCTTATTAACAATGTTAAAATTAAAGTCATGATCACCAAACTCTTTTAATCTATACTATCATGTAAAAGGACAAGCCATTTTTCGTTTGTCACTAACCGCAAAAAATACTTTACCAATCAGTACCAAATTTTAACTACATATTTTTCATAGTTCAATAATAAAATTTACTGATTTTAATTAATTTTTTATTAAAAGAGCGAGAATACATGAATAAGCGTGAATTTTAAAATTGACCGATGGTGGCGAGCGCCGTTCTAAAGGACAGTTTACTTATGTACGGTGTTGTATAGAGCTTTAAATTAACAACATTTTTATTTTCATTTAAATTATTGAAAAATATTAATTATGTGGTGTAACACATGGATCACACTCAAGTTTGAAAATCGACCGAGATATAAAATGGTAAAACAACTGAACTCATCTGTAATTTTAACTACATTATCTTCCAAGTTCTAGGAAGATTTAGCAGTAATAAAACCAACAATAAAACAAATTTAAATGCACAATGTTAAGCTGCAAAAACGATGTTTGCCACACTGTCATATACTTTTATGGCTATGAATTAATATACAACTACATGAAATCAATAGAATTATATCTGCCAGATAAAAATGATTACTAAATTAAAATGTCGATCCTTTGCTTTTTTTGATATTATGGGTAAATATATGATCCATGGGCCTATAGTTGTAAGCACTGAGAATGCTGTCCATTATCCAAAAGAGTTCCTAATTGTCTCTGTATATCTGCATTAATAGCCCCTTTATTACCAGCTAATACATTAAAATTAAAACTTGGATGTTCAATCAAGATTTTACGTCAACTTCAACCACCTAATCTGTGCAATGGTACCAGATCAATCATTAATGATATGGGTTAATCTTTGAATAAATGAAGCTCAATTGAATACTTCAATGAAATGATTTACATCAAACCGGATAAGTATCCATCAATATTGGATTGCTCTTGTGAAAAGTATAAAGCAAAATAAATTGAATTGGGCACGTGATAAATTACTTTAATATTATTTCTGGTCTATTTAAATAATTTTTTGTGATTGTAACTGAAGTTGTTGGTGAGACGCCACAGATATAGGAAGAGGTTTCTTAGGCCGTGGCGGAAACATGGATAGGGAAAATCGAAGAAGAGGCTAAAACCAGAGCTATTAGCTAATGGCTTTAAGCCACAGCAAGAAATCAGATTTTTTTTTTTTCTCGGCTGAAAATCTATTGTACTTTAACGAACTAAACCGCTTCAAGTAGTATATCGACTGGATACAAACAACTTGTGATACTATCAGGGCTTCACCGTAAGAGTTCATCAAAAAAGTAGGATCTCCATTATTAACAAAAGTGAAAACGCTTCTTTTTAATTATAAGTTTTGTATGAACAACAAAAACCTCTAACATACTCTTTTTAATGTGAATTCGTTCGATTAAAAGTTAAGATAACTTATCTTAGCACATTAAACATAATTTCATTAGGAGATAAATTTTATTTGGCCTTCCTTATACACAGTACTGATTTGCGGTTGATATGGTAGTATATCGGAAATAATTTATGAATTTAGAAATCATTATTATCAGTGGGTTAATGGATAGAAGTTGGAGAACTCATCGACGATTAATTTTAGAATTAGAGATTAATTGCTTGTGCGAGGGTCCGGAGAAGGTAACCCATCTCATGCACTGCGAACACAGTGATTATAGATAATAATTCTATTCTCACTGTGCGAACCATGGTTTCCATAGCTCGATTACCTGTCCATTTGGGGACAATTCTCCAGTGCCGTTTAAACACGTGGGTTCAAGGCCAGTGAGAAATTGGTTATAGATTATGGTTGCTAAGGGCTATCAGACCGATTTGTACCGACAGTGGGGCAAAAGTGAAAAAAAAACCCCACTAAAATTCGATGATTTAAAAAAAAAAAATTTTCATTATTTTGGTATACCTAAATAAATAAACATGTGCCTAAATAAATCATATATGCCTTATTTATATATGAGTTTATATATATAAATAAAAAATATATATATCCTATTATACAATATAATTTCTAGTTTTTGTTAAAGGGAATTAATTAAAATTTGATATATAGGAACCAATAGAAAATTTAGCCAGCTTTTTATTTATTTTTTATTGTGTAATTATTAAAATCTGCCACAAATGTGGGCAAAAGGTAATATAGATGGCTTAATGATTACATTCACACATTATTTGCAGTAAAAATAATAATAATAAATAAAAAAATAAATATCCAGCTTTAAGGTTTAAAAAAGAAATTTGGAGTCGGATAAATATTTCTGGAGAAAAGTGCTACTTACCGCAAGTTAGTCGCTCTCTCAGCGCTCTCCTGCATAAACGGTTGATCTTACAGAAAAATAGAACAAGTACTTTTTGTAGATAATTGCACAATGATCTTAATTGACATCCGAGCAATAGGTCGCGAGATATTCGCGGAAAACTGATTTTCGCGCCCTTTTCACCATAATAACGTTTTTCACCGGCACGATATCAATGTCAATTTTTCTCATATTCTTTGAAATACCGTGATAAAGGTGTATACTATGAATTTTTCCGCAGATTGGGGCTTAAAATGTTTATAATGACTGGACTTATTGCTTTGCTTTTGAAACGAATAAAATTCGTGCGTTCCCAAAATAAATTTTGATGTATTATATTGCAATTCATAGGTTGCATCAGGGATTACTTTTTTTAAATTTGTTTTTATTTTATCTTTTTCTAATTGAGATTATTAATTCTAACGACTTCACATGCCCTTTTATACCTCGCGCTGTGATATGAAAACATGTAATATTCATGAAACATCTTCAGTTTATATTTCGTCAAGTGTTTTATAGAAAAGGTTATAAAAACTAGTCTCAACAAAGATGCAATTTCATTATACTGATAAAGAAACAAGAGGTAGAACAAGAGACTAACGCCAGTAAAGTGTTAATAGAGGCCGATGGCAGAAACTCAATTAACGAAACAGCTGCTAAATCGAGATAATTTCAACATTAATTATCTCAGCAATGAACTTCTAACTGATTTTAGATAGTATTGTCCCCTCTCTCATTTTTGGTCCCAAATCAGAGATATTTCATGGATGTTCTCAGAGTTATAGAAGCCGATAAATTTGAAACAAACTTCAACTTGCTACTTCGGGCTTTAGTTTTCTAATCTGATTAGAGTTTAATTTGCATATAGATGAACTAAAATTAGTGAAATGAGCATTACGTTACGAAATCTTTAAACCTTTACAGATAAATCTAAGTGTATCCTCCATTTTGTTTTTCGAAACTATGCACAAGTTAAACTGCATACTACGATTCTACATACATTACTTACATTCATCTTCGTTTTGGGTTCTTTATCAACATAATTATTGGTTGTTTTATTTGTTAAATTTTTAGGAGGGCTAAATTATATTGTTGTAGTTGGACATTGTAGAATAACTTGTAACTGCATTCACCAGTAAATTTTCATTTGTATTTTGATAAAATTTTTCATTACAAAAAGGCTTCTCAAGATTTGAAGCACGTATTTAAGCGATAGTGATAACTACATTTCACGAAACATTCGTAATGACAATCATATTTAATACAATATAATTTAATATTCTAGTCAATAAACACATTATGCAATAATTTTTGACTTCATAACTTCGTTAGGGATAGTTAGAAGGTAAACATACTAAAAGTCCCCGCCCCTGGGGAGTGAGCTAACGGGGGAAGGAGAGAAGTTCATTTTTTTTGTTTTTTCGATTATATCTCGAAAACGGTTGACTCTAGAAAAATATGTTACAGATAACCATAAAAGCTAATTAATTTTTTTATAAAATTAATTCTATATAAATTTGTCGTAATTCTAATAGTTTACGAAATATTCGTTATTGAAAATCGGTGATTTTCAGGAAAAAACAAATGTTACCTCACTTTTTGTCAAACGTTTGCTTCTAGTATCTTCCAAAATCGTTTCTCAGAAAAAACGACAGAATTAAAACTGTAGACTATTAAAGTTACTGTAGTTTCATCTATAAGTTTCTGGTATTTGAAGCAAAAGTTTGACAAAAAGTGAGGTAACATTTGTTTTTCCCGAAAATCACCGATTTTCAATAACGAATATCTCGTAAACGATTAGAATTACCACAAATTTATATAGTATCAATTTTATAGAAAATTTAATTAGTTTATATGTTTATTTGTAACATATTTTTTTAGAGTCGACCGTTTTCGAGATACAATCGAAAAACCAAAAACATTGAACTTCTCCCCCCACCGTTTTTTATTTTTTTTTATTATTATCTTTATTTTTTTTTATTTTTTTTTTTATTTCAGGATTATGCGAAAATATCACATCCCGGTCCCCAATACGCCTTCCTTCCAATATATTCTGTCAAAACTGTCTTCCTCAGTCAGCCCTCTAGCCGCCATTTCTTCTCTGACCTCTTCTATCCACTGTTTCAGAGGCCTTCCGCGTCTTCTTCTCTTCTCAGGACAATATTTAAGTGCTCGAAGGGGCCATCGTGTCTCATTCATTCTCATGACATGTCCAAACCATAGCAATCTTCTTTCACTGATGTTATTGAGAATGTTGGTTTTAGCTCCTACCTGATTTCTTATAATTTCATTTGGGACCTTCTGTAACCTGGATATGGCGCAACTTCTTCTCCAGAAATCCATTTCTAGGGCCAGTAATTTATTTGCATTTTGTTTTGTCACCACCCATGATTCTGAGCCATATAAAGTTGTGCCGATCAAGAAGGAGTGGTATATCCTCTTTTTGGTTTCTAGGGAGACCTTCTTATTCCACAATATACCGTTAAGGAGACCTATTATTTTTTTTCCTCGAGTGATTTTGTTCTGTATATCCTTTTGGACTGTGCCGAAGCTGTCTATCGTCACTCCAAGATACTTAAAAGCAGTTTTGTGGAATCGTCCATCCTTCTATGCACAAAGATGAATGAGGGAAATTGCATGCCATATACTCGGTTTTTTCAGTATTTATTTCCAGGCCCCACTTTTTATACTCTTCGAGGAGTCTCCTCATCATAAATTCCATATCATATTCATCTGCTGATAAGACAACCTGATCATCTGCAAATTGTAGCGTAAACAGTTTATCACTTCCTACCTCAATTCCCATCTATCGGCATCTCTGTTTCCAGGATTTTAGTACCTGTTCAACATATATATTGAAAAGTGTCGGGGACAAGCAGCATCCTTGTTTTAATCCTTTTGTAATTTTGAAGGATTCTGACACCTTACCTCCTATCTTTACCCTTGATTCCGCTCCAATATATAAACTTTTTATGGTTTTTTTTAGGCCTCCATTTATCTTTATTTGATCCAAGGTTTCCCACAGTTTCTTTAGAGGAACACTGTCATACGCTTTCTGTATGTCAACAAACGTCAGGTGGGTTTTGAGGTCGTATGCCATCCTTTTTTGTACGACTTGGGTTAGGGTGAAAATGTGGTCAGTGCAAGATCTTCCCTTTCTGAAGCCAGCTTGTTCTTCAACCATCTGGTCGGAAACTTCCTCCTCTATCCTTTCCTTCAGGATTCGACTATATAGTCTGCCAACACTGCTTGTCACCGTGATTCCTCTATAGTTCGTACACATGTTCTTTTTTCCTTTTTTATGGATAGGGATGATGTCTCCCACCAGCCAATCCTTTGGTACCTTACCCGTACTCAAACAGTTTGTAAAAATCATAGCCAGCGCTTTTTTGAGTTCAACTGGTCCTGCTTTGATAAGCTCTATCGGCAGATCCCCTGGACCTGGTGACTTTCCATTTCTCATCCTCCTTAATGCTCTCTCCAATTCTTCCAAGGATATATCATTAATATCGTAGTTAGTCTGGTCATTTTCCTGGTCCTCTATCCTGTATTCTGATCTATCTTCCTGCAGTAAGTCAGAAAAATACTTTTCCCATTCTTTTATTTCTATCATTCTAGAGCTATTTTTTTGCCGGGCTTGGGTCTTTATCGTTTTTAGCCTTTTCCATGCCTCTTTTACTTTTTGTCCTTGGATGCAGCGGTCGATCATCTCACAGTTTTGATCCCAGAACAACTCTACAGCCTCTCTCTTCTTCTTCTTAACGACGGTTTTTGCTTTCCTGTACTCATTCAATGTAGTAGAGTCATTTGCTGATAACCATTTCTTATATGCCTCCTTCTTCTCATCTACAGCTTTAGCGACCTCATCATTCCACCAGTACTTATTTGTTAATTTCCTTTTCTTTCTATCCCCTAAAGCTTCTCGTGCCGCTTCGTGACAATCTCCTTTAACACCTCATAGGTCATCTCTTCTTTTATGGACCTATCTCTTATTTTTTCTTGCAGCCTTTTATTGTAAAGTCCCTCTATCGATTCCTGACTGAGGCCTTCAATATTATATTCTACTTTTTCTTCCCTGTTTTGATTCATATGTTCTTCTGTTGCTGCTTTTGAGGTGAATTTAAACCAGAATTTGGCCTTAATCAAAAAATGGTCCGATCCGCATTCTGCTCCTCTCATTACACGAACGTCCAGCGGAATCACACGGCCGTTTCTTCTCATGATGACGTAATCTATTATTGATTTGAGATTCTTTGCGTGTTGTTGCCATGTATATTTGTGGGTGTCTTTATGTTGAAAAAAAACCGTTCATTATTGTTAGATTTTGCTCCTCACACAGATCTATAAGACGCTTTCCATTTTCGTTTACTGTATCTTCTCCATGCTTTCCAACCACCATACTGCTTGTTCTTCTTCCTGTTCTGCTATTAAGATCCCCCATACATATTTTTGTCTTTCTTGAGGGGATAGATTCCATGATATGGTTAAGCATTTCGAAGAATATGTCTTTCTCGCTGCTGTTTGCACTTTCTGTGGGGGCATAAACTCCTACAATCACTACTTCCTCCCCAAACAAATTTATTTCTAGTGTGATTATTCTTTCATTCACACATTCATAATTTACTACCCTGTTCTTAAGCCTTTTATGCAATAAAATAGATACGCCAGCGCTAGCTCTCCTATCTTTGTCTACACCGCTGTAGTAATGGATAAAGTTTCCCAAAGTCTCTTCTCCTCTTCCCTTTCTCTTTGTTTCTGTCAATACCGCTATTTCTATATCATATCTTTCCATATTTTCCCGCACTTCGGTCTCCTTCGTCCTGAGTCCCTGAATGTTCCATGTTCCAATTTGTTTAGTCCGTTTCCTAAGCTTTTGTCTTTTTCCGTCAGATCCATCCGGCTTCTTTTCGTTATTGGGTCTGTAAGCGATTATGTTTTTTTCAAGGAGATGGGGTGCTGGCCCAAATCCTTAACCCCCAACCTGGAGGACCAGGGATTTGATTTCGGGGTGTCCTTCCCCTAGACAGGTTGCCTTTGCCTAGCATGGAGCCCTGTCTGCCCCACCGCCTGTGTTTGCGTTACCCAGGGGGCACCACGAGGAGGTACAGGTCGGATTTTACCCCCCAATTATTATCTTTATTGAAAATAAATTACATAAAGCCAAATTAGGCTAATAAAAACAAAGGTACATGTTTGGATACACATCCATCTCATGTGAAATAGTAATTAATATGGAGGAATCTATAAACAAGTAAATAATGCAAATTTGATAAAACAGTAGGAAAAACTAAAAAAAAACCTACACAACAAAAAAAAAAAAAAAAAAAACAATACTAGTTCATTTAACAATTATAATTAATTTTATGAATTATAATAAATAATAGTTAAATTATAATCTAAGCCAAGTAATAAAGATAATAATAAACAACTTATAATTACAAAATATAAACAAATGATAATAAGTCTACTTTTGTGATATAATACAATATCAAACTTTTATTTATAACTTTATGGTGTTAAAATTTATAGAATAAAATTTATATTTTTGTAATTTGTAGAATTTTTTTTTTTTTTATTTTTTTTTTTTTAGTCTTTAAGTAATATGTGTTTTGTCCGTTTGTGTTTGTATCTTTTTAGAGTTTTCTTGTTGTAATTACCTATTTCTTGGATATATGGGTTTTCAGAAACGGCAGTTGATACGAAAAATGAGTTTGTTTGGGACTGAATTTGTTGTTTGATTGTGGGCAGCTTGAGATCAGAAAGCATAGTGGAAATTCTTGTGTATATGGGGTAATTATTTATGATTCTCATACAAATATTTTGTACAACTTCCAGTTTTCTGTAATTTGTATTACATGTATTACTCCAAACTGGTGATGAATAGGTTATCATAGGTCTGATTACGGATTTGTAGAGTATTAATTTGTTTCGATTTGATAAATTAGAGTGCTTATTAAAGTAAGGGGACATTTTACTGATCATATTTTTTACTTTGCTACATTTTTTATTTACATGTGCTGTAAATGTGAGGGATCGGTCTAATTCTATACCAAGATATGTTACTGATTGTGCCCAAGGGATATGGTAGTCTTCTATAGATATATAGTGGTCTATTGTAGGTCTGCGTTTTGTGAAAATTATTGCTGTAGATTTGTTTTGGTTAATTTTGATTTTCCATTTGTTGTAGTATCTGTTAAGTTTTTTAAATACGGACGATAAACGGTGGGCTATGGTATCAATCCTGTATGAGCTAGTATATAAGGCGGTGTCATCAGCAAATAAGGATCTTTCAATTGATGGGATACTGGGGAGATCTGATAGATAAATGTTAAAGAGGGTGGGTGAAAGACATGAACCTTGAGGAAGTCCAGCTGTTATTAGGTGGGTAGATGAGGAAGAATTATTAATTGTAACATATATTGGTCTATTGTCTAGGTACCCCCCACCGTTAGCTCACTCCCCAGGGGAGGGGACTTTTAGTTTGTTTACCCTCTAACTATTCCTAACGAATATGACGTCAAAAATTATCGCACATTCCATGCCCTCTACACCCTTCATTTCAGCACTCTATGACTGGACTATAAGATGATATTCAAGATTATTTTTGCATATATAATATTCCGGCAAAGAAATTATTGGTTACTTTTAGAACATGTATCTTTATATATGAACTCAGTTTTTGGATGACTTCTTAAAAGGTTGAAACCTCTAAATAAATATTAAAATTTTTTATCAATTCTGGTATGGAAAGTCTCTTTGAATCTAAGGAAACATTTTAAGAAGATTTTTAACTTTAGAGAGTTTCCGAGGAACTTTCTTGGTTATAACTTTACTTCGAAGCAGTCTTAAGTGTTTAATGATTAGCTTTATCAAAAGTAGGGTCAACTTTCAAGTAATGTTTGAAGTTTAAACTTTAAATATGTATAGGTTCTCATTTAAGATTTTGGAAGCTAGTACTTCGTTATAAGTGTAATATTAATATTTACAAATATAGCTAGTGAGAAAGGCTTACTAATGAGTTCCAAGCCTGGGTCCGATCCAGGAAATTAATAATTTATTAATTACAATCTAATTTATTTGTAGTTCAACCTGTGAATTGTGTAGTTGGATTACTATCCTGGGGTACATATCTTAAACAATTAACTTTCATTTGATCAGGAGAAAACATTGGTTTAGTATAGTTGACGATATTTTATTATTATATGTTGAGAATATTTTAATGTTTATGCGTGTGTGTATTTTTATTAACTTGTCCATGTTTTTTTTTTCTACTAATTGCATCCCTTCCCTGATCAGCCTATTCTTATATTTATAATGACAGTCATATTTTATTTCCTTAGAATAAAGAATTTATAATTATTTTGTTTTTTCCTAAAGGGTTCGAGCTTTCCTATCAAATAACGAACCGTTGTTTCTTCGTAGATTGTAGCATTATAAGTATTTAAGGAACGTATGTAGGCATGTTAATTTCTTCTTTTCCTTTTTCTTTCTCTTCGAGCTGGCTTAAATGAGCCTCGATCCAACGCCACCAGTCCTCTCGGTCCCAGCACCACAGCTTCATTTTAGCGAGGGTTTTGTTTCCTTTGCCCCCAACCTCTAATCGTTCTCTGATCCTATCGTTTCTAATACAGTCTTGCATAGTTTTTCTTGTTCTGCGAAGGAACTTCATCTCAGCGGTGATACGGCTGACATGCCATCTCAAAAAGCTAACTTTTCGTACATTAATTTTAAAATTTATTTAACGTTCTTATACAATATATATATTTTTAATTTTCAACCTATGAACATATTCTGTTTAAAAAATTTAGAACAGAAAAGTTGTTCTGTAATAATTTTTTTTATAATATTGCACGATTATTGATTATGATGTTACACACACATTATTATATTCACCCATTTCTACTTTTTTTACATTGTTTTATTTATAACTTTTTTCAATAATTTATTAGATTCTTTATGGTTTATTGTAAATCATAAAATAAGATCACTCATGACATCCTTATATACCATTACATGCTGTTATATTTAACATTTCCTCTAAGATATATTGACAAAAAATATCAATATTCTAAGACAGACTCAGACTGCTTGTCATCCAACGGATGTCTAGGGCTTTCAGTCCCCAAATAGAAACTCTAAGCCTTTGAGATAGCTGGAGCGGTAGATTCCAGTGGGATGTAATCCCAGGATCACAGCCGAACTGAGTACACAGAAATAAATTTTAATGTTCCCGCTGGGATTCGAACCAAAATCCACATCGCCTGAAGAGATATTCAGAGTGCAATCTACCAAGCCCTACCTCCACCCATTATCGGAATAGATGTATATATTTGCGGCAGACAACTCAAACTACCAAAGTTGTTAGATTTGACAGATATACATTTTTATGAATGATCGGTAATTATTATTATAATCCCCACAGACATTAAACATATTTTAAATTGATAACCTTTAGTTTTTGAGCTCTATTTTTAAGGTTCGTTCAGTGCCAGCAGACAATATTTCATTATTCCCTTTAAAGTCGATTGTTTTCATATGTTATAAGTCCATTTAACCATTTCATAAAATAACTGTATTTCCGTTTGTTTATTTATTTATTTTTTTGTTCTCCTTAAATAATATTAAACATTAAATAATAAGTTTTATACATTAATCACTGAAGCTTAATATGAGTAAATATATTATGTAGCTACAAAAGAACTGCTGATTATAATTTTATTTTTTAATATCTTACTAGCTGCATCCGGCGTGCGTTGCTACGCAGTACAAGTATTATTGTAGCATTGTTTAAATTATGTCTTTTAATTTTTGTTTATTTATTTGATTTGAAAAAAATTTCAAAGAATTAAATATTTTACTTTTATTCATGTTATTGAAGTGCTGATGGATATACACTATTTTTCGTTTTTCCATCTGTTGCGTATAGAAATAAATCAGATGGTTTTCCAACGCGTGAGCAGGCCACATATAAATGTGCATGAAAGAAGCATGGATTTTCCAAATTTAGTCACCTATAACTTGCCATCTATACCTACATCCAATCAATATACCAATAGGCCTATAATCCTCCCCCGAATATGAGGGAAAATATGCCGCCTCACATTGAGCATTATCTCTTACCGTTTCAAAGCCTATAAAGGACACACACACACATATTGATTTATATATATATATATATATATAGATGAATTTATCATTTTTGTGTTATAAACATACATGTATAAATATATTCTTTTTGTTTGTTAATTCATTTATTTCTATACGCACATATATGCACCAAATATCTGCGGGATCACTCTCTTTGAAAAAAATAATTTAAAATCCCCATTATTTAAATAAAAATAAAAATATATGAGACCAAATGTCAATATTCAACTATCTGACCACAAGGGGAATTTATTCGAAAACATACCACAATGTATGATATTTTGGCACTCCAGAAACTTTCCAAAAAATCTAGCAACAAATGAAAATATTTTGAATAAGGTTTTCAATAAACTGAAAACTTTCTACAACTAATTTATTTTTCATTTTTTTAAAACTTTAAAATCTACAGCGCAACTAAAGAAGAGAATTCTTTTTTCGGATACTCCTATTCTTTGTGGCACAAGAAAATGATGCCTTGGGAAGTTCAGGCTATTATTTCTTCATGATGACGATGATTATTATATTATTTTTTTAAATGTTTGTATCATCTCGGCCAAATCCAATTTTTTGTTATCTTAGCCCTGATGAAGACCTGCAAGGCAGGTCGAAACGTCGGCACGCAAAATATAAAGTTTTTAATTTAAAAACTTGACGTGTTTATTTATCTGACTGCACCCCTGATCTATTCACTTATATTATTTCTTCAGATTATTAATTTCATAAATATGAAGTTAATGTGGAAATAAGTTTTTACAAGTTATTGCATTTAAAAAAACGGTGAGAAACTGTTACCCAGTGGCTATTAACATCACCTTAAACGTACCTGGCTAATTGATCTCTTATTTAGATAAGGTTTATTCTTGTTTTGATTATTAATATTACCTATATTAATAACAACAAATCAAAGTCCATAAATTGATAAAATAAAGTATTTCATTCATGAGATGCATATGAGAGAGACTTTGCGCTTGTAAATTAAATTAATAATAAAATTACTTAATAAAATTGCACTAGTGTGATTTTTTTAATTTTATAACTATTGTTACATTGAATAAATATTAATATTGAATAATGTGGAGGGCAATGAATCCACTCATACAATATTTACATTTAAATTAAGTAAAAACAAAAACAAAATCCTGTGACTATACAAGACACAAATTATAAAAATAAAATAAAACTATAAAGAATATAAAAAAATATTGTAATAATAAGATGACAGAAAAAAATAAACATAAAATAAATAAATAATAAAAATGAATAAATAAACATAAAAAAGCACTGTCAAACCATATATACAATGTACACAAACATCCCAAGATTGATAATTTTACTTACAAAAATTTATAATATTACCATAGTAAAGTACATTTATGAGAGAGGTTTCCTATTTCCTTTGGTCAAACGTAGAGTTGAGATAATTAATTATAAATGTTTGATTAAGGTGTTGCGCTTTCCATTTAGTGTTCGGATAGCTATTAAAATAGCCGTTAAATGCAAAACGCTGAGGGTAAATTGGTAATCTGATGCGGCTCAACTGCAATGGTCCCATTTAAAAACCTCTTAGCAATACTAAATAACTTTTGAAACATTTGATGAAAATGATTCCCCTTTCAAATGAAAGTAAAATCAAGATTATCTAGAAGTTGCACCCAATTCTTATGATAACTCCTGAGAAATTATTTTACCTACACTTTTTTCTCTTATAAACTATTCTTGTGATAGAACAAATTATATTTAAATGAAATTATGCTCTGAAAGCTGCTCTTCACCATCTTCATATCGATTTTGAAATACCAGAAATTGTAATATATTCGAATATTATAAAAATACAAAATCAGAAATCAGTTGTTATAAAAGAAATCAATCTAACTGAAATCACTACATTGTAACCACATAACTTGGAGGTGCATCAAGGTTTCCGAGTAGTACATTTGTAACAGCAATTTACGAATTAATAAGAAACTGAATTGGATTAATGATAAAACTATTATTATACTGAATAATATTTTAAAATAATTATCTAAGGAATATAATTCGTAAATTATGAATTAATTCACTAGAGCGGTCAATGACCGATTGCGTAGGCGGTATCAACGCGTTTAGCACAGAAGGTAGTGGAGTTCGAACCAGATTTGGGCAATTTAAAACTTATTTCGTGGTGGACCTATAGAACGAATCTTGACCTCAACACCCTGGCTAGAATAAGTTGGTAACCTTAGGGTTAACCCATCCAACTGACTCTAATTGGAGTACATAAGGATGTACGAATATACAGTGTGAGTACCTCTTAGTGTAACAAAAAAATTGGTGAAACTAGATGAACAATGTAGAAAAATGCTGCAGATCTTACCTTTCTATTCAAATCCGTTGGAGATATACGATAATTCAAAAAGTTTTTTGAGGATAACAAGTTTTTTTACTATAAAAGCTGTAATATCTCTACTTTCTTTACATATTTTTCCAATTTTGACCACATTTTCGAATTATGTATGAAATTTTCTATTAGAGCAGAGTACATGTAAACTTGAATTTTACAAATTTGTTACCTAAAGAACAGCTTGACCTTCACCTTATTTAGGGAAGTTACAATAACTTATATTACTTTAACGCTTACAGTTTTTTGATAAAAAAAAAAACTATCCTAATAAAAACAGACAAATTTAATCAGCTTTCGAATGATATGCTAAAAGTAATGATTCTATTTCGATTTCATGGATAAATTTACTTTTAAGAACGAAAACACACGATGTTCTCATTTGGCATACAAATCAGTTACTTCTGTAAATAAAACATTATGACAACTCATAATAAATAATAAACTCTTTATTAGAATAAAAAGAAAAGAAAAATTTATTGTTTAATAGAAAATAAAGGAAAATTGTCAATAAAGCGACACCAGATCAAAAAATGCTATGTTATTACATTTATTTATTTATTTTATAAGTTGTTCAATGCAAGGTTTTAAACCCATTGATAATGAACATAGACCTTACTTTTGGCGTTAGTTTCTGAATGGAGATAATGTTGAAGAATACCACTTTTTGAGGTGAATTTTCTGGCTAGATGAGTCTGTTTTTTATCAGGGGAAGGTATTTCTACCTTTCCATGAGGCGTATCGTTTGTTTATCCATCTTTGTATTGCTTTTGAATAGTGTTGAAAAATTATAGTTTGCCCAAAAGATTGAATTATGAGAATTACAAAGATTTGTCACAAAATATCCTACCACAACTTCATCACGATATTCCACCTGAAGTTCGGCAAGATGGATTTTCCAACAACATGGTGCTCCTCCACATGTTTAAAACACACATTTCCACAAAGGGATTGACATAATTTTTTATTTACACAAGTAACTGATTTGTATGCCAAATTAGAACACCATGTTTTTTCGGTTTTAAAACTAAATTTCTCAATGAAATCGAAACAGAATCATCACTTTAAACATATCATTCGAAAGCTGATTAAATTTGTATGTTTTTGCAAGATTTGTTTTGTAGATAGTTTTTTCGAAAAACGGTAAGCGTTGAAGTAATATAAGGTATTTTACACTACGAGGAACTCACCCTGTATAATGACAATTAAAACGTAGTGGAATTTAGTCATTTAATTTGTTGAAACATGATTTCAAACGGTAATTTAGTTAAATAAAAACTAGAGCCGACTGCAAAGCGTTCCTCCTAAAACATAATAAATATATGGACTATTTCAAGAATGCTTGGTGATGCAAGAATTGTTTCCTATACTTAAATGTGTTTATACGTGATGCAAACTTAAGTCATAAATATTGTTTAGTAATAAGATAGTGAAAATATATCAATACAAATTTTTACTTGTACCGTCACATCGGATATACAATAATAAAAAAAAAATAATAAAAAAAAGACAGGAAGAATAGAAGAGTATGACAGAGAAAAAAAATAAAAAAAATAAAGTATACCCTTAAAGTTCAGGTTACAAAAATATCTCGTGAACTAAGCAGAATCGTTTCCGGCAGGGTTGTGTCGTAATTTTCTGCATGGTGCCAACATATTTCCCAGGGAGAAAGAACTTGCCCATAATTCGCGTGAAAAGAAAAAGGAAGGGAGACAATGTGATAAAATATTTTAATGGTTGTTTACCCGAGATTACAGCAGTTGAATATGGACGGCAAATTATTAACTAGAGGGGAGCTACAGCGTATAATAAGGTAAATTATATCACTTAAATGAGATCCTAGTTTATATCTGAAAGCCTCTACATTTAATTATCTTGTTATGTAAAATGCATTATTCATTTAATCCTAATATGTTTGTCACTGCATGAAAATTAAACGAAATTTAATCAAATTATACATTTAGGATATTGAGTTTACTTCGCGCTTGAGCCAATTAGGTGCCTGATAAATTTTATTTTATTATCTCATGTTGACATGAGAGTTAGGCAAAATTTAATCAAAACTAATTATTTGACACCTAATTTTCTGGAATCAATCACCAAATTATATTAGGTGATTGATTCCAGGAAATTAGTTGTCAAATAAAAAGTTTTAATTAAATTTTGCACAACTCTGGTTATTATTCATCTCGAAGTAGACATAAAAATATGAATTGAACTTCATATTCTTGGCATATTATTTTTTATAAACATTTTAAAATTTATGAAAAAATTACTCATACAGATTTATACTGATAGAATTTTGTACCTTGACAAAGTATTACTTATATTTTTTTGTTATTGCATCTAATAAAATTTACAACTGCATAATTATATAAATTTGGTATATGTGCGGTATGATTCGAGTAACATAACAATGGCTTTTGAAGATACCATTCTTTAATAGTTCTATACATGCCTTTTGTCCACATTTTTTTTTTTTTTTATCATTTTGTCTGTATATTTTATGAAGAAGTCTTGTTTCCCACATTTTTATCTTTCATTATTCAGCTACAGTGTCTAGATCTTGCTCATCTGGACTCTTATTTACAAAATGGTTATGCCATATTTTGAGAGCCTCACCTGTATTTTCATCGGATACCAATGGCAGCTATATCCACGGATTAACCTTACTTTTATTGATTTTCCGATATTATAATATTACTAAGATTCCAAGGCTTTCTTATTAGATGTCTTGGAGATTATGGGAAATTGAATCCAAGTTGAGAGACTAGTGGTTTTGAATGCTTATGGAGTTTATTATTAAATGCTACGTATCTGGTTTGGGTCAAATCGGCAACATGTAGAACATAAATCTTCCTGGATAATTTTATGATAAAGGAAGGATAATTAGGGGCTTACAGAAGGTTTTTAGTTTGCACGGATTGGATCCGAGAAAAATAGGATGGTTTAGTGAAACTTCAGATCTCAACTCTGTATGTCCAATTCGGTCTAATTATGTAGATAAGCGTTTTGCATTTTATAGATATCATAGAACGATCATCTTGCAAACGCTAATATGATATAATTATGTATACATAATAATATTATATATAACTAGCATACCCTGTCGCGGCTTTGCTCGCTCTTATAAGTATAGTACTCAAACCATTTTAACTAATCCTTCGTCGTAAGCCCACGACTTCCTGTCCTACAATATCCTTTAATGATATTCCACTAATACTTGTTAAACAGATCCGCTACCTTGGACTCCACTTGGACAAATGTCTTACTTGGAATCCACACACAAGACTAAAAAGACAAGAAACTGCCCGTCGTTACAGATTACTTCAACATTTATTAGACAAACGTACAAAGCTCCCAATTAATTACAAAATACTAATATACACGACTGTGATTAGACCTATCTGGACGTACGGAGTTGAGCTTTGGGGCTCCATTAAACCATCCAATTCATCTCGTATCCAATCCTTACAATCCAAAATCCTTCGTAAAATCCTCAATGCACCTTACTTTGTCACCAATAAACTTATCCATAAAGATCTTAATGTTCCATATGTTGCAGATTCAGCCCAAACCAGATATCTATCCTTTCATAGTAAGCTTCATAACCACTCAAATCCCCTAATTTCTCAACTTGCTTCCCACACTATTCCTGATAATCCTCCGAGGCGTCTGAAAAGAAGATGGCCCAGAGACCTTCTGGTGTAGAATTTTTATTAAAGTGCTATTGATGGGTAGTACTTTTCATGTTTTGTCACGTTATTGTAATAGTTAACAGCACATTTACTTGATGTATAAATTTTGTACAGTTGTAAATTTCAATAAATTGTTATTAAAAAAAAAATTTAACTAATAATTGAATTTATTTGTTTATCGATAAAAATCTTGTATTGAAGTATGCAATTGAGCGTTTTTCCTTCAATGATATTTTCGTGTATAGCATTCATTTTTAACATAGTAAAAATTGCACTGATCAATAGTTTAAAACGCCTTGTCCTTTTATATAATAGCATTGATTACGTATATTGCACCGAATCAATTCTTGATTCCAGTGGTTTACCAACAACAACAAAGTATTAGATGATATCCCTAACCAGAAATCCATTATCCATAGTCTCTTTTTATAGAACTGTTAATGTTGGAGAAAATCTATTTTTGTATGTGGAGCTTGTTAATCAGTCCAGACGGTTTCCTAGAAGTTGTTAAGCTATAATAATATGAGTGGGTGTCAAGATTTATTTTACAGGACTGCTCAGAAATTAAACTTATACCTGTCCGATCCGGGCGCCATTGTATTCCGCTCGGACATCAGTACCAGATATATAAAGACCACTCTTATGACTGAATCCCTGATAAATTATTATAGAGAGCCACAAATTATTTGTTGTTTACCTGAAGTATGTCACAAAGAGAATATCATTGAGTCTTCTCCACCGAAGTGTCTAACATGCAATAATATATATTTAGCTATTAGACACATTATTTTCAGGAAGTACGATTACAAAGAAAACTCCAAACTACTCTTGGCGATAATAGTAATAATCTTCATGTAATTCTCAAATTCCTAAAAAAATATAATATTTTTATAAAATTAAAAAAAGGAAAAACTATAAACAAAAATTCAAAGAAAATAATTGAAGAACGGAACAGAAGAATATAGAGCAGATTGAAAAGTTTAACCTAACTTAACCTAAAGAGAACCTATCCGCTGCGAGTTGCTTTTGTAAATCTCCATTTCAAAAAAATATATTAATTTTTTCTTAGTTTCGAACTTATTATTATTGTTTGAGATGTCGTGCTGAGTTAATAACTGTTTTGCTCTCGACTGTGGGAAAACCTCTGGTATCAATGGAAAGGATTAATCCAATTTATAATCGAAATATTTTTTTATAAGTTTTTAATTGTATTTAGAATGTTTGAACTTATTTTGGGTAGTTGACTAATAATTATTGTCTATCATTTCTTTATTCAGAAACAGTATGCTTTTATATCCTGATGAATTTATAAGTCTACTACCTGAACGGATGATAGTGAGAGAAATGCCCCAGTGTGGAGAAACACTCTTTGTCTCTTGTATCTCAAAAATTAACCTGTTTTTCATTATAAAAATATCTGGAATGAAACACCTTTTGCTTTAATTATTAATTTTACTGTAACATCTCACAGCCATTATTATATAAACTGTTGCCTCCTACTTGAGGAGAACTATTTTTCCTCATGAGGAACTAAAAATAAAAACATCTACAGTAAGGCACTGAACTGTTGATAGACAGTATATTATTGCCTTGATAGACATATATAATTAAAATAATACTTTAAATTCTTTTTTCATGAGTTTATTGATCTGCTAGTTGGAATTATAATTTTCTTTAATTTTAATGAAACATTGAACAGCTGTACCTGTGGACAATTTTTACTTATAAATTTTTCTAATTTTCGGTGCTTTATTTATCTGAGTGTTTATTGTACCATTAGATAAGAAATTTAAGGGGCTATCGAACCCTGGTGTCTTTATTTTGAAAAGTAATTTTATTTTTACAGAAAATAATAACTTATGATTAGTGTCCATAAGTACATCCCCCCTTTGTACCTGTGGACACTAGTGGTTGTACCAATGGACATTGATTTCTTCATAAGTTTATAGGAATAATTGAAATGATATTTAGAGAAATATATCAGCAATAATTTTTTATAACATGTACTAAACAAAATAGAATATTTAAACAAGAATATTGGTCACTCAAAAACATTTTTAAAATCAACCTAGCAATAGCACTTAAAACCAAGGTCCTTACTACATGTGTGTACCCTACGGTTCTCTACGGGGCCCAAACTTGGACATTTACCAAAAAACATGAACGTAGATTAAATTCCATGCAAATGAAGCTTCTAAGGAGTCTAATGGCAATTACGAAAAAAGATAAAGTTAAAAATGCATGTATTCTTCGCAAAGCTAATGTTAAAAGCTTAACGGTCGAAGCTCACCGACTGAAGGAAGAAGGACGAAAGATGGTCCAAGGCATGTACCAAGTGGATCCCGAGAGAAGACAGCAGGAAAAGGAGTCGCCCGCATCTTAGGTGGAGGGACGAAATTACACAGTATGTAGGAGACAACTGGTGGCGTGTGGCGAGGGACAGAATCAGGTGGAAGAAGATTATCAACAATATTTAGTTTCTTGTTCTGATTTGTAGGGTTTCTGTTTGTTTGATTGTGGCTTTTTATTTGTTTTTGTTTTGATTTGTATATATAATTTTCTGTTCCGTTGGCTGTAGCCGACTTCTAAGTTCCTCCTATGGGAGAGGCTTTTGTCTTTATAGATGCCAATAAAGCTTATTATTATTATTATATAAGTCGACTTGATATTATTGAACTAGAAGACCGACTAGAAAGGTGATAACAATAAATTTAGCGTATGAAAGTAAATAGAAACTTAACTTATTTTTAAACCTTTTTACAAAAATAAATCTTTTATGTACCTATAATTATTATGAACGAACGTCATAGACTTTTGTATGGGAAAAATCGTATCATTATAGATCCTATCCATGAAAAGATGTAGGAAAATGTAATTGTTTACATCATCTCCCAGTGCGTTATAAGGGATGTCAGTGGTAATTTTCTTTTGGTTTCTCTTATTTCAATTTTATAATCAGTAGCGATGTCCGGAAGAATAAATTTTGGGGTTCTATCATTCGATGAAATTTTCTTCAAGTAGTAAATGTTGAACGTGAACGAGTCTGCTTTTTCTTTGATCAAAGCTATAAAATGCTTTACAACACAAAGCATAGCTACCAACATGTATTTCTTCATCTTCAATTTCTTTACCTTGTTCATAATCATTCATCAATTAATCCAAAAAATTACAATCTTCGCTTGATGGATCAGCTAAGATCACCTTTGTGAAATCACTATTTTCAATAGTTGAATAGTTTGTTATAAATAGTGTGGGGCGAGTTTTCTCCTCTCAAAAAAAAAGGTTATACGAATAGTAGGTATCCAGATTTAGGCACTTTATATCACGCGGAATGCCTACAAACTTTTCCGCAATATTTATAATTAAAATGATGCATTAAGAAACAAAGAGGAAAATATGCTGTACCCGTGGACACTTTAACTATCTGTCCACAGGTACAACTGAATGCCATGTTGTGTGAAAAGCTCTGTTTCACAAAACCCGTAAGTGATAACTGATATGAAAACATATGAAGTTATGATATATTTATCGGAAAACCAAATGAAATATTACTGCCTAGAGATTTTCTAAGCGTAAGTCTTAAAAAAATTAAAATCACTGGTTGGATTGGTCAGGATTTGGAAGAAAAAAAAATTAAAAATAATAATTTCTACTAAACTATTGATCTGACAATTTTGAAAACACACGTGCAACTGCAGGGATAGTGCTTATAGGGGGTAGTGCTTGCAACACTACCAATCTAACAATATCAATTTCCCTCTTCCCACTCTAATTACAAATGTCCACTGGTACAACTATGCTTTAGGTACAGCACCTTCCCCTACTAAGAACGAGGTGGGCACATGCTCATTTATTAGATATTATACAGTGAATGTTTTGTATCTAGGAGAGATGATTCTGCTAATTTTGGTTAATATTTAACAATTTTAGTGCTTCAAATACTATAAACAGAAATCAATCCGATCGTTTAAAACTTTTCGTTACTATTATCAATATCAAAGTTTACACGCCATGGGCAAGGTAAGAAGACGCAGTTGACTGGCTTCGATGGTATCAAAATGTTATCAAGCATATAGTAATGTTTCTTGTTCCTATGAGGCCATTTTTTTTTTTTACTGTAATGCTATATTCTGCAAGTCCACAATATTGCTTTAACTCTAATTATTTATTGTTTCATTACTACTTTATAAACAAACCCCAGCTTTTTAATATAAAACATGTTTAAGTGCAACAAAAACTGAAGCTTTTTTTAATTCAACAACTTTAACTTACATCTTCCAAAGTTATGAAATTAAATAGATAGGTGTAATAATAGATTAAAGATCAAAGTCTCAGTTTATGAGCAAATTAAGGCTGAATTAAGGGAGATGACATTTTAAATTTTAACAATTATTTCATTTTTTTTTTTAAATTTTGCAAATAACCAATGGCTTCTTTAGGGTTTTTTTTTAGTATAGATGTGGGTAATGCCTATGAGTTAATGTTAATTAATAAATTTTAGTCAGTAGTCAATTATATGCAATTTTGAAATAGTGATCATAAACAAAATTTATGAGCAACTTAATATAATTCCGTTGTTAATTATCTCTAACTTATGTTATAATCTTAACAAGTCAGAAGGCCACAAATCTTCAACCAATTAGCTGCCTCCTACACCGTCTTTTGAGGTGTAGGATGTATTTATCCAAATTATGATAAATATGAAAATGTATTATAAAATAAGATATAAGGTATTAACTTACAAAATTATTCCTAATACGTATATTTCTAAATTCAAATTCCAAAAAAAAAAATGCGTTACCAGTTAGAGAAATAAATTTTACAGACTGATCACACTGGTGAAGATTATCTACTCTGTATCGTGGGGTCTATAATGGTTATTATAATTGCGAATGAATGTTTTATTTCACTATATATTGTAATATAAAATTTTAAATTTAAATTTATGATAAGCTAGATATCTATAATTAACTCTACACCCATTCAATTCGTAGTAGTCTAAACTTTTTTCAGCTTCCCACTCGATTCCTAGGAACCTCTGATGCATATGAAATGAAGATTGTTTCATTACAAGTATTTGACTAGTCTACCTAACGAATGGTATTCTGGACAAATCATGTCCCATCTTTAAAAAAGGTCGAAAAGTTATTTGTTCTAATCACAGAGGTATTACTTTGTTAAATACTTTACATAGTGGCCAATATTATAATGGATACAATTAATTTATATACCAAAAAGATCCTTGGTGAATATGAGTGTCGTTTTTGCTATGGTAGAGGTGCAATCGATCAAATTTTTATCATACGTTGGACCATGGAATCATTTTATGAATATACCATGGATTTCCACCTCCTCTTTATAGATTTCAAACAAGCATTTCCTAGCGTCAAGCGAACACTGATAAGTATAATAAAGAAATAGACAAAACCACGGCAAAAGAAATTATAGGTGAACAGATTGGCGAAACAATTCTAAGCAATATGCGAGTCTAGTTCAAAATATGTAAAAATATGCATTTATGGTAAAATATGCTTAAATATGTATATTAAAATAGCTCAGGTTTATTCCAAATACCTCAAAACACATATATTTTGCTAATATTAGATGTTTTAGTTAGTTAAGAGAAATATCCAAATGCATGTATTTCACAGCCTTACTTATAAAACTAAGGTCATTCGCTTAACTAGCTAAAGGAATATATAAAAAGACAAACATTAAAAAAATACAGCCATTTTACCCAAAAACATCAAAACTCATTACACAATTACTCTGGAACTTTAATTAATAAACATTACACACTGAATCACGCATACCTATAGTTCAATATCATATTGAAATTTCGGAAAAAAGATTCCACGAAAAACCCTATACATGCATATCAACAATGTTGTTCAAATCATAGCCTCGAGAACCATGCAAGAAAATAACCGAAAATACTCCTAATTAAAATATTTTTGATTAAAGAGACTGATAATGGTAAACAAAACTAAAATTATTTTTTATCTTAATTTAATAACACCATAGAACTTTTTAAATTATATGCCGTTCCTCTAGAGTTTTAAACTAATTGAAAAATTTGAGGAAAGTATGAGGGCATAAAAATAACTTCAAAACCCAGCATGAAGAACACTTTTATAAATTAGTATAATTTAACGTGGCCAAAAATTTCTAATTATGAAAAAAATCACAGAGAAGTATTCATTAGGTTATACATTGTACACAATTTATATAAGAATGGTAGGTGAAACAATTATATTATTTATAAAATCAGAAAAAAATCCATAATAATGATGCTAATAGTTTTAAATTTAATTTTAGGTATGATAAAAGATTATTTAAAAGTAATTGTGATGTTATTTTGATTAATGTCAAATGACAGGTTGCGACAACACTGGGAGCTGGTGGTGGGGGAAGGAGCGATCCTTGCCCTCTGCCAATCAGATTCACCGTAATTAATCGTCCCAGCGGATATCTCAGTTTCTTTCATAGAATCGCTTAGGCCGGTACGGTTTGCAGTGTTTAGATATTTTAAGTGAAATAGTGTTACAAAAGTCACTTGAGGTACGCATGATGATATAGAAGGAGCAATACAATTAGGATTGATGAATTAAATGCCACTTCTATTGAGATTATTTTATTTGAAAACTAGTTTCGAATGCTAAACATTCATCTTCAGTTCTAAAACATACAATAAAATTTTCAACACATTAGTACTATGTTACATAGATTAAATATACTAAGGTTTTTAAAAAGATAAGACAAGAAATCAAGCATAGGCACTCACCTTCGAGGTAACTAAAACACTGAATTTGTGAGAAGTAAAAGGGGGGAGGCAGGTAGGTTACGTTTTAGATTTACAACGGGGTTTCCCTTATGACTCATTGGGTTTTTTTCGTTCCTATGGGAAATAAATTTAAAATGGGGCTATTGGATATGTTAATCTGATCATTTAAACAAAAATCTGGATCGGTTTTAAACGATTTTATTATTTCTAGTGATTCAAAAGTATTTAATTTTAGGCTATTTTCTACTTGATGTAATATTTTTACTCCCGAGTCTTTATTAAATTTGTGGTTATTTTCATTTAGATGGATAGCGAAATTGGAATTTTGGGTCTTATTAGTGTATGCTCTTATATGTTCATTTACTCTTTGATTTACTGATCGTCCGGTTTTTCCCGTGTATTTTGCTTCACAGTCATTACATTTTAATTCGTATACGCCGCTTTTTTGGAAAGGGTCTATTTTGTCTTTCGGTGAAGGGAAGTATGATGACAATGGCTTATCTATTTTAAATGCAGGGTTTAAACCTAATTTTTTTAATTCTTTCCCGACTTTAACGGATATTGGGCCGTAGTATGGTATCAAAATATATTTTTTAGGGGTAGCTTTATCCTCTGGGGGTGTTTTTTGTATATATTATTCATAGTTTTTTTTATTATGTATTTGTTTTCTTAAAATATTATCGATTGTGGTTTTACTGTATCCGTTGTTGTTAGCTATAGTGTGAATCGTTTGTATTTCTTTGTTAAAATTTCGTTCATTTAGCGGTATATTTAAAAGCCGGTATATCATGCTATGAAATGCTGCGAGTTTGTGTGTTAGTGGTCTCCTGGCATTGTTGTCTATAACTACATCTGTGTGTGTGGGTTTCCTGTATATATTAAATTCGTGTTGTTTATTGTTTATGGAGATTTCTATGTCTAAAAAATTTTTTAAACATAGAAATCTCCATAAACAATAAACAACACGAATTTAATATATACAGGAAACCCACACACACAGATGTAGTTATAGACAACAATGCCAGGAGACCACTAACACACAAACTCGCAGCATTTCATAGCATGATATACCGGCTTTTAAATATACCGCTAAATGAACGAAATTTTAACAAAGAAATACAAACGATTCACACTATAGCTAACAACAACGGATACAGTAAAACCACAATCGATAATATTTTAAGAAAACAAATACATAAAAAAAACTATGAATAATATATACAAAACACCCCCAGAGGATAAAGCTACCCCTAAAAAATATATTTTGATACCATACTACGGCCCAATATCCGTTAAAGTCGGGAAAGAATTAAAAAAATTAGGTTTAAACCCTGCATTTAAAATAGATAAGCCATAGTCATCATACTTCCCTTCACCGAAAGACAAAATAGACCCTTTCCAAAAAAGCGGCGTATACGAATTAAAATGTAATGACTGTGAAGCAAAATACACGGGAAAAACCGGACGATCAGTAAATCAAAGAGTAAATGAACATATAAGAGCATACACTAATAAGACCCAAAATTCCAATTTCGCTATCCATCTAAATGAAAATAACCACAAATTTAATAAAGACTCGGGAGTAAAAATATTACATCAAGTAGAAAATAGCCTAAAATTAAATACTTTTGAATCACTAGAAATAATAAAATCGTTTAAAACCGATCCAGATTTTTGTTTAAATGATCAGATTAACATATCCAATAGCCCCATTTTAAATTTATTTCCCATAGGAACGAAAAAACCCAATGAGTCATAAGGGAAACCCCGTTGTAAATCTAAAACGTAACCTACCTGCCTCCCCCCTTTTACTTCTCACAAATTCAGTGTTTTAGTTACCTCGAAGGTGAGTGCCTATGCTTGATTTCTTGTCTTATCTTTTTAAAAACCTTAGTATATTTAATCTATGTAACATAGTACTAATGTGTTGAAAATTTTATTGTATGTTTTAGAACTGAAGATGAATGTTTAGCATTCGAAACTAGTTTTCAAATAAAATAATCTCAATAGAAGTGGCATTTAATTCATCAATCCTAATTGTTACAAAAGCGTTTTCTGTGTTTTAAATCTTTATGTTTTCCCTTACCCTAAGCGTTTCCGGTTTGCTATTTTTTAGAAATGTGTAGTTTTAAAGTAGGTTACATTAAGTGGTTTCAGATCATAGAGGGCATTTGGATAAAACGCCATATTGGATATTGAACCGTGAGTATCTTAATATTGACTACTATCTTACCGTTTATAATTTAATTTTTTAACCTTAAGATTTTTTAATAAATGTTTATTAGTCTTATTACACTGGAATTTACCACTTAGAATCACGATACAACTTTATTTCCTCTTGTTGTTTACATTGCCTTTAGTTTCCTCTGTCTCCAGTACTCTTTTTATATAAGTTCATTATTGGCCTGCTTCTTTTGGTCTTTTTTAAAAATGTTTATTTTTTATGTTTTTTGAGATATTTTGTTATTTTTTATTAACACAGATAATAATTATTAAGTTATTTTTCCATTGTTTAACTCGTAGATTCACGGTAACGGAGCTTGATTATTTTGTATCGACTACTTTCTTTAAAATCTTAAATAATAAAAAGTAAATATTACAATCTGCCTCACAAGGTCAATAAATAATATGGACATTTATGAATCTATTCATAAAATATGTGTAATAAATAAGTTAACAAAACCTTTAACTACGCAAGATATAAAAAAAAATTAACAATTATATTATAAAAAGAAAAACAAAATTAATAATTTAAAATACAATCATTCAATGAATACAAATTTCAAGCCTATTAATAATATTATCCATTACTAAATATTTTATGACCATTTGTGGAATTTATTTATTATTTTTTTTCAGAAATAAATTGTTAATTTAATAGCAGTAATTATTATATTCTCTGTTGTAATTATTTTAATATGAATAGTTGATATTGATTCTTTTAAAATTAATTTTATTTTATGTAATCTTATAATAAAAATAGTATATCTAAATATGATATAAGTATATATATATTGTATTATTTCTTAACTTACTAGGAGTTAATAGCTGCGTATATTGATTTAATCGTGTACCGAAAGAATAATCGTTGTATCAAAATAATCAGTATAAATAATTAAATTCTAAAAGAATAAATGCCAAACTTGTGTGTGAGTTCTAAAAACACACTTATTTTATAATTGAATCAAGGAGGCATGTCTCTAAGCAATATGAATAAATACACTCTGACCTAAAAACATTAGACCAAGCCCCTTTTCTACTTCTTAAGTATAAAAAAAGAAAAAAATAAAAGGAAATTTTTTTTACCTAAATTAAAAAAAAAACGATAGTCTGTTTTCTTTTAGTTATTTGTTAATTAAACGCTAAGTTGTGAAATTAGTTATAACCTGAAAGATTATTTTAAATATATTTCTTTTCTTTGAATTACCATTGTTATTCAGAAAAACCAATATGAGTAATCATTTTTCATTATTATGTGTTTTAAATAAAAAGCTTTAGGTTTGTTATATACAAAAATATGTATATATATTTATTAATCTAGTGAGGACTAGAACATACTTTAAAACAGATTCAGAAATGTTTTAATGTTACTTTAAAATCAGGGAATACTTTAAAAAAAACCTTCTTACCTACCTTGTGATTGTATTTTAGAAACTCCAGCTTCTCTGTACGCTTTTTCCAGGGGAATCTGTTCAACTTACTGGGTTCTTATATAAATATCCCCACACTTTAAAAATATGGAGGAAAATTTCGAACTCAAAATACTGCCACAGATTTTTTTAACTTTTCTAATATGTTTATCGGATACACCAGGCTTTTGTCATTGTTATAGTTAACTAAATTTATTTAGGGCTCAAAACTTTACTTACCCTTGCACTTATTCGTTACCAGATTTTCGTTTCTTTTAGATTTTGTTTCTCAAACCTTGTTTTTAAATGTTTCTGTATAGTTTTTTATGGAAACGACTTCGAAGCACACTCTAACCCTTCTTCCGCCCGAAACGCCTTTCTTGATTGTTATCTTTCTATTTTTACGCTCTTTCTTATGAAAGGGCTAGGGTTCTCTCATGCATTCCCCATTCTTTAGAGGAAGTTCATTTTTTCCTGATTTATTTCGTTACGAACAATCCTGCTCCACTCCTGCTCTATTATCTAAACTCACAGTTTTTAATAAAATCAAGGAATAATGATATTTTTATTCCACTCCTTGATAACTTCTGAACAATAAAACATATTACATTTTCACATATCTTTCTAAAAAATAAGATAAAAAAGACCTTCTGGCCTAATCTATTAAAAAAAATCTAGTATTGTGTGCAGCTAAGTAAACCAATTACCTTAACTACACTGCCGGTAAAAGTTTGAGACTTCACTCAGAGACAAAAAAGCTAAATTTATAACTTTGATATCTTTGATATCCCCCTCACACTTGCCCTTTATCTCTCCCAATTTGTGTTTTTCCTTTTTATTGACAAGTAAAAACAGATTCTTCCTCTCTTGAGTTTTTCTCCACAATACATAGATTCCGGGATATTCCATTTTGAAAAAAAAAGGGACTTGTTTGAAATTTGAAATGGCTCAACATAAAATCCTATTGTTTTCATTTGACGCATCTGGATTTTCTTTATTTGCTTTTTAACTTGAATTTCAAAATTTTCAATCCAATGTTTTTCTGTTGCCAGACGAAATCGTTGGTACAAATTTGGAAAAAAAAAAAAGTTTGTTTTCAACCATGTATTGAAAACTTAATTTATAATTTTCCCTTATAGTCAGATTGTATAGGCCTAAACTGAATATCTTTGTTGAATTTTATTTAAATCTATTTATTTTTCACTGAATATAAAACTTTTCAATTTACTGATATCTTTTCAGGGTGGTCTCAAACTTTTGATCCACAGTTTATATTCACAACTGTAAGTCAATAACATAGACTTATGAAGAATGCAATCTCGTATTGAAACCGCAAAATCAATATGTAGATGCTTTGCAGGCATGAAGATTTAGCTGGAGACGTGATTCGATATCGTTACACTACCCTATCCATTTATTATAATTTTTTTTTATCTGATATTCTAAATTAGATTATTTTAAATTACTTAAATTATCTTTAAAAAAAGGATCAGTATTTTTTATCTGTACTATCTATACTGTTACATAAAAGGACGAACCACTTTCCTTTGTGATCAATAACACGAAAATTACTGAATCGATCTGTCCCAAATTTTAACCATCTTTATAATTAGGGTTTAACAATAATAAAATCTACTAATTTTCAATTAATTTGTTATTACAAAAACCGTTAGTATGTGGACCAGGGAATTTTGAAAATTGACTGACAGTTTAGTGTCAAAGAAGAATCCTGGAGCTTTTTCTACATGGTTAATAAGTTTTGAAGTACGATGTTCATCTTAAAACACAGTTATTTAAAATTAATATTTTACTTAAACACTTATGTAACAAGAAGAAAAACCTCCACGATTAATTTTAATCACTTTACTAATTTTTTATCAAGTTCGACTAAACCACTTATTCACGACAGTAATAAAGCTTAGAATTAATAATAAAAAAGTACTTAAATATGCTTATTAAAATAACCCAGTGAGGTTTGAAAATCGATCGATATTTGGTTAGGACCATTCCAACATAGAGTTTACAATGGCAAAACTACAGAACCCATCTGCACTAAATTTTAACATCATCCTCCTAGATCGAGCAGGTTTAGCAATTAGACAATTTACAAAATTTCAATTTGCAATGTTGAGTGGCGGATACGAGGTTTGATATCGGTTTTTTTACATAAGCGTGGCTCCACCAGACCGGCCTGATCAACGCTACAGAGACCAGTTCGATATTCCCGCTTCATTTTGAGTTTACATTTATCGATAGTTCTTTCCTATAACCTCACATGTAAACATTCACTTTTACAGTTTCAACTTGGATTGTGTTGTTTAGTGTCTTATATTGATATTTAGTCTTCTTAAATGGAAAAAAAGGTGAAACAGAAGTTAACAACATGAGTTTCATAATGGATTTAGTTTTTTTATAAATTCATGTTTTCCTCTTCCCTAATGTGTAAAAGTGTTAAAAAATTAAAGAAAATTAATTTCTAGATGGATTTGGTGTTTTATATATTTATATTTGTTGTATCAATTTAAGTGAGAAAATGTACATATTTTGTGAATGGATTCTTTTTCGTTCATATTACTTATTGCCCTAAAGTGAGACAGATCGAATTATTAATTCAATAGAACACATGGATCTAAAAATAAATGTGACAAAGTATATCAAAAGTTTCATATTTTCTTTTTTCCGCTTCCCTTGAGAAAATATAGCAGAAAGTAAGGTCATAACTTTCAGCAAGGATTTTGTGTTTTGTATATTTCTAATTTGTTAATTACACTTCCCTAACATCAGAAAGTTTATCAGAAGTTAATATTATTTGTGATTTAGCATTATATCAATTCTGATTTAATATATTATTAATTCAACATTGGTTTAGTTTTTTATTTAAAGGTTATTCTTCTTAAATGAGTATAATCTTTCCCCTCGAAAATTTTCGACTAAAACACTGAAACAAACCGGAAGAAGATTAGGATCGATAAGGATAAAGGGCTGGAGCCACGCTTCTGTAAGTGTTCCTTGATATCATATACTTATTTTAAATTCAACCAGAGATATGAGAAGCCTAGAACCAACGACTGGTATATCTGACATTGAAATACATTGTAACCAACTACACATGTACACTATAGGGTCATTCCATGTCAAATCAACCAATTCTACATTAGATTTGGACATTGACCTCTCCGATTTCTATTATTTTTGGTATAGCAGCTGTACTTACCTAGACTAGTAAAAATGTAAAATATTACATTTTTATGACTTTTGGTTTTTGAGTTATAAGCTTTTAAAAATTCAAAAAACTACTGTTTTCGGTCCTCACTTGGTACATTCAAAATTACGCCATTAAAAAACTATTGCTCCCAGAGAGTTCAAATTTACGGCACTCTCTTATATTTGAAATGCCCTTTAATTTGATATATAATCTGATATATTTTCGGTTAATTTTGAATTTTTTCGAAACGTCCAAAAACGGTTTTAGTAATTCCTAAAATACATATCCTTCGATTTTTTCGATAAAATATGTGTGATTTATATTATTAACTGAATACATGTGAACAAAATTTTAGGATGGGACGGAAATGGGTTCTTGAAAAAAAAAAAAAATTTTGTCTTTTTTTTTAATAAACAGTTCGTCCAGTCAATGTGTTCCAATCTTTTCTTCCAGTCAAAAATATGGCGATAGTTCAAAACCGTTAACAATAAAAGAAAACTTCAAACTTAAATGGTGGAGGTCAAAACTGATATTCCGATATTTATTTGCTTATTTAATGGAAGAAATATTGTAATAAAATTATTCTGAAAATAACTCATGCCATAAATCACAAGAAATAGTAATCTGTAATTCAACTATGTAATCCGTAATCGAATTACATATAAGAATTACATTGTAATTGAATTACTTTGTGGAAATTCTGTAATTCATACACGATGTATTTCGATTACATTTGTTTGAAATAAAAAATAATGCAATTATAATCGGATTACAATGTAATTGAATTTTGCCCAACTCGGCAAAATACAACATACCCTCAAGTATAGATAAAGCATTAGAAGAGACAGAAGACGAAATCAAAATTTTTTTTGAATTTTGTTAATTGTTTGAAAAAAATTAATATGTATTAAGCCGCTAATGACTCATGTGCGTAGATGCGGTAATTTATAAAGAAACCAGATGAAATCAATATTATTATTTTGCAGAATAAAAATTATAACTTAATTATTTAAAATTATATAAATTAAAATCTCCATCCAAAGAAAAGTCTTTGTTTTTGTTATTGTGCGTAAAAATATGATTCATTGGTTTTTAGTTGCAAGCACTGGCAATGCGGTCCATTATCAAGATTTTTATTAGTCTCTGTCCATTTGGATTACCAACTCGTATTTTAAAATTAAAAAAAAAAAAATGTATGTCCAAATATGCATTGATTTCATAAATTTAATTTTTGGCGGTATTATGAGGATTATGTTATGGATTCTACATATTGCGTCGGCGTCGAACCTTCGGTATGCCGCCATCCTCATATTTTTATATATGCATTTTTTTTTTAATTTCTTTTAAAATGCTTGTTTTGGAAATTAATGAAAGACGTCCAGGCGACAGACGGGTGGATAATGAAATACTTGTGGAATCGATAGTGAGGGAGGCGGTGTCAATGGAGGCTGGTGGGGGCGGCGACTCGGCGGGTGGGGATGTGCACTCACTGAGCCCGCCAGTCCCGAGCTGCCTTCATGAGGTCTCTGTCGCTCGTCGTCTCAGTGAGCTTCTTGATCGTCCGCCGAGTGAGTCTATTTTATTATTTAAAATATATTCACGTTATTAATCATCCTTTGTGTATAGATGATGGTATAATCATTATTTTGAATGCTAATTATCTACGTTAGAAGGAAACCTTGATCTCAACTTAACCATATTTCTTATGAATTATAAATTATTATTTATAAAATAAAATGGTAAATATTATTTATTTTTATATACTATTGATGTTCGAATGAAGAAGAATTTTATTGTCTGTCAATAAAAATATTAAAAAAAAAAAAAAAAATTAGAATTTCGTAAATAGAATGTACAATTAAATAAATATCTTGCACAAAGAGCAAAAATAATTTCCTCAGAGACGGTGATAATTCTTCATTGCGGGTCCATTTCTGGGTTACATTCTCCTTCCTGAACAACAGGTGAAGTTAATTCTAATTAGTCTTCTGTATATACATGCAAATATTAATATACTATAAGTAATATTATTAAGGATAGAATAATTTATTCTATTTTTTAAATAATTATTATTTATATTTTCACAAAATTTCAACAATTAATTTATCAATTTTCAATAATATTTTTTGAGAAATTTATATTTAATAGTTTGAATATTTTTTTATTTATTATTATTATTATTAATATTATTTTTTTTAAATATTATTGTATTTTCATTTTCATTTTATGATTCAGATTTTGTTTTTATTCGGATACTACGTCATTAACAGGTGTTTTTCTGTCCATTACAATATAAAAAACGTGTATCAAAGCCTAACATTTATTAATTAAAACATTTTGAAAAAATATTAACTTCAATGGAATACAAAGAAATAAAAAAAAAGAGAAGTACAAAAAAAACTAAATAAAATAAATTCAAATTATTTTTTAAAATTATAATTCCATAATAAATAAGAATTTATAATTTTTTTTTTGTTTCGATTAAAGAAAGATCGATCCGGATAAAATAAATTAATCATCATTTAGGGTCATGTTAGGAGTAAGTACCACTCTGTGCTGACCTTCCTCATGCCTGACATTGCATTAAAATGTTGAATTTAAATTTAACAAAAATCTTTTTAAATTATTTATACCATTAATTAATCAATTATAATGATATTATTTGAGAAAGTTGCATTTAAAAAATTGAGTGAATTTTTTCTTTATTAACTTTTATTAATTAAAACATTACGAAAAAATTACCTTTAATGGATTACAAATACATAAAAAAAAGAAGAGCTCAAAAATCTAAATACAATAAATTCAAATTATTTTTTACAATTATAATTCCATAATTAATAAAGATTTATGGATTTTGTTTTTGTTTCGTTTTAAACAATAATAGTTTATAAGAGGTGCCAATTTTTTTTTTTCAATTGTTATTTCTTGAGCTGCAACCATGAAGATGAGTTATAGTATTTTTTTTTTATTTTTATTAACCAGCTCTAGAAGAACGAGTAGCATCGAATATTAAAATAAATTCATAATTTTTTTTTATAAAACAATACCACATTTACAGCAGACCTGTTCTGAAAATAAATTAATGACAGTAGCGAATAAATGAGTGGGGACTTGATGAAACAAGAAAGGCTTTTTTAAACATTTATTAACTATAAATTTCATTTTAATTTGGGTTATATTTTTTCTTTTTATTATTATTCATATATATTACATATTTTTATAGTTTTTTGTTTGCTTGACTCTGGCATTTAGTAGTAAATGTCATCGTTTAATATCGCCTATTTATTATCTTCAGTGGGTAACAGACTGTTACTTATAAGTTACGACTATTCTTTTATAACTATTCAAATATACCTTTTGTCCCTTAATTAATTTTTTTTTTTAGGTTTTATTTTATTTATAAAATTGTCATTTATCCTGTGCCAATATATTGAAAGAAAACTAGCATGTCAGGCATGAGGAAGGTCAGTACCAAGCGGTACTAACTTCTAACGTGATCTTAACTTAATTTTATTTGAGTAGATAGATCCCTTTTATCCTAGTGTATCATGGGTATGTACCCATGTATATGGGTATATGGGTATATCCTGGCGTGTTTCTCAATGCCAAAAATATGTTGAATATGAGTTTCTGTAAGAAAACAGCATCATTGCGGCACAAGTAAGTCAAACCTTCATCATCTCAGAATCCCACATCCAGGACAGACAAGTTTTTCAGAAAATGTTAAAGGGAGACCCGCTTATAAAACTTAAGAAAGGGCAGAGACCAAAGAGATCAGAAGCAGCTAAACAACTATGAAGTCAGAAAATGAAGATTTGGGTTAGGAAGAGGGCTCTCGAGAACTTGACCAATCCCAACTCACTTAGCTGAAAACCATTTTGGTTAACGTAGTCAATAGTTAGATCATTCGAAAAAAATAAAATTAAGAAATAAAATAATACTTTTTTTTATTTTTTATAAAATTACAATGTTCTTGTTCTATTACGTTTCATAATTTAATATTATATATAATATTTATGTTTCACTAATAATATCAACCAAAATATTATATCCGTCTACAATTATAATATTCTGAAATATGAATATCTGTACATGGAAGTAAAACATATTGCATATAATGAAATGAAATGAAATGAAAAAATAAACTTTATTCTGGGACTTACTGTCTCCTAAGAATAAAAATAATGCACAGTTAAAAGTACAATAGTCTGGCATGTTATTTACAAATTAAATGCATCAGTAATTACTGCATACACTTTTTATAGGGAAAAAAAAATTAAATTTAATTTTAAAAAAAATAAACATATGAAATAATAATTATAGCTTAAAATACCATCGTATATATATACACATACACACACATACAAACATATATATATACATACATACAAAAGATGATATGTGTATAGGATGCACAACGTACGGAAGGTAATATACGCTACCAACATGCTGCTTATATATAATAGGATGTTGGCATAATTATTTAACTTATGAATTTATTTTAACAGAGTTGGCCTTATATTTCAATCTTTTTTTCTTCTCTTTTATTTTTTTTCTTCATTTATTGATATTTACAACTATACAAAAACATATACATCAAGTAAATGTGTTTATAGTGAATGCAATGGCATGTAAATAACTTGTGAAGAATTACTCAATAGTAGCACTTCAATACAAATCTACACTAGAAGATCTCTAGGCCATCTTCTTTTCAGACGCCTCGGAGGATTATCAGGAATGGAGTGGGAAGCAAGTTGAGAGACTAGTGGATTGGAGTAGTTATGGAGCTTACTATGGAAGGATAGGTATCTGGTCTGGTCTAAATCAGCAATATAAGTTTATTGGTCACAAAGTTTGACCATTGAGGATTTTTCGAAGGATTTTGGATTGCAAGGCTATTTCAATCTTGAAATTGTTATCAATCAATATTAGTTATGTTCGAATCGTTATCGTTTACGTGCTTCATCATAATTTATTGTTATTCCTTAATGTTAAAATTTTTAAAATCCTATCAATAAGTCAATAACATAACATACGAAGATATTTTAATTTTGAATATTTTCTGAAAAACTGATTTTTAAATCGTTATTTAATTTTAAATCTTCATCTGATTCATTTTAATAATCCAGAAACCTTAAATGGTATATATCCGTATAATTTATTTCATAAAAAAATATACAATATTGTATTTTGTTAAACCTACTTTGGCAGAGGTTCTTGAAAACAACATTCATTACTTTTCTTTTTGACTTAACTACTTTTATTTAAACAATATATCAAAAGTGTTTTTTTCAATATCTACTCTTCTCATACAAGAAATTGTGGTAGAAATAGGTATATATGAAATGTCGGTAGGTTTAGTGTAATCATTGTGCCCATAATTTTTGTTTTTTTCTTTCTTTTTTTTTTTTTTTTTTTTTTTTTTTTTTTTTTTTTTTTTTTTTTTAAGGAATAACAAATTCTAAAAGATTAACTTAAAATTTGTCCGGTTTTTAAATATATATTATTCTGATATGAGTATGGCATGATAACAAATGAAATATTTGTAGAGCTTGGATTTCCTGAATGAATACTGACTAAACAATAACTACACTAAACGTGATCATAAAGAACAAAACAAATAATAACACAATAAATATAAATTATTTTTTTTATTTATTTTTTAAAATTATTTGTTGATATTCATAACTGTATAAAATATATACAACAAGTAAATGTGTGAAAAATCATTACGAAAACACGACCATAACTTGTAAAGAACTATTCATTAGTAGCACTTCAATAAAATCTCTTCATTATAAGGTATCTTAACCATCTTCTTGCTAGACGCCTTGGAGGATTATTGAGATTCACAATCGACTTTAAAACAAGTTAGTAGACTAGTGGATTCGATCCTAGTAAACAATCCTTTCATTCCTAGTAAACTCCATACCCGCGAGTTTACTATGGAAGGATTGTTTGGGCTGAATCAGCAACATTTAGAACATTAAGATCTTTCCAGATTAATTAATTTTTAACATAAAAAGAAGCTTTGAGGATTTTGATTTGTAAGGCTTTGATACGAAATTATATTGGAGTCCCAGAGAAAGCCAATTTAGTTATTAAAAAAGAAATGCCCGTCTATACAAATAAAAATTTAATGATATTGGTAACTAATAATACTCATTATAAGAACCGAAAAACGGAAATAAAAAATATATATTCGTTGCTCAAGGAGGTGAACAATTGTAACATATGATTCATTTATGGTCTTCTGCAATGATATCACTGGGGCAAAAAGGCTCATTGCAAGACAGTGGGCTAAATGGTCAAAAATGGTTAAAAACCTTATATTATCTAAAGCAGTCGCGCTATCATGAAATTTGGAATCATATATTTCACGAGGTGCTGAACACTGCTTCTCAGATACCTGTATTTCAGTTTGTACCCCCACAGAAAGCCTTGTTCGGTAGAGCTTTTTTTTGAAAGACCAATTGAAATAAACATAAGCTAGATTAACGAGAGAGCTAACTTTAGAAATTTATGGCAGTCAAAGTTTTGGCTTAATCAACGGAATAAAAATTCACCATCAACCAGTACACATCTATAGTAAAGTTCAAAGGGTTTTGGTAACAAATTTAGTCTAGTAAAAATTTTTTTTAACAGAACCTCAAAATAGTGTTATTTTCTTAAATCAAGAAAAAGGCAACTTCAAGGACGTGTACAGATCCAGGATATGAAATAATAAAAAAAAAAATCAGTCCCACAAACCTAAGCTACATTTATTTGGGCATTAAAAAATAATGGAAATAATAATAAAAAAAAAACACATCGAATTTTGGGATTTTCCACCTTTGCCCTACTGTGCGATGTAGCGAAATAATACGTAAAAAAATTCTTTTTTGAATCCGACTGTTACTATAATATAGAGGAATTTAAGTTTTATTGTAGTACAATTATTTATTTTAGTTCTTGTGTAATGAATTTGTATTTTAAGAATTTTACAGGACTACATCCAGGTGTAGTTTGTCCAGGCAAGCGCCTTAGTTGGAACCCTCGTACAAGAATAAAAAGCTATCATTAATTTGAACTTCTTCAACGTTTACTAGACAAACGTTCAAACCTTCCGAGTAATTACAAGAGGCTCTTTTACATGGCAGTACTTTGACCTATTAGTGCATATACAGAGTGAATATCTCTTAGTGTAGAAAAGAAAATTGGGTTAAACTAGATCAAAAATGTAGCTAAATGCCGCAGATCTCACCTTTCTATTCCAATCCGTTGCAGATACACGATAAATCAAAGACCTTTTTGAGGAAATCATGTTTTTTCCCATAAAAAACGTAATATCTCCATTTTGTCTAAATATTTTTCAAATTTTGGCCACATTTTCGGATTTAGCATTAAATTTCCTTTAAGAAAAGTGTACACGTAACCTTGAAATTTACAAACTTGGTATCTAAAGAACAGCTTGATCTTCACCTTATTTGGGGAAGTCACAATGTCTCATTTACTTTAACGCTCACCGTTTTTCGAAAAAACTATCCACAAAACGTCTAATCTTACAAAAACTTGCAAATTTAATCAGCTTTCGAATGATATGTTAAACGTAATGATTTTGTTTCAATTTCATGGAGATATTTACTTTTGAAACAGAAAAAACATGGTGTTCTCATTTGGCATACAAATCAGTTACTTGCGTAAATAAAACATTACGACAATCCCTTAATGGAAATATACATTTTAAACATAATAGACTCTTCATTGGAATAAAAAGCGAAGAAAAAAATGATTGTTTAATAGAAAATAAAGGAAAACTGTCGATAAATCGACACCCGATCAGAGGATCTCATGTTATTAAATTTATTTATTTATTATTATTATTTAGGATTTATTTTATTAGATTTTCAATGTAATGTTTAAAACCCAGTGATAATGAACATAGACCTTAATTTTGCCGTTGGCTTCTGAATGCAGATTGTGTCTATGAATACTACTTTTTAAAGTGAATTTTATGGGCAGATGAGTCTGTTTTTACAGAGGATGGCAATTCTACCCATCCATGTGTATCGTTGGTTTTTATTTGTATTGCTTTCGAATATTATGAAGGGGCTCCATTGTGTTGGAAAATCATATTTTTCCGAACTTCAGGTGGAATATCGTGATGAAGTTGTGGTAGGTCATTTTGTAACAAATCTAATTTCATCATTCAATCTGTTGGGCAAACTATGATTTTTCAACACTATTCGACAGCAATACAAATATGAATAAACCAACGAAACTCCACATAGAATGGTAGAAATGCCATCCCCTTTAAAAACAGACTCATCTGCCCATAAAATTCACTTCAAAAAGTAGTATTCTTAGACACAATCTGCATTCAGAAGCTAACGGCATCATTTTTTTCTTTGCTTTTTATTCCAATGAAGAGTTTATTATGTTTAAAATGCATATTTCCATTAAGGGATTGTCGAATTGTTTTATTTACGCAAGTAACTGATTTGTATGCCAAATGAGAACACCATGTTTTTTCTGTTTCAAAAGTAAATATCTCCATGAAATTGAAACAAAATCATTACGTTTAACATATCATTCGAAAGCTGATTAAATTTGCAAGTTTTTTGTAAGATTAGACGTTTTGTGGATAGTTTTTTCGAAAAACGGTGAGCGTTAAAGTAAATGAGACATTGTGACTTCCCCAAATAAGGTGAAGATCAAGCTGTTCTTTAGATACCAAGTTTGTAAATTTCAAGGTTACGTGTACACTTTTCTTAAAGGAAATTTAATGCTAAATCCGAAAATGTGGCCAAAATTTGAAAAATATTTAGACAAAATGGAGATATTACGTTTTTTATGGGAAAAAAAACATGATTTCCTCAAAAAGGTCTTTGATTTATCGTGTATCTGCAACGGATTGGAATAGAAAGGTGAGATCTGCGGCATTTAGCTACATTTTTGATCTAGTTTAACCCATTTTTTTTTTTTACACTAAGAGATACTCACCCTGTATATTTGAGCTATGGGGCTCCAATAAAATTTCCGAATCATCTTGTATCGAATCCTTACAATCCAAAATCCTTCGATCAATCCTCATTGCTCCCTACTTTGTCACAAACAAACCTATCCATAAATATAGAAATATACCATATATGTGATCATGGAATATATAGAAGCAAGCAAAGAATCAGATATTAAAATAATATTAATAGAATGACGTTTTCAGCGGCATTGAAACCAGTTCAAATGTGCTGATAACCTAAACTAAAATACTAGTTTGCTTTTTTCCGACTATTCTAAAAAAATAGGAAACGTGGTCACTAAAAATATTTTCCTTACCTTAACTTTGAATCTCAGAATTAATAATGATATAAAAATTAAAGTAAACATTCGTAATTTAGATCGCACAATATCAAATTTTGTAACCATAAAATATATATCATGAGTTTTTTTAATATGTATCGTTTTTATTTAATATAATCTCTTTTCTATACGAGATTTCACCATTTATTATATTTTTATTTATTGGCGTAAAGATTATTTACAATCGTTTTCTAAATGCTTTTCCGTTTTAGTATAAAACATAATGATTTCAATGTAGAGAAATATATTTTCCTACAAGTAGTTGTACCTGATAATTTAACTCAATTTCAAGTCCTAGAATTATCGCCATACTATTTACAGTTTTTCAATTATGGGAATTAAAAGAATTTAATTTAAATTATACTTTTAAATAATAATAATAAGCTTTTGTTTGTTAAACTAGGATCAAAAATTAATTTTGAATAAATTCCCTCTTTTATCCAATCCATAGAGTCCAAATTCCTTCCAAAATTGTGAATGCTCCTTACTTTGTCACTAATAAACTTATCCATAAAGATCTTATTTTATTTTATTGTATTATGATGTAAATTTCAATAAATAGCTCTATGAAGAAAAGCATATTGCTGATTCTAAAACCTTTTAATGATAATTAACATGAACCATTATAAGGTCATTTGACTGTAGGGTAGGGACATGGATGGTAGTATATACTAGTATATGGAACATCTTAATTGCGAATACTCTTGATATTAACTAGTAAGAACAAGTAAATTATGTTAAGAACAACAGACCCCAGTTGAGCCCTAGTTTGCCGACCTGATCTAATTATGCCTCGCCAATCATAACAGCTTCCCGAAAGTGACCCTTGAAATCAAATTAAGCCTCGTTCTCGCTGACAATTATTGTTGACTCTCGTTAGGGTATGGCTTTCTTATGTTCACCGTTTAAATGATATATTTATTCAGAGCATCGTCTAATTGTTATTTAACCTGAATTAAATATGCATTAAAAATTCATTTCAAAACAGTTTGTTTAACATTATTAAAACAGACAATTTAGTTGGCTTAGTAATTGAGTTGGTAAGCGAATAAGGGTAGTAGGTTAATTAGATTCAGTCTGAAAATATGTTTCAAGTCTGAAAGTAAATTTTAGGATGTAAAACTTTCTATGCTGTCTGGATTATTTCGCAGTACGATTTGATAGACATAGTATGCGATCAAACCTCCGATTGAGTTTGAAAATGTGATTAGCAATCTATCAGACTCTCGAATATACTGGAATAATTTAAATATATATTTATTATAAAATTATGTTAAATATTTATTTCCAGTCCTAAAAAATACAGATATTCAAAACATCAGCAATATGATATAGATATTTATTGTAGCAATGTAAAAATATTGGGCGAGAAATCAGCACTCATTAAGAAAAGGTAAATATAAGTATTAGTTGTTACAGCACTGGATGATGAGTGAAAGATGATGTGATAGAATACATTTTTATTTTATTTTATTTATTTACTTTTAATTTTGGAATAAATATTACAATCCGTCTCAGTGAATGGCAATAGGTGATATAGAAAATTAGGAATTCAATCATGCAATATATACAAATACACACACACACACACACACACACACACACACACACACACACACACACACACACACACACACACACACACACACACACACTGGTTTTAGTATCCATTGGAGGCTGCTAACATGACCTTCCTAAATGCTAATATTTTATTTTAGACAACTTTCAATGTGTAGCAGAAGTTTATTAATCATCAAAAATAATGAAACCGTTCAAATTTTTCAAAGAATACCTTCTCGCATTCTTTATTCCATTCTGCATTCCTAAATTCATCTTATGAATACAAGATTTGTTTTTGTTATGGTCGTCATTCATTTCATGAGTCCACTACAAAATAAATTTTAACCCATCGGGGAAAATCCTATCCAAGATCTTCAGAACCGAGCGCGCTGCGGTCCTAGCCCTAATTCGCTCGGCCGTTGAGGCTCCCAATACAAGATTTTAACCAACCATCTTGTATATCTCCTATCAATGTGCTCATCTTTCTTCCTAATTTTTGTACTCGGTAATTATATAGTATTAGGATTGATGAATTAATTGCCACTTCCATTGAGATTATATAGTTTATGTAAAGAATTGTGCGTACATCTACCTTGGTCATCATTAGTTGTAGATCTTGTTCTTAGAAGATATTATTTATTATTAGATAGTATATTATTATTAAAAAATTGATATGTATTATTAATATTACGTAATTTTTAATCTTAATTTATTTATTTATATATTTCTCAATATACAGTAATAAAGATTTTTAAACTGAAAAATTACACTGACAAATTCTTGACAGGGGCTCTTTCGCAGCCATTATCGTTATGACCCTCTCACAAACTGTAGATATATTGCTCCTCTTTTTTCCGGTGAACAGTATACTCTGCCCTCTGATACTTCCTCTTGCCAGCAAGCTAAATTAGGTTTTATAATTACCTTATTCCTACAGCACGATTAATGACTGCTTTAAATGTATTCAAGCCCTTTTATATTAATTCTTATTGTTCCAGAAACACAAAGATAAATAAATAATTTAATAATTTATTAATTTATCCCATGACTAACCGAAAATTTAATATGTCAGAATTAAAAAAAAAAAAAATCTAGAAAATACGTTAATGAAGTTTAGCTTTGTTACTTAAATTTTTTATTTCATCGAAATAATTTTATGGTAATATTTTACTAGAACTGATATATTTTTATTTTTGCCATAGAATAACTGAGAAGGATTCCAATTATAATAGGAGACCTAAATGCCAGAATCGGTAAAGAAGTGAAAGGTCAGTACGGAGCTATGGGATGAAATAGAGAGGGGATCCTTGATGACAATGGAAAAATATTCATTAAGCTATGCTTAGCAAAAAAATAAGAAAAATTAAGTGAAAAGATGGTTCTATATATGTAACGACCTTCTACTTTTGATGATGGACTTTGCATTAAAGAAAATCGGGGACTAAGAGCAAACTCATCCGAAGATACAAAACAGGTATATACAAGTTGAAGAATACAGAAACGTCTCCAGCCTACTAAGAAGCAATAGGATAATAAGCTAAAACAAATAGGTACCAATGGGACTTGGACGAAATAAAGATCAGTTGAAATGCAAACATATCTTGGTGACAATAAATCAAATGGTTTGCAGACTCTTCTAGGACTTAGGACAAATAGAAGCAGTACTTGAATCAGAGCAGATTACGCTACTTCTCATGGCTGAATGAGGTAAACAAGAGTACATTGGAAAGAAACTGGAAGAAGACGCTTGAATAGACCAAAAGCTATTTTACTGGATTCCTAGATACATGAGTACATCAATCACTTATTAGAAATGACTTTATAATGGTGTTGTATCCTTAACTTAAAGTTTCTGGAGATTTTGCGTGATTTCATTATTCTTGAAAGAGAGAATCCACTATCGCGTTTGATACTCACTTGGTCGTTTATTGAAGTTTTTGCAGAGCCAAGATATTTGAATTTTTCCAAATTTATGGCTTACAAACTTGTATTTGTTTTTTTCTTCGCTTACTTGTAGCCCGATTTCCTGTACTTCACTTAATAGAGTTTGGCGAATTTCTCCATGTTTTCTTATTTGCTTCCGAAGACCAGGTATTATCAGCATATGCTAGGATTTCGTGCTTCATTCCAACATGTACCCATCCATTTTCTCTTGATGTTTTCCTTCTGAAGTCCTCAAGTTGATCAGCATTACTGAGAAACCATCACAGCTAACCTGCTTTCACTTCAAAGGCTTCTAATGTTTCCCCTTGTATCAGGACTCTACATTTCCAATCATCTGTGCATGCTCTCATTAATCTCACCCATTTTCCTGGTATACCCACTTCAGTAATTATCTTCTATATACAGCAGTTGGCCTTGATTTGATTGTATGTTAGTCTCCATTAATATATTTTCTCATGAATATATGAATTTTTTTTCAGCTCCCTCATATTCCCATATTTTGTTATCATTATTTTCGGATATTTTTTTATAGTTATCATTCCTGTTTAAGTATGACTTGAACTCCATACTATCAAGTGATAACCACCAACCATACTTGTTATTAGACTGATGAATTTAGAAATTAATTCGATACAAGAAAATATCATTTAAATAAATTTATATTTTTTTATTTCTTTGCATTAAAGAATTTAACAATGTTAGATAGGGTCAACTAATTCTGCTACCTAGGCAATATTATCGAAAGCAATGGAGAGGAACAGAGGGAGTAGAGAAAAGAATAATCGATGGACGGAAAGCTATTGTAAAAAAATAATATATAAGGCCTTAATAGAAAGCATAATGCTATACAGCTCAGAAACATGGCCTCTAAGAAAATTGAAAGGCAAAATATTCCTGGCTGTGGAGATGGAATTTTGGAGGAGATCATCTAGAATCTCAAAGATTCAAGAAATCCGAAATGAGATTATAAGAGAAAGAATGGATGCAAAGAGGAATATCCTGGAGGGAAGGAGATCGAGATGGTCTGGCCCTATTAAAAGAATGGATAATACAAGAATACCCAAAATAGCTTACAAATGGGAACAAGGAGTAGGAGAAGGAGAGGTAGGCCTCGCATCAGGTGGGAGATGTGGCTGAAAGTATGGTGCGGTGGGGGGTAACAGAAGAAGAAGCGATGGACAGAGAGGAGTGGAGGAACTGTCTGAGGGAGGAGTCTGGTTGAAGTAAACTTCGAATAGCGTAGAAAATCCTTTCGAAGAAGAATAAAGCAATTAAATTAGCAAATATTAACAAAAAATTAAGTTTTTAATATTTTGATTACAGGTTATTTTATGCATAATACATTAACAGAACGGATGCAAATTGATCGGAAACTAGTTTTATTGATTTAATGTTATAACCTGCGTCACTATTCCTTACTATGAGAGGTAATAGTGATGGTGAAGAATAAAGCATTACTATTTATTATACAGCGTGTGCTATAAAATAAATAGTCTTAATTTATAGATATAAAATAAAAATATATTAGATTAACTAAATTTAGAACTAAAAAAATAGAGATTAAATAAATAAAAAAAAAATTAAATTTAAAGGTGAAAGAAGCCAATCCTGGTTCAGGTTTGGATGGTATGCTTTATGGTCAGGAAGAGTTCCTAGGAAGGTAGGATATATGCTGTGTAAGGAATGTAGTGGTACCAGGTGGAACATTATCAATCTGGTGGTAATTGGAAAATTCTGTTCCATAACGAAAATATAGGTAAATGTTTGAAAAGTAGAGTAGATTGTCCAAGAGCAGAGATTTTGGTAAATAAGTATTGAAGTGAAAAAGTTAGCCGGAATTAGTATAATTTACAAGTGAAAAAACTCTATAATGATTAAACATATTTTCGATTCAATTTGTGTTATATGACCAACACAGGCAGAGTGCCTAGTGCCATTTTAAAAATGAAAGTTTTAAGTGAGTACTGTCTGTATTTGTATCTCAAGCATGTGTGCATCATAAAAATGTAAATGCTGTATCATAAGAATGTAAGTTGACTGTGAGAGAGTTTGCATACACAGCGGAAGATGAATACAAGTGATATATAATGTGTAAGGGTAGAAGAAAAAAAAAAAGGAATGGTTCAAGTTAATAATTACAAATTTAATTTGAATTGTGCACTTTACTTGATGGTGTGTGTAGAAACTAAGTCTTATATTGATTTTTCAGTTTTATAAACAGTAGAAGATCTATTAAAATATTAAGTTTGGATCTCTGGTAAATGTAAAATTTCTCATACACTTTTCGTTATCTATATTATTATATAAAAGGACAAGCCATTTTCCGTTTGTGGTCACTAACCGCGAAAATTATAGAACCCATCTGTACTTAATTTTATTTGTATCATCTTCATAGTTCAAGGAAAGTTTAGCAATTATAAAATTTACAAATTTACAATTAAATTGTAATAAAAAAGCGGTAAATATGTGATGCGCAGTGAAGTTTGATAATCAACCGATAGGTGAAGAGCACATTTGAGAGAGGTACATACGGTACGGTGTTGTACAGAGCTATTAATTGATGATAAAATATACCTATTTTCAATTTAATTTCTAATAAGAATGCTATCAATATGTGGTGCGACTTGTTGTTGAACCGATATGTAGTAAGCACAGTTCCGCTAAACTATTGCAGCGATCTGTACAAAGTTTTACTAACTCATTTTCATAGTTTTAAGATGGTTTAGCAATAGCAAAATTTACAATAATACAAGTTTAAATGAACACTGTTGTGTGGCAGAAATGAGGTTTACCAAACTTTTATTTACTTCTATGGTCAAAAATTAAAATCCAACCAGATGGAATCAATAACATAATTTCTCCTGGACGAAATCATTACCAATTCAAAAGGTCGACCCTTTTTTGATATTTTTTGTAAACATATGAATCATGGCCCTTTAGTTGTAAGCAATGATAATGCAGTCCATTATCCGCAAGAGTATCTTCATATCTTCTGTCTCTCTTGATGACCAACTCATGCATTAAAATTAAAAATGGGATGCCCAATTATGGTTTCACCTGAACGTCAACCACCTCATCTGTGCAATGTTAACAGGAAAAAAATTACAGCTATGCGTGAAAATAACATTGAAGAAATAATGCCCAATTACATACTTCAATACAAAATATCTATCGCTAAACAAATGAAACTTCAAATAATAGTTAAAATTATCTGAATTCTTTACTTTTGAGATCGAGTGAAGCCGCGGCGGGAGATGCTACTTTCTTATAATTAAATAAAACAAAAGAGAAAAACGACTATTATCAGTTGGAGTTTAGTGAATGATGGTTTGAACTTTTGGCCAATGGCCGCCAGGATAGCTTGATCTATAGTGTTGATTTTAGGGAGGACAGAAGCAGTGTCAACAGCGGCTAAGAGTTATCAGAACCCGGCAACTGTGATCGTTAAACTTGTTCTTTGGTTACGATTGAAAACTATTTCTAGTATTTTAGGTTGCTGTCGGTTTTTTATCTAATAATTTAAAAATATGAAAATTATAAGTGCATGTTTAAATTAGGTTATGATTCTTTTCAATGCGAATTGGATAATAAATTATTTTTCAGTACTCGATGATTTGCGTAACAAAAATAATTATTTTAGCTAATAAAAAATCTGAATTTCATTTTTTTTATTGATAAAAATCTTTTGTTTGTAAGTATGGAATTTAGCATTATCTCTTCAACGATATTTTTGCGCATGGCAGTAATTTTTATCCTAGTTAAAATTGCATTGATGAGATATTTGAATATTAGGTCAAACGATAATTGGACATCCCATTTGGCAGAAATAATTGCATTGATTGTATCCATATGGTTGGATTTTTTTTTTTTTTTTTTTTTTTTTTCAAGCCCCTATGGCTAACAAAAGTTTTGATTAATTCTTCATAATGATGATTCTTCTTCTTTTACTGCACCAAGATGCATTTTAAGAGGGTTCTGAAGAGAGCAGTGGCTGGAGAAAATAGTATTAAGAGTCATTCTCTAGTGATGGGGCTCACTAGGGTTTTTGGGCAAAGGGGAATTAAAACTTTTAACTTAGGTCAAACTAAGTTGGTTGACATGTTTTTGCCATCTTTGTGGTTTTCTTGTCGGAGGCAATGTGTTAAATAAGGGGTTTGTCGAGTGTCGAAGAATTTAACGTGTCTCCGTGAAATACAGTCTGTCACCTTTGGTAAGTCTAGGGTTGTATGCAGTACATCAGTTTTTGTCCTCTGTAATGTTGTACCCTGCACTATCCTTCTCAGTACTCCGTTCTGAAACTGTTGGAGTCTCTTTGCTGTCGTGTGTGAAATATTTGCTAGCATTGGAGCTCTGTAAAGGAGAGCTGGTCTCAGTACAGATTTATAGATCATTAAGTTTAGGCGGAGTGAAAGGTTCGGTGACCTCAATAGATGATTTAGTTAAGAACCTCAAACTGTAAAATGTATAAAGAGAAAAAATATATAGATTAAATTAAAATTTAAAAATAATAATAATAGTAAAAACAAAACTATGATTGAGTTAAAAGCAACGTTATTTACGATACACACTCTTCTTGAAATTCTCCAACCGGTCTTGTCCCTCCAGGTATGGAGGACAAGCCAGGTTCATAGAGATCCCAGTACTGTCTCAGCTGCGTCATTGCTAAAAAAACAAAAAAAAAAACAGGAGTATAAAACTAATGATGTAAATTTTATGGTTACATTATTTCATATCGTGTTATCTAAATTTGGAATGTTTTCTTTAATTTATGTTTTCTCTAATTCAGAAAAACTAAATAGTTTTTTAGGCTATCGACAACTTTAAACTGAAATCGTCGTTTTTCTATTATTTTTTATTTTAATAACAAATTCTTTATTTGCATACATAAACTATAAACTATTAGACATAATGTTCTTGTGATGACTAGGATGAAATTTAATTATTGCTCAGAAAATAGTTAAAGTTTAGCGTTTGAAATTCGCAATAAATCTTACAGTCTGCTCTGAAATAGGCCTTTTACGTTTATTCAATCATTTAGTCTGCCCATCATTCAGTATTCAACAGGCAATGATCTAACCCTCCAATCCGCCATCCCCAGGATTTAAATATCAAAGGATACAGTAATAGGTTCTTCACTGAGTTTATTACAGCTATCGAGAATTTGCATTTATTATGATTGAACATCCTACTTGGGTTTTATTTTTGCACACTTAGTGTTATTAGACAACATAATGTGTCAATTTTTAAATCATTAATTAATTTCTTTAGGAACCTGTGCATAGAAGCATCTTATATTTCGTTAATAACATTTTAATCATTTTAGCATCATATTTTTTGTATGATATTATATTTTACTATCCATGGAGTTTAAACATTTTGACATAGTATTTGTACTTTATGATAGAGAAGGGAATATATCTATAGAGGGTCCTTTAATTAATCTTTGAATAGAAACCATCCATTGAACGTTTATATATATACATATAAATTCTTTTTTAGTCAACCAAAGAAGATGTTTATATTATATTTTATATAACTGGGTATTAGAAATCGGGGGATCAAACGTCAAAAGATAAAGCAAAAATTAGAAAACTGAAAGTTGTTTGCAAATATTTGTGTAAAAAAATGTAATACCCAATTATATGAAACATAGTGTATATGAACATAAGGCAAAAAATAAGAGATTGCATATGGAGTGTGGTTTACAGATGGAATATGATATGGATAAAAATATCTATTATACAGCTTTAATTTAAAATATATATATATATATATATATATATATATATATATATATATATATATATATATATATATATATATATATATATTTAATAACAATTTATTGAAATTTACAACTATACAATATTTATGCATATAGTAAATATGCTGTTACCTATTACAATAACGTGACAAAACTTGTAAAGAACTACTCATTAGTAGCACTTTAATAAAGAAGGTCTCTGGGCCATCTTCTTTTCAGAGGCCTCAGAGGATTATCAAGAATGGTGTGGGAAGCAAGTTGAGAAATTAGGGGATTTGAGTGGTTATGGAGCTTACTATGAAAGGATTGATATCTGGTTTGGGCTAAATCTGCAACATATGGAACATTAAGATCTTTATGGATAAGTTTATTGGTGACAAAGTAAGGTGCATTGAGGATTTTTCGGAGGATTTTGGATTGTAAGGATTGGATACGAGATGAATTGGATGGTTTAGTGGAGCTCCAAAGCTCAACTCCGTACGTCCAGATAGGTCTAGTCACAGTCATGTATATTAGTCTTTTGTAATTAATTGGGAGCTTTTAACGTTTCTCTAATAAATGTTAAAGTAGTCTGTAACGACGGCCAGCTTCTTGTCGTTTTAGTCTTGTATGTGGATTCCAAGTTAGACGTTTGTCCAAGTGGAGTCCTAGATAGCGGATCTGTTCAACAGGGATTAGTGGAATATCATTAAAGGGTACTGTAGGAAAGGAAGTCGTGGGTTTACGACGAAGGGTAAAGGTTATTTGGTGAGATTTTTTTGGATATATTTTGAAGTTGAGATAGTAATTGATTTGAATAGTTGTGGAGTTTACTATGAAAGAATTAATATCTTGTTTAGTCTAGGTCAGAAACGTATAGATGACTAGCATCCCCTATCGCGGCTTCGCTTGATCTCATAATTAAAGAATATGGATAATTTTACCTAGTATTAATTTTTTTTTTATTTATAGATAAAAATCATGTATTATGACATGCAATTAATAAGAATTATTTCCTCAAGGATATTATCACGCATAGCGGTAATTTTTAAACTGATTAAAATTTCACTGGTTAGGTAGTTGAAGATTACGCAAAAACATTATCAAACATTCAATTTGTATTTTTAATGTATGATTTGGTAATTCAGATGGACAGAGACTAATAAGAATCTTGCAGATAATGAACTGCGTTATTAGAGTGCTTACAACAAAAGACCCATGAATTATATTTTGACACAGAATATCAAAAAGCAAAGGAGCGATATTTTTATTTGGTAATAAATTTTATCCGGCACAAATAACTTTATTGATTTCATCTTATTGGATTTTTATTTCTAACCATAAAAGTTTATGACAGGGCGGAAAACATCTAAAACTATGAAAATAATAAGTTATAATTTGGTACAGATGGGTTCAATAGTTTTACGATTGCAACTCTGGCAGAATAAAGCCAAATATCGTTCGCGTTTTAAAACTTCACTTCCATACATCACACTACATATTTATAGCTTTTTTGATAAATTTAACCGAACCAAGCAAATTTTTTTTCTTCAGTTTTTAGCTTTATATAACACTACATCTTTTGTAGCCTTTCTTGAATAACGTTCACCATCTTTTGGTCGATTTATCTTTCTGTGCGCACCACATATTTATCCCTTTTTTAACAACAATTTAATTAAAATATATAATTATTATTATTGCTAAACTTTCTTTGAAATATAAAGACTATATGTAGTTAAAATTTGATACAGATTGGTTAATTAGTTTACGCGGTTAGTGTTCACAAAAGAAAAATGGCTTGCCCTTTTATATAATAGTCCTTGCATTCCCTGTCGCGGCTTTACCCGTTCTCTTAAGTTAAGAACTTATGTGATAATCATAATTGTGATTAGTAATTGTATTTTTATTTGTTTATCGATACAATTCTTGTAATTATTTTATCTGGTTGGATTTAAAATTATACCAACAAAAGTATATGACAGTATTCCAATCCTCGTTACTGCCTCTCAACATTGTGCATTAAATAAATTTTTATTATTTATTATTACTAAGAAAATGATAACAGTTTGGTACAGACGGGTTCAGTAGATTTACCATAGTAAATTCTATTGCCATATGGTGCTAACCATATATGTTTAAACTCCCGGAATATCAGGCTTAAATTCGTTGCAAAAATTTAGCATTTCTTTTTTACAAATATGTTTTATTTTATTTTAATTGTTTGTAAACTACCGGGATCCAGATGCACACAACATATTGAAATCAGTCTTGATAATTTAATTGAATATAAAATATATATATATATATATGGGTAAATATATTTAGATAGGTAAGTTTGTGACAAGCATTGAGGATTTTTCGAAGGCGTTTGGATTGAAAGGATCGAATACGAGATGAATTGGATGGTTTAGTGAAGCCCAAACCTCCATTCCACACGTCCAAATAGGTCTTATTACTGTCGGGTAATTGAGTCTTTTGTGATGAATTGGGAGGTTTGAAAGTTCGTCTAGTAAATTTTGAAGTAGTCGAATAATTAAATTATAAACATTTCAAAAAGGCTATACAGAGATTAAAAAAAATATGGTTTAAGGAAGCACAATGTGTTTGGAACTTCTCCCCCCCTCCTACATAAAAATATGAACAAATAGAATAATAATTAAGAATAAATATTTACTATACCGTTTACATACCAGTACTGATCATTATTCTTTATTTTATTTATTTAAATTTTTACACTACAAAGTACATACATACAAAGTACACTACAAAGTACATACAGGCTGATTTTCAAACTAAACGCAAATTAGTGTCCCCCGCCCATTTAAATTCAATGAAGTAAACTTCGTTAAAAATATTGATTTATGTTATGTGAATTAATGATATTAATTGAATTTATTTGGGATTTTAGTATTTTAGGGTAACATTTTTAGGTTACCATTGTACCATTGCGATTCACATTGTCGTGGCTTGTCCCTATGCTTGGATTTACAATTATGTAAATAATTATTACTTGATAGTGCGAAACTAACTAATGGGTAGTAATATTAAAATATAATGGTGGAAGAAAGTGGAAATGTGTTTTTCAGGATTATAATGCCCAAGTAACCAGTTCCCGAATTATTTTATTTCTTTACAGTGATTTCTTAAATCTGCGTACCATTGCTAAAAAAAGCGATGAACACGAATCCGGAAGGAATTTTTAGAATTTTTGAGGTTTTTTTTTGTTGTGGCAGGTAGCTGTTTCGTGGACGCATCAGTTCGTAACCACGCAACCATTATACGTCGGAATATCCTAGTGTAAATATCACCTTTGACTGTAAGTACATTCATGGTTCACATTGTCATGTCCACTATAAATGAGTTAAACCAAATATTTAGTTGTAACGGACCTCATGCGTTTAAATACTAGGCTACGGCCCTCATAATATACTCCTGAAAAAATGCGAAATAAATGAATAGTGTTAATATTATATCAGTGGTAATATTTTTAACCTTATTTTTACATTATCATGGTATCTTTATATTCCATACAACTGCTAAGATACCACGACAAAGTTAAAAAGTTCATTTTTAAATAATTTTAGGAATACTGTGGTCGAAATTGTGTGTGATATTGATATTTAAAGTGAAATATTGTGATGTTTTATGTGATGAAAAAATACTTTAACGTTAAATAAAGACTGATATTGGTTATGAAGCAGGAATGTTTCATGTTTTATTTATTTTTTACTATGGAACCTTAAACTACTAAGATCCCTTTTTCATATTGTCATTTATAAAGTCACATTGGTGTGGGAGCATTCAAATTGTCATAGGTTAAAATTATAAACTGAAATATTAAAAAAAAAAAGTAAAGTGATTCATGTATTGTTGCACCACCTATAATCTTCACAAGTTAGCCTCCGGGAAGTATCAAATGTTTGCAGCAAGATTTATCAACATTTAAATTTAGAATTTTGGTAGCGATAAATTTGCCTGTACTTTGAGAATCACCCACTAATGCATGTTAATTCATTAAAGCTGTATTTTGAGAAATAGTTTATTTCTTTATGCATTAAACCATATAAACATTTGCATTATTCATATGTCATTGCTCAGTCCTCAGGAGTCAATTTTAGACAGTAAGCCGATTGTGGATGGAACATCAATAATGGATGCAGATTTGCTATTTCTGCAAAGCTCACTTATTCACTATGCAACTCAAGTCGTCTTCAAGGAAAATAGAGTCATAGCTTCTGGATAAAGTTAATACAGTACGTGATTTCTTAAACTTTAATATAGATATATTCCAAAATTAACAATGTAGTAATTATCGGTTGAGATTAATGAACGGTTCTTATAGCAATAAGGAAAACGTAGTTCGTGGAAATTATATTGTTTTCCCCTAGATGTTTGTTATATACGACAATTTATGATATATCCTCCATATGATATATCATATCATATATTCTAAAATAATTAATTATTGAAATGTGATGTTATCCATTAAATTATGGTAGCAGTTGGAGGGGGGTTCAGGGGGTTCAGGGGGTTCGTTAGTAGTTCTGAACTCAGCTCCCGCTGTATTGATGGACAGAATCTAGGTCTCATATAACCTGCATTGATGAGGATTGATTTTATAATTATTACTTCATACCATTAGTTTTATTAGTTATATTAGTTTTATCTTCGATGGATAAAAATAAATAATAAAGAAACTAACGCAATATATTTAATGACGTTATACAGCTAATTATTCCATAAAACTCAAGGTTTTGAAATCCAAAACAATCATTATTCTGGGACATTTTACTCCAAAGAATACTATTATCTGGCTTTTAAAATTATAACCTTAGTTTATATATAATACTCACAAATAAATGTAATAACATGAATATCAAAATTAAATAATTATCATATTCACGGGCAATACTCAAACTAAAGGCACTTTCGGGTTGAGAGTTTCCAAAAAAATCACTTTTTCCAAAAATTCATGAAATAATTCTTGATGGTCACTTTGATGATTGAGATGTCAAAAAATGTATTTTTCCGAAATCAAAATTTAAAATTCAACTTTCCTGCCATAGTAAAGCCATTCATGATTCAAAGTCAAGTATCTCGATTATCGCTGATCTTCTAATAATATAACCAATATATTATCGATAAAGAATTCAAACTTGTATGTGATGAGGTAATATAAATATGACTGATAATTACATAAGATAAAAGCGTTCATAGTAATTAAGTTTTCAAAGGAACGCACCAGTTAACCACCCTTTTATATTGATAACGAATTCCAAAATGTGTATGCACGTACAATAAGAGATGTTTTGAAGTTGTTATATGAGATTTGGTATACACATCGGTAGCTTGAATCCTTGTATTTTAAAAGATGGATAGAATAACGCAAAGTCATTCGATAAAGCAAAGTATGCGGTTTGGTTCTTGGTTTGAAATATAAAAACAACAAGGAAGTATTAGGTAAATCATCTGTCGATAATCAAGATAAAACCACCCGAGTTCGGCATATAAAGAGATGAGAGAACATGGTTATAGAAAATAAAGTGCTGCATAAAATATTTGGCCTAAAAAAGGATGAACGAACTGAATTTTGTACAGTCAATAAACATATTGTTGAGTGCATGAAATATGCGATTATTTTTTTAACTCAGAGCTTAGTTAGGAGTAGTTAGAAGATAAACATACTAAAAGCCTCCGCCCCTGGGAGTGTGCTAACGGTAGAGGGGAAGGGGAGAAAGTCCAATTTTTCCAGTTTTTCGATCATATCTCAAAAACAGTAAACTATAGAAAAATATGATACTAATTAAAATTAAAGCTGATTTAATTTCCTATAAAATTGTTTATATACATGTCTGTAAAAGTTTCAATGGTTTTCAAAATATACGTTATTAAAAATCGATAATTTTTAACAAAAATATAATGTTTACTTTAAGTGCCAAAAACTTATATATGAAATTAAAGTTAATTTAATGCTCTCCAACTTAGATTCTGGCATATTGTTCTGAGAAACGATCGTGGAAGGCGCTAAATGCAAATGTTTGACAAAAAGTGAGGTAAAAATTATTTGTTTGCGAAAATTGTCAATTTTCAATAACGTGCATCTCGAAAACAATATGTAACAATATGTTCGACAAATATGTATGGAACCAATTTTATAGGATATTTAATTAGCTTTAAATTTTATTTCAGACATATTTTTCTAGAGCCCACCGTTTTCGAGACATAATAGAAAAACCTTCTCCCCTGTTCCTCACCGTTAGCTCAACCCCCAGGGGCGGGGACTTTTAGTATGTTTATTTTCTAACTACTCCTAACGAAGCCCTGATGTAAAAAATAACCGCATATTTCATGCACTCTACACCCCTCATTTCAGCCCTCCTTGACTGGACTAATTAAAAAAAAAATAAGATTCTTAAATGCAGGATAAATTCCATACAACTGGTTTAAAATTAATGTAAATTATATATTCTATATAGTCTATTAACAGCCCAAGTCTTTATTAGGCAATGATTTCTCTGAAACATATGTGTGAATCATAAAAACCAATAAACATCATTAACAAAATAACTAAGCGTATTAATTAAATCCATTAACATTAATAAAATACATTAATTTATTAAATAAATTTCATATAAATATATGATGAAATTTCGTCATAGATTTATAAATATTAAATTAAAATTAATTTAGTTTCATAAAAATGCAATGACCTTATTTCTTCTTCAATATTATATATGGCATGAATTCATCGTAAATAGTTCTTGAATCATTAAAAAAGAAGTCATGAAATTTATTTGGATCTTCTTGACCATAGCGTGTGATAGTGTTACAACTCGCATTGCGTGTACTGAAGCATTAATAGATATTGTTCGAGGGTACGAGAAACAAATTGACTTTTCACTTAAACATAATAGGCAAGTAAACTTTCAAGTGGCTCACAAATGTCTTGTACACGCACTTTAGCAAATTTACTAGAAATACTGGATGTTTCGGTATAATTTGTTTTTGCTTCTCCATCAGAAAATTCCCTGTATGATGATACCTAAATATTTTTTTTAATATTCAGTTCATTTTGTAAATTGAAATATAGTGACAAAGTACACCATTTAAAGCAGATTATGTGCCCTTAACGATGTAGTATTTTGGTAGCTGTTTCTCTTTGTAACGTATATTATTCTTTAAAGGGATGCAGAGGTTATCAGTAAAAACAGAAGTATATCTCATTCAGGCCATCAGCTACTTCAATAGGAAGGATGACTGTTGGATGAGGTAACTTCAAACGGAGAGATTCTGGAGATAGTTGAATGTCTAAATATTGTTGTTTCTTCATATGTTCCTCGCTATAGAACGCTTATAGCCAGAGTCTATAAAAATGAGACGTCTGATGATTTCGAACCTTCAAAAGATATGTAATGTCAAAGGTACTACAAAAATGACATCTGGGCTGGAACTTTATGGAAATCTTAACTGCGCAGAATATTATGTTGTTGCTGATAATAATACCTATAATACCCATCCTCCCTTCTAGCCTCAATCCGGTCCCTAATTATTCGAGAATTAAAAGAAATTGATACCAAGTTCCTCAAGGGGCTTCTATCGCGATGGATTTCTATGAGAATGGTATCGAAAATAAGATTATTCGTCAGAAAAATGTTTGTAAAAAATAGCGATAGTAAATTATCATTTATTATAATTATCACTACCAAATAATGATAAATTATCGTTTAGTAGTTACCTACTACCAAACATATAATTTTATTTTTACTTTTATCATTGTTTATGAATATTTATTTGTTATTTTCTTTTCTCTTAATTCCTTTTATTGTTTTTACTACTAACCATATGATTTTACTGTAGAAATTTAAACAGAATATAAAAAATAAATAAAGTCAGATAAAAAAAGAAAAATATTTATAAGGTACAGAATAGAATATCAATTAATAAAATTATAATAAAATACCAAAAAAAAAACGTAACGTGACAAAACTTGTAAAGAACTACTCATTAGTAGCACTTTAATAAAAATTCTACACTAGAAGGTCTCTGGGCCATCTTCTTTTCAGAGGCCTCAGAGGATTATCAAGAATGGTGTGGGAAGCAAGTTGAGAAATTAAGGGATTTGAGTGGTTATGGAGCTTACTATGAAAGGATTGGTATCTGTGTTGGGCTAAATCAGCAACATATGGAACATTAAGATCTTTATGGATAAGTTTATTGGTGACAAAGTAAGGAGCATTGAGGATTTTTCGAAGGATTTTGGGTTGTAAGGATTGGATACGGGATGAATTGGATGGTTTAGTAGAGCCCCAAAGCTCAACTCCGTAAGTCCATATTGGTCTAATCACGGTCATGTAAATGAGTCTTTTGTAATTAATTGGGAGTTTTGAACGTTTGTCCAGTAAATGTTGAAGCAGTCTGTAACGACGAGCTGTTTCTTGTCGTTTTAGTCTTGTATGTGGATTCCAAGTAAGACGTTTGTCCAAGTGGAGTCCTAGGTAGCGGATCTGTTCAACTGGGATTAGTGGAATATCATTTTTTAAATATAAATTTAAAATTGTAAAAAAATGAAATTTAAAAAAAATATAACTTTTTTAACTTTTTTTGTTTATTATAATTTATTTTAATTAAAATTGTTTATGTCAAGTTTAGAAATGTTTATTATAGACTTAAGAAATTTTCTTTATTACGAAAAAAAAATAATACGTTTTTATAACATTCAAATATTTCAAAGTGTTGAGATGATTTTGACGTGGAGCTTATATGTAAAATATGAAGTTGTATTAAAAGATGGAATATTTCTGAATTACTTGATAATAACAAAGTAATATTGTTTTATTTTATTATACTTTCTATTTCCAATTTTTATTATTAATTTTATCATCTTATCTTCAGTCTCAACCTTGTTTATCCTATTCTGTACCTCTTGTTTGTTTATCATACCTTCTTAATTAATTTCTTACTTATATTTCGTTTGGATTTTCTCATATATTTACTCATATAATTTTAGTTTTTCACTCTTGTTTTAAGAAAAATTAATATTTAAGCGTTTCTATCGTGCACATCCTGATCCTGAATATATCTTCTTCACAATTCAAACATGGTCAACCGATGAACTATATAAACTATATAAATGAACTATTTAATAAAATACAAAAAAATATATAACAAAAGATAATATTACAATAGTTAACTCCCCGTCAAAAGTATTGCAACACCCATAATTCTCGAGATTTTCCTGATTTTTACCTTAATCCATACTTGGTTTATATTCATATTAATATTATTTATCAAACGTGAAATTAAGGATTAGACACATCAATGTTTTTCCCTGTTAATAACTAACGATGAAATTTTAGATTATTTTTTTCAAATTTCCTTCAATCCATTTTTATCATTGGTTTCGTTATTTACAAGTATTCCAAGACAAGTGGAAGCCGCCATTCAAGCCAGAGGGGCCAATATATCTTATTAAATATAAAATAAAAATTTAAAAATGTAAAAAAAAAAAATAATACTTAAGCTTTCTTTCACATCCTGATCCTAAATATATGTTCTCCACAATTCATACACGGTGAACCAACCTACACAATTGTTAAAATTTATTCAGCCGATAAATTTGGACAAACTCTAATTATGAAGATGTGTACTTTTATTTTAACAATCAATACTAAAAAAAAAGTTTGCCTTTTCGAGACGCTTGAATATTAAAGCCGTGGCCCTTGGGAGGAGAAAGCGGCTTGCAACAGCTTTGTTGAAGTGGTTCGAGGTTGTTGCACAATAGCAAAGCCACTGAAGTAACTGTCTGCTCTGATTTATTCTTCGGAGTGTATCTATTTCTCTATAATTGTCAGATATGCGATTTTTTTTTCCTATCCAAATGATTTCTAAAGCAATTTTTCTTTGTTTCGCGGAAGGTTAATGATTTGAAATATGTTACCACTCAATTTATTTTAGTTTTTAAATACTTTTAGTATTAGTCATTATTATTTCAATTACATGTACACGTCATGTTTTGTTTCATATTATTTACTTGAATAATTATTAATTATTATGGAAGCTAAAGTTAATTATTTAGCATTCAGGCATTTATTTCTCAACATTGGTAAATTATGCCTAAAATTATTTACATGTTTCGGTCATTAACTTTTTATCTTTTGGTTTAATTGATCTAAAATCGTTATAGATTTACTATTCATTACTTGATAGAGGAATAAAAAAACTGTAGCTATTAATTGTGTGTCATTCAATAATAATTTTATTTTTGTAACAAACTTGTTACACTAATAAAAATTACTTAATCATTTTACAAACATCTAATTTACCAAATTATTAATCAACAAAATGCATCATAGGATTCAAGGTACTCTTTATTCAATGTTCAAATCTTATCAACTGTTTACTCAATTTATTGTTACAAATATTTATGTTCTTATTTAAATTATTATTCATTATAATATAAAAATCTATTTCTAATCAAATATTATGTAGTTTTAAAATTATTAATTAGCATAGCGTAAAAAATTTTAATAGAAATATTTTGTCTCATTAAAAAATCACAATACTAGATCAGTTTCCTACCACATTTTATAATTTATGAAAATGTACTGTTTTCAAAATATATTTATTCCTTTGCTACATGTTTAACATTTAACATTTTTAAGTCATCAACATCCACTTGTTTCCCAAGCTGCTTCCCATTCCATTCTTGGCAATATCCCGAAACGAATGAAAAGATGTTCTCAGGATCTATTATAAAACTTTTGTAGTTCCTCTACAAATCTTTGTCATGTCATTTCTTTGCATTGTCATTATCCCATATTTACAGGATGCATTTTTGTAATATATTTGTACATTTCTATTAAAAAATGAATAAAATTATATTTAAAAAAAAAAAAAAAAGTGATCACACGAACATACTGAGCGATCTAAAGCAGATCTACCATTCTGTGTATACTCTATACAGTTAATATCCATATTACTCCTGATTCATTTCTTACATTTGCTGATGTCACAGCTATTTTTTCATACCCTCCAGATCCTTTAATAGCTTCCTGTGACCTCCAAACCCTCTTGCTCTTGATAGAAGTCTGTTGCGATGAATGATGTACGAATCTGAATGAACGAACGTAACCTTTACCCTTTGCCGTGAATCTTTTTCTCCTATCTGTTTCAATGATATTCCTCTACGAAAAGCTGACACAGGTTCTATTTAGACGAAATGGAACTCAAACTACTCAATAGGCAAGAACTGTATATATAGCTAACGGTATAAACTAATAAATAGGACATCTCTACAGGGTTTCCCAACATAACTTTTTCTAGGAAAATCGCTATAATTGCACTTTTAAATGCATTATTATGTTTTGATGACTCTATATGATTCTATGCGTTTTATATGTTTCTTCATTGATTTTTTGATAAAATTGTCTATTTGGTGATTGGTAATAAATACGAATATATTTATATGATGGAGATTAGAAATAATGTACATGTGTAAATATGATACTCAAGACGATTCGGCTGGACATTTTTACAATAAATTATTGTAAATAAATGGATAAGCAATTGTATTCCTATGTATAAATCTTTGTATTAATAAGCTGGAAAAGACAAAGGAATATATGTTATGACCTCGGCCGAGTCCTGTAGGATTTTGGTAGTTTACACAATAAAGAAAAAAGTATCAAAGTTGCGATATTTATCATTAGAACAACTATGTATGTTATTAGTATTTAATTGTAAATATTTTTATATATGTGTACCATTATGTGCATAATTTAGGTTAACTATTTAAAGGCATTATAAACTAATAAATATAAATAACAACCCTAAGTCTTGTAATAACTAAACCTTATGTGTGTTATAGTTGTAAGTTGTTCTATATCCAGACCAATATCCGTCCTCCCAAGTATTCCAGGAATTCCTGTAATATTGTGGTTTGAGCTATTAACAGAGCAGGAATCTGCGACAAAGACTACATAATCTGTTATGTGCACTGACAGATTACAAACCCAATCATCTTAATTAATAGGTCTATTCAAATTCATTTGGTTCATCAAATCCATTCATGGATTATCAAAGCTCGGATTCATGAAATTCCATTGCTCCCCTCCGTGAATCAAAATCTTGTGTTTCAATAGCGCCGTTTCTGTGATGAATAGTAATAGTAATTATTAATTACTATATATATATTTGTATATATGAATGTATAGAACAAATTCATTAACAATAAGAATAAGAAATATTTGTTATTACAAAATCTTGCTGTATTATTTTTTGAAAAAATTTGCACATCCTCGGCAATATTCAAAATAATGATTATTCCCAATTGTATACTATATTCATAGTATAAAATCATACTTTTAAGCATCAGATTAAAAAATCATGACAGTTTCGTTTAGTAATTAGTAGCAAATCTAGGTCGAGATATAACATTTTTTGTTTCAGTAAATTGAAAACATTCGTAAAAGATTCGCATGAATGAGACGTCTAAAATATATCACCACAATGTGCAGTCTCCATTACTGTATCCTCCTCAAACAATCTGTATCATCTGAGGGTATTAAACTAAGCTGCATAGTTTAGCTAATTGTTAGTCCTTGTATTGAGTCCTAATTGTTCTTTTCATGTTCTATGTTGAGAGGGAGCAGACTTCGAAGAATACCTCAAGTTTTACTCAGCTGATTTTCGTACGTTAAACCATTAAACTGCTCCAAACATATAACCCTGATAGATAAATTAGTCTTGTTAGATAGGGTAAACCAAACAGCTATTGACACCCTATTTTAAAAATTTTGTCTAGCCAAAAATAAAAATATAAAATTCCTTTTAAATCCTACAATTGAACTGTCTAAAATTACTTTCAATTCTCTCCGTATTTTAAAAGATATCCATAGGGTGTCAATAACTGCTTTTACATTATTGTCACTATCTTGTAAAACATATTCCAGTAATAATGTTTGGTGTGAGCTTAAATTATAGTAGTTAAGGAAACATTACTGCAAAATTCAAGTTTATTGAACTTAGTATGAATATTTCCTTAAGGGTTTCAATAACTGTCTCGTTATTGAAAAATATTTCAATTCTCGATTGATATCAGGTTTGCCAGTTCTAAAAATTATTGGATATTAATACCGATACCTCATATTAAAAATTCCTCGAGTTAAAACAATAATTATATAAGAAATCAATTTGTTAATAGCTTATAGTATTTATTATGTACAACGTATAATAAACAGTGTGAGTACCCCTTAGTGTAAAAAAAAAAAAATGGGTGAAACTAGATCAAAAATGAAGAAAAATGCCATAGATCTTACTTACCTTTCTATTCAAATCCGTTGCAGATATACGACAATTCAAAGACATTTTTGAGGAAACCACGTTGTTTGCCATAAAAACTGTTATGTCTCCTCTTTATTTTACATTTTACAAATTTTGGCCACATTTTCTAATTTGCATTAAATTTCCAATACATCCTGCCCTCCTGTTTTCAACATCAACAATATCCCGCTACCCATAACTGACACAGTACATGTATCTTGGCTTCTACTTAGACAAAAGACTTATTTGGAACCCTCACACTAGACTTAAAAGACAAGAACTTAACAGACGCTTTAGCCAATTGTACAGACTACTAAATAGGATATCCCAGCAAACAATCTCCTCATATACAAAATCATCATTAAACCTATTTGGACCTATGGACTTGAACTGTGAGGGACTGCAAAACAATCGAATTTCAAACGCTTTCAATCCAAAGTCTTTCGTACTATTGTAAATGTTATGTCTCTAACAAAACCCTACATAATGATCTCAGCATACCTTTTGTTCTTGATCTCATACCCCTTAAATTCTCCGAATTCCATCAAAACCTTTCCAACCATACCAATCCACTTACTCATTCATTATCCAGTTCCACGCATCTTTATAATCCACCTTGTAGATTAAAACGGTAATGGCCCTGAGACTTATTGTAAATATTTGTTATTTGAGTTCTGGCAATGATCAGCTTCTCGACTCAAGTCCTGTGCGACTGTGCCATAGCGCTCTCTCTCAGCCTCCACTGGATTCTACTAGTGACGCAGCTGTTAGAACAGCTGTTCACCGTTTTTCCAAAAAAACTATCCACAAAACTGCAAATCTTACAAAAACTTGCAAATTTAACAAGCTTTCATATAGTATGATCAAGTTAATGATTCCGTATCCATTTCGTGGAGGAATTTACTTTTAATTAAAACCGGAAAAGCATGGTGTTTTCATTTGGCATACAAATCAGTTAATTGTGTAAATAAGACATTATAACAATCGCTTAATGGAAATATGTATTTTAAACATAATAAACTCTTCATTAGAATAAAAAGCGTTGGAAAAAATTAAATACTGATGTTTGAGACAACCAGCATTTAACGGCATGTTCAGATTTAATACTCTGTACGATAGTAACTAAATTGATGTTAATTAATTGCTCTAATAATAATTTAAATCAGTTTTCAATTACTTTGCGCGGAATAAGAGTGAAACTCTGCGTACGCGAAATGCATCCAATTGGTTAATTAGAGGAAGACTGAATGATCCAATTTAATCAAGTAGAGAGGTTTAGTCTTTGACCTTACTGTTTGTTTTTGTTTTTATCTAAATTACCGGTTAATTCTAACTATCGCAAATATATGTTGTCTTTTTGTTGTTGTGACGATAAAATATATTTTTTTAATGATTCTAGATTTGAAGACTTCTGGCTCTTGATATTCCTAATCTATATGGCCAGAATTAACTGGATCCCTTTCATTTACGTCTTGTTCTACCCTACAGAAATTTAAGTAACAATGATTTTTTTGCAGTTCATTCATTTTTAGTACAGCAGTAATGTGCAGCCTTCTTATTTTCTTGTTACTTCATTCTACCTATAATCTATTTTAAAATGTTTGAAATCAGTGTTTATCGTCTAATTCTTAAAGCTCGTGTAAATGGCCATATGTTAAAATCGGATTACTGTAAAGTAGACATCATTTAATGATTTTATGATAGAAAAATAATAAGGGTTTCCCTTTTAATACTGATTTTAATTTTCTTTCAATCAAGTTTCTTGGAATTATCTCTCAGATACTCCAGTGTCAATTTAAAGCAGATCTACAGTTCTGTGTATACTTTTTTTTTGCTTCAAGACTTGTTAACACTAGTCCTATATTGCCTTAAAAAATTATTTAAGTTGTGAGCCTTTTCTTTGGTCATATTTCTTGAAAATTCAGAACCATCGTGAACCTTTTGTGTCTGTGTATACCTTATACTGTACATATCCCTATTTCTCCTGATTCTTTTATAACATTTGCTGATGTCATAGCTACCCTTTCATCCACTCCAAATCCTTTAATAGCTCTCTATGATCTTCAAACCTTCTTGCCCCTGTCTGGTGCGATGAATGCAGTATGAATTTGAATGAGCCAATGTAACCTTTACCCTTTGCCGTAAATCCTGTTCTATCTATTTCAATGATATCCAACTACGTAAAGCTGACACAGTTTCTATTTTAGTATTCACTTAAACGAAATGGAACTCAAACGATTGAATAGGCAAGAACTGTATGTATAGACTACTAAATAGGACCTGTATTGCGTTAGAAACAAACTTCTCATATACCCCCATAAAACCTATCTGGACATATGGAATCGAACTGAGATTGCAAACAAATTGAATAACAAACGCATTCAATCCTTATTATTCAAAATACTTATTACTTTAAATGCCCCCTATTATGTCCTGCAACAAAACACTACACATTCATCTAAATATTCCATACTTCCTCGACCTCAAACTCCTGAAAATGTTTTGAAATTTCATCACAACCTTTCCTATCATCCCAACTCTCAGGCTCAATCATCATACTGTCCAATGCATCCTGATAACCTTCCTGGCATATTGAAGTGTCCCGAAGACCTGTAAATAGGTATTTAAAGATAAAGATCTTAAAATCAGCACTCATGTATTGAATGAATGTTCTATAGCGCTCTCAGTCAGCCTCCACTGAGTTTCCATTTTAGAGGGAGCAGCCTCAGGATCTCTATGTTAAGTGTATATTTTGTGTTTACAGTATGCCTTTGTTTTTAATATTGTTTCTCTCATTACTATATTATTGTTTTTAATTTAGTGTGTATATTATATAGTTAGAGGTTTTATTTTATTTTTATATTGTACATATTCATGAATGGAGTCATAACTATCCATTGCGTATTGCCCTTAATTGAGGCAGATTGTATTACAAAAAAAAAATAATCGCATATTGAAGTGGCCCGAAGACCTGTAAATAGGTATTTACAGATAAAGATCTTAAAATCTGCACTCATGTATTGGATGAATGTTCTATAGCGCTCTCAGTCAGCCTCCACAGGGTTTCTATATTAGAGGGGGCATGGATTCTATTTAAACTTAGAAGGGATTTGCTTAATTCCTTGGTTTGTTGGAGAATTGTTTAATTCTGATTATCAAATTAAGATAATATGCTCTCCTAAAAATCACTGACATGTATACCGCCATAGATAATAAAAAATTAACTTTCCTATTGCTCCTTGATTTTTCAAAAGCTTTTGTTTGATCCTCCTGTTCTTCAAATCAGAATCCTTAAATTTTTCGCACAGTTCCATCCGTTGGTTTCAGTCTTTCCTCTCCGTTCCCAAAAAGTTAAAATACCAACCCAACCCCTATCTTATTTTCTCACTTTTAGCTCAGGTATTGCTCAGGGATCCAGTATTTCTCATCCCTTTCAATTCCTTTGTAATGATCTTCCTAATTCACTTTATCACCGTTTCTACCACATCTAAGCAGACGATTCCCAAACCTATCTTCCCTTTCCCCCTTCAGAACTGTCTACCGCTTTCGCTAAAATTCAGGATGACTTGAACAGAACTTACTTGACTTGAACGGCTTAGGTTAATCAGTGGCTGGGCAACTTTTAATAAATTGCGATTAAATGAAAAGAAGACAGGCCATCAAAAGAGGATCTAGCTCCCTCCTTAATTCATACTCCCATTCGCCTCCCTTAATCTTAAATGACCATCCTATCTCTTTCTACTCCTCTGTTAAAAATCTCGGGATTATTTTTGACCAACCCTTTCCTGGAAACCTCAGGTTGCTCAAATATCCCGCCTTTCCATTGGTCTTCTCAAATTATTCCACCGAAATCGTCACCTTCTTACCCAGACAAACTGTCAGCTTTTAGTTTATTCCTTATTGTTTCCTTATCTTAATTATGGTAGTCTGGTTTTTGGTGGAGCCTCGACGGTCCTCGAGGACAGGCTGAAGCGAATCATAAACTGATTCATCAGGTTTGTTTTCGATGATCCGATGCACTCCTATGTTTCCCACCTCAACTCCTAATTAAACTGGCTTTATCCCACCTTCCGTAGACAATATTTTCTAGGATCATTCCTTTACCAAGTTATCAGTACCCTTCATCCTACCTATATTTATAATAAGCTTCGATTGTGATCTGCATTTAATACACACCAGATTCCGTCTTTCTGATCTGTATACCCCATTCCACAGAACCTCTACTTTCCAACGCTCCTTTCTCTTACGCTCAACAATCCTCTGGAATTCTATTCCTGTTGATATCAGACTAGCGAAATACCTGAAAACATTTAATTATCTCTATTTCCAATATCTCATTCTTATCCAAGATGACGCTTGCTATCTATCTACGTACTCAGTTAAAATATATGTTCTTGCATTTCTGAAATCAGATTGAGATACAGTTCTTCCATGATTAAGATTCCACTTAATATAAATTTTGGTTCTCTGAATATTTAGGTACTTCTATTGTACATACAACTCTAAACATTGTTCCAACAGATTTTATATTAATTTATTTATTTATTTTTTTTTATCTCATTTGTAGAATATACTTTTATTTTCTGATGAATATATCATCATTATTATTTTTACTTTAATTTTTTCTCTTCATTATGTCTTTGACCAGATGTATTTGTTTTTATGTCTGTACTTATTTGTTATTATGTTGGGACTTCTGTAGTATCTTGGATCTCATTTTTATTATTTTTTATTCAAATTCTATTGTATTAGTTCTGAGATGTACTTCTATGAAGAACATATAAGAACCATAACAGTATTTAATCTAAACCTCAGCGCTAGATAATGCGGAGCAGATTAGCTATAGAAGGAGGCTGGAACTTAGTTCTAGGGGGATACAATAGCCCTTACTCAGCAGGTGTGATCGATGTCTTCTTGTCAGAAATCAAGTTGAAAGGCGGCTCAAATGAGCCATTGGCTTCTTCTCAACGGCTTAAGTTAACACGTTTTACTCAATCAAGGGAATGGAACGGTTTTTTCAGGCTATTCATCTCAAGAATATTGGAGTGACGCTCAGATTATACGCGTTTTTAAGAATATTTTTACTCAATTTAATTTTTTTTTTTTTCAAATAACGTCACCTTCTGTTGCCACTCATTTGTTAAAAAGAAGCAACAATAAAAATGAACCAAATCAAAGGAAATATTTCTATCGTAAATTTAGAAAAGGCATTATTTTTGAACTCTTGAATTTTTGGATTCTTAAAATGAAAATGAAAATAAACTTTATTCTGGAACAGTTTGTCTCATGAGAATAAAACAAAGGCGCAATAATAGGAATAATACAAAGCTACGTTACTGTAGTCTGGTTTCATAAATTTTGAGAAAATACATTAATAAATTTAGTATTAAATTAATACAAATATTAAAATTAAAACAGATTTGCAGATATAAAAACATAAAAATGAAAAAAAATAACAGAGACTACTTATACATAGGAGAAAAAGTGGGAGATAAACAATTTAAAAAATGAGAAAGTAATGCTATATAAACATTTATCGAATATAAAATAATAAAAATAACCTCATTACATAAAAAAAAAAAAAAAATCTCAACGTACAATTAGCTGAAATATTATGGGTATATATTATGTATGAGCTGAAGATTATGAAACGAAATAAGTTTAAATCGTTTTTAACCCAATGCATAAGTATCAGATTTAGCTGAATTACTGCAAATTTTAAGAATTATTATGATAAATAATTTCTCTTTTATTAAGCGCCTAAATGGATTGTGAGCAGGTGTTAGAATAGGAGAGTTTTGGATTAGCTTAGGGTAAGAGCATGTCTGATTTTAGGATAGAATGAATTCCAGTGGGTGGCGGACGGGCACTCCTTCTGGAATCTTGCTGTTCTGTGGAAAAGAGTATAAATGATTGAAGAACAGGATCTTGTAGGTTGATAGTGGATGGAGCTCTTGGATTTCAGGAGGTTTTAAATATTGGGCAGAATATTCTAATATATTAGAATACTAATTCATGGCGTCTCACCCAGCCTCTAATAAAATGGTTACCCTTAATTGGTTCAGTGTGAATTTAGCCAAATCTGGACAAACGTTGACCCAGTGACAGTACATCCTTACCGAAGTACTGAACCCTTCATGGATTGCAGTTGTATGGTATTTTTATTTATTTATTTATTTTTTTAATACATGGTTTAAGAGTAGGTACTCTGCTTATAGCTGATCCGTCTCCGGTATTAATACTACATTTAAAACCAATTTCCCTGCTGTTTTGAATGTTTATTATGTTCTAATCTCTATTTACTGTATACCGATGCCTTATCTTTACAAACATTCAAAAATAAAAACCCTTTAAAAGTTATGTTACCTATGTAAGAAAATAAATTCTACGGCCATATAACCTAAATGAAGCCATCGAAAGAAAAAATTAGTGGTGATGACAACTTAGCAGCCTAAAGAAATTTGAAATCAAAATACTCCTTTCAATTTTTATTTTATCATAAAGAAATGTTATTTTATTTTATTATGAAAAAGTAACATCGATTTGATTAATTTTGTAAAAAGTTTATGGTGGACTAAAATTTGCCTGTAAATTCAAAATTACACTATATCACTTATTTTTTCCTCTCTAAGGTGTAAATAAGTTGACTAGTTAATTCCTCGATTGCGTTATTTATTTATCAATATTAAGTATTGCTCAATATTGAATAAATTTACAATTGGCAAGTTTATTAATTAAGAAAGTCAACACACCGGGATCGAAATTTTGTATCACCAGTATGCGAGGTTGAGGTAGATAAAAAGAAAATCCGATACTACCAAGTAATGTGATTTTCTGACTGTTGACTCGCTCAAAGGTGCTAACAAAGTTTTCTTATTTAAAATTTAAATGCATGGATATTTTGTTTGATGGAAAAAAAAACTGGGAATGGTTACAAATTTCCGCTTAACTGATTAGAATAAAAAAGCCAAACGGATGAATAAAATTGAATATCATTGTACTAATTATAAGAAATTTATTTTTAAAAATTAATAAAAGCAAAATGATAGCTTTAGTGAATAAAATGTAATCATACTTTATGTGTGCACGTAAATTCTTCTTTGTTGTATTTGCTTAAGTTCCACACAAAAATCCTGTTAGACTAGTCCTTGATATTTGATTTTAAAACCACGTGACAAAAATGTAGCTAGTTTAAATCCAATTCGATTAAATCAATATGTTTTATTTCCTTTGTAAAGCGATAACTTTGAAAATTAAATTTTGTAATCATTACTTCATTCATTTCATTTCAAAAGTGTCTGTAAAGGAAGTCTATAAATTTTTCAATGACTCTTGAGTGGTATAATTATAGAGATAGTTTATATTATTCACTATCATATCGGATTATTAATTTAACTCAATGTATTTATGTATAATAAATGCTAATTGCTAATACAACAGAAACCTCATGTCTCCTAAATTTTTCGACGGGATATATACATCCTTAAACTATTCCATCCTAACCTGGATCCCCTTCCGAAACATACACGTCACGTCTTCGTTTTCTTGCCTTATCAACCTCCGTTTTAACTATAGCTGTGTGGCATATGCTGGGTGGATGGCGGAACTGGAGAGTAGACTAAGAAGAATTAGGAACTGTCTCATCAGGTTTAGCTTTAGGCTTCCAAAAGACACCCACACATTACAACTGTCCAGAGAGTTAAAATGGCTTTATCCTTCATCTCTTAGAAATAAAGGATCCTCTGATCCTCTGATCCCTCCTACATGTATGATATCCTCAGTTTTCTCGCGCACTGCAAGATCCTGCTTCTCAGACCTGTATACTTTTTCCCATAATGGTGCATCATTTGACCATTCCTTTATTTCCCGTTCAACTTCCTTATGGAATTCACTACCTCATAACATCCCTTCATTGGGGTCACCTGTGGTGTAGTGGTTAGCGTAGCAACCTACTAAACCCAAGATCGCGGGTTCGCAGCCCGGCAGATGACCTAAGGATTTTTTAAAGGGAGTAAAAAATCCTTAGCTATGCCGCCCTTCGGAAGGGACGTAAAATGGGGGTCCCGAGCCTGTGCGATGTTATGTACTCGTTAAAGATTCCTATCCTAATTATACCTGGATAGGCAAAATTTAGGACTCCCACCGTAGCATCGTCCGATTGGCCATAGCAGCATAAAGTGGCGTTAAACGAAATAAACAAACAACATCCCTACATTAAATCCCTTCTTTATCAATACCTCCATTCTCTCCAGAATGACGCTAATTAGCAACACTTCATTCAAAAATTCAATCATTGAATTCAATCTAGCAGTGCATGCAGTAGATGTATATACTTTTTTATTCCATCTTATGATTTTTGGTTTTTTGTTTGCTTTTGTTCGTTAATTGTAAACTTGTAAATATTTCTTCAGATTATTAGTTTTTATAACCAGGCTTACTGTTTTTATTTCTATTCCTTGTTTTAGTTTTAGGGAACATGATAAAAGTTTATTTTCTATTATATTCTAAATAAAAAAATAATAATCTAAATAATAACAAATAATTGCATTATTGTTATTAATATTATATTAAACTACTCATCTAATAAACATTATCTTATCAAAGATTTTTTATGAACATATTCAGAATTATTTCATTTGAAAACAATACAACTCACTTCATGAGAACGTGCTGGAGAATGTTTTGAAGTGTCAGGCACTTTCGTAACCTCTATGGTGCAGGCTCGAATCTGGCCAGTGCCAGCTTATTGTTATTTCATGACAGTCCCAGGGATTATACCTTCTGAAGTAAATAGTCAGAATTGGTAGACAACATATAGGGTTACTCATAATTCGTACACTGTTTAGAATTTTTGAAAAAGTGAAAAAAGTAAACAAAAGGTTTATAGGAGGTTCTTTCATTATTGTTTGAATTAAATATTCCAGTAAAGCATATGAATGAAAATATTGTTTTAATACTGTTAAGAGTCCTGGAAAAACACCAAATTTCGGACTTAATATTGGTAGATTATATTGATTATTTTTACATTAATAGTAGTGTTGATGTAGTACGCCAAGAATCATTTCTTGATTTATGGGAAATCAATAAATAATGTAATTAAAATACACATAAATTATTAATACAAGGCTTTATTTATATATCGTCGTTTGATAGCTACAGTTAGGGACAACAATAAAAAATAAGTTCTAGTTGTATAAACAAAAAAAAAGTGCAAACGAAGATGGGTTAAGTGTTGTTTACTTAATTAAGGAGAAGAAACCGTAAAAATTCCGTCATTAACCATTACATAAAATGTAGCGCAATGTGGAACTCAACGTTTTTATTGTATGCAATAAAAGATTTTATCACCCCTCCCTGGTAGTATTTTTACCCTAATAGAAACCCTTCGTCAGTATAATTTTAAACGGTTCTAATTATTTTAAGTATCAGGAAAAAAAAAATTATCATTATCAAAAAGAAACGCATTTTGTTGTTAGTTGTCACCAAATCTTAGGACGATAATTTGTCATTTAACATACATGTTACTATTATTTCGAGCTTTTTTTTAAGAATTCCACTTGCTGAAGAATAGAGTTTTCAAATTTATTATAATATGCCCTTTAACTGCACAGGCTCCATTTTAATTTGAATGAGAACATGGAGACATCTCAAGTTTATGTGGTGAAACTATTATTGTTTGAAATATTGAATGTTTTCTGTATCAATAATTTTTATTCTAATATTTTCTGAGTTTTAAACGATTTCTTAACCTTAAATACTTGTTCCCTTTATTATATTTTTATATAAATTAGAAAACATACCAAGGAGTGTTTTTTGTATGGCATTTTTATGTACTTGAATAGTCAATAAGTTAAGAATTGGAAAAAATTATACTTTCTTCAACGAAATCTTACATAATGACTTTAAATGGATAATAGATACACGATACATCAAAAATATCGTATTTTACTTTGAAACTAGGGTATTTTCGTATCGTAACGCAGGTTACGATATATCGTTTTCTCTATATTGTAAAAATACGACATACACCTGTATATATTTTTAAAAAAAGGGACAAATCCTTATAAAATTAGTTTGAACAAGAGAATTGTTTTAATGATAGGGTCCAGGGGGCAGTTGGCATGATTGGTTTGATGAATAGAGTTGTGAAAAATGTAATTATAGCTAAAATTTAATTAAATAACTTCTTGGCGACTAATTTCCTGGAATCAGTCAGTTAATTTAATCATGATTAAATCATTAAATTATCTTTTAGTGAGATAATGATTACTTGAAATATTTAATCGTTATTAAAATAAATGATTGATTCCAGGAAATTAATTGCCAAATAGCTATGATTAATTTTTTCCCTACTCTATATATAGCTACTGCCTACCGTTTAGTTGGTTCATTACAAACTACTTAGTTATTCTAAGCATTTAAATTTTTTTTGTTTCAATAAGTTGTGAAATAAATTAGCTAAAGCTATAAAAATAACAGGAATATCGTTGTAGCATGATAGGGATATTTAAAATGGCATTTCATAAACAAAAAAAAAAAAAGTAAAATAAAATTTAATAAATCCTGATATATGAACCGATATATCGTTTATCGATATTAAGAGCTCCAAAAATTGTCGATGTATAATTATATATGAAATATATATAATTATACATACAAAATATATTTTTCTTAAGATAACCATTCCTAATGATGACACTTATTAGTAATAATTATTCATATTGTCTTATAACCTATAACAAACAAATTCTCAGTATTTCATCAAAATCTTTCTAATCATCCATTTTTTCTGGTTCAATCCTTATCCAATATGATACTTCCGAATTGTCTTAAGAGACATCTTCTCCCCTTATGTTTATTATGTTTGAGGCCTATAGGTTCTCGCTCTACCTCCTACTCACTATCAAGCTAGTGACGCGGCGGCTTGAAGCTCTAAGATCTCTAGGAGCCTTATTTTTCCCTTAAAAGGTGGGGGAAGAACGAGTCTAGAGAGCCCTTGGCCTGAGTGTAGATGTGTATGAATGAATTTGATTTTACTCTTCTCATTTAATTATTTATTTTATTTATTTATGATTATTTTATTTTTATTTTTGTATTGCATCTATTTTTATTATTCTTTTTATTTTTACATTATTTTATTTATTTTTATGATTTATTTGATTTGATTTATTTATTTATTTATTTAATTGATTGCCTCTACCCTTCAGGGTCATTGGCAGTCCATCTTCGATTATTAACCTCCTATATTCGTCCATAAAACCTGATAGCCTTTAAGAAATCCAACAGAGACTTCACTGATTTGTTATCATCTTGTAAAATTTCTTGAAGTGTGTTTGAAATTTTAAATCTCTCCCTTATAGATGAAAGCTGTGGACAGTCTACTAGAATGTGTTGTACTGTCCTGGGTTCCTGACAGTTGACGCAGGTAGGGCGCTCCAAACCGCGGAGAAGGTAGCCATGTGAGAATTCACAGTGGCCGATTCCCAGGAGGCACAAAATTATTTCTTCCTTTCTAGACGTCCTACAACTTGTTTGCCACTTAGCGGAGCAGTTCGTCTTTACTTGTAACAATTTAGACCTATTTGTTTTCCAGTTTTCTTCCCAGTTGGCTTGGATCGAGCATCTTACATGCCTCACCCAGTCTTCTTTAGGTGTAAGGTTGATGTTTTTAACAACATCACCGTCACTAATTCTTGCTAACTGGGCTGCAGAATCAGCTCTTTCATTTCCAGAAATGCCACAGTGGGAAGGAACCCAAATAAAAATAATCGTATTGTTTTTCTCTTGAATTTTCCAAATAAGCTCAATAATTTCTAAAATTGTTACGTGTTGAGACTGATAATTTTTTATTGCTAGTAATACACTCATTGAATCCGTGACAATTACTGATTTTTCATGTTCGGCTTCCAGGCAGACTGGAGGTAACTTAAAGAGACTTACTTCGTTTTCTGTCACCACTGCACAACCCACTACAGAATTTTCACATTTTGAAGCGTCAGTATATAAGATTTCATGGTCCTGAAACTTTTCTAATTATTTGATTTTTAATTATTTAATTTTATCTTATAGCGCAACAATTTGTTGCACTTAACTATTGCAGATTGTAAAATATTTTTTAAATAAAAGTACTAAAGTAAAAATATAAAATACATTTTCACGTAAATGCTTAAATACAACATACTATACCATACACACCTTAAATAAACATATTTGTTTATATTCAGTTGGCAACATATCTCTAAAATCGAATGTTATTCCATAATACAACATCATTTTTATATAATTTTATGATATTATATTTATATATTTTTAAACACGATAGATAAATATTTCTACTAATATATTACCCCAAAAATATGATTAAAAAAATCCATAATTCGATTTGTATTGTATTATGTAATCTGTAAGGCAATGTTGGGTTAAGGAGAGGTCGGGGATGAAGAGAGCAGAAAATTAACTTGATTATTGGATTTGCCGCACCATCGGCTTTCGATAAAAGTAGAAGGATTCGGATAATCTTTTACAAATTACAATTTTAACTTAAATCATGCTATAAGTTTGTTATATCAACTGACAATGATTAAAATAGGTTTCAATTATATGATCCGATGTATTATTAGTAGTAATTAATTAAACACAATTTATTTCAGAAGAAAGCTTCCGAAATATTTCCAGAAGATCTTATCGCAACTCTCATTTGATGTTAAAACTAATTAAATTTACTTTTTATTAGTTAAATATTTCCTTAAAAGTATTATTTTATGAATGATTTATCCCACCAAATTGTAATATTCACATTTAATTTTTCGTGACTGCAGTAACGCAGACTCTATACAAGCCATTCGTACATTACAACACAACCTGGACAAAATATATAACTGGTGTAAACTATTGAAATTAAAAATTAACTACAAGTAACAAAATGTTATATTTATATTACAACGTAATATCTGTTATTTTATTTACATAGACAACCAACCGATACCACAGTACCTGGGACTTTTTAAGAGGAGGCCGTCATGGAAGCTACATGCCGGTACGAAAAGTAAATCCCTAAGCTTTTGACTATGACTTCTAGATTCGATGTTAGACCGACGTTCTAAATTATAACTCTGACAGAAATACAACGTATACTTACTTAAACCTACTTTTCGTGACTGAAGAATTCTCATCGTACATAAGGTACTAACATATAACAATAACATTTATCCAAGAACGTAGGAGCTTTTATTCAACAATCAAATATGCATTATTCTGCATTTATATTGAACTAACAAGTTTTTTTAGTATTTTTCTTCCAGCAGTAACCCTGTAGGAAGGGATTTAAATTATTAGACATAGTACATGTGTCGAAAGTTTATATAAAGAACAACAAAAAAAAAATTATGAATAAAAAAAATAAAATAAAGAACAAGAAGCTATACAATATTAAAATTCAATACGACCAAGAAACAAAGTTATTTCATAATCAGAAATACTTAAAAAAAAATAACTAAAAATTAATAGAGAAATCTTAAATGCTGCTTACTTCGTCACAAACAAACTTATCCACAAAGATCTTAATATACCTTACGCTTCTAACTTAGCTCAAACCAGATATCTATCCTTTCATAGCAAACTCCACAAGCATTCAAACCCATTAGTATCACAACTCGCTTCTCATTCCATTCCAGATAACCCTCCGAGTCTGAAAAGAAGATGGCCTCGAGACCTTCTAATATTGTACCTCATTATACAGAATCTCTATGAGAGCTGCTACCAATGGGTAGTTGCTTTAAAAACAAGTGAAGTGTCATTTTTATCATTATCATTGTATTTACTTGATGTATTGAAATATTTTGAAATCTTAAAACATATTGTTTATCAAACATTGACCATCCACCGGCCAATGTCCTGGTTTCTGTACTGTTTTAGTCTGTAGTATAGTTCTGTAGTCACTGAGCAGTCTGCATTCATATATGAGGTGGCATATATTTTGTTCTTAAGTGAAATCACAAGGACATCTTGTCTCTTATTTTAAATCTATAAACGTAGCTGTTCACTGCAGCATGTCCTGTGATTCCTTGTATAATTTAAAAGTCAGTCAATAACAAGTTTGGTTGATACTGAAATATTTTAATTGAAAATATGTATTATAATTTAATGATTGAAATAGCAAAAAAAATAGCCTCCTGGTAAAATAGTTTGTCGGAATAGATGGGAAATACTAAGAGTGGATTCAATCCAATAGATAGTATGTACCCTATTTTGGAATCAATAGCTTCTGTAAACAGAAAGGATTCGCTGAGTTGATAGTAACTGGGGCGGAACGGATTCTAGTGGGAACACACTTGGAGAAAAAGTGCATTTCTCTAGTACCGTATTAACAGAAGATTGTGAGTTCGAATCGAATCCACCAATTTTGGTATTTCAATAGCTTATGCAATTGTTTCTCCCTCCTTTTCCTTCCTGCTAACATTTTTTAACTGTTAACTGTTTAACACAATCAAAAAGTCAAGAGTGAAGAGAAGAACTGAATTTTCCAACATATATTTTTGCTTGTATTAGTCTTTTCTCAAGAGGAATCTTGTTTCTCAATCCGTTACCAATTTGTGGTATTTTGCGTAACATCAATTAATACTGATTTATAAATGCAATTTATTTATTGCACCATTATATAGTTAATAAAGAAATAGGGTTGTAGTGGCTAATAGCTGTCTCTTTGGGCTGCACAAGTATATTAAAAATAAACTCATCTCTCGTACGTCCAAGGTAAGGATCTACATGACCCTCATACGCCCTGTGCTGATGTACGCCTCCGAATGCTGGACCCTCACAAAGAGCGGTGAACTGAGCATGCTGAGATTTGAAAGAAAAGTTCTAAGGAAGAACTCTGGACTTATCCGTGCTAGTGAAATATGGAGACAGCGGACTATTCGGGAACTAGAACAGCAGCTGCTCAACGAGACCGATGTAGTCTGGCTAATCAAGATAGGTAGACTCAGATGAAGAAACTGGAGGAGAAGATCCATGCTAAGCGCCGAGTCGGCAGACCCAAACTAAGATGGCAGGATGGTGTTAGTAACAACGCAAGGTCCATACTTGGAGTGAGAGACTGGAGAGCGGCGGCAAGAAATCGAGACAACTGGCGTAAAATAGAAGAGGCCAGGACCCACTCAAGGGATGTTGTGCCACGTAGATAGATAGATATAGTTAATAAATAATTTAGATAATATTTCATTTTAAAAGCAAGAACCTATAGAACATATGATAATGGATCTACATAATGGTCACAATTTAGAATATAAAACTTATTCTTTACTATTGGCATTTATTTGCACTTATATTACTACGTTCTAAGTTTCCCGTTGCAAGGTCGTCTTAGTGTTATGATCGGTCGGTCTCAAGGTCTTCACCGCCTACTTCGTTCATCCTTCCATCCTCACTTAAGACTGCTCGTGGTCTCTTCTAGCATCCACATCCTCCATCAAAACACTCCTTATTTCACGCTATATACTCCCCTATCCTCCTACTTTTCAGATCCAAGCATTAAGTTTTTTCAACGCGATATGCTCGTTTGAAAACAATCTTTATTCTTTGTTTCCATCGAATATAGAATTTGCCCCTCCCCCCTTCTTTCCCATTAGACAGGAAGAATGCAAGACAGTGAGCCGGTGCGCTACAACCATTTTACGAAAGTTGACCTGAAACGCCTTTCTAAAAACATTTGCAAAACGCTTTTTTTAACACCTCTGCAAATTTTAAAAAAAATTCTGATTTTTTTTTTTCTAAATTAAGATTCCTTCTTGGCTTTTGAGACGCGTCTACTCTACTTACTGCCTTGTGTCGCCTTAATGGCTTTGCCTATGCCTTTTTTTTTCCTAAACGGTGCCACCAGTTCTTAAACTTATACTATATAATATTAATTATTTGCTTGTTTGTTATTATAGACTATGAGCCAAATACATTATACAGTGTTATAATGAATATGGGTAAATACATTATACAGTGGTATAAATAAACTTTTGCTAGCGATACAGATAATATAGATTTTATAAAATACAATATCGGTATTATAGAATATTCGATAATTAGTACATCATTAATTTTTTTCTAACGGAAAAATTAGATTCTGAAGATTTTGTTTTTATTTTTTTGACATTGATGTAGGTTTCGACTGGGGAACTTTTCTTGTGTAATTTTTTGTTTCACTCAAAAATATAACGTTTTGAATCACTTTGCTTTGTTCGTTTTGCTCAGATCGAAAATTTGATGAACGTTTCCTAATCAGAAATATAATGGTGACTGTTCTTTTTTTATATAACATTTGTCGCTAGAACCTACCTTTTAAGAGCTATATTGGTTTAAATGAAATAAGTCAAATTTGCCGATATTATTTAAATGTTGGCACGATATATCATAAATATCAAAATATTTTTTTTTTTTTTTTTTTTTTTTTTTTTTTTTTTTTTTTTTTTTTTTTTTTTGGCACTTTCTAGCTCTGTTCGTGTTGGTGTTGCTCGGATTAAAAATTTGCCATCAGTTTCCTTATTAGATGTATTAGATTATAGATAGGCATATCTATGATCTATAATTTTTCCCTGTCAGGCAGAAGTTGAGTTTTTTTTGTTTGTTTTTTCCCTCAAAAAAATATAAAATTATAAACAATTAGATACTCAGTAAATACAGGCTTAATGGAAACAACTGTGAAATCAGGTTTTTGTTGCTTAGTTTTTTTTTGTTTTTTTTATGTTTAACTTTTTATTAGAATAATTACAAGCTGCCTCACTCAAGGGCAATAAGTAATATTGATGACAGAGACTCATTCACAATATGTACAATGACAAGAAAATTAAAATAAACAGCCTTTAAAAATACAAGACATAAAATAAAAAATATATATACAAGAAATAAAATAAAATATACAAGAGATAAAAATAGAATAAAATAAATGATAATATAAAATAGGTGATGATTTTTGGAACTAATAAATAAAAAAAAAATTAAAATTAAGAAGAAAAGAAACAATCATAACTACATTTTTACTCTATATACAAATTTACAATCATTCCAGGGAACACCCCGATCCAAGCTCGCCCCCCTTAAGGAGGGGAAGCCGGGAACAGAGAGTTCCCAGGCGCTGTTCTATCACCTGCGTCACTAGTAAAATCCAGTGGAGGCTGAGGGAGAGCGCTATGATACAGTCACACAGGACTTGAGTAGAGAAGCTGGCCATTGACAGAACTCCAATATTAAATATATACAATAGGTCTAGAGCCATTGCCTTTTTAATCTGTGAGGTGGGTTATGAGGATGTGTTGAATTGGATAATGAATGAGCCAGAGGGTTGGGATTGTTGGAAAGATTTTGATGGAATTTGGAGAATTTAACGGGTATAAGGTCAAGGACGAAAGGTATATTCAGATCATTATGAAGGGTTTTGTTGGAGACATAATATGGAGCATTTACGATAGTTCGAAGGACTTTGGGTTGAAAGGATTGAATGCGTTTGATATTCGATTGTTTTGCTGTCCCCCACAGTTCAAGTCCATAGGTCCAAATAGGTTTAATGATGGTTTTGTATATGAGGAGTTTGTTTTCAGTGGAGAGCTGGGATGTCCTATTTAGTAGTCTGTAGAATTGGCTGAAGCGTCTGTTAAGTTCTTGCCTTTTACGTCTAGTGTGAGGGTTCCAAGTAAGTCTTTTGTCTAAGTAGAAGCCAAGATACCGTACTGTGTCACATATGGATTATGGAATATTATTGATATAAACAGGAGGGTAGGGTGTGCGGCGGAGGGTAAACGTTACGTGGGTACATTTCGATTCATTAACTTTGATCCTCCAGCTGTTACACCAGTCTTCAATCAATGATAAGTGGGTATGGAGATTATAGGAAGCTATTAAGGGATCTGGATGGGAGTTGCTTAGTAATTATGAAATTGAGCATGTTTATTTAGATCAATAAATATATATATTTATGTAAAAGTTTTATCTAAAAACTACTTCATTCATTCATTTTATTATTAAAACTTTGAGAATAAAAGAGTTTATAGTTTTATTTTCATCTATGTTTTATTCGCACCCGTAAATATCAAACCGAGAATAGCACTGGACTGAAAATACAGTAAATGGTAGAAGGAGAACATATTCTAAAAGGTGTAACAATTGCTAGCGACACTTACTTCTTTGAGTGCACTATATTTTTCCTTATTGCAGATCCTTTTATCCAGCTCTTATTGGATTATTTCGTGCTGTGCGAACTTGAAAAGCATTTTAATATGAGAGGTGGGCTTATTGATTATTGGTAAATATGAAAAGAAATTTCAGAGGTGGAACAGTCTGAAAAACATGAAAATGTTATTTTCGATATATAATAAATCCTAAAAAATATTAAATAGCATACCAACGTTAATGACCTTAAGAGTAATGACCATCATTAGGGCTACAGAAAGAAATATGCAAGATTAAGATTAGGTACTGAAGGCCATTTGAAAAATAAAATACAAGTTACCTAATATAAAACAGAGAATTTTAAAAATATGTGGTAATTCAAAATTCAAAATAATAATCTATTAAATATAAGCTTAATTTTTTATAGGAATTAATGAAAATGAATGGTAATTATGGTGAGATTAGAAAACAAAAGATGTAGTTATATTCGACAATAATGATGCAAACGACTTAAACAGAAATAAAAGTGAATAATTTTTAAAAATTGGCTATATCTAGTTTCTTATTTTGATGTCTTCTCACTCATTTTTTTCTTTTCTTTCGGCTACTAATTTTACAGAATATAATATTCACTATTTACAACTCGTTAACTAAAGTTTTAGACTCGAAGACCACAGAAGTATTAAAATTGAACTTATTTATGCATGAAGATTAAATTTATTGCAACATGAATATTGAAGGTGTTTTATAGTCACAAGGGGGAGACTACCTTTGTGTTCTAGGAGGTGTCATAGACTGTAATCATATTGGAGCTAGATGTGATTAACTAAATGATAGATGATAGTTTGCTCGTACAGGTGGTAGCTAGCTGGTAACTACACCCACTTAATTCAGTTACATATAGGGGTATCGATTCCTCTCTGTGAGCAAGGATCTGGTAGAGGAGTTCAATTCTGTTTTAATAACGAATTGTTGAATTTATTCACTATAGTATTTATTTATTAAATAATTTGTAATTAATTATTACCTTTTATTATCATTAAACCTCTTCTTTTCTCTCTCTCTCTCTCTCTCTCTCTCTCTCTCTCTCTCTCTCTCTCTCTCTCTCTCTCTCTCTCTCTCTCTCTCTCTCTCTCTCTCTCTCTCTCTCTCTCTCTCTCTCTCTCTCTCTCTCTCTCTCTCTCTCTCTCTCTCTCTCTCTCTCTCTCTCTCTCTCTCTCTCTCTCTCTCTCTCTCTCTCTCTCTCTCTCTCTCTCTCTCTCCTCTCTCTCTCTCTCTCTCTCTCTCTCTCTCTCCTCTCTCTCTCTCTCTCTCTCTCTCTCTCTCTCTCTCTCTCTCTCTCTCTCTCTCTCTCTCTCTCTCTCTCTCTCTCTCTCTCTCATTCTCCCACCATGTTTCTCTTTCTTTCTCTCCCACTATCTCGCAACATAATACTTTAACGCGATTCCGGCCTAATTTCTTCCTGTCACAACCTTTGACCAAGTAACTCTACATGCTTGCCACAATATTGAAACCTTCATGGTTTGTAAAGGACATATTTAGTTGTTTTTTTTATTGTTTTTTTTTTTTTTACCACATTAATTTTAAAGCGAAATACTATCCAAATAAAAGTACTATATATTTTTTACGATTGCTAGGAGGCCCACTGAAGTGTTCTTTAAGAATTTTAATACCCGTTTTAACAGTCGCGCTGCTATTATACTAATTAATTATTTCTCCATCCAAGAAACATTCGATAGGTTTTTCTTCTTTTTTTTGAGATATTTCTTTCTCTTGTTTCTATAACCTCTTTTATATTAATTGTTTTATTGTAAAGAACATGTTTATGTAAAAATACTATATTTGTTTGCCGAAACGTTCGGCAAACAAATATAATATTTTTAAAAAAAAAATTATACATAAAAAAAAATGTATGTGTCAAAAAATAACAATGAGATAAGCTTATGACCAATAGATAATTAAAATATGATAAAAATGAAATAGATATAGAAAAAAAAATACCCTAAAGAACAGATAAAAATACAAAGAAGCAATGTAAGGATAAGGGCAAGATATGAATGATAAAGAAAAAATATATTCAAATATTAATAAAATAAAATAACATTAAAAGTTATGATATGTATACGGTAGTAAATAAAAATATAGTATCTGAAAAAATAGATGAGGAATGTAAAGAAAAATATGGAAATATGGCAATGAAGGAGAGGAATATACACTAATCGAAAAAAGTGATAAAAGAAATGAAAGGGATGGAGTAACGAAGAGAAAGCAAAATAAAAGAGAACAGGTAATATGAAAAGAAAAAAATGGCTCAGAAAAACATACCCACTGAACCACACAGTAGAGGAGACGAACGATGACTGATGTAAAAAATTTATTATAGTTAGGCAGTTAAAGGCACGGTAAACATGAATAATGACTAGACAAATAAAACAATGAAAACGTGACAATAAAAAAAATAAAAAAAAAAAAAAAAAAAAAAAAAAAAAAAAAAAAAAAAAAAAAAAACGATTTCATATGATAATAAGCATTATAGTTAAAAAAAAACTAACTATTTTCAGCAGTCAGACCTTTTAATTTTTTGAGTTGAAGGTTCGAAGCTAATTTCCCTTTAATATTCATGATTTCTTTGCATTTTTAACACATTTTCTCCAAAATCAACCAACAATTTTTGTTTTTTTTGTCAAATATCAGAGTAGGAATGAGCAAATGTTTACTTAAGAATCCTATCATGCACAAAATGTAATGATCTAAAAATTTTAGTACATAACGTGTTTTGATTGAACTATCAATTTCTGCGTTATAGACCCTTAAACACGACCAAAACTAACCTTTTAAAGTTGGCAAAATTCTTCGATGTTTGACAATCGATTGTGGCTAAACAAGTAAATCAAATTCAGTTTATGGGATGGCTTTAGATGCAAAATTTAATAATCTTTAATTAAACATTTTTTGATTGAAAACATTTTTCTATATATTTTTTCCCAAAATCTGAAAAAAGTTCAAAAAGTTAGGGTTTTTTTGTCCCCCAAACAATTTCCCCTTATCAAATTTAGTTTCAGTTTTGATATTTTATTCTCAGGACCTATCTGGGCCATACAAACACCTAAAACCTACTACTCTACCTTTTGCAAGGCAGACCCCCATCTCGGGAGAAATTTAACTAGACTAATTGAGAATTTTAAAACGAATTTGTGCAATTATTGTGTTGTCATTGGATCTTGATACGTGTGCCAATTTTCAAGTTAATCAGATTACAGGAAATCGGTGAAAATTACGATGAAAGATTCCTTTAAATACAGGTGAAGTTAATAAAAGCGTATTAAAAAATAAAACCAAGAAATACAAATATAATAAAAGAGGTAAATACAATGCCATCATGAAGGCAGGTCTAAAAGTAGGCACAAGATAATAGTATTTTCACTTGCACATGTTTCTTTTTGACTGGATCCCTGATCATCTTCTTTATTCATACATATCGGTCATCTATATTTTTCTCATTATCTTATATGTTTAAAATGCTATCCTTTATCACCACTGCCTTCTACAGAAGTCGATGACCGGGGCAGCCCGAAGAACCAGACTCAGAGACCCGATCGGTAACTGACCCTCGGCAAGGAAGTCTCTAATGAGCGTTCGATAGCTCCATTACTGGCCGCCTAACCCCGCCTCAGCTGCCCTGCTTCCCGTCACATCCCCTTTAGATCCTGATATTCAGCCAGGGGATAATGTTCCAGGATAGAATTTCGGCTAAATACTTTGACGATTAGAGGTTTGATTACATCCTCTAATCAGAAGTATAATGATTTAACTAACTATCCATTTTCTTTAGTATGTTAAAACCATAAAAAATATAGTAATACTTCAAATCCTGACTTGTTCTATTGTCCAATTTTGTAATGCTTAAATACAATGAGTTGAAAGACAGGCTCGATTGCTCTAAGAATAATCAATATTTTGTTAAAATAGAAATAATTATAAACTTGTTGTGCATGAAAACTATCAAAACTCTTACGACTTACGTTGAAACTGCTCAATTGTGGTTTTAGTTGCCAAACTTATATTAATCAAAATAAATGTTGTCAGTATAAACAGTAAGTAATTCGTTTACTTCAATTGGGTGATCACTGATTTTTCTTGACTTTACTCCTTTTCACGATTTTTGGAAAAGGAGATACTTATTTTAGTTTTGAATCAGGATAATTCAAATCTATATTAGTGTTCAGTATTCCTTATATTGTCTTACAAATAAACTCCCCGTCAAATGTATCGCAACACTTTGAAATATTTGAATTTCACTAAAAACCTCTGTTTTTTAATAAGAAAGAGTGGTTCTGAAGTCTATAATAAACATTCCTAAATTGACCATTAAAAATTTTTATTAAAATAAATTACAGCATTAGTTCCAATAAACAAAGAAGTTAGAAAACTTAATTTTTGAATTTATATCTAATAAAACATATTGCCCCCTCAGGCTTGAATGGCTGCTCCCACTAGTCTTGGTATACTTTTAGATTGTGAAACGAATGATAAAAATGGACTGAAGGAAATTAGAAAAAAATAATTTAAAATGCCATAGTTTGTTATTAACACGGAAAAACATTGATGTGTCTAATCCTTTATGTCTCAGGTTTAATAAATAATATTAATATGAATATTATAAATATAATATAAAGCAATAATAATATAAAGCAAGGCTATCATCCTTATCGGTTCAAAACCTACCCTTAATTCCCTCCCATTCCCTCAAAAATTCCCTCCCATATCAGGGACCATTACTTTACCTCAGGCCTCATACATTATACTTTTCTAAAATGAAAAGAAATTTTCTTTTGTTCGCTATATCTATTATCTAAGCTCGTCAAAACAATAAGAATGTATTCTGAGTTAAATAAGGCGTTTAAAAAGAGAAAAAAAAAACATCAATAACAAGGGAATAATCTTTATATATGAAATATATTTGAAAAAAAATAGTTTTACAATAGTGTAAGTTGTAAATATAACGTCAGCTAATAAGTGGTACCTCGGTTGTGCACTTTCTGGTAACTGGCGCTTACTAGGAATCACTTCTTAGCCTACGATTAATAATTAAGAATTGCAAAATTAAAGGCGCAAAAAGTATTGGAACATACAATTTTTTTTTATTACAATGTCTTTGTTAGTAATTAGTTGGTCCCTCATTCTCCTCTAGAACCGAATGCGGTCTCTTATTTATAGAAACCACGATGTTATAAGTCTCCCCTTCATCTTGGATTATATTACCATACAAGTGACCTTTGAAACTTCTTTAGCAATGATTTATCTTTTCAAATTGTGCCAAAGATGTTTGATGAGGTTGAGGTCTGGACTTAAGTGTGAGGTCTGGATCCATTTGTGTGTGTTATGTAGCAACAACATCTTATATTTCAAAGTAAATTTAGGTTCGTTGTCTGGAGTTTTCTAAAAGCCAGATTGCAGTGAAAACTATCATTTGAAATCAGAAATATAGATTTATTTGAAATACATGATCTGTGTTCGTTTTAGATTTAAAAGAAGAATGATGAATAAGACATTCAATTGTAAAGATAAAGTGTTAGTTGGTCGAAATGTTTTATTAGGAAACAATATATGTACATATTTCTCCTTATATGTTTAATTTATTTATGGTTTGATAAAGAAAAACATTGATAATTAAATTTGAAAAACAATGACACTGTGTTTGTATGGACGGATTGATATGGTGTTGAGCATTCGTCTTGTGCGACTGACAGTTCTAACTAAGGTGCCAAGCCAAAGCCAGATTACTCATCGGCAATACAAGGGATTTGTCGCAGTTTGTCGGCTTTGGAGCTTGAGGAAGACGGATCAACACTAGAAATGGTGATGGATTTGTTTTTTGTTTTTTTTCTAAACCATACAATATTTATTTTTAAATTAAATTGATCCAGACCTTTTTTTTGGTGTCTTTAGATACGCAATTATAAATTGATGGTAGATAAATAAAATCGAATTTTGAGAACGTCAAGTGGATTTACCTTTTCTTTAGTTTACTAATTTTTTCCAATACTCTTGTAGAAACATTTTTTTTTTTTTCTAAATTTATTTATACACGCATTTCCAGTAATAACATCATTTTTCCAGAAGGGTTCAAAATCTAATTATATAATATTCAAAAAGGCTGTTTTTTTTTTTTTTTAGAAAAATGGAAAATTGATAAAATATGTTACTTCTTTTAATGAAGTTTTGATTTCTAGCTCCTCAACAACTTTTTGATTTTTATGACATATCGTAAAGACGTTTGCTTTATGCTTGCTAACAATATCCTAGCTTTATATATGTTCCAAATGTTTATATATGGATGCTCACTGTCACTTAAGAACCCTTTTTTTTTCTAATTTCTAATGGAATTCTTTACTTGAATTCTACTCACTAGCATTTTTTTGTATATGTTATATGTAGGTCACTTGAGGTATGCATGATGTTATAGAAGGATCTATATTACTATAAAAGAAATTTTTGTTTCAATAAGAAATTCAATATAAGTGTCAAATAATTCATCAATCCTAATTGTAATTGGACCTTCTATGCTAAATGCCTGTATTATTATTACATTAGTAGTACATACTTTTTTTTTATTAAAAAAATAAATTAATTTAAAAAAAAAAAATATACATTGAGTTTTGGTATTGCTAATACAATGTCTTCATTCTTGTTATTGTGACTGTTACGTGATATACTACGTTTATGAATTTAATTCATATTAAGAGGAATCGGAAATAATTTGTCTCGTTTCTGTGAGGTTCACCTCAATAAATAAAAATAAAAAGTGTATAATAAATTGTTGCCAACATCTTAAAACCTCTAGGTTTTTGAATATTGGCTAGTTAACTTTATTTAAAGTATTTATTTATTTAAAGTATTAAAAAAACTATTTTTTTAAAAGATTATTTCCTTTTGTGGTTCGTCCCTTTAACTAGTTTTCTAATTTTAGAAATATTGGAGGCCCTTCCATGTCTTAGTAGAATTCTAAACGGTGTTAATTTTGCCGGCCGAATCACATTTATGAAAATGAAAAATTTGAGATGTAACGATAGATTTATTAGTAAATAATGGAACTTAGTTCCTTTCCACTATGAAAGTTCAATGTTTTCAGTTTTTTAGCATTAATCTCATTTTAAAGTTTTAAGTTTTTTTTTTTTAATTTAAACCGGTGTTTGAAGCTTCTATGGTCTTCGAAAAGAATAAATCGTTTCAATGACTTCTGCAGTGCAAACAGAATATATCGAACTTGGCGACATAATATTCATTTTCATCGGTTAACTTAAATATTTTGTCTTATATCTCAATTTCTTTGGATTAGCATAAACATTGTAGAATGCAGCATATGTGATATAAATAATTTGTCCTTATAAAGCATTATCCTAGAAGTGCATTCGTTTTATAGGTGTTGTCAGTAAACTTACTAAGTTCATGTTTGTATCAAACGAGTGATTAATGGAAAACTGAACATGGGCCAGGTCTTATCTATTCTGGCACCATTCACTGCAGTCTCTCGAGTTGACAGATAGTCATAGATCATTTTTAAAACGTTCATCATGGGCAGACCGTCCAACATCGGATATAATAAAATCCATCAGGGTCTTGAGCCGTAGGAAGAACATTGCTCTTTGTCGTCTCTTATGAAACTGCCTCACCTGGTGATGGATTACTCCCCTCTTGGAGCCAGTCGCTAACATGGGCGAGGTGTGCCCCTTTAAGACTTATGGATTCTTAAGAGGATTTGTGGAGCGGTAAATCCTCAGAATGAGTGAGACTATTAACCATATAGCGCTAATGGGCTGTAAAGATTTTATGGAAGCGATCAGTAGATTTATTACAACCATGATATTTTATTTGTACTAATTATTAGAAAGAAGAGGCCAGGGCCAAATAAATGTTGTAAATCCAATGAGATAGATATATTTATATATAACTATAAGAGCTCATTCGGGTTCTTCAATGAATAATAAAAGCCATGTTTACTGTGTGTTAAGAACTTCCAAGTTGTTTACTTTGGAAATATGTATAAGAGACCAAGATGAAATCCTGTTCGTACTTTGGGAAGCAATTCAAATTTTATTTTAACGTCATTGTAGTAATAAAAACTGCAATTATAAGACTATAATAACTGTTGCAATATGTACTTACTGACAATTGTTTGTCGGGTCATATGAAATGACGTTCTTACTGATGTTCTCTGCTTGCTCAAGTAAATGTATCCTAATGTGTGTAACCCATCTCATGTTGCTTCTAATCAACAGCTTGATCCCTTGCAACCCATCAGCCTATTCTCTTTCCTCCGATTTCCTTCCAGATCTATGGATTATTGGTTTTAGTTTTTATTAAAACAAGAAAACCTCAAACAATATCAATTAATATGTGTTTATTTAAAATTAAAACTAAATACAATAGTTTTTATTTATTTTAGTTAGTATTGCAACTCTCTTGTTTGAGAATATCATCGTAATGTTGAAAATGTGGGGGATAATAGATCTTAAAACATTAAAAAATCAGTATGCGGATGGTCTATTTGTACGCACTACTAAAGTTTCTATATGCCTGGTCTTATGGGTTGTTAGGTTTCGATAAAAGTTGCGCAGAAGTTCCATTAAAAATAAACCATTGTTAATTGGGCTTAATGTTTTTATACAGTTTAACAACCGTCGTATATAGGACAGAATGTACCGTACAGTTTACATATCTTACCTAGCCAAGATAATTGATATTTCCTACACGAAAACAATAGAACCAAAACTGAGGGGATTATAAATACTAAGGTTCAGTAGATTCTCGATTCCATCGAGAAAAATGATCAGGATCGAGAGTGGATGATATAAAGTCAATTCCTAGGAATCGATTAATACTATTAATACCTAATTATTTAAATATTATAAATTCCTCTTCCTAATGAATGAAAATTAAAAAAAAACAAAACTGTTACCAACTATACTTATGATCTTAATCAACAGAATAGTTTTTATGAAGTAAATCAATATTATTTATTATTATTATTTTTTTAAAAATCAATCATTACTACTGCATGCTAAACGTCAATCTGTTAAAGATATTTAGTTATTGAAAAATTAGGAATTAATATAAAAAATTCAAATTACGAAAGTTAACACACTGACAATCTTTTTGTTTGAAAATCCTCTTGTCACTGTAAGAGGATTTTCGCTGGAGAATGGAGTTTTTTTAAATCATAATTTTATGTTGTTTTTTTTTGTATTAATTTAGTTTTAATCTGAGTTGTATTGAGAATCCAAAATAGATTTTTTTTGTACCGGTATTGGTATCGGGAATTAAAAAATGTTGGTACCGGCGCATCACTAATCGATTTAGTAAAATCTCGATAATCTGGCCCTTTAGCTAGATTACATGCACAAATGACTATGTGAAAGAAATCACAGTTACCCTGAAGATAGAGCAAGGTTCTCCGAAACATGTCGAAGATAATTAAAGATTAATAGGAGTTATGCCTTTAAAATAAATAAAAATTAAATCTCCTTCAATAAAACAGTTAATTGCAAATTGTAAGAATCGGACGATATTCTATAAATCCCTAAAACCTCCAAGCAGACACTTGGTTAGAAAAAGTTTTCTGCCCACCGATAACTTTTTTCCGCATATATGTTAATGTGATAATAAGTTAAGTTTATACATTTAATTATATATATCAAATTTTTTATGTTACTATAAATCGTGCTCATAAACGCATTTGAACCTTATGACGCACCCATTGTTTTTTAGATGTTATATACAAGTTTTTCTTCTAAATAATTTTTTTAATATTTGTTATTTTTATAACAGTTTATTACTTTACAGAAGAATGAAAATGCAATGATTGTCATTTTATTCACCATTGTTGAAAATCCGGTAACCCTATGGTTCCATGTTTGTTGGATATGCGATACTGTGCTGTATACGTTTTATTACATTTTGTAGATTTCAAATAATATAATTTATTTCTAACACTTTAAGTAAAACTCTGAGGACTTTAGTAAAATATACTCGGCATCTTAAAATTACGCATTTTACAGTTGAATAAATGTGGCCGTTTATTAATCATTAATCGTGATTGATGAATGTATTATTTATAAGCAACTTACTAATATCTGACAATAATATTGATAATCTTTATAGAGTTTTAATGAAAATTTATTCATGCACAACATTAAAGCGGGGAAAGAATTAGCTAGCGGTCACGTGAGCTATGCAAAGCCCCCGTGGAATGTAATTTAAGCCAAGCAATAAGGGAAATTCTTTTATTGAACATTCTAAAGGTTTTGATTTATGTGAAAGATATAAGAGAGGCAATTCAATGCCTTAGCGATCCTTTGTCCAACTTCTCTTCTGGTAATCGATATCTTCTATAACAAATTGGTAGAAGGGGTGGCTGTTCATCAATCAGAACAGCATAAGCCCTCAAGGGTTCGCTGGCAGCTAACTTATTAATTATTTTAAATCATTACATACCGGTGAACCTCTAGGTATCAACATTTGGATTTTTTGCTGGAACCTTAAATTTTTAGTAAACAATTTATAACAAATAGTATTTTTATATACTGAACAAAAAGTACAAGTACAATATATTCAAAGAAAATTATTACAATTACATATAAATAACATGTAAAGAACTACTAACTAGCAGCACCTCTGTAAAAGTTCAACAGTAGAAGGGCTCTTGGCCAATTTCTTTCGAGATGCCTCGGAGAATTATCGGAAACTTGGTGTAAGGCAAGTTGGGAGACTGGTGGATTCGAGTGTTTATGGAGTGACAGGTATCTGGTTTGGACCAAATCAGCAACATATGGAACATTAAGATCTTTATGAATAAGTTAGTTTGTGACATAATAAAGAGCATTGAGGATTTTTCTAGGGATTGTAAGGATTGAGTACAAGGAGGTTTGGAAGGTTTAGTGGAGCCCAAAAGCTCAACTCCGTATGTCCAAATGGGTCTAGTTACTGTAATGTAAATAAATCTTTTGTAATTTATTGGGAGCTTTTTACTGTCTTACCCAATATAACATTCATCCAGTCATTCAACAGAGCTCTTTAGTTATCTTTTTTTTTTGGAGAGAAACATCAACTACAGAAACTTTGCAATCACTCGTAAAAATCTTGAAAGGGTTTTGAAAACAATCCATGGCCCAACATAACAAAATACAGATGGATGAAGAAGAAAATCAGCCGAAGAAATTTTTAAAATTAAAGTAAAGACTAAGGATAAAGCGTTTGAAAATTAAGACATTGAAATTAGAAAGAAAAGATTAAATTTTTGGGAACATTGTTGGGATTTAAATTGACTTTCTAGAACACTTTTTGATCAATTTCGAAAATATAATAATAAAGCTTAGATTTATGTCACACAGCTAAAATAAGATTTAAATTAGGAAAATATAGAAACAAAAGAGTCTCAAGATAAGAACAAATTCAGTGAAAAAAAATCATGAAATAGAGACTCTGGTTAATACAAAAAAGATAACAGGGCTGAAAAGAAAAACAGAAAACACTGTATAATAACAGGATGAAGGCATTCTGGAAGAAAAAGGAAAATCTGAATAAATAAAATGATATTTTGTAACCCTGTTAAAAAAAAAAGAAAGTAATATTAAATAAATGAGAACAATCCATAAAAAAATAAATTCAGGCTAAAGAACCACAACCAATTTCCCCACCCCACAAGGTGTGGGGTTAGCAGGATTCCAAGAGATAGCAGCGCTTCTTTCTTTCCGTGTCTTTATAATGTATAATCTATATACTTAGAGGCATACTGTTTTTTTCTGTCACAATATTTAATATCTAATTTAGCAAACTTCTAATATAAAAAGCCACTTACGATGAGTAGTTTCTTTTCTCTAAATGTGCGATTTTTTGAGGTACTGTTATCAAAGTACATCATAGCTCAAGTAAGTACCATAATGAACTGAATTTAACTTTAAATTGCCCTTTAAAAAAAAAAAAAAAAAAAAAAAAAAAAAAAAAAAAAAAAAAAAAAAAAAAAAAAAAAAAAAAAAAAAAAAAAAAAAAAAAAAAAAAAAAATATATATATATATATATATATATATATCTCAAATTATTTATTTTAGTTTTATTCCTCACTTCCAAGTAAATATATTGACAACGATCACAACATGTCAAAACTTAAAAAGAACTACTCATCAGTAGCACTTTATAAAAAATTCTACACTAGAAGGTCTCTAGGCCATCTTCGTTCCAGACGCCTCGGAGGATTGTCAGGAATGGAGTGGGAAGCAAGTTAAGAAACTAACAGATTTGAGTGGTTCTGGAGCTTACTACGAAAGGATAGGTATCTGGTGTGGGCTAAATCAGCAACATAAGGAGCATTAAGATCTTTATAGATAAGTTTATTGGTGACAAAGTAAGGAGCATTGAGGATTTTTCGAAGGATTTTGGATTGTAAGGTATGAATACGAGATGAATTGGATGGTTTAGTGGTTGTTTGTATATATACGTATATATATATATATATATATATCTGTGTGTTTATATTATTAACTAATTATACTCTGTCTGTCTGTCTCTCTCTCTCTCTCTCTCTCTCTCTCTCTCTCTCTCTCTCTCTCTCTCTCTCTCTCTCTCTCTCTCTCTCTCTCTCTCTCTCTCTCTCTCTCTCTCTCTCTCTCTCTCTCTCTCTCTCTCTCTCTCTCTCTCTCTCTCTCTCTCTCTCTCTCTCTCTCTCTCTCTCTCTCTCTCTCTCTCTCTCTCTCTCTCTCTCTCTCTCTCTCTTTTCATCTCTTTCTTTTTTTTTTATTTAAATTTTTATTTGTATTTTCCCCAGAATATATGAGAGAAAACCGTTTTGTTTTTTTTATCCTTTGTAACTTGGGTGCAAGGCTCTCATCTCCAGCCAGGGACATGGTTCATTGTCATGATCAAAGTGAACCTAATTCGTTCGTTTCTATGTTGCTTTAGCTTTGTTATATTGTCACATAGAAGGATTCTGGTTTCCTTTCTGTATAATCATATTATTCCTTTTCAATCTAGGGTATGTTGTCAGTGAGCTAAGTGATTAAAGTGCAAGTCTATGGGCTAGAGATTAATACGGTCTTGCCAGAGGATGTTTTAATTTGTTTGATGTCCTGTTTCTAAAACAGTCCTCATATCCTGTGCTGACTTAGTGATCCACTTACTACATCCCGTACTCTCTACTCGCAGATTAATTTCTTAGAAGAATGGTAAAAGAATAATTAATTTCAGTTATTAAACATTTTTACTTTCCATTTATATATATTCTACTCTCCCACATTCATAATTATCATACCGCTACTGCCAAATGGCTAGAATTTTAAATCGAAACTATGTGTACATGAGTGTATTAAATCTTAATATATAAACTGTTTGTCAATTTAAACCAATTCAGCATTTACTTATATATGTCGCTATAACAGATATATTTGGGCTTCACGAGATTTAAAGAAATCATCGAATTCTTCCATAGCCTAATTTAACATCCTCAATGTCAGTTATTATCACAGATTCTATGTCGTTGATTAGGTCAAAAACCTAAAAATACATAGTTTTCTATGTAGACTGTAAACTTCACTTAAATTCTTCATCACGCAATATTTACTTCTTTGATGATTTCACGAGATATTTGAAACGAAAATAGCTCTATGGTTTGGGAAATAGATATGACTCATATGAGTTCTGCTGATTACTAGTTTCTTGTATTAATTTTATGCCACACATTTATTTAAAGATCATTCACTATATGTGTAGGATACATAATTTTAAATTTAATTAAATAATATAAATAAATAAAAAGTTCAATTGTTCAATACCAAACAAGACAATTTTCTTAAAAATTATTTTGATAATTCATTGATGTTTGGTTTTGACTGGTCTTGGAATGTGAAATTTAAAAGATGATTTTCCAAAGGTTAGAAAACACATTTTAAATCCTGTCTAAGTATTTCTTTCGTGAATCAATATATTATATCGTGAGGGACTGTTCATTATTGTAAAATACTGACTTAAAAAATATTATTCATTTATTAATTTTTGTTTTCATAAAATCATTTTCATAAAAATTATGATTAAGGCATTTTGCCCAAATACCTGTGAATTAATATAACGTATAGCTGGCTTTATGTATAATATACACTGACTGGCTGAAGAATTTTCGGGGCTCAAAAATTTTATTTTGTTTCAAGCTCTAAATGTCCCTATGTACTTTAAGTAGGGCATAGGAAAAGTATAAGGAGTATTAAAAATATTAAATTAATAAAATCAAGCAGTGTTTTACAAATACTACCAAGCAATGTTGATTTTTTGGAAATTTGAAATTAATAAGGTATGTATCCACCCCTTGCATTCGATGGGGTATCGGTCTAATGAGATTTTGTATAACGTCTTGAGAGATATGCCTTATATAATAGCAAAATTGCAATGAATCGTGTTCAATTAAAATTTCGTAAATTTAATTTTTTTAAAAATAATGCATGCTTTTATTTAATTAATATTTTTGATAATCTTAATACGTTCTCTTTGGCCTAATTAAAGTATATGTGAACGTAAACACCTAAAAGAAATTAAACTTTTACTCGAGAAAATTAAATAAATCAATTGGCTGGAATTCGAATTTTCAGTGCCACATAATTGGATTTTTTTTTGGGGGGGGGGTGGAAAAACCTCTCGGGCTAAAAATATGTATATGATTTATCACTTACTTCTTAAAACCTCAATGTGAATGGTAATGGTTGTTGGAACCTATCTCCAAAATTATTTCAATAATGTTTCTATACTGATTTTTATAGCTTCTAGAAAATACGACCCACTCTGGATCACTTCCAGTCAACATCAAACGACCTAATGTTAACCTCAGCAACTTCAAAACGTCAGCCTGTCTCCCAAAATACTTGCTTCACGTCCTTTGAGAACATTATCTTAACTCTCTCTTTGTTCGGATGGCTGCTTATTTATGTTTATATCCTTCATATAAATTTTATATTTTAGCTGTATCAATTACGTATTATAATGTTCAGGAGACCTTGGCCACAAAATCGGTTATGTGTCTTTGTCATTTTTTGAAGCGATAAAAGAAAATACTGGGTTGTAGATTACTTAGATCACGTTTAAACACAAAAAAAAAATTATGACTAAAAATTTAATCTTGGTTCGTTAGTAGTAATAATATTTTCCATGTAATTAGGTTTGGTTAGGAAGCCTTAGCACAAGGCTAGCATAAATCAAAGACATGATTATTAATTATAAAAAAATTAATATTTTCATTCGTATGAACAATAAAGACCTAAATTAAACATAGATAGACTTTTCGTTAATATCTCGAAACCATCCTTTTATTTTTCCTGTGGAACAGCAATACATTTTTGTTTTGAAAACAGTATCCATTTTTGGTGGTTAATTGTTTTTCATTTCAGAAAATTACAGGAGCTGTGTGTAAAAAAAACTTCACGAAAGAGTTATACATTTTTTATGTAAGTAGAAAATACCACCAAAACATAATCAAACACTTACTTATGGATACATTCATCAGTACTTCAAAAAAATAAAACTAGATAGATAGATAAACAGATATTTTATTTGTCTTCAGGGGCTTCCCCATACAAATAGGGCCTAGCTTGGCAATCAATTACAATTTATGTACATATAATTAAAAATAAAAAATAAATACACAAAAAAAAATTGTTAAAAAAATTAACAATAAAATAAAATTATAAAAAATATAATATTATTTATAACAGTTTTTGCCATTTTTTAGAGTAAAAAAATGCAGTGGTTCTCAAAAGCATAACCATTCGAATGTTTTTTTTATTTTATAATTAAATCATTAAGTAATGTTATAACTCAGACTTATGCAAACAAAAACGCGCGCGCACGCACACACACTCAGACAATATATAATTTTAAGTTTCATTTTTTATAAATTAAAAATTATATTCTATAGTTCCATCTTTAATAGTTTAATTCATATTTAAGGATATGTATTATTCGTGTTGAAGTCCGTCCTTTAAATAAGCCTGTTTACGCTCATTTGATTTTGGACAGAGGCCAAATTTCTCTTTTGTTTTCGACTATCACTTGGCTTCTTCGATCAATAACTATTTATCATCATTAAGCTTATTGTCTGCCCCAGTACATATGATATAGCAATAAATTGGTAGGTTCTGGTCCTGTAAATGACAAAGAGTTTATAAATACATACATACATACATACATATATATACAAGCTATAATGAGTAATGAGAAATGTGGAGGTTCAAACACTAAAAGTGTAGGAATCAGTGGAGATGATAAACGAATTAAGAGTGTATAACTAGAAAGAGTTAAATATTTTATTATAAGAAGGTGGAAAACCACTAAATTACGAGGCATGTGATAACATCCTGGAGGACAACAGACCCAAAATCCTGAGCTATCATAGTAATTGCCATGACCTTCGTATCAAATTATTACAACTTCATTATCTATGCAAAAGTTATCATAAGACATAGAGCTTTAGGTTTAGTTTCTTAATTGTTTCATTGTACGTTGTTCATTCACAAGACTTTTCGTAGACGTCGCATAGCTGCTTCCATCCGTCTAAACGCTGGTGATGAAGTGAGTTCACATCTTCCTTTGTTGTCTTTTTCTGGTATAGATCTATACCTCCTCCTGTGAAGCAGTCTGCTCAAGTTATCAATTAGTTTGACAATGCTCTTCTGTGGCTCTAAACTCATTCTAGGATTCATTGTACTGAAGTTAAATTGAAGGTTCAATCAGGTATATGATTATAGCTGTAGTTTTAATTAGGAGCATGCAATGCGATGGTGGTGCTGAAATAAGAAAGTTTGTAAGACGGGGACGAACAGGACAGGGAGGTACAGAAACGAGAATCGGATTAGGAATGATCTGTTTAAAGCAGTGAGGCGGTAAGCTAATGTATATAACTCTGAAAGACAGGAATAGAATGGCCGATGGAAAAGAATTACTTGGAGGAAGGATGCCAGAAAATACTAGCGAGAGTAAGAAGGAAAAAGACTTCAGCTCAGTGTAAAACTGGAAAATGTTGGTGTCCCTATATTTTAAAATACTTATTTTTTTATTAGACACAACTTTCTTTTGGTCCTTTAAACACACCTGATCAGAATAGGTTTTAACGATAACGCACCATAACTGAAGATAACGCGTCCTTTCTGCTATTTTTTTTTAGTATATAAAGACGTGAAATTCTAACAAAAACATATTACAGTTTAACTATTCTAAATAAATAACCTGTTACAAGATATAAGATATTTATAAAACGCATTAACCTTTTAAAAGAAATATATTACAGATAAAATTTCTAAAAACAACTTTTAGGTTCCATTAACAAGAGTACCGGCTGAAAAAAAACACCTGTTATTCACTTTATGTACTCCAACACAACATTTGACCTTTTACTTTTAATATGAGAACTCTCTCATCGGGGTCAAATAAAAATATATATGGAACAAAGAAAGCTTTTCGTTTCTCACCCCCTGGTTTTTTATTGTATTATATGTTAAAAATATTGGTTTCACGAAACTTTAGGATCAAATCCATACAGTCCAAAATCCTTGGTCTGATACTCAATGCAATTTTTTTTTTAGCCTAACTTTATTGGTAAAAATCTTTAAGTACGTTGTATTAAAACTTCATGCTATAGAAACATATACAACAATGTTTCAGATCCAGCCCGAAAAAGATACTTATTTCTATCATCATGAACTAATACATTCAATCCTTGTTACTTCGTAATCAGCTCTAGCGTTGCATCAAAATAGAATTGGTATTAGGATCGGTACGAAGCCATGCTGGTGCTACTAATTTATAATATGCCACTAAGTAACTGTAGATATTAATAAATTTTATTTATTATAAGTAGAGTTGAGTAAATTGTAATTCAATTCGTCATAAATTACTATTACAGTGTAATCCCTAAATGTAATTCAATTACGGATCATGTAATTGAATTACAAATCACCATTACTTTTAATTCGAATGTGAATTATTTACAGATTCAATTCAATTCAATTTCCAATTCCATTACAAGCCAAATAAAGATCGGAGTATTAGTATTGAACACCAACATTTCAAGTTTAAGTTTTTTTAAATTGGCAATGGGTGGGGCCTATCATTTTCTTAATTTTTCATTGGGGGGAGGATGGGGGTTAGGAATAAACTTTAAAACGTATAAACAAATAAACATTTAGGACGATTAAGCCCATTTCAATGAAATTTGGCGATTATATTAATCTCATACTTATAAACATTTTTAAAGGACGCTATCAGTTTAAATATAATGTTTTGATTTGTGGGGTGAGGGTAGGAAGGGGCTAAATTAGTACTCAAGGACCGACTCAGCCGATTTTAATGAAATTTAAAAATTATGTTTCTTCCATACTCATAAACATTCTCTTAGGGTACTACCCATTATAATGAGATGTTTTGTGTGTGTGTGGGTGGGGGGGGGGGGAGCTTAATGTGTTCTTTGAAACGACTTTTCCGATTTTAATGAAAATTTTAGTGAGTTTGAAAGAAACTTGATTATTAGTTTTCAAAACAAACGGCTTGGTCGATCTTGAGTACTACTTTAGCACCGCCCTCCCCCCCCCCCAAAAAAAAAAAAAAAAAAATTAAATAAAACATTACAATATAACTGTCGAAATGTTTGTATGTATGAAAGAAACATAATTTTCAAAATTTATTCCAATTGACTAAGACATTCTTGAGTACTAATTTAGGCCCCCTCCCCTGACATATTAAAATATAATATTTTAACTATTCTAACTAAGTCAACTTCAATCGTGGTGGTCATAACTAATTTTCGGATATTGTCTATTAAATAGAATTTTTTTTATCAATATATTGAAATTTATAACTGTAAAAATATATACATAAAGTAAATGTGTTGATAACGATTACAATAATATGTCAAAACTTGAGAAGAACTACTCATTAGTAGCACTTCTATAAAAATTCTACAGTAAATGATCTCTTCTAGGCCATCTTCTTTTCAGACGCCTCAGAGGATTATCGAGAATGGAGTTGGAAGCAAGTTGAGAAACTAATGTATTTGAGTGGTTATGGAGCTTACTATGAAAGGATAGGTATCTGTTTTGGGCAAAGTCAGCAACATATGGAACATTAAGATCTTTATGGATAAGCTTATTGGTGACAAAGTAAGGAGCATCGATGATTTTTCGAAGGATTTTGGATTGTAAGGATTGGATACGAGATGAATTAAAAGTTTAGTAGAGCCCCAAAGCTCAACTCCGTACGTCCAAATAGGTAACAGTCATGTAAATAGGTCTTAAATGGAATTAAAAATGTAATCGATTTACATCTTTAAATAATTGATATTTCGAATTACAAGTAATCGTAATGCGTAATTCAATAAATTTTAGGATTACATTGTAATCCAAATTGTATCACTTTTTGGAATTGTTGTAATTCACGTTTGATTATATTTCAATCACCTTTGTTTCAAATAAAAAGTTAAACTTAATCCTTAATTGGATTACAATATATGTAATTGAATTGTGCCTAACTCTGATTATAAACTTCTGTATTTCATAAAATTAATTAAATTCAAATTATATGTATGAGATATACGAACCGCTGCCAGGCAATAATGATGATATATAAAAAAATGTCTCTCAGGTCTTAATGTTTTTTTATGCAGTCATCTCTGTTGAAAAGTGCTTTCCAAAGATCGACCCAAGAGGACATCAAGGCGGGTCTGCTCTGGTTCCTTCTTTCAAGCCCGTTAAGTGCCTGCCATTCGACTCAATCTTTCACCTTTATAAACGGGGCGTGCTTGGATCCAAAGGAGTTTAAATTGTCGATATTAAATTCCTTAAATGGCTGCTCTATACCTGTACGACACCTTATATAAAAGAATATTTTAATATTCATGTATTTACAAGAGGCCATTCCAGGTGTAAAAATAAAATAACTCTTGAAGATTTTCTCTGCCACGGCCTAAAGTAGATCATTCATCTATTGTGTTATGTTCAGTTAAGTATTTGAACAAATAATATAATATTAAAAACTAATGATCGTTTAAATTAAAGGATGTTTTCTTGGGAACAGCGATGACAATCTACAACATTTCAGACCTTTAAAAATTTGAAATATATTAACAAGGGATATACCGAACGATACAATTAATGTTGGCTCCGGTAAAGCTTTGTGATACCTACTGTTAAAAATTAATTTTTTAAATGTCGTTAAAAATTTGCATTATGCATTATTCAATGAAAAAAAAAAAGATTACAACTTCTAACTACCAAAATTAAATCACCAAATAAATAAATGGAGCCAGACGATGACAACATTTAAGTATACATTGTTTGTTATTTTTACGGGATTTTTTTTCAAATATATGAATGCATATTATAATATTAAAAATTAATGGTTGATAAAAATAAAGGGATGCTTTATTGGGAACAGCGTTGGCAACCGATAACATTTCAGAACTTTGAAAATTAGAAATAAAATAACTTGTGATATACCGAACGATACTTTTACTGTTGTTTCCGAATAGTTTTGTAAAACCTATCGTTAAAAATTGGCATTATGTATTATTCAATGAAAAAAAAATGATTATAGTTTCAAACTACCAAAATTAAATCACCAAATAAATAAATGGAGCCAGACGATGACAACATTTAAGTATACATTGTTTGTTATTTTTAGGGGATTTTTTTCTCAAATATATGAATGCATAGTATAATATTAAAAATTTATAGTTGATAAAAATAAAGGGATGTTTTATTGGGAACAGCGATGGCAATCGATAACATTTCAGACCTTTGAAAATTTGAGAAGTTATAACTAGGGAAATACCGATTGATGTTGGCTCCATAATAGTTATGTGATACCTACTGTTAAAAATTTGCTTTATGTATTTTTAAATGAAAAAAAAAAATTATTATAATTTCAGACTACCAAATTTGAATCACCAACGAGATAAATGCAGCCAGAAGATGACTTCATTTAAATATAGATTTTTTGTTATTGTTCGGAGATTTTTTTCTCCAGAATTAAGGTTATTCTTTATTACTTTTTCGAACCCTAAAGCACTATTAAAACAGCATCCAGAGACCAATCATTGCACCCTACTATCTATGGTGCATAGTGGAATGTTTTGACAGCACTTTGGCGTTACATAAGTGTGTTGTAATATTATGCGTCTTCTTGAATAATAATTTGAAAAAATAATAATTTTATTATTCATAGATTTGTAACTAACATATATCTGGCGTGTTGTAGATAATAGATGATATTTGCTGTCTATTAATCTATTTATTGGATATTTTTCATATTTTTCCTATCGCTATTTATTTTCAAAAGGGAGTAATGGTATCGATTATCTTGAATCGATTTTTCGGTATCGGTGTTGATATATTGTGACCAGCGATGGGAATCTTGGGAACATTTCAAAACTTTGAAAATTAGAAATAAAATAACTTGTGATAAACCGAACGATACTTTTACTGTTGTTTCCGAATAGTTTTGTAAAACCTATCGTTAAAAATTGGCATTATGTTTTATTCAATGAAAAAAAAAATGATTATAGTTTCAAACTACCAAAATTAAATCACCAAATAAATAAATGGAGCCAAACGACGACAACATTTAAGTATACATTGTTTGTTATTTTTAGGGGATTTTTTTCTCAAATATATGAATGCATAGTATAATATTAAAAATTAATGGTTGATAAAAATAAAGGGATGTTTTATTGGGAACAGCGATGGCAATCGATAACATTTCAGAACTTTGAAAATTAGAAATACAATAACTTGTGATATACCGAACGATACTTTTACTGTTGTTTCCGAATAGTTTTGTAAAACCTATCGTTAAAAATTGGCATTGTGTATTATTCAATGAAAAAAAAAAATTATTATATTTTCAAACTACCAAAATTAAATCACCAAATAAATAAATGGAGCCAGACGATGACAACATTTAAGTATACATTGTTTGTTATTTTTAGGGGATTTTTTTCTCTCAAATATATGAATGCATAGTATAACATTAAAAATTAATGGTTGATAATAATTAAGGGATGTTTTATTGGGAACAGCGATGGCAATCGATAACATTTCAGACCTTTGAAAATTTGAGAAGTTATAACTAGGGAAATACCGATTGATGTTGGCTCCATAATAGTTATGTGATACCTACTGTTAAAAATTTGCTTTATGTATTTTTAAATGAAAAAAAAAATTATTATAATTTCAGACTACCAAATTTGAATCACCAACGAGATAAATGCAGCCAGAAGATGACTTCATTTAAATATAGATTTTTTGTTATTGTTCGGAGATTTTTTTCTCCAGAATTAAGGTTATTCTTTATTACTTTTTCGAACCCTAAAGCACTATTAAAACAGCATCCAGAGACCAATCATTGCACCCTACTATCTATGGTGCATAGTGGAATGTTTTGACAGCACTTTGGCGTTACATAAGTGTGTTGTAATATTATGCGTCTTCTTGAATAATAATTTGAAAAAATAATAATTTTATTATTCATAGATTTGTAACTAACATATATCTGACGTGTTGTAGATAATAGATGATATTTGCTGTCTATTAATCTATTTATTGGATATTTTTCATATTTTTCCTATCGCTATTTATTTTCAAAAGGGAGTAATGGTATCGATTATCTTGAATCGATTTTTCGGTATCGGTGTTGATATATTGGGACCAGCGATGGGAATCTTGGGAACATTTCAGAACTTTGAAAATTAGAAAAAAAATAACTTGTGATATACCGAACGATACTTTTACTGTTGTTTCCGAATAGTTTTGTAAAACCTATCGTTAAAAATTGGCATTGTGTATTATTCAATGAAAAAAAAAAATTATTATAGTTTCAAACTACCAAAATTAAATCACCAAATAAATAAATGGAGCCAGACGATGACAACATTTAAGTATGTATTGTTTGTTATTTTTAGGGGATTTTTTTCTCAAATATATGAATGCATAGTATAATATTAAAAATTTATGGTTGATAAAAATAAAGGGATGTTTTATTAGGACCAGCGATGGGAATCTTGGGAACATTTCAGAACTTTGAAAATTAGAAATAAAATAACTTGTGATAAACCGAACGATACTTTTACTGTTGTTTCCAAATAGTTTTGTAAAACCTATCGTTAAAAATTGGCATTATGTTTTATTCAATGAAAAAAAAAATGATTATAGTTTCAAACTACCAAAATTTAAATCACCAAATAAATAAATGGAGCCAGACGACGACAACATTTAAGTATACATTGTTTGTTATTTGTAGGGGATTTTTTTCTGAAATATATGAATGCATAGTATAATATTAAAAATTAATGGTTGATAAAAATAAAGGGATGTTTTATTGGGAACAGCGATGGCAATCGATAACATTTCAGAACTTTGAAAATTAGAAATAAAATAACTTGTGATATACCGAACGATACTTTTACTGTTGTTTCCGAATAGTTTTGTAAAACCTATCGTTAAAAATTGGCATTGTGTATTATTCAATGAAAAAAAAAATGATTATAGTTTCAAACTACCAAAATTAAATCACCAAATAAATAAATGGAGCCAGACCATGACAACATTTAAGTATACATTGTTTGTTATTTTTAGGGGATTTTTTTTCTCAAATATATGAATGCATAGTATAACATTAAAAATTAATGGTTGATAATAATTAAGGGATGTTTTATTGGGAACAGCGATGGCAATCGATAACATTTCAGAACTTTGAAAATTAGAAATAAAATAACTTGTGATATACCGAACGATACTTTTACTGTTGTTTCCGAATAGTTTTGTAAAACCTATCGTTAAAAATTGGCATTGTGTATTATTCAATGAAAAAAAAAAAATTATTATAGTTTCAAACTACCAAAATTAAATCACCAAATAAATAAATGGAGCCAGACGATGACAACATTTAAGTATACATTGTTTGTTATTTTTAGGGGATTTTTTTCTCAAATATATGAATGCATAGTATAACATTAAAAATTAATGGTTGATAATAATTAAGGGATGTTTTATTGGGAACAGCGATGGCAATCGATAACATTTCAGACCTTTGAAAATTTGAGAAGTTATAACTAGGGAAATACCGATTGATGTTGGCTCCATAATAGTTATGTGATACCTACTGTTAAAAATTTGCTTTATGTATTTTTAAATGAAAAAAAAAAAATTATTATAATTTCAGACTACCAAATTTGAATCACCAACGAGATAAATGCAGCCAGAAGATGACTTCATTTAAATATAGATTTTTTGTTATTGTTCGGAGATTTTTTTCTCCAGAATTAAGGTTATTCTTTATTACTTTTTCGAACCCTAAAGCACTATTAAAACAGCATCCAGAGACCAATCATTGCACCCTACTATCTATGGTGCATAGTGGAATGTTTTGACAGCACTTTGGCGTTACATAAGTGTGTTGTAATATTATGCGTCTTCTTGAATAATAATTTGAAAAAATAATAATTTTATTATTCATAGATTTGTAACTAACATATATCTGACGTGTTGTAGATAATAGATGATATTTGCTGTCTATTAATCTATTTATTGGATATTTTTTCATATTTTTCCTATCGCTATTTATTTTCAAAAGGGAGTAATGGTATCGATTATCTTGAATCGATTTTTCGGTATCGGTGTTGATATCGAAAATCAAAAATTTGCTACTGACAATAATAATAACTAATTTATACCCAATATTTGGCAGGGATAAATAATTAGCTATATTTTTAGTTTCAGCATACACCTAACTGCTATGTAATCATAGAAAAAAATAAAGTAACATCTATCTCTCAAAATTAAATGAATATGCTGGAATGCTTAAAACTATATTATTTTCCATCAATTAATTATTTCAGATCTCGATTTACAAATACCAGTTCGTAGCGTTGAAGACAGGTCACAAGTTTTCACACCAATAAAAGAGTTTCTCGGAAGCCGAGAGGCAAATTAGAGAGTTAATTTTAGAGCTTTAAAAAGCAAAAATAATACAATAAAATCCAAATGAAAAGTATTCAAACTAGTTTCCTCATTAATTGTTCCTTATTTTGATCATGGTTGTATTATGCATAGGAGCCTCTCGATGGGTCTCTGAGACAAATTACAACGGTTTCATCAGATATATATTTGGAATTCCGGGATGTTCCCATGTTTCACACCTCTACACTGCTTAGAGTGGCTCTATCCATCCTCCCGTAGACAATATTTCCTGGGCACTTTCCTGTACCATGTCATTAATAACCATCGCCCGCCCTGCATCTATAACCTATTGAAATTCAAGTCTTCCTTTCACTTCCAACTCACAACAAGATCACGTCCCTCAGACCTATATACTCCTTTCCACAGAACAGCATTAATGATAATTAACAATCAAGTTAGTCAAACTCAGCAAATCCGATACCAATGAATTAGTTCAATAACTATATCATTATATAAATTTTGTTTCCCTAAAAATTGCTTATTTTCTTACATAAGATTAATATTTGTGTACATATGTGTGAACACCTACATACATGGAAGTAGATGTGTGTATGTATTTTTTTTATTTATATGTAAATATTTTGTCTTATCATCATTCAAGTAGTTCTAAATTATTTTCTCTATATAAATTATTTCTTCTGAATGCATTGTAATTAATATATTAGCATATAATTATTATATCAACATATTTTAATTTTTTTTTTCTCTCTTCTTTTCTTATGTTAATGTTTATACCAAAAGTTCTACTTTCAATTGTACATACATATATCATCTTTTATAAATATTATTATCTTTTTTTGAAATTAAGAAAGCCAGACTAGTGTACATTTTTGTTATTCTTAAGAGACAATATAACCCAGAATAAAGATTATTTTTTCTTTTCAAAGAACTGTTTTATGTAAATATATAAACAGAGAAGCCATATGAAATGAATATTTTCCACAACTCCTTATTAAAAATGTTTAATAAAATTTTACTCTAGGGTGCTAGAGGAGCTAGATCGCTTTAGCTCTATTCTCCCTCCAGTCGCTTTATGATTACAAAATTATTACATGTCAACGGAAGGCATGGCCCTGCACCTGAAACCATGATCCTCGGTTTTCCGTTGCCTGTTTCTACTCAAGCGTTATTATAAACAGTATTATACATAATAGTATCAGTTAAACAATATGCAGCAGTGTGATAATGGTTCTAGGTGATTTTGAAACATTATGAAACTTTTTGAAAAAGAAATTCAAATTACTATTTTATTTTCCCTTAAATAATAAACAATATTATCCAGATCTTCAGAAACATTGAAATAATTGTAAAAGAAAAATTAAATTTCTGAAGGAACGAGTTAAAAAATGAAATTAAATGTTGTTAACCATTTATTATATTTTAAATTAATATATAATAATATAGCTTAGCAAACCTAAAGATTCAAATTTTTTATCCATCTTCCAATTAATTTTCATTCTGGTTTACCCCTTCTTCCAGATTTAATTTAATATATAGAAAATATTTTCATTGCTTATATCAAAACCTGTTAATGAATTTTACTAAATGCATACCCAGCAATTCCATAGTTATAAAAAATTATAAACAGAATAATATTTACGACTATTCAAAGCATATGGCGACAATTTTTATTTGAATAAAACGTGAGAAAAATCAGATTTGTTCTACTTTATTTGTGGTACAAACAAAGCATTCAACCAATATGTAAACAAATAAATAAATAAGTTAAAGGACTTGGCGAGCCCAAAAACTCGATGCTGACACAAGCGACCTCTGGACCACACATCTCCCACACATCTTTCCCTAACTACCCCATCGAATCCCATGTTCCCCTAGATCAGCCCTGACGTGATCCTCCTATCTACGTCTCGTGCAAGCTTAGCGGCCGAGACCCAAACCGGGCTCTGGGGCAAATGCATTGCCAAGGCACCTTAACTCCCCTCCCAACAGTGGTCACTCGGACCTTCCAAGAGCCTGGGCATTGGCGATTTTGTCTCTCCCTGTCAGGGGTCCTGCTGCAACCCCTTGTACGTCAACCTAACGAATCATATCTGTTTATTTTTTCCTAGAATTATATAAATTAAATTGATAATTTTATATTTTTAATCATGTTATAGCAGACATTATGTAGACAAATGTAGCTCAGCATAATCAAAGGTTGCCATGACTATATAGTTTTTTTTTAAAATAAAATTAGTATCAAATGCTCAATACTCATTACAATAATTTATTGACTCAAGAAATTAATTTAAATATTTCTACTCATTCAGGAATATGTTGGTAAGCTTGGTCCATTGTACGTAAATGGAGGTGAATTTTCCTATTTCATTAACTCAGCTATTTCTATATTTGTTATAAATTTTTTTTCAACTTCCTTTGGAATCAAATCTAATCAGAAATTATGTATACGTTCCGTCATTATGTCTTTTTTTATCTAGACGAAATCGCTGGCACTGAAAGCTCACATGATTTGAGAAAAGTAGTCCTCATTTGAATGCTGGACACGTTTCGTCAAGTTCATTTTGCCGCATTGAGCTTCGAATTACGTTTTCAAGGCTTATTTAACCTTGATCTTTTTTTTTTTTTCCACAAAAACGTGAGCAATGGTTTACATGAACCAGTCGTCATTATTTTTTTTTGTGATATTATAAAAATCACCAAAACAGTTAAAAGCTTCGTTTTATATTGTGTATTGTGAAACATAAACATGTCTTTTATCATAAATTTAAATATTTATATTTTAACAAAAATCCAAGTCGTTTATAAGGAGTAATTTAGATCCTTCTTGTTATATTGAAGGAATTATTATTGTTTATTTTTTTTATTTTTTGTCAAAAATGACATCCTTTGAATAGGGTTTAGTAACAGTGTTTGCATTAGCCTTACTCGAAATATTGTATGATTAAGAACTTTTGTACGGAATCAAAATGTAAGAAGATAAGCTGCATTTTTAGCTTCTTTTTTTTAAATTTCGTAAAGGAAATTCTGCAGTGCGAACCACTTGAAAATCACCGACCGCAAGTAGAAATTTCGCTACAGAAAACGCCACCCGCCGCTCAGGTCAGAGCTTATTCCGCCCAACCAAGCTAATGATTCTAAACTGTTTTGTACAAAATTGGAAAAAAAAATAAAGAAGCAGCTGTGAACCGAAAACGAACGGCATTCGCAAATCGAAGGTAATCGATTTTCATCACGATAATGTCAGTTTGTTCCTTAACATCTCCCGTGTCTACCCAATCACCTCACTTATCCCTTACAGATTTCAACTTATTTCCTAACCCGTAAAACTCTTTTTATGGGAGACAGTTTAATTCGCTGGATCGCTGTTGTTTACTCAATGGCTCCAAACCGATTACCTTTTTCGGAATTCGGTCATTATTAAACTCAACGACTTTACATGACTTATAGATAATAACAGCTTATATACAATTGATTAAATAGATTTACTAATATCTGATGTTTTAATTGAAATTGTCAGCAAAAATTGCTATAAACTTATCTAGCAGTTCTATATTTTACCTTAAAAAAAAAAAAAAAAATGGTTAAGGAGAAAGGAATATGACTAATAAAGGTTCAAGGTGGGTATCGAAAAAGATTTCTTTGACAATGTGGTTTTTTTTTACTTTTTCCTTAATAAAAATGAACGTGGACTCCTATTAGGGAAGTGAAGATTTATACATTAATTATATTAAGCTATTATTTTAATTTTAGGAAGGAAAAGTATCTAAGGTTTGGAACATTTCTTTTTATCTCACAATCAGATTATTTTAAATACTTAATGTAACGCCTTACTTATTAAAATACTTCTTTTAATTATGATTAATTTTTAAAGAAAAAAAATTACTTTTGGAAGCTCATAATTTAATACTTATAGTTAGGTCTTTCCTAATCACTAAATTAAAGGTCTTACCTTAATTTCCAACCCTTTTTATCGGTAAAGATTATATTTTATCAGAGGCAACACAGGATATATAAAACTCATCGAGTTCATAATTTTAGTGTAACAGTTTGTTTATTTATGTATTATTTACCAAGGACTCCCTCCTCCTTTGTGGTTATTTAAAGGGGCGTATTCTCAAATATCTCATGAACTATTAAATTAAAAAAAACTTTGGTTGTATACAAACTTAGTTATGTTAAATATTTCCACAAAACAGTTGTTTTTTTTTATTTTAATGAAGTCCATATTCTTAGAGACAAATAAGGATTGAAAAATAATTTCGAAGATTAACTTAATACATAAATTTGAAGTTTTACTGATGAAATGTGCTCACTGTGCAATCATCCGTATTGAAATCGTCCGAACTACTAGCTAAGAAAAATAAATGTCATCCTAAACCAGAAGTTCCTTAATTGAAGTTGATTGTTCTTGAGAAAAACAGCTCTCTTCACTGTCTTGAGGGCTCTTAATATTTTTTACAGTATACTCCAATGAACGAATCTTTAAATTTCATGATTTTATATATATATATATATATACACACAGGGTGTTCCAGACATAGTGTAAAAAAATAAAAAAAATGGGTAATACTGCATACTAAACGGGGTAGAATGGCGCAGAAACTAGTTTCATATCTCAATCTGTTAAGGAGATAGAATTTTTTTTTGTTTTTATTTTTAAAATCTTTATTTTTTCTGAAAAATGGCAGTTTTTTCTACATTGGTTTAGCGTAGAAACAAAAACGATGATATTTTCTTAACCTACATTAAATTTTCTGAACTATGACATATGTCTAGGTATTTTTAATTTACTTTTAGATGGCCTTTTAACGCGCAAAACACAAAACATTTATTAAAACTTAAATTTTTAATATTTTTTTATAGTTTCTCAATCCCCACTGGAGCACTCCAGAAGCTGTTAAATTTCCCAAAAACTGCGAAATTTAGTTAGCTTTTTAGTGGTGTAACTTATGATATAATTGCACTTCACCTTTTGAGTCTAACAGAAGTTTTTTTGATGAAAAACACGCTAGAGAATAAATACTTGATTGCTTCACGTACCTACTAGATTGAATCAATGTACTATCTCTTGTCCATATGCATGAGGGGTAAAGAGTTGTGAAGGTGGCAAGCCCTCCCCCCCCCCCCCAAAAAAAAAATCTTATTTATAGGGAGTTACGGGGGGACCAAAATTCTTGCTGATTACCTAATGTAACATAAACGTACTTTTTTCTTTCTTTTTTTATAACTAACCCCACTGTTTGCAAAGGTCATAAGAGGTTGTCCTCTCATTTCATGACTGTATCAATTGCCATTCACTCTTCAGCCATGGACTTGACTATAAGTGAGTTCGCAGATATGATTTTCGTCATATAGGTGGCAAGCCCTCCCTCCCCCTCCCCCCACCCCAAAAAAATTTTTATAGGGAGTTAAGGGGGGAGACCCAAATTCTTGCTGATTACTAGCTTGGAACCCGACGATTTAGGTATCGGTTCTGATACTCTCTCTGAGCTGCTAGCGCATTGCCATTGCAGAACCCGTTGACGAAAATCATATCTGCGTACTCACTTGTAACTGAAGTCCATGAAATGAAAGGACAACTTCTTATGACTTTTGCAAACAGTGGGATTATAATTGTTTACAAAGCTTTACTAATCAGAACGTGATATCATTGTCTGGGCTATGAATAGCAGGCACATTATGAAATGTCATTTTTCTGTTGGCGGATTTAATTTCTTCAAATAATCCTAAGTTGTTATTTTTTATATTTAAAACAAAAGTACTTTTATGTAACATTAGGTAATCAGCGAGAATTTGCCCCCCCCCCCCCCAACTCCGTATAAATAAGATTTTTTTTGGGGGGGGGGAGGGAGGGCTTGCCACCTTTACAACTCTTTACCCCTCATGTACATGGACAAGAGATTAAATATCTAATACATTTATTCAATCTAGTAGGTACGTGAAGCAATCAAGTATTTATTATCTATATATTTATTTATTTCTTCTAGAATAATCGTTCCAAGTATTTCTTTTGTTTATGTTGATTCAAGTTATCGAATTATTTTTGATTTTATAGCTTTATGGATTTTGTTTTATTTTTATTGTTATATGTAAAGATTGAATTATAATAGTTACTGTTTTTTTTAATTTTATTTTTTCATATTGATCAAACATGAAATATCTTCATCTTTAAGAAAATGCTCTAATGTATGCATCTTATTAGATGCCCTATACAACACCATATATATCTTAATCTAAGAAATATTTGTTTCAGGTCAATGATGCTGTGCTCAAAAACTGCATTCATCTAATGAACAAGTAAGATCTATTTAGGATTATTTGATTTTCATCTACTTATTCATATAAACTAAAAATATTTGTTTAATATTAATAAATACAATTTCCCGTTTGCTATTGTGCTGCTGATAGTTTGCAAGTTATATTCGTTGGATACAAGTCGTTGTATGTTATGTTTTGTTGTGCCCGTGCTTGTATTAATTAATGAATAAATCAAAAGGCGTATTGTAGAAAATCTCATGGTTCTATTCTAACATCACCGGCAATCACTGACCAAACACCTCCCTCCATACCACCATATTGGAACCCAAAACGAAAAATTCAGCTTTGATATAATCCTTAAATCCATATCGATTTCAGTATTTCGAGGCTAAACCGTTTTAAATGTTTAACCACAGGTTAACCGTGGTTATATTTTTAGTACACCGTAAACTTGTCACCAATGTTTAACATGCCTGTTAACTAATTTGTATTATCTACTATATGTGCTACAAACTCAACTAATACCTATTATGTCTACATTGTCGAATTTACTACCATTTCTACTTATGACGTATTTTTAAAAATTTTTTATCGGTATTAATTACTAAACCTATTCTAATATATATATATATATATATATATATATATATATATATATATATATATATATATATATATATATATAAAGTATTGTTTATATCTAAGTGTTATCATAATTTAATTATATTAAAAATAACTTTAAAAAGAAAATAAAACGATAGATCAGATAATGTTATTACGTTTACGTGATAATGTTGTTACGTTTTGTTCATTTTCAAATGGATTGTTTCCTTGTTTTTCTTTCCTTTTTATTAATTAGAATTGCAATCTCTTACAAATTAAGATAAATAGTACTAAGCTCCTTGTAATACCACATTTGTATTGATAAGAATCCTATCTATATCAGGAGCGAAGTAATTTCCAAGGATTACGGGACGGATTCAAATGAAGGAACAGTTTTCCCCTCGACAAATGGGGGATCACTAAAGTGATTTCAAGAATCTCAATGACCGATATTAATCTAGACGAAATGCTAGGCAATCACTTCTTGTAGCCCCGACCTCAAGAATCCGAAATTGGACTGAAGGAGGTTCCAGCAGATTCTATGGCTATTTCCTGATCTTATGAGGAGAATCTTAATGTGATATAGGATTTTTCATTGGTAAAAGTAAAGACTTTTAAAATAAACTGTTATCAAATAATTTATAATGTATTGCGTAACATGCTGATCAAAATATTTTACGATAAACTAAAAAATACTTTGTTTGATAATGTTTATATTCATAAAATCCATAATGAACAGTTCAAACATTAATAGGCATAATTGTTTTAATTTTCAATAATATTGTTATTAACTGTAATGCCAAAATTTATTAGACCAAATGTACAATACGGGTAAATAAAGAAAAACAACATCCAGATACGACAGTCAACTTTCGTTCGTAGGTACATATTTCCTTTTCTTATTTTTTCTTCTTCCTCCTTGTGCCCTTCAGAGTGGAGGTGGAGGAGGGCGCTAGCCAGCGCTTTCATGGCATTCAGCCCGTATCCTCTTTTCTGCCCCAGTCCTGAAGAAGTCCATCGTTCTTCTGGTTCAGCCACCACTTTCCTCTAGCATTATCCTTCTGTGGCTGTTAGTCGGCTTTAGTGCTTGTTCTGAGGGACCCAACTTTTGCTTCAGAGAAGGGATGGTAAATATATAGCCTTGATGATGTGTAACAACCGCGCTTTATGGTTGGATACCGTCCCATTGACCTTTATATTCCTGCTGTATCTAAGAAAATATATTCCTATGTCATCTCTAAGGTTTATTGTTTGTATCGGCTCTCCACTTTCGTACCATGTAGTTCTATATGCACCACCTTCCTCTTACTTGGATTGAGCATCATCCCTTATTATCCCGTTAATCTTCTCCCCTTCATATTCGTTGCTGCAAGCTTTCTTTTGAATCTTCTTCGAGAAGAATGCTATCTACAAAAACCATAAATTAAATAAGGTCTAAGGATTTTTTAGGGAATTATGAAATCCCTCCAAATTCTTCTTTTTTACCACCGTAAAGTTCAGTTTCATTCCTTCTCCTGACGTAGAGTTTGGGGAGTACGCTGTACTGTTGGTCCAGTAGTATGCTTCCCATGCACAGCTCTTTCTTTTATATTGCTGCTGTACACCCTCATTTATATAATATATATATATATATATATATATATATATATATATATATATATATATATATAATATTAATTCCTGAACTGTTTGTTATACTTATGTGTCCGAAATAAATCTTGACATTCCCATCCAGGCTAGAATAGGTTGGTAACCCGTCCTTCCTGCCCTAATTGCAGTACATAAGTATGATATGCCCTCCCCCCAAAAATTAATAATTTTTTTTTTTATGTAACTTACCTTACAATTAATTTGTCTACAACATAGAATTCTATACCTCTGTATAAAGGGGAAAATGTAAATAAGAATACGTAATAATGTATTTTTTTGTAAAAAAGGACATAGTGTTGTGTACCTCCGATGTACAGATATATATATATTTATATTAAACAGGCGAGAGTGTACAGCAGCAATAACCAATAAAGTATTTTGCTTTTTATAGTCAAAACTAACAAAATACATCTTACGCAAATCTACGATATCTGCCTGCCAAAAAAGTTTAAAATCTTTTTTAAATGAAATTTTAAATGAAAATTGGTTTTTAAAATTTTAGTTTATGAATTGATCATTTGCAGATTATAATAGATAGGACTATTGTTTATTTAACTAGGGTATTAAAGAAAGATCGGTCATTTTCAGTCTGTGTGTTTAGAGTGGAAACGATTTACTGGTGTGTGTGTGCTACAGTCATGACCGATAATTTCAGCTTATCTTGCTTTATTAAATAGTAATCTCATTGTTTGCTGGTTTAACTTGTGTGTATTTGGCCTATATTAGCATATGTTTGAATAATCACGAATGAAGAATGTAAAGAGAAACAAGCGTTCAGAACCTGTAATGCGTAAATCAGTGACATTTTTATTCATTTAAAAATGTTAATATACAAAGAAAAGCTGACTCGGCAATATTGTTGTAAATAATAATTGCAGAAAAGTAATCAACGTTTTTTTTTTTAATTATCAAGGAATTATATTATAAAAAAATAGAAATTTAATTTTGAAACTATTGTTCAAGACATACAATCACAAAAATTATTTAATATCTAAAGATTTAAATACTTTGATTCCATGAAGAAAACAAAATCTTTTAACAAGCGGACAGGCTATATTCGGGACAGCACACTCGAGTCCGAATTCGCACTTATCTAGAAAGGAATGTTAGCCAGGCTACACTTTCTAGACTAATGAATTTACTAAATCTTATTAATTAATTATCATACTGAGCCTCGATACAATACAATCTCTATTTCGTTTGGTTTGGATTTCTTAAAATTAGATTATTTCCAAAAAGGTTTTAGACGGGGACAGAATAATCAAGTTGCGTGAAATAAATGAAAAAATATTCCCAATGAAATAATTGAATCCATGAAACGCAAATGGTTTGTAAAATCGATGAATTTTAAATGAAAAACAATATATATATTGAACCAAATATAAGTTCCAGTTAGGAATAAGAACTATTACTAAATCTAATTTCTTATATTATCAACAGTAAACAAGTTAGAAGTTAATTAATTAAATTAAAATTAAGTTATATTAATGAGAACAAATGAAAAGTGATACAATCTAGAGAAGGTGTCGGGAAAAGCTAAATGTCATTACAGGATGAGTGTGGGCTGTTCCACAAAATGATCCGGAAATACTGAATATACCCCTTCTGAATTGTTTAGATCCCTTAAATGAAGTGGCATTTTCCCACTCTGAATGATCTAAATATTGATGTTAAGAGTTGAGTTCGGGATTCTTAAAGAAGACATCCCTACTCATAATAGCACCTTCCTCACCACATCCCCCGATGAAACATGGGTGTTACCAGTAGAGAGATATATGCTTTATTGAGACATTCATTGCAACCCAAATACTCTAATCTCGTACCGTCAAAATTAAAGGATATAAAGAAATCTGAAATCAACATGAACGTCAAGGAATTCTTCTTTATTATTGGTTACATCCACATTTTTAAGAAAAACGCTCGAAGCTTCCAATTTATCTCATCTTTTGTGGATCATCATTAATGACTAATTGAAATAAAAGATTAATAGAATTAAAGAGGTGAGCATTGCAGTAATTAGACCTATTTGAACATACAGTGGCTCACAGTCAAAATTATGCAAGTGATATACTAAAAAAAAAAAAAAAAAAAAAAAAAAAAAAAAAAAAAAAAAAATATTTTATACCAAGCCAAAATTCATTATCAACAATCTTTGCTTACAAAAATACAGTACGAACATTAAGCAACAATTTACAATTTTTAGATCAAATCATAAAATAAAAAATCATGAAACAATATACACTTCTAAGGTCACAATGAAAATGATGCAAAATTAAAAACATCCAAAAAAAAAAAAAAAAAAAAAATACTATTTTAAATTTTAATACTTTTTAGGTAAGCGTTTATTTTTTTTTTTTTTACCTCTTTCAAACGATTAGGCATGGGTTGGACAAGCTTTTCTGTGTATGATGGACTTATCTTCTCCTATTCTTCTTGAAGCGCTTTTTTGAGATCTCTGTTTGATATCTCGTTTCCTCACTTCGGTTTCTAATTTACTCCATAAATTATCTGACGTTGAGGTTTGATGACTGGGGGGGGGAGTTTATAGTTTTGGGGCAATTATATAAACACCATTCTCTTGCAAGATAAGAAGAATACTTGGGATCGCTATCACAATAAAGAGCGAAATTATTTATTATTCCAAGCTTGGTTGCATTTGCTTTAACATTTTTTTTTTTTCAGGATGTCACAATATAAATATTTATCCATTGCTCCTTCAATAAAATGAAGATTTCCTACTCCCGAGGCAGCCATACACCCCCAAACCATAACATGACCACATCCATGTTTGATGGTTGGGCGAAGATTTGTTTCATGAAGCTCTTCATTTGCCTTTCTCCAGACGAAACCTCTTTCACCATAGCCAAACAAATTAAATTTTGACTCATCCGAATATAAACAAAAATTATGCGCACCCATTTTAAGCAAAAGCTCGAACAAGACTGATCAATTGTATCCATGCTATTTATTTTTGTTTTCATTAAAAGAATAAAAAGGAATTAAATTTGCTGGTTAACGCAAATTCCATGTAAGTAAACATTGCATATTTTTCTCTGTGACCAAGATCTTTCGAGTTTTAATGAAGAATTTTTTTTTTTTCAATTTGTATAAATGTAGCTGAGTTGATTTGATTATCTAAATTTAATCTATGATAATGAATCATTATACTGTCATGTGCATTGGCATTTAAAGTTTAACAAATTGAAAGTAACTAGCATCAGAAATATAAACATTCGTTTGCATCATTTTGACTGTGAGCTTTGGGGCTTCCCTAAACCTATCAATTCTTTTCGTATCCAATACTTATAATACAAAATCATTCTTGAAACCATCAATGCTCCTTATTATGTTACAAACTTATTACCTTATTATGTAACTTATCCATAATTATCTTAATGTACCACAATTCGCTGAATTAACCTAAACCAGGTTTCTATTCTTTTATCTCCTTATCCAGTTGAGCCTATTAGTCTTCTAACTTGATTTCTACTCGATATCCGATAACCTCCAAAGCGTCTGAAAAGAACGGCGGGTGACCCTCAAATGTAGAATATTTATTAAAAAGCTACCAGTGGGTAGTTTCTTTAAAAGTCATTCTTATACCATTGTAATATTTGTAAAAAAATGAAAAAAAATAAAATACGAGTAAAATACAAAAATATTGTCAGGCTAAGTAGAGAAAAATAAGCAATGGAAATGCTATTAAGTATGTATGAGCATGGGGGTCTATGGTTAATAGTAATCCATAATTATATAAATTCGTTAGGAACTACTTTAAGTACTATCAAAAGGCGAGAACTAGTGAATGGTAATGTCACGCCTACACCAACTGGAAACCCGGAGCTGTCAACTTTGCCTAATACCGTTGAGAGGATTACCAATTTCGCTGTGGTTTGAATTGTTACCAAGAATATTATGCAGTTAGAACATGCTTTTGAATATGGTATGGAGAATTACTCACCTTTTTTGCTTTCTGAAAAACGCCAGAAATCCTCATAACAAGCAGCAACTGTTTAACCATAATCCCGCCTTCATAATTATATGATAATTAAAAACAAAGAAGTTTCGTTATATATAGGTTTTAGGACCTTTATCGCTAGTTACGAAACGTATGAAGCCTTGCCTAGCCCCTCACTGCTGTCGATTTCCAAGTTTTATGTATCTTTGATTGTTTAATGACTGCCCCCATTTAATTTTAAACAGATTTCAAAATATATATTGTGAGTAAAAAACAAACTTTAGGTTTAGAGATTATTTTTTCTTCAATCGTTAAATAATGGGAACATTATTCAATTAAAAACAGCTGATTAACGTTCCATTTTATTCTCTAGTAAGTAAAAAATCCCATAAGCTTAACTTTAATTCTCTAGAGTGTAAAGTAAAATTTCAGTATCACCTTAATAGATACCTTAATACAAAGTTCATTATTATTTATTTTAAATTATATAATTATTATTTTATCTAAATGCAAAGTATTATACATAAAATGTTGAATAAATAAAGAAATAAAATGAACAATCTAAAAACATTTTTAAAAAATAGCAGGACAAATTTAGAAAACAATTTAAAATAAAAGAAAAGACTGCTAATTGCAATCATTCAAAAGGTTATTACTTTTATTCCTTATTGGATAGTACATATTTAAATTGAATTGCTATTAAGTTGAATTTAAATTAAATTAAGATGGATAGGGATTCAAGTTATGAAAACACTCCTCCTAATATGAAAAAAACAGCAGAAAATGTGATTAGTAATCTTTTACCCAAAAAATCACAAAAAAATTGCAACATAAGGTTTAACAATTATAAAAAATGGTGTGTCAAAAACAAGATTAAAAATAATTCAGAAAACATTCTTATTGCTTACTTAAATGATATAGCTAAATCATACAAATCTTCATCATTATGATCAATATATTCTATTTTTGAAAAGTACTTTATCAATAAATGAAAACAAAGACATCAGTACTTATATATTACTCAAAACATTTATTAAAAGGAAATCAGATAATTATACACCAAAAAAATCTGAAATATTCAAGAGATGAAATTAATAAATTTTTATTAGATGCTTCAAACAAAACATTTCTAATGATGAAGTTAAGCAAAAGTTTCTTCTATTTTGACTTCTAAATTGTTATGATAATAAAAATGTAAATTTACGGATTCAAGCATTGTTGCGATTTTTTATTTTTTAGGTAGCTTTAATTATCTGAGTATCTGGGGCCTTCAGGTGCGGTGAACTTCTAAAAATGGAAATAAATCACATAAACCAAACAGATGAATACATAATAATTAATATCTCAATTTCAAAAAATAATGTACAGCGAACCTTTTTAATTTCCAATAAAATAGGACCTTATGACTTCCAACAAATATTCCAACAGTACTTAACATCCCGACCAAAACACACTCCACATCCTCGTTTATTTATTAAATACAGCAAGGGTAAATAAACAACACAACCGGTAGGTATTAATTCACTTTCAGCAATTCCATCAAAAATAGCTACTTACTTAAATAAAAATAACATTGACAACTATATTGGACATGCATTTCGGAGAAAATCTGCATCCTTACTAGCTGACGAAGGAAGTGATATTTTACAGATTAAACAACACGAAGGCTGGAAGAGTACTAGTGTGGTAGAAGGTTATGTAGACCGATCAATTGGCGCTAAAATGAATACTGCTCAGCTGATATTACAAGGAGGTTCACAAACCCATAAGCAATGTGTTGTTAACAGTTCAAATTCTAATTCAAATACTCATTTCAGCAATATTCTCAACTTTAATGCAAATAATTCAAATCAACCATTTATTTCTAACGCCAATAATTGTAATATTACAATAAACCTTTATAATAAATAATAATATGAGTACTTGCATTGCTACCTGAATACAATTTATAAAAACATTTTCATATTTGTTTTTTTTTAAAGGTTGCAGAAAAAATTTAATATTTAACTAGAGTATAAAGAATTTTATTCACTCTCGGCAACTTTACACTCTTGTCGAATAAATAACTATTAAATTTTGAATTATAGATTTAGGTGATTTCAATACGTAAACCGTGTACACATAAAAATATGTGCCTATTTATGCATGTTAGAACAATGACATTCGAATTTCTTATTGCTACAGTTCAAAAAGATAATATGGCAATGTTAAAATGGCCGTTATTATTTCAATGAAGATGGTATAATTAAGTTCAAGTATGTAGGCAATAATAACTAACAGCAGTTTTTTGCCCTTAAAAACAAACAAACAACCAATTTATTTATTTAATTATATTGATAGATAAACGAAATTAAGATAAATAAAATTAATGGTAAGAAACTGAATGAGGAAATGAGCACTCCTTCATCTTAAATTGACAAAAATAGAAGAGAAAAAGGTGGCTATGAGAATAAAAAAATAAATGGATTGTATGTTACAGTTCTTCAAAAGTATTATTTAATAGCGAACAGATGTTAGAGTTCTCTTTGGATCTCACCAACAGAATGCCTTCTATAAGTTTAGTGCATGCCTGTCAATCAGCTCGGCTGTTGGACTTTTAAAACCACGAGTCTTTGTATCACATCCAAATCAACTATCGATTACATTTCAAAATCCTCAACATTTCAAATTACTAAAATGAATACTTAAATTAAATTAATATTTACTAATGGTCACTCGAAATAAACAAAGTTGAGAGAAAATAGGGGTTTCTAACGTGACTTTTTTTATTCAAACCAATATAGCTCCTAAAAGGTAGTTCCTAGCGACAAATGTTATGTAACTAAAATATTTTCCATTAAATTTCCGATTTGGGGACAGTCGGCAAATTTTTGATCCAAGCGTCGTCAACAGAGTTGAGGCGTTTCAAAATGTTACATTTTTGAGGGTGAAAAAAACTATTGACCTCCAGCCTAAGGACATATACCTACGTGGAAAAAAAAATTAATAGTTATTACATCATCTCTTTCATTTTATACTTCCCCATTCGTTTGATAATATTAGGCAAACCAGCGGATCTAACAGTTTTACCTAAAAACAAAGGACGTTTATTATAAACATTGTTTTAAATATCCTATAGTTGACTATAAGATGTAATAGTAGATAAATGGTCAGGGATAATTAACACCTCCAAGTTTTTTTAATAAAAAAATAATTTATATTGGAAGTTGCGACGTTTCGGCCTGCCTTGCAGGTCTTTTTCAAGGCTAATATAACAAAGATGGATGTGACTAACATGGTACAAAGTAAATTAATTTACCAAAGAATTAATAGTAGAATTAATAGTTGTGTACATAATGGGAAGAATATCTGAAACATTAATTACATAGTTGAATATGGAATAGTAGCGAGGTCTTGTCGAAAGATACAATATGTAATAAAATAATTTTGATTGAATAATACGAATTTTTAATTATGTAAACTGATTGAATGATTTAATTAGTTTACACAATTTAAAATTTGAATTATTCAATTTTTTTGTTTTTTATTAGTTATTTTTTGAAATTGACATCTGTATATATAATATAAAAATATAATACATCTAGTACATGAGTTGATAATAATAAAAATGACACGTTACTTGTTTTTAAAGCAACTATCTATTGGCAACACATAAAAAGGTTCTATATAATGAAGCACTGTTACAAGGTCCCGTGGCCATCTTCTTTTCCGACGCTCCGGAGGGTAATTGTGAATGGAATGAAAAGCAGTTGTGATACTAGAGGATTTGATTGGTTGTGGAGTTCGCTATGAAAAGATAAATATCTGGTTTGAGCTAAGTCAGAAACATAAGGTATGTTAAGATCTTTGTGATGATGTAAGGAGCATTTATGATTATTTTAAAGATTTTGGATTTTATGGTTTAGGTACGAAATGAATTGGATGGTTTAGTGGAGCCCCAAAGCTCAACTCCATATTTCCAAATTGGTCTAATCAATATTATATAAATAGGTCTGTTGAAGTATTCGAAAACGTTAGACAGTGTCTTGTTTTAGTCTTGTATGTGGAATTCAAGTAAGACATTTGTCTAGATGGAGTCGAAGGGTAAAGGTTATTTGATGGGATTTATTTTGATTCTCCATTTTTGACACCATTCTTGAAGGTTTATGATACGGGATTGGAGTGTGTGACTATTATTATTATTCAATAAAAAATATTTTAATCAAAATTATAGAATCAATAATTTGTTAATCATATTTTACTTTTAGACTAATGTTATCCAGAAATCACTTAAGTTGGGCTTAACACGTTGCTCTTAAAATATTAGAGGTACAGCCAGTATAGTCGCACCGAACGGACATGCGTTAGAGCAGCCTATTGCTAATAACTAATTATTTAGTTAAATAATCTTGTGAAATAAAGCCGAACTTAAATATTTGAGCTAAAAAGTAAGGAGCAGTAAAATATAAAATATGGAACTGAATACACTAAATGATAAGTTCACTAAAAGGAAATGTTTATGGAATCGGCAGTCTGTCGAGTATTAATACAGAGATGGTTTTCTCAAAGGCATTTTTCCAAATTGTAAGAATCCCTTTGATCAATGAAAATTCTCATTCTTTGATACCGAATATAATGGAAAACTAGTCGAGCGCTTTAGGAAGTAAGAGGGGCTGATAGGAAGCTTAATAAGGACTCTTCAATGTTTTTCTTATTTGTTATTTTTTTTTTTTTTAGTTCATAGGTCAAGAAGACTTATGAATGTTAGATTGTTTATTTTCTCTATAAATATTTTTTTTTTTAAATTAACTGATGATAAATAAACAAATAAATAAATGATCGTTATTTGAGTCTTTCTATTGGGGGTTAGCCACTAGAAATGTTGGTTTTCGGAAACAGAAAAAAAAAAATTAAACTAATGTAATATATTTTATTCAAAAATATTCCTCACGCACGTTTTTCCGACGGATAACACAGTTTTCAATGGTAGATATGAAAACGGGTGAGTTACACGATGAAACGAATTCAGAAAAGCAGTTTTTAATGTCTCGAATATTCGCAAACCATTTTCCTCAAATGAAGTTATCCAAAACAAGTGTATGTAGAGGATAGATCAGGACAATATGTCCCCAACTCCTTTAATGTTTTTACTGTCTATATTTAACCCTCTAGTGTATAGTGTAGCATATCTGCAACATTATATTTATACTTATGGCAGCGAACTCTCCTTGCTCTGGAACTAAATCTTGTATAAGAGATGCTACATCATCCCTCTAGGCATGAGAGGACTTTGCATGCCCTGACTGGACCAGATATGTCTCTAATTGTCACTTACACCTGCAAGTCCTCAGTTGTGGAGACTCCTCCTTCCTTCCAGTAAAGTGTTCTTATTTCTTTTTATAACATCCATTATTTTTTTTTTTTTATCAAATAAAATTTCTGTGGCTTTTCCCAAGATATGTAGTTTGTAAAATATCAATGAGGATAGAATTCTTGTTTTTCATTATCGAGATAAATCACTTTTTAGTGAAGTGCAACATAATGTATATTATTAATTAAAATGGTTTGTAGGTGAAAAATATTTTTTTCAGTATTTTTCTAATAATAACCTGACCAAAACATATTAAAAAAAAAATTATTAGAATGAAAAAGAAAAAAATCATGCACTAAAGGGTTAAAACATGAGCCCATGCATGCATTTTAAAATTGTTCTTTAGCAAAATGTTCAAGGATTCGTTTAATTTCCTGGCAGTACGATTACATGTAAATACTTTATTTTATGCAGAATCAAGATTAAATTAGATGATTGATTACAAGAAATTAATAGCCAAATATTTATCTATGATTCAATTTTTCCCCGACTCTGATTTTAGGTGTTCATAACAGTAAAATTAGTTGTTTGATTTTTACGGCAAAAAACTGCTTTTGATTATTATTGCTCTTATGTTTGAACGTAATTATATTGTCTGCATTGTAACAATTATAAGAATGTAAACTTTACCATATCAACCTTTTGAACTGTAGCAAATTGAAATTTTAATGCCATTGTTCCATCTAAATTATATTAATAGCAACGATATAAAAAATATATAAAAATTATTTTAAAAAAAATAATTAAAAAAATAATATAATATGATAAAAAATCTTTCTATTGAACCTAAATTACATCATTATAAACAAAAATTTTCTCTAAGGTTTTAAACTAAAAAAAAATACAGAAATATATCAAGATATTAAAAAAATAAAGTTATGCAATGAGGAAACGTTGATTGGAATTCTATGGACATTTAATGAGAATGGACGAGAGAAGACTAACAAAGAAGATATACAATAGGATTCAATTCCGGACAGAAACCAATTTCATACAGCAGTTACATTTAAAGTAGAGCGTATGCACAAAATAATACCTGAGATAATAATATTTTGAACGTATATAAATATATTTTTATGACTGAAAATAATAAAAAACAAATTTATAACGAGATAAATTTTTATTTAGAATATTACAGTGAAAAATAATTATTTGCATGTCTAAAATGGTTGTTTTTATGATCAATTATTGTAAATAAATTTTTTTTAGAAATAATTTTTACAAATAAAAATGAAGGTGTTAATCAGGAAACTATCTCTCCTACCACATCGAAAAATTACTGACTGCAAATAGAGAAGTATCTTGAGGAATAGCTAAAGCCAATTTTCCGGGAAGCTCACCGTAAGCGAGAGAGAGAGGAAACAATGCGAGTGTTGTACAAAATACAACGGCACGACCGTTGGAAGGTTAATAGACAATAGTCGATTGAAAGGAGGAAACATCAGGCAGAGGTGATGAAGAAGTATTGGAAACAACGGACAAGTAAGAAATAAATTGTTGAACGTGGTTCACAGATGGCTGAATTCTAAAGAACAAGTAGAAGAAAAACTAAAATATAATTAAAAATAATATATCTACATTAAATTAAATGATGTAATATAGTATTCTTATTGAATTATACGGTACAACACATGTAGTGTTCACTATATAAGGTCATACAGCGCTGAAGAGGTACACCACATGTCCATATTTATCCTCTGCTGAGGACACTTCTCGAAGATATATACAGAGTTGACACTGAGGGCCTAATAACCTTCTCCCTTCTACATTGTCTAGAGGAATATGATTAGATGTTGATTTGAAAGTTTCACATTTCGATAAAAAAGAAAAATAGATGACCCCGGCTATATATCATAAAGATGAAGATTCTGTTTTGGCTTAAGACCAAGATGCTAATCGGTGTCTAACTATTGATCTTATCGACGTCGGTTGTCAAAAGCTTGATTTCATTCCTGGGCACCAATACAAACGCCTAATATGTTGATAGGCTATACGTTTCAGTTGTTTTTTTCCTAAAGCCTCTTTAAATTATTCAAAGATTCTATAATTATTTTTATAAACATCTAGAAGAATTTAAGGATGCATTGTAGCAAGGCATATATTGTTGTAAAAAAAATTCCATTTCTTCAAAATTACTTAAATATAAATTAATTATTTATTTTTTTGTTTTTAAATTTTATAACAATTATTCAATGATTTTTTTTTTTAGATTTATTTAAATCAACAAGAGTTTCAGATTAATAATTTTCTGTGAATATTTTTAATATGAAACTTTGATAAAACCTCTTAATACATTTTGCGGCCTTGGATAAATACCGGTGCTTTATTGGATTATCAAGTTTTAGATTGAAGACCCCTTGGGCACCGCAGAGCCAGTCCAAAGCCAAGATAGTGGAGACTTCCACCCCCTCCTCCCTCTCAATATGTTAGGATGAAATATCCCAGATTTATCGGACTTCCTTGTTCTTCCAGCAGCCAAGAGATCCGCTCTTACATCACCCTTGTTTATGTTTTGGTTTAGGATGTTATCCTTCCGGTCTACATAAATTTCATAGCCAGTTGGAAGGTAAACATAAACCCTTAGGTAAAGGAGTTGTGGTTGTCGTAGGTCGTGGTTGCTGGTGGCATTGGTAGAATATATGTCATTAGAACAGAGCTTGAAGTTCTTGACCCTTACCTTGCGGTGGATGGTATGCACAAAGGTAACCGTAAAAAGGAATTATTTATATTGTTGTTTTGTTTTTTATTGTTTAAATGTTCAGTTAATCTAAAAATTCTTCCCTTATTAGGAAATCCCTTAATGTTCATTATTATATTGCAAACGTACCAATAAAAAATGATCCTAATATTATAACTTGAACAAATATTCTAATAAAACCTATATTAAATAAACATCAATTTATTCAATGTTTTTTATATTAAAATAAATTTAAAAATTTATTTTTTTCTTCGAGAAATGTCTGCCAATATTTGATTTTTTTTAAAAATTTTTTTTCCCTTCGAATAAAATCATTTATTTAAATATCTATATTTGATCTGATTTTATGATATATATGATATTAGAGTAATTGCAGTTAACTATTTTAGCCATGTTGATCATTGTTAGTTGGGTTGGACCTTGTCCTTCTTCAACAGTTCTTTTCGTCTTCAGAGGTTTACACCTAAATCCTCAAGATCTGTCGGTCTGCCTTAACATCACACTCATAGAAGCCTGCTTCGCCTTTGATCACAACCTGGTTGTTAGTAGAAAGGTCTCTTCTCAACATGTCCCAGCTGTTTTAATCGTCCCATCCAGATATAGGATACAGCGCCTACGGATATTCCGTTTTGAAACGAAGCTTGTATAGTGACGTTATATCATATATACATACAAATATTTCCTTATAGTGAATCTCGGAGCATGCAAGGGAAACCTATGTTTCATGTCAAACACCTATTTCAATTATTCAGCGCTCAGTTTAACAGTCTTAAAACTGTTTGTTAATTATTTTTATTCAGAAGGCTTTACTTTTATTTGATATAAATAATTATTTTTTATTGTGCGTTATAATATCTTGTTTATTATTGTTATTATAATGTTTAATGTTGTATATTTACAAAAACTTGAAACAATTTATTTATTATGTATACATTTGTTTTGAACTAGATTTTGTAATTAAAAATGTGTAGAAAGGGTTAAGTGTTTCCACAATTGTTTTTAATATCATCTATAATTATTTTAAATCGAGTTCTGTGTATTCCCAAAGGTGCGAACATAACGAAAACAAGATGATACCACTGCAATCAGAAAGTTAACCGAAATACAAGCTACAGTAGAAGAAACCTAAATATTATATATAAACTTTGTAATTATTTATTATTTATGCTAAAAAAACGCATTTTTTGTTTTTTAACGTTTGCTTTTCATTTATGACAATTTAATAAATTACTAAAACCATACATGTTCATTTATTTTCCTAAATATTTCTTGTTGTAACATTACATAAATGAGGAGGTAACTTTCAAAACTTGTTTTGTCTCAAATCCCACTTTTCATCAATGATAAAAAACGTATATTATGAGATTTAATTACTCCTCAGAAACAATTCCTAATTAAACTTATAGCATCTAAAAAAACACTCTACAAGAAGGATCAGAAATATTATTCACTCCTAAAATTAGCATTTTTAATTTTAAATATGGACAAAACACGGTTTGATGAACTAACAAAGGGACAAAACACTGTTTGAAGTAGTTATGTTTTATTTTACAGAAGTCACTGTTTGCTCAAAAGTTTACAAAATAAAAATTATAATTACATAATAGATGATGTATGTTAATGGCACTCATCAGTTTTCGGGGAATATTTTAATTTTTTTAACAGTCACTATATATATTAAATATGCATGATATGTAAATGTATTCACATCTTTCATTTTCTATACAGTCACAAGTTTCATCCTCATCAACAACATTTTCAACACTTATAGAGTCAAAAAGTACAACATTGTCCCAGTTTGAATGGTTCGAACTAAAAACAGGCTATGGACAAAACAATCTTTGCTTAAAACCCTGATTTTGTTTACTAATTTTGGATGGGAAAAAGCTTGTTTTGATGGCTAATACTCATAAAATAATAAATTCGTGCTTATTTTATAGTAAAGGAAATTTTTAAAAATTGTTAGAGACACCTCAAAAAATGGACTTGAGTCCTTATCTTTGGGAACCTCAGAATAATTTTTAAGCTCAAATGTAAGAGCTTCTCAATTTCGTTTCTATCGCCAGTTCCGCTATATGCTGACACTCTTTTCATTTGTTTTTTTCTTTGAGACTTTTAAAACTCTCTCGTTTTCTGAAGTTTTCACGATTCACTGCCTTAGATCAAAATCGGTTTTACTTATAGATTATAAGTTAGTCTGGATTCAAATATTAGGCTTTCTTATGAGGTTTTAATATTTATTACTGTTATTTTGCAAACGCCATTGACAGCAGTTTTCATCAACTATTTTAACTTTTTAATTTGGATGTCGCCTAATTATGGGTGGTTATCCAAGCTACCAACGTACCTGAATTCTTATTAACACTGGTCTTCTGGACCGGCCTCAAGCCTGAGTTCGCTCTATCAGCTCTCAAGAACTCATCCAGTGTACCTATGTAGGCTTAAGTTCACCTCGTCATTAATAAAAAGTATTAAACAATTAGAATAGCAAAACGCGGATTTCTTCTTATTTTTCAAAAATGCCAACTGAAATAGTGGGTCACGTTGCCTTAAACTTTTGAAACCTTTGGATGATTTACGATATATCTTGACCCAACACCATACGTTTTTTTGTTTTTTTTTTAATTGAAAAAAATACTAATCTAAAAAAGTAAAATATATTTTTAATTCCAATTAATAAACTTAAATAAATTATTGGAAATTAAATAGATGAAGAATAAATTTGATAATAATAAATAAATAAAAAAACATATTACACATATAATCTTTGCATATATACTGCATATAAAGATTTCTATTTATTATTTATATATGTAATTCGATCTTAAAGTAACACTCCGAAATTTAATATAATAAAAAAAATATTTGTTTTGGGTCAAGGGTTATGTGTGCCAAAGATAACGTATCATTATATAATTATGATAAAGAAAATTCTAAAGATCTACTCACTGATTTTTTTTTTTTTTTTAAATAATTAATTCTGATTCTCAAGGCGTCTAGATGAAAATATTTATGTCTAATTAAAGTTATAATGGCACTGGTTTAGTTTAGTAAACGTTGTATAATCTATAAATAATAGTTATATAAATAAACTAATACTGAATATAAACATAATCCATTTCTTTCTCCTATGACTTATGAACTGGAATTTATAATTTCTTGGTGTATAGTTTCTCCTACTCCATTTTACTCGACTGTTATCTCTCCGAGGCCAAAAGTTGTTAAAACATTTATCATATCAGATTGGAGAGAGGTAATTCCTTTTTGCATTTCGGGGGACTCAGATTTAAATTGCTAATTTTGTTTTTCAACGCCCAAGTCTTTACTTATCGACCGGAAGAAATCCCTCTCCTGTTACGTATTCAAGTTTATTTTGTACTCACGGTGAGAAGTCGAAATACTTTTTGTGCTGTAGTTTAGTAATTAATGGCTTCAATTATTTTATTGGTTGTTATTCCTCTCTTGGTAGTTTAGAATTTATTTGGTTCTATTTAAACATACACAGAAAAAAAAAATATTATTTTTTCATTTACGTTGTTTTATATAAATATGAGGATGCCCGTAATCACTTAAATTAATGAAATGAAATTAATTAATTAATGAAATTAATGAGATTCTGATGACAGTTAATTAATCTTTATTTTTACATTTGGGAGGCTTTTACCTTAAGTACTTTCATTCTCCTTTCAGCTCTATAATTCGATGAGACAACCTTTGACAAGGAGGTGGAATGCTAAGGTGATTGCTTTTAGCTTCATTAACGCCTAAGGTGCGACGCTAACGTGGTTAGGTTCCTCTGTCGGGTGATTCCATCGGAAGCTCAGATTCTTCTAGGTCTGTGGCGGAGATCCTGTTTCCTCAATTTCACTCATCCGATCCACCTCGTGGAAAGTTCCCAGTCAAAGGAAGAAAAACCAGTTAAAACTTTATTTTTATTTCTCATTTTATCTAAAGTTTCAACTAGGTATGTGTCGTTTCCTAATGTCGATCTCGATTCCACCGATTCTTGAGAAAAGAATCAAAGGTCATAGAAACCGATAATGGTGACTTAGACGATTGTTTTATAACCCCTGATTATATTATTATTATGCATAGATTTTACTCAAATTGAAGAAAAAAAATGTTACAAAGCTATTTTTAAAAAATTTTAATAACAGAGCAATCATCTTATTATTTTGTTATTCTAAAGGGAAGTATTGCCCATAGAACTCCCCCGATTATGAACTCAAATATAATAAATTATTCATTTAAGAATTTTTATAATAAATTACTTTTTTCGCACATTTTCTGGAGTGTAATGGAAAGAGAACTACAATTCATAGCTTTAGATATAATTTTATTCCTTAAAATAATATGCATCGCTACAATTATATCTTTGTATAATATTGTAGATCCTAAGGTCTAATATGTTGTGGATGTCTTGCTAGCCTAGCACTTTCTTAAAATTTATTATAATAAAATTTGTCTTCCTTTACACTATTAAGATATAAATAAAAAAATCATTGTTTAAACTAAACTTTTCCTAACATTTAAATTTCGTTTGTAAATGATTCTAAAGCTGATTTATTCTAACGTTCGTGTTAATGAGCTCAGTCTGGCTTGTATTCAAGATCCACTGGAGCTTAGGAATTTTCAATCAGGGATTGATTCATTTCATTGTCGAACCAGTGATGGACAGTATTGTTCTTCGGGGTGGGGGACCAGAATATTCAGGTCCTTTCTATCGGCCAGGATTTGCGTATTGTTAAAGCATCTATAATGCCTTCCCTGATGGTCCTCTTGTTATTTGTGAAACTTAACATTTTTTTTTCCAAAACAAATCATTTGTTTTTATTTTAATCATGGAGTTGTAACAAGTTTCTATGATTTAATGTAAGAAATGGTTCAAGTTGATTTCAGACTCGAAAAACTGAAAAAAGTTGATATTTCTTAAAATCAATTAACTCTGTACTGAAACATAATAATCTTTTATGTTTCTTCTTACTCCATTTTACCAAAATTCGAAGTCTCCAGTTATTCGCTTTCCTCTATATACTCCATTAACATTACAATGCAGGCCCTAAATAACGAAATCATCTTACAAGGATTTTTACTTTCTTAAAAAAAAAAAATAATAAAAAATAAAAAATAAAAAAAATCATCCCTACTACTACATATTTATAAATGGGCCGATAAGGATGGTGGTCAGAGAGTGTTTTCGACATCACGCCTTTGAATTTGCAAAGCCTTTTAATGTTTTTTTTTTAAGTACTACGTTTCGGAATTCATGTTTTTTATTTAGCTTCATTAAAACATATATCCATTTACCTTCTAAATTTTTAACCAAGTAAACTTAATTATATAAATTTTCACTTCGTTTGCAAGAAATCATATTTTTTTATTCATGTTTTGTTTTTAAAATAGTAAGTAATGTATAATATCTACTCTTAGTTATAATCTATAGGAAATTACTGTATTTTAATTTTCAGTAGTTTATCGAAATACTCTATGAGATGGCTCATTCCAAAAAAAAAGTAAACTGTGCAATATTTCAGTAAGGAGTCGAAGAACACAGGAAGCGAACAAAAATTACTATTTTAGGCTAAGCGAACTCGGTGCTGTCACCATAAAACTTAATTTTCCATTCACCTTTATCCATTTTACCCACTAAAGGAATTAATGTATATTAAAATAATAAGAAATGTTTTTTGTTAAAAATATATGACACACCTGAATGTAAAAATATGGAGGTAAATTATTATCTCTAACAGAACTTTGGAATAACAATGAGGAAACAATTTAAATAAATAAAAAAAAAGCTGACAAAAGGCTCGATACCGAAGCCACCAACAATCGATATTAACATACCTTTCCACCATTCGTCATCAAAATCTAAGTCCACTAGATCAGCTTTAATACAATCATATACAAGTCTAGTTTCACCCATTTAAATTTTACTTGGATTCAAAACAGTCGTTATTCAATGTTATTAAAAATTCAAAAATTATAGGTTAGATGCCCAGTTCATCTATCAGAAAATTAAAAAAATTACACATTTATATTGTCACTGTGTAATACACTATATATATATATATATATATATATATATATATATATATATATATATATATATATATATATATATATTTCATTGAAGTGTAAAGAATCTTTTATTAAGTTAGCGCAAGTTTTTAAAAAATAGCTGTGTGAAATACTTTGTGTGTTGAATTGCGATCTTCGGAAAAGGTTTAGGTTTCGACATATAAGTAAGAAAGTTGAAAGGAAATGACACTAACCTGATACTCCCAATTAATTACAAAAGACTCATTTACATGACTGTGATTAGACAAATATGGACTTAGGAAGTTGAGCTTTAGGGCTCTACTAAACCATCCAATTCATCCCGTATCCAATCCTTACAATCCAAAATCCTTCGAAAAATCCTTAATGCTCCTTACTTTGTCACCAATAAACTTGTCCATAAAGATCTTAATGTTCCATATGCCTAAACCAGATACCAATCTTTTCATAGTAAGCTCCATAACCACTCAAATCCACTAGTTTCTTAACTTGCTTCCAACTCAATTGCCGATAATCCTCCGAGGCGTCTGAAAAAAAGATATAGAGATCTTCTTGTGTAGATTTTTATTAAGGTGCTACTGATGAGTAGTTCTTTTCAGGTTTTTGCATGATATCGTAAGCATTTTTAACACATTTACTTGATGTATGTTTGTAAAGTTGTAAATTTCATTAAATTGTTAAAAATAAAATTAAAAAATTTGGAATTAAACTTTTTAATTAACTTCTAATCGTAGAGAAAAAAAAAACTTTGGTATTCTTGTTATGGAAAAGTACCGTTTACTTGATTATTGATTTAAGCATTTTATTTTTTAATTTATTTTTTTATTGTTATTATTGCAGTAAAACAAGAAATGGGGGGGGGGGATGTTTTTATGGGAATTTAAAAAAAAATATTTTAATTCTCTTCCTGCCATATTTCTTTCTGATAGTCTATGAAATGTAGTTCAATTATTCTCCTCTCCCTAAAGCTAGGCAACAGGTCTTTCTTACTAAATGGAACTGTGCTATTACATCGTAAAGGGGTTTTGTATAAAACCTTTAGTAATTTAAGCATCTCTCTTTATAAATATCTCTTACATCTGAGTTGAAATATTTAATATTTAAATATTTATAACATTATATAATTGTGTATATATTGTTATTATTAATTTAAAACTTAAAATTTTCTTTTTCATTCATATACTATTAATGTTTGTAGTTATCAGTTACTATTTAATCTGTAAATTTCAAACTACACTTGCAACTAAATTAACCGTCATGGTTGGGACCAAATCCTGGTATAATCGAGATCCCCATAAAGTAAAGGAAAACATAGTTAAATGTTGAACGGAAGTTGCAGATAGGTGGGCCGAGTATCTTAGCGAGCAGTTGGCCCTTAACTGTGGGTGTACCGAGGAAAATAAGCTAACATTAAGCTATGAAAATGATATAGAACTGCCTGGCATAGATAACTTTTTGGACGCAGTTCAGTAATTAAAACATAGTAAAGTATCTGAAGAGGACGGGCCTGGTGACTGAATTTTTCAAAAACAGTGGTGAAGTTCTTTTGAACCAACTGTACTCTTTAATCATTGACTATTGGGAAAGTGAACAAATGACTAAACAATGGCGAACCAGTCTAGTATGTCCCATACATAAAAAAAAAAAGGGACATGCTCCAATGTACGAACTTTCGTGGCCTATTAATGTTAATTAAATGTGGCTTATAAAATATTTTCCATTATAAACATCATATCGGAAGAGTCAAACTGCTTTGCTGAATGCATTCTGCAGCTTTACCTATTCCGGCCGGAAAAAGGGACTATAGACCAGATCTTTGTAATGAGGCAATTGCTTGAAAAATGTTGGGAGTATAAAGTTAACTTGCATGCTCTCTTCATTGACTTCCTCCAAGCGTTTGACAGCTTCGACCGGTCTAAATTCATGGAAACCTTGACGGTTTTGAGGATACCAAATAAATTAATTCGTCTTGTTATAAAGGCAATGTTGGCAGCAACGGTAAAGTTTTAGTGAATGGTAATGTGAGACGTGAATTTCCAGTACCAGCTGGTGTAAGGCAGGTGACCCTTTCCGCCACCCTTTTTAATGTTGCTCTTCACAAAAAGTTAAAAAACTAAAATGTAGTGGGAATATCCTGTATTCAAGCACTCAAATATGCGCGTATGCAGACGACATCTGTGAGGTAGCTAGCAATATCCCTGTACTTAAGGAACTATTTACAAATCTTGACAAAGTAAGAAATTGGGACTGTCAGTGAATGAAAGGAAAACTAAATATATGAACCTGGGCTCAATTAATAATGATTTATTCACTGTTGGAGGCTATGTCACACATACCTGGGTTCTGAATTTTAATCTGAAAATTAAATGAATAATGAAGTGAATGAGTGATATGAGCGAATATGGCTTACTTCGCCAATGTCCGTTTTTTTAAATCCACTTGCTTATCACGAGCTATAAAAAAAACCCAGAATTTATAAAACGCTGTTTAAACCAATATTGACATACGGAGCCAAGGCATAGACCCTTACCACTATGATGGCCAATAAGATTAAGATATTCGAAAGAAAAATATTAAAACGGATCTATGACCTTGTATTGTGATCTATGATAACGACAAAAACCAATGAAGATATCGCACAAACAATGAAATAAATGTGTTAAAGCCTGAAAGTTTGATTTTTAATTAATTTTTCCTTGCATCATCTCTCATCATCTCCCATAGTGAGAAAGATATTATGTTATAATTTATTATAAATACAACAATTGTACATAGCTCTAAATATTTCTGGTTAGTTAGTTTATATAAGTAATGGTTCAAGTTATGTATATTATGTGTATCAGGTTACGTATTAGGTAAATTACGAGAGGTGTTATAAAAAACAAAAGAAAACACATCGCCAGCGACAGTAGCATTGCAGTCTGAGACAGACCTTCCTGGAAGAAAGTCTTTTTTTGAGAAGCCACCGAATGCTGAGGAGACTTCCACTAGACATCTACCAAGTATTTAAACCCTATTATTCTACGTAACTTGAACCAGATTCTGTCATAGTTAAATTCATATTGTTATTTCTCAATTCATTAATTACCAAAATAGTTTTTAAAATTAGTTTTAATTAATTTTTTCTTTAATTTCAACTTCTGCTAATAATCATAAGATATATTTTTTTATTCTAGTTTATGTCACTTTTCTAACCACAATTTCTATTATTTTTATGCATATATTTAAATTGTACTCACTATAGGAGATTTATTATTTCTAGTATTATATTTCTTTTTTTACTCACCACCTTACTTTTAATTCTTTTTTATGTATATATTGAATCAGTTTTTAAAAATACAATTATTGTACTAGTGTTGTTCCTCTAAAACGATTTTAATTTTCTTTGCATTTTATTGATTTTATTTCAGGTTTCCCAATTTTCAATTACAGTAAATTTATTTATTTATTTTTCTTCTCTATTTTATAATTGCGCATCATTTGGATGATAGTAATTTTTACCACCGTTCAGTTGGGGTGGTGATTGTTTTTCAAAAGAGAAAAGCCCCCTTCCCAACAATATGCGATATTTCGTCCCTACAACTGCAAAGTATCGAATGTGAAAAAAACAGATTTTTTGTATTACTTTATAAATTACTTTAGGAGGAATAACCCTGTCAAAGGGTCGATTATACAAAATATTTGATTTTGTCAGATTAATGTAACGAATCGCTAAAGACCGAATGCAATATCCGCGTACTTTCACAGTCGATACTTGCGCATTGCGTACTTAGGGACGATATAAAGTTGGTAATGTGCTACAATTTGTCAAGTCTAGACGAATAGAGTGGCTGGGTCACATAATAACGATGCCGAAAGACAGGATGTATAGAAGGCTGCTGAATGGAACAATTATTGGTACAAGAAGAGCTGGAAAGCCACGCAGACGGAGGATGCAGGACGTGAAGGAGGATCTGAGAGTGCTAGGAGTAACTGGATGGAGGGAGAAGGAAAGGAATAGACATTTGTTGAGTAGGATTTTCAAGAAACCTATGGCCCACCCTGGGCTATAGTACTGCGCTGTAAGTATGTAAGTAATGTTTTAAACAATCCAAATTGATTTCATTTGTCCTGGTTAAAGTATATGGGTACGTAAACCCCTAAATATGAATGAAACTTTTAGACAAAAAAATGATGAAGCTGTTTGGTGGAATTTTCGCCAGTGTATATGCGTTTGTTCTGTTAAATTTATTATATAAATTATTTATTTACTTCACGCGCTAGATGTCAGTTGATACAGTATAGCCTGTTGGGCTTACATTTAGCTTGATTAACTTAACTGTGTAACGTGAGACTGTGGTAAACTTAGTAATTGTTTCCAACTCTCTGGGACTTCAGTTGGAGTTATGGTATTGAATTGAAGTCCCTGCTACAATTCAATTTATGGTTAAATATTGTTATTAATATAGTTACTTTATAATATGTTTAGCTACTAAAACATATTTTGTTTAGAACTGCACAAAAAATAACAAATCAAACTTATTTATTTAATTATTTTCCAATAACTCTAATTGGGTTATTGTATTTTACAGAAATAAGAAATTACATGATAAATAGAAATACACATTTAAACATAACTCTATAATAGCATTTGTTTGTAGTAGATTAACGTATTCAATAGCCTTTATTATTATTATTATTATTATCTATTTATTCAAAATTACAACTGTATAAAAGAAAAAATATACATGGAGTAAATGTGATTACAACGTTCATAATAACATGTCAATTGCTGGTGAAGGTAGCACTTCAATAGAAGTTCTATATTAGAAAGCCCTTCTTATAAATTGGTGCAGTAATTAATTAAATTAAAACGAAGTATATAGTAAATCTTTTTTTTTTAATGAAATTTACAAATGTATATACAATATAAATATATTATACATCAAGTAAATATGATGATAATGATAAAAATGACACGTCACTTGTTTTTAAAGCAACTTTCTGGATCTTTGTGGATAAGTTTGTTTGTGATGAAGTAAGGAGCATTTAGGAATTTTCTAAGGATTTTGGATTGTAAGGATTGGATAAGAGATGAATAGGATGGTTTAGTGGAGCCCTAAATCTCAACTCCGTATTACCAAATAGGTCTAATTACTGTTTTGTAAATTAGTCTTTTGTAATTAATTGGAAGGTTTGAAAGTTTGTCAAGTATATGTTGAAGTAGTCGAAAACGACGTGCAGTTTCTTGTCGTTTTAGTCTTGTATGTGGATTCCAAGTAAGACGTTTGTCCAGATGGAGTCCTACGTAGGGGGTTTGTTCAACGGGAATTAGTGGGACATCATTAAAGAATAATGTAGGACAGGAAATCATAGGTTTACGATGAAGGGTAAAGGTTATTTGATTAGATTTATTTTGATTCTCCATTTTCGACACCATTCTTGAAGGTTTATGACATGGAGTGTCTGGGAGGCAATGAAGGGATCATTGGTCACTGATTACACACAAGTGTCATCAGCATATGTTGTAAGGATGGTGCTCGGATGCGTCGGGATATCAGCTGTATACACCGTGTAGAGGATTGGACCTAGGATACTTCCTTGAGGAACACCTGCTGATTGGTTAAAGAGAGAGGAATATGAAAAGCTTGAAAAGTTCTATAACAGGTAAATAGTTCTATAGATAATGGTAAATAGTTGATAGGGTATTAATATCGGTGGCTTGGATATATCCAGGAATAAATTTAAATAAATTGAACTATTTAGGTATCTAGGGCCTAGGATTGTGTCAGGGCTGATTTTGAGGATTTGGATTTTGGTAGGGTTGTTTAGAGGCAGATTTGTGTTCAGATATTGATTCCGGCATTGAGCCTTCGGGTTCGTTAGACCTTTTATTTTATTTATACGTTTTGATGGGCTCCTTGATTAGAGAAGTTTTCAAACTTTTTAGTTGTATTAGGCTTAAATCTCATATTTTACTTAAATTTATCTTTTTTACCGTTAACAATATTTCTTACATCACTAGAAATTTGAACTAAAAAAAAGGGTTTGTGTCAGAACACAGAATTTCTTCAATATTTCAGAGAAATAAAGAGGTACGGTACATATTCTCCCCTTAGGGTCTTCTGTCTGCAATATTTTTTTGCTCTCGAATTGTCACACCTCATAAACTATTTCATCCAATATACCCGAGGAGATATAAAAGCGGTTTTATCTTGAAAAAGTTGTAAAGTTTATAACACTTGACCCTGGCATTAAAACCAAATGGACTAGTATCTCACCTATAACTTCATGTTCAGTTGTTTTTATTTCCAGGTCGTGGCTAGACTAGAATCTAATGGAGTTTCGTTTTTTTTTTTTCAATAGGGTTTTTAAATTTATATTTCAGTTTTTGTCATAGAGGGCATTCAGTAAATAATTGGCTTGATTTTTTCACATCCAACTGTGGAATAATGCCTAAAGGGACTCGTCTACATCTGTTTCATCTTACACCACCTTTAAATTGTATAATGTAGAAAATAATTCATGCAAATCGTAATATTATTCATTTATAAATAATTTTTAAAATGAATGTTTGTGATATTTAATTCAAATTCGTAAAACAGTCTTAAAACACGATAAACTTCCTAATTGTCTTATAAAATTCTTTAAATTTTGTTTAGATCATTTTTTTTTAAAACTTTTTTTTTTATTTTTTTCAATAACAATTTATTTAAATTTACAAGTGTACAAAATTTATACATCAAGTAAATGTGCTGTTAACTATTACAATAACGTGACAAACTACTACCCAGCAGTAGCACTTTAATAACAGTTCTAAACTAGAAGGTCTCTGGGCCATCTTCTTTTCAGACGCCTCGGAGGATTATCAGGAATAGTGTGGGAAGGAAGATGAGAAATTAGGGGATTTCAGTGGTTATGGAGTTTACTATGAAAGGATTGATATCTGGTTTGGGCTAAATCTGCAACATATGGAACATTAAGATCTTTATGGATAAGTTTATTGGTGACAAAGTTAGGTGCATTGAGGATTTTTCGAAGGAATTTGGATTGTAAGGATTGGATACGAGATGAATTGGATGGTTTAGTGGAGCCCCAAAGCTCAACTCCGTACGTCTAGATAGGTCTAATCACAGTCATGTATATTAGTCTTTTGTAATTAATTGGGAGCTTTGAACGTTTGTCTAATAAATGTTGAAGTAATCTGTAATGACGGGCAGTTTCTTCTCTTTTTAGTCTTGTATGTGGATTCCAAGTAAGACGTTTGTCCAAGTGGAGTCCAAGGTAGCGGATCTGTTCAATAGGGATTAGTGGAATATCATCAAAGGATACTGTTGGACAGGAAGTCGTGGGCTTACGACGAAGGGTAAAGGTTATTTGGTGAGATTTTTTTGGATTTATTTTGATTCTCCATATTTGACACCATTCTTGAAGGGTTAGGATATGGGATTGGAGTGTTTGGGAGGAAATGAAGCGATCATTGTTTACTGATAACACACATATGTCATCAGCGAAAGTGGTGAGGTCAGTGGTAGGACGAGTTGGAATGTCAGCTGTATACACCGTGTAGAGGATGGGGCCTAGCATACTTTTTAAACTTAAACTTGATAGATGCTTTATTAATCTGGTTAGTTAGATATCATTCAGGGCCTTATTTATTACAATACTGCGTATACTTTCGACATGCCATGGCTCATATGCCAGGAAGAAATATTGATCGGTAGTCAAAACCCTTTTTGGATCATTAATTATTATCATAATACTTTGTTTTGTTTTTTGCAGGTTGTAAAAATAATAAATAATTTATTTCGTGCTCTAAATTGATGTGAATATGATATTATCACTTTTTTTTTTTTTAAATTTTAATTTATTTAATTACAAGACTAAAGCGACAAGAAACTGCTCGTCGTTACAGACTACTTCAACATTTACTAGACAAACGATCAAACCTCCCAATTCATTACAAAAGACTTATTTACATGACTGTTATTAGACCTTTTTGGACGTACGGAGTTGAGCTTTGGGGCTATACTAAACCATCCAATTCATCTCGTATCCAATCCTTACAATCCAAAATCCTTCGAAAAATCCTAAAGGCCCCTTACTTTGTCACAAACAAACTTATCCATAAAGACCTTAATGTTCCATATGTTGCTGAGTTAGACCAAACCAGATACCTATCCATTCATAGTAAGCTCCATAACCACTCTAATCCACTAGTCTCCCAACTTGTTTCCTCCTCCATCCTTGATAATCCTCCTAGGCGTCTGAAAAGAAGATGACCTAGAGACCTTTTAGTGTAGATTTTATTGAAGTGCTATTAGTGAGTAGTTCACAAGTTATTTGCATGCCATTGTATTCACTGTCAACACATTTACTTGCTGTATATTATTCTGTACAGTTGGTTATATCAATAAATGTAATTACATGGATGGTTACGGAATCATTAAGACATTATCTACAATAAGAAATAAATTATAAAGAAGAAAAAATAAATAGAATCTCTACTACCCTATATATAAAGTAGAATAAGCACATTGAAAAACAGTAGTAATAGTCAAAACATAAATTAAACTAAATTAAAATTAAAAATAAATTTTTATTGTATATAAAATACACTCATCCTAAGGATTTCAGAATCAAACCTGTTCCTGTGCTTATGGAAGAGCAAGCCAATATTTCAATAAATGGAAAAAAAAAAAATATATAGTAAAAATGCGTCGAGTGCCTGATATTAAATGTCATAAATATTTCATAGGTAACTACCTACTTATAAAGTCAGAGTTATTATGAAAATAATAATCATAACAATAAAATCTCAATGGTGTCCCGTCCCTTCATAACTAGAGTTTGTTGCACCCCAGGCTTTTTTACTATAAATTGAATTATATTGGTAATAAATTAAGTTTTACTTTAATTTTATTCCAAATTAATTTAATACAATTGATTATCTGGTTTTCTATCGCTATAAAACAAACATTCATGGAATAAAAATTATTTTATTCATTTTATTTCGGTTTGCAAATAAAGCGTGTTTTTTTTTTTTTAGTTTTTTAAACTACAATTTTTGTATTAGTTATTTCATCATTTGAGAGAAAAATCTATGTATTAATAATGACATGAAAGACACAAAGCATCGCCAACGCGGTATCGATCGGTTCGTAGGAATCGACTTCCTCATCGATTATGGATTCCGATTCTTTTCTAAGGAATCAATAGAATCGACACATTCCTATCTCAATACTATTCTAATAATCCTTCTACTAGGTGTCTAAATAAAAATGGATAAGCTAGTCATTACCAGAACTATATGTCGAATTTTACTATAACTTTCGAGGCTGCTGCCTTTTTGGCTTGCGAGGTGGATTATGTCATAGGATAATGTTGGTGACATTGATTTCAACAATAATTTATTTTAGAAAAACTTGATCTAATTAGAAGTTCAAAATTAAAAAGTGCTAACTTGAAAATTTGTGATTTTAGACCTAGCGACTTATTCTCTGTGACTATCAACATTCGTATAATTATGCTTTCTTATTAGAAATACTGGTACTTGGAATAATATTTAGATTAATTACTTTTCTTTTTTGTTTAATTTATTTATTCATATTTACAATTGTATACAATATATACAAGTCAATTTAAGGAGCATTTCCATTTAAAGGTCTCTTGGCAATTATCTTCAGAGAGTTTTCGGCATTCTAATATAAAGTACGTTGAAAGAATAGTGAATTCCAGCGGTTATAGAGCTTACTATGAATGGATTAGTATCTGGTTTTCGCAAAATCAGCAACATACGGAACATTAAAATTTTTATGGATAAGGTTTTAAGTAAGGAGCATTAAGGATTTTTCGAAGGATTTTGGATTGTAAGCATTGAATATGGGAAGAATTTGAAGGTTTAGTTGAGCCCCAAAGCTCAACTCCATATGTCCAAATAGGTCTGATAACTATTATGTAAATGAGTCTTATAGTAAATCGGAAGTTTTGAATGTTTTTCTAGTAAATGTTGAAGAAGTCGAGAAAGACGAGCTCTTTTCTGTCGTTTTAGTCTTGTATGTGGTTTCCAAGTTAAACGCTTGTCCAGTTGGAGTCCTAGATAGCGTATCTGTTCAAGAGGGATCAGTGGGATATTATTAAAAGATACTGTAGGACAGGAAGTCGTAGGTTTACGACGAAGGGTAAAGGTTATTTGTTGGTATTTATTTATGACTTAATACATGGTGTTAAGGATTTAACAAAAGAATTTGGATTGTAATGATTAGATACGTGAAGAATTGTATGTCTTATCTCCATAATTGTTGATGTCTTATCTCATGCGTATATAAAAAAAACGTCTTATTTGTTATCCGCGGAGCCAATAGAGGAGAAACCTTACAGAAATTCTGAGAGAAACGCCTTATAAACAGGGTAAAAGTGAATATTTTTCTGCGTCTCAATGTGACGAGATAGGTTCCTCGGAAACTCGATTCCTCGTTAGCCGACTCAATAAAAACTTCTTCCGCCAATTCTGTTCACATTCCCAATCTGATTTCTCCGTCGTGAGAGCTAAACTCAATAATAAAATAAGAAACGAATTGCTTATTTATTAATATTATTTTCAACCCACAGTTCTAATAATAAAAGTAAGTATTTTTTTTTAAATTTATAAATTGAAATACACAGTACAACACTATTTATCTAGAATGCTTTATTGCTAATATAATTGACATGGAATGATCTACATTTGTAGAGAAACCACCTATCGGTAGCATTCAGAGGAAAATTCTACATTATTAGATCCCAAAACCATTTTTATTTAGACACCTAGTAGAAGGATTATTAGAATAGTATTGAGATAGGAATGTGTCGATTCTATTGATTCCTTAGAAAAGAATCGGAATCCATAATCGATGAGGAAAAGTCGATTCCTACGAACCGATCGATACCGCGTTGGCGATGCTTTGTGTCTTTCATGTCATTATTAATACATAGATTTGCAACCCGAAATAAAATGAATAAAATAATTTTTATTCCATGAATGTTTGTTTTATAGCGATAGAAAACCAGAAAATCAATTGTATTTAATTAATTTGGAATAAAATTAAAGTAAAACTTAATTTATTACCAATATAATTCAATTTATAGTAAAAAAGCCTGGGGTGCAACAAACTCTAGTTATGAAGGGACGGGACACCATTGAGATTTTATTGTTATGATTATTATTTTCATAATAACTCTGATTTTATAAGTAGTTACCTATGAAATATTTATGATACTTAATATCAGGCACTCGACGCATTTTTACTACGTATATATATTTTTTTTTCCATTTATTGAAATATTGGCTTGCTCTTCCATAAGCACAGGAACAGGTTTGATTCTGAAATCCTTAGGATGAGTGTATTTTATATACAATAAAATTTTATTTTTAATTTTAATTTAGTTTAATTTTTGTTTTGACTATTATTACTGTTTTGTAAGGTGCTTATTCTACTTTATATATAGGGTAGTAGAGATTCTATTTATTTTTTCTTCTTTATAATTTATTTCTTATTTTAGATAATGTCCTAATGATTCCGTAACCATCCATGTAACGAGGCAGATTGTTTAATTTATTATATATATATTTGTTTTCCATTTATTGATATTAACAACTGTACAGAATAATATACAACAAGTAAATGTGTTGACAGTGAATACAATAGCATGCAAATAACTTGTGAACTACTCACTAATAGTACTTCAATAAAATCTTCCCTAAAAGGTCTCTAGGCCATCTTCTTTTCAGACGCCTCGGAGGATTATCAGGGATGGAGGAGGAAGCAAGTTGGGAGACTAGTGGATTGGAGTGGTTATTTAAATACAATAAGCAAAGTATGTGTATATATAATTAAATCTATAAATCCAAGTTATTTTTTTTAAATAATTATTTTTATTCATATTATTAACTTTTTTATCAATTGTAATATTTCTTTATGTGTAAATACTAATGATAAGTAAAAAGGTTACTAATGAAAAAAAAAAAAAAAAAAAAAAAATACAAATTTCATACAATCAGATCGAAAATAATAAAGAAATATGTTTTCAAAATTTTATTATTTTACTATTTTTTATTTATTTAGATATTTTATTTATATTATCTGACCACTGCATTTAGTTTAAAGCATTATTTACAAGTCGAAAGCTACGTTTTTGTAAATATAAATTTCTTTTAATGCACTTATGCAAACTATAATAGTATTTAATAGATTTCTTGGAACAGTTGTAAATAACTTTAATTAAATAAATAAAAAATAATATATTTTACTTATTATTTTTATTATCTTTTTTTTATAATATTATTAAGATTTCCATTAAGATATTAAAATATTTGTTTTGTAAATATAAATAAAATTAAGTTTAATGTATATTAACTGCTCATGGAAATGGCTTATCTTTTTAAATTTAATATTTTTGGTCTATTAAATGAAGTAACAAAAAAAAAAATTATTTTGTTTTATTCGTTATGAAATATTTTATCAACTCATCACATTTCTGGTATTAAACAATATGTTTTTTTAAGTATTGTTGCGTATTCCTTGTGTTAAACACCGCATTTAAAATACTTTTATTTCAACAGGAAATATAAAATTTGCAATCTAATTTACGTAAAGCTATTACGGGGGAAGCAATTTGAATAATATAACCATCCAATTAGTATTTGAATGTAATGGTAGAAGTTCGCAGGAGATAAGCGGGAAGGTAACGATTTAAAGGACTAAGTATTTGATAGTTCCGCTAAACTCAGTATCTCTAACAACATTTATAGAATAGCAAAATCATATAATAAATATATTTTTTCAAATATACAAATTGTTAAGTAAAAGGTTTTATCGCTAATCATCTTAGAGGCGATGAACAAAATAAATATCAACCAATTGTAAATTGTATTAATAGGTTTCTCACTTTGCTTAAAGGGGCTTACCTCTATATCATATTGATAATAGCCAAAAAAATTGAGTAAGGAGGAGTGTATTGTGATTATATATCTCAAATGGAAAAGCATGGAAGCGATTTTTTCCACCGAGAATTCATTCGCTGTGAGGTTTTCTTTGTGGGATCCTTGAATCTGTTAAACTACGTTTTTAATCATTTTATGAATTTAAGCCAATTTTCCTATCATAAGCCTATATGCTTATGTATACATACCCTGTGTAATCATGGTTAAATTACTTCCAAGTAAAATCGTTTGTCGCGTACCAATACGCTGTCCTAAATAGAACTGAATCCAAGACCTTGTTTTGATAATAGAGGTACACATTTTAATTTAATATATAGTTAATATATTTGTATATTATAAGTATTGTTGTGGCCAACATATTAATATTATTTAGTTTATACTAGATATTTGCAATTATATAGTTGTTTTTATTTATTAATTATAGCGTTACTATATTTATACTATATGAATGTATATATACATATATACTATTTATTACTTTATACGTTATACGTTATATTTATGCTTAATATGTTATACCTTTATACGTTATAGTTATTACTTTACTCATATACGTTTATTATTTTATTTCACTTGTATTTTACTTTAATACAATTCTTCAATTAAACGAATGGTAACATTGAAATAAAAGAAACCCAGCGAGAAGGTTACACACATGTTATGATTGGGGTACAGAGCTCCGTGAAGTTGTTTTTTTTTATATCATTACCTTGTCAGTGAACAGCCTCATAATTTCGAAGTTACTTCTGGGGTCAAAACCTTCAAAGGAAAAAGAAAAAAAAAATATATTCATTAGAGACATACTAAGGTAAATAGATAATTACCCAGTGGAATACATCATTAATGTTGGTTGTAAATCTCGTTAAATGCTAAGTAATAGTGGAAGTTATTAAATATATAATTAAAATTGTATATTTTATAAACTCTTTATCACATATTGAATGTTAAATTGAAAGTTGTAGTGTTTAAATGAAAATAGTTGTAATGTGTAAAAGGAAAATTGTCTTGAAATATAAAAGTTGCTATAGAAAATTTAGACAGCCTTATTATGCATGATTGGCCTGCTGTTATTGCTGGATGATGCATGGATATGAAAAGTATGAACATTTACTGCATGGGTTATATTTGATTGTACAGTTAAGTATTAAATGTTCATAGGGTTACTTAGGACAAATTGTCTTAGGTGTATATTGCTCTTTGGTTGGATTGGTGTGTGCTCTTGTTGTAATAAGATTAAGGCCAGGCTGGTGTTCAGCCTTCTTTTTTTTATAATATAATAGCCAGCTAGACATCAGGCGGTTGGTTAGTAGAGGTTCATTTCTGAACCCCTAGCTGCTGCCACAAGTATTATGGATATATTTTTCCAAATATCGCAATGCATACTTACTATTATCATTGTATAAGCAGATGTTTTGATGAGCAATATGTTTTTAACTAAGTTATTAAGTATAGGCGGGAAGAGAATTTGTTCGCCGAGATTATCTCCAAGTATACCATTAGGCTGAGAGGTCGTAAATTATGAAAGAAAAATGGAAGCTGTTTTTGTAAGTTAATTCCCAAGATGGAAAATTTATAAAAAATTACTTTGAGTTTTACATATTAAAATAAAGTGAACGAAAGGATCTATAAAGTATCTGAAGATTTTAAATATATACATAAAGTTCATTATTTTCATTTAACGGTAATTTATTAATTTAATTTAGTTTATTAATTTGTAGTTAATTAATTTTTTTTCTATAAAAGAAAAGGAGAGGTGGAAATTATTTCATTTAGGAAAAACATAGAGCAAAGAAACATAAAGGTTGAAAATCAATTGAGTACGAAGTCATAGAATAAGCCTTAAGGCACTAAAAAAATTAATAATTAACGCAAACAACGTTGTTGTCACAAACATTTACCTCGGTGGTTTTAAATTACGTTGAATATAATTGAGTCTACTTTATTATTGTCTCATAAATAATATATTGCTTTCCTTTTAGAGCTTGAATATATTAGTTTAATCGCTCGATTAGTTTTGTCCTTTGCTATTATTGCATGCATTATTACTGTTAAACTATAGGGAACATAAATTTCTTTGAAATCAATTTTTAATTTTTTAAGATTAATAATATCGATAAAACGACTGCTATAAAAAATGTTTAATACTGGAATTTATAATCTATTAAATCCTCAGCTTATATAGCCTAGAGGTAAAGGCTTGTAAAAATGTCTGATTCCCAAACGTGCTATGACCTCCTACACTGATGAAAGCCGTAGGTAAACACGCACAGTTATAACTTATTAATAATATTTTATGGTATTTCTTACTGGTTATAATTACTAATTAAGTTATAATTAATTGAAATGCAACAAATTCGTTCAGTTATATTGCCTAAGAGATGCAGGCTGCAAAGGAAGTGAGACCTTACTAAACAATCTGGTTTATTATATAGGTCATTGGCTTCGGACACGGTTGCTATTAACCCCAATCCCGCCTTTATGATGTTGATATTTGTAAATAGGTGTTATTTACGAAGTTCACAATAAATTACAACCGGCAGTTGGTGTGAAATTCCCAACTAACGAGAGTAGAACAAGTTTTAGGAGAAATATATTAGAGTAACGTTGCATAAGGATCTCGTGTTCAAGTCAATAATTAGGCAACATATGTAATAAATTTGCTAATGATATTAGGTAATTATTATTATATAGTTATTAATTTGTTAAACAAATTTTTTTAAAATGGGTTAATATGGAATATTTTCTCTATTAAAGCCTCACTGGAACCATTGTAGGAAGACGACCCACCCAATGAAAATGAGTTATACTAGTTTTTATGTCTCTTGATTGCCTTAAAGCAGTCCGTGATGGCATTGCTTCTTTGCGCTGCTATTGCTGCCTGGGGGTCGACGAGGAAGACTACTCTTTCTAGAGTCAGGCTTTTGGCTAGGAGTTCGTTGGGGACTTCGTAGACGGCCCTAACCTCGCCATCCTGGTTGTTGACTTGAATTCCATCCAGCTCCGGCTTGTCGGGTCTCACGAATGTAAGAGCCGCCTGTATAGATGTGGAGCCATTCATTCGGGGGGTACCGTCGCACTTTGGGGACTTGAATATGGCGCTCGCGCTCAAAACTCCAAAAAGGGTTTTTTTCGTTTTATAAATTTATTTTAAATAACAAACTAAAATATAAAGTTCCTATTGAATTTAAAAAGGCATACTTTTTATTAATGATAGGTTTTAATTTAATAAAATGCATTAATTTTAATAATGTACTTATATTATATATTTAATATAAAACTTTCTTTGGCAGAATTAACTTAATGATAAACAAAATTTTTAGAATCACATATTGAAAAATTTAATAAATACATAAAAGTAATAAAATTGACATAATATGTACCTATAATATACAAAATAATAAAATATTGTAGGTACACATATTTCGCACAATATCTGCAGATAAAATAATAAGCATTTACCATATTTTAAGTATCAATCATATTTTCAGGATAATGATTAATGAATAACTATGTAATTTTTTTTTACATCGTTTCTTTAAATTTGTTATTTAATATTCACGCAAATTTTGAAGAATCATTTCAAATATTAATGTTGAATCAATGTTAGTTTTACCTGATCCCATAAAAAAAGTTTATTATGGCTCTAATCAGAATTATCCGAATCCGTAATATATAGCTAGATGTAATGTGACATGTAAAGTTGTCTAAGCTAGATAGTCCAATTGTTAACATGTCACAAACAGCGGGGTCGAATAATTTTGTTTTTTGTGTTGGCATTTTTCTGAGGTTAGTTATCAATTATCAGATATTAGATCAGGCTAATTATTAGATATTAGCAGCCGACTAAAAAGTTCTTTAATTTTATGAAATTTAGAAGACTTCCTGTTAAATTGTTCACCATAAGCCTTAAAATCTTTGTTGATGGTCTTTCACTAAATTCAAAATTTTCAATATTTTGATTTTGCGCAAGGTATTTGCACTTTTGCCTTCACATATATATTTACAAAGGCTTCTATTATCATATCACAATGGCAGTTTTGCAATTCTCTTGCGCAAAATTTAATTAATCAAATTTAAGTTTTAAGAACTTAAATTTTGAATTTCATTCTTAATATTTTATTTATTAATATTTTATATCATATACCTTCACTTCAACTATATGGTGTTGCATGACTTGAAACATGAAACTTTAAAAGAAAAAAAAAAGCGTATCGGAAAGGTTTGCACTTTACAATCGACTGAATAATGCTCTCTAATAATCTGCGACATAAATCGATTAAAACATTGAAAGGAAACAAACAGAAGCACGTGTTGTTTACTAGTTGATTTGCCATATTATGTAGATTATTTTAGTCCCAAAAAATAGTAAAAATACCCAAAAATCAAAAATAGAGTTTTAAGCGATGTTAGTGAGGAGATGGCCCCATAGTGCGTCGGTAAAAGGTGGTCTAGGGCACAAACTTTAGGTTCCAGTTGGTTAGCTTCCGCCCTATTTGATGTCAGGTTAAGTACATCAAGACGTCTATTTGTAAGGGCGGGTACTTAGTGTAGTGTTGCAAGGGCGCCGGGTTTTCTGTAAGTAGATGAAGGCATTTCTTTATCAATGAATCCGCACGCTTAAGTGGCGTGGTATGAGTTTTTAGCCTCTGTAATTAAATAAATAAAATAGCCTCTGTTATGCGTTCAATGCCTGTTTTCAGTTGCATGGCTACTATAGGGGTAGACTTGGTTCACCCGTGATTACTCTGAGCGTTGTTTTGGACGACACCATATTCAATTAGGCTCCTTTTGATTGCTACTGAGGTGATTTCACATCCATATTCGAGTTTAGGGCGCACGTAGGTCTTACAAGCCGTAGCTAATACTTCTTGTGCTGCTCCCCACATAGTAGCGGTCAGCCTCTTCAGAAGGTTGTTGAGTTTTAGACCTTTTTCAGCTGTTCCAAAGAGCTTATTGCCTAGGGTGATTCCTAAATACTTGGACTGTGATAATTGCTGAAGAGTGATTCCTTTGTACTTTATATCAACTGGTGGGGGTCTAGTGAACAATGTGAATAGTTGGCATACGATTTCAGCGCTGACTTCCTTCTTGTTTAGACTGGCCCATTTACCTAGGTCATACATTACTCGGTTTAATACTTCAAAAAAATCAGATAAAATAAATACATGCTGTAGAAGAGAGTCTGAGAGATTCTTACCCTACCTTTATAATAAAAAAAAAAAATGGTTGGAATGAAGAAGTTATAAACTTTATTTTATTATTATTATTGTGTTTTACGAAAAATGTAGATATCCAAGATTTCATTTTCTATTATTTATATTCGTGGCAGTAAAGTAGGGTGCTTTTCGAATATTATCCAGCTATTTGGGTCATATTCCCCACCGCGCGCAAGGAATATTTGAAATGCAAACTGGGTTTTAGCTAGTTTAGAATCAAACTCGAAGGTTCACTCAGGATTCAAGCAGTTGCCATCTAATAAGCTGTTAAATCAGTTTAAAATTAATGTATATATTTATCATTGTAAAATGTAAGTTTTCAGACTAAAAACTTTAAAAGTATATAGTTATTGTGTTTTTCCTTGTGACAGAGACGGTAATAAATAAAAACCTTAAAACAGCATTCTTCAAGCCGTTTCACCTAAATAGTCCCGTTCATAGTTCATAGGTGAATCATGATTCACTTTATCTTCATGTTAAATATTAGGGAGAAGTAAAGGGGGAAATATGCACTATACAATGTGCCCTCTATAGTTAGTTACCATTGAGGACATCCTCCACGTATATGAGATATTATTTACACCATTTATTGGATGTAAATAATAATTATATTATTATAATAATAGATGACTATTCCACGATAAAGCGGAGCCTCACGCGAATACACAAACGAAGCTTGAATTAGGGCGCAAGGTTTTTTTAAGAAGACTAGATTTCAATCAGATAGAGCACGTCTAGATGAAAAACCATCTTCGATACACATGGAAAGTATCTAGTGTTGGAATCACCATTTTCCAGAAGATTGTAAAACAATTTTCAGGGTTCATTGAAAATTACTAAAAATGAGGAATGTTGAGATTAGTTACTAAGTGAATTTATTTATTCGAGACTTCTCTTCAAGGCACATCAGGTCAGAAACAAGTGCCAATGATAAAAAGTACAAGAAATGCGTTTTTTGTCATCGATAATTTGCACGTGTATCGAAGATATTCTAATGCTAGGGCCTAACAAATCCTCTACGGAATTTGCTTTGTTCATTGCTTCGACGATTCACGTTGTCAGATCTAGAGTCTAAGTCTCAGAATAATGTTTATGGAACGACTTTTCTTCGAATTGCAGTTCAAGTAGTTGTTTCTAATTTTACCTGTAAATCACAGTTTTATTTTCAGTAGCAAATAGCTAATTTAATTATTTTTTTCATTATATTATGTTGCATTATTACAATTTGCTTGTTTCTATTTATTATTATTTTAATAATTATTTCTTTTGATAATCGCAAATTAAAATATGACACTAAACTTTTCAAAATGATTTATTTAAGTATAATTCCAATTGATGAGATACTCACTGGTCTTCCTGTATTCATAAAAAGTTCTTTTAACCTTATTGTAACCGTTCTATGGAAAATCTAGAATCCTCGAACATCTTCAGTTACTTTATTTTTACTTTAGTGCCAGTACAGTTACTTAGACCACGCTTATCTGTAGAGCGAAGCCGACTGAATCGGTTCTCCTTGTGCGGTTGCTTGTCTCCTTGCTATGCTTCACTGTTAATTAGTTAATTCAAAGGCTTCTGGCAATATTGTGTTGGTCAATTGCTTCTATGGAAAAAAATACTATGTGAAAAAAAAATGTACTGTTAATTATACTTGTGTGTGATTAAAAATATAACAACTCTTGTTCACATTTGCAAGCAGTTCATCATAACCATGATATTTATGAATGAAGAAAACAGTATGTATTGGATCGTGATAGGACATAAGAGAGAAAGTCTTATAATTTGTTGTCGGAATATATTTTCATAGGGAAAACCAGACAGTTATTGACACCTCAAACAGTTCTTGACACCCTAAATTGGGTCTGCCTCGAAATAAATTTTAATCCAGCTAGGTGGGATTTGAACCCACGACTTTCAGTATCGAACGCGCAGATACCCTTGCCCCATTAGCTACATAGTCATCGAGTCCCAAAAATAGCTTTTAATTTATGACAAAATAAGTCAAACGTGTTTGAATTGAATAAAATATTAATCATTGATTTTTTCGATTAATCGGTAACTTCAGGTTTACCCATTTTCTTTTTATACTTCAGTACAAAAAGAAAATACATAACATATATTGAATAGCTGAACACGGATCTGTTTAAACACATAGAAAAACTGAAAAAAGTACTAGGTTTTGTTTTTCTTTTAAATATATTTAAAAATAGATCAGCAAATCCTACATAATGTTGCGAAATCTTAAAACAGATTCGGCTGGTAACTCAGGGAGGTTCTAGAACTTGCAAACTAAACACTTAAATCTTAGCAGATTAATAGGGCTTTAGGAAAATAACTTAGCTTGAGCTTGCCTAGTCTTACCCTAACCCAAACTCCCTTCCATTCTCTGTCCTCAGCTCCTTAGTCCATAGTTATAAAAGCGTTAGTGTTTATTTCATCTTGAGAAAAAATAACTGGTATATTTCAATTTTGATAGTTATTGAATTAAAATAGGATAGTGAAAATGTCTGATTTGTCAGGTCATAAAAATATAATATTTATTTTAAGTTATGGAAAATGTATATTCAATATTAAGCAATTCATACTTTTATTAATTTGAGCATATTCTCAGTTTCATTTTTTTAGTAAACTTCGATGGAATTTTTTCGAATTTTTCGAAAGAATCAATACGCTATTTAGACCCTTATTATTGTGCTTGATTGGTTAAAATCAAAACCATTTAAATTGTAATGCTAGATTTTCAGGAATGATCATTGTTCTCATTCTTTCCAAGCATTAAAATACTACCAGGACATTATCTATAATAAATAATAAAACACTTAAAGATTTTTATTTAGCATCAATATTTTCAAGTTTGATTTGCAAACTTAAAAGCTAAAATTATCTGAATATATTAACATTTAAAAAATGCATCCAAAATTCTCAAACTGGACAGTATTTTTGGTTTACGTAATAGCCTAATAGTGACTAGAGTAAAATTAATAATAATAAAAAAAAGAACAGTCATTAAATAAATTTAAAAAATGCTGCTTTTATTCTACAAAACAATCAGAGAATACTAATGTTTAGGGATTCACAATAAAAATTATTACAATTATTTCTAATTAGAAAGCTCATTATTCAATCAAGTAAATTAAAACTAGGTCTCACATTTATAAAGTGGAGCCCCAACGATGTTTCTTTTAGCCAATTTAACACAAATTTGTTAACCAATAGGAAGAAAAACATTTTCCAACTTCTTGATCTACTTGGGAGTTTTCGTTGTTTTGAATAACAATGAAACGGTTAGTGTCGAATTCCCCGAGCCATGTGTATTAGAGCATTCCATATTATTTGTATAGATTATATTATATTATTTGTATAGTCATGTGTTTTAGAGCACTCGCTGTTGGAATTCTGTTTACTGTACTTTAGAAATTCTCTTCTCTAAAATCTATCTCTCTATCAATAAAGTTGAATAATGCAGGCAAGTGATATTATCAACTTACGTATAATAATATATGGCATCTCTAAACTAAGAGTTAATTTAATTATTTACTATTGCTGTCTCCGTCACTTTTTTAAAAAATGTTTTAGCATTATGCTATTTAATTATCATAAAAGTTCAGAGACGTACGTATTTTAGATGCACCGCTAACAGGAGGGAAATAAGAGATTCCACAAATTTTGGTGTTGACATCAATTTGGTTTTGGGAATGGATTGTGAGACTATTCGGAAGATTAACCTATATAATCGAAATATTCAATGACCCCACCTTCCTATATTTATATGGACTTCTCTGGCTCTAAAATTGAAGAAAGCGTGTAATTCAAGGAATCAACCAATTTTTATTGAAAAAAAAAATGCTTTACAATATTTTCTGCAGTACGTCAGAGAGATTCGAATGTTGTTGGGTAAGTCCGTGGTTCGATGATAAATAAAAGCCATCCGATATACTGAAGAATAACGGATGGAAATCGTGCGAGTTGTCTTTAATTCGTTTGGGCCTATCTGCTCAAAATATTACACTTTCTGGTGTAACGATATAATAATAAGACAAAATGATGATACAACAGATGAACTAATAATTAAATTTATTTTATTTTATTTGTTACAAATATGTAAAATATTATATATATTTTTTTTACAATTAACAAACTAAGGGATATTATTATCAGGTCTTCCAGTATCTAACGATTGTAGAAGCTTATCTTTGACCACCCCTTCCCGACTAACTAATTTTTGTCGTTTTGAAGATTGTTTAAATCTTTTTTTTTTTTTTTTTTTAAAAGGACACTCATTTTCTGCATTATAATTTTCACAAGACACTAAAGGATACTATGTTATCATCTCATAACAAGGCACCTAATAAAAATATAATTGTATAAAATTTTTAAAATATAGAAATTGATGAAACTCTAAACATTTAGTTTTATGAAAAAAAATGTAGGAAATAGTTTTATTTAAATTACATAGCTATAGTATATTTATCGGACTAGCTAAAACTAATACAAAAAAAAAAAAAAAAAAAAAAAAAAAAAAGAATTGGTGATGCCTGGAACTGGATATTGAAATGTAATCTGATAATGGCCCATTAGTTTTAACATTGATCATAGGTATAAATATAACGTTTCAGTCGAGCAATGCCCGTGTCTAATATCGTTGACCTTTTCATGGAGAATTTTCAGTACTAAATTAAATGAAATAATTTTTAAAAAACTCTAATTAAAATATATTCATCTATCAGTACTTGAATTGGTTCACAGAATAGTATACTTTAAAAAAATAATTTTTTTTCTGCAATAAAATTATATGAACTAATTATCTTTTGATAATCGATCATATATTTACGAATTTCTTCTTAATTGCTCTAAACGATTGATGATAACAGTATCAGAAGAAATAATTTGTGGGTACCTCAATACTCCACTATTTCTAATGGCAGTGCAGCGATTCTATTAATTTAGATTTGTGAATCAATACTATCGGTTCTTCAAGATTGTCTTGACAAATCTTAGTGATTTAAAGAGTTTAACGGAAAAAGCTTTCCTTAAGTGAGGCTGGTTTTCTATTTGTGGTGTTGTTCTCATAATTTCTTGATCATTCCCAGTTTTCACAGCATTATAAATGTTATAACACACACACACACACATATATCTATTTATTTATTGATTTATATATAAGGTTCTTGAGATTCAGTCAATAAAATAATAACTTATTTTGGCGATGATTGACTAGACAACCCACGGTCCTTAAGCAATAACAGATTCATTAGAAGGAACTTCAGACACCTAATAGAAAGCTGGCGATTGCGACGAATACAAGGACATTCCTACTAAGGCACAGGATGAATATGAGAACAATATAGTCTTGAAACTTCGCCAAATTATAGTTGTTACTTTATTTAGTGAACCTCATACTTTCAATTTGAAAAATTCTAGATTTTTTTCTTTCATTAACAACTATGACAAGTTTTTTAAATATAAAAAGGCAAAAAAAAAAAATTAACATCAATTATTTCATTTTGAAAAGGACGATAAAAAAAAAATTGAGGTTAAAATATGGCCCCTCGTCCAAGGGTCCATATTTCCCAAGTCACTAAAAATAGTTTTAAACAGGATAAAACAACACAAATGATAAATAATTTATTTATTACAGGAACAAAAATTACAGAAACCGCAAACATGCTCTTTCAGCCCCTGCATAGTCTAGGTGTGCCCACATTTTGCACATAACACATTATACCCACACCTCTCCCCGAGAGAACTTTCTATCCTAAATGATGAAAGTTGCATCGCTTGAGTTTGGTTTATCCCCACTGTTGACATCAATATGTTATTATCATTGCTGTCCACAAGGGGAGGGTCATTGTTAGTCAGATGAGTCCGATGATGAACCGTATCGTTGCGTGGGATAATTATTATTATTATTTTTTTAAAGGACTTTCGTCTTCTCTCTTCTGCCCCCTGGCCGGTATCAAACCATAAATTTTAGATCTTGCTCTATTACATATAGCAGTGGTAGAGGGTGGTAGACTCGTGAGACGTGACACGCGTGGCGCGAGAAATAGTGTCTGAGGCACTGTGTCACACTCGTCGAAGTGTCATTTATTTCTGTATATTATAAAAGGTATGCCACACATGCCGCTATTTGCGCTTTACCTTACACCTGTGCCCGTTTTTACACCTTTTTCTCTCTTTCTCTCTCTCTCTCTCTCTCTATATATATATATATATATATATATAAAACTTCTTACAAGAGTAAGAAATTAAAAAAGAAATAAGATAATTCATTATACCAACTGTGAGTTAAGAATATTATCGTGCTCTTAAAAAAAAAGTTTTCTTTTCTTAGTTCTAATCCTAATTTGTCGATCATTAGAATTTAAAATATAACTTCTAGCCTTGATTTAGACCATGTTACACTCTATAATTGTATATCGTTCAATATCCTATATTATGGCTTTAGTTATAATGTAAGTTCCTTAAATTTTGAAAGCACTTGTAGTAATTGATCATTAAAATTCCTTCTGTTGCCAATGCTTTGTTCGGTTCTTTTGATCTTTGCAGTTACTTTGTAATGCGAGTAGGATTATCTTGGATACGTTTTACAATCTTCCATGACCCTTATGTATTATTAAAACCTATTAGAAACTAATGTTTAGTACAGTTACTCATCAAATACTTTCAAACTAAATTATTTCCAAGTGCTGTAAATAAAAAGAAGAAGTCCATTTTGTTTCACTATATAAACTATTGGAAAAATTGATAAATTAAAAACAAAAAAAACTTTTTTATTACTTCCTTTATAGAAATTCACAATAGTATAAAAAATACTTCTTCGATATTACAACAATTGTATACACATTTTAAGGATTGTATAGTATTTTTTTTTTTAACCTTATTTGTGCCCGCCTTGTAAAAATTTGTATATATTTTTCCACCACCTAATTTAGCTCTTTAGTCAAACTTTCATTTTTTTATTGTTTGTTCCCAACGGTTGGTGGTGTCGGCTTCAAACCCTCGGGTTCGCTGAGCCTTTTATTTATTATCATTTTTGTTTGTATATGTTTTTATTAAAAAATAGGTATCAAAATAAGTATAACAATTTTTGTTATAGAACATTTTAATTAAGGAGGGAATACTAGTCTGTACAGACTGATATAATTATTACAAATTATTGTTATTCAAGTATTATTAACATTGAATTACTTTAGCATTGAATAAGTTATACTATGTGATAAACATAATTTATTACATTTATTATACAAGGTGAGTACCTCTTATTATAAAAAAAAATTTGGTGAAACTAGATCAAAACTGTAGAAAAATGCCGCATCTTTCTATTCCAATCCGTTGCAGATACACGATAAACCAAAGACTTTTTTGAGGAAACCACGTTTTTTACCATAAAAGCTGTAATATCTCCATTTTCTTCAAATATTTTTTAAACTTTGACCACATTTTCAGATTCAGCATTAAATTATAAGAGCAAAATACATGTAACCTTGAATTTTACAAACTTGTGACCTAAAGAACATTGATCTTCACCTTATTTAGGGAAGTTACAATGTATTATACTACTTAATATTCATCGTTTTTCGAAAAAACTATGTCAAAATCTTGAAAATTTAATTAGCTTTCGAATGATATTTTGAAAGTAATGATTCAGTTTCGATTTCTTAGAGATATTAACCTTTAAAACCGATAAAACATGGTGTTCTCATTTGACATACTCTTTAGCATATTCTTTAGGTCACAAGTTTGTAAAATTCAAGGTTACATGCCCTCTGCTCTTATAAAAAATTTGATGCTTAATCCGAAAATGTGGTCAAAGTTTTAAAATATTTAAACAAAATGGAGATATTACAGCTTTTATAGTAAAAAACGTGGTTTCCTCAAAAACGTCTTTGATATATTGTATATCTGCAACGGATTGGATGGTGAGGTCTGCGGCATTTTTTTACATTTTTGTTCTAGTTTCACCCAATTGTTTTTACAATAAGGAGTACTCACCCTGTATTTTAAGTTGGTACCAAAATTCAGAGAAAATCAATCAATTATCGTTCATTATTTTATCGACTTCTAAAGTAATTTACAGTTATTTATACTCGAATAACAACAATTTGTGTCATTATTATTAGTATATACTGGCAATTCTTTTATCTAAGATTGACGCCATAAAAAAAAAAGTAAACCAGCCATAAAATAAAATCCATTTTGAACTAATTTTGATTAAACTTTAAAACTTAAATACATTTTCTCAAAATATTGCAGGTAAACCAGTTTTAGCTAGCCGTACTCCTGAAAGCATCTAAAATAAATAGATCAATAGTTGAAAGTGATCTTTTTTATTGCTGATATAATATTGTACTTTTTTTTCTTCTTATAGAATATGAAAGACATAAAAAGTGGTTAGAGTGAACTAGTTGGTGATAAATTGTTGGAAACTGCTGAGATCTTGGGAACCTACAGAAGAAATAGATAGTTTGTAGCACTTCATGAATACCAACTGGAGGGGAATTGGTAAAAAATAGGCGAGAGGTGAGCGTGATGAATGCTGTTCGGAAGTAAACACTGAAGTGGATGACGGATAGGATGGTTCTCCTGGAGAAGCCTCTCCAGGGACCGTTCCAGTCTTCCAACAGGCTGGAAGTCCCTAACCGATCTCCGCCACTAAGCAATAACTGGAGAAACTTTAACTTCAGCTTACGTTTTTCTTTTTACTGTTCCGATTTAGGTGACGCAATATTTATTCTTTCGTTATTTTATTTTCAAAAACATCGGTAAACATAAAAGCCCTGTGGGATAGAAGCTGTAACTAATTTCATCTAGCTGCTTTTAATTTAACTTAATAATTTAGTAAGGATTTTTTTCATCTATGATTATTTGATAGAACCACCTTAAAAAATATTAATATTTTGACACTCTAATGTTTACTTTTGGAGTTTGTTTCTTTTTTAAAAATTATCAAACAAAATTTTATTTGGTTTTTAAATTGGTTAAAAGAAGTTAAAACTGGAAAAAAGTGTTATGATTGTATATTATTTTATCACTCCACTATAACAGCATAAAAAATATTACATTTCAGTTTTATTTTTTATTTAAACTTTTCATCATTTATAAATTAAAAATTCCAACCAAGAGGACGTATGAAGTGGATGAATTTCGTTTTAAGTCTTTATTTATTTTATCATGTTATACACTTTTAAATGAACCGCATATTATAGCTACAAACGATTTATTTCATTGGCTTAGTCTACTGTATGAACCTTTGCATCGACGGTTTTACGATAAATTACATAAAAATTTAAACTATATTGGAAATAAATATGCCTAAAACCGATTCTTATATAACCAAGGTTCAAAGGATAAGAGATCTCCTTAAGAAGTGTGTACATCGTTAGATTCTTTCTTCTTCTTGTCGGTTCACTCCAACAATTTTTTTTTTCACAGTTTAGCTATTGGTTGTAGTTTCCTCCATACTGGGATGAATATAAATATAAGTATAAATATATTAGTGATGTTTCACCTATTGCCTTTGAAAAAAGTCGATCCTTAGAGAAGTTGCAATATTAAAATGAACAACAGAAATTATTTAAAACGACTGGTATAACTAAATATTGGTATTCTAAATAAGTTATCATCATCAGCATCAATCAATAAAGCTTTTTTTCCAAATAATTTAACAATGCCTGTTATTTATTTAAATGTTTTTAAACTATCTACTTAAGCTAAATATGATTTGTTGTTTGAAGTATATGAATGATAGAACTGTTGTGATTTCTTGTCTTTGGTATATTTACGAGTGTTTTTATGTTCAGGGCAGTCCGCGACCCTTGTTCTTGTTGTCGATTGCATTTTCTGATACGACCGATTACTTCAAGTGGTCCAGAAGCTGTGAGATAACTGGGTACTCCTTTGAAATATTAACCATGCTAAGCTAATCTTGTAACATTTAATTAGCAAAACCGCAGACCGCAACCATTTCAGATATGGGCTGATGGAGACGCTTGTCTCTCTCAGTTTTCCTGTATGTTTCACCCCGTTATCAACATTCAAAGTGGACCGACATAAGGCTACCGGCTATATGCTATGTCGGACGGATAATGATTTGGACGAGTTCGTCTGAAATCTTTGCCAGAACAAGATGGTTACACTATGGGCGATTTCCGATCTTCAGTACGTTTCTACCATTCAGCTAAGATGTACAGAATTGATAAAATTTATTTTATTGAAAGTCTGATAATAAAATTATTGTAGTTAAATGGGGGGGGAATTAAGAAAGAGAGAGCACGGTAACCAGTTATTTTCTAGTAGAGATGAGAATGAAGAGTTTCTAATGTTTTTTTTAATTGTGATACCAACCGTAAATGTTTTTCCGAGTATTTCAGGATGAGACCAGAGACATTTTAATACTTATCGCAGAGGATAAGGGGAAGCATTAAAAAGTTCTGAGAATATCATATATTGCTTTTTTCAGCCAAATTCATAATTTTTTCAACCAATTTCATAATTTTTTCAACCAAATTCATAATTTTTTCAACCAGTTTCATAATTTTTTCAATCAAATTCATAATTTTTTCAACCAATTTCATAATTTGTAAGATTTGTAATTTTGTGTCGATTCAAGTGTTCGAATCACGTCATTCGTAATTCTATTTCCCTCACATTGTGATTTTTCGAAGAAGGTATAATCTCAATCAACCCCAATAATCTCCATCACTACCCTTAACATAGGATTCTGTATCATGATCTAGAACATTTTATATTTCCTCTTCACTCAATTCTAAATTTTTATTTGATTATCCGGTTCCTATTTCTTCTATCTAGTTCTGCAAAATTCGAGGAATATATTCCACTTTTATAGGTTTTCACCTGATCAAACATTCCGGCTAAGATAAACAAAAGTATAACTGCAAAAGAATCCTACTTACATTATTTCGAATCCGAGTGATTGCAGAGAAAAAAAATAAATCGAGAGTGGTCACTTGATGTACTTTGTGCAACTTTTATGACTAAATATTTTTTAGTCAGGAGACTACCTCTCCTACCACACTGAAAAATTACTGGTGGCGAATACAGGATTATCTCGAAGAATAGCTAAAGCCAATTTTCCAGGAAGCTCACCGGAAGCGAGAAAGAGGGAAAACAAGTCTCGTACAAAATACAAATCTGCGGCCGGTGGAAGATAAACTATATTATTTCATAAAAATCAACAAAGCCGTTCTAAGAGTACAAATATAGCTCTTTCCCCCCACCCCGACTAATTATAAAATGTTAAAACTCTAAATATACGCTAATAAGTACGAAAGAAACATAATTATCAAAATTTAATTAAAATCAGACGAGCCGTTCTGAATTCAGAAATTTAGCACCCCTCCCTACCCACCACTATTTAATAAAACTGTTAAAACCCTAAATATACGCTAATAATACGAAAGAAAAATAATTATCAAATGTCATTAAAATCGGACGAGCCGTTCTCAATTTAGAAGTACAGCCCTCCTTCCCCCCCCCCTTATTAATAAAACTGTTAAAACCCTAAATATACGCTAATAATTACGAAACATGATTATAAAATTTCATTAAAATCGGACGAGCCATAATTCATAATTCATACCTTAAATTACAAGAAATAGTAATCCGTAATTCAACTATGTGATCCGTAATCGAATTACATTGTAATCGTAATTCATGAAGTAATTGCATTATCCCGCCCCGGGATTACAATTAAAGTGTAATCGTAATTCATATAATTTATTTCAATTACATTTTGCCCAACTCTGCTCTGAACTACTTGGGAAACATATACCTCAATGCACAGGAAACAAGAATTAAACTTACCTTCTTCGAAAAATCACAATGTGAGGGAAATAGAATTACGAATGACGTGATTCGAACAATTGATTTGACACAAAATTACAAATCTTACAAATTATGAAATAGGTTGAAAAAATTATGAAATTGATTGAAAAAATTATGAATTTGGTTGAAAAAATTATGAATTTGGTTGAAAAAATTATGAAATTGGTTGAAAAAATTATGAATTTGGTTGAAAAAAGCTATATATGTCTGTTATAATATTTGTCTCTCGCATATCCCTTCCACAAACACCTGTTCTCGTTCACAAACTTTTCAATTTATCTTTATTGATTGTAAAATAACCGGATCACTCTGAATTCAACTCACGGAAACACTCAAATTAGACCCTGGCTTTATACAAAAACCTTGTTTGAACGCTTGGCTGATTCTGATTACGTCTTGTGTGTTCTCACATGTTTGTCACTGTAAGTTTAGCACTCATTCGATACTACGCGTTTGTTAGGAAGAATAAAAGAAACGTTAATATTGTTTACATAAGATAATTGAGAAACTATGGTTCCACACACGTAAATTATTTTCTACACTTAATAATATATCAGATATTATGCAATGAATTTGTAGAAAATTTATTAATCTAGATAAATATTAATGAGAAAAGTGAACGTTGACGCTCTATTGTAGTTTTTTCCTAAGAAATATTTATTTATTCTGATTGCATCTCTGATTATCTTCATATTTAATAAGTATAATTAGTGCTATGATTGAGCGTTATCAACACTTTATCAAGTTTAAGTTGATTAAATACAATCAGAACTTAAAGGAGAGAATGTAGTGATGGTACTGGAAGTCTCAACGATCTCTTCAGATTCTTGTCGCTCTCTTAAACGTCTCTAGGGAGTGTTCGATCTATGTACCAAGCGCTGTTATTTCAACCTCTTCCATCAGTCAAAGAACTAAAGTTTGAGAACCTTATTTCTGTGATATTTTCTCGATTTTGGTGAAGGGATGGTTTTGTAAAATTTATTATAAAACAAAAATATACCCGAAAATATATCTCGTAGATAACTATCGAAGTTATGGTAACTATTTAATAAATATTATATATATATATATATATATATATATAGAGAGAGAGAGAAAGAGAGAGAGAGAGAGAGAGAGAGAGAGAGAGAGAGAGAGAGAGAGAGAGAGAGAGAGAGAGAGAGAGAGAGAGAGAGAGAGAGAGAGAGAGAGAGAGAGAGAGAGAGAGAGAGAGAGAGAGAGAGAGAGAGAGAGAGAGAGAGAGAGAGAGAGAGAGAGAGAGAGAGAGTAGAATTTAAGACAAAATATATGTGTATCTACAATCTACTGCTTTTCCCAATTTACATTTTAGAATTAAAAGGATCAAATTACTTAAATTAATATTAAAATTGAATAGCTATCAATGATTAATCGAAATAAACAATGTCGAGAGAGCACAACAGTTTCAAATAATATCTTTTCCATTCAAACCAAAATGGTTCCTAAGCTGATAGTCCTAACGACAAATATATAAAAAATATTTTCCATCAAATTTCTGACAAAAGAGCTGTCTTTAAATTTTCAATAGCTAGAGCATGTTAATGTTATTAAATTAATCAAAAATGTTACATTTTTGAAAGTCAAAACAAACAAATATAGACCCACAGCAAAAAGTTATCATTTCGAGGACCTCGACATTATAGCGATTTTTTCAGGGGTCCTTGAAACGCTTTTGTTTGCAAACCCCCTTTTTAGTAAATTGAGCGTAGGTGTACGAAAACGAGGAGCATTTTCGAATTGAGTGGTTTTGATGCAAAGGGGTACAAGTGGCAAATTTTGAAAAAATATTGTGAAACTTAAAATTACAAATTATTCAGTGGCAAAGATATACAAGTGAATACCCCGTTAGGTGATGAAAATTTAGCTACTTAAAGAGTTTGTGGCAAACGGATACTTTGGTTGGCTTTTACTCTACAATGAGGTTTTGTTACTTATACCCCTTTACATCTTGAGATGGGCAAATAGTTCAACAATGAGGAAGGGCGGCTGATAAAGGACTGATCGCATTCTGATTATAATATTGAAGAAATATATATATATATATATATATATATATATATATATATATATATATATATATATATATATATATATATATATATAGATACTTTATAATAATTAAAAGTGAAAGACCATAACTTATAATAATTATAATAATAATAATAATGATAATAAATTGTCTACCAAATGGCTGGCAAATGGAAAACTGTTCCCTGAAACTGAAGGGTTCGTAATGGCGATGCAGGACCAATCGATTCCTACCAATGTTTACAGGAGACGAATTTGTGGAGAAAACATATCAGAAAAATGCCGCCTTTGTAAACAAAATTCGGAATCAATACAACACCTGGCATCAGGATGTACTGGTCTTGCTGATACAGAGTACCACCACAGACATTATCATGTGGCAGGAATACAACATCAAGAACTTGCAAAAATATTTGGAATGCTAAAAGAAGTGGTTCCTTATTATAAATATAGGCCCATCAGAATAATGACGTCAGGGAGATATAAATTATATTGGGACGAACGAATAATAACGGACCATACAGTTCTTCACAACAAACCTGATATCCTAGTAATGGATCTAGAAAAAAAAGAAGCAAGGATATTTGAGGTTGCAATACCTGTTGATAATAACATCCACAAAAGCATATCAACGAAAATATGCAGGTAACAAGAGCTGGCTGGTGAGTTGAAGACAATGTACAACCTTCAAAAGATTTCTGTCCTGCCAGTAATAATATCATGTAATGGCCTTATACCTCAAGCGACAGTACAATCCTTCAAAGATGGAGGAATTTCATTGAAAAAAATAGAAGATGCACAGATGGCAGTACTACTTGACACAACATCAATAATAAGAAAAACACTTAATATGTAAGCTTTTGGTTGGTACCAAACCCCCAAAAGTTTACATCACCACTCATGTGTTTTTCAATAAATGATAATAATAATAAAATATATTTCAAGTAATAAAATGGCAGTTAAAAAATTTTAAAATATTGTTTATCAGCGCTTATGCTTTATCAGCGCATACAACTACAGGTCCAGTAATCATATTTTTTTTAAATAATATAAAAAAGGTAAAGGATCGATATTTTGATTTGGTAATAATTTTTATTCGGCAGAAATAATTTTATTGATTTCATCTGATTGGACTTTAATTTCTGAAATGAAATAAAAAAACATATAAGGAAACCTAGAATATCCCACTCAACTTTGTACATTTAGATCGAAATGGAGATAAGAACTATTGTGTAGGTAGTTAAAATTGGGTATAGATGGGTTTAGTAGTTTTACCATTGTAAGCTTTATTGTGGAATCGTAGATTTTAAAACCTCATTGTGGTCGCTATAAATTGTATCAATTTTAAACGCTATATAGCACCGTATCTTTGTAAAATCTCAAGTAGAATGGCGCCCGCCACCTATCGGTCAATTTTCAAACTTCACTATTATTCACATATTATCTCTTTTTTTAAAGAACAAATTATGAGGAACCATTAGATTTTATTATTACCAAACCTTTCTGGAACTATAAAGATGATGAGGTTAATTTTGGTACTAATTGGTTCAGTAGGTTTCGCGGTTAGTGATCACAAACGAAAAATTACTTTTTTAGTATAGATATATTATTAGTATAGATTGAAAAGATAACATAAAAAAAAACTCATAGATAGCAATATAAAACATAACTATTCTAAAAAAAATATATAAAACTGTGTACATAAATGACAATATAGTTTATATATTATATAATCATTTATATTTATATTTTCATTTATAATGAACTTTTTCACTAATCAAACCTATTAGTCTCTAAACTTGCTTCTAACTCTTGAGCTGATTTCTGCCTATATTTTGTTATTTTATGACCTTAATATTTGATTATCTACATCAAAGAATATTTGAAGTATTTTTTCAAACTCTTGTAAATTTGAATTTAATAAAATGTAAAAAAAGGAGAAAAATACAGAAACCTTTGCCATTTCTTGACTCAAGGAGAAAAGAGAATCTTGTTATATCTTGTTTTCTTCACTCGACTAACACAGCTGATCGTATCTCCCCCTTTCTCCCTTCGAGGATAAACAGAGTGTTAGATGTTCACAGAAAATTAACCACTCCCTCTATCTCTTTGAAATTTTAATAATTTTAGATAAAATATTATTTGCATGAATTTATAATTGTCCTTGTTACATTATATTTTTTTTTTCGTTTATTTGTTTTCACATCCTATAACAATACTGATTATATTCCTTGTTACTAAAAATGTATGAGTGTATTTATTCCAAGGGGCATACTCCCAATGGATCAATTATTAAATATATATAACTTAATTATTAATATAAATGTGATATCAGAATTCTTTTATTTTTCTGTTTATGATAAATTATTATAAATAATAGTATTCTCTAAAAATCGTAATATTTCTTTGATGGGCTTAGAAGACTACTCCAATAGTTACTTGACAAACGTTCAAAGCTTCTTATTATAGTATATACGGAGTTGAACATTAGGGCTCCTCCAAACCTACTGATTCTTCTTGTATCCAATCCTTCTTATCCAATGTCCTCAATGCTCCTTATTATAACACAAATGGACTTATTTATTACAATATAAATGTCCCATATGTTGCGGATTAAGCCATACCATATACCAACCATATACCATATACCTTTATGATACATATCCACTCGAGTCACAACTTTTTAATCGATTCCTCTAAGATGTCGGAAAAGGCAGATGGCTAATATTCTAATATTCTAATGTATAATATTTATTGAAGTACTACTATTAGATAGTTCTTAACAAGTTATTGACATGTCGTTGTAATCATTATTTTGCAAATTTACTTAATGTATATATTATATACAGTTGTAAATAGCAATAAAATATATTTGAAAAAAAAATGTGGTGATAAACATTCCTCTGCATTTTTCGGGTACGTCCCATACTCAGGCGTAAACTAGATCTTAAATATACAATTATATAGAATTTAATTATTGACCGATGGGCACAAGAAATAATTTAGTATGTCTAAAATCACGAGTTTTCAGTGCAACACTTTTTAACGTTGAAATTTTACTGGAAATCCAGTTTTAAAAAACATAAATTTTTTCTGACTCTGTTATCACCAAAACAATGAGCTAATTAATTGGTTTGAAAAAACACTTAAGTAAAAATTAATTTACTTAAGCCATTCAACGGTTTTTCTTTAGTTACCTAATTATTTATCAGAACTTACCTCCCTTCACTTTCAATACCTCCAAAAAAAAAAATTCTTTAAAAAAGCATTTAGTAGATGGACATAGTTTGTATTTCTTTCTACAAATATTGGATTTTCATCATTTTTATTTCATTATTGTTATCTTATGATAACAAGACTCATTGTATTTATTTCTGTACATTATATTATTCTTAGAGGACAAAGTTTATTTTATTATTTTTTATTATTACTCTATTCATTTACCGAACTTAGCTGATTTTATTCTCATCTACAGTATTGTTAACCATGGAGCTTATCGCGCGTAAGATAGAACCTACCATTTTCTTCTTTAAAAAGGATCTTTTGAATTTAGATCTGAAGGTAATGTAGGTTGGTCTTAGAGAAGAAAACATCTAGTTACAAGAAAATATGTTTACAACTTTTTTTAAAATATTATTTACACATTATTTATTATACAGTGTATAGGTAGGAAAAATTAAAAGTCATGTTCGTTGACATCCATTAAACCTCAAACAAATAGATCTAAGAGTCACCAACTTATTCGCAGGGAGCAGGAGGCTTAGGGCATGATCACAGTTACTCAATTTAGACGTTTTTCGTCTAACCAAGTTAGTTTACTGAGACCATAGACATAAATGTGAAGTTAATTTGTTTAAAAAATATTTTTAGTAAAAATGATTTTTATAAAAATATTTTAGAAATACTTATAATTAATAATATAATTAGTAGTTTAATGTTTTTGTTACTATAATTTAATCAATTAAATGTATTAATAGTGTAACTATATCAGTATATAGTTGTACAGTTATATATACTGTTATAGATGCAGGTACAAAAAAGGATTTCCATATTAATGTAAATGGATATTATTAGTCTGAATTAAATTGGAATAACAAGTGTTGAGGTTTAGAACGTCTGATTTTTTGTTTATTAAATGACTTTTACATTTTTCTTCCCTTTTCTTTTACAGAAATGACTGGTAGTATTCTTCAATATCATCTGCATTTAGAAGCTAACGGCAAAATTGAGGTCTAAGTTCATTATCATTGCGTTTTAAACCTTACATTGAAAATCTAATAAAATAAATGCTAAATAATAATAATAAATAAATAAATGTAATATCATAAGATCCCCTGATCTGGTGTCGCTTTATTGACAGTTTTCCTTTATTTTCTATTAAACAATAATTTTTTTCTTTACTCTTTATTCCAATGAAGAGCTTATTATGTTTAAAATCCATATTCTCATTAAGGGATTATCATAATGTTTTATTTACACAAGTAACTGATTTGTATACCAAATTAGAACATCATTTATTTCGGTTTTCAAAGTAAATTTCTCCATGAAATCCAAACAGAATCATTACAATTAACATACCATTCAAAAGCTGATCAAATTTGCTTGCTGATCAAGTTTTTGTGAGATTTGCAGTTTTGTGGTTGGTTTTTTTTTCGAAAAACGGTGATGTTGAAGTAATGTAAGACATTGTAACTGTCCAAAATAAGGTGAAGATCAAGCTGTACTTTAGGTACTGTAATGCCTAGGTAAAGTTTGTAAAATTCATGGTTACATGTACTCTGTAGAAAATTGAATCCTAAATTTGAAAACGAGTTTACAGTTTTTTATGGTTAAACGGATTGGAATAGAAAAGTGAGGTCTGCGGCATTTTTCTACGTTTTTGATCTAGTATCACCCGATTTATTTTTTTTACACTAATAGTTATTCACCCTGTATATATATATATATATGGATAAATTTCTAAGATAAAAATTTTGTTAAATTTCTTAGATATAAATTTTATTAAATTTTTAGATCTTCTTTATGACTGATGACGGGGTGTATATATTAAAACATGATGCTGAATGTTTATAATATTACATCAAATTGAATATAAAATGCCTGAAGTTTATTTAAATACTACTAAAACAATCTAAGGACGTGTTATTAATACAGTTAGACCACGTCTCTTCAAAAACATTAATCTGTTTAGTATAATAAAAGTTAGAACTGTATGGGAAAATAAAATCACGTTTATAAATAAACAATTGACTGAGTGAGGGACGACAAAGAAGTCCATTAAAATGCCTATGGCGAAGGGCTGGGATACCAGTCGAATCCAAGACTAACGCTTTGAATAATTCGGGATTCCCTTGGGCCCTAACAGTCTCTCCTGATGTACTCTTTTATTTAGCTACAGGATCAGGTCTCTGGAAAAGGAAGGTACACGAAAGTGTTGGCATGTGATCGGAATTCCGCGTTGCGAAGATCTGTTAGCAAAGCATGTTGATTTAATCTTAATATATTGAATGACTGTATTAATTATACAATTATACAAAATAATTTAAAAACTTATAAAAATATTTTATAATATTTATTAGACCTTAAGTATATGTTTGTTATATAAATTTAAAGTTTCATGTGGACTAATCATTGACAAGCTTTGAAGCTCCTAGACGGATACAAATCTACTATCAAAGAAAAAACATTACTCACATTTGTTATTCAATTCAATTCTGTTAATTAATCCATTACTGTTAAACCAAGGATGTTTATAAGTATGATAAATAGCCAAGGGTTATGCAAAAAAAATGGCATATTTACTTTTACTAAAGGTTTTTCTCAAATATTTCTAGACTATTTAAAAAATAAAAAATACATTTTTTTATATATGGAGATTGTGGTTAGTATTCAGATATTTTTTTTACATGATCAATTAATGTAATTATTGTTAGTTATCTGATATCTGATGTTCAGCTATTGGTTAAAATCACCAGTCTCTTGATACAGTAATACTTTTAGACATATTTGATAATTGGTAGAACTATTTTTTATTTTTATTTTATTTATATATAAGCAGCCATGCCCTATACAAAGGAGTTCGGTTACTTATTATATACTATGAAATACAATACAAATACAAATATTATGTACATTATAATACCAGACAAATTATAATCCCAAAAATATAACAAACAACATATAACTAAGAATTAAATACTAAGAATAAGAAGTCTAAGGAATCTAATAAAAAAATATACACAATATTATTAATTCATTTTTAAACCTTTAAAGGTAATAAAAGTTCATATTTTACTTTCCTTACTTTCAAATATATACATATCATATCTGAGTCAAATAGGTAAATACATGATCCTGATATTTAGCAGTGAATAGTACTTTAGTTCAGTGAAAAAAAAAGTTCTAACTTTAATTATATTCATAATAAAATATGCCAGTTGTTTTTGTTTCTGTTTCATTCTGTGGAGTAAGTCTACGAAAACTGTCACTTAAATTAATCCCGGGGTAATAAGTGTCACGCAGGTCATTATAAATTGAGTATGTTCTAGGTCTTCATTAGTTGTCTTATTGCAAACCATACAGATTTCCTGTGGATTAATTTGTGTAATTTTATCTGGAGTCTTTATTTTATTATATGTTTTCCTGTAGTTCTTAACTGTGCAACAATTTTAGTGGGAATAATATTTAGCTGTATATTAGTGTAAACACGAATGGAACCGGTTGGATTAATGCTATTGTAGAATGTGTTAAAATTCGAATGCAGGCTAGAAAATAGATCTAAATTAAATAGATAAACTTTGTATTTTGCATACCATATTATAAAATTTTGCACATCACATATTTAATTTTTTTAATTTGTTAATAATTTAATTGAACATAAGTAATTTTTGCTATCAATTCAAGCTCCTTACAGGGTGAGTATCTCTTAGTGTAAAAAAAAAAATATTGGGTGAAACTAGATCAAAAATGTAGCAAAATACCGCAGATCTTTTAATTTCAAATGTAAATTTCTCCATGAAATTGAAACAAAATCATTAAGTTTAACATGTCATTCGAAAGCTGATTAAATTTTCAAATTTTTGAGCGAATTGACGTTTTGTAGATAGATTTTTCGAAGAACGGTGAGCGTTGAAGTAAATACGACATTGTGACTTTCTCAAATAATGTGAAGATCAAGCTTTTCTTTAGATACCCAGTTTGTAAAATTCAAGTATACAGGTACTCAGCTATGATAGAAAATTTAATGCTAAATTCGAAAATGTGGTCAAAATTTGAAAAATATTTAAACGAAATGGAGATATTACAGCGTTTAAGGAAAAAAAAAACGTGGTTTCCTCAAAAAAGTCTTCGATATATTGTATATCTGCAACGGATTGGAAGAGAAAGGTGAGGTCTACGGCATTTTGCTACATTTTTGATCTAGTTTCAGCCATTGGTTCAGTAGTTTTCGCGGATAGTTATCACTAGGGCTGTGAAATATATGCATTTACATATTTCTCCTAGCAAACTAAAACATCTGATATCATCAAACTGAATATGTTTTGAGGCATATGGACTCAATTCGAGTTATTTTTATTCTGCATATTTGTGCATATTTTAACAAAAATGTAAATTTTTACATATTTTGAAATGTAATTGCATATTTATCTACATATCCAACATTTTTATTTTGCAAAGTTTTCCAGAAATACATGAATGCATATTTATAAACATATCCGGCATATCAGCATTTGACTTTTGAATTTTTTTGTTTCCAAGCAGACGAAAAAAAAAAAAAAATCCGAAAATAGCTATCGGGACTATTATTTTTACCACGGCCTAATAAATAAACTTGTGTTTGTTCAGGTCCTGATCCTTCCCTTTGTGTGAACTTTCGATCGCACTTGCTTCTCTTGGAATTGTTTAATTGGATTAATTTATTGTTTTCGCTCCGCACGAATACTTGGAAAATTACTTATTTTTTTCTTATTTCCCTTTCTCCTTAACATCATTCGAGTATCCAGTCTCTCACATAGTGTCTAACAAGACGCAACATTCGTGATTTTTTATTTATGTACTCCTAAAATGCCGAAAATCACTCTAGCAAAGACAAGAGGTCTTATTGGAAAGAATGTTTCTGAGTTCTCTGTTGAGACTTTTAAATTCAATGGGACGTTTTATATTGTGTTTGTTTTGATAAACTTGTTTCACTAAACTACTGCACAGTTTTTGCACCTAAAAATAGAAAAATACCATGCTAACAAAGGTAAGAAATAAAAATTAAAAAAACTTCTGTTACACAAACTGCCACTGGATCAGAAAATACTGGTTTCGATACAGATTTATGTCCAGCTGACATACCCTTCCATACTTTTTTTTTTTTTTTTTTTTTTTTAAATATTCGTATTGACTTTTTGTTTTTTAATAATCTTATTACAATTGTTTCTTTTTTCAAAAAAATTGGTTACTTAAACTTGAGTTTGTACATATGTATTGCAATTTATTTATTTAATTTATTTTTCTAAATAACGTAGAAAGTTGCATATTTAATTGCATATTTTACCAAATATATTCGCATATATATGTGTATATTTTTCAGTTTTTATTGCATTTAATTCACAGCCCTAGTGATCACATACGAAAAATGTCTTTTCCTTTTATATAGTAGTATAATCTATTTTTCATTACCTCTCTTGTAGGTAACATAATTAAATATAAGCACCACATGTTGTTAATTAAAACTAGATATTATTTTTATCCCAAGGCATTATAAGCTTTGGCCTGAATCACAAAATGAACAGATCTCTTGAAATCAATTATCGGATATCGTGGTGTAAAACCTGTCATCGGCAAGGGATGCTCCAGGGACCCCCGACCCTGCAGACACAAAGGACCGTCGTCGAACAAAGAATGTCAAAATGTCCTCCGGACTATCAAGCGGTTTGGCTTCTGTTTGTCCAGGGCTGTCTCTCGCAGTCCTTGGAGTGAGCCTCATTTCTCAACAAACTAGTGTGATCACTCTTCTCGGCTCCGTCGAACTTTGAGGAAACTTTTCAAGTATGGTAGAGATTGTTCAAAAACTTTGGGAAGGGTTTTAGACAAACTGTTTTTTTTTTAACATTGCTTATTATAATTACTGCAGTCTACAATAGTGTATCAATTAGAATGGTATCACTGTTATCATTAAAAAAATAAAAATTCTACTTTTATTTATTTATAGTAAATCTTTCTTGTTTACCGATCAAATATTTTCCCTTCGTCAAATTTTAGAGAAAAAAATTAGAATTTAAGGGCGTAGTGCATCAGCTCTATGTTGATTTATAAAAGGCTTACGATTTGATTAACCGCCAGAAACTGTTTGATATTTTGATTGTACATGGGATACCAAAGAAATTGATTAATCTAGTAAAGATGTGCATGTCAGAAACATTAAATAGATTCCGAATCGGGACTTTTTAATCCGAAAAGTTTGAGGTACGTTCGGGTTTAAAACAGGGAGATTCTCTTTCTCCGGTATTATTTAACTTAACACTAGAAAACGTCATTAGGAAGGTAATGCTTACGGGAAAAGGATTAGAGATCTTGGTTATGCCGATGAATTGGTTCTTTTCGGTGAAAACGAGGAAACTATAAAACTAAACGCTACTACGCTCATGGAAACCAGTAACGAAATTGGTTTAGTAATTAATGCCGATAAAATGAAATATATGGTTAGTAGTAGAAACGGTGAACATTTTAGTAATGTAGATATTTTCGGGATAAAGTTTGAACACTTTGAGCAATTAAAATATCTAGGATCTATTATATCGAGGAAAAATGAAATTCAAGAAGAAATAAAGGCTATGTTAAAAGCTGGTAATGCTTGTTATTTCTTGGTCGCAAAATTCCTCAGTTCGCGCTTACTCTCCAAAAATTTAAAAATTAGGATATACAAAACTATTATACTACCAACAGTTCTCTTCGGATGCGAAAAATGGCCGCTGACGTTAAGGGAGGAACAACGCCTTAAAGTTTTTGAAAATAAAGTACTTCGTAGAATATTTGGCCCAAAAAAGGATGAAGAAACAGGAGAATTTAGAAGGCTTCACAATGCGGAATTGAGTGTTTTATATCCGGTAAATATGGTTCAAGTAATAGCAGCGCGACGCTTAAAATGGGCATGTAAAGTCGTTGGGTTTAATAATGATCGAATTCCGAAAAAATGTAATCAGTTTTGAGCCGTCAGGTAACCGACCGAGGGGTAGACCGAGACGAAGATGGGAGGATTGCGTCAGGGCCGACCTGGAAGATTTAGGTTTTGGAGGAGTGGGTTGGAGGGAAGTGTGCGGTCGATGGTTGGTGGTGTCGGCATCGAACCGTCGGGTTCGCTAAGCCTTTATTATATTTTATTTATTTATAAAATCTTTCTTGTTGATGCTACTAGTGGTTATTACTTAAAAATCTCATATTAGTCCCCTTCTTTGAAAACAGACTCCAATGCTTGAAAACAAAGATACCGTAATTACTTTTAACTTCTAGTCCATCTAATACTTTAATTTTTCTATTTACTTTTTTATTTTCCCTTGCTTTATCTCTGTAGCCATTTTTAATTCTGTTCGATCTAACGATTTTTTAGGCCTTTCTTTCCAGACAAACTTTTTTTTTTTAATTTAATCTTTTTATTGAGAAAGTAATACAAAATGACTCAGAGAGAACAGAACGTAATATGGATAGCTTTATGAATCCATTCACACAGTATGAACTATAAGGGATAAATGAATGAAATAATAACTACTTAGCAATAATTGTCTGAACCAAACAGCCGACCTCTGGAAGTGGGTGAGCAGACATGGTGTAACCTCGGGTAAGTGGTAAAGCTGTAATTCAATACTCGCAGATCTGACCCTGATATTGCAGCCTCCAATATTTTGGGTCACAGCTGTTACCCAAACCGTGAGAATTTCGACTTTACCATCTGTAGAGCTGATATGTATGTGAGAATCTTGTGATTGGCTTTGGCCTAGATACATTTTTTGTTCCTGCACTTCAATGGTTTTCTTTTCTATTACACTTTTGTCCATTTCAAATTAAAACATACATTGCTGTTTAGTATTTTTTTATTTATAACTATTTATTGATATTTACAACAGTATGCAACAATTAAATTTAAGGGAAATGATTACAATGACATGTTAATAATATAATGAACTGCTCACTAGTAGCACTTCAATACAAGTTCTACATTAGAAGGTCTCCAGGCCTTCTTTTCAGACGCCTCAGAGGATTATCGGGAATCGAGAGTGAGGTAAGATGGGAAACTAGTGGATTCAAGTAGGTATGGGGTTATCTATGAAAGAATAGGTAAGATATCGGGTTTGGGCTAAACCAGCAGCATATGGAACATTATGGCCCTTACGGATAAGTTTGTTTGTGACATAATTAGGAGAACTGAGGATTTTGGATTATAAGGATTGGATACAAGAAGAATTGGAAGGTTTAGTTGAGCACCAAAGCTCAACTCTGTTTGTCCAAATAGGTCTAATTACTGTCAGGTAAATGATTCTGTTTTAATTAATCGGAAGATTTGGATGTTTGTCTAGCAAATGTTTAAAAGTCGAAAAAGACGGGCAGTTTCTTGTCGTTTTAGTTTTTTAAGTGGGTTTCAAGTCAGTCGGATCTAAATCTTAATTCTAAAAACCACAATTTAGCAAAATCTTGAAATTGAAATAGCCTCATGCCCAATATTTAGTCTGAACTTCATTGATTCCTGGTATGACATTAAACAGTTTTACTACTTCAGAATTAGTAATTGAATGAGTGGCACGAATAACGTTGTGAGTTACTCTCGTAAACTTTATGGGGAGTGGAAAAATTAATCCGGTAGTACCTAAATGGAAATAAAACATTCTTCCAGCTCTCAATAAACTAAATGTATTATATAAGTATTACATTAGGATCATTTCTAACATATAAGGTTATTCCGTAGTAAAGAGATCAGATTCAGAATATATAGCATGAGGTACAAAATTCTCTTGAAAGCAGTCGAATAAATACGATATAACAAGACTACGTATAATTTTTTCCATCGAAAACAATTTAATAAAAAACCTATTCAATTAATGCCCATCACCCCATACTATCTAGATATGATATAATTTCTAGAAGGAATGATAAGTAATTCTAAATTAATATGATATAGTTTATATTAAACCAATTCAAGGGAATATGTGCAATAGATCTAGTGAATGTTGATAATCACTAGCTTGAAAAATGCTCATTTTACATAACTATAAATTTGTATTTATTACATAAATTATTCAATAAAATCATTTTACATTTCGGTAAATTCATAAAAAAAGACCTGACACTGTAACCCCTTCAAGTCAGTGTCGGAAGAGTGAAAACCCAATTTCGTAGCTCGGCGAACACGTGGCAGCCAAGGTGGTTTTGTCAAGTTAAGAGGAATTTCGGAGAAAAAAAATAGAGGGAAATTCAGGGCAGAAGTTTAGCAAGAGACGTGGAAGTTCAGGACTGTCAAGTCTCCGGCATTACAGCTGCTCGTAAAGACGGTGCGAATGTCGATAAAGTTTTAGAGGATGTACGACACAGCCTGCCTTTAGTCTTACTCCAGTTTTTATTTAAGATCGAAGTCAATCAAGGGATTAAAGAATCTAATCAATACATAAATTAATGTGTTCAAATAAAAAATTATATTAACGCAAAAAATATAAAATTTCAGAAATAAAAGTTGAACAAAAACATATATTTCAGGAATGTAGAACTTTTAGAGACTGCAAAAGATCAAGCAAAAAAAACTTAATTTCAACAAAGTTTCTTAGAGATTAACAGCGTATAACATTGACAGATAACGGTTTTTGATGCACTTTTTTAAAAATAACCATATGTAACACACAGAAAAACATATTAAGGCCTTTAAAAACAAAGAGATGCAAGCAATATTTTGTAAATAAATTCTAGAATAATCACTCTTAAACCCACATAGGGCCAAGGCTAGACGCAGTTGAAAAAACAAAAACAGTGGACGCAAATATGTTAAATCAATGAAGGAATTTTCCACTTTTTTTAGTTTATACAATTACTCAAAAAAAAAAAAAAATAAAAATATATGTAAGGTGTACTGACTTCCTACACAGGAAAAATCATAAAACCGTAAATGGCTAAAAGATGCTAACAATATTTCGTATAAATATTCTTGAATAATTACTCTTCGGATCTATGAAGGGATTTTATCGTTCCAATAAGTTCTATTAAATTAGAATGTTTAAAAAAGAATAAACAATTATTTATTATTATTTTTAAAATTTTATTTATTCATTTGTTTTAGTGAAAAACCTTATTTTTGGCTATTCAAGACATTTTTGAACAGGCATAATGAAATTACTAATCAATACTAACGAATTAATTGTAATAAATATAAAATCAGAAAACAATATAATTCGTTCGTTAAGACAGATTCTTAGTGGAATGACTAGTCGAATACCAATATAAGGTTGAAGTAACTTCCTAATAAAAAGTAAACAAATTATCAAAATTTGTCTCCCAGGTCAGATAAACAATTAGGATTTAATCAGTCTTTAGGTTCGCATATAATTGTTTTTACTGAAGCTTACATTATCTTTCTAGGACACTAAAAGACTTTTTAATATAAAATACTATATATAAGATATATTTGGTGATAAAGTCAGTGTTTTCACAAACTAATGAGACCATATTTTGCTTGCTGGATTGTGATTGTGAATCAGAGTGCATCTGGAGGCTAAATCACGTTCTCGAGGAGCCGAGATAAGAAAAAAACTATACTTTTATGCAAAATTTGTTCTCCTGTTATACGGAATGCTGCTTACTGTTAGTATGCTTAGGTCAGTATGTAAAGTTACGCTGCTTACCTACCATGATGCTTTTGTGATTGTTCTGAATGTATTTGCCGGGAAGATTTGGAGTTTGTTATTTGTCTTTTTAGCTGTCCCGTATATCTGAGAAGCGTATGTCCAAAAAGGTTTCAGTAAGTAAGTATGAGTGTTTTTTTTTGTTTAAGTTGTAGATTTAAACGTTTGGAGAGGAGTAAATATAAAATTCTTAGTCTTTAGTTGGGCGTTTTACTTCTTTTCTTTATATACCCCATGTCATTCTTCGGTCAAAGGTTAGACCAAGGTAGTGTACAGTGGCTGTTAGAGGAATCGGCGTGTTGTCTAGAAAAACAGGTAGGCGTGTTTCACGTCGAAGTTTAAACGTAATATGTTGCGATTTGTTGTAATTTATATAAACTTTCCAGGTATTAAGCCAGTCATTTAATTTTGGCAAGTAAGGCTGTAGAGTCTGTGAAGTATGAATTGGATTTTTATCTCTTGTTAAAATTGCTGTCTCGTCTGCATATGTCGCTGTAAGAATGTCAGAGCAAATTGGAATGTCGTGTGTGTATATGATGTAGAGTAATGGAGCAAGCTCTGAGCCTTGTGGTACTCCTGCTGACGCCAAATCGATAGAAGAAAGCTCTGAGCCTTGTGGTACTCCTACTGACGCAAACTTGATAGAAGAAAGCTCTGAGCCTTGTTATACTCCTGCTGACGCCAACTTGATAGAAGAAAGCTCTGAGCCTTGACGGACAGAGAAAGATCTATTAGGAAGAAAGGATTGTAAGATAAGATTGGACGTCGGTGGTAGTATCGTCTTTAGTTTTAAGAAAAGTCCTTGGTGCTAGACTCTGTGAAAAGCTTGAGCAACATCCAGAAATACTCCAGTTGCATTCAATTTGTGCTCTAGTGCCGAGCATATGTAGTCAGTAACTCTGTGTAATTGGTGTATAGTCGAATGTTGTGTTCTAAATCCAAATTGATGGTCTGCTATTACGTTCTCTAGGACAAAAGGTATATTTAGATCGTTATGTAAGGTTTGTTGGAGACATTATATGGGGCATTGGTTATGGTTCTTAGGAATTTGGATTGGAAGGATTGGATACGTTTGATGTTCGAGTGTTTTGCTGTTCCCCAAATTTCTAGTCAGTAGGTCCAGATAGGCTTTAGGATAGTCTTGTAAATCAGAAGCTTGTTGTCTATTGAAAGTTTTGAAGTTTTGCATAGTATGGGGTATAGTTGGCTGAATCTTCTGTTAAGTTCTTGTCTTTTAAGTCTAGTATGTGGGTTCCAAGTGAGTCTTTTGTCTAAGATGAAACCAAGATATCGCACTGTATCAGATCTGGGTAATGGGATCTTATTGAATAGGACAGTTGGGCAGGAACTACGGCGTAGAATAAAAGACATGTGGCTGCATTTCGATTCATTGACTTTTATTCTCCATCTGTTGCACCATAGTTCTATCATTGAGAGGTGATTTTGTAGGTTGGAAGAGGCTGTTTTAGGATCAGGATGTGATGAAAGTATAGCTGTATCATCAGCGAAAGTTGCAAGGAACGTGTCGGGAGAGGTAGGAATGTCAGCAGTGAAGAGGATGTAGAGGACAGGACCCAAAACGCTGCCTTGAGGAACTCCGGCTCGGATAGGATAGCAGTCGGAAAAATCGGAGCCGCATCGAACTCGGAAGGAGCGATTTGTAAGGTAGGAATGAAGGACAAGGTAGAGGGTTTGTGGTAGTATGCTCTTAAGTTTAAAAAGCAATCCGGTGTGCCAAACCCGGTCAAAAGCCTGAGCAATGTCCAGAAAGGCACCCGAGCAATATTGCTTCCTTTCCAGAGCAGAAGATACATGGTCAACAAGACGGAGTCCTTGTTGGACTGTAGAATGCATTGGTCGGAATCCAAATTGGTGGGAGGGGAAACTATGTGTGTCAAGTTTGGATAGGATACGTTTAAGGAGGATTTTTTCGAATATTTTAGATAGAATAGGAAGTAGGCTAATTGGTCTATATGATGAAGTGCTGTTAGTAGGTTTGCCTGGTTTTAGGAAAGTTATTATGACGGAGTGTTTCCACAAAACAGGAAAGTGGGTTGTGCGTAGGATGCAGTTGTAAATATAGGTAAGGAACATTATTGCTTTATGTGGAAGTTGGCGGAGGATTTGAGGAGTAAGGAGGTCATAGCCAGGGGATTTTCTTTAGTTTAGTTTTCGAAGTAGGAATTTGACCTCAGAGGGGGTAACAGCTCTAGGAGGTAAGGAAAGTGGAATGGGAGAAGATAGGAAATCTTCAACTGTAATGGATTGATTAGGATAAAGTCCAGGGTTTGGAGTAAATGTTTGGGAAAGGTGATTGGCTTGTTCCTCTGTTTTTTTCATGTCAGATGCGGCCCATGAGCCATCACCTCGTCGGAGGGGATGGGAGATGGGCTTGGATTTTAGGATCTTTTTTGTTATGTTCCAGATGGAATTATCATGAGCGGAAAGGGACGAGAGGTGTGTATTGAATAACCGGGATCTAAAGGAAGCCAATTCGCGCTTGACTAGTTTCGTGTAGTAGTTATACGTGCAACGATCAGATGGATGTCTTGTGCGTTGCCATACTGCTCTATAATAGCGCTTGGCATGGATGAGGTCTAAAAGGTTTTGTGGTAATGGGTTTGTTTTAGGGTTTTTTGGGGTATTATTCGGTGAAGATGCTGCCCAAGCGGCTTGCTGGATTGAGGTAGTGAAGGAGTGAACAGCATCATCCAGGTTTTCACGGGTTTTCAAGGAAACTCTGAGGTCTATTTGATTGGTCAGGATTTGTTGGAAGAGCTTCCAGTTGACTGGACCTCTGATAAATGAGGAAAAGGGTGATTTAGGAACTGGTGATATGGATAGGTTTAATATTAATGGGCTATGGCCTGATGATAGGTCTGATGATAGGTCGTCTAGGCGAGTTATGGAATGATTAAGAGGTCCTAGGCCTTTGAGGATAAAAAAGTCTAGGAGATCGGGATTACGATTAGGATCGGTAGGCCAATATGTGGGAGAGTCGGGAGAGAGGATTTTGCAAGGACTAGAATTTAGTGCAGACATCAATGTTCGCCCACGGGAGTTGGTTGTTCTGGCTCCCCATTGCTGGTGTTTGGCATTTAGGTCTGCTCCTAAAATAAAGTGTTGTCCTAGGGAATTTAAAAAGGAAGTGTAGTGGGATTCGGAAATGGATTTATTAGGATGGGAATACGCTGACACAATAGTTATAGGAAAGAAAGGAGTTTGAATTTTTACAGCAGTGGATTGAAGGAAATCATGGACTGGTAATGGAAATAGGTAGTGGGCGAGGGATTGGTGTATGATGACAGCGGATCCAGCATGGGCTGTTCCGTCTGGGTGGTCAGTCCGATATGTTTCGTATTGAGGTATGTTAAATAGACGTTTGTTGGTTAGTCTTGTTTCAGTAATAAGGGCTACGTCGATTTGTCTTTCCTGTAATAAGGTAGTTAGTTCGTTAGTGTGATTTCGAACACCATTTCCGTTACATAGAAGGATCGTAAGGGACTTAAATGGGGACATTTAAGGATTTCTAGGTAGTGGGATTACAAAATGTGATAAAGCAGTTGAAAGTAGGGTTATGAGAGGGGTAACTATTGATTTAAACTCTGAGAGGAAAGACGACAGTATATGGTGAGGTCAGAGGAATTCGGAGGAGGAGGGATGTAAGGAATCTGATGAGGATTAGGGTTATAAGCATTAAGCTTTGGATGAATGGCGGAAGGATGAGGAATTTAGGGTTCTTGTGATGCAGGTTCAGGCTGCTGCTGGGCCTTGAGATGTGAGGCTGGTTCTGAGCCTCTTAACATTTCAGAGAAGATTACTGCTCCATTGACTGTTTTGGATGGTTGTCTTGTTGTTCTGGATGGCTCTTCTCTCCTAGAGGTTGTTTGCATTCTTGATTTCAAGGTTTTGTAGGTTTGACATCCCTTGTAATTTGCGGGGTGCCCTTGGTGGCAAAGTGCACAGGTTTGTTAGTATATCAGAGAGTGTTCTGTATAATAAATGCTCGAAAAGTTAGGCACATAAATAAAGTAAGCTAATAGCAAATGCTTAGGAAAGCTCTAGTGTTCTTAATTTCTATTTACAACGCAATACTAAGGACTACTAAATTTTTTCTACAGTGGAAATAAGCACATCATATAAATATGATAGAGGAAAATATCCTCTCATCATAGCAGAAATTAACATCATAACTTTCAACAAGGATTCTGTGTTTTACATATTTATAATTTGTTATTTACACTTTTCTGGAATCAGAAAGTTTATCAGGAGTTAACATTACTGGTGGTTCAGCATTATATCAATTCTGATTTAATATAATATTAATTCAAAATTGATTTATAGCTGTTAATAAGATTAGGGTTACTCCAATTCACTTCTAAAGTACATACAATTGATTACTATTCATTCAACTTTTATAAAAAAAAAAAATTCTATTGCCTCTTTTCCACGCTGAATAGCTGAATACCCTCCAAATTGAGAGGAACCCAATTCTCGAAGAAATCAGATCTCTTTCGATGCCTTCTAAATAACGCTGTTGAATGTTGTTCTTTATTTTGTTGCATATTCCGATAAAGAAATCGAATTTGCATTATTTTTTTAAATTCAATTAAAACGATTTCTGTTGGTAATTAAATGAGAGTATTATGTCTTAAAAAACCTATAGTTAGTTTTTTGTTTGTTTATTTACTTTCAAAATTTAAAGAAAAAAATATATATATAGATTGCTATAATAATTTATTAGATCATTTGGAGAGTGGCAAGGGTAACGGATGTAGGGGTGGTCGGTGGAACTTCCAATTTCCTCCAGGCCAAATCCGATAGAATCGCCCACCAACAATAATACTGAACCTGCTGTAAGGTTCACATATATGAAGAATAAACTCACATACCTTTAGTATACAATATTTTACTAACAGTCATGATTTTCGTTGTTTGGGAAAAAATGTAGTCTTACTTGTTTTCTTTGAATTCTAAACTCTGCAGTAAACAATTTATATTTCTTTGTAAGAATGTCAATATGCATTATTCATCTCCTGAAATAAGAAGTTTTACCTCTTGAACATTTGACTACTTCGTAATGATTCAATCTTCAATCACAGGTTTACAAGCGATTTTCGTATAATTTCGTTTTGCGAGTTGAAACGTGGTCGTAACAGAGCCCAAAGAGCAACAAACATTAGTAAGCGTGCCAATAGCGTTCATGCGTGCACCGTTTAACAATAGTTTAAAAATTTCGAGAGGCTAGTTGTGACAAGACTTCTTCACGTGATGATGCTATCCTTTTAGCTTTTTCGGGTGAAAATCCAAAAACTGTTTGAAATGTTGCGGAAGAAAATATAATTAGCAAATTGAAAAGCGATGTCTTCAAGGCAATTGAATGAGCTCGAGCATAAAATAGCCAAAATAAATATTATTTTTTTTTTTCTCTTTCAGATTTTAATTCACACCTGTTATTAGGGTAACAATCAGTGATTGTGATGTGAAATTGAATACTACAGGCCTTGTATGCGTGTGGGAGACTAGCACTCAATAGTACCTCCTCCTGGCATGGGTTAAAAAGATTTATTTGAGCAAATCTCTCATCCAGCTTCTTTTAAGCCTTCTGAGAGTATTTCCAGGTATGTCAGTCGTGGCCATGTCATTAATGAGTATGTTGTTATGTCCATGAAGTCTGTCATGAAATCGTCTATAAAGGTCATGTATATGTTCCTTTACTGTGGGTATTTCTAAATCAGTGTGAAGTGTGTGGTTTGAAACGTACCAAAGTGATTTCGTGATTAGTCTGAGTAATTTTGATTGGAATATTTGTATTTTTTTAAGGTGTGTATTTTTTGCAGTCCCGTATATTTGTGTGGTGTATGTCCATATATAATAAATGTAAAATAAAATAAATATATACATATATAAATATAAATATATATTTTTATATAAAAATAAAATAAAATCGTTATGAAATTATTGGAGCTTAGATATGATTCTCCGCCTCAACCGCTCTTTTCTACAGACCTCTATTTTACCTACTACAGATAGTCTTGAACCACTTTTCAAACAATAAAAAATATTTTGTTTAAATAATAAAAGTTGATAGACATCAAAAATAGTTAATAATAAGGATTACAAATTCTATTTAAAGGAAGGAATTTAAAGTTGACAGAAATGTTTTGTAGAGTGAAGTGTATTTTTATTACTATAAACATATTTTTTAAAATATTGATCACATAATTGTAGTATGAATATTTTTTTTAAGTACTTAATTATAATACGATCCTTTATTAGATATAAAAGAAGCAATTATATGTAAATGGTAAATGTATAGTTTCTATACTTAATTCAAGTGTCTTAGATGCCAATTGTGAGTGTTGCTTCTCCTGCCTTCGATTCTCCTCAGAACCCGATTACAAGTCTAAATCTCTCATTAAACAGAACATGTAGGTGAATATCACTTATTCAATATTGATTCCACCATATTTAAACCGAAGGTTCTCCAAAAGTTGTTCAGATGAATGGTTATTAGTGAAATGAAACAAAAAACTAACTCAGAAGACGACCTCCTTTGCGCGTCCGATGTCGACAGTGTTATAATCCGTTCCTGGCCCACATAGTCTGGGGCATGCTGCCAGGAAAGGTGAAAAGGACAGCGGTTTAAAACAAGTGAAGTTTTATCAAATCTAGCAATAAGATTCATTATCAGTAATTTATAGCCAACATGAGTTATGTCGAAAATATTTTTCTTCTTATGGAAAAAGGACTAGTTACTCTACCGATAACAAACTTACTTCAACCATAGTGAGAAGGTCGAAATTTGATATTTTGTTAAAATGCTGTCAGTACTGGTTTTATTCAATCAAAATTAAAATTGATTAAGTTAAGGAAAAAAACAATATCGATTTTTCCATCCTAAATCTATACTATTTTATAAAAGGACAAAGCATTTTTCGTTTCTGATTTCTTTTGTGAACTACTGAACCAGTCTTTTTTAAATTTTAACTACATCATCTTCGTAGTTCAGGAAGGGTTAAACAATACTAAAATTTTCATATTTTCTATTAAATTGTTGCTAAAAAGTGATAAATATGTGGTGCGCAGTAAAGTTTGAAAATTTACCGAGTGCCAATTAAAAAAGGTTATAACGGTACAGTGTTATATAGAGCTAGAAATAGATATAAATTTTGGTTAGTTCAAATATATTGTAAAAAAAAAAAAAAAAAACTATAAATATTTAGTGTGACGTGTGGATCTCAGGAACGTTTAACAATCGAACGATATGTGGCGTTAGCTAGCACCATTCATCAACTGAGTTTGCAATGTTAAAACAATTAAACCCATCTGTACCAAATTTTTTCTAGATTATCTTCATAATTCTAGGAAGGTTTAAAATAGTCTAGGTTGCTATAATAATAATTTAAATGTACAATGTTAATTGGCAGAGGTTTGCCGCACTGATTAATTTTTATAGTTAGGAATATAAATCCAACTAGATTAAATTGATAAAATTATTTTTTCCGCACTAAAAATGATTGCCTTATCGAAATTTTTATTTTATACTTTTTTATATTGTGTTTATAGGTGGCCTAACCTTAATTTTTGCTTTAGAAGACTGAAATTTAAATTATTTGAAATTAATTCTGATGTTTCAGCTTTATTTAATAAATCGTACCATTGGTTTTGTGAAAAAGCAGTAATTTTACCTACAAATTGTGACATAGAGAATATCTCTATTAATAGGGTTGTAAGCACTGATAATGTAGTCCATTATCCGTCAAAGTTTCTTCCCATAAAGTCTCTGTCCATCTGATCTTCCACCTCATAGATTAGAATTAATGGTTGTGTATCCAATTATGCTTTTACGTAAATTTCAACCACCTAATCATTGCAATAGTACCGGTTTAAAAATTACAGCTTTGCCTGAAAATATTTAGAAATATTGTGAGAAAATAATTCTTAACTGCATGATAAGATTTTTATTGTTAAAAAATAATACTTCAATCATAGTTAAACCTATCTAAGTTCTTTTGAGCGGGCAAAATCGCGACTGGGGATGCTAGTTTGATTATATGAATCGGACAAGACTAAATATACTCCTAATGTTCCTTCCTAATGTGGAACGTTGTCTTTTTAAATTAAGAATAATGCATTTATTTATTTCTATAAAATACCATGTCATATATTTTATGACTGAGAAAGAATATGTTCGAAGCCCCAAATCGTTGGAGGGATAGATTTGGAAATCAATGGAGCGATTACATTATATATGGTCTAATTTATTCAGATATTGGCAGGGTTTAAGGGTAGGCTGTTCTTAGCCAAAGATTTGTGGTGGGCTCGATAACAGACCACTGTGGGTCGCTATACCCAAGACGGATGGTTCGCACCTCCGCTTGTTTTGGCTCTAATTTTTTATATTTAATATAGTAAAACTAATTTTCAGTGTAAATCCGATTCTTGTTTCTTTTGATTTTATCAATTATGCATGTAACGCTCGTTCGCCCAAGTACTTAAATGAACCCTAAAAGTATGTTGTTTAATTATAGTCTCAACAGCATGGTTTATTCTTGAAGTATGAGGAGTAATGGTTCCTACTTGTGATTTTCAGAGCTGCGGTAGGCGATCCACTAAAACCAAGTTCAACCACTAAAGCCAAATTTAGGCGGTGATCGTAACGTTTTGGTGGCCCGTGGAAACAATTAATCTCTAACAACTGAATTATAACACAAAAATCTATTTCGAGGATCGAAAGATGCTTCGGTGTAGTGAACATGAAATAGTCTATTTTAGAGATCTAAATTTTTTTTGTATACTGGATATCTGCTGAATTGAATTTTAAAAATAGAAACCAAAGTAACTAGTTATAAATAGTTAATGTAAAATTGTAAATAAATGAAAATATATTTATATCGAAATTTTTCCTGTGCTGTTCTTTAAAAGCTTAAAAAATTTAAAAAGATTGTAAGATTACGAAAGATTAGGTTAAAGTTATCTAATTTGAAAATTAAACATACATATTAGATATTCCTGAATATCTAATAGAGTTGGGAAAAATTAAATCATGATTAATAATTTGACAACTTATTTCCTGGAATCAATCATCTATTGTAATAATCCTTAAATAACTCAAATTATTAATTTAATTTATTAAAAAATAAACTAAAAGATTTAGTTATGATTAAATTTATGAGAAAATTAATTGTCAAATATTTAATCATAACTCGTTAGTTGGCAAATATTTTCCTGGAATATTTCAAGGAATCTCAGGAAAACTTTTAACTCATGAACATTTTAACTTAGGAACAACTCTTCTTTACTGTCGATAATTATTTATTGCTGAATTGTGAAGTCTTCTTTCTCATATTACATATTTTTAAAAATGTTTTCCTAAGTGAATAGAATTAATTTATTTTAAAAATAAAAATGGTTATTTAAAAAAAAAATCAAGGTTAAAATTATTATAAACTTGATTTTATATTTATCCACAGCATAAATAAACCAAAGCTCGAAAGAGTTACCACTGGTTCTTTCCCACGTCTCACGCGTTTTTTATTATATTTCAGTTGTGGTTATAGAAATTGCATCACCTAAGATTATTATCTTTTTGATCCTAAATGTGTAAACAAATAGTGGGATTGTATTTGTTTACCTACTAGTCTAGATGGAATCAGTGACTTATAGTTTAGTTGTGCCCAGAGAATCTAATATTAAGCACGTATTTTGTATTATTATGTCCAATAGACTGAGTTTCAATCAAATGTCTAATGGGGAAAAAGTTAAATAGTGACGTTTGCTGAAGCTGGACTTTCTACGCATGAGAAAGCAAGGAGTGTGAGGTGCAACCAATCCACTGTGGTAAGAATAATAAACAAAAATCTTTCCCAGGAATCTACCGAGAGAAAGAAAGGGACTGGAAGGAAAAGGAAGACAGATGATTGTTTAGATCGCATGATGATAAGATTATCCTTAGAAAATCGCTTCAAAACTGCTAAAGAAATATCGTGAAATAGTTGGTAGAAGATGAAGAGAAAGAGGTTTATGGGCAAGAAAATCAGCCAAAAGGCCATTTCATAACAAAAAAAATGAAACAATCTCGCCTAAATTGGGTGCAGAATTTTAAAAATTGGACATCTGATGACTGGAGGAAAGTGATGTTTTCAGATGAGAGTAAATTCAATGTCTTCAGTTCTGACGGTGCTCCATACGTAAGACGTCGGCCAAATGAAAGATTTGACGAATCCTGTACTATAAAAACAGTGAGACATCTGGCAAGTGTGATGGTCTGGGGATGTTTTTCCTACTTTGGAGTTTGCCAAATAAACTTCATAGATGGAACGGTTAGTGCAGAAAAATTTTAAAAATTTTGGAAGAGAGTTTGATTCCCTCAATGAATTCCTATCTTACACACTGCGGAGACTTCATTTTCAAGAATAAAGAAGAGGTAAAACGGGCAATCGAAAAGTTGTGGAATGAGGAGAATAGTGAGGAAATCATTAAAAAATTGATCGACTCAGTTATCAGGGCTATTGGTGGTTCGACAAAATACTAGTTTATATTAATATTTCAATAAATGTATTTTTAATGTTTTTATAGAATTTTTTTTTTTAATAAATTCTTATAAGTACGTAAAAAAATTTTTTTTTTTCTAAAATTCCTCGTAAACACTAAAAATTTTATTTACCATTTTATGAATATTTTTTATTTTTTGTTTGGGTTTTAACCATTTTTCATGCCTAATAACATACTCTTTTTCTTTGCAAAACATTTTAAAATTATCAAAAGTTAAGAACAACATTGGTTTAAGGAAATCTTCCATTATTTTTAAGTGGTGCAATTTCTATGACCATGACTGTATATGAGCCATACTTTCCGCTGATTTTTTAATTTATAGTCTAACAGATGTGAATTTATAAATAAAGTTTAAAATAGTTTATTTTATTTTATTTATTTTTTTAGTTTATCGAATTAAACAATGCTTTTAAAATGTTATCTGCCACTGTAATAAAATAAAATATTGTTATAAACTATCTATTTCAGTAATATTTATATTTCATCTGTAAAGATTTTCAATTTTTGTCTTTTATTTATAGGTCTGACGAGTTCTCCCTTGTTCTTTTTTTCTCTATTGTAACTTGGGAATAATCTCTGAGTAAGGTTGGTACACCTGTGGCTCAATCTTGTTCATCTGTTGGCTGAGTGAATTGTTGTAGCAGTCTTTTGTCCTTGATTGTGAACAAAAAGGTTTTTGATAATTTGTTAATTAACTCATGTGTTTGTTTAATTAAATTGATAGTTAATGAGTAAACAAAAAGGCTTTATACTTTACCCCCACCATTCTCTGACTAGACACATCCCTCCATTCATCTCTGTCAAAAACAAAATCTCGATGAACTCAGGGCTGGTCATCGAGATTTTGGTTTTGAATAGCTCTGACACAATTCTCTCATCTATGTCTGGCTCTACTACTCCTCAGATGTTTACCTGACTCAATACTGATTTTTTTTTTTTTAATTATGATCAAATCCAACGTATTTACCTTCCCATTTTAAATATAGCACTGCTATTACTCGATAACTATATCCTCCGGAAAAATGTCCTTCGATTTGGCATTGCGGAACCATCTAAAATCTTTGGTGCGCTCACATTCTTTTGGGCTAAATATTCGGCGAAAAACTTGGTTTCCGAAAATTATCGATAACGTGTCACAGGATAGACACCCGAACGCGAAGTCGACCCACGGCTTAACGGCTTAAATAACAGAAAATTATTTTCTGCCTTTGTTTGTTTATTTCGTTTAACGTCACTTTATGCTGCTATGGCTAATCGGACGATGTTACGGTGGGAGTCCTGAATTTTGCCTATCCAGGTATAATTAGGATAGGGATCTTTAACGAGTGCCTGACATCGCACAGGCTCGGGACCCCCATTTTACGTCCCTTCCGAAGGACGGCATAGCTAAGCATTTTTCACTCCCTTTAAAAAATCCTAAGGTCATCAGCCGGGCTGCGAACCCGCGATCTTGGGTTTAGTAGGTTGCTATGCTAGTTTTCTGCCTTTAACCCGACTCAAAGTTGGGATCGGCAGGTTAGTATTCAAGTGCCTTACCCAGTGAGCTACTGTACATTCCATTTTCCCTTCAAGGGTAATAATAATAAGTACCTTTATATTTTGTTACTTAATATTTTATTTATATTATTTTTTTAATTTCTTTATCTTTACTCTGGAGTCCTCCATCTTTACTTTTAAAAAGGTTGGAATCTTTTTAAAAGTAAATAATAGCAGCGAAAAAGAATCTCCCTGTTTTTAAGCTCAAACTTTTCAAAATAAAATATCGATTCGGGCTCTGTTAAATGTTGCTGAAATGTGCGTCTTTACTTAACTAACCGATTTCTTTAGAAATTCACAGCTCAATCAAAATATCAAATATTTCTGCCGGGAAATCATATCTTAATTCTTTTTGAAATGAATATAAATCCTTTGAATTGAGCTTGTGTACTTTAATTTATTATTTAATAATTTTCGAAGGGATAGTGTTTAGTTGATAGTTAAATGATATCGTCTAAAAATACATTATTAGTCAATTGAAATAAATATTTTATAACACATTAGAAGGATTACGATATCACGATGGTTACTATGCTCTGTCTGCTTTTCGTAAATCGGAATGTATAGATTTATTTCTTTCTTCGATTACGTAAATGTTTGATATGTTAATGTGTTTTGATCGTTCGCTGGTATTTTCTACATTGAATCAAATCCTTGACCATTTGTTCCTGGTTTCGTAAAACAATTCTGCTTTTTATCCATTTAAGTTTTCTTATAAACTTCTAAACCTCAACTACTAACTAAACTACTGCATAAATTGAGAGACGAGTATTTATTTAAAACTTTGAAAATGAGGCTGAAAAGATTAAATGTTAGGTCAAATAAAAAAAACACATTATATTTAAAAAAAAAAAAATGGTTTAGGATAGCGATGCTGTTTGATAATTTCTCAAATTTGAATTACTGAATTAGAGTACATGTCAACACTAAATTGTTATATTCAACATTATAACAACGTTTTATTAACATAAAACATAGAAATAACTGAAGTATTTATTTTACTTTAGACCTCAAGACATAAGTCGTCTTTTTTAAATAATTTTTTTAATAGTGGGAGTGATGTCCTCAAAACTGTAGAATCATTTCTAATATGCCTTTGACTAGTTCATATTTTTGTAGGCAACATATTTTGTAAGTTATTGTGTTTTGATCGTTCGCTTGTATTTTCTACATTATGCATTAAGACTTGATCAAATCCTTGAATCACATGTTCTTTTTCTCTTAAAATTAGCTGTTGTGTAAAAGATATATTTTAACGTGACTGCGTTTTTATTACTTCTTATTTTTTAATTTATTGATATTTACTATTGTTTGTAATATACAGGGTGAGTATCTCTTAGTGTAAAAAATAAATTGGGTGAAACTAGATCAAATTTTAAACATAATAAATAAAAATAATATGAATAAAAAGCAAAGAAAAAATTATTGTTTAATAGAAAATAAAGGAATACTGTCAATAAAGCGACACTAGATCAGAGGATCTTATGTTATTACATTTATTTATTTATTATCATTATTATTATAACAGTTTTCCTTTGTTTTTTATTGCTTTATTCCTTTATGTCTTTCTTTGCTTTATAATCTAATGAAGAGTTTATTATGTTTTAAATATACATTCCATTAAGGGGTTGTCATAATGTTTTATTTACACAAGTAACTGATTTGTGCCAAATTAAAACACCATGTTTTTTCGGTTTCAAAAGTAAATATCTCTGTGAAATTGAAACAAAATCATTACGTTTAACATATCATTCGAAAGCTGATTAAATTTGCAAGTTTTTGTGAGATTTGACGTTTTGTGGATAGTTTTTTCGAAAAACGGTGAGCTTTGAAGTAAATAAGACATTGTGACTTCCCCAAATAAGGTGAAGATCAAGCTATTCTTTAGATATTAAGTTTGTAAAATTCAAGGTTACAGGCCAGCTGTTATAGAAAATTTAATGCTAAATACGAAAATGTGGCCAAAATTTTAAAAAATATTTTTTAAAAATGTAGATATTACAGCTTTTAAGGAAAAAAAAAGTGGTTTCCTCAAAAAAGTCTTTAATTTATCTTATGTCTGCAACGGATTGGAATAAAAAGGAGAGGTTTGCGGCATTTTGCTATATTTTTGATCTAGTTTCACACAATTTTTATTTTTTACACTAAGAGATACTCGTATACTAGTAAATTTTTGCATAATGATTACAATGCCACGTATATAACTTATTAACGAGTTATTCATTAGTAGCACTTAAATAAAATAATTCCATTAGAAATTCTCTAGGCCAGAAGCCTCGAAGGGTTATCAGTAGAGACCGAATTTCTGTGTTATTGCACATTTAGTTCGCTTCGATTTAACGCTCTCTAACCCAAATAGTTATCACATTTATATAATAAGGATTCTTATTCTTAAATTTTATTTTGCACGAAATTTCACAAATTTGACTTTTTGAGCTTAATTGCACGAATTAGGGTTTTACTGCTCGAAATTTCACAATTGAGCCAAATTTATCTAATTTTATTCACTTCAATATGTATTTTTTGAAAAATTTACTTACGATTATTATGCAACATTTATAACAATTATTTATATTTACTAGGTTAATTAGTTTTAAATTGAAAGTAAAAAGTCGCTTAAAGCAAATGTATTTGTGACCTACTACTTTTAAATGATCGTATTGAATTGGGAGCTTTGAGAATTAAGGCAAACATTGAGGATCGACGTACTCCCTAGAACTAAGACGTTTCCTCAGAAAATTTTACTCCCCGCTTCCCATTTCATTCCCCACTTCTGATTTAGCACATAGGGCTAGTTGTTGACAAGATTTTAAACTATCAACTTTGAAAATGCCAAAAACGTCCGCGAGTGTTTCTACAAAATTGAAACAATGGACCTATGAATATCCAGAGCTGATATTTGTTTGAAACTCTCAAAGAAAGCTTAAAACGAATTGAAAATGAAAAGGGAAGATGTTTATTTTTAAAATTCAAGTAAATCATTGAGAAAAACTACGGCTAAATACGTTTAAAAAAAAATTAAATCATTGTATCAACGGAAAGGAGATAGAAGCTGATAATCTGGATCCATCCACAATCGCATGCTACAAAAATTGTCCTGTTACGTAAATAGATGTAGAACGTTCCTTTTCTTTGCTAAAGAACATTTTATTAAGTGACAGGCGGCATAATTTTACTAAAAAATATTTTGAAATTTATAATGTCATACATTTTCACAAAACTTTTAAAAACTAATTTATTTTTCAAAAAACATTTAATTATATCTTGTTTTCACGTAAAAGGAAATTTTAATAAAAAATTTTAATAAAGACATTTTAGTTTATTTCTTTTAACTAACAACGTTTTTTTCATCTCTTTTATTTTTGCATGTTTTTTTTACTTCCCAAATTTTAAAGTATTTCAGATTGAATTAACACTAAAACGAAACGTTTGTCTAAATGTCAAGATCAATATCTTTGTGAAAAAGTAAGGAGCATTGAGGATTTTTTGAAGAATTTTGGATTGTAAGGATTGGACACAAGATAAATTGGTTGGTTTAGTAGAGACTCAAAGCTCTATTCTCTATGTCCAGATGGGTCTAATTACCGCCATGCTAATTAGTTTTTACGATAGATGAAAGATAAGCGAACGAGTGAAAAAATATATAATTAAAAAAATATATAGGCTAACAATAAAAATCAAGAAAAACATCAAAGATTCAACAAAAAATGGAAATGTCAGTTGCACAGTATTTGTTTTGTGACGTTTCGTTTTTTTAGTAGCGGTTGAAGAGCACAAAAAGGATTTCTAAAAACAATAATAATAGGACCTTTAGTTTTGTAATTGTGTCGAAAATAGATTTTTTTAAAATTTTCTGTTTAACGGTTATATACCTGTTTAGCCTAGTATTCTCTACACTACTAAAAACACGCTTAAAAAAAATCTTATTAGATGAAATTATTTCAAAGTATTGTCATTTACCATATAAACCTTCCAATCTACAAAGTTTAATCAATAAATTTTGAACTTATTAAAAAAAAGATCTAGTATTTCAATTTTAATGTTCAGTCCTCTTATGGAATTTATATTCTATCCTTCAGGGGTTTATTCACACAACAACGCTCTTAGACATGACCTCATTAATTTTCAAATCCAAATGATTCTTAGAAAATGAACAAAAATATCAAACAATTCAACTGCTTGTAGGTATATATATATAATAATGTTGGTATAGGTACATATATATATATATATTTATATATATAATGATATGCTCCACACTACAGGTTTACTTGTATGTTACATCTACCTTCAATCTTTCTCTTTTCTTGACCTTTTCCGATTTTAGAGCGATAGACATAATTCCTGCGAAGTATTAAGAAGGCTTTAATTGATTTAAATTTGATCAGTAAATGTATTTGAAAGAAATATGTAATTTTACCTATTGCACAGTAATTGACATAACTAGAGATGCTTAATATCTCATGCTTTTAAGAGGTTTAGAATAAAAATTAACATTATTTGACCCCTGTTTCAGAAATACGTAAATTGTAAAGAAATACTCAGATTAGAGGCTAAGACTTTTTATTAGAATAATTACAAGCTGCCTCACTCATGGGCAATGAGTAATATTGAGGACAAAGACTCATTCATACAATATGTACAATGATATTAAATAAATTAAGAAAATGAAAATAAACAGCCTCTAAAGATACAATAAATACAATCAAATATACAAGAAATAAAACATAATATAACAAATGGTAATATAAAATAGGTAATGATTCTTGAAGCTATCAAATAAAAAATAAAAAAAAAATTTATAATATAAAAAGAAAGAATCTTAACTACATTCATACTCGAAAGACAATCCGGGTTCAGAGAGTTCCCAGCGCTGTTCTTTCAGCTGCGTCTCTGGTAGAATTCATTGGAGGCTGAGAGAGAGCGCTATGGCACAGTCGTACAGGACATGAGTATAGAAGCTGGCCATTGCAAGAACTCCAGTAATAAATATTTACAATAAGTCTCTGGGCCATTGCCGTTTTAATCTGCGAGGTGAGTTATAAGGATGTGTGGAACTGGGTAGTGAATGAACCAGAGGGTTAGAATGGTTAGAAAAGTTTTGATGGAATTTGGAGTATTTTAAGGAGTATCAGGTCAAGAACAAAGGTATGTTGAGATCATTATGTAGGGTTTTGTTGGAGACGTAATATAGAGCATTTACAATAGTACAAAGGACTTTGGATTGAATGCGTTTGATATTCGATAGTTTTGTTTCCACCACAGTTCAATTCCATAGGTCTAAATAGGTTTAATGGTGATTTTGTTTATGAGGATTTTATTTACAATGGAGAGTTGGGATGTTCAAGTATGATGTTTAATGGAGTACGCATCTTATGACACTTCATTCATTTGTCCTCTGCAGAATTAGATAAACAATCGCGTTGCACGTACATCCTACTTGAAGGACTTAGCTAAACAATTATTATTTATGCGGTTATTAATAATTCTTAATCAGTCATTATAAAATGAAACAAAAATTCAGTTACATACGAATTTCGTTTCATTCCTCCTTTGAAGTAGATGTTTCCTGATTTCTGATTTTAGACTAACCAGGACTGAGGAAATGTATTTCAACCGATTCTACGATAGTTCAACAGCCTGCGGGTTAAAGATCAAACGGCTTCCCCTGCTCAAGGTAATAATTATTAAGCGGTCGAATAAGCTTTTCCTGTCCCGTTTGGAATTGAAACAGGAACATTGTCCGTTAACCTTATATATTATTAGTAATCAACTATATTACGTTGATGGGTAACTTTTGTATTTATTTTTTTTTTTTTTTATTGCTGCCATTGAAGCTATTTTCAGTTTAACAAATGACTCGATATGTATTAACAAATATATAATTTTTAATACTCTGTAATATGGACAGTTGCTAATTACATCAGACTTCTAAAAGAAATGATGGCTTAGTTTAAATTTTGCTTTAAAGAGTTTTTTTTTTGCACTATTAACAGTTAGTGTTGTGATTTGCATTGAGTTGAAATTTGTCATATATGTATTTTGTTTATATATATGTATTAACCGATTCCTTAAATAAAGAAAGCGAAATAATATATATATATATATATATATATATATATATATATATATATATATATATATATATATATATATATATATATTCTTTGACTTTCATACCTCCGGAAGCCTGGAGTTTAAAAATATTTTAAACGATGACTTTGTTATAAATTCTTTGTTTCTAACTCTAGAATATTTCCTTGTCTGGTAAGGATGTCTGATGTTTTTTCTGGTCTTGCTGATCCATCAATTATTTATATGTCTTAAAAAGCATACTAGCAACGAAGGATATCACTTTTTACCCGATAGTAGGCAATTTCCTTAATTAGTATATTTGCATAATTAAATACCAAACACTTATGTGAAACAAATGACAAAAAAAAATAATATCCCATACTGTAGCAATAAACTCCTTCATTCAGAATGGATTTCCTAGGTATATGGGGTATAAGAATAATCCAAACAACCACACACACGGTCAGGGATGAGTCGACTAATGAACGAACATCCCACAAAGACACAGCTACGTGTTGGACTGCTGGTTGCCAAGATTACAGGGGAAAGGCCTTTTTGTGGCTACAAAGGAGTGTAACTTCAATGGATATAATGATTAATGAGACCATGACCAAACCAGTAATATCGTAGACAAAGCGAAGCTGCTAAACTTGGCCATTTACTTTGGCTCTTTGAGAAAGTTACGGACTTCATTTATCTTAAGTCCTAGATTATCATATCTGATTCAATTTTAAAGCTTTACCGCCAAAAATTATTTATTCGGGGCAAAGATCCTAAATACTTCGCGATCCTTATACTAAAATACAAATATTATACCAACTTAATAATAATTATTACAAATTAATACGGGTTTTCTGTCACTGTTAACGCATACCTGAAAAAGAGCAAAACAATAGATCGGAAAACCGCCAAAAATAAATTTTAATCTTTCAGACGGCACACAGTGGGACCAAATGCCCAAAAAGCCAATCTCTTATATTTAATTCAGAATTGAAAATTACATTGGAAATTCATCCTGAAAAAAAGTTTACTTGGGGAAAATACGAAGCAAAATTTGAAAAAAAAAAAAAAAAAAAAAAAAAAAAATGAATGGAAAATCAATCAGAAATTATAATTTTATAGTAATTTATAAAATAAAAATAAAATAAAATAACAGATACAAATACTAACCTTAAAATGTTAGAAGAGATTAACTTAAGTTTTATTTAATTTTAAAATAAAATAAAATAATATAATATTTTATAGCTATTATTTTTTTTTTTTTAGAAATAATTTTATTAAAATTAAATTAACAATTTTAAACCTTTTCACTAGCTGGTGTCAATGTATCACAAATTTCCTTTGACTTTTTTTTTCTCATTTATTTTTTGTTTGGTTTATCTTTATAAAATATAAATCGATCAATAATTAAATTTAAACTATTCTGGAATGCGTAATATAGGATATAATCCACTTTAAAACGAATTATATTAAGGTTGTGGGATATATTTAGTTTTAATTAGGATTTTCTCCCTTATTTATCTTCTATTTATTTTCAATTAGGTCAGGAATTATGCTCTGAAAAACTGCTGTGCTAAAAGCAAAACTTTGTTATTAACTTCCCTGAAGTGTAATCAGTTCTTATTTGAAATCTTAACTAGCTTCTGGGGCGAAGCTATAAGGGGTTTTTTTCACACTGAAATCGAGTATCGATTTTTATTTTAAACTATTTACACGATAACAATTTCAAATTTTAGATCTTCGCAGTAACTTTAGAATTCAGTTTTAATAGCTATCAGATATGCCTAATATACTATCAGATATGCCTAATATAATATCTACCAAAATAAAACCTAAGTCTTTCAAAATATCCTTAAGAAAATACAAAACCAGAAAAATGCTGAAAACATTTTGCATTTATTGATATTTGCAGATGGATCCATTTCGAAGACATCAAAACCAGCCTTTGTCACTCCTTAAACCCATTAATGCAAATTACACCAATTTTGCAGCGTTTACTCAGCTGAGGTTAATGCCATCGTCATGGCTCTACGAACATTTTTAGGTCGCCTATCGGTAATGCTGTAGAGGTGCTAGATTCACTAAGCCCCTTAATATCCATAGGTAACATGTATTCAAGTCAACTTGGAATATATTTTATCGTAGATCTTGAGAATAAGCTTCATGCAGTAGGGACATCGGTGCACTTCATTTGGCCGCCAGGTCATATTGCCATAAGATCTAATGAAATGACCAATAAAGCAGCAAAATAGGCTGTATCCCTTTCAGAGAGTTGCAAAACCTTCCTAATAGCATCAGCACTATCACGTACAGTCAGAGAGACAATATTCCTAGAGTGTCTGACACTTTGGGACCACAACCCAGAAAGTAAAATTAAGTTTATAAAAAAGGACGTAAGACCATAGAAGTAATCTTAGTTCGATTCAGAGTTGGCTATACGAGATTTATACTCTTTCACTTAATAACCAAGAGGGTTCTTTCCATGTGTTAGATGTGTACCAATAGTATTTCTGTTGTATTTCTGCAAGTCCACCATCACTACACCAAAAAGTTGAAAAATTCAGGAATAGATCCAAACGTTTCAGTAACACTAGAAAACGATGACAAAAAATTGAGAAACTCAAAAATGATAATTGTTACTGAAAAATGTTTTTATTGTTACTCATTGTTATCTCAATTGTTACTCAAAAATGATAATTGTTTACTGCATCACAATAATGCAGTTTAAAACTAGGCTAATCATTTTGATTACCGGTATCCGCTGCTGTTCATTTTCAATAGTACCTGGTCATTAAAAAGTTTGATTGTATTATTTCAGATTAATAATATGAATTTTATTTATAAACAAGTTGATTTTTAAAAAATCTATTTATTGAAATTTACAACTGTTTATAAGGATTACAATAACATGTCAAAACTTGAAAAGAACTACTCATCAGTAGCACTTTAATGATACTTCTACACTAGAAGGTCTCTAGACTACTTCTTTCTTCCCAGTCATCATTCTTATATATTTTTTTAATATAAATTTATTGGAATTTACAATTGTACAAATACATCAAATAAATGAGCTGATGACAATTACAAAAACATGTCAAAACTTGAAAAGAACTACTCATCAGTAGCACTTAAGAAAATCTACATTAGAAGATCTCTAGGCCATCTTCTTTTAAGACGACTAGGAGGATTATCGAGAATGGAGTGGTAAGTTATGAAACTAATGGATTTGAGTGGTTCTGGAGCTTACTATGAAAGTATAGGTAACTGCTTTGGGCCAAATCAGCAACATATGGAACATTAAGTTCTTTATGGATAAGTTTATTGGTAACAAAGTAAAGAGCATTGAGGATTTTTCAAAGGATTTTGGATTGTTAGGATTGGATGGTTTTGTTTAGCCCCAAAGCTCAACTCCGTACGTCCAAATAGGTCTAATCACAGTCATGTGTATGTTTCTTGTAGTGGGAGCTTTGAACGTTTGTCTAGTAAATGTCGATGTAGTCTGTTAGACGAACTTTAAGTTGTTATGTAAAAAAAGAAAAATATTAATAATTTAAAGACGCTTGAGGTTCCTATACTATAACTTAGACTACTGCACCTATTAAATAAACCTTGACTTGAGCTCTGATCAGATGCAGTTGTTAACAAATTGACAGTTCATTGACTGGTGATTTAAATTAGTAAAAATCAATTATTTGAGTGATCTGGGACTCTGATGGTTCATGGAATTTTCCATATTAGTAAAACATAACACTTATTTGAGTTGTCGAAGGCGATACGCGAGTTTTGGGGAACGCGAGGGCGTTACGCTTAATTTAGATGTTACCAGGTTGTAAATGAATGAGAAAATGAAGAGCAAGTTCTCCGTGTTCCGCTCCAATAATAAATATTCTCTGTTCTTTTACTATTCGGATTTGAATTTGTATTGAAATCCGAGGCGGACAAAAGTCCATTGTGATTCAAATAGAACTACTTTCCCCCGAGGTTAATCCAATTTAATCCTCCTCCCGATGAATAACTTCTAGAGGTGCTTAATTAATAAGTCCTGACACCGATTCGGCATTAAAACTTCTCGGTAACCGTGGCTCGTTAGTGAAGGGAAAGTCTTCTTCTAAACTCGTTTTTCAATTCATAGAATTGTCTTAAAAAATTTAATTTAAACCTTTTTTTTAATGACATTTTTCAAAACATGGCATTCCTGTATCCCAAAACCTTGCTATTATCGTAATATGAGGATCTTAAGCTTACAAAACCTAACTAGGTATAGTTAACTTTCTAATAAATGCAATACGTTAGAAGTGCGTATATGTTAGTACAATACTTGTCAAACCTTTTCTCATATTCCACAACATTAAACATATTCCTTCAAATTAAACTTAATATTGAAGTTGTTAATCTGTAATGTAGCATGCCAAAAATATACCCATTCTCTTTTAACCATAACCAATCACAATGGACAAAATATAATTTGAGTCAAGGAATATCTTTTATTATTATAAAAAAACTCTTACGTCTATTTACCCACTTCTGACACTGAGCTATTAATAGCATTTTCCAAAACTGACAACTCCCTAGGTCATGATGTTTTAAATTATTAATTAGAAGGACTGTACTTTTTACAATTAAGGAATTTAAATTTGCTTTCTACCATCTTTACATGGATTACATTTTCTTCATTTCAACAATCGTTCATATCAGTTTGTTATACAGATAATTCGATAAAAAACGAAAGTCTTACACTATTTCCCGACAAACCAATAAATCAGTATTGTAAATAAAAATTAATAAACTATTAACTTACCCAACTTTAAGCAGGTAGATCCCATTACATCCTAAAAACAAACATAAAAATATTACTAAAACAATATAATTATTATATAGCAACTGAAATTAAAATTAACAAACTACTGATTTACATGATGTCAACATAGAATGATCGGATTGTTGATATTGAAATTTAAGCAATGTTGATGATACATGATCATAAACAACGATCAAGAAATATAGATATAAAACACATATATATCTCGTATATATATATATATATATATATATATATATATATATATATATATATATATATATATTATTTTATTTTTGAAGAGAAAAGATTTGACCCGGTCGGGATTCGAACCCGAGTTTCCACCTCTCTAGTGTGGCGCCTTATCCAACTAGGCCACCGGGGGTCGTATCCGAACCAGGCAAATCCCCTCTCTTCAGTGATCCATAACACCCGGGCACTCGCAAATCGCGAAGTAATTCCGGGGATGAATGCTCATATTGAACATTACATTTAAATTTGGATCTCGTGACAATCCGTCACCGTTTTAAATATATGTAATTTTTCTTGATATTACTCATTATTATTAAATATATTATTTTATTTTTTGAAGAGAAAAGATTTGACCCGGTCGGGATTCGAACCCGAGTTTCCACCTCTCTAGTGTGGCGCCTTATCCAACTAGGCCACCGGGGGTCGTATCCGAAAAAAAAAAAAAAAATATATATATATATATATATATATATATATATATATATATATATATATATATATATGTGTGTGTGTGTGTGTGTGTTTATATATATTTCTTGATCGTTTGTTTATGATCATGTATCATCAACATTGCTTAAATTTCAATATCAACAATCCGATCATTCTATGTTGACATCATGTAATCAGTAGTTGTTAATTTTAATTTCAGTTGCTATATAATAATTAATATTGTTTAGTAATATTTATGTTTGTTTTAGGATGTAAATGGATCTACCTGCTTAAAGTTGGGTAAGTTAATAGTTTATTAATTTTTATTTACAAATACTGATTTATTGGGTTGTCGGGAAAATAGTGGAGGCTTTCGTGTTTTATCGAATTATCTGTATAACAAACTGATATGAACGATTTGTTGAAATGAAAGAAAATGTAATCATTAAAGATGGTAGAAAGCAAATTTAAATTCCTTAATTCTAAAAAGTACAGTCCTTCTAATTAATAATTTAAAACATCATAACCTAGGGAGTTGTCAGTTTTGGAAAATTCTATTAATAGCTCAGTGTCAGAAGTGGGTAAATAGACGTAAGAGTTTTTTTATAATAATAAAAAAATGTGAATTAATTTGAAGTATCATTTTTGTTGGAATAAAAAACGTGAGAATACCAATTAGAAATTAAGAGATAAAAAAATTGATCATTCTGTTCTAAACCTATCAATTTTTTTTTTCATTGACTGCTATAACCCATCGAATGAATTCAGGTCTTTTAAAAAAAGTAAGCCAACCATTTTCTAAAATTTCTCCATGTTTATAATCAAAATTCATTTATTTAAATTGATTGATTATCCCTGTGTAATAGAATTTCCGAACTTAATTTTTAAGAAACTCGATAAAAAAAAGGTCAGTTGCTTTATAGGATTGGGCCAAATAATTTCCAAGTTTTTTAAAAAAATTACATTCATTAAATGTATACGTGTAATATTTTAAATACGTTCTTCTTCATTACACATGTCTAATATTAAGATGTCAAATGTTTTTAGATACCTTTTACAGTTAACCGTCTTCAGTCACAACCGCCAGTTGTGTTAAATTGTGTTAGTTATTTTATATTATTAGTTATTTTATATTGTTTGTAATTGTGTATGTAAGAGTGAGGAGTGATTTGATAGTGAGTGAGAGTGAGTGAGAGTGTGTGTGAGAGAGAGAGAGAGAGAGAGAGAGAGAGAGAGAGAGGAGAGAGAGAGAGAGAGAGAGAGAGAGAGAGAGAGAGAGAGAAGAGAGAGAGAGAGAGAGAGAGAGAGAGAGAGAGAGAGAGACGAGAGAGAGAGAGAGAGAGAGAGAGAGAGAGAGAGAGAGAGAGAGAGAGAGAGAGAGAGAGAGAGAGAGAGAGAGAGAGAGAGAGAGAGAGAGAGAGAGAGAGAGAGAGAGAGAGAGAGAGAGAGAGAGAGAGAGAGAGAGAGAGAGAGAGAGAGAGAGAGAGAGAGAGAGAGAGAGAGAGAGAGAGAGAGAGAGAGAGAGAGAGAGAGAGAGAGAGAGAGAGAGAGAGAGAGAGAGAGAGAGAGAGAGAGAGAGAGAGAGAGAGAGAGAGAGAGAGAGAGAGAGAGAGAGAGAGAGAGAGAGAGAGAGAGAGAGAGAGAGAGATTTAATTTTTATGAAACTGTTTTTATTCACCTTAAAGTCAGTCGATAGAGATTTAAAATGCAAATACGTTTTAATCCCATTCTAGTCAAGAATATATTGATCATTTACCACTCTCCCAAGCAGTACTTTTCAATAATCATCCCTCTAGATTTTTTATTGCCTCTCTCTCTATAAGTCCTTTCCTCTTCAAAGTATAATGGGGAAAAGAGACTTGGGAACGTCTAAATATTCCCAGGAAATTCCGTATTCTTTTGTGAAAAAATATGGAAATAACGCTCAGGTTTGTTTTCTTGAACTATTCATCATCTACTACAGTAAATATATTTAAATTTTTAAAATTGAATCATGAAAAAATTTCTAGTTTTTTACGATAGATGGTTTTTTCGCTATTGATCATTTTAAAAATAAGATTATTGTTTTATGATTAGGAATATGATAATAATTAAATGTAATTGTAAACGATAGTTATAAGTTTTAAATTAAATCGACAGCCATAATTGCCAGGATCAGTAGAGAACGTTTGATCTACTGATCTTGATAATTAAATAATTAATGCAATATTATTTAATAAAATACACATTAAATAATGATATTATTCAAAAAATGCAAGCAAATTTTCTAGGAAAAAAATAGTTGAATAAATAATAGCGTGTATAACAAATTACCGTTTTTCAACTAAACATTTGTATCATTAAATCTTTGATATAATATATAATTAATACTCATAGTATATCATCCATTCAATTTCCAAGTTTACTAATGTTTTTTATGATGATATTGAACTAATAGTTAATGCTGATTTTTTTTTTTTTTTTTTTTTTTTTTAAATATTGTTCAAAACAACCTAATGAACCTTAGTAATAATATTAGTTTTTCCATAGTAAAATATCTTAAAAATATTATAAGTAAGCAACAATATAACACTTTCAATTCAAGTAAATCACTTGATGCGAATTCCACATGATTTCCTTACCAGAAGTAAACAATCTTGGAATGTATAACAAAAAAGCAATTTAGTGAAACATTATTGGCTTGGGACGAAGACTAAACAAGATTTACCCTTCTCCTTAAACCAAAAGTGAGAGCAAACAAGGAGCGGCTATAGGGGTCTGACCGCCTTCCGCCATTAGCAAGTAAAAGAATACCAAGACCTTCTCTTGGGTTTTCAAGTATAAGAATAGAAGCATCTTCTTCCAAGTCTCAGTTAAATGCGAGAATCTCCTTTAATGGGTTTTTCCAATCCCTCATAAAAAGAATCAGAATTCTGTGTCGATAAGTCTGTATACTCCTCCCTGTATACTGCTTTCTTTGGTAATGATAATGTCCTTTATCCTTATAGTTAATTTTGTACATTTTTATTTTCACATGAAGAGTTTATTATATATAAGCTGGTGCAAGTGTTAAAATTTGAACAGCGGTTACTGAAAATATGGTAATTTTTGACAATGGTAAAAAGAACAAAATTATTGAAAGCAAAAAAAACTAATCTATTAAATGTTACCAATTATAAAAATTTTAAAAAATAATAATTACTTACAGTAAAAAAAAAATCTAGTTAAATAAAAAATAAAACCAGAACCACTACTTGAGTTTCGTATTTTGTAGCATTGTTTTATGATTAACGTTTGTACAAGGAGATGATGTAATCAGCAATCACGATCAACCGCCAGGTTTTTCCCTAATTATGGGTAACCACTTTATAGAGGCTGGGTGTGCCCCAGGGGGGTCTCCGAAGAAACAGAAATTAAATTTTCTGCTTTCAACAGGGCACGAACCCGGCCCCGGAGCATATTAATTCAATTGCAAAAAAAACTAGTTTTAGTTAATGAAAATATAGTAACGTAATCAATATCTGAAATTATTTTATTATTGCTTTAATTTGCTTCAGGAAGATAAGTACCTATGTATATAGAAAAAATGTGAGATATTTGCCAAAATATGATAGGTCAGCTAAGCCCCCGTTCAGATTAAAATTTTCAGAATCGGATTACATGGTCATTTCAAAAAGTACATGGTCAGTTTTGAGTAAATTTACATATAAAGATTTATCGTTGATCCATTGATTTTGATTATTAGATATACGATATCTATACTATTATTTTATGGTTTATTTATTTTGGATTTTATTAACTAATAATTTACAGTAAAACTTATGTTAGCTGTAGTATGATTTATCACTATTTATTTTGGTATTTGATTATTTTTTCTTTAAGCCTAAATTATGGTTTTATGTATCAATAAAATATGGTTTCATATATTAATTTGTATATTATTATAGATTTTTTAAATAAATATGCATATTAATAAATTAAGTTTAAATAATATTGTTACGGGGCACTGGGTGGGTTATAAATTAATTTATAACTTTATGAAGTTAACTAGGTTCTTAATCTAATATAAACCTACAATAACAATTATGACTTAGGTCTAACCAATATCTATTTACACTAATTTCTATACTATACAATAAGGTTATACTTATCCTGAATAACTTAATGCAAGATTTTACATTTACATATAAGATGCTATTATACTAACACATAGAGTTTGTCACTACTTTTATAGACACATACTCATGACTGACACCTAGTCACTAAGTCATTGCCACTAATTTCTATACTATACAATAAGGTTATACTTATCCTGAATAATTTAATGCTATATTTTACATTTACATATAAGATGCTATTATACCAACACATAGAGTTTGTCACTACTTTTATAGACAAATACTCATGACTGACACCAAGTCACTAAGTCATTGCCTCTAAACAGTCTCCACCTCAGTTAGTGACTGACCGACTGACGACTCCCCGATGTCTGCCCATTTACTCATTCATCACTTACTCATGACTGACTCACTAGGCTGGGGGCTGGCCAATATAATCCCTCATCGAACATTACAGACCGAGGATCCAGACCGTTCGAGGCAGGTAAATGCTGGACCCTTCTCAATTATCTGCTTTTTTTGTAAGGACTAGCGCCTCTGGCTTTACCTGGCCAAATTATTATCTCGGGCTTTAACAATATATAATAATATTATAGATTTTATATATTAATATGGTTTTGTATATTAATAATTTATTATTTATTGAATTAAGATAATATTTATTATGTTTGTGCTCTGACATAGCGTAAAATTGAACTGCTGTGCCAGCAGGCTCATCGACCTATGAAGTGAACTTCTGATAATTTATATTTTAGAAGTTAAAATAAATGTCACCACGAATTGCCTACATAACAAGATATTATTATATTGCAATCAACCTGAATTAAATGTACATAAATTATATCTAATGAAACATTTTTTATTCTTACTGTTTATAGGCTATTTACTTTCAAATTTAGATAAAGTTGTCTGAAAGCTTAAAAATTGGTTCGAATCACTGATACTAAACATTTTTTTTGCTACAATAAAAAAATATATTTCGTCAGTTAAATGTGATGATATTGCTAAAAATGTCACGTCTCTTGTTTTTAAAGCAACTACCCACTGGTTGCACTTATAAAGGTTCTGTATACTGTATACTGAAATACTGAATTAGAAGGTCCCGAGGCCACCTTATTTTCTTGTGCCTCGAAGAATTAAGACATCTGGTTTGCGGTAAATCAGTAACGTAAGGTATATTAAGATCTTTGTGAATAGGTTTGCCTGAGACAAAGTAATGAGCATTGATAATTTTTCAAAGATTTAGAATTTTAAGGATTGGATGATTTATTTGCTAATAAAACTTAACTACGAGTTTGTCTTGAAAACTGGGAATTTTGGTTAGTTTATTTATTTTTTTTCAAAAAGATCTTCTTCGCACATTGGTTTTTCAACTATGCTAGTCGCCAAATAAAGTTCAGGAAAAAAAGCATGGTTTCTGTAACTCCTACTAGTATTTTTCCATTATAATCTTAGATTGACTAATAATAGAATTATATTAATATTGTATATGATGTCTTTAACTAGAAATACCTGGCTATTAGGGAATTATCTTCATATCCGGATTTATACGAGGTTGCATCATAGTCCAAAGCCTTGATTTATTTAATTAAAGCTCCATGCAATTTACCTTTCAATTTACATTTTCTAATGTTCAAAATATTAATTTTCATTATGTTTAGACACAGATTTTCAAAACATTTTTTCCAATTAACATCTAAAGACTTTTCTTCTTAAAAGAAAAAAAAATAAAGATACAACCCCATTTATGAATATTTGAATTATATAAGTTAATAATATCTCTTCCAAATGGAGCAAATGTCTCTAAAAATTTTCATGAGACGATAAAGCAGATTACATTTGATTCATAACCCAGTAAAGAAAAAGGAGTTGAAATTCAAGAAAAGTTTAATCTCCTTACAGTGAGTGAATTTATTAAATAGGGCTACATTAGGTTTTATGGTTCTTTAACTGATGTAATGAACCCATTTTTCTTATGAGCTAAACCCTTCACTGACCCTATTATTGTCATATTATTTTTAATGATAATCTATTAATTATAACAATTAAAATATGCATGCATTTCAAAATGATTAAAAAAACCATAATGAGCTATTGAATCAAGATAACGTTTAGATGGATTATAGATCAAAAAGATTCAGTAAAGCAATAATTTATTACGACTTAGTTAGAAACTTTATAATCACACTTTAGCGTTTGAAAAAAGAAAATAATGCTTTTATTAGGTTTCTTATGTTAGAAATCGTTTCTTATTTAGACATCGTCTGCATGGACTGATACCTGTTCTGTAATGAACTCAGAAAAGAAAGTCTTCTAGCAGAAAATCTCATGAACATTACTTTATGAGCACATTACGAGGAATCAGGACTTATATAGAATGTACCATTGTTCAATGATGATAACTTCGTTAAGTGAGGTACACTACACGGATAAGTACAGCTGAAGCATAACAAAGTTTTATAAAAAATCTTATTCATTAATTTACTCTCTGGTGCCGTGTACCACCAGATTTAAAAAACGTTTTAAGATAGGAATTTGTTCTTCCATTCTAGTTGGTTGGCTTTGGAAGAGAATTCAAGGAAGAAAAAAGAGGGTGGGAGAGGGTAGAAAGCATGTCGTAAAAGTGGATGTGACGTTTTATGTATTGAACAGGGTAATCCAAATAAAATCGTGATGCAAAATCAGTCATTCGCTATGTTCGCCAAGGGGAATATCATCGTATAGCCATTTGTGTTCTGTTTTGGAGTCTTATTGGTAAATTGATAGTATCTTGGACTAAATGCCGAAAGAGAGGAGCTAATGAAAGAAGTTTTGAATAGCGGATAGCTTAACAGAGAGGAAGCTTTAGTCGGACAAATAACGTTGGAGAGGTAAATGTTTGATGAGTGAAGCTTAGACGATAACGGAAATGACTAGAAAATATCAGGTGCTTATCGAGTCGAATTTCAATATTATTAAGCGTGATCGACTGGGCAAAAAGAAAAGTATGGCCTCATTTTTAGTAGGGCTTTACTAATATCTAAGCTGAAAAGGGAATCTGAAGTCTGTTGAACAGCTACTTGTATATTTTGAAGAACTTTTGTAGTGCTTTTCGAAGATCTGTAAATCGCAATATCGTTGTCATAAGAAGATATTTTAACATTTCATTTTTTTTTTTTTTGCCCAATAAAAAAAGTATTTATATACTCTGTAGTAACCCTTGTCTGCGAGACCTGGGTCTTCATAAAAGTTATGGAGAGATGATTATGTACATGTGATGAAAATAACTCAGGGAAATATACAGTTAGTCCAAGAGCCGGGGCCAAATTTCGTGACTTATTTGAAGAAAACTTTTAGACATACAGCCATAAAATGTCCACCCTCAGCAATCATTTTGCAGCAAGTATCAAAATATGGTATTGTTTGAAGATGATTTATTTAAAGCAAACAAGAAACTGCAAACCCCCTAGGTGACAAAAAACGTTGTCTGCCAAAATTTGGAGGGGGCGTCGCACCGGCAGACAAAATTCAAAATCCGCGTTTTTTCAGTCCAAAAGTGGACCATTTGAAGATGATTTATTTGAAACACACAAGAAACTGCATGCTCACTAGATGACAAAAAACGATGTCTGCCAACATTTAGAGGGAGCGTCGCACCCGCAGACAAAGTTCAAAATTCGCGTTTTTTCGGTCCAAAAGTGGACCATTTGAAGATGATTTATTTTAAGCACACAATAAACTGCATGCTCACTAGATGACAAAAAACGTAGTCTGCCAAAATTTGGAGGGGGCTAAGCACCGGCAGACAAAATTCAAAATCCGCGTTTTTTCAGTTCAAAAGTGGACAATTTAAAGACGATTTATTTGAAGCGCACAAGAAACTGCATACTCCCTAGATGACAAGAAACGTTGTCTGCCAAAATTTGGAGGGGGCTAAGCACCGGCAGACAAAATTCAAAATCCCCGTTTTTTCAGTCCAAAAGTTGTCAATTTGAAGACGATTTATTTGAAGTACACAAGAAACTTCATACTCCCTGGATGACAAAAAACGTTGTCTGCCAAAATTAGGAGGGAGCTAAGCACCGGCAGACAAAATTCAAAATCCTCGTGAAGGCGTCACACCGGCTGACATTGTTCAAAACTCACATCCTTTTCGTTCAACATTGAACTTTTTGAACATGATTTCCTTTTTTATTTGATTTATAAGTAGTTTTTCTCTAGAATAATTTGAGGAAATTATATTATATTGCTTCCTACGCATGGTACAATATAATTATTTTAATATAAAATAATCTTGTTTTAAAATTTTAATGTTAAAAATACCAATTAATATATATGTACAGTAATAATATAGATACCGGCCACATAATTAAAAAAGAATAACATTTTAACTTATAAAGTTATGAAATATGCACTAACCTTATTTATCTTTCTCAAGTGATAGCTGACTATATTTTCAATCAGACCCATATATTAAATTGATATAAAGTCATGTCAAATACCAATGCCAGCACACTAAAACCCCGTACTGTTGTGAAGTATATGTTTTTTGGTACATTTTATATTGTAACCCCAAAACTACTCGTCCAATCCAAAATTTATCTTTCTCAAGTGATAGCTGACTAAATTTTCAATCAGACCCATATATTAAATTGGTATAAAGTCATGTAAAATACTAATGTCAGCAAATTAAAACCTTGTACTGTTGTGTAGTCCCAGTTTTTTGCTACATTCTTCATTACAACCCCAAAACTATTAGTTCGATCCAAAATTTATCTTTTTCAAGCGATAGCTGACTAAATTTGCAATCAGAACCCATATATAAAATTTATATAAAGTCATGTAAAATACCAATGCCAGCACGCTAGAAACCCATACTGTTGTGAAGTCTAAGTTTTTTTGGCACATTTTTCGTTATAACCCCAAAACTATTCTTCCGATCCAACATTTATTTTTCTCAACTGATAGCTGACTAAATATTCAATCAGACCCATATATTAAATTGGTATAAAGTCATGTAAAATACTAATGTCAGCACATTAAAACCTCGTACTGTTGTGAAATCCAAGTTTTTTGCTACATTTTTCGGTATAACCCCAAAACTATTCTTCCGATCCAAAATTTATTTTTCTGAACTGATAGCTGACCCATATATAAGTTGCAATCAGACCCATATATAAAATTGGTATAAAGTCATGTAAAATACCAATGCCAGCACACTAAAACCTAGTACTGTTGTGAAATCCAAGTTTTTTGGCACTTTTTTCGCTATAACCCAAAAGCTGTTTGTTTTATCCGAAATTTATTTTCTTCAATTGAAAGCTTACTAAATTTGCAATCATATCAAATTATATAATGATGAATGAATCCCGCAAAATACCCACGCCAGCCCACTGTAACATGTAAAATTGTTATGTTTTTACCAAAACATACTCATTTAGCGTGCTGGCATGGATTTCAATTACATATTCAGGTATAAAATGTGATATCAAATTTAGTAAGCTGTACAGTTGAAAAAATTAAATTTTGGTTTAGACAAATTGTTTTGGACTAATATCCAAAAATAATCTAAATAATTTGGATTTAACAACAGTACTTGTTTTTAGCGTGCTGGCTATTACAGAGCTTGACCAAAATTTTATATAAGGGATCTGATTTTAAATTTAGTCAGCTATCAGTTGAGAAAAATAAATTTTGGATTGGACGAGTAGTTTTGGGGTTATAATGAAAAATGTAGCAAAAAAACTTGGATTTCACAACAGTACGAGGTTTTAATGTGCTGACATTAGTATTTTACATGACTTTATATCAATTTAATATATGGAGTCTGATTGCAAATTTAGTCAGCTATCAGTTGAAAAAAAATAAATTTTGGATCGAACGAATAGTTTTAAGGTTTTAACGAAAAATGTGCCAAAAAACTTTAACTTTACAATAGTACGAGTTTTTAGCATGCTGACATGGCTATTTTACATAACTTTATATACATTATATAGTTAAATTATATTATATTCTATAAATAAATTTTATATATGATGTCTTAAAGGAAATTTAGTCAGTTATCAGTTAAAAAAAAAATAAATTTTGGATTAGAGTTATAAGCGACAACAGAAAAGTACCAACTGGTTGGTTTCACGAAGAAGTGCGACTTACGTGAAGTTAGTCAATCTTTGGTGGCCAAACCGCTCTATTGATCTGAGAACAAAATGACTATTACCAAATTTGTTACAAAGTTGATTTGCTTGAATAACGTATAATAGAAAACAAAATATACTAAAATTATAGGAATTTTGTCCCAGGTTAGTGCATATTTCATAACTTTATAACTTAAAATGTTATTCTTTTTTAATTATGTGGCCGGTATCTATATTATTACTGTACTTATATATTAATTGGTATTTTTAACATTAAAATTTTAAAACAAGATTATTTTATATTAAAATAATTATATTGTACCATGTGTAGGCAGCAATATAATATAATTTCCTCAAATTATTCTAGAGAAAAACTACTTATAAATCAAATAAAAAAGGAAATCATGGTCAAAAAGTTCAATGTTGAACGAAAAGGATGTGAGCTTTGAACAATGTCAGCCGGTGTGACGCCTTCACGAGGATTTTGAATTTTGTCTGCCGGTGCTTAGCCCCCTCCAAATTTTGGCAGACAACGTTTTTTGTCATCTAGGGAGTATGCAGTTTCTTGTGTGCTTCAAATAAATCGTCTTCAAATGGTCCACTTTTGGACTGAAAAAACGCGGATTTTGAATTTAGTCTGCCGGTGCGAAGCCCCCTCCAAATTTTGGCAGACAACGTTTTTTGGCACCTAGGGGGTCTGCAGTTTTTTGTTTGCTTTAAATAAATCATCTTCAAATAATACCATATTTTGATATTTGCTACCCCCTTTCGGAGGTCGCCATTTTGAAACGCCCCCGCTTTGAGTTAGCAGACAAGTGCAAATTGATTGCTGAGGGTGACATTCAATGGCTGTATGTCTAAAAGTTTTCTTCAAATAAGTCATGAAATTTGGCCTCGGCTCTTTGACTAAGTCCTGTCTGCTTCGATGGAGAGGGAAGCGGTAGAGGAAACAATATATATGTATTAAGTTTTTATAAAATACGAAAGGTTATTTCAATGAAGCTGCTCTAAAAAAAGTCTCGAGTGGCTATAAGACTTGGCTGTCCTAGAATGAGCTGTTCCGATGGTGTTAAAGCTGACCAGATTGGATTTAGATGATGAAATTGCTGTTGCTACCGATATACCTGCCAGCCAGGCTACCTACGAAGCTTTTCTTGACAGAACCGCCGAACATAAAAATTAAAAAAAATACATTTTCATAGTTGAATTTACTTCAATTAAGTTTTTTGTTTTTTACTGTGTGGTTATGGCTAATAAAATTATATTTAGATTAAACATTTGATATGATCTAGATACGGGTGTGGTAAAAATAGTACAGTAGCACCACAATGTGCCTAAGGCTTGATGTATTTTATTGCCAAGCATAAAAGTAAATTATTTGGCCAAGGGCTGAACACTATCCAGATAAACACTTGATAAACCGAAGAGAAGCTGAATAGAACCATGGGTAATAAATATATCAGTCTTCATAAGCCATAAGAGATTGGTAAAATGGTTCTTTTTTGGATCAGATAAAAATGATTCATTGTTCTAATATTATCAGCCCTATCACTTGATTAATAACTTGTTTGGTAACGTTAGAATTCAGTTCTGAAAAGAAAAAAATAATTGAGAGAGTGGGAAGAAAGAAGTGGAAGTAGGACATAATATATGCATCTACTTTGTTCATTGAACTGTAGTGATCACCTAGGACTTGTGTCGTATTTCACACAAATAATCTAAATAAATCTATCTCTTTGTGAAAAATTCATGTGGTAACCTTGAGTTGAAATACTTATTCAGTATAAAGAGAGAGTGTAATACTCGTTTACTCTTATTTTCTTAATCATTTTTTACTGTTATTAGGTTAAGTTATCCAACTTAAAAAAAAAAAAAATGATTGAAAGTCAACAGATTTTGAATATTTTTTAAAAATACTGATTGAAAAAAAGAAGAAATTTTTGTTTGAATCAATGGTTTTCAATGATCTTTTCATCCACGAGCTTATACCCTTTACACTCTTAAAATTCCATCAAAACCTGTTCAACCATTCCATACATTTAGCCTAGTCTTTGCCCAAAACCACACAACTCTGTAATCCTTTTAGGTAATTAAAACGAATATGGCTTGGTCTATCCTGTGATAATTAAATTATATAAATATATATATATATATATATCGACAGAATCATCACCATTCCTGTTACTTCTTGTTTTTGAGTCACTTAAATGCTAATATTATTTGATTTTTAGGATACAACGTTCTTATGTACTCCAACTAAGACAGGAAGGATTGAAATGTTTATTGAATGAAAACAGTTTTTCTCTTGAAAAAAAAAAAAAAAAAAAAAAAAAACGTTATTGCTTTAATTCTTAAAATATTTCTTGGCGAATAAGTCTAATTAATGTTCATGGTGCACATGTTTATTTGAACAAAAAAATTAATTTTCTTTTTTAATTTAAATACATAGATTGGTCTTGGTATTCATAGGCCTTGGGTATGAGAGATGATACCACTTTCACCAGATGATGTAGGTATATTTAAGTCAGGATCTACATATTGCTATGAAGTAAATTGAATAAAACCTTTCTAGTGAGATATAGGAATTTGAACACAATTCCCATAAACAATATATATATTATATTTAGTATGAATTTCATTTATAAATGTATATATGTTTAATTTTTTATAGTTAACTATTTAGATTAAAAGTCACTTAATGACTGTAGAATAGCTGTGATGGCAAAGCTCGTTGGAATGATTTCCTCCATTATTGCTTAATATTTATTTTGTTGTGGACCATCGAAATAAATTTTAACCTTCTCTCTCTGGCTAGAATGGGTTGGTGACATCAAAGGATGAAAAATACATCCCACTCTTGTTGGAGTGCGTAAGCACTTTAAACCCCAACAAACCACAAGCAACAACGCTGAAATGTTAACTGAATTTTACAAAGCGGTATTGGTACCGTTACATAAATATGTCTCCAGCGCCTACGCGCGGCTATAATACTTTTTCTCGATTCTAACCTTGTTTCGATTTGTTTTGGTGTTTTAGTCACTACTTTCCGAGGAGAAAGGCTATCCTCCTTCATTTACGGAGAAACTCTAAATCCTTTACAAAGTAATATACTCTTCTGTTTACCTTCTGATATTAAAATGAAAAATAAGATAATATTGAACTGAAAATTAGAAAATATCAAAATATAAGACACTAAATCAATTTTGAATCAATATTATATTAAATCAGAATTAATATAATGCTAAATCACCAGTAATGTTAACTACTGATAAACTTTCTGATGCCAGGGAAGTATAAATAACTAATTATAAATATATAAAACACAGAATCCTTGTTGAAAGTTATGATGTTAATTTCTGCTATATTTTTTCAAGGGAAGTGGAAATAAGAAAATATGGAACCTGTGATATATTTTCTCACATTTATTTTTAGATCGATGTGCTTTGTTGAATCAATAATACAATCTGCCTCACTCTAGGGCAATAAGTAATATGGACGACACAGAATATGTATTTCTCACCTAAATTGATAAAACAAATATAAATACATAAAACACCAAAGCCATGTATAAATTAATCTTCTTAACTTTTGAAATACTTTTACACATTAGAGAAGAGGAAATAAGAAAACATATCAAAAAATAATCAATACATTGAAAAATATCAATACAACACACTAAAGAACACAATCCAAGTCAAAGTGTAGAAGTGATTGTTACATGTAAAGTTATAGCAATGAACTATCGATAAAAGTAATCTTGAAAAGTGAAGCATAAGGATCGAACTGGTCGGTATAGTGAGGGTCAGGTAGGTTTCAGTGGAGACATGCTTGTGTAACGGTACCCGGTATTGGACTGCACATATTTAGGCTCGCTTTCCACGGTCATGTAGAAAAAATGTAAAGCAATGCTAAAATCATTACATAATTCACATTGAAACAATATATTATTTATAGAACTTCATTCATGTAAGTCTAGAATATTATATTCAGATCTGGCCTTTAAATGTTTGCTGTTAACAGCAATTCCCAATTAAAAATTTCAATAATATTCCTAATAGACTTAAACGAAATTTATTTATACGCCAAGTAATCCAGGCATAATGCTGAAAAGAAGTGGGATACGGTACCCTGTGAACTAATTGTAAGAATTAAATATCACGGAGGTTTCACTTGTCATTATTCCCCTTATTTTATGTGCTGCAGCTGTCTTCGTCGATTCGCTTTGAGCTTGTGTTTTCATAACAATAAAGACAAAGAAAAATCACTTATTATTTAAAAGTTTCTTGAGGCCCACAGTTTATCGAAATATATAACTAGATTCGTTAATGTTTATAATATGTAAGTATTAAATTTTAAATTATAACTATCTGCTTTGATTTTGTAATTTAGTTACTGGATTTAGCTCGCTAAACATCAATACTTTAAATTTTAAAGTTGTATTTCTTTTATAGAGAAACTGATTTTCTATAGACCGTGAGATTCGGGAAGGCAACTGGCTAAAAGTAATGGGGATAGGGCGTGGCCGGCCTGAGCCAATGACTAGGGTGAACTGTTTAAGCTTTGCCTACCTGAGAATAAGGATGTGACATCGAAAGACTGCATCGATGTTTTGATATTGACATCGAAAAATGAAAAATTGATGTCACTCGATACATCGACTTATTGACCATTTTTGTTATTTATACGAGTTTGGTTAACATTTTAAACAATATGAAAACATGTTTCATGTTTAGTTGAAGACTTGTTCTGGGTTTCCTTTTAAGTAATCTATGCTAGGAAAATGTGTTTAAGGAATTGTTTAAAAGCATCAATGTTTGTGATGATCAGGTTGTGCATTAATTCAAAATAAAACATCGATGTTCTCTAAAGATTCGTAAACCATGGTAACCCTGACATTAAGATCTGTTATAACACTGAAAAAATACTGTTTATCTACGCTGAAGGAATTCAAGAAGGGATTTTTAAGATTTAGGCATTTGTAAAAAGAATAGGCCTACAACATTAATTTGTCAAGTGTAACCTGTACCCGTCGACAGCATGTAGAACCGGCAACGTCTTTTCAAAACCCAGTGTCCATCTCTAGTCACACAAACTACAGTTATTGTTTGAGATCGCTATGATTACACCAAGATCCCAGAGGTAACAGACTCTAGCTTAGGCAGGTAGACTATGTCAACTTTGTTCCGTTCCATCGCCTCTGTTGGATCAAGACCACATCTCCGATAGGAGGAGGCTTAGGTATTGTCAGTCGCTCCTGTTCATGTTCGTTACATCGCCTTGTTTCCTCTATCCCTTTGTGCTGTCTCAGCAAAGCCTCTCGGATGATCCAAATAGCTTCAATTACTGGACTATACTCCTGTAAACTATCTACCTATCGTTTTGTATAAAGCAGTATTATGTTTGCTCAACACAACTATCTATTGTGGTTTGCTTTAATTTTTGGTTAGTTTCTTCTTTAAAAAGATGAGAACTTCACATATAAGCGTTTATATTTAGTTTGTTGCTCTAATCAGGAAATTACTAAATGAGGATATTACTACTAGTAAAAAATATTAAAGTCAGCTAATATTAAACATCAGTGTACGTCGGGATACAGTGAAATACAGCCATTGTTTATATATATATATATATATATATATATATATATATATATATATATATATATATTATATAAATGTGAAAGAAATGATATATGATATGCAAATGATCAACTTTTGACAATTTAAAACTTATCATTACTTTTTGTGAGTTGCTGTCTTTTTTTTTTTTTTTTTTTTTATATATATGTTTAACTATTGTTTAACTATCCCTGCCGTGTTTAACAGTACCGCTTGTTGAGCCTCTCTCAGCAAATCCTCTGGCAATTTCAGGTCATCAAAACCTTCTAATCAAGTTTAAAAACCCGGTAAGAAGTCCAGGTTTCCTATTGGAGCAATCGCTACAAGTACAGCCTTCCAGTTTCTACTTATTAAAAAATTATTATTTAATTTCCATTTGATATAATGCACACAATATTATTACAATTTTCTGTGATATGCAGTTTGTTTGTTTTTAGCGCTAGAGTCCGGGGTTGACTTTGGGTCTCAAGGCCATCTTCTTTTTAGACGCCACGGTGGATTTTCCAGAATACAGTGAGAAGCAAGTTGAGCGATTAGAGAATTAGTGTGGTTATGGAGTTTACTATGAAAGGGTAGGTATCTGGTTTGGGCTAAATCAGCAACATATGAGACATTAAGATCTTTATGGATAAGTTTATTGGTAACAAAGTGAGGAACATTAAGGATTTTTCTAAGGATTTTTAATTGTAAGGTTTGAATACGGGAAGAATTTAAAGGTCCAAATAGGTCCGATAACTGCCAGGTAAATGCGTCTTATATATATCGGCAGTTTTGAACGTTTGTCAAGTAAATGTTGAAGAAGTCGAAAAAGACGAGCTGTTTCCTGTCGTTTTAGTCTTGTATGTGGATTCCAAACTTTGTCCAGTTGCAGTCCTAGATAGCGTATCTGTTCAACAGGGATCAGAGGGATATTATTAAAGGGCACTGTAAGACAGGAAGTCGTAGGGGTATTTGTTCGGATCGGCGACACCACCAAACTGGCTTGACCCGCGCTACACCGACCAGCTGGATCCTTACGCTTCACTTTTTATAACCTCACAGGTAAACAATCACTTCAACATTTTCAACTTGGATTGTGTTGTTTAGTTTGTTAGATTGATATTTAGACTTCTTAAATGTAGACAGAAGTTAACAATACGAGGATTAAGTGTTTTATCAATTCATGTTTTCTTATTTCATCTTATCTTATGAGTAAAAGTATTACAAAACCTAAGAAGATTAATTTGTACATGGATTTGGTGTTTTACATATTTATATTTGTTCTATCATATCAAGTGATAAAATTTAAAACTTGTAAAAGTGTTACAAACCTTAACAAGATTTATTTGTACATGGATTTGGTGTTTTATATATTTTTATTTGTTGTTTCAATTTCAGTGATAAAACTTCAGCATACATATTTTGTGAATGGATTCTTTGTCATCCATATTACTTTTTGTCCTAAAGTGAGACAGATTGTATAATTAATTCAATAAAACATATCAGTTAATAAATAAATGTGAGAAAGTATATCACAGGTTTCATGTTTTCTTATTTCCACTTCCCTTGAGAAAATATAGCAGAAATTAGCATCATTACTTTCAACTACGATTCTGTCTTATATTATATAATGGCTTATAACAGGGAGAATTGACAATGTGAAAATAATCACAGATTAAGAGGTAAATGACACATTACTATATAATTGTACACTATTGGTATAATGTTTTAGATTAATGTGTTTTAAAAAAAAAATTAGAAACCTGATGATGGAACATTGTCTCCGGAACATGTAGCTACAAATGTTAAATAAATAGGAGTTATGCCAAATAAATACTTTTTTATATTTATAATTTGTTATTTTCTATTCTCAGACAGAAGGTTCATCAGGAATTAACTTTACTGGTGGTTCAGTAGTATATTAATTGTTGATTAAATAAATATTAATTCTAAATTGATTTAGTGTCTTATATTTCGATATTTTCTTATTTCCACTTTATTATTTCCTTATTTCTCATTTTAATATTAGAATGTAGGAGAATAACCTTTCCCCTCTAAAAGCCGTGACTAGAACATCGAAATAAATCGGAACAAGATTAGAATCGATAAAAGGTATTTTGGGCGCGTGTAGGGGTTGGTGTCGCCAATCCGAACAATTACCGTCGTAGGTTTACGGGTAATGGTAATGGAGAGATGATAAGAGGGTGTGGTTATTTGATGGGATTTTCTTGGATTTATATTAATTCTCCAATTTTGACACCATTCTTGAAGGTTGATGACATGACATTGGAGTGTTTGTGAGGCAATGAATGGATCATAAATTACGGATAACACACATGCGTCATCTGCTACGTGGTGAAGACGATGCTTGGTCGGGATATCAGCTGTAAACACCGTGTAAAGGACCTAGGATACTTAACCATTATTTCTTCGACGCAAATTTTGATTGCACTCTTCAAATCTCATCCTATTTTTACTCTCAAAGAACTTATTACTATAGTAATAGAATATAAAAATCAAAAATTATGTTCTGTTTACTATAAATATTTTAGAAGAGCATTGTAATTCATTTTGAAACAGGCGGAATAAACAAACATGTAACAAATAAATACAAAAAATATTTGTACTAGAATAAGAAGTAAATAATACACTTTATTCCCCAGGTCAAGATGAAAGTATAGAAATTTAAATCAGACCCAGCTAATTTTATCACTAACAAGCGAACCGATATACCCACTTATACTCACTCGTTTGATGAAAAACAACAAAAGGAATATATCAACTTTTTATTTGCTTGAATAAACAAGGAAATACATTTAAATCCAAGATAAAGGAAATCGTTCAAGATCGTTAGTTCAATTATTCATAGCCTATATTCTTATTTTTGAAAATGATATGATCTCATAGTTTTCGTCATTAAAAAAAATGTTCTTATTTGGTTAATACAGTTGTTATTAGTTAGTAGGTTTGGGCCTAAAAAGATGTACTACATCAAGAGAAGGAAATGCGGATTATGGTGCAGATTACCAAAATATTCCTATGAAGTTAATGTTTCCGCGGGGTAAACTCAGTCCCTATAAAGAGGGGTATTCCGAAAAATATATTTCAAAAATTGTCCTTGGAACAGCTATCTAAATGGGTTGTAGTGGTATTTATATATAATGTGAATTTTCAGGAAGATCTTTGAGTCAATGTGATCAAAATATTATACCCCATTGTTAATCTTTTTTTATTGCTTATTTCTAAACATTTTATTTTTATTATAAATGCCGTTGAATAAATTTAATTAGCTTTTCTCTAACTGTATAAGTAATAGCTCAAAATGAAAATTAATTACCTTGGGGTAATATTGACAGTCTTTCCATTTGAGTTTCCCCCTATTGCAAACTTTAAGCTCATCCAACGCCAGGACAAATTAAATCCAAGAAAGAGTTGTCTCAGATTATCTTAAGGACAATAATATGAAAGACCTGCTGCTTAAAACATCATTTCCTCGTATTGCTACTTCTCTCTCCTGTTGATTACTAGCTGTGTATTCCGAAGGATTTAACAAGAAAAAAAAAATTGTATTGTTTTTTTTTTTTTTTTTTTTTTTGAAATTAACAGAAAAGTTTGAGGGAAAAAAAGACATGCTTGATACTTGAAAATTTACTTTACAAATATCAACAGCAGCAGCTATGTGTATTAAACTAAATTGTATAGTTGGTGAAACCTTTTGTATCTGAAAATATCTACATAGCATAAATTTGAAATTGAAATTGTCTAAATATACTATAATCTTTGTTATATATGACACTGTAAAATCATGTTCTTCGCAGTATTATAGAGTGCTAGCTAACAGCTAAGATTTTGTGATACCTTCTTAAAATATCTTTTATATAAGTGCTTTAAATCTGGATTTAGAGAAATCTTTAAACTTTAACAGCACCAATTGTATGAATTCCTGAATTTTCATTTTTTAAAATGAGATAAGTGATTTTAATTAAGATAAATAAATGTTTGTTAACATTGCAGCTATTGTAAATTATTTTGATTTTTTATGGATTATTAATAATTGGTCGCACAGGTATCGAAAAAATATTTCATTATGCACTGCTGATAAGTTAACGAAAGTTCTTTTAATCAGTCACGTTTTCCAATTTATAAGACGTGATTATATTTTTCACATTACTTTCAAAGTATCTACAGAATGGAAATATATGAAAAATATTTCAATGTTCTATGCTGTGCGATAGGCATTTATACTGTTGCAATAAAAAAATGAACATTATATAAGGCTGGAGAAGAGTGGGAATGGACTGTAGGGGCCTTCCATCGATAACAATAAAACAGTCTATATGTTTGTTTTGTTCGGGATCCTAAACTCTTTCGGTATAAGTTATGCGTTCTCAGGACATCGAGATAAACCAAACATGAGAGCTTTGGCCTCTGACCTAGGTGTTACTTGCTCTCTTCCAGATGATCCTAAATTTCTTGAGCAATATGCCAATGGGTACAGGGCCGCTGAGAGAAATGTGGCTATGCTAAGTTGACCTGTTACAAATGTTACCTTGTATAAATGATTCTACGGCGATTCATCGTATAAGTAAATTAATGAAACAGTGCAGTTTTTAGTAAAAAATAAATTGTATTTTTTAGATTATATTGGGAGATGAGAAAATTAGGAGGCCCGAGTATATACATTTGTCCTGAAACCGGGTCGGCTTTCACCACAAATATATGATCATTCATATATCAATAATTCATGATAGTATGGTATTAATGTGATTTATGTGTAAGTTATAAGCCTCTCTGTTACTGTTAAATCTTTTGATCGTTGCTTATTGTAAATATATGAAAACTTTATGCATATTTTATATTTTTAAAGATTATCTTCTGTTTTTTTAAATTCAATGAAAATCGGAAAACCGCTTAATTTATGTATATATTTTTATGTTATATAAATAAAGGAGGTACTATCGCACCGGAACTGCGTCTCAGAATTAGGGGTGGAGCCCACACAATTCCTAACAGTCAAGCTCTGATTAAACGTACTAAGTGAATTTCTAGAAGTATAGCACAATCATCCAACAAGGGTTTTGCCCAGTTCGTGAGTGGTCTCTTTATTAACTTAAAGAGATATGGTACCTAAAATAAAACGTGTTATATTAACTGTGTCTGAAAAACTGCCCATTGTACATCTTAGGAAAGGTGAATCTGGGAAAATATTGGCGGATGAGTTCTGTGTCGGAACTTCCACGATTTCCGTCGTATTAACTTTTCTTTGTTTTCACATAAATATAATTTTATAAACAGTCGGATTTTTAATTATCCAATAAAATAAAAAATTAATACATTGCACATGTCAGTATTTTGTATTTCAATACTCTAATTCAATAGTTAATCTGATTATGATCTTTGGGTATCCGGATTACATTCGGTCCTCATTAATCCGGTTATTTGGAGTTTCACTTTACTATAACCATTTGGTCAGCAATACTTAAGAATTAATGTAGTAGTTAAGAATATTTTTTTCAATCGAAATATTTAAAACTTATTTTGAGTATTTTAAATCATTAAAATTGATTATAAATATGGTTGCTGTTACATAATTGAATGAAATGTGCTCACTTCCTTTATTTACTGTGCCTCAAGTGATCACTTAGTGACGCAAGACAAATTTAAATTTAAAATAATTTAGTTAGCTGTCCTCTGGTGTGACCCTTCAAATTTTCTATTAATATCCACCAGCCTTCTCCAGGATTAAGCTCTTTTCCTACTGGAGGTCACTGCCCCTGACAGGTTCTAAACTCCATCAGTCAATTATCCGTCTTATCATCCCACTTTGGGAAACACTTTAGATTTGAATATTTTAAGATGTCGCCTGACGCTCCAAGGCAAGGACTATTCCTTATCCATAAATAACAGGAGGGTGATGTTCAATAGCCTTGTAAATTCTAATTCCGAAGTTTCTCAACAGCGGCCTTAAAGAAAGAACTTCTGCGGTTGGGGTCCTATTTACATTTCCCACTTCAACATGAAGCGACCAAATAAATAAGTTTTTATTTTCCGGAAAAGTTCGTGAATCTTATCTTTTCATATATCATATCATTATTTTATATATATATATATATATATTTAATTAATTAGTGTCTCAATATTCTTTTTAAGTTTTAAAAATTCTACTTTCACTAAATATCACAATTAATAAACTAGCAGTCTCCGTCACGGCTTCGCCTGCTCTCATAAGCAAAGAACTTAGATAATTTTAACTAATAATTGATGTTGTATTAGTTTATCGATAAAAATCTTGTATTGAATTATGCAATTATGTATAACTTGATATTTCCACGCATAGCAGTAGTTTTTAACTTGGTACCATTGCGCAGGTTAGTTGGTTGATGCTCACGTAAAAGTATAATTTGACATCCAATTATTTTGTTTTTACTTATGAGTTGGTAATCCAGATGGGCAGAGAATACTAAGCAACTCTTGCTGATCTGTAGTTTCTCATTGCTTGTAACTAAAGGCCATTAACAATATGTTTATACTCTATAACTAAAAGCAAAGGATCGATATCGTGATAATTTTTATTTATCTATTAATTTTATTGGTTTCTGCTTATCGGAATTTACTTTCTAAACATAAATGAGTATGAAATTGTGGCAAACCTCGTTTCTGCCACAATTCAAATGAAATTTTAAATTTTTATTATTTTAAATCTTATTACTGCTAAACCTTCCTAAAACGATGAAGATGACAGTAGTTAAAATTTGGTACAGATCGGTTCAGTAGTTTTACCATTGTAAAGTCTGCGGAATAGTGCTAAATAACCACATATCGATCGATTTGTGTAATATTGATAAATTTCAAGCTCTATAGCACTATAAGCTCTATACTGCTTTATAGCACCGTACCTTTGTAACCTCTCATGTAGACTGGCGCTGGGTATATTTTCAAACTTCACTGTTGTTGCTATATTATCGTTTTTTTTTTTATTAGCAAAATAATTGAAAACCAGTAGATTTTATTATTGCCAAACCTTCTTGGAACTCGAAAGATGATTTGGCTAAAATTCGGTACTTATTGGTTCAGTAGTTTTCGTAGGTCAGTGATCACAAACGATAAACGGCTTGTCCTTTCATATAATAGTATGGATAATATACTAAACTTTATGCGATTGAGAAATATTTTCACAGATCAGTTTGTTGAATTTTACGTAAATGCATAGTTAGGCATCCAATTTTTAGTTTTAATGTACGAATTGGTATTCCAGATTTATAGACTACTAACAAACTCTTGCCAATAATGGACTGGTTTATCAGTGATTAAAACTAAAGACCTATGAATCACATCTTTATTCACAATATCATAAGGCAAAGGACATAAAGCAATCGACATTTTCATTCTATAATAATTTTTATTCGACAGAAATAATTTTATCAATTTCTAGTTATATTTTAATTTCTAAATAATAAAAGTATACGATAGTGTGACAGACCTCGTTATTGCCACTCAACAATGTAAATTTAAATTTTTAGTATTATAAATTTTATTACTGCTAAACCTACTTAGAGCTATGAAAATGATGTAGTTAAAATTTATTACCGTTGGGTTCAGTAGTCGGTCGATTATTACATATTTAACTATTTGTTTAAATATTGAATCTTATTAAATTTTATGATCAATATCAAGTTCTATATAACACCTTACCTTTGCTGTCTACATATTATCACTTTTCTAGTAATGAACTCATTTGAAATAAGTAGATTCCATTATTGTTAAACCTTTCTTGAACTACTAAGATGATTTGGTTAAAATTAAGTACAGTTTGGTTCGGTGGTTTTCACCTATTTTTAAATATTCCCAGTTAAAATAACTAAATATATTCGTATACGTTTGTGTCAAACTCAGCCTAGATTATTTTCACAGATAACCCCGTTTGTCCAGGAATAGTTTAGGCTCATAGATAAAACTCCCTCCTTCTCTACTACTATAACTTATACTAAAAATTATTTTCAAAGCTTTAACGATTACATTTCTTATATATGATTTATCCGAAGGGGATAAAATCTAAGATTACTTTATATCTGTACCATAGTTTTTTTTTTTTCTTCTTTATTCTTTTATTAACAGAAATTTACAAATGTATTAAAACAAATACATAAAGTAAATCAGTGTTTTACAATGGAAAATTATGACATGCTGTTTATTTTTATTCTACAATTCATTGCGTTAGCAATATCAAGTAAAGTGTAAGGTTCAATAATTTTTAATACTGGAAAAAAAGTTCCATTATGTAATAAATTTATTTCACTAGGTCATTTTCAAGTAATATTTTTATCTGTTAGTATGATTTAGTTTGAAAAACAAAGAATTCTGTAAAGTTAGATACTGTAGATTTGAGTCTTGAATTCTCCCGACTCACCACGATTATCAGACCTATTTGGACTTACGGTATAGAATTGTGGGTATCCACTAAACCATCGAATTCTTCCCGCATCTAATCACTCCAATCCAAAATCCTTCGAAAAATCCTTAATGCTCCTTACTTTGTCATTAACAAATGACGAATGAATTAATCCATAATGACCTTAATATTCCATATGTCGCCGACTTGGCACGAACCAGATACCTCTCCTTTCATAATAAACTCACTCCTTATCCAAATCCACTTGTTGCACAACTTGCTTCCCATTCCATTCCTAGTAATTCTCTGAGGCGCCTGAAAAGAAGATGGCCTCGTGATCTTCTTTTCATTAGAGTACTACCAATGGGTAGTTCCTCTACAAGTTCTAATCACGCCATTATTTGTATTGTATACAGCATATTTACTAAATGTGTTTTTATTGATACAATTGTAAATTTCAATTAATAAAAGAGTAAAAAGTAAAGAGAGAGTCTTGAATTTTTTTTTAGGAGGTATTGGAGGAAATAAATGTAGATGCTATTAGTTTCGAACCTTGATGCTAATTTTAGTATTTTTTTGTACACGAAAATAAACATATGTTATATTTAAAAAAAAAAAGAAATTATGCATTTCATGTTTTGAAAACTATTTAACGAGACCCAAAAAGTTGGTTAGATAATTTACAGATATTCATCATCTAAGACTATTAGTGACATGTTTAAGCTATGTTTATCTCATTGTTTTATAGTTAAACAATTTTTTCTAATATTGGTTTAAGTATCTCTAAGCATTGATGAGTATTTTTTCATCCCATTCCTGTTGAAAAGGATTTTATATATGTAATCATGGAGAATATGTTTGATTGAGAAATCAGTGCAGCAATATATGTGCACTTTGTTATGGTTTCTCTCTTTATGTGACAGCCAAAAGTGACGACGAGTAAGTCAAATCCTCCGTTTTGTTACAGCCACTTTTTCACATCTGTTCTGATTACATATTACTCCGCTGTCTATTAATTATTATTAAATTTATCATGTTTCTCAGATCCTTCTGATTATTCGACCAAAGAGTTCTTTTCATTGCATTTCAACAAATTACAGGTATCTGGAGTGATGTAGAGGTTTTTGACTTCTAATGTGGTAGAAGCTGCTTCCTTGGCTAGGACGGTACCCAGAAAAAGTACCAAGCCTTTTCGTGATTTTTTTGACATTGAGACATAGGTTTCAGCTTGCCTTATGATCTTTGGTATATTTGTTGAGAAAATAAATTATTGTAGAAAGGGTCGTAGGGACGTAGTCGTACCTATGGCAAAGTTTCCGTCTTCTAGTTGGGTAACTAATGTAATTAATAATATTATGAGTGCAATAATGCATTAATGAGCATAGTGCATGCAATAATGAGCTTATTGCATTAATGGATTTCGATGAAAAGTTGCTGGAAAGTATTGGAAGCTTATATTTCATAATGATAGTGTCAATAACAAAATTACATTCTAAATTTTTGTTTGATTTTAATGTTATTTACAATATGTTAGGCATGAGTATTTTGAGTATTTCTTGAGAGTTAGATCTATTCCAGGCAATTTTAGGGTCTAGGATGGATACTCTAATTAATCGGTTTGTTCTATATATTCTATATATCTTCCAGCTATGATTCCCAACGGGACTGGATATCTTTGGTTTTCCAATCTGCTACGCTTTGGAAGACTGAATTCCAGGAATTATATTATTGAATTTTAGCCTTCACATATATCCACTGGAAAGCTTATCTTACAGTTAGTGGAGCTTATCCAGCTTTAATTAAATTGTCCGATACGGGAGTAGTTCTGAAGGCACATGTTATCAGGCGTATGAGTTCAGAGCTAAAATTCGGATAAGGTTAGCTGATAAAAGAGGTCACTTTTAAAATATAGTAATGAGACCTAGATCTTACTTTTTTTTACACTATCAGTCTTGTGTTCAAACCAGCAACGATCTTTATGTCAATTTCTTATAATTTATTATATTTGTTCATAATCCTCAATTCCTTTTGTTTATTATTATAGAAAACTTAATTTTTTCTCTCAACTTTCCATCTTAACCAGTGCCTAATCATTTCATTTTCCTTATTTAAAAACTTTTTTGTTACCTTTTAATATTAAGCCGGCGTTGGTCGCTAGCCGATCTGGTACACCTTTAGCCACTAGGTGAGCATATCCCCCACTTCCTTAATTTTCATGAAAAATGCAGTTTTATATTGCCAAATATGTAGTTATAAATAGTAAATAAATGTCATCAGAATGTATCAATAATTGGAGTATGTAGCATAAGGAATACAAATATATTTTTATAAAACTTATAAAGATATTTATTCTAAAAAAAAAAAGACATCTTAGGACCTTATAAAAAAAAAAAATTAAATATTTTACTATTTACATAATGAAGTGTTATTCATCAGCTAGATAATTTTCTTCTAGTTCTATACAAGTATATTCAGTAGGCTCATTGCGAATTGGAACATTACACTCTTACAATTTGTTTTTGTTTTTGTTTTTTATTTCTTGGGCACACTTATACCAGATCTATTTTTATTGCCTCGAGCTGCCACGAACAAGATTCTGGAATAGTAGAAATTTCAGATTCCTAGTAAATGATTGAAAAATAATATAAATATAATTCACCACGATTTATCAACTAATTACCTACAATTTATCTTCTCAACTGGTTTTTTATCCAACAATTCAAGCATTTTATAACCACGACTCATTTTAAACCCAAATAATCACTAATCAAACGAAATAAATTAGAAAACTCGCTGAGTAAAATGTCAGGAATAAACTGCACGAGAGATAGAATGATACTGATTTCCCGCAAGTTTCAGTAAAAATCTCCCAATATCGAGGCCACCAGCATCCGTTTTACTTATAAACCAAATATTCTTATTCGCCAATGTCATAAAATCAGCTACTGAAGGACAGCGATGAAAGTTAAGTTCAGGCGGACTTAATTATTATTTTTTGAAGGAATGCTCACCTAGCGACCAACGCCGGGTAAAAAAAAAAAAAAAAAAAAAAAAAAAAAAAAAAAAAAAAAAAAAAAAAAAAAAAAAAAAAAAAAGTTTATTTGTTTCTTCATTATCATTCCTATCTATATTTTTTATTATTTATTTAACCATTTATTGGTATTTAAAACTGTATAGATTATGAAGAACAAGTTGATTTGAGAAAAATAATTACAGTGATATGTCAATAACATATAAAGTATTACTCACTAGTAGCACTTCAATAAAAGTTATGCATTAAGTCCTTTGGCTTTTGTCTTTTAAGACACCTTGGAGAATTATCGGGAATCGGTTGTGAGGCAAGTTAGTGAATTCGAGTGGGTATGGAGTTTGCTATGAAAGGATATGTATCTGGTTTTAGTCAAATCAGAAACGTATTGAAACGTGATTAAGATATTTATGAAAAAAATTGTTTGTGACATAATTAGGAGCATTGAGGATTGTGCAAAGGATTATGGATTATAAGGATTAGATACGAAAAGAATTGCATGGTTTAATGGAACCCAAAGATCAGCTCCGTATGACCAAATGGGTCTAATTATTTTCATGTAAATGATACTTTTGTAATTCATTGGAAGCTTTGACCGCCTGTCTAGTAAATGTTGGATTAGTCAGAAACGACGAGTCAATTTCTTGCCTTTAAGTCTGGTATCGAGAATATTTTCTTCAAAAAATATCATACAGTTAAGCACTATTTTTAATATGAAATATTATGTTTTGAAAAAAATTATTTATTACTAGCACTCCTCGTCGGGGCTACGCCCGCAGTTTTAAGTTAAGAGCTTAGATAATTAGATAAGATGAGTCGGTAATCTAGATGGACAGAGGCTATTAAGAAACCCTTGCGGATAATGAACTGCATTATCAGTGTTCACATGAGCCTTTACATGAATCATATATTTACAAACAATATGAAATAGTAAACGGGTGGGCATTTTGATTAGGTAACAATTCTGACTCTGCAGAAATAATTTTATTGATTTCATCTTGGATCTTGGTTGGATTTTAATTTCTAACCATGAAAGTTTGGCAAACTTCGTTTTTATCACTCAACATTGTACAATTTAAATTTTACAATTTTAGACTTCACTGTTATCCGCATGTCGCACGACATATTTATAGGTTTTTTAATATCAAAGTAATTGAAAATAAGTAAATTTTATCACATTTCTAGCTTTATATAACACTGTATATTTGTAACCTCTCTCGAATGGTGCTCGCCACCTATCGGTCGATTATTAAACTTAACTGCGCACAACATATTTATCGCTTTTATATGACAATTTAATTTAAAATTTGTGACTTTTATTTTTGCTAAACCTTCCTTAAACTTTAAAGATGATGTAGTTAAAATTTTATACAGACCGGTTCAGTAGTTTGGCTTGTCCTTTTGCATAATACTATAGATTACTAAGGAAAAAGATATAACTACTACCACGAATGGTAAGATTCTATTTTTTGTTTCACTGTATGACGTAACATTTAATAAAAATAAACGAAATATTATATTTTTTTGCATTGAAAAAGAAAAAAGAAGGAAAAAAAAAAACATTATTCAGAGATTAGCGTTACGCGAGAATGGACACATTTTCTGCGAGCAAATCATTTGTTTTACATACAAAAATATTGATAGAGTGTGTGGCTTTTCTTGGGATATGTAAAAGACGGAATTGCTTCAATTTGCATGAGAATACCGTCTAATCCAGAAGGCATCGGACAATGACTGATGACTGTAGGGCTGTGTATAGGAGCTAAGCGGTACCTATATTTCATGCCTTATAGATCGGTTTATTTCCAGCAAGACGGTGGACGAGGGTCCTGGAAATATGTCCGGGTGACAGATCGCCGTTCTCTTGGAGCCTACGTACGTGAGGTCCTGCCCATTTTGGGGATTACCCTCCAACCCTGGGGCCTCTGACGCGTAGGAGTAAGATTCTGAAGGATACTGAGGTTTAATATTTTGAATGTATATTCTATTTATATTCGGTTCCTAAGTTTGAGATATACTATAAGAATTACAAATTATATTAGATCTATTTATTATTTGTATATCAGCATTCAGAGAGGATTATCATGTGAAAAAAGACAGTTATAATTACAATAATTTATAAATGCTTTTTCAACAAAGTGAAAGCTATAAGTGAAACAGGACAACATTTTTACTGTAAAAGTTAGGAATTTCGCATTTTCCAATATTTTATGAACAAATACAGGAATGTTATACATTCAACTTTTTATTTTTATTAATACTGAAAATCGTATAGTACACATACATCAAGTGAATGTTTGGGAAAACGAATACAATAACATGGCAATAACTTGTCAAGCAACCACCCATTGGTAGTACTTTAATAAAAGTTCTGCATTAGAAAGTCTCTTGGCTATCTTCTTTTCATGCCTAGGAGGGTTTTCTGGAAAAGAATGTAAAGCAAGATACGATACTTGTAGATTTGAATGGTTATGGAGTTAACTATGTAAGGAAAGATATATGGTTTGAGCTGTGTCAGAAACATAAGAAACATTAAGATCTTTGAGTATAAGTTTGTTTGGGACTGAGTAACGAGAATTTAAGGATTTCGGATTGTAAGGATTGGATACGAGAAGAATCGGAAGACTTGGTGAAGCCCCAAAGATCAACTCCTTATGTCCAAATAGGTTTAATTATTGCCATCTTAACGAATATTTTTGGAATCAATAAATTACAATAAAAATTGTAGCTAATGAACGGCGTTACCCAATTGTGCAATCATATTTTTTGTTAAGTAGGTATTTCTTCTTCGGATAATTTTTATTAAAATAAGCAAGTTAAAGAAAATAGAAAACAGTAAAGAAACTGTCTAACTTACATTTTAGTTTGATATTACTTCTGTATTAATTCCTGATTAATTCATTTTAAATTTATTTATTTTTGAATTTAAAATTGATAAAAATATCTATTTATTGATTAAGATTTTGTATAATTTACAGCATAAATAAGTTATAATAAAATCTATCTTAATCTGTCAAGTCGTGACAGACTAACCGGTTCATCCTATGTCCTCATGAAAATTCGATCGTTGTTTTTGTAACATTTTATTTTATAGGCTTTGACGAAATAAATTCGTTTGTTATCAGATAACTGTTCCGGATAATTAAAAATAGCTAGTAAATATAACGATCTGCTGTATTTTAGCTTTTTATTACGGTGGCTGAAAAAAGATCATCACACATTTTCGTTTAAAATACAATAGCTACAAGAAAATTATCGAAAATAATGACCGACGAATGAATTCTACTTATTTCCTATGTAGAAAAAAACTTTTGAATAGATTCATTAGTATTCCCGGTTACTCCGAGTACTGCTTGATCCGATGCTGTTAAAAAATAATTTTGTCATTTTTTCTTTTAGAGTTAACTTATAGGTATTGTTAACATATAGTAAACTAAAATTTAATAGTAATAATAATGAAATAACATTAGTTTCGCTCTCCATTTACTTTTAGAGAAAGGAAACTGATAAAGATGGACTAATAATAAAATTAAAAAAAAAAAAAATCCAAAGTAAATAATAATTTTTTTGTTATCAGGTAAACGTTAATTGCTCGATATGAGTGTCAAAAGTATCTGCGCCTTTAAAACTTTTATTTAAATAACAAATAAAATAAATAATAACTATAAATAATCGATAGAGATTATAATAATAAAAAATATATACAATTTACAACAATAAATATAGTTTGCTCTGGTAGGTTTATTTGTAACATAGGTCTTAGCGACTCATAGGTCTTAGCGACTCATAGCAGAGACAACGTTTTGTATTTCCTACTGTTTATTACTTTCCTTTTTTTTCCCGGAACGTATAACAACATTTCTATTTATCTTTTCTTTTTTTTTTGGGGGGGGGAAGATAAAGATGATCGATAACATTTTAAATTTAGTACATTCATGTATTCAGGAGGCAATTGGTAGCCACCGATAATTACATTTCTGGTAATTGCTGGTAGAACATTTTCAGCAGTAGTTCAGTCAGACATTCAATGATCAAAGGTTTGAATAGTTAAGCAACCACACTAGTGTTTGCGAGTGTCGATGATGAGAGAAACGTTTTGATTATTTTCCTACCTCTTCAGTAATTGAGGCAGTCATTAGTCCGTGTTGTTAACGTCAGAGTGATTACTGAAAGCAGTGTTGGGCATATTTATATTCGTAAATACGAATACGAATATATTCACACAGAGTATACCTATGAATATGAATACAAATATATTCGTATTCACATGTATGAATATAAATATATTCGTATTCACATCTGTGAATATAAATAATTGTATTCATACGTATAAACTGTGAATACGGTTGTATTTACACGTTATGAGTATGAATACAATTGTATTTACACGTCTTGAGTGTGAATACAGATGTATTTACACGTCTCTAGTGTGAATACGGATGTATTTACACATCTCGAGTGTGAATACAGTTTTATTTACACATCTCGAGGGTGAATACAGTTTTATTTACACGCCTCGAGTGTGAATACAGTAGTATTTACACATAATAATGCAGATAATAGTTTAATTTAAAGTATAAATTGCGAATTCATTTGTATTCACTCGTAAAAAGTATGAATACAGTAGTATTTATAAGTAATAATTTTGATAACAATTGTATTTTTATATAGAAATTGCGATTTCAGTTGTATTCATTTTTGTAAAAACTGTGAATACAATAGTATTTATATGTATTAATGCTGATACCAGTTGTATTTTTATGTATAAATTGCGAATTCAGTTGTATTCATTTGTAAAAACTGTGAATACAATAGTATTTATATGTATTAATGCTGATACCAGTTGTATTTTCATGTACAAATTGTGAATTCAGTTGTATTCACTCGTAAAAAGTTTGAATACAGTAGTATTTATAGGAGCAAATTCTGATAACAATTGTATTTTCATGTAGCAATTGCGAATTCAGTTGTATTCACTTGTAAAAAGTGTGAATACAGTAGCATTTATATGTAATAATTTTAATAACAGTTGTATTTTCATGTAGAAATTGCGAATTCAGTTGTATTCATTCGTAAAAACTGTGAATACAGTAATATTATATGTAATAATGCTGATAACAGTTTATTTTCATATAGAAATTGCAAATTCAGTTGTATTCACTCGTAAAAACTGTGAATACAATAGTATTTATATGTATTAATGCTGATACCAGTTGTATTTTCATGTATAAATTGCGAATTCAGTTGTATTCGCTCGTAAAAAGTGTGAATACAGTAGTATTTAAATGTAATAATTTTGATAACAATTGTATTTTTATGTAGCAATTGCGAATTCAGTTGTATTCACTTGTATAAAGTGTGAATACAGTAGTATTTATATGTAATAATTTTGATAACAGTTGTATTTTCATGTAGAAATTGCGAATTCAGTTGTATTCACTCGTAAAAAGTGTGAATACAGTAGTATTTATATTAATTATTTTTGATAACAATTGTATTTTCATGTAGAAATTGCGAATTCAGTTGTATTTAATTGTATAAAGTGTGAATACAGTAGTATTTATAGGAGCAAATTCTGATAACAATTGTATTTTCATGTAGAAATTGCGAATTCAGTTGTATTTACTTGTATAAAGTGTGAATACAGTAGTATTTATAGGAGCAAATTCTGATAACAGTTGTATTTTCATGTAGAAATTGCAAATTCAGTTGTATTCACTCGTAAAAAGTGTGAATACAGTAGTATTTATATGTAATAATTTTGATAACAATTGTATTTTCATGTAGAAATTGCGAATTCAGTTTAAATTATTACATATAAATACTACTGTATTCACACTTTTTACGAGTGAATACAACTGAATTCGCAATTTCTACATGAAAATACAATTGTTATCAAAATTATTACATATAAATACTACTGTATTCACACTTTTTACGAGTGAATACGACTGAATTCGCAATTTCTACATGAAAAAATACAACTGTTATCAAAATTATTACATATAAATACTACTGTATTCACACTTTATACAAGTGAATACAACTGAATTCGCAATTGCTACATAAAAATACAATTTTTATCAAAATTATTACATTTAAATACTACTGTATTCACACTTTTTACGAGCGAATACAACAGAATTCGCAATTTATACATGAAAATACAACTGGTATCAGCATTAATACATATAAATACTATTGTATTCACAGTTTTTACGAGTGAATACAACTGAATTTGCAATTTCTATATGAAAATAAACTGTTATCAGCATTATTACATATAAATATTACTGTATTCACAGTTTTTACGAATGAATACAACTGAATTCGCAATTTCTACATGAAAATACAACTGTTATTAAAATTATTACATATAAATGCTACTGTATTCACACTTTTTACAAGAGAATACAACTGAATTCGCAATTGCTACATGAAAATACAACTGGTATCAGCATTATTACATATAAATACTATTGTATTCACAGTTTTTACAAATGAATACAACTGAAATCGCAATTCATACATGAAAATACAACTGGTATCAGCATTAATACATATAAATACTACTGTATTCACCGTTTTTTTGCGAGTGAATACAACTGAATTCGCAATTTATACATAAAAATACAACTGGTATCAGCATTAATACATATAAATACTATTGTATTCACAGTTTTTTTACAAATGAATACAACTGAAATCGCAATTTCTATATAAAAATACAATTTTTATCAAAATTATTACTTATAAATACTACTGTATTCATACTTTTTACGAGTGAATACAAATGAATTCGCAATTTCTACATGAAAATACAACTGTTATCAGAATTTGCTCCTATAAATACTACTGTACTCACACTTTATACAAGTGAATACAACTGAATTAGCAATTTATACTTTAAATTAAACTATTATCAGCATTATTATGTGTAAATACTACTGTATTCACACTCGAGGCGTGTAAATAAAACTGTATTCACACTCGAGATGTGTAAATAAAACTGTATTCACACTCGAGTTGTGTAAATACATCCGTATTCACACTAGAGACGTGTAAATATATCTGTATTCACACTCAAGACGTGTAAATACAATTGTATTCATACTCATAACGTGTAAATACAACCGTATTCACAGTTTATACGTATGAATACAATTATTTATATTCACAGATGTGAATACGAATATATTTATATTCATACATGTGAATACGAATATATTTGTATTCATATTCATAGGTATACTCTGTGTGAATATATTCGTATTCGTATTTAGGAATATAAATATGCCCAACACTGACTGAAAGTAATTTACTATCTTTTGTTGAGAAATGATAGTTTATCCAATGAAGTGGTTTTGGTTTTCCGTAAGTCCTGTTTAGTTAAGTTAATGGTATTATTTTTTAATTAGAAAAGGGTTATTGTTCTTAGTTACTTCATGGTCTAATTCCCATTACCGTCTATTTTAACATGTTACTACCTACCTCTTTAGTAATGATTTCTTCTTTATTATAGTACGACAAATCCAGCCGTCTCTACTGGACTCTACCGTAACAGTGAACGGCTGAATTTTTTTCGGTAGCGTAACGAAGTCTGTATGACGAAAGAATTTTTTGTCTTTGTTTCGTTTGAGAATCATTTTATGTGAATAGTTATGGACACTTGAGATTTTTTAGGCATTTGCTAAAGCACTTTAGCAGTAATCAAGTCATAATAAGGAGCTTTTCTTTTTTATAGCTTTTTTAGTTCAGCTACTTGTACTATGGGAAGGTTCAGAGGGTTGTTAATATAGGTACTGTTTTTAATGTCAATGTAGTCCGTACCTGGTATAAAATTCGGATGTGTGATATTGATCGAAGAGTTCTGATTTTCCCCCAGATCTATTCTTCTTAAAGAGGGAAGCTGGAATTTCATGATGCCGCTCGAGTGCGTTATTGAATCTGTTAAAATTTCGCTTTTCTGAAGGAAATCTGCCAGTCTGCGTTATTTTCCAGACCGTTCTCTTTGTTTAGAGAGTATTGAAAATGTTTTTGATTTCCTAATCCTGGGTACTGATGACGATCATGCAGCTTCCTGTTGGTTATGAACATATTGTGTATATATATCTATATATATATATATATATATATATATATATATATATATATATATATATATATATCTATATATCAAATTCTCTGTATGTAGGGCCACCAAAGTTTTATTCTTATGAGACCTATTAATTGCTTACTCCGCCCCAAGGACCGAGAAGCTGTTTCAAAGTTATTACTTGTTTTAATTAAAAGTTACTGAAGTTATAATTACGTTTTCATAAAAATATGCTGTATTTTATATAAAGCACGTTTTTAAAAGTTTTGTTTTTCATTTGTCTTTACTTATGATTTGTGGTCCCTATTTGATGTTTTTTGCACTCAACTTGAGTTTTTTTTATGTTTTTTTCATTTATATATATATATATATATATATATATATATATATATATATATATATATATATACAGAGAAAAAACTGGTTACAATAAAATATATCTGTACCTCAGAGGTACAGAACACTATGTCACATTTCCATAACTTTAAATTCATTTTCATTTTTGACATTTGTTTCCCCAACAATTGTTGTTTTTTTCTCATATAAATTATTATTATTAATTCTTTTCTCTTTCTTCTAATTGATAAAGTGCTATTATCAATTGTATATATATTACCTTTTAGGTATTTGTAAATATTTTGTCATATTACCATTCAACTAGGTCTTAATATTTTTTTTTCTCTATATATCTTTTCCTTTCTATTCACTATATTTATTTTGTTTTATTTATATATTTTTTTCTCTCTTCTATTTTCATGTATATATTTATCACGAAGTTCTATTTTCAGTTGTATATACATATGTTACCTTTTATACATATTATTATCTTCATTTGAAATTAAGATAGCCAGACTATTGTACAACTTATTATACATGTCTGTTATTCTTAGGGGACACCATGTCCCAGAATATTTAAAAAAAAAAAAAAAAAAAAAAAAACTTCAGGAAAGGAATTGGAATCGGTTTTATTTTTAAAAGATTTCATTTCCTGACCTGTTTATTGTATTTATATGTACGAAATGAATCACTCATGCTAGAATAGGTTGGTAAACCGTCCTTCCTTCCATAATTAAATAAATAAAATAGAAATAAATAAAAAACATTTTTACGTAACTTGCCTTACAATTAATTGGTCTAGGAAATAGAATTCTATAGAGAGGTATCTATAAAGTGAAAAAAGGTGAATACGAATACGTAATAATGTATTTTAGGTAAAAAATGGATATAGTGTTCTATACCTCCGAGGTACTGATATAAGTTACACAGGTTATTTAAAAAATAAAGCTAGCAACAACATAAATATATAAATGCTTGCGTTAGAATATATATGTACATATAATTGCAAAATATGGAGGAGTATGAAACTACTTACTTACTGGTGGATATGCTATGCTTATATATATATAAATATACTCCTAAATTAAGATTCATAGAAAAAAATTAAAATATTTAAAAAAATATATACATAGAAAATGCCGTAATTATATTTTTACGAATATAACTGTTTACTTAAGAGCGGATTAAAAAAAAAAAAAAAAAAAGAAACTAAATAAAAACTTACCTATGAATTAGACTATTAGTCGAAGAATAAGAAATAACTTTGAAGATATACGTTTGATTCAATAATGAAAATCTGGATAAGAACCATTAATCAGGGAATGAAAATATCAAAAACCAAGTGGCTAAGATTGGCCTAATATCACATATGGAATACGTTATGGAAACAAAGTTCATTTGAGATCATTACGGAATGGCTAAGAGAATAAAAAAAATTGAGAACGAGGAAAATATCAGATTAGACAATGACATGAAAGTGTGAAGATACCGGTGATAATATGAACTTGTATCTAGAATCTTGTGATACAATAAAGAATGCCCTTCACCATTCACATTAGAAGCAAGATTCAAGACAACGAGATCGATATATACAAAAAATATTTAACAATATAAGAGTTGACAACAAACAAATCTATTCTAAAAAAATATTTTCGAATTCTCCTATATGTGTCCTTGTCGAAGAATGCTGGCGACTCTCATTATCCTGTGTTCTACTTAACCCTTCCTTTGGATGGACCAGGGGTGTCCAAGATTAAGAACAATTATGTTTCAGATCACGTCCTGCACCCGGAGGTCTTAATAATTAATTTTCCTGCAAAAGCCTCCAAGAATATTTACTAATTTCTGGCTCCATTATATTTTGCTCCGCATTTTAGTTTTAAATTGATACAATGTTCAAGACAAGACCTATGAAACAGAGCTGGGCAAAATTTAAGTATGGATGAATATTTGACAACCAATTTCCTAAAATTTATCGTAATAATTTAATGGTTATTCCATTTTTCAGTTCGTTATTTAGTCAATAAAAGATATAGTTTATTGAAAAATCAACTGAAAGATTTAATAATGATTAAATTTTGCCCAAAATTTACTATGAAGATGTGTATTTATTTTTGTTATAGATGCTATGAAAGAACTATTGCCTATTAATGATGTAGAATGTTTCTGATCTGAGTAAGCTGACAGTGTATAACATTTTTGGTATTTTCGATTTCTTTTCATTTTTAACGTGCAACATACTTCTGTTGTTAATTCTGTATTGTTTTAATTTTTTTTTTTTTTATTTATTTTATTAATAGAAATTTACAACTGTATTTAAAAAACACATCAAGTAAATATGTAGTATATAAGAGACATAATGACATGAATAAAACTTGTAGAGGAACTACCCATTGGTAGTACTCTAATGAATATTTACAAAAGAAGATCACGGGGCCATCTTCTTTTCAGACGCCTCGGAGGATTGCCTGGAATGGAATGGGAAGAAAGTTGTGCAACAAGTGGATTTGGATGAGCAGTGAGTTTATTATGAAAGGAAAGGTATCTGGTTCGTGCAAATTCAGCAACATATGGGATATTAAGGTCGTTGTGGATCAATTCATTTGTGACAAAGTAAGGAGCATCTAGGATTTTTCGAAGGATTTTGGATTGGAGTGATTGGATGCGGGAAGAATTCGATGGTTTGATGGATCCCCATAACTCTATTCCGTAAGTCCAAATAGGCCTGATAATCGTCTTTTAGGTGAGTTTTTTGTAGTGTATCGGGAGATTTGAACGTTTGTCAAGTAGGTGTTGTAGTAGTCGAAATCGACGTGAAGCTTCTTGTATTTTCAATCTTGTATGAGGGTTCCAGGTAAGTCTCTTGTCCAGATAAAATCCAAGGTATCTTATCTTATCTTAAGTTTATAAAGCAGACCTGGGTGCCATACTCGGTCAAAAGCCTGTTCAACGTCAAGAAAGACACCCGTGCAGTACATCTTGCGCTCCAATGCAGATGAGATAACGTCCACCACACGATGGCATTGTTGGATAGTGGAATGAGACTGGCGAAATCCAAACTGGTGATCAGGAATAATGTGATTGGAATCAAGGATGGGATAAAGGCGTTTCAAAAGGAGCTTTTCAAGGATTTTGTTGTTTTAATTGAATCTTAAATTCAATTTAATTCTAAAGTAAATGTTCTTTAATATTTTCTATAAGTATGCGATCTGGATAATAAACAGTTGAGGCGATAATAAGTCCATTCATTCCATAAAAAAAAAATAAAAAAAAAAATGAAAAATTATCAAATAATTTCAATTAAATATATAATAAAATAATATATAATATATGTATTTTATCCGCCTGTGGGACCCCAAACACAGCCTGTCTCTGATTTATTAAAGGTATGGGATTCAGGTAGATCTCAGTCTAAATCTCTTATAATTTATTGAGATAAATAAATTGAATTAAAAAAATACATATTCTGAAGTTTTATGAAAATAATTGGCTTGGTTCTATTAATGTACGTAATTAAATGTAGATAGCATTTTTATGATTATGAATTAAAGTTGATTAAGCCGCTATGTTTGAAATTTGAATTAAAAGTAATCTTTTCACCCAGACCAGATACCTATCCTTCATAACCACTCCAATCCACTTGGCTCCCAACTTGCTTCCCACTCCATTCCCGATAATCCTCCGAAGCGTCTGAAAAGATGATGGCCTAGAGACCTGTTTATGTAGATTTTATTGAAGTGCTACTAGTGAGTAGTTCTTCAAAAGTTATTTACATACCATTGCATTCACTATCAACACATTTAATTAATGTATATGTTTTTGTACAGTTATAAATATCACTAAATTAAAAAAAAAATAAATAAATAACCTTTTCTACTTTTTCAAACGTTGAATCAAGTTATTTATCTCCTTTATTTACTGTGAAATACGGCTATCAGTTGTTTAATTTATAATTTAATACTTAAAACCCGGCGACGGAACGAGGATTCTGACCAAATCCTCTCCTTACACAACCGTTGGTCCAGTACAAGTACTGAACTCAAGAGTCTTCATGAGGTTTTAATGGCACAGGATTTTATTTGTATTTATTTATTTTTGGTTCGACCTCTAAAAAAATTGAAGCGAGGAATTCCAAAACCAGACGAATCAAATTTCCAGATTTTTAAAAATTGTTTTCTCTACCAGATTATCTTTTGCGAAAGTTTTTTTTTCTCCCAAAAGTAGTTAAATCGCATTAAAAACCAAAAATACAAATACAAAAAATGAATTGTAAATGTACAAAAAGCCTGACCTTTACCGTTATCGGCCAACTGTGAAAAAATGGACGTGGCTGGTTTTAGAATTCGTTGCATCAATTTAACATAACAAATAAATACTAATTTGTTGCATACAACATATTTTTACAATAATTTATAATTTTAATTTATCTATTTACTGTGTTTCCACATATTATATTTTACAATTTTTACATTCGATATAATAGAACTACGCCTTTGTTAAAAATGTGTAACACTTCAAAGTTTTAATCTACAGTGATTTATGGTGTGAAATGTATTGTCAATTGTTTACTAATATGTAAATTTAAATCATAATTTTATTTTTTAAGTTTAATATATGTTATATTAATATTATGTGATATTTACTAATATAGTTACTAGTTGAGTTAAATTTTTATAGAGGTCGAACCTAAAGTTCTTTTTTTCCCCCGAAACATGTGGTATAATGTCGAGTATATTCATAATATTTTTTCCATTTTATTTTCTTCTTAAACGGTCAGTCCTAGCAACAAATGTTATATAACAACAATATTATTCATTTAATTTCTGATATGGAAATTGTTGGCGAATTGTCTATCCGAGTAACACCACTCGAGCTTGATATATAGACTGTCTAGTGTCTATTAACAATATAAACTGAAAAGTATTTTAGCAAAGTTTAATATCGAACGAGATTAGTCACAATAAACATTTTATTTTGATTTGTTTGGTTAAATATTATTAGCAAGTACTTAAAATTGAAGTTCAATTAGTAAAATAGTTTCAATTTTTTTTATCATCATTTCTATATTTCCTTATAGGCAAAAAAAGAGTTTGATGTAAGTAACCTAATGAAAACCATTTATAAAAATCGTCAAACTAAGTAAGAGAAAAAAAAAAAAAATGATAATCTTTCCAACCTAGTTGGCCTCAGATTACATCAGACATTTTCATTATTTCGCCTTTCTCATCTTTTCTTTGTAGCAGAAGAGAATTTATAAGAGGTTCACTTTATTGTCCAGTTTCCATTATTCAAATTGACAGCTCGATTGCATCCCTAAGGGCCCTTGGAAACTGCGGGATTTTTACATTTTTATGATTTGACCCTAATAAAAACTTCTCCTGGTTGCTGAAATATTTTCGAGTTAGTAAAGCTATTTTCTAACCTGTAGTTATTCCCTTTTCTCTTAAAACTTTTTGTTTTTAACATTGAATATGTCGAAATATAAGCTAGTCAATTTACCAAACATTTAATGACCGAATTCAATTGATATTTTGAATTGATGCAATGTTTGACAATGCAATAATTGTCGTGCTTAAGAAAATTATATATAAATTTTCAGGTGTATTATTGAGTAGCGTAATTTTCTAGTATTATACCTTTCGCCGTAAACCTACGACTTCCTGTCTTGCAGTGTCCTACAATAATATTACATTGATCCCTATTGAGCAGATCCGCTATCGAGGACTCCAGCTGGAAAGATGTTTAACTTGGGATCCACATACAAGACTAAAACGACATGAAACTGCAAGTCGTTTTCGGCTTCTTCAACATTTAATTAAAAAATTTTTAAAGATTCATTTACATGACAGTCATCAGACCTATTTGGACATATGGAGCTTGGGGGCTCCACTAAACCTTTGGATTTATCTCGTATCCAATACTTGCCATCCAAAATCCTGCAAAAAATCCTTAATGCTCCTTTCTTTGTTTCTAATAAACTTATCCATCAATAGCTTCATGTCCCGTGCGTTGCTGCTTTAGCCCAAACCAAATACCTTTCATAGTAAACTTCATTACCATTCAAGACCACTATCAAGGCCTATCACCTTGCTTCACATTTTATTCCTTACAACCCTCAAAGACATCTGGAAAGAAGTTAGGCTAGAGATCTTTAAAAACGTTTTAACTCTCACTTTAGTGTTAGATGTACAATATTCTATAAACGATACCTCTTCTGATCCTGGACTAATAATAGGATATTTTTACAAGTTAATGAAACATTTTTTCTTTTTAATCAACTGATTGAAATTTACAACTGTACAACATATATACATTTAGTATACGTGTTGACATTAACATGTCAAAACTTAAAAAGAACTACTTATCAGTAGCTCTTAAATAAAAATTTTACACCACAAGCTCTCTAGGCTATCTGCTTTTCAGACGCCTCAGTGGGTTATCGGTAATAAAATTTGAAGCAAGTTGAGAGACTAGTGGATTTATGTGGTTATGGAGTTTACTGGTCCTAGGGTTATAAAAACTACCTTATAAAAAGAGGGGAGTATAGAAAAAGTTATGTTTAGCTTTGAAGTTTCTATCACTGAGATTGGAGATGTTAAGTAAGTATATGGAAGAAAGGAATTTACGGAGTTTGTAAAGCAGCCCCTGGTGCCAGACTCGGTCAAAAGCTTGTTCTACTTCAAGAATGGCTCCTTAGCGGTACATTCCGCGTTGTAATGCTGAGGAGACCAGATCCACTACGCGATGACATGATTGCTAATCCACCTGTAAGAAAGTGGATTTTCCTTTGCTACTAAATTATTTCTTTATACTATATATATATATATATATATATATATATATATATATATATATATATATATATATATATATATATATATGTTTAGTTAGGTTATTGAGGTTCAGTCAATAAATAAACTATTTTGGCGACGTTTCGAGACTATATTGTTCTCATAATCATGCCCTACTGTGAAAAACAGGTTACAATAAAATTATTTAAGTTATACAAGTTATTTCAAAACATAAAATTAGCTAAAGTAAAGGTATACAGCAACATGTGTATAGAGGAGTATAAAGCTACTTACAATGTTACTGGTGGATATGAATAGACTAACAATTCTAGTACACAACTAACCTACGGGAGTGAGTTTAAACAGACAGTTAACAAGGGTTAGTGGGGAAAACCCTATTTCTTAAAAATTAAGTTACCACAAATTTAACAAATTGAACTCCAGATTTAACGTAAGTACCAATCATTAGAATCGTTAGTAGGAGGGAGATCATTTTCCTTAAAGACTGGTTTAGTATCAGCTTCTTTGTGGACAATGAGTGAGGGGCACTGAGAAGCAATGTGGCCAGTTTTTTTACAACGAAAGCATGCCCCTGTATCTTCCTTGAAAAAACTATAGGAAACACCTTCAAATATTATTACTAATGTTCATGCAATCAGTTGTTTCAGGCGCTATGTATACTAGTCTCTTAAAGCTTAAAATATGTTCAAAGCCCTTTATTCCAGCGCTTAGATATTGGACTCCTGATAGAAGTTTTACATTTAATGTTTCTAGTAATTGCTCAATAGCAGAGTGGGGGATACTGGAGCAAAGGCTATTAAAGATATTATGAACTTTTTGCCGGAATTTACTAATTTTCTAAAGACAATTTCTTCCTCCCCTATCTTGATTTTATGATGTTCTAATATGAATTCGTCCACAAGTTGTTTAGTTTTAAGGTAAACAACGTATCTATTATTTGATATCCTGCCGGCAAAAATAATGTTGGTAGGCCCGACTATTTCTGCTATCTTTTGGACATACTCGAGTTGCGGAACCCCACTAATTGAATTAAAAACTATTCCTTGTTCCTTACTTGGGTATCGAACTTCCAACGTTTTCGAAGTAACAGCAGCAAAGCTTTTACCTTCAGTAAGTTTTCTTGTTGAAGAATTCATCATATTCTTGAGAAAGGAGTTATTATTTAGTTACTTCTTAAGAAAGTTATTTCTATTAATTTTAGATAATATTTTTTAGTTTACAGATGATATGTTTATAATTTTTTTTTTTTTTTTTTTTCTAAACCTTAAGATAAAATCTATTATGGTCAATCCTCTATAAATTAGGAGTATTGGTGAGTCTCATGGTTAAGTAGTAACATATAAATTTAGGAAACAATTGAACAGTTCAATATGAAGATCTTAATTATGCGCTTTTGTCGGAGTCTGGAACCGATTAATCTCCATTATAATGCCCATCCCAAGGGTATTGACCCCTTGTTCAGAAATGCCAAGTCTTGAGTTGGCCTGTTGCAGGTTTCCTCTCCAATGATGGTACTGATTGAGATGTTGATTGGAGGTTGAGCCCAGGCACGCTAGAAGCAGTGGTAGCTGGGGGGTTAATTTCTCTTCCAAACACCTTCATTGTTTCGAGCTTTGTTAATATGTCAAAGCTTTGAATTTGAGCGATGTTTGATGGTAGAGGAGTTTCTTGGGATCGGAAACTTTCTCTTATTGTATCCATTATTTACTTCTTAAGATCAAAGTACCCTAAGTTGTCAACTTGAAGAACTGCTTTAGTTAATGCTACACCGTTAGTCCCCCACTACAGGTTATAAAATTCTACCATGCTTTAATTGAGATTTTCCGAGGCAATAACAGGATCGGCTTTCTTCAAGGCCTCATCTAAGTATCTAAGCCGGAGAGTGCTAATGAAGAAGGTTGAAGGGCAGTATCCCTTGGGAAGATTTGGGTACTTTTTCCTGAACCTCTCTTCCAACTCTTTTTGCTTTGTCTCTCTTCTTTGTTTTTCTGTTCATCTTTGTAGCGTTATTCTTCCTCGGCCTGGCTTTGGTCATCCTCCTTATTAGTGTCTTGATTTTCTTGATAGTCGAGTCTCTTTGGAAGGAGTGTGTTGTCTTGCATGGGAGACGTCATAAGGTCTTTATCTGCCAGAGAACATTTTGATCACCCAGACAACACCTCCCATGGCGGATCTTGCATCCTTATCCATAAATCAGTACCTCATTCTGTTATCCCTTCTACTTCAATTGACGCCATTCAATCCACCTCAGTATCCATTTCAACTCGTCCTTCCCATGTAACATATTCAGCTGTATACTGCCCTCCAGGTAATTTCCTTTCTCAGAACCTCCTTGATTCTCTTTTCTGATCCTTTGGACCGCGCTTCATTGCTGGAGGAGACTACAACGCCAAACACCAGCGATGGGGTTGTCGAACAACCAACTCCCGTGGCAGCATTTTATCTCGTATTTCAACCTCCAAATGTTATTCTGTCCTCTCACCCTTGAACCCTACTTACTGGCCTACATCCCTCAAAAAACGTCCGGACATTCTCGATATATTTATATCTTCCCAAATCTCATCCTCTCAAACCATCATCAAATCCCTTGACGACCTTTCATCAGATCATAGCCCTGTTCTGCTTCTCCTGCATTCAAATCCCGTTCCTAAACCCTCTCTCCCTAGACTGATTACAGGACGTGTAGACTGGGACGGATTTCGGTATGATCTTGAAAACAAATTAGACTTAAAAATTCCCCTTAAAACAAAAGAAGAAATTAACTCAGCAATTGACAGACTTACAAGATCAATACAAATTAGTATACAGGAAAATACTTTACCTCAAAAAATTCATAGTACACACCAGAATAACCTACCACAACATATTCGCAGTTTATTAAGTGAAAAACGCAGAGCAAAGGCGAAGTGGCACCGGACTAGATACCCATTAGACAAAAATAATTACAACAACTTAACCAACAAACTTAAGACGGAAATCAGAAAATTCAAAATTCAAAACCTACAAAACCGTACTCAATGTCTTAATACTTCTGATAAGTCATTATGGATAACTAAAAAAAAAATTCTTAATTACAAAAACTTTAATCATCCTCCCCTTACAGATCAGGGACAAGATCAGACGAAGAAAAATCCCAAATTTTCGGCCAGTACCTCTTTAAATCATTCAACCCCCATCCTGATATATTCAATCCTCACCACCTACAATGTATTGAAGCAGAACTAAATATTCCACTCCAAATGTCTCCTCCTCCTAAAGCATTCCACCCTTCAGAGGTATCAAACATAATCCACAGATTACCCTCAAACAAAGCCCCAGGACGTGATCTAATTACAGGCCAAATCCTAAAACTCTTTCCTCAGAAAGCGATCCTATTCCTAACCTATATTTATAATGCTGTCCTCCGCACCACATACTTTCCCAATCCTTGGAAACTATCCATAGTAAAGATGATACCTAAGCCAAAAAAAGCCACCTGAACTCCCATCCTCATATCGTCCAATATCACTCTTGCCCATTATGGGCAAAATCCTGGAAAAACTCATTCTGAAACGCCTTTATCCTATCCTAGAATCCTATCACATTATCCCTGATCACCAGTTTGGTTTCCGAATGTCACACTCCACTATCCAGCAATGCCATCGTGTGGTGGACGTTGTCTCGTCTGCATTGGAGCGCGGGATGTACTGCACTGGAACCTTTCTCGACGTAGAACAAGCCTTTGACCGAGTCTGGCACCAGTGACTGCTTTACAAACTCCGTAAATTCCTTCCTCCTACATACTTCCTTATTATTCAATCCTATCTCAATGACAGGACATTCAGAGTAAGTCATTCATCCCTCTTTACTCAGTCTGCCGGTGTTCCTCAAGGAAGTATCCTAGCTCCCATCCTCTACACAGTGTATACAGCTGACATCCCGACCCATCCTAGCACTGTCCTCACCAATTACGCTGATGACACATGTTTGTTATCAGTAAATAATGATGCCTTCATTGCATCCCAGGCACTCCAATCCCACATCATAAACCTTCAAGAATGGTGTCAAAAATGGAGAATTAAAATAAATCCAAATAAATCCCATCAAATAACCTTTACCCTCCGTCGTAAACCTACGACATCCTGTCCTACGGTATCCTCTAATGATATTCCTCTAATCCCTGTTGATCAAATCCGCTACCTGGGACTCCATTTGGACAAACGTCTCACTTGGAATGCACATAAAAGACTAAAACGATAAGAAACTGCCCGTCGTTACAGACTACTTCAACATTTACTAGACAAACGTTCAAAGCTCCCAATTAATTACAAGAGACTCATTTACATGACTGTGATTAGACCTATTTGGACGTACGGAATTGAGCTTTGAGGCTGTACTAAACCATCCAATCCTTACAATCCAAAATCCTTCGAAAAATCCTCAATGCTCCTTACTTTGTGACCAATAAACTTATCCATGAAGATCTTAATGTTCCATATGTTTCTGATTTAGCCCAAACCAGATACCTATCCTTCCATAGTAAGCTCTATAACCACTCCAATCCACTAGTCTCCCAACTTGCTTCCTCCTCCATCCCTGATAATCCTCCGAGGCGTCTGAAAAGAAGATGGCCTAGAGACCTTTTAGTGTAGATATTATTGAAGTGCTACTAGTGAGTAGTTATTCACAAGTTATTTACATGCCATTGTATTCACTGTCAACACATTTACTTGTTGTATATTATTTTGTACAGTTGTAAATATCAATAAATGAAAAAAATAAAAAATATTTTGTTCATGGTGAATAATTTTGGGGAAATCAAATTTAAAAGTATGTTTTGTTTGCCTGTAATGTGTGGTGAGAGCTGTTTGGTCATGTTTGTTCGGGTTTTTATTTATAGACTGTATTTATGTTGATACACTCGTCGTTTAAGAGATTGTTCCGATGTTTGAAAATAAACGATGTCTATTGTTAGTCTATGTTAGAAAATAAATTGTTAGTCTATTCATATCCATTAGTAAAATTGTAAGTAGCTTCATACTCCTCTATATTCTGTAATTATATATATTTTTATTATCCTACACATGTTGTTATATACCTGTACTGTAGCTAACTTTATGGTTTGAAATAACTTATATAACTTATATAATTTTATTGTTACCTGTTTTTTTCACTGTAGGGCATGATTATGAGAACAATATAGTTTCGAAACGTCGCCAAAATAGTTGTTTTTATTTATTGACTGAACCTCAATAACCTTACTAAACATTTAATAGTAACAGTCAAGAAATGTATCCATATATATATATATATATATATATATATAAAAGATATATTTATATATGTATATATCACTTTTGAAGTGAAGCGAAGGAAATCACTGATTAGGAGAAGCCTTACGATGGAGCATGTCTACGAAACAAATAGTTACTAATGAAAATAAGTAAGAGTTATGCCAAAGAAATGTATAATATCATTACATCTTCTTCAGCATAAAAGGTTATTAAAAAGTTTAAACATTTCCTTTTTTTTTTTTTTTTTTTTTTTTTTTTATTATTTTTTTGTAAATAAAACATTAATGTATGCCTACTTCTTTCACGTATATCATTGGCTATTGTAGTATACATGTAGTCTATCATTGTAGACAAAAAAAAAAAGATCCGAAGAGATCCCTGGTGTTAATATCCAGTGGACGCTGAGTAAGAGCGCTATCGCACAGGACCTGAGTGGGGCAGCTGGTTATTACCAGGACTATATTATAATTTTATTACAACTATAATATAATTCTATATTACAAAACGGGTTATTGCCGTTTCAACCTTCTGAGAGGGTTGTTGGGATGTAAGAACTGGATAGGGATTTAGCCAGAGGATTAGGGTCATTGGATGGATTTTGATGAAATTTCGAAAATTTTGTAGAAATGAGATCAACGAAAAAAGGTATTTCAGCTTGTGTTGGGTTTAATAGATTTCATAATATGGTGTTATAACAATTGTTTGAAGGACTGTCAGAGTGGTTTTAATTGTTTTTAATTCAATTATAAGTCACTCCTTAGAAGTGATCTTTGCATGTTCATAAATTGTTGTGAACATTTAAAAGTAGTTAATCCCTGGTTTTTGATTATTATACACACCTTTCTGGGGGTTTACAGTTTATAATTTCTACTTAAATTGTATCATCAGGCATAAATGATATTTGTTTTTTCTTACTTTATTTTTAAATTATTTTTTAAAATATTTAAATGCTATATTTTTTTTTTATATATTAGTTAACCTGGAATATCTGGGGCAAGGATCCCACACAAAAAATAAAGGATCTATACCCTAGAGATTGGATTCGATATAGCAGGCATCAATCCCTTTTTATCGAGTGCTCTCTAAAAGAAAGGAAGTGTCAGCCATTCTTGGAGAGATCAGTGGATGTGTCACACTATGAGCAAAGCCCTGTTCCATTTGTTGACAGTTATTTGGAACAGGTTTTGCGAGGATCTTCAAACCTTCAGCGTCTAAGTGATCGGTAAATCCTTGGTTGCGCTTAACTAGGCTTGAAGCCATGGTACATAATTTTTAGGGAATATTACTTTTTTTATATTTATTTCTGTATAAATATCTTACTAGAATTTTGAAATTACTTTGGAATGTTAGAAACCTAATATTGAATATATATTTTAGCACAGTGCGGGTCTAAATAATCATTGAAAAGGACAAAAAAAAAAGAAAAAAAAAAAGAAGAATAATAATAACTTTATATTTAGGAATTAGTAGAAATAAAAACTTAATATATATATATATATATATATATATATATATATATATATATATTTAGTATTATTTATTTTTTATCTATACAATTATATAAAAGTACAAGCCATTTTTCGTTTGTGATCACTAACCACGAAAACTACGGAACTAACCTGAACCCAATTTCAACAGCATTATCTTTGCAGTTCAAGGAAGATTTAGCGCTGATAAAATTAATATATTTTCAATAAAATTATTATTTAAAAAGAGAAAAATATTTGATTCGCAGTAAAGTTAAAAAATCGAACGATAGGTGACGAGCTCTATTCAAGAAAGGTTGCATAGGTATGGTGTTATATGTAGCCTTCAATTTATAATAAAATATAGTTCTATTCAATTGACTTATTTAAAAAAAAAAATTATATGTAATGTGACATGTGGATCCCAGTGAAGTGTAAAAATCGACCGATATGTGGCCAACGCCATTCAGCAACAGTTTGCAATGATAGAACTATTAAAACGTTTATGAAATTCTACTACATCATCTTTATAGTTCTAGGAAGGTTTACTATAATAATAAATTAAATGTTGAGTCCTAACAGGCAGAAATGAGGTTTGCCACTGTCATAAACTTTTATGGTTAGAAATGAAAATCCAGCTGGAAGGAATATATAAAATTATTTCTGCCGAATAAAAATTATTACTAAACCATCAATGTCGAACCTTTGCTTTTTTATATTGTCTGTAAAACTATTTTTTATGTGTCTTTAGTAGTAGCATTAATAATAGTTCCATTATCCGCAAGTTTCTTTATAGTATCTTTCCATCTGGATTAACAACTCATAAATAAAATTAAAAATTGGATGTTCGATTACACTTATACTTAATCTTCAAACCTCTGATCAGTGAAATCTAAACTAGTTTAAAAAATACTACTATGCGTGGAAATATCAATAAAGAAATAATGCCTCACTTTTCTATTCCAACCCGTTGCAAATTTCCATTAAGGGATTGTCATAATGTTTTATTTACACAAGTAACTGATTTGTATGCCAAATGAGAACACCATGTTTTTTGGTTTCGAAAGTAAATATCTCCATGAAATTGAAACAAAATCATTACGTTTAACATATCATTCGAAAGCTGATTAAATTTGCAAATTTTTGTAAAATTTAACGTTTTGTGGATAGTTTTTTCGAAAACCGGTGAGCGTTGAAGCAAATACGACATTGTGACTTCCCCAAATAAGGTGAAGATCAAGCTGTTCTTTAGATACCAAGTTTGTAAAATTCAAGATTACGTGTACTCTGTTCTTATAGGAAATTTATTGCTAAATCCGAAAATGAGGTCAAAATTCGAAAAATATTTAGACAAAATGAAGATATTACAGTATTTATGGGGAAAAAACGTGATTTCCTCAAAAAAGTCTTTGATTTATCGTATATCTGCAACGGATTGGAATAGAAAGGTGAGATCTGCGGCATTTTGCTACATGTTTGATCTAGTTTCACCCAATTTTTTTTTTTTTTTTACACTAAGAGATACTCACCCAGTCTGTATAACGGTGTGACAAATCTCGGTTCTGATACTCAAGGCTGTAAAATTAAATTATCATTAAAGTAAATTTTACTATTGTTAATCTTACTTGAACTATGAAGAAAATGTACTTAAAATTTGGTACAGTTCAATAGTTTCGCATTTGCAAAAGCTGTTGCAGAATGGCGCTAACCACATCGTTCGATATTTGAACTTCACTTGGATACAAATATCGCACCTAATATTAATCGCTTTTTTAATAGCATTTTTTTTTAAATCAGCAAATTTTTTATTGCTGTTTAATATTGAACCGGGTGTTCAATATTCGATGGCCACTCCCTTTTTTTTCCATAGTACTTGAAATTTTTGAAACGAAACTCTCAGGGTCTTAACTATCAAAGTTATAGTCTGGTCTCCAACCTTTTTTAGTTCTTCCCCAGTAACCCTAACTCAAGAATTCCCAATGGGATGTGGTATTTTTTACGACGGATTTCGATAGAAAGTCAAATTTTAAATCGATTTTAAGCCGGTGAATTTTTTACTGCGGCATTTTTCTTCATTTTGGATTTAGTTTTACCCAAATTTATTTTTACACTGGTGTCTTGAATTTTTCGAATGTTTTTAAAAATTATTTTACTTTCTAGGAATATTTTATATTTAGAACTTAATCTAGAAATATGTTTTCTTATTGTTCTCTTTTTCTTTATTTTTGTTTATTACAAAGAAAAAATATTTGTATCTTTTTTTCTTATTTATGCTTTGTAAATATTCCCAAAAAGTTGTATGAAACCACACAATACGAAGCAAATGTTTAGTGGAGTGAGTCTTTAAAACAACAGATTAGATTTGTTTTATGAAAAATATAGCTCTACAAATACTAGAAAAAAATCTGATAAAGTATTATAAAATAAACATTATTCTATCATACTAACTGCTTTAAAAAAACATCCATGTTAAATTTAAATATGAATACTTCTTTTTGAGCTCATATCCATCTTTTACGTCGAGGTCTAAATCGAAAATGCCTGTATGGAAATTTCAATCACATCTTAATGCAAGCCGCGTGTTTCCCCCAAAATATTATTTCCTCTTCTGCCGGGGTCGGTTATATAAATGTAAATGGCAGTGTGTGTGGTTTTATTTATCAATTCACTTCAACTGAGGAAAGATTTACGAGCATAAAATCGTCGACTTCATTCGTATAATAATAGTAGAATCTCTTTTGTTTTATCGTTTGCAGTCATATTTTAAGTTTAAAAATTAGGCTCGGATAAACGTTTTTCAATACCAATGATGGAATACTTTAACTTCTATAGGTTTTAGGCCGTTAAATAGAATAAAATTTCATGATATAAAATAAAACTAAATAAATTAATTCATGTTTCAAAAGAAAAAACCAAAACAAAACAAGAAAACAAAAAAAAGAAAAAGTAAGAGATATAAAATCAAATTAAATTAAAGAAATCACTAACCGTATATCAACAAATATATAATTAAACATTAAAAAATGTAATCTTCTACTTCAATAGTACATTATAACAATCAAGATTTTCCACTATTGGGAAGCAGCTTAAGTTGCACACACACCAACTTTTGGACGGCCGGCTTTTTACCGGTCGTCCAAATTTCAATAGTGGACCACGTGTCAAATAGTAACCTTGCACACACGCCGGTGAGTTGTCGGCGCCTGCCACTACATTATAATTACTGTTTTATGCACTATAATTACAAAAGCTACTATTTGAGTTACTGAATCGAATGAAACAATATCAATTTGTAAATCAGAAATTGTTAAAAGTTTTAGGTCGAAAAGTCGAGAATAAAATAAAGTTGTAATTATGAAAAAAAAACTACTAATTGTTTGACCGGTAAAAAACCGGTGAGTCTGCAAGCACCTAGCACCGGCAAAATATCGGTCGGTCATTTACCGGCCGTCCAAAAGTCGGTGTGTGTGCAACTAGCCTGAAAGGTTATTTAGAAAAATTTTAACAAATGTTTATGCATATATTATTATATACAAAAATTAAAGAAATAACTTGAAAAAGAACATCAACCAAATCATTAAAAAAAAAAATATTCACACGTAAAATAAAAAATAATGAAAAAGAGAACAGAAATAAACTATGAGGTACACAAATAATATTAAGTATACAATGTATAAGTGAAATATATAAATAAAAAAATAAATAATAATAACAATAATAATAAAATTTCAAAAAAGCATACGATAGGCTCTCATTATTCTAAATTTTAGAAGAGAGGGGATTAGATCCGAAGATACTAGAAATCATAAAACAAACAAAATCTAAAGTAAAATTTATGCAGGAAACCTTAGAACTGTTCGACATTCGAACAGGTTTAATACAGGGTAATGGACTCTCTCCTATTTTATTCAACGTAGTTCTAGACAAAGAGTTATGGAAGAATGGGTGATGGAACTCAGGAAATGTGGGGTTTGGAAACCAATCCGACTGGACGTTCCTAAAAACAACCTCTACATACCATATCTTGCAGTCGCAGACGACCTGGTAATACTAACAGTGGATGAGCAGGCTGCAGTCAACCAGCTGGAAGTACTTAAAGAATGTGCGGAAAAAGTGGGGTTACTAATTTCATTTGAGAACCCTAAATTCTTTAGTTCAAAAACAGAGATTATAAGCTTGAAAACAAAATATGGTAAAATCAACAAGGTCCCATACTTTAAGTACCTCGGAGAATTCATCGAACCGACAGATATTGAAAAAATCTCACAGCAACATCGCCTACAAAAAATTAAAAAAGGATTAAAGTTAACACAAAACCTCTACAGCAACAATCAATGTCAAGAGGAACATAAATTCGACACTACAATACGGTCATAAAACCAACAATTCTCTTCGCAAGTGAAACACTAACCCTTAACAGGAAACATCAACTTCAAGAAATCAAAAAAGCAGAGAGAAAGGTCATCAGGAAAATTCTAAGAGGAAGACATAACCAGGACGTTTACATGCTACAAACAATTAAAACTACAGAAAAGATTTCAAACATTGAAATTGATATTAGGATAAGGACAATAAAATTCTTTGGTCATCTCAGCCTACCAGAAAATCGACTGACGAAAAAAAAAATAGATTATGTAACTCCACTTAAGAATTCCACACCTTGGCTAAATGAAATTCGAAAAGACCTCAAAAATGCAAACATAAGACCAGCAGACATCTTAAAAAATAACATCTTTGGACACAAAGTAGATAAATGGGAATTTGTACCGGAGGAACCAAAACAAAAACAGTACAGACCAAAGTGGTCAAAAGAGCATAAACAAGCATTTTCTGAAAGAATGAGGGTCTACTGGAAGAATAGGAAGAACCCAAAGAAAAATTGATTGAGTTAATTGCTTAACGTCTTCCATTTCTGAGGAAAATTCGCGGGAAAAAAATAATAATAATAAAAATTAAATTATAAGTTAAACTTACAAACATACTTTTTTTTTTACAATACACATATGCATATGTGGATATGAGGGACAGACAAGCCTGGTACAGAGAGATCCCAGCAGCATTTGATAATTATAAAGATTATTAGTAAACTAAGAATATTAGATAAAAAAATATAACAGTTTTGACAAATTATACCTATTCGTTTGTTGGATCACGACACTAAATGTTTTTCATTTAACAGAAGTCTATTATGGTTAACTTGATTTCGAAAAAGCAGAATCACACGCTGCAAAATGTGCATTATACCTATACATTGCTAATCAAAAAAACTTAAAAAAAAAAAAAAAAAAAAAAAAAAAAAAAAAACTAATTGTCTTTGATAGAGTCTTACATAATAAATTAAACATGCGTGATTCAAATATGTATTTTGAATCATAATTTTTTAATTTATTTATAATTTTATATTGAAATTATTTGTCACTGTAGTATATACAAAAAACGTTGCTTGCATAATTTAGTTAGATTATGACACAACCATTTTACTGTTTTTTTAGAGTTGTAAAGGAACTTAAACAATTTTCCTAAGAACTTTTAATGGAAGTGGAGTTACTTATTTGCTTCAGTAAGATATAGATAGATTTTTTTCTCAGAATGGTCAAAAATTAAAAGTTTAAAATTAGGAAAACTACATTTAATGATTTTACATTCCCACTAGCATATCCCATCTAGGCTTCGCCCGCTCTCATAAATAAAGAACTATGATTATTTTAACTAATAATTGAATTTCATTTGTTTACCGGTAAAAATCTTGTATTGGAGTATGGAATTTAGTTTTTTTTCAGTGCTTTTTTTCACGCATAACAGTAATTTTTAACTTGGTTAAAATTGCATTGATTAGGTGTTTGAAGAGTATGTAAAAATATAATTAGATATCAAATTTTACTGATTTCATCTGGTTAGATTTAAATTTCTAACCATAAAATAAATGACAGTGGCAAACCTCGTTTCTGGCACTCAAGACTATACATTTTAATTATTACTAAAGTAAATTTGTTATTATAAACCTTCCTAGAACTATGAAGATGTAGTTAAAATATGTTACAGTTGGGTTTAATAGTTTTAGTGATTTTTAAGCTGCAGTGGGATCCACATGTCGCTCCATAGGTTTTTTAATAGCAATTTGAAAATAAATAAATTTTATCATAAATTTCTGGCTCAATATAATACTGTATTCAGGTAACAGTTAGTGATCACAAACGAAATAGGGCTTGTCCTTTTATGTAATAGTATAAATATACAACTAATAATTAATGAATTCAGAATTCAATTTTTGAATTGGTTTCGAAATATTATATTTATGAGGTGTTGTTTCGTTTTGATTAATATCATCTCCGTTTATTTCTTTTCATTTTTTATTATGATTACTGTTCGGACTCAATATAAGTTCATTGTGTGATTGATGAGATTTGTTATACCATAGTAACTAACGTTCATCGAGAGGTTCGACGACATAATTTGCTTAGCTTGAATTACTAACGAACTCACAATGAGAACTGATGATAGAAAAATCATATTCATTATTTAACTCTATACATCTCTCTATCTCTTACATTGACTGATCATTCGCTTATTTAATCAACGTTCACTCCGATGATGCAAGATAATTTATTAAGTTATGAAGTTATTACAGCTTCACCCCTTAATAAAAACATTTAAATACTATAGCAATAACTAAAGAATGAGGATTAGCTTACAACTTATAAATATATTTAATTAAAAATAATTAAAAAAAAACTATCAAATTCTATAAGCAGTAAAATATATATTGTAGTCTTAAGCAGTTAATCTAGCAATTAATAAGTTAATATAAAAAGGTTCAAGCAAACAACCATTCAAATGTAAATTATAATAATGATATTTTATAAATATATTCGATTTAAATAAATAAATTATATGTTGGTAACTTTTATATTACCGATGGTTAGACTTTTGAATTTTAATTATTAATAAATTATAAAAATTAGAAAAAGACAATTATAAATAGATAAATAAATATAGATTATAGATTATAGATAGATAAATAACTAGATAGACAATTATAAATTGTCTATCTACTATTGATCATATTTTATTTTATTTTTAAAATATGGTACAGCTTTCTAAAAGACTGGCAGACAGACGGCAGGCGGAGGTCTGGACTGTAGGGTGGGTGAGGTAGTCTAAGAACTAAGTTCTAGCAATTTGTTGTACAGCTCAAACTCCATAACGATTATTTTTATGCTGGTCGTTTAATGGATGAAGAACCAAAGCAATAAATGATATTTCGCCGTTCTGATATCCTTTGTTGTTCGATGAAGATTTAAATTGGCCAATCCCCAGCTTGGAGAGTCAGTGATCAGTTAGCCAAGTGTCAGTCAAGAGTCAGTGACTATCCTGTGGTAGCGATATCCAGTGGCAGTGACTTTGTGCCAGTGATGTCTGTTTCAGTAAAATTAGTGAGAGTATCTGTGTGTGTCAGTGTTGTGTATAGATTTAGAGAATCTTATACGTAAGTTATTTAGGATTAGTATTACTTTATTATAGAAGTTTGTGTAATTAGGAATAGGTTAGACCTAAGTGATAATTGTTACTGTTAGTTTATATTAGATAAGGAATCCAGTTGTATGTATTAGTTTGTAAATGAATTAATGTTTAATATTTAGGTGTAGTTTGATTTGTCATACCCTCAGTGGCCAGTAAGAACTGGTATATGCAAACCGAAAGTTCTCGGATAGAGTTCTGAAAGTATCATTGATAATTTTTTGTCCCTCAAAATTTTCGATTAATGGTGCACAAATCCATGTTACGATCGTCCCAACAATTAATAATGTTTATGTATGTTTGGCCTCTTTTTTGCCTGTGTCGAAGCTCAAAAAAGTAAAATTTGACAAATTAAGCTCCTTCATTTTCCGGACAAACTTTTATTTCAATATTTTACCTTGGTCATGATACAGCATTAACTCTCCATCTAAATGATTGCTTGTCATAGCGCTTGCCCTAGGAATGAAGTTTTATAATTTATTGGAAGAGATATGAGCAAATCTAGGTAATATGGCCACATTAACATGAATTAATTTCACAAATTGTTTCCAATTAGTCAGAGGAGGGTTCCCGTTTATTGGATGGAAACTCGGGGACCAACTTTCCCTCAATCACCCTTAGCCTGTATAATATTAAGGCTTGTGAACGGTTCTTTAACTGAATTCATGCCTTTAAATATCCCTCCCACGATTTCGTGGTTCAAAGGCAATAAACTTTTAATTGGCGATCTCCCTGGCTTCTTTAGATCTGTATGAAATCATTTTGGTTTTATTTAGATTATTTCCTATATAGTATTTTATTATTGAATAAATATTACAAGTTGCCTCATTTTAGATCAATGAGTAATATGGAAGAAAGTAGGAAAAAAATATATAAATAAAAACCTCAAACTGTGCTAAATATAAAATAAAGTCAAATAAATTCAAAATAAAGTTCAATAGTCTGTAAATATCTTAATGCTGTTTATTATTTACCAATACTTAATAATCCCTTTAGAGCATTCTCTAAGCTTCTTTCTAACACTGGACTTCTTAAAAAAAAAAAAGCCTCAATTCAGTTATTTATTTCAAAGAAGAAACATGGCAGTGTCCTACCAAATTCTCGTAATTTGAAGACATTACTGGAAAAAACATTTCACAGCCGCTGAAGCAACTCGTGAAATTATTAAATATGAAGAGGAAGGTGTCTTTGAAGAGCGCACTGAGCGGCGTTGGTTTGAAAAAATTAGAAGTGGAGATACGACATTGGAAAGGAAGAAGGGCTTCGGGCGGCCATTAATGGATATTGATAAGGTTCTGAAGGAAGCTGTAGTAAAATCCGTCCACAAGTACACGTGAACTTGCCAGGGAGCGTGGTGTGTCAAAAGATACTGTTAGTCGCCTTCTTCTCTCCTTGGGGAAGGTGAAAAAGACCTGTAGACTAAACCCTCACGAACTTAATCCTCAACAATCACCAGTCGAACCAAAGAAAAGTTTACAGAACTTCATGGGTTTGAACTCCTGCCTCATCCACCATATAGTCCTGACCTCGTACCTTCGGATCACTACTTTTTTCGATCCATGGCCCATTTTCTTCAAGGGGAAAAAATTGATAATTTGTTTGATAAAAGTTTAAAATGCTGTCTAAGAGTTCTTTGACAGCCATCCCAAGGAATAGTATCAGCGTGGCATCGAGCAGTTGGCTGGCAGAAGGGTAATGACGGTAGGTAACAATGGACTGTACTTTGAGTATTAATTGTATTTTATATCAAAGAAATAATACAAATATTTGTTTCAATAACAGTCATTTTTTTGTATACATCCCATTATTAATAGTGGAACTGATATGATTCTAATTCTAGGCTTTTCTGGTTATCAAAAAATGTCTGCCGGATACAATATATTTTACAATATATTTTGTATCAAAGAAATAATACAAATATTTGTTTCAATAACAGTCATTTTTTTGTATACATCCCATTATTAATAGTGGAACTGATATGATTCTAATTCTAGGCTTTTCTGGTTATCAAAAAATGTCTGCCGGATACAATGGTCCTGAGATCTGAAAAGGTGATCAATTAGTGAAAGGTCGGTAGCATATGGTGGGTCGGAAAGTGTTTCTCATCCAATTTCAATTAATTTATCCCTACTCAACTTTGCAGCATGTGGCTTGTTATTTGCCTATGATAATTTGTAAGGAACGCACTTATACAGTTTTTTTTTATTTTTCCTATTTGTAGTAGGCTACCTACAGGCTGTTGCTTGTGAAATATTAAGGATCTGAATCAAATAATTATGAAACATACTGTCCGTTGCCAACTTGAGTTCTTCCAAAACTAGCATTAGCTTTAAGCTTTTCTCGAAACCGAAATAAAACTTTATGCTCAGAGAGTACCTTTTCACCATTAACGGAACACATTTTTTAGTGGTCTCGGTTTCCGCTTGTGTTGAATTTTAACACTCGCTATTTTAATATATTTCTTTAAACTTTAGTAGTGACGGGATTAAAAGGTATCTAATCCCTATTTCAAAGACAGTAAACAATATTGTTTACTTTGGGAAAGACCAAATAAATCCTAATTAAAGAAAAAACGACAGGACTGTTAAGATGGCCTGGTGGTATATGTAACAATTTTCTCGAAACTCTGAACCAAGGTTGTCCTTCCCTGCAAAGGACTGTTGCAAGAGGTTTCGGCACTGCCCAACCCAAACTGGAGGTACTCCTGCTACAATACTGACCGGCGGTGGTGGCCCAGAATGACACCATGCTCTCCCCAACGACCAGACTATACATCACGGACTACAACGTCTATAGGGAGGCTGTCAGAGATAGTGAAAGGCAGGGAGTCGCCATCCTGGTGAGGAAAGACCTGTCATCGGGACTCGTCCCGAACCCAGTAGATTGCTGTGATGGTGTTCACATGATCACGGTGGATGAGTGGCTCAAGCACAGGTATACGTTTGCCTGTGTCTACAGGAGACCCCGGGCGGCAAATACACCTGTTCGTGACCTATTGCTTCACGCACAGTCGCGTAGCAGGTTTGTCGTCCTGGGCGACCTCAATGCCAAGCATCCGGCGTGGCTGTGTCGCAGCAGCAATCCAGTAGGAAATATCATCACAAGGATGCGACTCCAGGTCTACCACCCTGGCGTTCACACCTTCCGCTCGGACTTCGACCCTACTAAGACATCGACTTTGGACCTCCTGATCACCAGGGACATGCACAGCGTCACCGACTGTCGAGCACTACCGTTCAGCACCTCTGATCATCGCCCTGTACTCTACATCTTCGAGGGCACATCAGCCACACCACCGGCTACAAAGTACAGGCTACAGAAAGCGGACTGGAAAAGGTACAGGGCCTCGATCGGGGAGTGTCTCCCTAAGGTGACACCTTGCCTGACCCCTGGTGAGATTGATGCAGCAGTGGAGACCATCACAACCACCATCCTTGATGCAGCCGACGCCAACATCCCGAAGTTTGCTCCTCTACCAAACTACCTCCGACCTCCACCCCCGCACATCCTGGAGCTGATAAAGCAGAGGAACAACCTCCGAAACATATTCTGCCGCACTAGAGACTACAGCTTGAAGCCGTCCATCAACGCCATTACCAGGCAAATTGCCAGGCTCATGAGCGATTGGAAGACGGCCTTGTGGCACGACCAACTACCACGGACTCACAACGACCATGGACAGTTTTGGAGGTTTGTCCGAACCTTTGTTAATAAAAGGAGGGCGGTTTTCCTGACCGATGGGGACCAGCTGCTCACATCTACTGAACAGGCTGAACACCTACCCGCGCATATGCCGCCAAGGATGCTGAGGAGAACGAGTGATGCTCCGCAGCCACCACTTGGACCACTACCGAGCCCCAATGAGACGGCCATCTTCTCAACTTATAAGGAGCTCGAATCAGTCCTGCGCCGCATCAAAGAGAAGAAGGCATCTGGACTGGATGGTATTCCCACCACGCTGCTGGTGATGTTACCCAGGAGGGGCAAGGCCTTCCTGCTTAACATTTTCAACTCGTGCCTCCGGATCGCCTACTTCCCTGTGGCCTGGAAGAACGCTGTGGTGGTACCACTCCTGAAACCTAAGAGGTCCGGGAATGTTGCGGAGCATTATCGTCCGATCAGCCTCCTTTCCCACATCAGCAAGGTGTTCGAGCGGCTGATCCACTACCACATCCTTGACCACTGCCGCCGTGAAGATGTTATTACACCAGAGCAAACAGGCTTCCAGCGTGGTGTCGCGTGTGAACATCATCTGGCTAAACTCCAGGCTCACACCATCGAGCAGATGCATCGGAACGGCGCTCATCTCGCTGGATTGCACTCAAGCCTTCGATTGCGTCTCGCACCCCTTGCTGCTGCACCGACTGGAGGAATTCCGGTTTCCTGTCGCCCTGTGCCGACTGATCGGAAGCTACCTCAGCGGAAGATCATTCGTTGTGCGGGTCGGTGGGAGCCTGTCTTCGCCAGTCCCCACCACCTGTGGTGTACCTCAGGGGTCAGTGCTGGGCCCAATCTTGTTCAACATCTTCACGGCACCAGTCGTATCCATAAAGCACCCTGAGGCGGTAGTGGCTGCATACGCTGACGACATCGCGGTCTACGCGTCCAGCCTCACCCCGGCTGGGCCCTCAAGATGGCTGAGAGGGCGACCTCCACCATCGTCGAGGCGCTGAAGACATGCGGCATTAAGGTGAACTCTAGAAAGACTGACGCCATAGTGATGTCCTTCAGTAAGCGCGGCAAATATCAAAAACTGCCGAAGAGTTTTGCAGTAGATGGCGTCAGTATCGACAGGCACCTCACTTTTTCAACGCATGTTAGAAGCAGAATCAAGCTGGCCCGGGCGCGGACATACCGTCTCTATCACCTCCTTACCTCACCCCAGATATCCGTTAGGCTGAAACTCCAGATTTATAAGTCCATCATCAGACCCGCCCTCCTCCACGGTGCTCCACTGCTGCATCATATGTACGAAACTACACTACGCGCCCTACAGACGTTCCAGAACACCGTCCTTCGGCGAATCGTCCGCGGCACCAGCCTTGAGAGGGCCAAAAACACCCGGATCCTCGAGGAGCTGAGGATGCCCACGATCCCGGCCTTTATCAATCGCCGGCACGTCAAATTCTTTGACGGGCTGAGCTATTGTGCCAACCCTCTCTTCATAAAAGATCCATTACCATAATTTTCCTTTCTTTGTATGAATTTATAAACAAAGTTTTAATAAATTATTAATGAAAAATGTTTATTTCCGGTTTTAACTTTTAACTTAAAGCACTTAACTGCTTTTAGATTCGTTGAAATTATATATATCTTAATGGTTTTGTATATATATGTGTGCGTGTGTTTGTGTGTAAAGGCTCCCTAGTTCACTAGCGACCATTTTATGTTCTCTTATTTGAGATTCGAAGAAAGATATAATGTGAAGGATCACTCCTGGTAGTCCGATTTCATTATAATCTTGTCTCTCCGGGCACCTTCATCATTAAAAAAGTTTTATTTCTTCTGATTCTCGGGTAAGGAGAGCGTTAATATACAGAACTGCTCGCTCTCCATTATCTATCACTATTGTGTAAAAGCAAGAATCTCCCATTATCATATTTTCCCTTATGACATTTTTCTTATCAAAGAGTGAACATAAAAAGAAAATGAAATATGATATTTATTATTACTTTAGTTTATGGATAAGGCGTATTATCAAAAGTAGGCTTATATAATTCAATAGGAAATAAAAGCTTTTACCGTTTGCGCTTGCAGTACAATAATAAAAAACAGAATTTATGAGACAAATAAAATTTTATCTATTAGATGAAGTGTTATAACAATTCCTTACGATTTATTCGAAAATGAAATATGAAATAAAATATCTGTTGGAATGTTAAATTTAAAGATTGGGAAATTAAGAATTATCGGCTTCGAGGATTCCTTGCGTTAATATTTAATATTACATATAGTTTTTATTGTTTTAATCTAAATTATTTTATTATATGATGTAAAATTATTTCTAAAGAAACAGTACAACCTTACCTAAGACCCTTCATGGGTTGTAAGTGGTACAGATTTATGATGTAAAATTCCTGTTTAACGTGATATAAACAATAATTCATTTTATCGACAAAGTGAGAATCGGCTTTTGAATGAGACAAGTCATTTGGAAGAGTAAAGGCGCTTGGTTTATTGCCGTGAAATCAGATCAAGAGGCATTAGAGTGAGGTCTGAAATAATTACGAGTTATAAAAAAAAGCGACGATATCTCATTTAGCATTCTAAACTCTAATTATCTTTGTTATTTTCCTCTCAAATATTATTCAATTATTTTTTTTTTAAATTTATTAATCACCTATATAATGGAATTAATATAATCACCTATATAATTACTCATCTGTCTATTTACCAACCTATCAGTCTAGTTATACATAGATATAATATAAAGTCGGTAACACATAGGAAGTTATTCGTGCTTAAATGATAGTAATTTTAATTTACATCGGAAAGTAAATTCGTAGATAAAGATTACAATAACATAATATAGGAGGTCAAAATAACATAAATAAACATAAATAGGTCAAAATATAGGATGTAGCACTTCAATTAAAATTCTACATAAATGACTAAGAATCCATTTATACAATATGTACAATTAAATTGAATAAAAAAAAAAAAATAATAAAAAAAAATCCTCCAACTACACAAGAGACGAAATATAGTAACAGGCCAGGCATATAGGAAAAAAAAAAGGGGGGGGATCAGAAGAAAGGTTTGCTATAGTTTTGATTATTTCACCATTTATGTTTTTTGAGCCAAAAACTTTGCTTGGAACTTTGTTTTGTTTTTTTACTTTTGACCAAATGATGGCACTTGTATAAAAATGTATAAAATTTTGTTTACTTTAATAGTGTGTATTTTAGCAAAAAATCCTTAATTTTTGAGATATAGTAAAAAAAAATTGTACATAAAATGCAAAAAGTGCGGAAAAGAAACTCTAAAGCGTGCTGTTGTGAAATCCAGGTTTTTAAAAACAAAGTTTTCAATATAACTCCGAAACTATTTGTCCAACTTGACATTTATTTTTTTCATCTCAAAACCGGTTTAATTTACTATCAGATCACTAATATTAAATTACGAAAAGTACTTACACCACTAACAATAACCATAAACAATTACGAAATAAAACACAATAAAATAGAATGTTTTGTGTCTAAGGATTTCACATAACTTAAGTTAAAAATGATCGAATTTTAAATCCTGAGTAGTTATTTGAGAGCAACTATGCTTCTTTTGTATAATATATTTAAAAAAAAAAACTTAAATGAAATAAGATATTTGTATGAGTTGTGTGTTGTATCAACGACATACGTTATTTTTGTCTGCCCCATTTTCATCTGAAACCATTATGAAGATTGTTGCATGCACTGGGAATGGAATTAACATGGCGCCCCACATAGCTACAAAGAACCTTCGTGCAGTGTGCAACAGTTCTCAACAATATTGCGTGTTTTCTACTCAGTTATCCTTCTAAATGCATTTTGTTCATTACACTATATTTTGATGATAAACAGCGATTTTGAAAGAAATTTACTGGTTGTGTTTTGATCATAGGCTGTACCTAGCTTATATATAAATTTTCAAATTTCTTCATATATATAAGTTCATATATATTTACTCTAAGAACTATTAATTCAGTAGAGGAGCGGATTGAGGAAGGTGTTCGGCTAATTGCTTTTTAATATCCAACTGTTCAATTATTCTATTGCGAGTTATTACAATAGTAAATAGTAATAGCCAACTATACTTCATTTATGTACAATGCAACAAAAGAAATTAAGTACTTTCCTTGCATGAATGATAGAATAGAAAAGAAACTTTATTCTGGGGCAAAGCCGTTTAAGAACTATACTACACAACAAAAAGAAAAATCATATTTGGCTAAGTGAATTTTAAAATACAACAAGATAAATAAAACTGGATACTTATTTACATTAAAAAAAAAAAAAAAAAAACTAGTAGAAACAGAAAAAAAAAATAAAAGTAATTAAACAAAGAAATAAATATTATAAACAATATTGTCGAGAGAGAATAGAAAAAATGAGAATAAAAAAAAAAATATGAAAACATTACCTATAATTGGTTTGTGTGTTCCGGAGAATTATCAGTACAAGAGGTAGGTGAGAAAATTCTAAAGAAATAATGACCACACGAGAAAGGAACGTTAGAATGCAGTAGTTCTGTAGGATAGAGTATAAACCTTATATATGATTTGAATAGCAGGATACTGTAAATAAAGGGACGGTGACGGATGTTGAAAACTTAAAACAGGAATGCAAAAAGTAAATAATCTTAACGAAAAAAACAAGCAAAGCCAACGTAACTCGGTTTAGAGATGAAAAAAAAAAAGGAAACGTCTTGTAGCTGTAAAGGTACAGTATCTTATGAAACAATTACTAATACTATTCCGTGGCCCAACAGACCCATGTGGTCTTTGGCCTCCTCAATGAGTCTTCGCCAGGTGGCTCTATCCTGTGCGGTCGCTCGCCAGTTGCGGGTGTTCAACAATTCTTGAGCGTCCCGAATGACGGCGTCCTCCCATCTAAGACGCGGTCTGCCTCTTCCTCTCGTCCTGCACAGCTTTTCTTCCAGCAACCTCTTGGGTATATCCTCTTCTCTCATTCTAGCAATGTGGCCAGCCCAATGCAGTCTCCCAAGCTTGATGCGCCTCATCACATCCGCCTCCCCATACAGATGATATATCTCGCTGTTTGTTCTCCTTCGCCAGGTCTCTCCTACTTTAATAGGTCCGAAAATACGGCGAAGAATTTTTCTTTCAAAGATCAATCTTTTTTTTTCGACGCTAGATAGGATCCTAGTCTCTGATCCGTATGTGAGGACAGGCCTAATGAGGGTCTCATAGAGGAGACACTTCGTACGGCGGGAGATCACAGTGCTTCTAAGGTGGTTACTAATGTCAAAATAAGACCTATTTGCCTTCACTATTTGCTTGTTAATCTCGAGGGATATCTTTTTACCACAACTTACCACTGCTTCTAGATACGTGAACTGATCTACGCTTAGAAATGTATATGGGCCCATAACTACCGGCAATCTGGCCTCTGTCTCTGTTTCCGGCGCTGCACACTTGTACACCGTCTTCTCCTGCTTTACCTTCATTCCCATGGCCTCTGCAGCTTCAGACTACTTTAAAAATGCATTTTCGAGAGACACAAAAGAACGAGCAACCAAATCCAGGTCATCAGCAAAGCCCAGTACCTGATATATACTACCGACACCATATTTAACAAGTTAAAAAAAAGATAAAAATAAAACAATTAATGATCCGTTTTAATCTGTTCTCAAAAACCATTGAGAGCCCAACATATATAAATCATAATCAAATTGGGGGAAGTTAAAAGAGGATACTTGGAATTGTATTAATTTATTCATGTTAAGTGTGTTTATATATAATATGTAGACTAGGGAAGAGTTGAAATAGCTTTAGGTAACCAATTGACTTTTACCAAATGAGAGACCACGAAACGACTCATTCATGCACTCTCATTTGTTAAAGTCGACACAACAACCAGTCAGAAGGAAATCACCACAGAAACAATTGTGTACCAATTTCAACCCACCGTACTAATGTGACCCCATTTTACGGTAAGTTGTTTGGTGTGGATGTATTATTATATGGTCGACGGTTGTGAATGCTTTCCCCAGATCAAGGGTGCCAGTTTAAAAGAGTTTGAGTGTGCCTAAAGTGGGAGACCCGACCTCAAGGTTGATCTGCAGGTGACATTATATTAAAAAAAAAAAAAGTTGTTGCAATTTCTCTGTTTTTAGCGGTATTACAATATGATTTGAGATCAAAGCTAGGCACATTCACTGGAATGGAATTAAATATCCAAGTTTCACTGTTTGCTAAATAATCAGATCGGTTGATGGTTGTATCAGTATTGATGTCTTCTGAGTGTGCGACCAAGCTTTGTGCATTTAATAAGTAATAAAACAATAATGATCAGGAACTTTTACGTTCTCGGCACTGCTTGACTCGATCATATGGTGTTTTATTATTACCATCCGGTTGTTCTCGAGAAGCCCTTTCCAAGCGTATACGATCTGTGTATTTGGTTTCGGCTTTTCGACGCTTATAGGCCGACCTATTCTAACACCTTATTATATTTACTGTCATTACTTTAAACTAATGTTTTTTATAAAATCGATAGATTTTGACGACAGCTGACGATTAAAACTTAAACGAACATCATAACTTCTCCAAGTCAAAAGTTATATTAATTGCAAATCTTGATACGCAGCAAAATAACCTCAAAATAGCAGCGCTTACCCTTTCACCGCCCGCGATGCGTCACTGTTCCCGCTTATCGTAATGAATGATTTGATTTTTTAGCTATCCAGTGGTATAATTTAATTTTAGATGTAGAGGATAGATTCGAAACTACTGAATCCCCCGATTTTGTTACCATTAGTTTATTTGGATTGCCCCCGTATGTCGACAAATTTAAAGACGTGTTCACGTCAAAAATAATTATTTACATCCTAAAGACTAGAACCTGACCCCGGGTTTGAGAAGCTTAGTGCTTTACCCACTACTGCATCACCATAATGTAATGCTTGTGATGTTCACTTGTCTTAAGTTAAAAATTATCTTGCGATTAATTTTGTACCATAATGTGTTTATCACTGTTTTATAGATCTGGCTGGACCTGACGCGTCGCGACGTTTCGAGGCTATATTGTTCTCATAATCATACAATACATCTTTGGCTTAGAAATATGATGATGACGAGAATGATACAAAATGATTTTCTTACTAAAATTATTACTCACGACAAGGGGTCAAGGAACCGAGGATCAGCTAAAGTGTACCTTCTGGAGAAAGCTCGGAGGAAGCAGGGTAGCACGATATAATGAAAATTTTGTTGGGTCGGTATTTCGTGGAATTTAAGATTTCTAACTCTAATATTTCAGTAATATCTAAATTTGGGAGATAATGTGAAATCTTTACTCCTTGGGATGTTCTCCATTCATCCCCTAAGTGAATGTACAATAGAGCTCTTATTCAGCTTCCACTGGATTTTTACACCGGTGACGTAGCTGAGAATGAAGAGCTGGGACCTCTCTTTGCCTGGCTTGTCCAATGAATGGGTCTGGTTGTAGGGGATCTTTAGAATAAGTGTATATTGTAGGTAAAGTACGATTGTATTTTTAACTTTTAATTTAATTTTTTTTATTTTTTATTACTACTATTATTTATTTATTTTTTTAATTTTACTAATTCATTTTATATATACATATTTTTTAATTTATATATCTCATCTATATGTATATTGTATATCTTATATTGTTTATGTATAGCATAGTTGTTTTCTGTTATAAAACATAACATAATAAAACATTTCTTTTCACTATTAGAAATATTTGATTAAACTAAGTTCATATGACGTTAGAGGGTATTGGGGAGTTATATATCAGCATTTCTTTATTAATCTGAGAAGTGTGGTACGTTTTATCAATGACCAAATTAAAGGTAATAAGCATTACTTATTTTGGTATATTCATGATGTATTTGGTATTTGGTATTATTTGGTATTTATTAATACCAAATTAATTAATAAGATTAATAATTATATTATATCGTGAAAGCTTAAGGGGGGCGATACCTTAGAGTATACTTATCTTTACTATGAGCATAGAAAGCTTAAGGCTGAGTGGCACATTAAAGGTTGACTTTCGGCAGGACAGTTCCTGTGCCAGCAATACCTCGGAGAAAAAGTTTTAAAACAAAGAAGCCAAAGGTTCAAAAGGAGAAATGCAAAGGGCAAATTGAGGATGACCCTTATTTAAGATGTGCCCGGGTAATCACACCTCTTTTGGAAGTCTTTGGATGGACGAAAGAGAGGCCAAAGGGAATAGGAGCCCTTTACCATGTTTGTTGATGAGAGGTCAGGTAGTGACCGAGCACTGTGATATTGACTTAGGCTGTTAGTACCTTTTATAAGTACCATATAATGTTGATGTCATGCAATAATTGTATAATGTAAATTGTCTGCTGACCCCAAGCAGAGTAATTGTACAATCTTCCATATTTTCATACTTTTAAATTTTAATAACCACTATTTAAAATAGCATTATTAACACGATAGAAGTTAAATATATCAAGCAGATGGGTGCTATTTTGTTGTAAAGACAAGACCTATCTGAGTAAAGGTAAAAGGATTCAATAAAAACCCCAACCTATGGTAACATCATAACACTATTCGCTCTTTTTCTATTTGTTAAATTCAGTGGAAAAACCTCGTTTCAGCACACAGCTTTGGGATTTAGGATTGTTTGAAAATGGCACGGTTTTTGTTAATAAACTTATGTCGACACGAAATCGGACTTTTTGGATGAAAGTAGCTGTGTTTTTCTTTGAGGAAACTGTCAACAAGTCTTGTCCGCTCTATACCTCACGGCAATAGAATTAATGCATTGAGCGGCAAAAGGGTGAAATAAAAATAAATTCCAATATATTTCGGGTTCCAAGCTTATAATTTCGCATAGTCAACTATATGCCGATGTGTTTATATTATTCCATATCTCTATTAGCTATATTTTTCTTTTTAATACTATTATTATGATACGTTACACCTTTGATACCGTAATTGACCTGTTGACTATATACCGACAAAACGTGGTGGAGACAACGCTAAACTTCCAAACTTGCAAAGTTGACGCAGACAGATGCTGATGCAGAGGGCAGTGACAGCTAGGGGAAACAACAGTAGTTAGCATAATGGGGAGGTGGGATGGTACGCTACTGTTGAGAGTTGGCTTAATGAGTCGAGTGTGACGTTCAGTTGGGCGGAAAGGATTATCATGTTTATTGCTTTGTGCAAGTGCATTAGCTTCTAATATCTTTCTGTCCTTATAACACTTTTAACTTCTGTTATCATTTTCTTAAAGGAATCGTTAATTCTCTGTTATTAGCCTTGTAATAAATATTTAACTACTAATTTTCTCGTAAAAGGTAATTAAGTCGTCATGCGATCTGTTTATGGTATGCAGTTTTAAGATGTATTTTTTTAACAACGAAAATCATTATCATAATTATGTTTAGGAGTAGTTCTTGGTGGTCACAAAGTTTTCGATATGAATAATATAAGTTCGGGGAAAAATATTATTTTTTTTCGTTTTTAAGTAACTTTATCAATGATATATAACCCGCTTTGAGCGATGACCTTTTGCCACTTCCGTCACTGTTTATGGTCTAAGATTTCTTAGCAATAGACTTTTGATTTTCACAAGCCTCATTTGATGCCAGCTTAACACCAATAAGAGAGTTTTGCTAAGATCAAGCGTAATGGTAGCAGGGCATGACGAGATTACATCACTTTCCAACTAATCAATAAATTTACGCCATGTCACTAAAGATGTGTGTAGTCAAGCCTTCTTCTATCGCCGTATTTGTGCTGCTCATGATGTCTATTGCTTTCCAATCCCACCAAATGCTCAGCATCTTCTTCCTTGAAAAATATATATAAACCAATCTCATCACGTAACATATACCTCAGGTAAACTTTCTAGATTAAATCTAAATCGAATTTTTGTCCTGCAGTCATCATCATCAGCGGCGCAACAACTCATTACTCAGCCAATGCCTCCTCTATCAACCCACGCCATATGTCTCGGTTCTGCCCAGGCACCATCCAGTTACGCACTCTAAGCAATGCCCGGGCATCATGTGCAACACCGTCTCGCCAACGCAGTTTGGGTTTTCCTTTCCGCCTGGTTCAATGAAGTTCTTTTAGAAATGTCTTCTTTGGAATGGAAGCCTCATCCATCCTCACTAGGTGTCCAGCACACCTTAGCCTTCCAAGCCAAACAAATCTTACTATATTCGGTTCCCTAAAGAGAGCATACAGTTCTTGATTGGTTTGTCGACGCACTCTTGTCCCTGCATAATTCCACCATAGATAGATTGCAGGATCTTCCTCTCGTCGATAAGTAATGCGGACTCATCTTTCTTCGTGAGTTTCCAGGTCTCAGAACCGTAAATCAGGACTGGGCAGACCAAGGTTTTATACAGCTGTACCTTGGTTGTCCTACAGTATTCTTCCATAATATTCTAAAGATCCCTGTTGTATAGATCCGCTACCTAGGACTTCATCTGGACACACAGTAACTAGGATTCCACAGACAAACAAAAACGACTAGAAACTGCTGTTTGTTTTGTTCTTCAACATCCGTCGTTATAGACAACTTCAACATTTACTATACAAACACTCTAAGATTCCGATTAATTAAAAAAAGACTAATTAACATATCTATAATTAGACCTATTTGAACATACGACGTTGGTATTTGGGGCTTAACAATTTGATTCATATCGTTCCTTACCAATCCTTGCAATCCGAAATCCTCCTCAATGCTCCATACTTGATCACAAATAAAGTTATCCATAAAATTCTCAACGTTCCATCTGCTGCTGATTAAGCCCGAAACCAGATACCTTTCATTATAAATTTTATAACCGTCCAAATCTAACATTATCTTAACTTTCTTTCCATTCTATTACGAAAAACCGACAAACCTTACTTTTATTGAATTGCTAGTAATGGATTGCATTGCTTTACCAGCAATTGATTTATTATTACAAACATTATCGTCATATTTACTAAATGTATATTTTTTGTATACATTTCCTTATTTCAATTTCAATAAAAAGATAAATATGCAATATATATATATATATTTTAAATGAATTGAAGATGAATTTTTAACATTCAAAACTAGTTTTCAAATAAAAAATTCTAATAGAAGTTTAAAATAATTAAAGCGTAGAATTCCAGAAGTAGGAGTCTATTTTTCAAAATATCTCGCTGCTGGACGATAGAGGTTTGACTGAAATAAGAAAAGGCCTTTATTTTGTATAACCGTTTTCAATGGGATTTAACTACTTTTAAAAGGAAGACAAAAGATTCTCATGAAATGAAAAGTTTTTTTGTTTTTTTTTAAATCTGGAAATTGGACCTATATCGTTTCAGAATCAACGCCTCATTTCATCAATTTTTTGAAAGCGTTTTTTATACTACATATAATGTAATTGTGTGTGTGTGTTTATCCTTCTATTTGGCAGATAGAACTCTTTTCAATAAAAAAGATTTTTTTTTTTTGACAAAAAATGTTTGTATCGCTAAATATAGAAGGCTCCGCAATGCGGAATTGAGATATATTTATCTGGTGGGTATAGTTGAGATAATAAAAACGTGGTGATTCGATTTAATTACATAATCACAAAAAAAGTGACCAGCATTGAACCGTTGGATAAACTTCAACTCTGAGACGTAGATTTGATTCCGTCAGAGCTAATCTTTGGGATTTGGGTTTTGCTAGATGGGATGAAGGGAGATTAGCTCGAGGTTCGACCCGTCGGGATCGCTAAGCCTTTTTATTTTGATATTTGTATTTTTACACGCAGCAAGAAAAGTTTTTATTGTCTCACAAAGCAATTTTAACTCTCTTACAATAATCTGGATATTCGACAATAAAAATTTACTTTCTATTCAGAGTAGTCTAATTTTTCTCTTTACCATAATATTTCGAACTAAATTGAGTTATTTCGAACACGTGGAGTTCTACAAAGGGGAGTTTGTACCCGAGCTTCTGGCAGACCTCCAGAATCGCTTACGATGCTTGGGCACCGACTTCTCTCTTTTGTGTAAGATAAATGGATTCTACTTTTTTCATAACTTGTACTTTTGAGTAGGTTCGTTAAATTTGTTTTCATATATTTCATAGAAGTCTCTTCGTATTTTGAGAATCTAAGAACAATTTTAAACCCTTTTTAAAAACTATTGCAATAATGAATAACTAATTGGATTAGAAATCATTATTTAAAAAAAAATTGCAATAATAATAGAATTAATAAATTATCAACTTTGAAAATTGTTAAAAAGTGTGGCAATGAAACTACTATTTCAATGAAAACCTTGTAAACCATTACATTTATAGATTTCAAAATAATGTTTTGTTTTTTTACAGAAGCAATAAATTTAATAGCACAACTTAATTTTAACCTTACGTTAGGTGCGCGTATCAGTCAGATACTCAGCGGAAATCTTTGGTTACTTACCTTGATGCTTTGTTTGATTTTCTCTCTTTTCAACCTCCATGCCTTAACCCAAGCACTAAGGATTCCTATGGTAAACAGAAAGATAGAAAAACTTGTTTTGTATCTCAGGAATACATAAATACATTTTTTATATTTTATTTTACACCAACAATAATCTTAAGAGAAAGAGATATCTCATAAAACTTTGTACAGGAACACGTACAAAAATAACTCCAAAGCAACAGGGGAACTTCGCATATTTGAGTTCCTTGAGAAGGTGTGAAAAAAAAACCTGTTTGATAAAATATTAAGAGTTTATTTAAAATTAGACAGTTATTGTAATTTTATTTATTTATTATTATTTTTAAAACCCCTCAGCTATACCAAGTAAACTATACAAATAACCATATCTGTCTTTTCAAACATGTATAATATAAAGATATGGCGATTAAAAAGGCAGATATCCTAATTACAAACAAGTGACATCTGTAGGATACGCATGCCCCTCCTTGTTTGTCTAGGAGGCGCACCTAAGGTTAACAATAAGCCTGGAATAGAAATTAATAACAGAAAAAATATTTTGACTGGGGACACCAAAAACAATGATATTATGATTATTATGATATATCTTTGTCAAAGAAAGAGTGGAGTAATACGTCATTTTAAAGCTCATTAATATATCCTCTGCCTTCAATTAGTATTAAATAATTATTTCATACAAATTATCAACTATACATAATATTTATCAGGTGGCACATCTTTGTTTAGGGAGAGGCCTAATAGTAAGAATGTCGAGAAAAATAACTATAAAAAAAATTATTTTAGTCTTAGATTTTATTTGGTTCAAGTCATTAGACCTTATTTCGTTATTTTAGATTTGTTTTTTTCTTTTATGAATAACTTCTTCATAGTCTTATTTCACCCTATTCGATTTTCTGTCTTTCCTAAATAAATATTGGTAAAAAGTGATTTCACCACGTGGTAGAAAGACAAACAAGATAAGGAGATCCTTTAAGTCTCCTGGTTTAAATAAAATAAGTCGATATCAGCCTGCTTCCTAACCCTTTGCTTTACTTAACATCGTTGCATCCCTTGAATAAACTATTTAACATAAATATATAACAAAAAAAAACATGTATTTTTACAGTTTATAATACATTTTACTTATAATTACATCAGATTCAGAATAATAAAATATGCACTTAAGTTTTATAAAGTACTAAAATTTTATAAAGTATGGACTATAGGGAAGGTTCGATTTATCAAGACCTCAATATTTTTCTTTCGATATTTTGTTATATATATATATATATATATATATATATATATATATATATATATATATATATATATATATATATATATATATATATTCTTTCTTCCAATATATCGATACGTATCTTATGGTATATCGTATTCTCTATTTTATGTGCGTACTAAATGCGTCTTTATATATTTAAAGAAAATAACAAACCATATTAAATTGGTTTAAAAAAAGGAAAATTTTTATAGCAACTTTTCCAGCGATTATTTTCTAGTTATGTTCGCGAACCTTTGCCTACAAAAAATAAAAAATAAGTGGAGAAATTTTGGGATAGTTACTTTTTCTACATTTCACTGATGATATGTGACTGTTAAATTGTTGGCATAGTATTGATATCAGACTAAGTATTGGGTCTATTGTTTAATTTGTAATAAACTTCTTTTAAATTTTAAACATTTGAAAAAATTGTGTTCCTGTTTAAGTTGTGAAAGTGGATAAAGGTAACGACAAGGAACCACTTCTTTATCTTTCTTCTGTCCAAAATGTCTTTGTATACCAATATGTAAAACACTTAATCAATGTTGAAAGTATTTTAGTTAACCTCTGATAAACTTCCACCCGTTATAAAATGAAAATAACAAAATATCAATATATATAAAAAAAATTAAATAAATAAAAAAGTTCTTTATTTATTTTGGGACCTTAAGTCATTTAAGAATAAACAATAATGTACAATCAGGGGCCTTCAGAGCCTCAAAATGGTTATGAAATATTATTAAATATAATAAAATAGTAATTAATAATGATGACAAATACAAATTAAGCTTAAAAATATTGATAAAAAGAAACAGAAATATTTTGATTTCATGTACATAAACTTTTATATTTTATATAACTATTAAGTGGCTAATGACAGTTTTAGGATGGACAGTTTTAGGATTATGGATCTGGATGGACAGTAGGTGGTCAAATAAGTGATATTTGAAAGTGGAAAGGGTGTTTGAGTGGCGAATGGTGTAAGGGATGGAGTTCCATAGGGACGAGGATCGGATTAGGAATGATCTGTCGAAAGTAGCGGAGCAGGAGTGTACAAATCTGATGGGCGGGAACGGGTTTGGCGGGTAAGAACAGAGGATTTGAGCAGAAGGAGTTGAGTAATTACATGTTGAAAGTTATGTTGTCACCACCTGTTAAACATTTCTAGAATAGGGAAGTGGAAATAAAAATATATCAGATTTCTGATAAACTTTCATACATTTTCTTTTTTTAGATAGAAGTGTTTTATATTATTAACTTTACTGTGAAGTTGTTTTGCTTATTGAATCCCGTATTTAAGCCGTTAACGATTTTTATTGTTTTATTCCTTCAGTAAATAAAACCCGAGTTAACCTATGAATGAAACCGAGTGACTGGACTTGTAGGAGTTGTAAGGAATTAATTGGAAGTAAGCAGGTCTCGATTTTTTTTTTTTCTTTTTTGGTTTTAAGATTTGTTGCGAAATCCTATACAACCAAGTTCAATTTAGTTTCATTATATTTGTTATGATTGGTTTCTTTGTTCTTCTTTCTTCTTTAATTATAGTTTAGCTTTTAATTTATCTAAAACATCAATCAATTGATGCTACTGTCCAGTTCTTTTATGTATTCTATTTCTTCTTGAGCATCAAAATTAAAATTTAATTCAGACCTGATTTTTTCGAGCTTTTTGCATCTGAATATTATATGCCTAGGGTCTTCCGGGAAGTCACACGTCTTACATTTTCCATCGGCTTCTATCTTCATCAGGTTAAGGTATTTCTTCAATATTGGTACGGATGGCTTGAAACCATGGGGTTAGGCTCACTTTGGGCTGAACTTGATAATAATCTCTGCCCTTAGATTGTGACTCCCTGCCATTCTTTTATCGCCTTCTTCTTTATAGCTCTTAGTAGGTCTGGAGTTGGAACTTTAGCATTATCCTTTTCTACCTGTTTATTTCGAGCTACTCTGTCCGCCTTTTCATTACCGGAGAGGCCTATATGACTAGGTACCCACTGAAAAGAAAACCTGTTTTTCGATTGAGCTGTGGTTTGGATAATTTTGAAATCTATGTAGGATTGTATCTTGTTTGTGTATATCTTCTCTAGTTTGGTGCACGATGAAGCTGAGTCAGTTAAGATGACTATGTCTTGATTAGTGTATGTTTGTTCGTAGTAGTTTATGGCTCTGTAAATAGCATACATACGGCAGATGCGATGCAGAATTTGGCAGGGATTCTAAAATTCTAAAATTTTTCTGTGTATCTATTATTGCTATTGATGTCTGTAGTTTAGTTTTTGAAGCATCTGTGAAAATCTGAATATAACCGGTGTAGTTGTTTGATATGGTTAGTAATGTTAGTTGTCTTTTTTAGGATTTGGTACATCTAACGTTAGTCTGCTGGAGAGTAGAATAGATGCTTTAGACAGCAGGTTTCGATTGTCTTAACTTCTAACCTCTGATTTCTCTAATCCTTTTTTTTACATATGGAATTGTTAATAAATATTTATTGTAATTATAATTATACTGATCCAGGAACTAAGTAATATTCTAAATATAACATATAGAAAAATGTTAAAATGAAAAGGAGTTATCCACATGAAAGTGAAATACATTAGATTTACATACATAATGAATCTTTTGATTCCAGTCTGCTAGAATTAAACAGTGTTATTAATCCATAAATTTGATACTAAGGCTAGTTTACATGTTGGGCTAAGCCATGTCACTATGCTAATAAGATTGGCCAGTGGCACAATACATCTCATCTGTCAATATCCGCCTGTGGTCTGTAGCCAACGTAATGTCAGCTTGAGTCTGTTCAATCCCAGTTACATGGTCTCGATAAACCGCCATGATAAACGAGGTCAATTCCCAACAGTACTCCATTCTTAGCTATCCCGAATTCTTAAATTATTAACGAATGAATTTTCTTTTTCATTTTAATTGTGCTTGACAACGCACGAATCCATCGAAAATTATGCTGTGATTTGGAAAAAAAAAAAAAAAAAAAAAAAAAAAAATCAAAGAAGTAATCATGAATCCACTAATCAAGGAGATACAAAATCTTGTCATGTAAAGGAATTTTCGAATCTTAAGTTTTATTTTATACTAGCACCCCCCGTCACGGCTTCGCACGCTCTCTTCAATTATTAGTTTAAAAAATTAAAGTTATTTATTTATTTTTGTAGATTTTGTATCTCCTTGAATCTTATATTGTAAGTAAGCAATTGAGCATTTTTCTTGTATGATATTTTCATGCGTAGCAGTAATTTTAATCTGGTACCCTGCACAGATTAATTGTGTGAAGATTACGTAAATGCATAATTAGGCATACAATTTTCACAATTAGGATTGATGAATTAATTGCCACTTCTATTAGGATTATTTTTAATGGGGCTCTTGGAAATCTTAATATTTCCATATATGTTTATATTGGAAATGTTTTAACCCCATTTTAAATTTGTATCCAATAGGAACGGAAAAATCCAATGAGTCATAAGGGAAATCCCATAGTAAATTTCAAAAAATTAGGATGGGTATATTTCAGTTATCTCAAAGACCTCCTGAGATGAGTACTAATGTTTGGTTTCTTGTCTTACATTTTTGAAACCTAAGTTTACATAATCTATGTAACATAGTACTGATGTGTTGAAAAAGTTTGTATATTTGAGAACTGAAGATGAATGTTTAGCATTCGAAACTAAATTTTCTAACAAAATAATCGCAATAGAAGTGGCAATTAATTCATCAATCCTAATTGTATTGATCCTTCTATACCATCATGCTTACTCAAGTGATACAATTTTTAATTGTAATGCATTAAAATTACTTGTAATCCAGATGGATAGGCAAATTTTTGCGGATAACGGACTGAATTATCACTGCTTGCAACTAAAGGCCCATGAATCATATTTTTACTCACAATATCAAAAATCAAAGGATCGATATTTTAATTTGGTAATATTTATATTTTTTTTTTTTTTATCCAGCCAAAATAATTTTATTGATTTCATCTGGTTGGCATTTAATTTCTAGCTACAAAAATATATGGCAGTGCGACAAACCCTGTTTGTGCCACTCAACATTATACATTGTTTTTTTATTATTATAAAATTTATTTTTGCTGAACCTTAAGAATGATGAGGCTAGAGCTATGATGATGGTTTTGTTAAAATTTGGTACAGATGAGTTCAGTAATTCTACCATTGTGAACTCAATTGCGGAATGGTGCCAACTACATATCAGTTGATTTTCATACTTCACTGGAGTCCACGTATCGCAGTACATATTGAACACTAATAATTTAATTGTATATAAGCCAATTTTATTATGAATTTAACGCTCTATATAACACCATATCTTTGTAACCTTTCATGTAGAATGGTGCTCACCACCTATCGTTTATTTTTCAAACTTCACTGTTATCCACATATCATCGCTTTTTTAATATATAATAATCTAAAACTTTTTATTTGTGTCAACAAAATCATTTACTTTTTGCAAAAACTCTCTCAAAATTAGAGGTTTATATTTCTCATAAAATTGTAATTAAAATTTTTCTCATTAACATTAATTTGCATTTAGAGCCCCTTCATTATTATTCAAGAAGCAATTTTTTTAAAACAGTCTTTTATCTTAGGTATCGGTTTAATAAAAAAAATTTCACGGTAGTGCCTAAATGGGTTTCATTTTCTTCTAAGAAAAAAAAGGCTTTTAAGCTCTTAATTTTTCTACTAACGAATATTTCTTTTTAATATTTATTCTTCTGTGTATCATAAACAATGAGTTCATGATTAACTTATTTTTATTACAGACTATTCGGCTACGTTTATTGAAATGAAAACATGCCCGTTGTCGATTATAATTTTTACATGAGATTCATCTTTACAATTTGTTTTTTAATTCAGAAATATTTTTATTTATTTTTTTACCTCCTGGTGCCGTGTACCACAACATTTGGTTAGAGACACCATACTCAGGTTGAGAACTGTAAGTCCTTGGACAGATTTGTATGTTTCAAAAAGTGAATAATGTAGTTGTAGAGATACGAGTTATTTTCAAGCAATGTTGAACTCAGGATTATCTGATATTCGTTGCATTTTGGGAGTGGCTTATCTTCTGTGGTTTAATTTTGTAAGTCCAATTCGTAGTCTTTGTAAAGATGACGTTCTTTTCTTGGTCTTTGTTTTTGCTTTAATGGTCCTTGAGAAGGTATTTTTTTTTAAAGTCTGTTATTGTTGTCGGTTCTAAGCCATCTTTCATGCCTAACTACATATATTGATTTGATGTTTTAAAAAGGATTTGAGATCTGGTAAAGGGACAGGGATTAAGGGTAAAGGGAAGAGGGAACACGCTTCTTTGGCTGTTAAATTCGCTTGTTCATCAAATTCTATACCTGAGTGTTCCGGAATTCACATTATGCTAATAATTTTGAATCAATTAAGGTGGCTATTTCAGATATGTCGTTTTTAATGTCATGTTTTCTGTTTCTAATGCTTGTGAGAGCCGAAAGTGAGTCAGAGCCCACACCTTCAATAGGTTCTGTTCCGTCAATCAATGATCAACTTGACCGACTATTTTGCCGACTAATCGCACTTATTCCCAGCTGACTAGTTGGGCCATCTCTAATTTTCTTATATAATACACAGTACGTTTGAAGGGGTCACCTGTGGTGTAGTGGTTAGCATAGCAACCTACTAAACCCAAGATCGCGGGTTCGCAGCCCGGCAGATGACCTCAGGATTTTTTAAAGGGAGTAAAAAATCCTTAGCTATGCCGTCCTTCGGAAGGGACGTAAAATGGGGGTCCCGAGCCTGTGCGATGTCAGGTACTCGTTAAAGATCCCTATCCTAATTATACCTGGATAGGCAAAATTTAGGACTCTCACCGTAGCATCGTCCGATTAGCCATAGCAGCATAAAGTGACGTTAAACGAAATAAACAAACACAGTACGTTTGTCCTGACAAAGGTTATTTATATCTAATTTATTTTTTTAAGTATAACAATAGAATTGACTTCTGACAGGTTATGTGACTCTATTAACCATTTTTATCTGATAAAGATTTTGAACATTGTTTTTGTTTAAAGATATTGTACAAGAATTAAAAAAAAAAAAAAAAATATGCCTTGATCTATATTTATTTTCTTTATAACCATCTATTTTAAAGGCCTGTTGTACCAACTAAAGTTACCTATCTGTTAGCGATATGTATCTGCCACTTAAACGGCTTGCTTCCTAAGACCAGTTTTGTCTTAGTGTCACTTCCACTCTGGTGACTAATCGCTTGACAGAATGACAGATGTAGAACATTTAGCCTGGCAGAATTCCTGACACATAACATTGAATGGTCTCTGTGGATCAATTTATCCAATATTTATATGCAGTCATAATTAATGATTAGTTATTTTTAATATTTAATATTTATATTTTACTATTAACCTAGTTTAAATAGTTCCATATTTTGCCACTTACATTAGATATGGGCTTATCTGGTAATTTTGATAAGAACGTTTTACTAAAAGATAATTATTGAATTATCATTAAAAAATGGGAAGCAAGTTGAGAGACTAGTGGATTTGAATGGTTATGGAGTTTACTATGAAAGGATAGGTATCTGGTTTGGGCTAAATCAGCAACACATGGAACATTGAGGTCTTTATGGATAAGTTTATATGTGACAAAGTAGGGAGCATAAAGGATTTTTCGATGGATTTTGGATTGCAAGGATTGGATACGAGATGAGTTGGATTGTTTAGTGGAGCCCCAAAGCTCAATTCCATATGCCCAAATAGGTCTAATAACTGTCATGTAAATGAGTCTTTTGTAGAAAATCGGAATTTTTGAACGTTTGTCTAGTAAATGGTCATCAACACACATGTGTCATCAACATACATTGGTTTAAGGACAGTACTAGGATGTGTAGGGATGCCTGCTGTATAAATCGTGTAGAGGAAACAGGAATTACTGTTTTTAAAAACGGATTTACCTAAAAAAAAACAAAAAAACAAAAAAAACAGATTGGAATAGAGTTGTTTATTATCATTATTTACTTATACTAATTTGGGAATCATCCTGTATACTAGATTGTTTTTTAGGATTTTAAATAAATGTTATCTTTCCCTCCTTCTTCGAACGTCTTTCGAAAATAGGATTTACCGATTAGAGTTGATGATTATACGTTGATTAGAAAGTCTGATAACGGATATCCTCGGGGACAGAAGTTAACTGAATGCACGGGTAGAGGAAAAAGATATAGCCGAGGAGAGGAGATAATATTACTCCGTACGATCCGGTTTGTAGATAAAGAGGTCTAAAGGACAATCGGCTTAGGAGATCTGACCCAACGGATCCTCTATTCTCCTCTTGTTCAATGCGACTCGGTACCAGCCGCCATGTCAACAGTCTTCGTTTCTGTACTGGAGGATTAGCTAAGTCTATCTGTGCTGAGCTCTTCATCTTCTGTCGCAGTCTTAAGATGGCCAGTTTTCAATTAGGGAAGTTTTGAAGGAATAAAACTACGATATTAAACAATTTCTTATCAGTTTAAAATGCTTTGGAAAGGTTTGGGTGAATAGAAAATTTAGACGGTCTATTGCGGATATGTTTTGTAATGTTGGCAAGATTAAGTACAGATTGATTCAGTATTTTTTTTAAATTTTAGTCTATAATAGTAGCAACATAATCATAACCCTAAACTAAAAAACAATATATCTATTCTATTTGGGAGTAACTAGGCAAGTTCAAAATCACATGCTTTCAGTTTGAAGTTTGATGTTTTCAATGTAAATTGAAATGTTTTAAAAAATTATTTTTCTAGCTGCTATTACTCAACAAATGTTCAAAATTTTGTAATGGAAAGAATTTATACGCGTACAGGGTAAATTAGGCAGATATCAACACCCTATCTTAAAAAAATATTTAGACAAAAAAATATCATAAAATTCCTTTTGAATCCTACAACTCAACTGTGTAGTACTTTTGATTCCGTCCGTACTTTAAAAGATATCCATATTGTGTTAATAACTGATTTGACATTATTTATTGCCACTTTCTTGTATAATACATTCCAGGAATAATGTTTGGTGTAAAATTTCTCGCTAAACTCAAAGCATTGTAATTACGGAAAAATGACTGAAAATTTCAACGTCATTGAACTATTCTTCCTATAAATATAGTATGATTATTTCTGAATATTTCCTTATGGGTGTCATTAACTGGTTTATCATGTATTGGAATGAATATATATGTTTAACAGTGCTAAGTGTGTTTTAAAAGATACCATTAACATTACGACTTGTCTACTTTTACACGGTTCGTAGGCCCAATATAGGTTGCCAACAGTATATACCTCATTTGTTGGCCTAGTTTTTCTCAAAGGGTACTGATAGGCTTACAAAAAAAAAAAAAAAGAAAAAAAAGAAATCTCTTATATTACGTGAAACACTTTATACACAAAGTAGTTCTAGAGTCAAGTCTTGCCTAAATTGAGAGAATGGTTTTGGGTTTTGGGAGTTATCTTCAACTATTTTTGCTAGATATCTGGTATTTTCAAATCGTTCAATAATTTTTCAATTCTTTGAAAAACCGACCTTATTTGGTAGCTTAAGTTTTTGCATTAACGGATGGCAGCTGTTTTCTACAGGTTCTCGATATTTGAACTGAATTCCAAGAAGGTAGAAATTACGTTCAACGAAAATGCTCCTTCCTTTTGTGGAAACAAAAATATTTCAATACATTGAGCAGTACTATCCGATAAAAATACGAGTATGTATATATATATATATATATATATATATATATATATATATATATATATATATATATAATGATATAAATTGTTTTTGGGTAAAGAAGGCTTTGGATGGATTTATTCTATGAAAGCAGCAGGACTCTAAGTCATCTTCTTTTCAGACACCTCTGAGGATTATCGGGAATGGAGTGGAATAAAAGTATAGGTATCTGGTTTGGGATAATCAGCAACATATGGAACATTAAGATCTTCATGGATAAGTTTATTGATGATAAAGTAAGGAGCATTAAAGATTTTTTGAAGGATTTTAGATAGTAAGGATTGAATGGGGACGAGAGGAATTCAATGGTTTAGTGAAGCCCCAAAGCTCAACTTCGAACGTCCAAACAGGTCTAATCACAGTTATGTATATGTGTCTTTTGCAATTAATTGGAAACTTTAAACGCTTGTTTCGTAAATGTTGAAGTATTCTGTATTGGCGGGCAGTTTCTAGTCTTGTATGTGGATCCCAAAAAAGACGTTTGTCCAAATGGCATTGGAGTGTTTGGGAGGCAATGAAGAGATCATTGTTTACTGATATCACACATGTGTCATCAGCGTTAGTGGTGAGAACAGTAGTAGTATGATTCAGGGTAAATGCAGGTAAAAATAAATGTATATATTTCATATCCAGTCAACATTTTTATCTAGGTACATGTGAAAATTATTGTATTTTTTTCACTTTATATATATTAAATATAGAGGTTCTTTATTTTCATATTTTATTTTTATTTTATTTTCATATATTTAATATTGTATATGTGAATGGATCCATTTCGCGAGACTATCAGTGAAATAAATATTAACCTGGGAATTAAATCCAAGACCTGAACCGGGCGCTCTGGGACCCCCGTCCCAGCTTGGGCATCACGACTCCTCTGGGTACATTTATGTTTCGAAACAAAATTATTGGTGAACTAAGTTTCAAACGTACTGAATGCTAGTAAATCTAGTGATTGAGTGCAATGATTTACGCTTTAATTAACACTATTTAGATATTTTTACACAATTAATTCATTAGACATTTTTTTTTTTAATTCGTTAAAATTACCATTTTTAATAGTCAAAAGGTTTGTTAATTGATTTTATATTGACATGACACTTTTAGTTATTAAACTTAAAAAACCAACTCTAAAAGTAGTTCGTAATTTAATTTGTTATACTTCTTAGCATTTTTAACTAATGTTTTTTATATCATTATAAAGAGGAGTAATTCAACTTTAATAATATATAATCGGAAATCGTGGATTCACGCGGATGTGCGTGTACATGCCAGTTAATGTCTATTGCTTTTGTTTGTTTAATGTGATTGTTTTTGGTGACAATTTTGAATTATTTATTTTTCCTTTTAGAACCTTCAAGTTAGAGTACTACCAATGGGTAGTTCCTCTTCAAGTTTTATTCATGCCATTATATCTTATATACACCGCATATTTACTAGATGTATTTTGTAATACAGTTGTAAATTTAAAAAAAAAAAAAAAAAAAAAAAGGACCTTCAAGAGTTAAAATAATGATTTGTGAAAATGTATTTGATTATAAAGAACAATTAGACTATGCCCAGAATATTTTAAGATAATATGTTAAGATTAGGCAGAAAAACACATAAATCGCAGTCGTAGGCGTAAGATAAAAAACGTACTACTATGGACTCAATGGAGTTGATGTAAGCTACACAAATGCAATTACGAGCTGAAGATAATCCTAAAGCTAGTGATTTATTAAATAATATAACTATATAACTATCTATATAGCTCTGCATCACGTGCAAAGAAATATAAGGATGCCTATTCAAAACGAATGAATACAGATCAAACTTCACCACCGTCTCCTCAGCAAGCACTAGCTATGTTTTTCGAAGCTATATTCACTGGAAAACTATATAATATAATAAGTAATACAAATCTTAAGTTTTTCTCTGCTACGGAACTCATTTTTACAATGGGCCAAGAAGGAAATATATTTACAAGCATTGTTAAATCATACTTTCACTTGTCTACTAACACATTTAGATGTTGTTTTAGAAACCTTAAACGAATGGGATACATTTCATTAATAATAATTTATAAATGGAGATTTGATGGATCCCAGCAGTATCAAAATAAACAGAACTTTACAAATGATTATGGCTCTGACAAACAGATTTCAAACTTCTCTTATGCCACTGCACTTGTGGAATATTTGAAAAGCGAGTTGTTTGGCAGAATCCAATATCATCCTTGCCGCACTATTGCCGTACTATCGGAATTATGTTTATCAAGGAAAATTCAGACATTGCGAATAATAAAACTAAGGCCTAAAACTACACAATATATTCAAAATACAGCAAACAAATTAGAAGAATCATAGGAAGTGGTGTGTGTGTGTGTGTGTGTGTGTGTGTGTGTGTGTGTGTGTGTGTGTGTGTGTGTGTGTGTGTGTGTGTGTGTGTGTGTGTGTGTGTGTGTGAGTGTGTGTGTGTGTGCGTGTATGATCGATAAACATTGATAGTTAATTTATAGAAATATTTATAAACAATTACATTACCTTACATTAAACAATTTTTTTTTTTTAATTTAAAACGGTAAAAACTTATTTTCTTTAAACCCATTTCTATATTCATATATTACCTATTTTTCGGCGTATCGTATCAAATAAAATTAATTAGACATCTGAACTATTTTTGGCTTAAGAAAATCAGTAAAGTACCTTACTGTGCTTTGGTCGTTTACCCGACGCACAGTGCTTCAAACATAGAGTGAGGGTGGACAAAATTCGCAAACCCTTAAAATCTTATATAAAATTACACGGGTCAAAAATGATTATTTTTTTCGGAATTTGGCTTTTACTAAACCCAGCGACTTTACATGCTCATTTTAACCGTCACGCTGCTATCACCTGAACTATATTTACCGGATATAACTCACGCAGTTCCGCATTTTAAAGCCTTCTAAATTCTCCCATTTCTTTATTAATAAACTGTACATCCCTCAAACCAAAAATAAACGTATGCTTTATTAGATACCCAGTTTCTAAACAATAATTTCCAATAGCTCCCAATAACCATCAATAGCTCCCTCCTATAATACCAGATATTATACTTCAGTTAGCCATCCCTCCTCGGGCCACTGAACCTCTTGCAATGCTACTATATCTAAATCCTCCCGGGGTTGTTTTTGAACCGAAGAATAAGGTGTTAAGAAGGGAGTAAGGTGTTCCAACCTACGCCACACCCTCTAGTAAGCCTTGGTCAGCGAGGCCATCGGACATCCATAGAAGTTCCACCGAACATCCCCACACCCACCACCCAAGGGACGCTTTCCTACGCGGTAATGAGATCCGCGCGGGGTATCCATCATTTAGATAAAGCAAATGTAATTTGTGAAAATGAGTCCAATCGGTCCCGTCATTCAAACGTAGAGAATTTGTTTATTACGTAATGCAATGTCTCCAGAAAATAATAAGTATTGTGAAGGGGAATATTAATGCTGATATATTTTATTAATTATATATTTTTTAAACAATATTTAAGGAAAAAATAGAAATGAAATAACATAAACTGTTCATATGATTACGGACTGTATTCCGAAATGAACTAAATAAAGTGATAAAATCTTATACAATAATAATTTATTTGATTAAATTTGTTAGTAAAATTTTAAAGCCTCCTTTTAAAAAATAAATATGTATGTAAAGGGTGATTACCTCTTAGTGTAAAAAAAAAAAATTGGGTGAAACTAGATCAAATATGTAGAAAAATGCCACAGACCTCACCTGTCTAAATTTCTCCATGAAATCGAAACAGAATGATTTTTTTTTAACATTTCATTCAAAAGCTGATTAAAGTTTCAAGTTTTTTTTTTTGAGATTTTCAGTTTTGTGGCTTGTTTTTTACGAAAAACGATGAGCGTTGAAGTAATATAAGACATTGTAACTTCCCTTAATAAGGTGACGATCAAGCTGTTCTTTAGATCCCAAGTTTGTAAAATTTAAGGTTGCATGTACCTTAAGTAGTTTGAAAAATACTTAAACAAAATGGAGATATTACAGCTTTTATGGTAAAAATCGTGGTTTTCTCAAAAATGTCTTTGAGTTATCGTATATCTGCAAAGGATTGGAATAGAAAGGTGAGGTCTGCTGAATTTTTCTAAATTTTTGATCTAGTTTCACCCGATTTTTTTTTTTTTTACTCTAAGAGGTACTCACCTTGTATAATTTGAACAAATAAAAAAGTCACATAAAGCAACTTCGCAAAAATGTTCGAAGATGTGTAATTCTTTTTTCTTTTAATGTTTACCTATTTTATTTGTAGATTAGTCACAGAGGCGAACAAATATTTCCACTAAATATACTATTATAAATTACAAATCGATGATGACCAGAGAGGGAAGTCATTGAAGTCAAAGGTGGTTTTTTCACAGCAGAAATATCGTCGGATATATTCCGACTTTTTCCGGGTTCAGTGTCTGTGTTAACTGTTCCCATAAATAATGCTCCTGGATGCCTGGGCGAGGGGGAGGGGTGACAAATGTTCTGGTTTTTTTTTCTTTTCTGCTTCACACTCCTGTGGAGCATTTCAGCCAGCGAGCCGTATAACAAACATATTAGAGGAACGTATTTAATGAAGTTCATTAACAGGATAATGCTGTTAGTTATAAATGAACCTCTTTGAAGAATTTTTTCTTTAATTTAACCGTTTTATAGTTTTTTTCGTTCTCTTTTTGTTGTTACTCTTCATTTCCCAATGTTAAACATAAACTTTTCAATGCAAAACTTTCAGTTTTCATTGTTACTCTCTTTTTATGAGATCAGCTAATGAAAGAGGATAAATTAATTCCTGCTACAACTTTGTTATAACTCGTATGACTAAATAATAAGTAATACAAATTGTTTTATTCAAAATAATCGAAAAAAATCGAATATCATGAACTTTGCACCCAAACCAATTTACTTATAAAAATGGATTGAACGCTTTCGATTTGCGTAAGAAAATAGAAATAACGCTTAAATATATTGAGAATACAATGTATGAAACAATGCTTGTACATTCTCTGGAGACGGGATTGAACTAAAAACCATGATTTCATTCCGAGATAACGTAAAACCTTAGCAAAAAAAAAACCCTTCTTAGAATAACAATAAGATGTTTATTGTCTCCTTGCGTTTATTTTCTTAGTATTTCAGCTCTGGGAATTCGAAATCGTAATCCTATTTCTGGTTCTTGAGGTTCAGTCTATAAAATAACTTATTTGAGTCAGTGTGTGTAAAGAACCTTAACAAACATCTAATATTAACAGTCAAGAAAATATATCCATACCAGCACATTTAGTCAATATTGGAAAAGATATATTGTGAAAAATGGGATTTCATGAAGAAATCAAATCAACACACGGACCTTGCGCAATCACAGTTTTGAAAGAACTTTAGAAATTTAACAGAAAGCTGGTAAGTGCGAAGAATTGAAGGACATTTCTACCAATATGCAGGAAATGATTATGAGAGCAATTTTAGTCTCGAAACGCCGCACACTGGGCAAAATCACCAATTTAAGTGGACGAGAGTCAAGTCAAAAGTTTGGAATTTCTGGTTGCTTGACCTTTTTATTATTAGTTGGTAAGACGCTTAGTACTAATATTTCCCGCCATACTGTATTTACAAATAAATAGTAAATAAGTGAATCATTCCTGTTTACACAATTGCCTAGTAACCAACAGTGGGCTTATCTTTATTCGATGACCATTTATAATGTTCAAGGTGTATGTAGCGCAAAATCTTTTTGCTTTTACTTAACAATGGACATTGCTGAGGCAGGTAAGACATTATATTTCCATACTCGCTATTGAATATACATTGCAATCTGCCTCGAGACTTAATTTAGCAATTTGAAAATGTACGCCCATATTCATTAACGAAAAAGTATATAACCCCCAAGTTACCCCAAGGATTCGTTTGTAGGATTTGTTTCAACAATGCTTCTAGTCTTTAAATAATGCAAAGATTTTTTGCGATTTTTTGCGTTTTGGGTGATACATAATTTTTTTCTTACCCAACACTCACGAGGGGGAAATTTTTTGAAGTTTCCCAAACAAAACCGCGAAGACCACTTGCTAAAATTTATTCTTACTTCCACTCATGTTAATAATCAAGAAAATGTGGAGATTAGGCCTTTGAAAATTACAACTTTCCGGAAAGGTGGGACAAATGTCACAGAAAATTAGAAGATTTTTTCAATATATACTCTGGTTGGCTTGATTTCGATGGCTTGGATTTTAGTATTTCAGTTATCCAGCCTACTTGTCAACGGTGAGGACGCCCTGAAGTAAGAAAAAAACAAAAGAAAAGAAAAGTCAGCGAGTTATTGAAGGTTGACTGCGAAAAATTGACTTTCGCTGCACAGCACGCGCTTTGTTTCTGGTAAGCGTGGTTCTTCCAAAGTTGTGAAAGAGGCCTCTACCTCTTAGCGGCCATCTTCTATCTATGGGACAAATAGTGGTTTGTTGACAATGCTATTAGTTTCATCGGACCCTATTGTTGCTTCACTACGAAAACCTGCCTAAAAAAATAAAACACCGTTAGATTCAGATGTGCTGTATTTACTAAAGTGCACTACTGCGAACGAACCAAACTTAATCTTGAGAAACCAGATGATGACATGTTAGCCAGAGTTATCAGATCACTCTGGATCATCATATTATGATACAAGTGAAGAAGATAATTAGTTGTTTAATGTTCATAATTTTTTTGTATTTATCTACCTGTGTTTAATTGCGTTTATTAATTATTATAAATTATACCTATCTTTATTTCTGTAATTGATTTAAATTCTATTTAATGTACATTGATTATTAAAAAAAAATAAATAAATATATAAAAGTTCTACAATCTATTACATATTTAAAAAGTTTCCTAAATGATTTAAAATACATCTATTAGCAGGTTTACGCCACTCATAATAGATAATTAGATTTGTTGTATTATTTTTCCTGTATTTCAGGACTTCAACCGTTAAATGTAGGAACGTTTTAGATTTTAGCAAATAAATTTGATTGTGCGCTCGCCAATCGTGTCAAAAAATGAATTAGATTTTTTAAATTATTTTTTTCCGTAATCTGGGACCCCAGAGGTTAAATATGGGCAAGTTTCAGAATTTTGTCCACCTAAATCGGTCATATGTTCCACTGTGCGCCGCTAAAATAAGTTGTTATTTTATTAAATGAACATCAAGAACCTTATTTAACATCTCATAGGAACAGTCAAGAAAATCTATCCGTATTAAAAAATTGCGTCAATATTGGAAAATATCTGTAATTAAAAATTGGAATTCACGAAGATATCAAATCAACTCACTGACCACACGCAATCACAATGATGAAGGAACTTTAGAAATCCAACAGAGAGGCGGCGAGTGCAAATAATACGAGCACATGTCTACTAAGGTCCACACATATATAGTTATTAATTTAATTATAAAAGAGGTTCATTTATATCAGCTAGTATTATTCAGTTAGCGGAGTTCATTAAATTCCTTCATCTAAGTTGGCTCGCTGGCTGAAATGATGCACCCGAGTACGAAGCAGCAGTGAAAAAACAGAACATTTGTCACCCCCGACGTTTATTTATACCCCCCCGAGAAGCTTTATTTACAGGAACCGTTTATTAGCATCAGTGCATTTTCCACTCCGGTGTTCATTAATTTATGATATACAATGTGTTTAGTTAAAATTTTGTTTAATTCTTTTTCTGTTCAATAAAAAAAATTAAAAAATGTTACCATTCTTATAAAATCAAACCTTGAACAGAACTGCGGAGAATACCTGGTCCGCATATAGGCCCTATCATATGAAACGCTGACTTTTGTACTGTTATTAGTGGTGATAAGTAAGATAGAAATGATAACATAATATTGAGCTTTACAGTCTGTTACTTGAGATGGAAAGTTCTGTTAAAGAGAATCGTGCTTCTATAGAAGCTCTCTTCCGGTCAGGAAATTCTCATTAGGAGATTTTTATGGTGCTCAGACCCATAGGGATCAGCAGGCAGTGCATTTATAGGAACCCTGATAGATGAAAGCGATTAAGGAACCCATAAGCAAAGTGTGATCTCTCGGTAAATGAACATTTCAGTTCGATTATTGTCTCGCTTGTTACGGGAATACCTAGGATTGCGGGCCTATAGGCGGTATACAGGAAACGCTCTTAATCAAAATCTTGACTAAATTAGATAAGAAAATAGTAAAACACTATTGGCATGGTACGCAATGGTAATCATCGCAAAATTCATTCCACTAATGAAAAAAAATTAACCAATAAAATGACAGGATATATGCTAAAAGTTCCTAAGAAGCCCCTCAAATTGTTTAAAGGGCCCAAAGAGGCTGCCATCCTGCACGTTCGATGGCGTAGTAAGCCATCTGGAAAGGGGTTATAAAACTACATTTTTGTGAATCTACGATCAAAACAAATGCCGAAGTCTACCAGAAATACATTTTGAAAGGCGCTGTACTAACTTTGAAGGATACGTAGTTTATCGGAGAGTACTTTCACCAACATTCTGTACTAGCTCACGAAACAAGAACCACTCAGGCGTCGCTAAGGGATAATTAGACTGAGTTGATAAGTTCAGCAGAATGGCCCACCTCCAGCCTTAATTTCAATCCACCCTCAACGCCCCAACGAAATCCTAGATCAAGGCAGTAGAAGGATTTTGTATAGATAAGGTGCCTACTGTAATTGACGAGTGGCTAGAACGATTAAAGTCCTGCGTCAAAGCCAGAGGAGTGTATTTTAAGTAACATTTTTTTTTTTTTAATATTATTTTACAAACATATTCAATATTTATTATCAAATATTTTTATAAATCTCATGATTTTATTTTTAACTTTTAAGCTTCGTCGTAAACCTGCGACTTACTGCCCTATCCTTTGATAGATTTTCACTGATCCCTGTTGAACAAATCCGCTGTCTAGGACTCCATTTAGACAAACGTTTAACTTGGAATCCACATATAAGACAAAAACGACAGGAAACTGCTCGTCGTTTTCGACTTCTTCAACATTTACTAGACAGATGTTCAAACCTATCGAATAATTACAAAAGGCTCATTTACAGTCATCAGACCTATTAGAACATATGGATTTGAGCTCTTGTTCTCCACCAAACCATCTAATTCATCTTGTATCCAATCCTTGCAATTCAAAATGCTTCAAAAAATCCACAATGCTCCTTACTTTGTCAACAACATTATCCATAAAGACCTTAATGTTCCATACGTTACTGATTTAGCCCAAACCAGTTACCTATCCTTTCATAATAAACTCTATAACTATTCTAATTCACTAGTCTCTCAACTTGCTTCCATTTCTATTCCCGAATATCCACCGAGGCGTCTGAAAAGAAAATGGCCGAGAGACCTTCTTATAAAGAATTCTTTTTCTTAAGTGCTACTAGTGAGTGGTTCTTCACATGTTATTGACAAGTCTTTATAATAATTTCCTTAAATTTGCTTACTGTACATGTATGTATACAGTTTTAAATATCTATAAATAGTTAAAAAAATAAAGCGTTTTAAAATTTGTGGGACTGAAATTATGACCTGACTGGGTAAATTAAATTCGAAACTAGATTTTAATAAACTAAGCATTACTGAATCGGCAAACGATTGAATAATTACCTATTAAAGAAATATTTCCATAAAATTGATTTATCTAAATTTGTAGACTCGCGTAGAGTTTAATACCGAAAGTTTAAAATGTAGGATTGGCACACTAAGTTAGTGATCTTAATGTTCCAAACAAGGCTGACACGTGCCGGTCTACATGTTGGGTTGATATTTCTTCTTTGGAAAACAATAAGCCCTAACTGAATCAATCTGTGAAGTGCTGCCCTGTTATTAAAAAAAAAAAAAATATTACCTTTCTTTTCTTTTATTATATTCTTTTTATATGAAACTATATATTCTATATAAATGTAATCAATATTTCAGCTGAACATCCCTCTCTCTCTCTCTCTCTCTCTCTCTCTCTCTCTCTCTCTCTCTCTCTCTCTCTCTCTCTCTCTCTCTCTCTCTCTCTCTCTCTCTCTCTCTCTCTCTCTCTCTCTCTCTCTCTCTCTCTCTTATGCCTATATCTTTTTTCTTGGCGATTCAACGTTCTTTGCCATATAGGTTTACAATTCAGATAACTTTCAAATTATTACCTAATGTATATTACATGATCGATATTATTAGTAAAATATTTCCTTTATACATGTATATATGTATAATAAATAATGGAGAATCGTGTTTTGATTAAATAAAATTTCTAAAACAGTAAATTAATTAAGAAGGCAGTGAAGGAGAAGAGAGAGAAATTTGCTGAGGAAGAGTCGCTTTTAGTCCAGAAGAGAGTCAAGCAACATATTTATGTGCACTTGGAGTTTATGTGAAGAATATAATTTGGGCCCAAGGCAACATCAGGAGGAAGCTGTTTGAAGTAAACTTACAGAAAATCTTAATAAAATAAAAAGTGATTTGAAATATTTTTATACACTGCTAATATAAAAAAAGTTTTTTTTTTTTTATATTACTATCAATAGATGTAATTGACCAAAAGCAACTCTCGGATGTTTTAATATATAGAAATAATAATATTTAATTTATATTTATTTTACTTCTTATCATTACAATATCTAGCTCAAGTAAAACCCAAATACACAACATCAGCTCTGAAGCAATCCTCTCACCTACGAATAGGATTAAGTGACTGATTTTTTTTTTTTTTTCTGATTTTTTAAGAGAAACAGAAAAAACATCTGTAATTGCACGTTGAGGGGTATTCGAATCATTTAGTTCATCTCACAAGCGGTTCCTCCATCATTGCTAATTCTTACCATCGGCCAACCCATTCCCCTTCAAAAGAAACTCGGATTCCCAGAATCTTCTATAAAAGAACGCGGTTGTTCTATTATATAACTTATAAGTTTTCATTAGTTCATTTTTATTAACAAGCCTTCTTATCTTAATATCCGATTCATTTTTTTTAAAACGAAATATTTTGACTAACAAATATACTCTTATTATTATCATTTCACATAAACCTCTTTAATTTATTAAAAATTTGAGATGTGATCGATTGGTGCAACAGTGGAAAAATAAAAAGTACATTACCAAACCTCAATTTTTATTTTTTATTTTTTAAATATAGTTAATTTTTTCTTTGTAGGGAACTGATGTAATAATTTTTTTATATCAAAATTGAAAAAACTTCTGACTTTCAGTTAGATCTTGATAAGAACCGTTTGAAGACGATACAGGAGGTTCAGGGTAGATTTCATTTTAGATAAACTCGTCAGAGCCCATCTTAGAAGTTAATAACCGATTTTTATCCTTGCAAAAGCACGGATATTGTTTAAAATGTTGCACATTCTTTTTTTTTTTTTTTTTTTTTTTTTTTTTTTTTTTTTTTTTTTTTTTTTTAAAATGTTTCTTAGATATTGGAAATTAAAACTTCAATAATTAAATTTATTGGACAAATTATATTTGTACAGTGAAGTTATCGCTTAGGATAGTACCAGAAGTAGTTATTAAAATCTTATGTTATAATTAATTAAGTATAATTTAAATTCAGTTGAATACACAAGGCGTTTATTTAGTTAATATTCACACACACACACATTTCTAAATTTCTTATTTTTAGGCACCTGTGGTGATTTCAATTTGTTTTGTGTATAATATCATTTGTCTATTAACTTACCTCATTTGATCCATTCGTGGCCGAGCATGTTGGAGTGTCATGCCTTCAGTTTAGAGTTGCCATAACAGTCTAGGTACTGCTGGGACACAAATCAAAACTCAATGAAATTAGTAGGCACAAAGTGTTCCACGCTGTATGATATGAATTTTACAACGAATGCTAACAAACTGAAGGGAGTTGGGAGCATAGAGTAAGGAAAATAAAGATTGCCAACTTAAAGCCGAGGCGCCACCGCGAACGGACTTGACTTGACTTGAGTCCGGTCTGCAACCCAATAGGCTGATATCAGTGGGGACGGCGCCACCGCGACCTGACTTGACTGGACTGGACTGGATCCTGCCACCTGACTCCGGTCGGCTCCGGTTTGGTTTGGGTTGGGACCTGACTCAGTTCCCCCCTCTCCTACCACCAGCCAGCCTAATCTAACCTCTCTCTCTCTGTGCACAGTTTTTCTTTGCAGCTTTTAGTGATATTCCAGAAAAAAATAAGTGTTCAAGAGAAGCTCATAGAATTGGTGTGGGAGCAGCCAATAATATATAATACTTCAAAGGCTAATTACAGCAATGTGATTAAAAGATCAAAAGTTTGGGATACTTCAAATATTCGCATAGCCACTTCCTATCGAGAACACTCGATGCTGCTACACATGTTAAAATAAAATCGTACTCCGAATCAGACGAATCCGATTCTTCACTTAGCAAACAGTGTACTTGCTTTCATCTCGGCTGTCTTACACTGAACTCAAGTCAAGTCAAGTCTCGGTGGCGCACCCCCACTCCGGTCTGGTCCTGTCATGTCTACTCAAGTCAAGTCAAGTCCGTTCGCGGTGGCGCCTCGGCTTAACGCTACGAAACAAGACAGCGTTCCCTGCGATCTGGCGGCGCGGAACTGCAGACGCATAACATCAAAGTTCACTCCAGGAATTGTGAACGCACTACAATTACACCGAAGATATAATATTACGCCGCTTAATTTCACACCACTGAAGTGTTTAACCAAATATGCTGTAGTTACTTTCTATTCTTGGACTGGGACTTGTGATGGGTCAACCGGGACGACCGGGACGGAATTTCTATACCAGTGACATATCCCAGTGTAGCGGGACGTATCGCAACCCTACCTATCTCGCAAGCGGTGTCGGTTAGAGTCCAGCCTGGATGGGTTCAATTTATTTCAAAGTTAAATGAGCTCTACCTCTCTTAAATATCGTTAAAGATAACTCTTCTTTTCTGTTCTAGCTGGAGTACGTAATGCCTTTAATTCTTAACAAGCCAAACAGACAATATCTAATATTATGTTTTTTATTGCAGGTTCTTGTCGTCTAAGCTACTGTACCTCATTGGGTGAGTTTTTTTACTAGTTATTCGTTGTGTTTTTTTTTTTTTTACTTTATTGATTTATTTATACCTGTCAAAAATACAAATTCTGTACTATTTGGGAAAAACTAGATAAGTGTATTTTTGTTCACAATAAGAAAAATGCACTTATCTAGTTTTTCCCAAATGGTACAGAATTGACGATCAGCGGAATTTATGAGATGGAAAAAAATATGAAAAAGTCACATGTCAGACATGAGAGAGAACGATACTCAGCTGTAGTTCGTCGTTGGTATTCGTTTATGTATCTCTCATCCACCTTCTTTTCATTTTTCAAACAGATCAATTTAAAATTGATTAATAAAATCCAAAATATTTCATAATGAAATATTAAATAAATGCATTTATTATTTTAATTCAAATAAAAATTAAAACGATAGTAAAATTCTTTCACATAAAATTAACGAGTGAGCTTTATTCGGTAAATGTAGTTCAGACAATTTCAGCACGACGGCAAAAATCTTTTCGTTGCGAAAAGATGAATTTCAATTCCCAATCTATCTTTTGGAATGGTCTTAAACCAGTCATTAAGCCAAAAGTCGGTTTTATAATGGGCGATTAATATTACTTTCTGATTTTATAGTTATTTAAATTTATCCGTAAGTTATAATTAATAATTTCATTTCGACCTTTCAAAAATGTCTTCTATAACCTAAAAAAAAAGTAGTTTCACTAAAAAATATATAATATCAATAATAATAATTAAAAATAAAATAATTGTGTTTAATACTACGTTTAATACTACTAAAGTAAATAGAACTAATTGTTAGAAAATCCTGGACATAGATTAAAAACAGACTGATCATTCAAAAATATATGTTCAAAATAATGTTCGCCCACTGTAGTCCGAACAGCACGTCTAGCTGGAAAAAACAATTTTTTTGCCAATTATTTTTTTTTTTAGTTACAGTGTTTGGGAAAACATTAATGTTTATAATACGCAAAATATGGTAAAACAAGATTTGCTTTAAATAATTGAATCAGATTATAAATACAAACCACCTCGGAATATGATAATAATTCACAAGGCCATTTTACTACGGGAGAGTGAACATTAGAAACCGTTGCCAATATTCCTGACCAAGTGTTCCCAGATATCTGCCTCCAATTAGTTCCACATATGCAGATCTGATTTAATGTTTAGGTCTGACAGATATGGGGAGCTTTTCTTGTGAAATCCGACCGTTTTCATCCTAATTTCTGACGTAAATAACTTTACACTTCAAGAATTTATTATTATTTGATTTTTAATGGGGCTCTTCATTCTAATCTAAACTCTTCACTCTAAATGTATTTAGTGAAGTGAAAAATTTTATAAAACTTTATATGAACCGAAAGAATGATATCCTACAATACTCCTCACTTATACTCCTAGAATTAGCGGTGATGTGGAAATTTATTTATATATAATATATTTATGTGATAACTAATCTAATCAATATATATATATATATATATATATATATATATATATATATATATATATATATATATAATTAAATGATTCATAAAAGCTATTTTAAGGGCTGAAAAACCTCGAAAGTGCAGTAAAAAAGTGCGTTACTTTAGAAACATGATGAACCGAAGATCTGATCCAGTCAGAAGTCGTGTGAAATTCTTTGTCATTCATTCTTTGCCCCCCTCCTCATCTGGTCTCGCAAACACCGTGTTGCCGAAATAGCAAAGAAGGGGGTAGGAAATCTATATTACTACAAAAAATAATACTAATTTAAATTTCATAACATTATTTCGGAAAATATTATGAAAATGTTAATAAATATGAATTTACTTTTTCTTTTGGTTAATATTTTTGAATTTTCCAAAAAAACAAAACAATTCTTTAGCTATTGCTTATCTAGTAATACACGTACTTATTGTATTTGTACTCGTAGACGTATATACACGATGAACATTTAATTTGTAGCTGCAATAGGTTCTGATCAGTCACTTGTCTCCGTTGAAAAATGAAAATAAAAAATCGAACACGATTTTTATTATAAAGTAAATAAACACGCATAAGCAATGAGACGTTTCGAAAATAGAATATGCATATATGTAGTTGCTAATTTAATTGTGTATGAAAGAAAAAAATCTTTCTCAATCTAAGCTCTGAAATATTCTCTTGTATAAGCTTAGTACTTCCCTTACCAGAGATTTAGAGGGAAAAAATGATATATCGTGAATAATGTATTGTTACGGTCCGGTGAGGTTGAGGGTACCCTGGGTGGCCCAGGGGCAGGTAGCTGGAAAGGCCGCCAGGGTGGCCTAGACTTGGTGGTGCCGTGGGCATGGGCGAGCAGGTAGCCGAAAAGGGCGGCAAATGGCCTGGAAGGGTCAAGGCGGACCAGAAGGCCCTAGATCTGTAATCTGGCCAGTTCTAGAATATTCGGCGTAGTTTTAAATACGCCGACTTCCAGCCTAGTCAGTCAGCATTGGGGTGACAGTGGTCGGTGAGTGATCGGTCGGGCAAGTGTCAGTCAGGAGTCTGTGATATCCTGAGGGAGTATCCAAGCGTCAGTGATCAAGTAACGATCAATCAGTCAAGTGTCAGTGACAGTTCAGTCAGTGAGTTAGTGACAGTGATTAACAGTATCAGTGAGTGTAGTAACAGTCTCTGTGTGTCAGTGTAATAGATTCTTATGTATAATTGTGACATCTAGTATTAAGATATTAAAGATAAGTATAGTGTAATATACATATTAGTGTAATTAGACCTAAGTATAATTGTTATTAGATTAAGTAGCTTAAGGGATCTATTTGTATTTATTAATTTGTAAATAAATTAGTGTTTAGTATTTAAGTTAGTTTAGTGTTAAAGTTAAGTTAGTTTTAACTATGATTTGATTAGTCATACCCCCAGTGGCCCGTAACAATTTGGTGACAGAATTGGGATTACAGTTTAATTGCTATCGTTTGTCTTGTATGTGTCTTGTAATTATTGGGCTACTGGAAAATGGCTACTCAAAGCATTAGATTAAATGATTTAAAAGTTGCAGATTTGAGACGAGAGTTGGAAGAGCGCGATCTGGATACCTCCGGATCAAAAACTGTGTTGCAGCAGCGTTTGCGCCAGTTTTTTATAGATTCGGGGGAAAACCCAGATAGCGTTAATTTTGAGACCGATTTGAGCAGATTAACTGCAACTTTTATAGCTGAATTAGGTAATGTTGAAAACAAATTAGGTAATGAGTTAGTTAATGTAAAAAATGAATTAGGTAAAGAGTTAGGTAATGTACAAAATGAGTTAGGTAATGTTAGAAATGAATTAGGTACTGAGTTAAGTAATGTTAAAGATAATTTAAGTACACTATAATGTAAGCTAAGTACTGTAGAAAATAAGTTGATGGAGACTGTGGACGAAAAGTTAGCCGATGTAGAGTGTAGGTTAGGAGAGAAGGTTTGCTCGATTGAAAATGACCTAAGTTCATTTAGGTCAAGAGTAGAAGCCCTTGAGGGACGCATGAGCAACCCACCGAAGGACGACAGCGACAGATCCTCCGAGAGCAGCTCTCACAACACCATTCGGCTGGGATGTGTGGGGACACCACCAACACACAACATCATTCCAGTGTTCGACGGAAAGACACCGTGGGAGGATTATATGACTCTCTTCGAGACAGCGGCTTCGATCCATGGATGGTCTCAAGAGACCCAGGCTTCAACGTTGTGCCTAGCCTTGCGTGGAGACGCCTTAGGAGTACTCCAGGGGATGCCAATGACGGAGCGGTCCAACTACGGGGAGCTGGTGAGAAGATTGGAGATGCGGTTCGGCCACCGCCACATGGACCAGCTATACCGCTCACAACTAAGAAACCGGATCCAAAAGAACACTGAGACGCTACAGGAATTCGAAGCTGATGTCACCCGGCTTGTGAGGAATGCCTACCCATCGGTCACCGATGATGTATACGAGAGCCTGGCGGTAGCAAAATTTCTGGACGGACTTCGGGACCCGGAGACACAACAAGCTGTGAAACTCGCACGGCCAAAGACTTTAGGCGATGCTTTATCTCAGGCCATGGAGTTTGAGGCTGTCAGACAGTCAGTAAGGGGCCATGCACGAGTTCGTGCAGCGGAAGCAGAGCCTGTTGTCGTCCCCAGCATAGAAGACATAATAAAAAGGGTCTTGGAGGCCCTCAGGACTCGTAAGAAGGAGATTCGCTGCTGGAGCTGCGGCCAACTGGGACACCGAAAAACAAGTGTCATCAGTCCATGAAACAAGAAGCCAAAGAAAAATCAAGGTGGGTTGGAGGGAAGAGGCAAGTGCCAACCCGAGGTGCGGAAGGCTCCAAGAAGACCATCCGAGTAGCGTTAATTGGAAGAAGGGCGAATAGATTCTATGTGGATGGAATGGTGAACGGGCAACTACGAAGCCTTCTACTGGACACCGGCGCAACGATGACAATACTGAGCCCGAAGACGGTTCCCGCTGAACAGATCTCACCAAGTACTTGGGCACTGCGGACGGCCACAGGACAGCCAGCCCAGGTCTGCGGGGAGACAGTAGCCACCTTCCTCGTCGGAGGCCAATTTCTGAAGCACCGCGCTCTCGTGGCCGAAGTAGATGAAGACGTCATACTGGGCACGGACCTGATGGTCAAACACGGGCTTAAGCTTGATATTTCAAGCGGTGTAGTGACGCTAAGAGGTAGAGAGCTCTTCCTACGTAAAGGAAAGGCAGGGACAAAGAGAATTAGGAAACTTGAAGAACAGAGGAAACGTGAAGAAAAAGCCATCATGAATGAGAAAGAAAATGGATCAAATCTTTCAGCTGCTCCTGCTTGGAGGCGGAAAGGAGAGGATGATAGATATGGCAGGAGAAGGGGAAATGGTGACCATTCTGGAAGGAGCAGTGATGCTGGCAATTTTAAAAGGAGAGGAAATGATTATCGCTGTGGAAGAAAAGGCGACCATGGCCGAGCAAAAGAACAGCAAGTGAGATATCTCTCTACCGTGAGAACGAACTACTCAGTTACGCGTCCTGAAGTTCTAGATGCCCGTGGAGTGACCCAAACAATCTACCGAGACATCTTCTCGCTACCAGTGGACTGTGCTCTGGCCCATTGCGTCACCGAAGATCTGAGGAACTCTCGAGGGATCGCAACTGTTTTCAGGAAAAAGTTTGCCGGAACTGAAGAATTAGAACAGCAAGGACCCAGTGTTGGAAGGGCACTTCACCAAACGCACGGAGGCCAGCATCTGTTTTACTTGGTTACCAAGCGTGCCTCCCATCAGAAATCAACGTACGGCGCACTACAGCGAAGCCTCAACGACCTGCGCAGCCAGCTTTTAAGACTGCATGTCACTAAGCTCGCCATCCCCAAGTTGGGCTGTGGATATGACGGCCTGGAATGGAAGACCGTAAGACACATGCTTGAAGAGACGTTTGCCAACTCTGGGATAGTCATATTGATCTGCACATTTAACCCCTGGAGGGCAAACGGCTACTACTTCGGAAAAAGCTCATCGCATCTAATTGCTCCAAACCGTGCTCTGTTACGGTACACTGTGTACACTGTCCGTCACAGTGTTACGGTCCGGTGAGGTTGAGGGTACCCTGGGTGGCCCGGGTGCAGGTAGCTGGAAAGGCCGCCAGGGTGGCCTAGACTTGGTGGTGCCGTGGGCATGGGCGAGCAGGTAGCCGAAAAGGGCGGCAAATGGCCTGGAAGGGTCAAGGCGGACCAGAAGGCCTTAGATCTGTAATCTGGCCAGTTCTAGAATATTCGGCGTAGCTTTAAATAGGCCGACTTCCAGCCTAGTCATTCAGCATTGGGGTGACAGTGGTCGGTGAGTGATCGGTCGGGCAAATGTCAGTCAGGAGTCTGTGATATCCTGAGGGAGTATCCAAGTGTCAGTGTTCAAGTAACGATCAATCAGTCAAGTGTCAGTGACAGTTCAGTCAGTGAGTTAGTGACAGTGATTAACAGTATCAGTGAGTGTAGTAACAGTCTCTGTGTGTCAGTGTAATAGATTCTTATGTATAATTGTGACATCTAGTATTAAGATATTAAAGATAAGTATTGTGTAATATACATATTAGTGTAATTAGACCTAAGTATAATTGTTATTAGATTAAGTAGCTTAAGGGACCTATTTGTATTTATTAAGTTGTAAATAAATTAGTGTTTAGTATTTAAGTTGTGATTTGATTAGTCATACCCCCAGTGGCCCGTAACAGTATTAATTAATTTTTTTTCTTCTATAAAGGAATCTGTAATTTTTTAACGAATCCAATTTATCAGCATTCACTCCTCTGATGAATACTGATAAATTGAATTTCTTTGTTAAGTAATAGTAATATTAATTTAAATATATGATAAATAATAAATGAAGAATGAATAAAGAATGTAAAGAAGCAATTGTTGATATAATTTATCTCAATAATTAAAAAAAAAAAAAATTGTTAACCTGAGCCATAATGATTTTTATTATTTTGCATTATATTAGCAGTCACAGAAATCGCACTGAAATGTGATTACATTTATTTATTTTTAGGGATATAGTGATTCCAAAAGTCGATTTTTCATTACATCGATTCTTGCGAAGAAACGACTTTTGGAATCGACATATCCCTAAAAATGAATAAATATTATCAGGTTTTACGTACGATTCTTCCGATTGCAAAAATTATACCATGAAATAAATCAGTTTGAATTTGTTTTAATTTTTTTTTATTCATAGATTTTTTTTTTGTAACAATTTATTGAAATTTAAAACTGTACAAATATATACATCAAAAAATGAGCTGATAAAGATTACTATAACACGTCAAAACTTGAAATGTACTCATCAGTAGCACTTAATAAAAATTCTACACTAGAAGACCTCTAGGAAATTTTCGTTTTAGACGCCTCGGAGTATTATCGGTAATGGAGTGGGAAGCAAGTTGAGAAACTAATGTATTTTAGTGGCTATCGATCTTACTATGAAAGGAGAGGTATTTGGTTTTGACTGACTCAGCAACATATGGAACATTAAGGTCTTTATGGATAAGTTTATTGGTCACAAAGTAAGGGAGATTTAGGATTTTTCGAAGGATTTTGGATTGTAAGGATTGGATACGAGATGAATCGGATGGTTTAGTAGAGCCGTAAAGCTCAACTCTGTATGTCCAAATAAGTCTAATCACGGTCATGTAAATAAGTCTTTCGTAATGAATTGGGAGGTTTGATCGTTTGTCTAGTAAATGTTGAAGTAGTCTGTAACGACGAACAGTTTCTGTCGCTTTAGTCTTTTTATAGAAATAATTTGAAACAAACATCGGTTTGTTTGTCTTCCTTTTCATTAAAAAAGTATTTACAATAATTAACGCAATGCATTAAATATTAATCCATAAGTATAAATAATACTTACACGTAAATAAATAATAGAAACAGAATATATTGAACACATAATTCATAAATTAAATGATAAATAACTGCTGATAACTAAAATACTTTGATTTTAGATATACAAGGGTAAAGTATATGGTTTTAAATATAAATTTCTTTAATCTTTCCACTTGTTTGAACGAACGATCTATTTAAACTACCTCACCATAAACACGTGTTCTTATTCGTTTTTATATTTATGTTTTCCGTTTTTCTTACGGTTTTATTACTTCCTTGAGGGTCTATTTTCTAACCCCATATCACACAGAACGGAGAGCGGAGTTGTTTATGGATCGTAAACATTAAAATGACCCACAATATAAAGCCTTTAGAATAATTTACTCCCTACATCGTAGCATGTAACCGATCCATTCAGAGCTTAAATTGACTAGTGCTGAATTTTACGTTTATATTCCAACTAGCATCCCCTGTAGCGACTCCATCCTCTCTAATAAGTAAAGAACTTTGATTATTGTAACTAATAATTGAATTTCATTTATTTATCGATAAAAATTTTCTGTTGCATTAAGAAATTGAGCATAACTTCAAAGATAATTTCACGCATGGATGTAATTACTAAGCTGATTAAAAATGCATTGATTAGGTGTTTGAAGATTACGTAAAGACATAATTAGAGATCCAATTGTTAATAATAATGTATGAGTTGGTAATACCAGCGGACAGAGATTATAAAAAAAGAAAAACCTGCGGGTAATGGACTGCATTATCAGTGCTTACAACTAGTGGACCATAAATTATATTTTTACACAAATCGTTAAAAAGAAAAGGGATATATAATATAATATAATCATAATAATAGGGATACTATAATATAATAATATATTAATAGGGATATGAGATATTTTAATTTGGCAGAAATATTTTTATCGATCAATCTAGTTGGATCGATTTTCTAACCGTAAAAGTATAGGACAGTTTGGCAAACATCACTTCTGCTACTCAAAGATATATATTTAAATTATTAATATTTGATTAAACTTTATTATTATGAACCTTCTTAGAACTTCAAACATGTTGCAGTTAAAATTTGGTACAGTTGGGTTAAATAGTTTTACCATTGCAAACTCTATAGCACAATGGCGCTAGCCACATATTGGTCGATTTTTAAACCGCACTGGGACCCACATGTCGCTCCACATATTTATAGCTTTTTTAAAGAAAAATGTAATTGAAATAAGGAAATGTTATAAATTTCTTGCTCTATATTTAGGCATTGTACGTCGCGCCGTGGTTCAGAGTTTGCATAAAATACGATAACTCCCATCTTAGAAGAGCCTAAGGCTTGTTTTATATTACCCGGCACGACAAGTAGCGGATCAAACACGGCACGGTTCAGACAAATACATGGTATATTTATATTATCAGGCACAGTACGGCAGGTCTCAGTACGGACCGGGAGCACAGCCGAAGTGGAGATATATTTTTTTTTAATGATTTGTTGTTTATAGTATATTACTTAATTAACAACGTGATTGAAATAAGGGCTCTAATTGGTACATTGTTTTTGGTTGGAATGAGATGAGTACGGAGGAAATGTGGTCAGGATCTCTCAATATAAGCTTGTAATGTCTGAAATGCGATTCTAGTTTCTACTTGTTTGTTTGATATTTGATAACAGGCAGATTCGGGATAAATCCGACAAATTTTAACCTAATCGTGACCTGTGGAGTGTTTTCAAAACAAATTGCCGAGAACGATACACCCATCACATGTATTTGACAATAGATGAACAACTTCTTGCGTTTCGAAGAAAATGTCCCTTTAGGGTGTATATTTCCTCAAAACCCGACAAGGATAAAAATTGTAACATTATGCGATGCAAATACATTTTATATGGTTGATGCGATTCCGTATGTGGGAAAGGAGCAACATACTACATCGGACATCCTCCCTTCATACGATGTGCGCGAATTCATACTATGCGAAACTGTGCGCGGAGGTAAACGAAATAATGTGATCATTGGTTTACTTCTGTACCTTTAGCAGAGGAATTGCTGAAGGGTTATTGACTGACACTGGTTGGAACAATGCGTAAAAATAAACCAGATATTCCCGCTAGCTTCCTCCGCTAGCTCCTACAAGAAGCTATTATAATTGAATTTATAATGCCACAAAAGGAGGAGTGGATACATTTGAAAAAATAGCCCACGTAAAAAGGAAGAACTTTTTGAAAAACTTGACTACTAATCTTTTCAAAGATCATGTAGAGCGACGTCTAGAAAAAAAATTTGCCTCGAAAGCTTACCTATCCTATAATTGAAGCTCTCGAAAAGAAACAACCACTAAACTAAAAGAAAGGAAGAAATTTCAATCCAAATTACTGGAGCAGTCCAGGTGTGTTATTTGTCCAAGACAAAAAGATAAATAAGTCAAGAAAGCATGCACTAAATGTGGAAAACCTACATGTTCTGAACATCGAGTAGAAATTTATACAAATTGTTTTTTTTTTTTGTTTTTTTTTATAATTGCATATGTTAAATTTCTGTTTTTATATTCTAATATTAATATGAAATGTTCAATGTGTTACTCCTTACGCACTCAATTAATTTTTCAACATCCAGTTTTTGAGAAAAAAAAAAAAAAAAAAAAAAAAAAAAAAAAAATAGAATCAAATTTTAAAGCAGAAAAAATGGAACGGGGCAAAGGTGGCTGTGCGATAGTCGATAGTTACTATCGATATATCGATAGGTCATGCTGATACAGATTATTTTTTTTTAATAAAAAAAAATAAAGTAAAATAACCTTAGATAACATAAAAAGAACCTAACATTTTTTTTTAAAAAGAACATATGATATAGGAGTTTAAAAAAGATAAGAAAGAGAGAAGGTTGTAAATTTGAATAAAAAAAGTTGTGTTCCTAGAAAAAGTTATTTTATTGATTTATGAAGTGTTTGACTAATGTTACTAGGGTAAGTCCTTCTTTTTTATTAATAGTTTTCGCTATTTTCCTTTTAAGAAAAAAATAGCGTGGCGTCCGAGACTGTTATAAGTCGAACCTTGCCGTCTCCACTGGACTTAAGGCAACAGTGTGCGGTGTAAATTTTTATAAGTTTCAAAACTTGACCGTAACATTTTGGCGCCCGAACAGGGACTTTAAAAGTAGAAATAAAGTAAAAATTATTCAAGATGAATGTGAACTTGCTCATCAAAGAGGAGCTTGAGGATGAACTAAAGATTCGTGGGGTTGTTGGGCTACCTACAGCAGACGAGATGCGGAATAAACTTCGTACTTTTCTGAAGTTGGAGAGTGCAGGAAAATACGTCGCTCCTACAGTCGATCTCCATGCCGTATCGGAACTAGAAGTGTGCGATCAAAAGCTGGCTAAAATAGAAAAAAAACTATCTTTCTTAACATCTTCTAGTACTGCTGGAGATATGGAAAAGATTGACACAGTACTACAGCATTTGATTAACCGATTAAATCGGATCACGGCTAAAGATGCTGCTGATACTAAAGAAAAATCTAAGGCTATATCACAGTGTCTGGAGTTGATTGATAAATTTGAGGAGTTGAAGTTAAGGTTAGATCAGCCAATGGTTGGCATACAAAATTCTGGGAATTCACAACAAAGTGATGAAAAAGAGGAGTCGGGGGAATCCACAGAAAATACAGAACGTCATTCAACGGCCAATCAGCATGGAGTAGGCGCGAGTGCAACTACCTTCGTGGTTCGGAAAAAACAAATTCCTATAAAGGATTGGGGTGTACACTTCACTGGAGATGGCGAGGGCCTAAGTGTACATGCCTTCTTGGAGACTGTCGAAGATCTGAGCCTGGCCAGGAGCTCGACTCAAGAAGATCTGTTTTCGGCGGCGTACGATTTCTTTAGAGGGCCTGCATTAATATGGTTTAGGTCGGCTAGAAGAGACGTTACATCGTGGTCTGAACTTGTCTCTGAGTTAGAGGCCGAATACGCACCATTAGACTACGAGGATCGATTATGGGAAGAAATACGACGAAGAACCCAAGGGCATACAGAGTCGATTGGTACCTACGTAGCGGTGATGAAGAATTATTTCAACAGGCTATCAGTTGTTCCTTCGGAGGAAGAAATGCTTAGACTGATCAAGAAGAATATTGACCCTTACTATTTGGACCGGTTAGCGTTACATCCAGTAACCACGTTGAAAGATTTGATCATCCTTGGGAGGCAGCTAGAAGAGGTGCGATGGAGGATCAATGTATATCGATCACCCCCTACCAGCAAAGGACTCCTTGAACCAGATTTGGCTTATCGCCCATCCCAACGGAAACCGGCTAATGAGATAAACACCTTAGAAACATCACAAGAACCTACCCAAGAAAATTGTAAGGCCACCCTGGAAACGTCACAAGAACCTATCCAAGGAAACGGCAAGACCAATAATTTGTTTCGCTGTTGGAACTGTGGAGGAACGAACCATTCGTTCAAGAAGTGCTATCAAAAGAAAACCAAATTTTGCGAGGGTTGCGGGCTTAAAGGCGTGGAAAGACGAACGTGTGGTAGGTGTAACAAAATCAAACAGGGAAACGAACAAGGGGGTCAGGCCTAAGTGGATGGGAGCCTAGACATAACCCTAAATCCACAACCAAAGCAGAGTGGGAAGAATGGTTGGGAATAGTAAAGGATGTTTATGAAGGAAAAAAGGGAAAAATTCATAGACACCCTGAAAACGAATTAGACCAACGGCCATATCTGAGAATAAACATTCTGGGAAAAATCGAACTTGGTTTATTAGATTCTGGGGCTTCCAGATCTCTCATGAGTAGAGAGTGCTGGGAAAGATTCGCAGGACTTGGAGTCACCCTGCGAGATGAGTCAGATGTAAGAATAAGCGCAGCTGGAGGCAATACGCTCTACGTGGAAGGGAGTGTGAGATTGCCAGTGGAATTAGAGGGTAGAACAAAGGAGATTGATTTTATTGTTGTACCATGCTTGGTTGATGATTTTATTTTCGGTATTGACTTTTGGAATAAATTCAGACTAGTGCTGAACATATCTCAAAACTCGTTTAAGTTTTCAGATGAAACGTGCTTAGCGGTATCCCAGAATGAACCGACTGTATTGACCAGACCTAATCTTTCTCCAACCCAGAAAAAAATCGTAGTTCTGAACATCGAGTAGAAATTTATACAAATTGTTTTTTTTTTTTGTTTTTTTTTATAATTGCATATGTTAAATTTCTGTTTTTATATTCTAATATTAATATGAAATGTTCAATGTGTTACTCCTTACGCACTCAATTAATTTTTCAACATCCAGTTTTGAGAAAAAAAAAAAAAAAAAAAAAAAAAAAAAAAAAAAAATAGAATCAAATTTTAAAGCAGAAAAAATGGAACGGGGCAAAGGTGGCTGTGCGATAGTCGATAGTTACTATCGATATATCGATAGGTCATGCTGATACAGATTATTTTTTTTTAATAAAAAAAAATAAAGTAAAATAACCTTAGATAACATAAAAAGAACCTAACATTTTTTTTTAAAAAGAACATATGATATAGGAGTTTAAAAAAGATAAGAAAGAGAGAAGGTTGTAAATTTGAATAAAAAAAGTTGTGTTCCTAGAAAAAGTTATTTTATTGATTTATGAAGTGTTTGACTAATGTTACTAGGGTAAGTCCTTCTTTTTTATTAATAGTTTTCGCTATTTTCCTTTTAAGAAAAAAAGTAGCGTGGCGTCCGAGACTGTTATAAGTCGAACCTTGCCGTCTTCGCTGGACTTAAGGCAACAGTGTGCGGTGTAAATTTTTATAAGTTTCAAAACTTGACCGTAACATTTTGGCGCCCGAACAGGGACTTTAAAAGTAGAAATAAAGTAAAAATTATTCAAGATGAATGTGAACTTGCTCATCAAAGAGGAGCTTGAGGATGAACTAAAGATTCGTGGGGTTGTTGGGCTACCTACAGCAGACGAGATGCGGAATAAACTTCGTACTTTTCTGAAGTTGGAGAGTGCAGGAAAATACGTCGCTCCTACAGTCGATCTCCATGCCGTATCGGAACTAGAAGTGTGCGATCAAAAGCTGGCTAAAATAGAAAAAAAAAACTATCTTTCTTAACATCTTCTAGTACTGCTGGAGATATGGAAAAGATTGACACAGTACTACAGCATTTGATTAACCGATTAAATCGGATCACGGCTAAAGATGCTGCTGATACTAAAGAAAAATCTAAGGCTATATCACAGTGTCTGGAGTTGATTGATAAATTTGAGGAGTTGAAGTTAAGGTTAGATCAGCCAATGGTTGGCATACAAAATTCTGGGAATTCACAACAAAGTGATGAAAAAGAGGAGTCGGGGGAATCCACAGAAAATACAGAACGTCATTCAACGGCTAATCAGCATGGAGTAGGCGCGAGTGCAACTACCTTCGTGGTTCGGAAAAAACAAATTCCTATAAAGGATTGGGGTGTACACTTCACTGGAGATGGCGAGGGCCTAAGTGTACATGCCTTCTTGGAGACTGTCGAAGATCTGAGCCTGGCCAGGAGCTCGACTCAAGAAGATCTGTTTTCGGCGGCGTACGATTTCTTTAGAGGGCCTGCATTAATATGGTTTAGGTCGGCTAGAAGAGACGTTACATCGTGGTCTGAACTTGTCTCTGAGTTAGAGGCCGAATACGCACCATTAGACTACGAGGATCGATTATGGGAAGAAATACGACGAAGAACCCAAGGGCATACAGAGTCGATTGGTACCTACGTAGCGGTGATGAAGAATTATTTCAACAGGCTATCAGTTGTTCCTTCGGAGGAAGAAATGCTTAGACTGATCAAGAAGAATATTGACCCTTACTATTTGGACCGGTTAGCGTTACATCCAGTAACCACGTTGAAAGATTTGATCATCCTTGGGAGGCAGCTAGAAGAGGTGCGATGGAGGATCAATGTATATCGATCACCCCCTACCAGCAAAGGACTCCTTGAACCAGATTTGGCTTATCGCCCATCCCAACGGAAACCGGCTAATGAGATAAACACCTTAGAAACATCACAAGAACCTACCCAAGAAAATTGTAAGGCCACCCTGGAAACGTCACAAGAACCTATCCAAGGAAACGGCAAGACCAATAATTTGTTTCGCTGTTGGAACTGTGGAGGAACGAACCATTCGTTCAAGAAGTGCTATCAAAAGAAAACCAAATTTTGCGAGGGTTGCGGGCTTAAAGGCGTGGAAAGACGAACGTGTGGTAGGTGTAACAAAATCAAACAGGGAAACGAACAAGGGGGTCAGGCCTAAGTGGATGGGAGCCTAGACATAACCCTAAATCCACAACCAAAGCAGAGTGGGAAGAATGGTTGGGAATAGTAAAGGATGTTTATGAAGGAAAAAAGGGAAAAATTCATAGACACCCTGAAAACGAATTAGACCAACGGCCATATCTGAGAATAAACATTCTGGGAAAAATCGAACTTGGTTTATTAGATTCTGGGGCTTCCAGATCTCTCATGAGTAGAGAGTGCTGGGAAAGATTCGCAGGACTTGGAGTCACCCTGCGAGATGAGTCAGATGTAAGAATAAGCGCAGCTGGAGGCAATACGCTCTACGTGGAAGGGAGTGTGAGATTGCCAGTGGAATTAGAGGGTAGAACAAAGGAGATTGATTTTATTGTTGTACCATGCTTGGTTGATGATTTTATTTTCGGTATTGACTTTTGGAATAAATTCAGACTAGTGCTGAACATATCTCAAAACTCGTTTAAGTTTTCAGATGAAACGTGCTTAGCGGTATCCCAGAATGAACCGACTGTATTGACCAGACCTAATCTTTCTCCAACCCAGAAAAAAATCGTAGAGAGTTTAGTTGAGAAATGGCGTAGTGCTAGACCATCAAAGCTGGGTTGTACGAGTAAAGTCGAACATGAGATACATACAGGCAATAGCAAACCCATTAAGCAGCGTTATTACCCTGTTTCGCCGAAGATCCAAGCCATATTAGACAAGGAGCTTGATGAAATGCTCAAAGATCAAATCGTGGAGCCATCGCAGAGCGCTTGGTCATCACCTGTTGTTTTGGTCCGGAAGCCGGATGAGTCATATAGATTCTGTGTGGATTACCGCCAATTGAATGCAGTGACTAAAAGGGATGCCTACCCACTCCCTTATATCACCAACATTCTCGATAGACTACGTGATGCAAAGATTTTGTCTTCCATCGACATTAAAAGTGCATATTGGCGGATACCGATGGCAAAAGAGAGTAAAGAGAAAACTGCATTCACTGTCCCTAACCGTGGCCTATTTCATTTCTGTAGAATGCCTTTCGGGCTACACAATGCCCCAGCGACCTGGCAAAGGCTCATTGATGATGTATTGAGAGCGGATTTGGAGCCGAATATTTTCGTCTATTTAGATGATATTATTATAGTATCATCAGATTTTGAATCGCATTTAGCTACTCTGGAGAAGGTTTTTGAACGGTTATACGCGGCAAACTTAACCGTCAATTGGGAAAAGAGCCAGTTTTGCAGAGAAGAACTCAAATTCCTGGGATATGTGGTAAATGAGAACGGTTTACAAGTAGACCCTGGTAAAATAGAGGCCATACTCAACTATCCAGCGCCTAAGAATGTAAAACAGGTTAGACAATTTATAGGACTTTCCTCCTGGTATCGCCGGTTTGTTCCAAATTTCTCCACATTGACTGCACCCCTTTCAGATTTACTGAAGAAAAACAAGAAATGGAAATGGGGAGATGAACAAGAACAATCATTCAGCCTGTTGAAAAAAAACTGGTGACTGCACCTGTCTTAACATGCCCAGATTTTAGTAAACCATTCATCCTTCAAACTGACGCCTCCAACACAGGATTAGGTGCAATACTTTTTCAGGAATACCCAGAAGGAGATCGAGTGATCGCGTATGCTAGCCGAGGCTTGACAGCTTCAGAGAGGAAGTACAGTGTCACGGAGCAAGAGTGCTTAGCAGTCCTCTGGGCCGTTGAAAAATTCCGACCTTATTTGGAGGGAATGGAGTTCACTGTCATCACAGATCACATTGCGCTGAAGTGGCTGAACAATCTCAAGGACCCTCAAGGTCGACTAGCTAGGTGGGCTTTAAAGCTGCAACAACACCAATTCACAATCATGCACCGTCCGGGTAAACAGAACGCTGCTGCGGATGCTCTGTCCCGAACCTACGAGTTACCTGTTTGTAGAATTGATGTCAGAGGAGAAATACTGGACACGTGGTATTTGAAAATGATACAGCGAGTTGAAGAAGATCCTACAAAATACGCAGATTGGAGAGTAGAAAATCAATCGTTATGGAAATGTGTCCCTAATAAAAAGAAAATAGTAGGAGACGATAACCGATGGAAAGTGGTATTGCCCAAAGATAAACGTAATGAAGCCTTCAGGGAATGTCATGACCAAGCAACAGCGGGGCATTTAGGTCGCTTTAAAACACTACAACGGTTGAGTACTATTATTGGCCAGGCATGGCCTCTGACACGGCTAAATATGTGGCTAGGTGCGAGACATGCTTAGCGCACAAGCCTCTGCAGAGAGCCCCTGCGGGACTCATGGGAGAACAACGCGTCGTTTCAAAACCATGGCAAATGGTTTCGGTTGATATAATTGGACCATTACCATTATCGACGAACCAGAACCGATTTATTCTGGCGTTTTCGGATTACTTCACAAAGTATAGCATATTTGTGCCCCTTCGGACAGTAACTGGGAAAAAGGCTAGTTCCTTACTGGAAAAGGAGGTAATTCTCATGTTTGGATGCCCACAAACATTAATATGTGACAATGGACCTCAATTCAAGAGCCGTGAATTTCAAACCAAAGTTGCTGAATACTCAATCAATCTCTTATACACCCCTTATTATCACCCTCAGTCTAATCCGATGGAGCGGCCAAACCGTGTAATTAAGACCTTGATTGCTTCATATGTGAAAGAAAATCACCGTCATTGGGACAAACATATTTATAAACTGGCTTTTGCCATGAAAACGGCTGTACACGAAATCACGGGTTTCACACCAGCTTACTTGAATTTCGGAAGGGAACTCCCCAGAAGTGGCACAGATTACCACAGTGTATCAAATGGACCAGATATGGGAGGCCGACAAGAGTTTGCTGACAAACTTCAGAACCTACCTCTGTTGTACGAGGAAATTAAAGAGGAACTCAAAAAGGCTTACGAGAGAAGCAGACACAACTACAACCTTCGGCGAAGACATCAAGAATTTAAAGTAGGCGATACTGTTTGGAAGAAGAATCAGGTGTTGTCGGATGCGTCGAGGTACGTTAGCGGGAAACTAGCACCATCCTTCGTAAAGTGTCGTGTTACTAGACGATTCGGAAATCTCACTTACGAACTGGAAATCATGGATGGGATCAATATGGGAAAATGGCACGTGAAGGATCTGAAAGCGCACCCAGAACAACCCACTGACTAGGTTATTTTATTTTATTTTTTTTATACGAAAGAGGAGGATTGATACAGATTATTTTTTTTTAATAAAAAAAAATAAAGTAAAATAACCTTAGATAACATAAAAATAACCTAACATTTTTTTTAAAAAAGAACATATGATATAGGAGTTTAAAAAAGATAAGAAAGAGAGAAGGTTGTAAATTTGAATAAAAAAAGTTGTGTTCCTAGAAAAAGTTATTTTATTGATTTATGAAGTGTTTGACTAATGTTACTAGGGTAAGTCCTTCTTTTTTATTAATAGTTTTCGCTATTTTCCTTTTAAGAAAAAAATAGCGTGGCGTCCGAGACTGTTATAAGTCGAACCTTGCCGTCTCCACTGGGCTTAAGGCAACAGTGTGCGGTGTAAATTTTTAAGTTTCAAAACTTGACCGTAACAATGCCTATCGCTTGACTCTTGAAATTAACTGTTTCGTTATTTTTCTTTTCTGAAAATTTGATTTGTTCATTATTATTGTAACCATGTAAATTGTAAACACATTTTTAAAATTCAAATAAATAAATTTATTTCTCTCATCTTTATCATATAATCTTATAATTTATAATCACGCAAACTTCAAGTAGTAAGTAGATAATTGAATTTAATGAAATTAGTTGAAATTCTTTATTGAACAGCTTTGGAAAAAAAGGAAGCAACTATCGAAAGACTATCGATAGAAATCTATAGTTCTCAACCGATAGTGTCGGCCTATCGATAGTGCTAACTATCGACTATCGCCCAACCCTAGGGCAAAGTCACTGCAGCACTGCACTGTCGGAGTCGGAAAGTAATTTATACTACGAGAAAGACACGGTCCGTGCCGGACCGTGTCTGACCGTGTCTTAAGGTGTCTTTTTCATAGTATACTTTACTTTCCGACTCCGACAGTGCAGTTCTGCACTGACTTTGCCCCTTTCCAGTTCTTTTTGTGTGTTTAAATTTGATTCCATTTTTGTCTTTTCTGCAAAACTGGATGTTGAAAAATTAATTGAGTGCGTAAAGAGTAACACAATTGAACATTTTATATTAATATAAAAACAGAAATTTAACATATGAATTTAAAAAAAAAAATCTAATCAAAACAATTTGTGTAAATTTCTACTCGATGTTTAGGACATGTAGGTCCGCTTCGCCTGTGCTCCCGGTCCGTGCTGGTCCGTGTCTGATAATATAAATACACCATGTATTTGTCTGACCGTGCCGTTTCTGATACGCTACGTGTCGTGTCGGATAATATAAAACAAGCCTGATAAGGTTTCATGACACATGTATTTTTTTTGTCTATACCCTAATTGAATAGTAAAACTGATATTCCGGAATTTTGGGTATGCGGGTTTTTCAGGAGTTTCACTGTACATATATATATGTGTGTGTGTGTGTGTGTGTGTGTGTGTGTGTGTGTGTGTGTGTGTGTGTGTGTGTGTGTGTGTGCGCGTGTGTGTTTGTGTGTGTGTGTGCGCGTGTGTGTGTGTGTGTGTGTGTGTGTGTGTGTGTGTGTGTGTGTGTGTGTGTGTGTGTGTGTGTGTGTGTGTGTGTGTGTGTGTGTGTGTGTGTTTGTTTAAATAAAATAAAATATAATACATAGTAGAAGATAATAATTAGTTATTAAATTTAGAATCAAATTATTATTGTCTACTGTTTATTTTGAGCCATTACTAACAAAAAGCCATTCGGCTTTGTTTAACGTGCATTTTTTTTTCTTCTACATTTAAATTGAATATATAAAATATCAGCGGAAGTGAAAAATAATAAATGAAATATGCAAGAAGCTTAGGGATTTCCGAGCAATGTCTCCCCTCCATTTATGCACTAAATAGTTTTCAACAAATCTCTATCTCAATCTCTTCACTATGTCACTATTAATGTCATTATAACGTAAATAAAAACCGTTCAGGCTGAGCTAGAGCTCAAAACCAATAGTAGAGTAGATAGATGGTCTTTAAGTATTTATATGGCTTTTTTCTCTTCATTATAAATGTATTTAGGTAGCTAGATTATTTATGAACTCTCAACATCCAAGTTCTTCCACCTCGTATTCTCATTATAGCTTTAACTTATAGTTTTCAAGTTTACTTTGTTTTTTCAGACGGATTATATTTTTTTTTTTAGAAACATAATAGTTTTATATGTATTGGTTTTAATATATTGAAGCATTGATGGTATATTTTTTTTTTCCGTCACTTCTGAAAAAAGGATTTGTATAGCAGACTAATTGCTTAGTTTTGTAAGATGTACACTTCGATGGGGTATCTCTCGTTTTATGATAATCATGTGTGTAATGAGATTATGGCCATTCCTCAGTTATGCTATAACCACTTATTTTTTTCTGTCGATTCGACGGAATGTTTTCAGTGTTTTGAATCCTTTGTCATTGAATCATATGAGCTTTCGTTATAATTTGGTCATCGGTATATTTGTAGAAAGAATAAACTATAGCTGAAACGAGTCTGACCTTATGACATAGCTTTCGTCTTCTAAATGTAGTAGGATATTTGCATATAGGTGGAAGAATTTTGTATTTCATAACGTTCTCGTCGATAGCGAGTGTCTTTTGATTTTTTGAACCAACTGTATAAATACAATTACTATAGTAATTACTGTAGTTTTATTTAAATTTCTAAAGTTCTGTAACATATGTAAATTTGAGGTGCCAATTTTCTGATAATTTCTGAGAGTTAGATCTTTTCTTGGTAGTTTTAGGACCCATGTTGGATATTTCATTTTATGGGATGTAGATTGCAGATATCGTATATCTTCCTGTCTAGCAGTTAAAAAACTTTCTGCATTTTCTTGGAAGACGGGTTTCCTAGTATTATTTTGATTAATGAATTTTAGGCTGTCATAATATATCCATACAAGCAGGTGTCTTCGAAAAGCTAATGGGCCATCATTAACATATATTCTTGATACATAAAGGGCTTGTTCTTGTTCTTGCAAGATGTAAACCAGAATGTTGAACAGAGTTAAGAATCGAAAACTGGGTAGGGTTCTTTGAAGTGTAAATTAACTTTCGTAGTCTAGTTAAGATCAAACGAGGAAGGAAGGAGTAAACTTTTATCATGCTTGCCTTGTCAGCAGCTCAAGAGCTTTTTGAGTCATTCTTTCCTTAACCACATTATATGCTCATTCTAGATCAGTTGATAATCGAAATCTAGACCTAAGAATTTTACATGGTACAAAGCTTTGGTTAATACCTATTTAGCAATTAGGGAGGTGCTGGTTTCCTGTGTTGTGAGAATCTTATTTATATATTTATGTTATTATTTATAGATTTTTCCGTTGAGATTTTAAACCTGATTTTTCAGACAATATTTTTAAGTTTCTTAGGAAGTTAGCAGTATTCTCTGTACACTCTCGCGGTCTCTAAAAAATGATAGCGATTTCAAATCATCTACGGAAAAATAATTTTGAGCAATGTTGATAGTTGTGACATTTTTATGGCTATGACAAGAAGATTACATCTGAGGTTTATGAGAACTGTTGTTTAAAGTTATGATATAAGATAGCTAATGATCTACACTGACTTCAGTGGTTCGGTTTTGCAAAAAAACATTTAATTAGACGGAGAAGATATGTAAACTCTTATTCTTGCCATCGTTTCTAGTGAAATGGGTCAATAATTTGATGATAGTTGTTTATTTCTGAAGCAGATCTCTGGAATATATGTGCTTCAAACACAGTTGTCTACATTCGCGTCTACGGTCTGCTTAGAGGATTTTTCAGCATCTCATAACGTATGTCATTCATTTCGAAGACAGCGGATTTCGGTTCATTCAAACTGGCTTTGGGTTCTTCTAAATGTATTTAGTTGAAATCACCTTCTACTCTCAGGGATCTGAAATGAAGAAGGCATTGGGATCTTCTAAAATAAAACTTTAACTGAAGTTTTCATTGCTTCTTATAAAATAATTGAATCTTTATACGTTATCCCTCACTTGTACTGAATTTACTTATTATAAGTTAAAAAAAAAAAAAAAATTGTAAGATTAATAAAAATAGGATAGAGTGAATATCAGATTTTATTTGTCTGTAAGAATCATCAATAAACGAAAAATAGTTAAAAAATAATAATTAAAACATACCAACATAAATCAAGTATAAACCTGAAAGAATAATTAAATTTCAATATACTCGTACATATCCAACCTAATGCACTGATACACAAACAAACAAACATTCTAACACTCTAATGAAGGTTATACACAGCGAGGAGATATACAAATAGAGCTGCTATTGAGATAGTGAGGAGCTACAGGCAGGTGGGGCCGGTATTCCCCCACCACTATACTACCCAGAGTTAAACCACTTCCCAACTCACCAACATTATTTTAGACTGCTACTGATGTAGGTATAGGTAATAAAATTCCTTCGAACAAAGTGTATCATTTTTTACTTAAACTTTGTTAATATAAAGGATTTTTATTGAATATAAAAGTTATAATTACTAATAAAAATTCAAATATTTCAAAGTATTGCGAAACTTTTGACGTGGAGTATATGATGAAAAAGTAATTGCATTTAACACCATCATGAACTAAATTTGGCAATGAAAGAATTTTGCTTCAGGTACTTACTAATGAAAGCTAAGCTGCTTATCATTTTTAGTCCCAGTATTGTTGTTGTTCTTACATCCAATTGCAGCACAAAAAGACATACTTAATGTGGAATGAATTTATAAACAGAATAAAAACTCAACGAGAATACTTATCCAACGTTAAAAATAAGAAATTAAAAGCAAACACTTTTATTTATTTATTTATTTCCCTTCCTTGACTCTCGGGTTTTGCAGGGATGGCTTGTAGCCATCACTGCTGGTTTTAACAGTTTAACATAACATTTCAATATTACTTTTAACATTGGAAGAATAAATTTTCTTAAACATTTAACAGAACATTTCAATATTACATTTAACATTTCAAGATTACACTACACGTTTAAAATAACATTTAATATTTAAAATACATTAAACGCTTTTTACATAACTACATACTTGTGTTTAATACAATATACTTTATATCTAATACAACAACCTATATTTAATACAACATACTATATTAAAATTAACTACATACTAACTATCACATACTATAATACATAATAATAATAACTACATAATAACTATAACCTACTAATTTAAAATAACAACATACCTATATCAAATTTCTTTTTCTTTTTTTTTTTAATTTTATAGCTTTACATTTACGTTTATATAGGCTTTATTCGGTGATGGGGTTGTCGTCAGCATCATTCCTGTCCAGGGTTCTTTCTGGGGCGTGGCCCCTTCATCCTAGGTTGAAGTGCTCTACCCCCACTTCAGTTTTCCAACTATACACAAAACTTTTGTAATACGGGTAGTTGTTAGCTGATACTAGTTGATGGAAATCACTCTCCGTTAAAACATACAGCCCTGTTTCCCTCTGTAGCTTGGCTCTCAATGCCTCAAAGGCAGTGCATGAAATTACCACATGTTCAGCGGTCTCCGGTACACCACAGCTGGGACAAAGCGGGTCAATATTTTTACCATGTTTCTGGAGCTTGGCTCGAAAGCCCCCGTGCCCTGTGAGAAACTGTGAGATCCAGTAATCCGGGAGTACCCAAGTTGCTTGAAGACGTGACCTAACAGTGGGGAAATATTTTCTAAGAGTAGCCCCTTTCGGGGTTGTTACCCACCGCCTGTTCCATTCTTCTATCGTGTACTCTCGGATTATTTCCAACCATTTCCTTGGATTTGCGTCGATCAGAGACCGGAGATTATTTGGTAGTCCCACCGAGCCTTCCCTTTTCATTTTAAATTTAAAACCATCTTCTTGCAGTACAAGATCAAGAGGTACCCCTCCTGCTAAGACCTGGACCCCCTCATGAGACACTGATCGGTACGCCCTGGTGACTCGCAGTAGAGAATTACGCTGAATTGTTGCCAGCCTACTCATCTGTCTGCGTGACAGATTTTGGTACCAGGCGGGAGATGCATACCGTAGGATACCAAGTATCACTCCTTTATATATCGCCATCGTAGCTGGGTATCTGAGGCCCCACAAGGCGCCCCCTAACCTACTAAGACAGTTCAACGATAAAGCCGTCCTATTGGCAAGATATTCCAAATGAGGCGTTGCATCGAAATTTCTTCTTATTTTCACACCCAGGTAGGTGACAGTCTCAGTTGGACGTATTCTTTCTCCTTCAATTCTAATAATAGGGTTAGGCCTACACTTATTTCCTTTCAGAAGAATGGCCTGTGTTTTTGCAGCCGCCATTTTCATCTTCTGTTTACTACACCATCTACTAACTAGGCCAGCACACCTTTCAGCTTCTTGCTTCATTTGACCTATACTGTTGGCAGACACCACGACAGCCAGATCGTCGACATAGGCAATCGCGGGGAACCGTTCTTCCTCAAGTATAGCCAACATATCATTGAAGACTAACTTCCACAGGGCCGGACCAAGTACAGAGCCCTGAGGACAGCCCCTCTCGACTACATCTTCATACTCATAGAAGTTTCCGCGTATTTTAACACGTCGGTCCTGGAGGTAGCTCATTACCAGCGCATACAAATTGCTAGGAGTATCTTATCTCTGGAGCTGGTAAAGTACGCTTGGCCACCACACACTATCAAAGGCAGAGGATATGTCAAAGAGGAGTAACATGACGTACCGATCTGCCCTCTCAGCTACGTCATGACGTACCCTCAACAAAGCATCAGCGGTTCCCCTGCCTTTAGTGGATCCGTATTGCCGTGGATGGCTTGCTCTTGTCAGAACTGGCTGCAAGCTCTTATGCAGCAAGTTTTCCAGCACTTTACTCATAACAGGGAGGAGGCAAATAGGTCTATATGACTTCGCTAGTCGCTTGTCTTTGCCTACTCCCTTATAGAGAAGTCTAATATCTGCAGTTTTCCATAGTTTCGGGAAGTATCCCTTATCTAAGCAATCATTGAAAACCGCTAATAGCCTATCTTCTATGTAGGGAATACTGTTCTTGAGTATAGCCGTGTTTATACAATCCAATCCTGGTGCTCTTCCCACTTTCTGTCTGTCCACGCTATTCCGAAGATCCCATATGTCCCATGATGGGCACATATCAGTACCAGATGGATACGTAGTAGTACGTCTCATAAATGCTTCTTCTTCATTGTCTTCGGATGGGTTGTCTCTGGGGTATGTCGCCTGGATGAATATCCTTGCCGATTCTTCTAGTGTTACTGCCTGTTCGTCTCCTTGCTTCAATGATGCAATCACCTGTAGTGGAGTAAGCTTGCCAAAGGCAGTTCTATAAGGAATACCCCAGGGATTCTTAGCCGACTCTTCCTCAATAAAATTGTCCCAAGACTTTCGCTTTTGTAAGCGCACCTGGTTTCGATATACTCGGGCCTTAGACCTGTACTCTTCACGGAAGACATTACGACTCTCGTCGCAACTACATCTCTGATACAACCGCCGAGCCTTATACACCTCTCAAAAAGCAAACACTTGTAACTTTAGTAACTTTTGAGGTTAGGTTAGCATAGTAGAGGGGGAACGAATCCCATCCCTACTCCACTTGTGACTGCTCTATTGTATATCTCCTCACTGGTTATACAATCAAGCCCTGAAGGTGGTCATAGGAACTAAGAATTTATGAGAGGCTCTGTAGTTAGGTAACTTACATATTTAAAAGAAATCGTCTTTAGAAATAAAAAAAATATCACGTTTTCAGCCTAATCTATCAGAGAACATATAAAACATTTTTTTTTTATAATCCTCGTTTTAACTTTTATCAAAATTACTAATTATATGTTAGAATTTTTTACTTTTAATACAGGTATTGTATTGAAATAAATTTGTATTCATAATTTTATGATTACCACTGAATTCAAAGGTTTAAATTTAAAATTATATTTTATATGGATCCAGTTCGATTTAATTTAACTGGTTCTGCCGTCGTATAGCGACATAATCCCTGATCCTATTATCTTATCGTTGAAGGATTAAGGTTTTACAGGATATAGATTAACCTGAGGCTAATCCAGGAATAATTAAATAATTACAGATTTATGAAAATTACTATCAGGAAATATATTATTGATTTACATGATTAATTAATTTGATAGAATATGCGAAGTTAAAGTATATGTAAATAACGCTGTATGCGAATTATTAATATTATGTTGTTGTTTTTTTCGAATCACTCTATATAGTAAAATATGATTAACAGTTTTTAAAAAACTTAATTCTTTATTAATCAAATATTCTTTAATTTTTAATAAAACAATCTGAAATATGATAACTATGGTATTCTCAATTATTTTTTTCCTTCAAGTTTGTGACAATGGTACAGAAGTTAATTGAAAAAAACTCGTAAAATAATTAGTTCGGATTTATTTAAATAAATAAATAGGCATATCAAAAAAGAAGGCTTGATGATGACTCGTTATACTCTTATACTCCTTCGACGTTTACCCTACCAGTTTGAATGTGAATCCCTTTTTTTTGGAATCTACCGACTCATTTTTACTGTCACACTGCTACTATCTCACCAACATTTACCTTGAAATGTTTTGCTATTAATTATAGTGGAGACGTTTAAATTATTCCGTCCGTTCAAATTTTATTGGGAAAATTTTCCTCTTAATACTTAATTTTCGTAAATCTTATTTTGTCGGGAACAACAAAATAACATTTACGAAAACGATGACTCTCTGTTCATCTCCTCACCAGTGTGGTTCGGTGGCTCTGAAGAAAACCTGCAAGGCAGGTCGAAACGTTGGCAAATATTAAAGTATTTCTAATTACCAAAACATTTTTGATGTCCGAGTTCAAATTTTGTATTAATTTAAACAAAAAAAAAATATTTTTTTTTTTATTCACAAGTGGACGTTTGGAGTTGTAACCTAACCTAACCTTGTAGGCAATAGTTCCGTTATGCTCAAGACACCACACGGCTTTAGGGTGCTCAAAAACTAAAAAAATGACAAAATTCTAAGGAAATCCGCTTTAAATCAGTGGAAATATTTTTTTTTCATGAACAACAGACCTCAAATTTCGATTTAACGCATTGCAAAACCCTTATAGGTGAACTTTAACCTTTCCAGGAGGTTAAAATTTTGAAGTTTCATCAACAATTTCTAACTGCCATAACAACTGCGTTCCAACGATTACAATAGTAATAGCATAATTAGAATCAGCATACATTCTGCTTTTTATTCATGTATGTAACATTGGGATTACTCCAGATTTTAGTTGACAAAAACTGATGTGAATGAAAAAAATCTGAGGTCAGCTATAACTTGAGATATTTCAATGATGGGAAATCCTGCGACCTCCGGAATTGAGCTAAACTATGCAGGTTTACGGCTTCTAGATGACCTTAAAAATCGGTGGTTTTTAAATGTTTTAATCAGTGGCGAAATGTGTGAGATAGCGCAAATTATTTACATTTTTTCAGAAATTGACAGCAAAATTTTTAAAGGTAAAAAAAATATTACTTATATTTTTATATTACTTATATTATATTTATATTATATATTATTTTTGATTTCAACAAAATTTAGTTTCTACATGTTTTTTGAGATGAGGAATCTGATAACAAATAATAACAGTTTTTAGTTTAAAAAATTTCCTCACTAAGAATTTAAAAAAATATAGGTAAAGGGAGTTTTTTTTTTTTTTTTTTTTTTTTAACCAAAACCTGATATTAATTTTAGATAATTCATCAATCTTATGGTTTCAATGCAATTTGAAATAAAAATATGGGCGAGAAAAATTTTTAAACTAAAAACTGATATTATTATCAGATTCCTCATATCAAAAAAACATGTAGGAACTAATTGTTGTCGAAATCGAAAATTAATTTTTGTTTTTTACCTTGAAAATTGTGTATGATTTTAGAAGGCGAGATGCTGTCAATTTCTGAAAAAACATGTAAATAATTTGTGCTATCTCACAATTTTTAAATCAATATTTTTTTATTTTGATAAAATTTCACATATAAGGGTTTTATAGTGCGTTGAATCGAAATTTGAGGTCAGTTGTTCTTGAAAAAAAATTTCCACTATTTAAAAAATTTTAAAAAATTTACAGCGGATTTCCTTGAGCATAACGGAAGTATTTTCATATCAAATAGCATACATAACTGCAACTAAACGTGAAAGAATCATTTCTCTATCTTGACTGAGAGCTGAGAAAAAAATAAAATGTGATTTTCATATTTTTTTTTTCTCGGCTCCTAACGCTCATTGGCTGCTATAACTCTAGTTTTGCACTATTGTAGGTCCCTACTACCCACACACAAATCAGCACTTAAATCTGTGAGTTACAACTCCAAACGTCCCCTCAGTAGTTTCACTATATACCTTCTGGTTTTATATGTATATGTGTTATAGAATGATATTAGTTTTTTCTGCACCACTGCAACCTGTAATGCAGATATGTTTTTACTCATAGCTTATAACTTCTGATCTGTACTAACTTGAGATGATTTTCTTATTGGTTTATCACTTCTTAATGCCCTAGAATACTTTTTTGTATTTTTATTTGACGTAAGGAATTCGTTTAAGGCTATTCTCGGCTTTAATCATTCTTCCAACTTCTCAGAATAGATGTGATCCTTTGGTAATTTTGTGTTTAGGTATACGCCCTTAGAAAAAGGTTGGCTTTAAGTTAATCATTAACAGATTTGACAATTGTTTGATTAAATATTTTGTATTTAATTTAAAAGTTATTGTATCGGTCGATAAGCTATTACTCTGTTGATCAGCTGTAGCGAAGACTGGAAAGGACATCCATTGCTGCCCCTATCCCGCATCGGAGGTCACACCTGTGCAATCAGATGATCTTACTGCAATGCTTCCATATTTACCTCGCTTCCTCTTAGATAGACGTGCTATAAAGCTTTTTAAAGTTTTATATAAAAAAAAAAAAAATGAACTAGAATTTGTTTTGTTCTATTGCCTTGGATTGAACATTTCTAAACCTTAACTAAGAAATTTTATTGTTGTTTAACGGTTTTCCTGGCAAAAATACTGGGTTTTTTTTTTGTACACCTAACATGTTACTAACAAGTTTTTATTATAAACTTGAATGGAATTTTCGACTATTTTTAGTTATCTTTATCCGAAAATGGCCCACTCTATCCGAATCAAAGATTATAGTTTTGAGAAAAAACTAATTAGCTAACGATAATTGTTGATAATATATCGGACTCGCCAAGCCCGTTGTATGTTCAACATAACGACATAACGACTTAATAGCAGATATCGTTGAACAGCTGAGCTTATTCTGTATCGCTCACCCTGTATGTCTGCTAACTTAATAAGAAGGATCTTATAAAAACTGTTTTGGAGATCCCCATCAGGCAAGTGAATACATATATTTTGTTCAAAGTTGAGATAAACAGTAGTTTTTTTTTAATAACATATGGTTTCCTTTCCTGGGAACCATATGTTAGGTAAATGTTAATAAATATTCACACAAATAAAAAGCAATTATTGGTCTCTTCTGGACCTTTAAATTCATAATAATTTATCGTCTCTAGGAGGTGAATTCTACTAACGGTACACATTGCTGAACTTGATTTCTAAAACTATCTCAACAACTAGAATCATGCATCTTTCGGGATAGAATCCCGAATTGATTAAATTATCATTTGGAATTATTTATTATTAGTAGTAGTATATACAATATTGATGATTTAAGAGTGCATATGAAGTTGCTGGATTTTTTGATGATCAAACTCAAATAAAATATGATTTTTAAATTGAAATTAAATTATTCTTGTGTATAGCGAAACGGGGGATTGCAGATCAGAGTGGTGGTTTTAACGTGAGTCTTCGGGTCCCTGTTCAATTTTTTTTTTATTTATTTTTTTTTTTTAATAACAATTGTTTTATTGAAAAAATATTTTAAGGTTCGCCATCTATAGAACAATGAATAATGTGGATGACAACGAATCCATTCATACAAAATGTACAACTAAATTAAATTTAATTTAAAAAAAAAATAAAACCTAACTATACAAGACACAAAATGTAGTAAATATTAATAATAAAATAAATCAGAAAATATAATGATAATGAAAAAAATAATAGTCGTAATAATAAAGAAAAAAAAATTAAAAAAACAATAAAAAAAATAATAAATTACAACGCAATTTACACACAATCACATAATGTATATAACGCACAAAATTATCCCAGGGAAACCCGCGATAAAGCTTTTCCTCCCACTTATGGTAGAGCAATCCAGGCCCACAGTAATCCCAACGCTGTTTTCTCAGAGGGAGACTATAGCATATTAATTTTATTATTTATTGCATACTTATGCAGCAGACCCTCTTCAGCTCTCCCAGCCTCTTCAAGGTGGGTCCCTTCAAATCGATAAAAACCGGTAGAACTTCACATCCTTGGACAACTGTTGTCCAGTAAGACCTTATTAATTAGTAATATATATATATTACTAGTCGTATATATATATATATATATATATATATATATATATATATATAGAATAGAAAAATAACTTTATTCTGGGACAAATACCCTTAAGAATAACAAATAAGTACAGAAATGAAAGCAGTTACATCTGATCAGAGACAATGAAATGAAAAAATGAAAGTAAAAATAATAACAAAATAGTGATACGTATATACATAGGAAATAGTTAAATATATAGAAAGGAAAAAAAAGAGAACATTCTACCAATGAGAAAAATATAAAAATAAAATATTTTAGTATAATGATTAGAGTTGTGTGTACAATGTTATATTAGGAGGGAGTGAATTTATATTATTCGAAATCTTAATCATGGAAGAACTGTATCAGAATCTAATTTCAGAAATGCAAGAAAACATATTTTAACTGACAATGAGTAGGTGTAGATAGATAGAAAACGTCGTCTTGGGTAAGTAAGGTATTGGAAATAAAGATATTCGAATGTTTTGGGATTTCGCTAGTCGGATATCAACAGGAATAGAGTTCCAGATGATGGTTGAGCGGAAGAGGATTGAGCGTTGGAATGCAGAAGTTCTGTGGGTATACAGATCAGAAAGACAGGATCTTGTGTGTATTGAACTGACTGCAGATCTGAATCGAAGCATATTATAAATATAGGTAGGATGAAGGGTAATGATAATTTGGTGAAGGAATGTTCCGAGGAAATATTGTCTTAGAAAGGTGGGTTAAAGCCAATTTAATTGGGAGTAGAGGTGGGAAACATAGGAGCGCCTCGGTCTATCGAAGACAAACATGAAGAAGCAGTTATGATTCGCCTCAGTCTTTCCTCGAGAACCGTCGAGAAGCCACCGTAAAACAGAAAACCATAGTCGAGATAAGGAAATAATAAGGAAGAAACATAAAGATTATAGGATGATTGGGAAAGAAGGGATTGGAGAAAAAAAAATATATATATATATATATATATATATATATATATATATATATATATATGTATGTATTGCTCCTGCGAAAATCCACAAGAAACATCTTTGGTGGAACTTAGAGTGCGAAGATACTATTAAAAAGCGTCTGGAAAAATGAAAACTATGGAAAACAAAAAAAAACTCTGGAGAAAAGAGAGGAATACATAATGCAGAGAAAAACAACACAAAAAATAATAAGGGAAACAAAGAGAAACTTCCTCAGTCAGTAACTGGTGGAGATGGAGGACAACTTCAGGAAGAACAACATCAGATTTTTCCACAAAGCCTTTGAAGAAAGAATAAGAGGATTCTGCCCCAGAGGACTAGCACTGAAAAAAAAAGACGGTACCCTGGCACTAACAGACGAAGAAAACTGCGTAATTCAGGCACAGTATTTCGAGGGGCTTTTAAATTGTGAGGAACCTAGTGAAAAACTGGAATTAGAGAAAACACTCCGCAAAATATTGACTCGGATCCACCTGACGAAGAAGAAATAGAGGAAATTATCGCATGACTAAAAAACAACAAGGCTTCTGGTGAAGACGGTGTCCTGGCCGAAATGTGGAAAAACTCCAGTATGGAATTCAAGGGAAAATTCACAGAATTACAAATGGACGTCTGGGAACAAGAGAAAATACTAAAAGAATGGAAAACCGCTCTGATCCATCCTCTTCACAAAAAAGGCACGAAAACAGATGTAAACAACTACAGGGGAATTTCTCTCTTGCCGGTCACCTATAAAATTTTCTCTAGAGCCCTATTGAACAGGATAGAACCACAAATAGACCACAAAATAGGAGAATACCAAGGAGGGTTCAGAAAAAATAGATCCTGCCAAGAACAGATACTAAGCCTAAAACTTATAAAATATTATCTTCATAGACCGCAAAAAAATTTATATATCTCTTTCGTCGATTTTGAAAAAGCATATGACTCATTAGACAGAGATACTATACTGAGGGCACTGAGGGAATACGGAGTCGATCAAAAGACCATAAACCTAGTATGGGAAGCTTTAACTCTATTAAAGCTTCCCTTACTAGGTTTATGGTCTTTTGGTTGTTTTTTAGTCCCGCGATAATTTCCTCTATTTCTTCTTCGTCAGGCGGATCCGAGTCAATATTTTGCGGAGTGTTTTCTCTAATTTCCAGTTTTTCACTAGGTTCCTCACAATTTAAAAGCCCCTCGAAATACTGTGCCAGAATTACGCAGTTTTCTTCGTCTGTTAGTGCCAGGGTACCGTCTTTTTTCTTCAGTGCTAGTCCTCTGGGTTCTAAACCAATTCTAAAATAAAACTAAGAGGAAATGTCAGCAAACCATTCCCGATAAAAAACCGATGTAAGACAAGGGGATGGACTTTCACCTGTTCTTTTCAATGTTGTTCTCGACAAAATTATGAGAAGTTTATGGGAAAAGGAAACATCAGGAGCTAAAGTAGGAAATCAAAGGAGTATTATCCTAGTGAAATGTCTAGCCTTCGCAGATGACTCGGCTATACTTGTTGAGTCAGAAGAAGATGTGGTTAGGCAGCTAAATTCCCTTAAGAAAGTTGCTGAAAAAACCGGACTTAAAATCTCCATCCAGAAAACCAAATTTATGACCACAGACACTCACTTTAGTAAGAAGGAAGTGAAAACGGAATTTGGTAAAATCCAGGTGGTTAAGAGTTTTAAATATTTAGGCGAAATAATCAGCAGAAATTTATCAGAGAAAGAAAGCATGGAGTATCGGATTAAAAGATTGGAGAATTTATACTACCTAACGAGGAACATGTATAATAAAAAATACCTCTCCAAAAATGCCAAAATCAGACACTACAATACAGTGGTAAAACCAGTGATATTGTACGGATCAGAAACCATGTGCTTCCCCAGTCAGGAGAAACTGCTAAAAATAGAAAGAAGGATTCTTAGGAGCCCAAAATAACACCGGAAGGATACAGGCTAAAATCCAACAGAGAAATTTACTGCGAAATCCCTGATCTGGAGACTGAGATGGAAGTTAGAAAACTCAAGTTTTATGGACATATGCACAGGATGGACGAACAAAGATTGAACAGACAAATTTTTAGCAAAATTATGGGATACATATTTCACCAGGGCTATACATTCCAAATCAAATCCGAAGCACAAAGACTCGGGATTACACGAGAGATGTGCGAGAATAGAGCTGAATTAAAAAAGTTCCTGAAAAACGCGGTGCTTGTGGTGGACAAGAAGAAATTTCCATCCAAGAGATGGACAGAAGAAAGGAGAAAAAGGTTTAGTGAAATCCTCAAGCAAAAGTTAGCAAAAAGAAAAGAACTAAAAAATCATATATTGAAGGCATATATATATATATATATATATATATATGCCTTCAATATAGTTTCCTAAATCAGTTCACTCAAAGTTTAATGCATCAAATTACACGTGTACGTTTACCAAGAGTACTAGTTAAGACCGTTTTCGGACACGATTAGTAACTTCGTCAATTGATCCCTTTGAAAACTTGTTAATTACTCATCTGTCGCTTGGCCTCTCATGTATGTCTCAGTGTAATTATTGTAATGTAATTTAAGCTACCTTCAAGTATGAATACCTAAGTTTAATATTATAAAGTTTAGTATTATATATTGGTATTTGTAGATCATCATGGAACTTTCATTTTGTTCTAAAATCGTGTAATGTATCGATTTAATTTTTTTTTGGCATATTTTTTACTTGCGATTGAATTAGAACCTTGGACTTGCCCTTGTGCTACTACCTTTAATAATCGATCCAAAGGTGTCTATCTTGGACAATATTTCGCCTAATTTCTTCATTGTATAAAATGTTGAGAGGGATCATTAAAGAAATAAGCCATTGTTTGATATTCCAAAAACATATTTTTATTTTTTCCATATTTCAACCATGTATTAGAAGGCAGATGGTTATTTTAAAAAATGAGAAGACTAAAAAATAAATTAATAAAAATATAGCAACACTCTGTCATAAACAGAACTGAGGCTAGCTATAAAATAGTTGGTTAAAGACTCTATATCTACTTTATGTAATATTCATCGAGTCATTTAATCAGATCTTCAATTACATAATTACTTTATTAATCAAAATCAAAAGTTCCTTCTTTTTTTTTTTTTTTTTTTTTTTTTTTTTAGCCTGAAATTCTATAACAAATTTATAACAATTATAAACTGGACATTAAACATCAATTTGCTAGTGTATATATTTATTCATTTGTTCATGGTTATGTAATGTATGTAAGATATGTAATATTTTAATTATGTTATACTATTTTTGTTCTAACCCTTTAACAGGCACTGTATCCTGGAGGGTACTCATATTTAATGCCTTTCGCTCAATAAATGATGTTATGTCCGAAGCATAATGCTACTCATTATCGTCTAATATCCTTTACTTATCCTTGAATTTCATGATACATGAGTGGGAGTTAGCGTGGCTATAGCCGTTCAAAGGAAAATAAAAAAAAAAATTTATTCGAAAATCCCCGGCCTGCCCGTTAAAGGGTTAAAAGTTAATTGTTAAATATGTTATTGTTTCATTGTTATTTTTATTTTATTTTTTTTAATATTTAATCTTTATACAAATTTTTCAATTATAGTTCTTACAAATATAGAATTTGATGTAATATGGAAATATTTGGAATTAATAGGAGGCAGAAACCAGCGAAACCTCCACTTGTCTTGATTTTTTTAAATTCTAATCGTTTTGTTGGCCTTGTCTTGGTATTGCCTGGTATATCCGTTTTACTATGTAGTTGATGAATGCGTTGGAATTCCAATTTATTTTTTCCTGTTATGTGTAGTTAGTCCATACTTGTTCGTTAAAAGTTATTGCTTTTATGATCGTCTTGAAGGTTAGAAATTTTGGGTTTGTTAATATGTTACTTTTAAGCTATTAAGTGTACTAGAGAAGTCCTTAGAATTTTTAATTATTTATTTATTAGCGGAAATGGAAATATAATTTTATTAATATTTTTTAACTTTAAAATAAAAATCTGATATATTAAAATAATTCTAGAATGAATTAAAATATGTTACGTAAATCTGATAAAGTCAATAAAAGTATCTGTTTGTTACTTTGGGTAAATGCAGGCTTGATGCAAAAAGATTACTAGGAATATATTTTGTGGTACGCGGTGATCTAACTTGGCAGCTGCCACATCATCTTGTAACTCAACAGCAAACGTGAAACCGAATATCTGAAATCGCTTGAGTCTCTTATAACACGATCAGACTAGCAACGACCCTTTTTCCTCCCTGGAACTCAATTTGCTTGCTACCCAACTTACTCCTCACCTAGAAAAATACCCTGACAAATAGAGTACTCTAAACAGAGTGCGTTAGCAAAATCAGTAAACAATTATTTAAATAGTTATCAGTTAATTAATAATAGCCGGAATCCACCTAAAACATAATATCATAATATGCAATTAACACATTTTTATTATTTCGTTTAGAATATACAAAAATTAGATATTGAGAGTAAAACTATAAAACTTTAAAAGGTTTTTTTTTTTTTTCTGATTTTCCTTCGCCTATGCTTTGTGAAATTTCTTCGATCCCATCTTACCTAATTTGACAGTCTATAGTCCATGAAATGCACCCACGAAACCAAAGTCATCCATGGGTCAGTATAGTCCTAGTTTAATTAAGATTCGTCTAGGTATAAGTTTCTTTTGTTTTATTTATTACATATGTACGTAAGTATTCATCATGAAAGTTTCTGTGTCATCTAATTTGTATGTTATTTTAATGTCGTTTTATTTAACACTAAGAGATTTTTTTTATCTTGGTCGTCTTTGTATAATTAATATATAATTCCCTTAACTTTATTTCTTATGATTAATATATCTTAAATACCCCGACTCCAAGTATAACCCTTTTTGAGATTATTGATGGTAGTCAGTTATAATAGGGGTAAAGTAAAAATGTTGGCTCACTATTATTTATATTCTTGAAATGTATTATAATTTATCGGTCAAACAGAGCATTTAATACACTTTGCTTTAGAGGATGCAATCTATTCTGGACTTGAACGAGTTAGACCCCGAAAATTATGTTGCAATTAGGAATTAAAATTTGTGACTTATAAGTAAAGGAATTATTTATATTGCAAATGTGTTCTAAATTAGATAATAAGCTAAGAAGTGAATATACTCATTATGGCCCATCATTATGTTATAAAATCGTAATAAATTATTTTTTTTTTAAAACTATTTATTGATATTTTATACAACAAACAAATTTGAAGAAAATGTTTATAATGACATGTCAATAACATGTAAAGAAATACTCAATAGTACATCTTCAAAAACCATTCTACGTTAGAAGGTCTCTTGTCCATCTTCTTTTCAGAAGCTTTAGGAGATTATCGGTAATAGAGTGTGAGACAAGTTGGAAGACTAGTGAATTCGATTAGGTGTGGAGTTTACTATGAAAAGATAGGTATCTGGTTTGGGCCAAATCAGCAACATGTGGAACATTTACGAGTATAGATTTGTTTTACGAAAGATTTTGGATTGAAAGGATTCGAATTAAAGTACTGCTAGTAGGTAGTTGCTTAACAAACATATAATGTACTTATTTTATTTTATTATCACATTTACTGGATATATATTTTTTTAATGTAAAGTTATAAATTTCAATAAATGGATATTAAAAAAATGATTTTGAACGAGAAGAATTAGAAGCCTTAGTGAAACCCCAAAACTTAATTCCGTTTGTCCAAAAGGGTCTAATTACTTCCATGTAAATAAGTATTTTGTAATTTAATGGGAGCTTTGAACAGCAGTATAATGTATATAACTCTTGTGGTCATTTGGCATTTTTAGTTCAGTATACATGTATACTAAGAATATGCTAATTAAGAGGCATGTTTATGCAAATCAGGATTGCATAAATGTATTTCTAGATACTTTATTATTTGGAGTTACACCTCCAGATTATTTCCATTTAAAATTTATTTTTCTCATTCGCCTCGAGATATAAAGGTTGATGTCACTGCTAAGATGGGATTCCCCTATAAAAAATTACTTTATGTTCCCTAGAAATGTGCGCTATATTTTCTTCCTTATCTCTGGATCCTTTCGTGCCGACCACTTGTAACTCCGCTCTTTCCACAAATCGCGTGAGGGCTTTCGTCTTCATATTCCTCTCATTGTAGCTTTTTTACCACCATGAAGAAAGAGGTATTATGTGTACGGTAAAGTGCAGGATCAGGCAAAGACGTCTTTTATTTATCAGATATTGCTCTAACTTTAACATATTGTTAAAAATTATTCAACTTACTGTTGTGAGATCAATTTTTATAAATAAAACGAAATTTTAATCATAAAATTTTTAGTAAATTATAAATCCCTTAGAAAATAATTTCAAAGAAGGTTAAATAGAATTTACAACTCTTTTTACTGGCGTCTTTCATCGACTAAGTATGTAGTTCGACTACTTTGTCTTAGTAATAAATAGATAACTATAAGTACTAACGGTGGTAATAAAGAGAAAACTAGCCATTACTCTATTTCATCTAATCGAAAGAGCATGTATTTTAGATAGAGCGATTATAACGTTTTATCTTATGCCTACAGATGGTCCTGTGTTGAGTATTTATCTTGATAACTTTATTTGCACACTGTGGTAAGCGTCCCCATTTCATACTTGTATTCATAAAAATTATATTTGGTGTAAAAGAAATGTATATATTAATGTTGGAGTTTTAAAATCTAATATGATGATCTATAGTGGACAAAATCATTTTCAAAAGCTATTTCCCGAAACTAATTAATCAGTTATAATTACGTAATAAGTCTAGTAAGTGCGCATTTTCGAGTACATGACGCATTTTCGAGGAACTAACCACTTGGAAGCGTTTGAATAATGGATCTATATTAGATAATTTGAGGCAACCTCTTATCAGACTTTTCTGAAGATTGGGAAATAAATGGGAAGCAACGTTAAAAACTACTATATTTGATTAAGTTCAAAGTTTTTATTAGAAGGGTAGGTATCTGGTTCGGGCAAAATATGCAACATTTGAGAGATTCCTTTCAGGTTTTTTAAAAAAATGTGTATTAACAATGTTGACTTAGGTATTGACTATGTCTTATATTTACTGACGGATCAAAAACTGATGAAGGTGTGGGTTGCTCAGTGATTATAGGGTCAGAAGTAATACGCTACTCATTACCGTTTCTATTTTAATACGTAATACGTCTTTTCTATTTTTTTGGCAGACTTGTATGCTATTAAACTAGCGCTAGAACAAAAAAAAAAAAACAAAAAAAAAAAAAAAAAAAAAAAAAAAAAAAAAAAAAAAAAAAAAAAAAAAAAAAAAAAAAAAAAAAAAAAAAAAAAAAAAAAAAAAAAAAAAAAAAAAAAAAAACTGAACATGGACCAAAAAGAATACTTAATTTGTTCTCTCACTTTCGGCTCTCACAAGCATTAGCAACAAAAACCATAATGTAAAAAAACTACTTAATCTGAAATAGCCACCTTGATTAATTCCATTTAGAAATTAAAAATTATTAACTTTATGTGGATTCCGGAACATTCAGGTATGGAAGGTAATGAACAAGTGGATTTAGCAGCCAAAGAAGCGTGTTCCCTCTTTCCATTACCCTTAATCCCTGTCCCTTTACCAGATCTCAAATCTTTTTAAAACATCAAATCAATATAGTTTGGCATAAAAGATGGCTTAGAACCGTCAACAATAACAAACTTAAAAAAATAGAGCAATTCCAGGAACATGGAAAGAAGAACCAGGAACAAGAAAAGAACAAGTCATCTTTAAAAGACTAAGAATTGGACACTCAAAATTAACCCACAGTTACTTATTGGAAGATAAGTGTACCCCCAAAATGCAACGAATGTCAGGTAAACCTGACTATAGATCACATTCTTGTTGAATGCCAAAAATACCAATAGCAAAGAAAAGATAACGGTCTGATGAATCAAGACATTTCAACATTACTTGAAAACACCCCGTATCTCCACAACCACATAATTAAGTTTTTAAAACAAACAAACCTGTACGAGGACTTATTGCTCTCAACCTGAGTATGGTGCCTCGAACCACATGTAGTGGTAAATGGCACCAGTAAATAAATAAATAAATAAAATTGTCTATGTCATTTTTAATTATTATTAAAATTGATTTTTTTTTTTATATGTATTGAAATTTATAAATTTAAATTATCAGTTACTTAGATGAATCTGATTTATTTATGTTACCGTCACTTTTTATTTAAATTTATAAATTATATTATTTAATTGTAATCATTTTATTATTTATAATAACAGTATATGTATGATAAGTATAATATGATTTTTAATCATTAAAACTTTAGAAGAACCAATAATATCAATGTGCAGGGCACCAGGACTAACGAGACACTAATCTCCAAATACCGAGAAGGCAAAACATGGTTTTTTGCGTTTATCATTATTTATAAATAAAGATCATTCTTCATCGATTCATCATTATTGTTTTCTTTATTAATAAAGGGAGGGGGGTAGTTTTGTGGGTTAGGCACTGAACTGCTATACTTCGGTATCTGAGTTTGAGTCAGGCTGAAGGCACAGAATTTGATTTAAGACACCCTGATTCTATATTGTGAGTACCATTAATTGGGGGTAAACTGGCTTTTGAACGTGTGCTGCTGACCACAGCACCTTCTTGTACGACCGTTAGTCAAAAAACAATACTGCCTTACAAGTACTGAACCTTTGGCCCTTTATGAGTAGTAGGGTTACAGGTTTTTTTCATTTTATCTTTTCCTCTAATAAAAAATTCGGAAGATTAGAATAAAAATCATTAAACTTAACTATAACGTACTCTATGTATTTAGAGAAGAGAAAGGCAGATTCAACAGTTGATGCACAACAGGTACTCATCCAGGCCAATGGACAAGCCTTGTTATTATATTTGATCCTATAGCAGTGCCAACATTCCATCTGGAGCTATTGTTGAGTATTACACCCGATATTGGCTGGCGTTGATACAACTCAAACCAATATCAACATTTAGTGGTTGATCTATAATCCAGGACTTCTTATTTGGTGACTTCCATTCTTATATATAATCCAATACTGATGAAGTATATTTTATATTGTTTTTTTTGTATTTATGGTAATAATAAATTCGTTCCTTACCTTACAAATATTATTTTAATTTGTTTTATATACCTTTTTTATGTGTGATAATTTAAGTTAAAGAGAATATAGTTACATGATTAAAGAAGTTAATTAATCAGCTCACGCCGACTGTCTAAATATATGAAGATTAGAATTTACAAAACTGTTGTCCTTCACAGGTGCAAAACGTGACCGTTTACACTAACAGAACAGGGCTGTAAACATATTTATATATGTTTATATACATATATAAGCATATATAAATTAGGTATAACTTACTGATATTACTTCTTTCATTACTGCAGTTGGGAAATTGTCTGAAAAAACATTAGAGGGCCGACGCAAGGTCGTTAGGTACTTCAGAGAACATAATACAAGCCTCTCGTTTTGGTACAAACACAGATTTAATAAAAATGCCTCTTCTTTCATCACATCCATATTTATGAACTTAAAGAAAGGTTGGATCTGAAGAACAAACAATTCGCGAAAATGTTTGAAAGTTCTTAACTTTAAAAGAAAATATTAGAATTAGTATACATTCTAGTGATTCTAAGAATGAATGAGTTTTTGTATCTGCAATTTTCTGTTTGTATTTTTATAAGTTTGTAAATTATTTTATCTGCCATATTTGTGTTCTTTAGTAACCTAAATTATGATAAACCTTGTCAAGACAAAATTATGATTTTTGATTTCTTACCCATTTACAATGACACTGTACGTCGGTTCACTAACTATTGTCTCATAAATTCATGTAGATTCAACGTTGAATATTGAAAATTTAAAATTAATTACAATGGGTAAAATGATGAGAAGCATAAAGCTATTTATGAGGGAGTGGAAGAGGTATGAGAGAATATAAGAACGATAAAGGGGAAAAGGAGAAAGAACAAAAAAGCCAAGAAAAGATATATGCCTGGCCCTTAGCTGGCCTATGAGTATAAATAAAACATTTTATTTAGTAATATTTCAAAATCCTCCTGTTATAATAATTAATTTTTATTAGACATTTGAAATAATTAATATTAAAGTTGGAATTCAATGAAGCGATTTTCCGCCACTAATAGCTATAAGCTTACCTAGATTATTAGTATGCGGTCGATTATAGTAAATAGATTAGTATACGTAGGACAACTTCGAAATAAGGCTGAAGAGATTAATTAATTCAAATGTAGTTAGTTAGTTTGGGTTCAGAATCATAGGTATGCAATTAAAAAATAAGTTCTAATTTATAGTGACGTAAAGTAAGACTTCATCAAAACTAGAAATCTGGTTTTCCTGTCCGATCCCCACGTTGTATTCCCTAATTTCTTCAGTATCTTCAATCTGCTTGTAGTTTTCGTTTTTAGCTGTTCTATGTGAATGGAACAGGTTAGTTTACTATCTAGATGGAGACCCAAGAATCGGATAACATTGGTGTAAACCAGAGGATTGTTATTTAGAACTATTTGAGGTGGTATATCTGGGTTTCTTTTGCGGTGGAAATGCACACAACGAGACTTTTCTGTCAAAAACTTGAAGCCTGTTCTTTGTGACCAGGAAGCTAATTTATTTACTGTGCTTTGGAGGCAGGTTCTAATGTACTGCAGGTCAGGTGATTTGCAGAGTATAGCAAAGTCATCAGCAAAAAGGTATCCACAGACGCCAGAAATTAAAAAATCGGTGATTGCACGAATTACGATAGAATGGAAAGTCGTACTCAACACAGAACCCTGTGGTATACCATGGCTTAGAGATTTCTTTTAAGAAGAAGTCCCACCAACCATAACCCTGTAATATCTGATTCCAAGGAATCCCTTGATAAAGTTAGCTAAATTCCCTTTCACTCCCCATTGTTGTAATTGTTTGAGTATGTTAAATTGGGAGACTGTGTCAAAAGCATTTTTGATGTCGAAAAATATACCAACTGCATGTTCTTTATTGATAAAGGCGTTCTGTATTTCAGTTGTGATCCTGACAAGCTTAGCGGTGTACTTCCATTTGGTTGAGGAACCAAATGAGTCGTTTGTTTACCATTCTTTCTAGTATTTTACAAATGCAATTTGTGAGATTTTAATATTGTTATAATTATGGATTCTTTCCACTGAATTAGAAATATTCCGCTTTTCTATATTTTATTGTATAGAAGAAGAACTTTGTCTAGCGATTCACTTCAGGAATGGGTTTTTATTTATTTATTTTTTTAATATGAATCGCTTTTCAATACCTGTTGAAAAACAAAATCACCATTTTTTTTTTCAATAGTAATGGATATTTAAAAAGACTAAATATTTTTTAATTTATCCTTTCACCTTCGAACCTACACATTTATTCATGATTACCTTATATATTTTATAATATTTATATAAAAAATGTACAATTGATTTACTGTAGCTTAAATTATAATTCATTGTCATACCTACGCTCAATTTTTTTTAATCTGTAGAAAACATATTCTAATGTTTGAATTCAATTTCAATTTTCTTTTTATTCTTCAGGATACATGAAATTTTATTTTTTAGTTGATTTAATCCATGCATTAAAATATATTTATTTAATCCATTCTTAAGAGTGTATCAAATTTATTTCCTTTCAGCCAGCTTTTAAATCTCATTCTTTTCCTTTTTTGCTCGGCAGAAGCGCTGAATACCCAGCGAATTGAGTGGAACTCGATTCTCGAAGTAATCACATCTCTTTCGGTGCCTTCTAAATAACACTTGAGGAGATTACTGTTTATTTTGTAGCATATTTCGTGGAACAGACTTAATCTGAATTATTTATTCTAGTTCCATTATACTAAATAATCGTAAATGTACCAACTGATAGTTAATTAAATAGAAATAGTATGTCCTGAAAGTCAGATGGTTTTATTTTTAACTGCTTCGTGGAGATCATACCTTTTATAAATATAATTTTGATCATATTTCCGTAAATAAATTAAATAATATAGATAAAAAATTATTACAATAATTTTACTGAAGGAAAAAAAATATATCCGAGGTCTTATTTGAGTTGTGTCCACTCTATTAATCGTTGAAAACGTTGTCCACGTCACGGAGATTAACAGACCGAAACGTCCCTTGCTGCTGGGTCATAAGTCACCACAACATCATATTTATGTTATGGGCACTTTGTAAAGTACGAGATTAAAGCTCTATATTCATGTTAGGCTCGCTGTCAATGGTTATCAAACATGCCAACTTTGCGCAGTTTCGCACTGTTAAATGTGTTGGAGTTCAGTTACGTACGATTTATAAGCCTCGAATACTTAATCCTGTCATCTATTTTATGTTAGATGTCAGCATTGCGTATTATCTCTGAAACAAAAAATAAATAAATTTAAAAAAAAGTCAAATTAGTAAAATAAAAAAAAAATATTATTAGTTCGGACGTGGAATACTTTAGTTTTATTTATTTTTTTAATTACAATTTTAGGTGCCGTGTACAGCAACTCAGGCTAGAGGCACCATTGCATTATGCTCGTTATTAACATTCACAATTACATTATACTAGTTGTTACAATGCAACATTACATTATATTATTACTACTATTCTATATTACATTATATTAGTTATTATAATTCAAAATTATATTAGTCGATACAAGTTGTTATCTTTGAGGAGGATAAACAGTTTTTTCCAGTTATCGGTTTTAATGCCTAGCAGTATCCTTGGACATGCAGCAAAGTCCTGGATGGTAAAATTCGAGTACAATCATTGATAAGGTGCTCCGTTGTCAGGAGGCAGTTGCTAGTGCTGCATTCTGGTGGAGGATTGTCTTCAAGTAAGTGTCCGTGAGTCAACTTGGTCAATTCTAAGGAGTGTTATTACTGTTTGTTCTCCCTGTTTATTGGGAGAGGCGCTGGAAGAGAGTTTTCATATATTCTTTTCATTTTATTTGTTTCAGGTCCATTTGCTTAGTTGAACCATTCTCTGCAAAGGGTATTATAGATTTATTAAAGAGTGACTTTGGTATTGGGAAAAGGGAACATTATTTTCATTGCGATAAGGTTTTCGGTTGAATGAAAGTTTTGGATTGCCTGAAGGACGGAGTAAGAATCGCTGCAGATTAATGCTTTAGTTTTATAACCTCTAACGACCCTAAAGTGATCAGCGCAGTGCTAGCTGTCCCGTTGCCTCGAGACAACTAACCCCTCTGATATCAGGTTTTCGTAAGCATAGAAATTAGTTTAGGAGATTAGAGTATGATTTATTTATAATAGTGGTGTAAACCGAGATCAACTAGTTACGTAGGTTCGCTGGGTCCCTGAGGCCTATTTACAGCTAGAGTACAACCCCCTAGAATACCAAATGATACCTGGAAGTAGGGTTGGGCAATAGTCGATAGTTACTATCGATATATCGATAGGTCATGCCTATCGATAGTGCTGACTATTGATAGAACTTTTTTATTAATTTCAAGTTTTGAAACAATTTGCAAATAGTAAGTAGATAACTGAATTTTATTAAATTAGTTGAAATTCTTTATTGAAGCTTTGGAAAAAAAAGAAGAAACTATCGAAAAACTATCGATAGCAATCTATAGTTCTCAACCGATAGTATCGACCTATCGATAGTCGATAGAAGTCAGAAGGTCTACAGGACTAACCCTTATATATAATCTCTATACAGTTCCACCACCACTATACTATACACTGCACAATGTCATCCTTGCAAGTTGAAAAGGCATTTGCCTTGAGATGTTTTGTAAACTTTTACAGTATAATGATAACAATTTCCAGCTTCTCCACTTATGACCCAGAGTAGCTGCACAGCATCGTTACTTACTCAGCCTCCACTGGTTCTTACACTAGTGACGCAGCTTAAAGAGGAACGATGGAATATATTTGGACCATAAATACAGGTACAGGTTTGGTTTGAAGATCCCCTTAAAAATGTATATTTAATACAGAATGGTTGTATATTTACCTTTTAAATTAATTTTTAATACTATTATTTTATTTTTTTTTTTTCACTTTATATATGCTGTAGTTTGAGGTACTTTACGTAAAAGAAAATCCAAGCTAGGGTTGACTTATAAAATTACTTAACGGAACTTAGAAAGCTTAAGTAGTAACAATAACAAAACTTATGCTGAAAAATCCTAAGGACAGATTCAATGGTGGAAAGGTCTTCGTCAGGACGAGGCCATCTCGGATCGACAGGGTCGGCTGTGGTTGAAGATATTGAGGGTAACAGCGATTTTGAACAGTAACAAACTGAGCAGCAGGCCTCGAATTTGATTGTTCATCCCTTTATAATCTTCGTCCCTATCCTAAATGGCCTAACCATTACGCCTACTGATTTGATGGAAATTAATTTGCCTATAGAAATTAACCTAAAACGGTCAACGGAATTATCGATTTCTGTGCGGTCTAATTGATTCCCCTGTTCAATATAGTTCCTAAACTATCTCTTCAATAAGGCCCAATTTCTGTCCCTTTCCTAGGAGGGTTGTGAATTCCCTGGAGGGTCCCTTACTATCACCACGAATCTTTTTTATCGTTAGTTTAAAATGTATGGGTTTAACATTTAGCAAAGTCCTAATCATATTTTTTTTCAATTATTATGGAGAGGAATCAATTTATATTACTTATAAAATTAAGTATTAGAGTCCATCTGAAGGCAGAAAATTTATTTTCTGTTATTTCGGCCGTGGATCGAATTTGAGGTTGGGAGACTCTCCTCGGGCACACCCAGCCTCCTAAAAAGTGGTTACCCTTAATTGGGGGAAAAACCTGGCGGTTGAGCGTGAATTCTGGTCAAATCACCTCCTTTCACAACCGTTGGCCCAGGAACAGTACAGCCTACCTAAGTACTGAACCCGAGACCCTTCATGGGTTCTAAGTGGTAGAGGTTTTTTTTTTTTTTTTTTTTTTTTTTTTTTTTTTTTTTTTTTTTTTTTTTTTTTTTTTTTTTTTTTATAAAATTAAGTATCACAATCCGTCTCATATTATGGAAACTGAAAAATTATCGTACGATCAGTCTGTCGAAGATTAGGTTGCTACGGCATCAGCCGGCTTTGGACCTTTGAATCTCGATACCGCTAATTTTCTAAAGAATCGACCCATTCGTTAGAAAAATTGAGCAATCATATCCATTCCTGTTTATTAATTATTAATAAATGAAATAACGTTAAATTTTATTTAATTAGAATTTGAGGATCTGGGGAATACATTTTAATAGTTTATTTTAAACTTAGAATTAGTGAACATTTTATTTCAAGAAAACATATGTTTTAGTTTTGTGAAAAAAGATCTGCAGCTTTCGCTTAAATATAACCGGCTACATCAGTTTAGATTGATATCAAATCGGGCTGTTGGTTGTTATATTGGCGTTTATATGCGATTTAAATGAAAAACGCGATGTAAATACCGTTTTCTATTATTTTTTTTAAAATCATATATTGTCTTATATAACTTGGATAATTTTAACTAATGAATGAAGTATTATTTATTTATCATTAAAAAATCTTGTATTATACCATGCAACCATTAGCCATCATTTCCTCAATGATATTTTTAAGCATAGCATTAATTTTTAACCTAGTTAAAATAGCCCTGATTGGGTAGTTGAAGATTACGCAAAAGCATATTTAGATATCAATTTTTTTTTATTTTAGTGTATGAGTTACTAATTCAGACGGACAGAGACTATTAAGAAACTGTATCACCAATAAAAGACCCATAAACAATTTGCATTCTTAATATTATTCATTTCATCTGGTTGTATTTTAATTTCTTACCGTAAAAGTTTATGGCAGTGTGGCAAGCCTCGTTTCTGTCAATCAACAATGCTCATTTAAATTTTTATTAATGCAAACTTTACTTTTGGGAACCTTCCTAAAACTATGAAAATAGTGTTGTTAAAACTAGGTGCAGTAGTTTTATACTTTGCTCGGATCCATACATTACAGAACATATTTATAGCTTTTTTTTTTTTTTTAATAACAATTTGTTTGAACTAAGCGAATTTCGTTATCAATTTTTAGCTCTATAAAACACTTATCTTTGTAACCTCCCTTCAATAACGATCGCCACCTATCGTCGATTTTCAAACTTTACTGCGTACCGCATATTTATCCACTTTTTAACAACAATTTATTTGGAATATGTAAATTTTATTATTACTAAACCTTCCTTGAACTATGAAGACTATGTAGTTAAAATTTGGTACATATTGGTTTAGTGGTTTTCGTGGTTAGTGATCATGAACGAAAAATGGCTTATACTTTTATATAATGGTATAAATTAAAATTTTACAATAAGCGAATTATAGTTTTGTTATTTTAGTCTACTATTAAATAAAATTTAATAGACACATGTCCAAATTGAAAAGGTATCTTCTGATCCAAACATGATGGACTTGGTTACTGTTTCATAGCATTCGGGTTTCGAACTGCAAATATACAATAAAAACGTATAAGATCTCAATAATGTTTTACATTAATACCGAACTAAAAATACATATTAAATCTATTAGATATACAGGGTGTTCAATATTCGATTGCCACCCTCTTTTTTTCAAAGTTTTTGAAATTCTGAAGCGAAACTCTCAGGGACTTAACTGTGACAGATAAAGTTTCTTTTCAGGTTACAGTCTGCTCACCAACCTTTTCAAGTTCTTCTCCGGCGACCCTAACTTTGGAATTCCCAAGAGGATGTGGTATTTTTATGACGGATTTCGATATAAAATCAAATTTTGAATCGATTTTATACCGGTAAATTTTTTAAGAAAATAAGCAGTCTAAAACTGGTATTGCAAAAATAAAATAAACTTTGAACACTCCTTCTTATTTTTTTTCAGCCATCTCATTCGCTGGTTGTCATTAATGTATTTGACAGTTGTAAATTAAGATAAACAAAAAAAAAAAAACTTTGAACAATAATATGAAATTAAGGCCTTCCCGCGACTGGTACGATGAACGGTGAGAACAGGTCGACTTGGAAGGTTTACCCCGAGAGGCTCAAATCGCCGACAAGCCCAAGATGAAACTAATATCATTTATGTGCTGGCTACGGTGGAAGCTTATCCTCATCGGAGGATCCGAAACATAGCCAGGGATACCCACTTAATGACAGAACCTTAGCCTCAGTCTCTCAGCTTCTTGGGGAGTTAGAGCCTGATGAAGTGAAATAATATACGGCCTCATACGGTGTTGTCTTAACATACTAAAACTAAAGCTGGCCATAGCCCACACCGTTTTAATGCTTAAGTAGGTATCCCTGGCTATGTCTCGAATGATCCGATGAGGATATGCTTCCACCGTAGCCAGCACATAAATGATATTAGTTTCATCAAGGGCTAGTCGACGATTTGAGCATATCGAGGGAAATCTGATATTTCGCGCTTTACGACGAAATGGTGCCCTGGATAAAAAAAATTCACCGGTATAAAATCGATTCAAAATTTAATTTTCTATCGAAATCCGTCGTAAAAAATAACATATCCTATTGAGAATTCCAAAGTTAGGGTCGCTGGAGAAGAACTGGAGAAGGTTGGAGAGCAGACTATAAACTGAAATAAAACTTTATTTGACACAGTTAAGACCCTGAGAGTATCGTTTCAAAATTTCAAAACTGTGGAAAAAAATGGGGTGGTCATCGAATGTTGAACAACCTGTATAATGTAAACTCAACAAAGTAACTACTAAAAAAAAAAAAAACTATTGTTATTTGAATGGATCGGCCTGAAATCGATTTAACAAAGAACATTAATTGACATCTGATTATTAAATACAGAAACTATTTTAATAAAGGCTATTTTAATCAGTACTATCTAGATAGTTACCTAACTTAGATGACATTCGATAGTATGATTGGCATTAGCTGGTCAGTTTTTCCCTACTATAGTGCTGTTCGTTCTTAATGGCATCTATATAAACCACATGACCCCACCGGCATTGATTAAATGTATATATTACCAACAGTAATAATATGATTTGAATATTGTTATACACATCACATTGGGATGCCATATTTTACTGAGATAACATTCTATAATATTAAACCACGTGGCATATAGCCATCCTATACACACAAATATTATGAATGATATTCTGTCTCGACACAGACTGAGGAGGCTAACATAACAAGAGTGTATGTACTGCCCAGTGCTTTCACGCCATGTAACATTGAAAAGGTTACAGGAAGTTGTCCATCTCCCTCGATAAACAGCTCATATTACCCAAATGGTTTAATTTTGTACCAGTGGTCTCTTCCACGAATTATTGAGAATGTTTACAATATTTCATAAATATATATATATATATATATATATATATATATATATATATATATATATATATATATATATATATATATATATATATATATGAATGATGAAACTCATTGAAAAAAAATAGAATCAACTAAAAATGTACTTACTTAAGTTTTTTTCTTATTGCCAATTTTAATCTCTTCTTGTCAGTTACTTTTTTTTCCTCTAATATTTTAATCCTTTCACCATGTCTAGATTCTTATTCAGTTTAAGAAATATATACATGTGAACTTCCTCTTCTTCTTTTATTTATTTATTTTTTTTTAATATGTAATGCCCATCAGTCAATAAAGTATTTAGATGGGAAAATTTAGAAATACACCAGACATATATATAGTTTTTCAACCATAACTCATTATTTCAGAAGACGTAATTTTAATAAATGACGAAACTCATAGTAAACAAAAATTTGTTTAGACCTATGGATATTAAAAACAGGTAATTGACATTGTGGTGCTTACATAAAATATTGTTTTGTTTTTGTTTTTCAATTTCATGAAACATAACTTTTTTTACAAATTGCTATTGCTAATTCTGGGGCTTAAAAGTGTGAGAGCATTGAAACGTTTCTCTAAAAACAAATGTTCTAAAAAAGTTTTTAATGAGATAAGATAGAACATATAAGTGACGTGTTAACTGATTTATGTAAGGAATATAAGTTTTGTTCCTTTGTGTGTGCATCATAAGGAAAGTTTTATTGTGGTTATTCTCGGATAAACGAATTTATAGAATTAGTTTAGTCACAGATGTGAAGTTTTATAGGTTTTAGTTAATGATCGGGCATCATAGTCGATATATTTTTGTATCTAGGATAATCATTGCTGATCTTCAAAGTTTTGTACTATGAGCAAATGTACGGTAACATGATTAAAATGTAATGGGAATAATCTTTAAAGAGCTACTATAAATGTTCTACCTACTTCTTTTCAGACACTACGGAAGGTTGTAGGGAATCGAGTAAGAAGCAACTTGGAAGATTAGCGTGGATATGTAGCTTTTCGTGAAAGGATTTTGTTCGGGCCATTATGCAACATAAGGGGCATGTGGATCGTTATGGATAAGTGAGATAATCGAGAGCATTGAGGATTTTACGAAGGATTTTGGATTGTAAGGATCAGAATCAAGAAGAATTAGAAGGTCGAATCCCCAAAGTTCAAATCCGTATATCCAAAAATAATTACTGCCATATAAATATGCTTTTGTAATTAATAAGGAGCTTTTAACGCTTCTCTAGTAACTGTTGGATCATTCGAAAACGACGAGTAGTTTCTTATCGTTTAAGTTTATTCAATCTTGTACATAAAAATAGAACTTTATTGAATAAAATTGAATTTATGTTTAGTAATTGCATAATTAAATATCAAAATATTATCGTTAGCATCTGCGGTATCGATAAGCTCCCTGGAATCGACTTTGCATCATCTATTTTCATAGATAGACTTTGCATAACAGTTTTTTCTTAGACATCGGTGGAATCGAGTATCGACACCTTATTTCGTCAAAAGAAATATGATGTTATCATTTCACTAAAGAGGCTTCCATATTTTTGGACATGGATAAGTCTTTTGGCTGGGGTCTATACTTTTTGGAACATTTTTTTTCAACCTCAAAAATGTAACATTTTGATACGCTCTAGATATGTTTTTGTTGCCAGTATTGAGATTTGCCGACAAATCCCTCGTCAAAAATTTAATGAAGAAGTTTTTTGGCTATCTTATATTTTTCGCTATGACCTACCGTTTAGCAGCTAAAGCTGGTTGGAATCAATACATAACATTTTGCTTATATTTCTTGAACGATAGGGCTTTTTGACCGTCTCTAGCTCTATTGGTACTGCTTTGATCGTAATTTGACAGTTTCCTTTATCAGACATTTAATGGAAATGATTTTTGGTTGATGTGATTAAAAACAGGGTCTTTTTCACTTTAAGGTTGCCAGTTCTCAACTCTCATAAGGGGAGTTTTTTTGGAGGCTCCTGGTTAAAAAATAGTTTTGAGGGTGCTGAAATGGAATTCTAGGACTAAAAAAATTTGCTATCACATTTTACAGTGTAAAAGCTAAAATGTATCAAGTGAAGTGCATTCAATATATTTTTTTTTCCAAAGAACCGACATCGGATTCGAATTCAGCATTCCAAAGAACCAATAAATACGAAATTTCATCCAAATAGAAAAATAAAAATTCGTAAGCTTCAAAATTTGCCTGACCTAATATGGTAATAACTAATATGACCTAATATGACCTAATAAATGGTAGGCAACTTTTGTTAAAATTGACAAAAACATGAATTACGTTTAGATGGTTAAACCTATCAACTTTATTTTTTTACACGAAATATAGGGCGTTTGCACGCTTGAAATGTCTTTTTATCATCCTATCTGGTTTCAAACTCAAGCTAAAAATCAAAATGTTTTTCGGATTTTCCAATTTTTTTAATTGGTTTATTTTCATCGAATTAAAGGTATGTAACCAATTATCGGTTTAAAAATATCATTTTCCTCGATGATTTTGTTTGATTTTGTTGAATAAGCGTTTTTCAATATTTTTTAGGATGCTTAATTAGAACCTGACGTCAATTTTTTTGTGAAAAAATCTATAGAGGTAGTTTGCATGAAAATCTAATTATTTTTTTTAGAATAAAATTAACCTAAACCAAAATCTATGGAGTGGCTGTATTTTTCCTTGAATCCGCAATCAAAACTAAACATCTTGGTGCTAGAATTATGTTGATATCATTTTTTAAACCCGAGATAAAAAATAAATTATTTTAATGCTATTTTATTTTTTTTCTCGGCTTTTAGGGCCCATTGGTCTGAACGGCAAAATATGTGTTCAATATTTTTTGACCAGGAACCTCCAAAAAAATTGCCAACAAGATCCGTGAGAGACTCAGTGTGTTCTCCCCTTGTTAGTCAAGATAGAGAAATAATTTATTCACGTAAAATTGTAGTTTTGTATGCTATCTCTTTACCACAATCAAAACCTGATAAATAATCTCTTTAATAATAATATCAAGTTTTGGTATAAACATGAAATCCTGCATTCATTTTCGGACAACGGGTTTTCTTATGGCATACAAAACTACAATTTTGCGTAAAAAAATTATTTCTCTATTTTGAATGAGAGCTGAAAAAATAAATAAAACGTGATTTTCATATTTTTTTTTTTCCCGGGTCTCAATGCTCATTGGTGGCTGAAACTCTAGTTTTGCACTATTATAGCCCCTACTACTACCCACACAAAAATCGGCATTCAATTCTGTAAGTTACAAGTCACAGCTTAGAACTGGAAGTCTTAATGTAAAAAAAAAAGTACGTTGTTAGGTTTTTTAAAATGCAAAATTTTGACACTCTCTTCATGGTTTGGTATTGCTCGGATTGAAAATTAGCCTCTAATTTTCTAATTTTAAAAATCATTGGAGAATATTTTTTGTAATATAACATTTGTCTCAGAGACATATCGTTTAGGAGCTATATTGGAAAAAAGTCACTTTTTGAATCCCTATTTTCTCTCAACATTGTTTATTTTAAAATTTATTGTTTAGTTAATTTAATTAATTTCATCCTGCATATTAAAATATGTAAACTGGCAAAAGTAGTATTTTATAGATAGACATACCCATGATCTATTGTTTTTCCCTGTCAGGAAGATATTTAGTTTTTATTTTCTTGTTTCTTTTTTCTATTTGTATTTGTTAGGCTTATGATTTTATTCTTACGTAGAGGAATATAGAAAGACAGGGTCCCAGGTGGCAAGACAAGATGGTTTAGTTATTGTAAAGCTGAAGCCGAAGCATATTCAATATCATCTTATTTCTTCCCTCAGAGGGCACTCGACCCTTTCCTTAATAGAGTCGCAATAAAACCACCGCCACGTCAACATCTCATTTCAGCTAATGCCTGTTTCCTCTATAAACCTCTCGGGAGTGGGATCTTTCATGATCCATTCAACTTTGCTTTCCCCTGCCAGGAGAGAAAATAAGGTTCCCTGAATACAGCGATGAACCAGGATATTGTTATGGGTTACAAAATTTCATTCCAAATCGTTTATGACCAAAACAGTCATTAAATAATTTCTAGCATAACTGAATACTAAGATAGTTTAAACAAAAATTGAGTTTATGGAAATTGCCGCACTATACAAAAGACAAGTCTCATTATCATGCGTGATATATTAATACAATATTACCATATGAATGTAAAATACTGAATAATAATTTTTTTTTAAATAATAAGTCTATAACCATAACTATATAACTTCTCATATACCAGTTCTTCAATCCATTATTTTTTCCCCCCCCCGAAATTGGTTTATCTAGTAAAGATGTGCATGTCGGAAAATTTTTAGAAAAGTCCGAATCAGGACTTTTTACTCCGAAAAGTTTGAGGTACGCTTGGGTTTATTTAACTTAGCACTAGAATACGTCATTAGGAAGGTAATGCTTACGGGAAAAGGATTAGAGATGGGTGGTAAATGTCCGGTTCTTGGTTATGCCGATGATTTGGTACTTTTGGGTGAAAACGAGGAAACTATAAAACTAAACGCTCCTACGCTCATGAAAACCGGTAACGAAATTGGTTTAGTAATTAATACCGATAAAACAAAATATATGGTTAGTAGCAGAAACGGTGAACATTTTAGTTATGTAAATATTTCCGGGATAAAGAAGGAATAATGAACGTTGACCAATTAAAATAACTAGGGTCTATTATAGCGAGGAAATAAAATACTGCGTAGAATATTTGGCCCAAAAAAGGATAAAGAAACAGGAGAATTTAGGAGGCTTCACAATGCAGAATTGCTCGAGTTATATCCGGTAAATATAGTTCAAGTAATAGTCACGTTTTGCCTTACATTTGTTTTAGGGATTGAGCTTTTTTTGGGCACGCTCTAGCTCCGTTTGTGTTGCTCGGGTCTAAAATCTGACCACAGTGCCTCCAACAGAAACAATAGATTATAGTTACACATATCCATGATCTATTGTTTTTCACAGTCAGGGAGAATTGTATATTGTATAAAATAAAAAATGCACCATGTAAATTTGATTATAGTGTTCATAAAAAAAATCGGCAACACATCAAAAAATGTTATATATGAGATGTTTCCGAGGCCAACTATTTTTCAGACACCGGAGGTTTGTCGGGAATAGCAACAGGAAGCATGGTCAGAAACTAGTGGGTTTAAATGGTAACGGAGTTTACTATGAAAGGATAACATCTGATTTGGAATTAATCAACAACATGTGGAACATTCAAGTCTCTATAGACAAGTTTAGTTTTGACAAAGGAAAGTTGAGGATTTTCGATTGCAAGAATTGGATTCAAGATGAATTAAATGGTTAAGTAGAGCCCCAAATCTCACATCCGTGTGTCAAAATAGGTCTAATTACTGTCATATAGATGAAACTTTCAGCAATTAGTGATTAATCGGTTTCATATGGCGTTGGTCTAGGAAATGTTGAAGAAATATAAAACTATAAGCAGTTTGCTGTAGTTTTAGTCTCTAGACGTTTATCTTGTTGGAGATCATTTAGAACTATTTTGACTTTTTGAGACCGGACAACACAGTCTCAAACAATTTTGTTTAAGAATGGATCATAGAAAGTATTGTCTGCGGAGGAAATGTTTTTTAATTTTGTTTAACTTTTGTCAAACTTAATTATCCATCGAATGTTCGAGTTCTACCACCACACAATAAATATCAAAAATTAAAGTGAAAAAAATGAAAGAAGTATAAAGAAGTAGAAGTAGGATTTCTGTTTCGCTACCAAAACTGAAAAAAATGGGTAGCAAAAAAGAAATATCTCGGCCCTTAGAGTGATATCAGTCAACCTAGTAGATATTTTCAAAAGTAGAAATCTTTGTTTTAAATTATTATTAAAAATTAATAATAAAAATTAGCTATTCATTTTTAAGCGTATTATATAATACTGTGAAATTGTGAATTATTAATATTCAAGCAAGGAACTTAAATGAAGCTCAGCTCTCAAAGCTTTATAAGCTAAAGCCTTGTTTACTAATTTTTCCCGGCTTCCAGTTTTTTATGGCTTCTCTGATGATGGGCCTTTTTATTCCAGATAATTTAGAGTTTTCCTCTTAGTGTACTATTTCTAACGTACATTTGTAGTACTGCGGATGTAAATTCTAGTTGTGTATTCTAGTAATGCTGTACTCCCATCTTGTTTCCATAGGTTTAATCCTATTTATAGTTTTCCCTTTAAGATTTTTTAACTTACAAACCTTGTTTGAGCTCTTTCATGCATCCTTGTAATCACCCTTAGTTTTAGGTCTGTTGCTAACGGTTTTCTATAATATACGAATATGACGGTAGCACATACTATGACCGCATTTATAATTTTGGCCCATATGACGTCAACCCAATAAATTTCTTAATTTAATTACTTCGGTAATTAAAAATGGGGGTGAGAATTTAATAAAAATATTTCATCTTGATTCGAGGAGGCCCGTCGTGAAGTGCTTGACCGAACCAAATTTAACTTTATTACATTCTTGTTTCATTTTGTCGCATTTTTTGTTTTATCTCAATAATCAATCATTCTGTAGAGCAATTTAATACGAATGAAACTGAATACCGGAAGTTGACGTTAAAATTGTTTATATTGGAAATTTCAAATACCATAAAATTCGCTTTTTTTTATTTATGACAATTGTTCGTATTTTTTTTTCTGCCATCATGGGCCTCGGTTATTGAAGTTAATTGTTTATTTAATAATTTTGAAAAGTATGACATTTATTTTCGCAACCTTGGGAAAATATGAAGATGCGCTTATGAAAAACGAACACAAAAACGAATCTCATTCCTTGTCATCTGTTCGGCTGAATGATTGCCTCGTTATCCCATCAGATGCCTTGACAAATATCTGGTAATTGTTGCTTATTAATGGCCATAATATATCACCTTGCTAACAATTTGCAAATTTACCAATTCTAAATAACATATGAGGGATGTATTGGATTTTTTTTTTTTTTTTTTTTTTTTTTTTTTTGAACAGTAATATTTAGTAAGCTTACATAATGATAACTTTATAAAAAAATAAAATGAAATGATCTTTCATTTTATTCATATGCGCAGTTCAAACTGTAAGCTGATTGTGAGACTTATCACCTAACAATAACACGCACAAAACCTTACATTGCATTTTTTAATTTTCCTATTTATTTGTATTTTCTGTGGTAGATTGATTGAATCAAATCAGAGGAGACAGTTATGTTGTTATGTATCCTAATGGGGGTTTACTAATTAATATAGTAATATTAATTATTATTAGAGTTCTAGCAATGACCAGCTTCCCTACTTAATTCCTTAATACTGTGCCATTACGCTCTTTTTCAGCCTCCACTGGATTCTACTAGTGACGCAGTTGAAAGAACAGCGCTGGGAACTTTCTGAAACCAGCTTGCCTTTTAAATCGGGGGGCAAGCTTGGATCTAGGTGTTCCTCGGAATGTTTGTGAATTTTGTACATGAGTATGAATGTGGTTATGATTCTTTCTTTTCTTCCTAAATTTTAATTTTTTTATTTATTAATTTTAACAATCATTGCCTATTTTATATTATCATTTATTACATTATATTTTATTTTATTCTATTCATTGTATATATATATATATATATATATATATATATATATATATATATATATATATATATATATATATATATATATATATATATATATTATCCATAGTCCCTGATTAAACCATGCCCCTAACTATTTTTTTAAACTAATTCTGTTGTATGTAGTAGCATTTAGGTAAGGGATTATAATTATTGTTATTTTTATTGTATTTATTTATTTTTAATTCTTTTCTATTTTTCTATTTAATGAAAATTATTTTTTATGCTTAAAAACATTAAAAAAAAAAAAAAAAAAAAATGTTATAGTTGAAAAATAAATAAAACAAACTATACTATACCACTCTAGTGTACATTTTATATTTTTAGGAGCATTAACAGTTGTAACTTTTAAGCATATAGCTATATCGCTATTTATTTCAATTAGGTTGTAATCCAAGAAAAAATGAAGAATTAGTTGGAACAAAAGACCTCTCATGTGTTGAACTCGATCTCAGGCAACAGGTGCGTCATTATATCCAAGCTGCCTTCATTAGTTACCATCTACCGGCTCAGGTCATCCTGAGTGGTCCCTTGAGCGATCGTCTCGAGGGTATGCCGTTCATGAATGAAGCATCGTTTTGGTTCTCTAAATTTGTAAAAAAAAATTTAATTGTATAGTTTCGGAGAAAAAGAACACATACTCTGACATAATGGAAGATTAAAAAAAAACAAAAATCATTTATTTCTCCATAATTTCAAAAAATATAGTTCTTGATCGCTAAGTGTATTCCTTTAGACAGGTTTCAGTTTATATAAGTTTATAATAGGATATAGTAGTATAATACGGGTATGCTGTTCAGCCAGAAGCAGTACATGATTTAATGATAAAATAAACCTTATGTTGAATATATCAAAGACCTAATTATCATTTCAAGAGATCATTTCAAACGATACAACCATTGTAACCACAATGTCAGACTAAACAGAAATGAATCACGTTAAAATGATCTTTATTTGGATGGAAAAATAAACAATTTATCTAGACCCGAACCAAGCGGAAGCCGTAAAGGGACAGAAATATTGAAAGAGCATCTTAATTCAAACGGAATAAAAGTATAAAAGCCCCCACCCCTCCCTACCTCCTCGCCACAATTTCATATCCTTATCTTCGATCTGATTCTTATTGCAGATCCACCCTTCACTGTTTTCGTTTCCCCCTCGTTTCTTCTTGGTTTCCGGCGCCTAGGGGTATAGACCGTGGCTTGCTTTTTCTTTGAAAACCATCTGTTGCTGTCAAAGGGGGTAATTTTTTTTTGTTAGAAGGATTACCAGTGCGGAAACCATTATGATATGGTATTGATAATTATAAATTGAAGATTACAATATGTGAATAATAATTGTTACATTTGATGCTAAACTAGAAGGGGTTCTATTGAATAGTTTTATCTCATGCTGCTTTATGATTAAAAACACATTTTTTTTTTTTATTATATTAAGTCCATCAAAAAATTAAAGTATCAATAAAAAATAAAAAAGGATTCAGCACAACAACGTTTAGTAAATATCGTAATATATTCATGTATTACAAATGCTTTAATAATACGTTTTAATAAGGCTAAAATAATGTGAAGAGGAGGATTTGTTTCTAATTTCTTTGGTGATAAACAAGGGCTAAGATTTTAAGTAACAAAGAGGATTCAAGATTTGCCGCGAGAGGAGTTTTATAGGAAGGGTAAGGAAACACTGTTCGAGATCATCTAAAGCCTAATCTTTTTGAAATAGCTGTCCTGCGTTGGGAATTTCAATGAGGCATATAACGGTCTTCCGTGGCCTTCTATGGATATTTTTGTTGCATTAACTTTAGTTGTAGTAATATTAGTTATTTATATTGTAAACATTGAAATAAATGAAACATACTCACTATTTTTACTTTTTGTTTTTTAAATAGTATAAAGTATAGGTTAGATATAACTGTGAATGAATAAAAATGTCTTTGTCGATTAGTATCATTACAACTATTTTATTTTATCTTATTTTTACTTAGACAAAATACTTACATGGAACCTTAACACTAGATTTAAAAGGCAGAAATTTAACAGATGCTTCAGCTAATTGTGCGGACTACTAAATAGGACTTCCCGTCCCTCTGCTGAAGACAAACTTTTATATACGAAACCTCTTTGGATATACGAACTTCAACTATGGTGGACTGAAAAACCATCGAATATCAAATACATTTAATCCTTTCAATCTTTGAACTATTGTAAATAGTACATATCATGTCTCTATCAATAACCTGCATAATAATCATACCTTTTGTATTTGTCCCAAATCCTGAAATTCCATCCGAATATTTCTAACCATCTTTACCCTCTGGTTCATTCATTATCTAGTTTCACAAATTCTTAAAACCTTCCCCGCAGTATAAGACGGAAGCGGCCCCAAGACTTATTGTAAATATTTCTCTTATTGGAGTTCCGGCAAAGGCCAGCTTCTTACTCAAGTCCTGAGTGACGGGGTCATTACGTTTAAACTCAGCCTATGTGTCTTAACACTGTACACTAAAACTCTATAAATCTATTTTTAGTTGGCTTTCTAGATTATCTTATACTGTGTCAGCCCATAATCACAGGGCCTATGAGGAAAATATTTATAGCAGTTATAATTTCCTGTGCATGCATCTGTCTTCTTGTAGATGCAGAACTCGTAAGTAATCGTAAGAGACTTTGCCAAGATGGTATACAACTTTCAGCTGCTGAATTATCGCAAGTTTAGTTGAATTGGTTTTCTATTGAGGACTGTTCTCTTTAATCATTTTTTTATAATTTCAATTATCTGACAAGATTTCTGAATCATAAGATTTTCTTGCAATTATCCTAAAGAGATGGGATCCAAATAAATTTTAATTTAATTTAATAAGCCTTTTTTGTTTTTATTTCAGTTTTTGATCCTCTGCTTTTGATCATTTTGATTTTCATAACTATTTAGATGATATGAATCAGGGCTTATTTCATAGAAATTGCCTTGCCAGTGAATTCACTTAAACAAACATTATGAAGAAAATGATAGAAATAAAAAATAATATAATTAACCTTAAGATATAAAGTACTGACTTCAATAGTTATATTAATATAATATATAATTATATATTATATAAATAAAATAATATATAAGATATAATAATATATAATATATAACATATTTATTATTAAGTCTACACTATTATACTCATCTATACTTACAAATCAGAACTCAAGGGTTAAAAAGAGAACTTCCAAGTAACGAAAAAACATAGGCTATAATCTATAATTGACACAAGGTTTATAGATGTACTTTGGTTTATTTAAAATCATAAAATATTGAACCAAATCATTTTTCATGAACGCTTCAATGCACATACTGAATATCTTCAATTTTTATTGAATACAATTTAAAATAGGTTTAGGAATTTGATATTACCGGAAAACTGTCTATGATTATTAAACAGATAAATTTATTTTGTGCATTTGTTTACAGGATGTATATACATCTTTGGGATTCAGTAAGGAGGATCAGTCAAATGATAAAATATAATAACTTAAAAAAAAAAAATAATAATAATAATGGTTTGGTATTTTTTAGTCATTCTTATTTGTATTCTTTTTAGTAATCCTTCTAAATTAGTTCACAGGATAAATCGGATAATTTAATTTATGATAAATTAAAAAATATTCTAATTTGATCCAAATAAATTAAGATTAAATAAATGTTTGAGACATCCGGAATATTACAATCATTATCTGCTTGGTTATGCGTTAAATTATCGTGCTGTTATTGCCTCAAATAGAATGAATATTATGCTTATATTTAAACAGGTTGAACTTTATTAATTATGTAATTAAGTTTATATTAGATGAGATCATTATATCTGTACTATTTTGGAAAAACTAGATAAGTGCATTTTTGTCTACAATGAGATAAATATTTTGAGCAGCCCGTATTGGAGTCCTACTCATTACGTATAAGTAGGCAAGTTGTAATGGCAATGGTATGCTTTTATACTATTGCCATTACAACTTGCCTACTTTTACAAGATGAGTAGGACTCAAATATGGGTTGCTAAAAATATTTATCTTATTGTGGACAAAAATACACTTATCTAGTTTTTCCAAAATAGTACAGATATAACAACATATCCACATCGAATTCAACACTTTTTTTTTTAAAACAACAGTGCATTTTGCATATTTCATGGTTAATAGGACACAGCTGTACATCACTTCAAATCTCGAGATCTCTTCCGCCAAATCCGCTTCCGCTTATCCGATTTGAACACTCCGTTCACCGCACCACTTCTCAGGATCATTCCTAATCCAATCGTGGTCCTTATGGAGTTCTTTAGTGAGGTAGAAATAATCGTATCGATTTCAACTGGTAGGGTTTGAATTTCTAACCCTAAAAGTTTAGAGCAGTGCGGCTAACCTCGTTTCTGCCACTCAACTCTATACATTTAAATTATTATTATAGTAAACTATACTACTGTACTTTCCTAGAACTATTAAGATGTAGCAAAAATTTGGTACAGATGGATTCAATATTTTTACCATTGCAAACTCTGATGCAGAATAGCGCTGTTATTGTTCGATTTTTAAACTTCACTGGGACTCATACGTCACACCATATATTTATAGCTTTTTATAACAATTTAATCGAATTAAGCAAATTTTATTATAAATATCTTATCTTTTTTACCTCTCTTGAATGACTCTCGCCACCTATCGGTCAATTTTCCAACTTCACTGCGCAACTCATATTTATCGCATTTTCCTTCTGAATGATGAAAAAAGTCATATATTCCTAAAGTCTAATAATTATAATAAATTAAATAAGTTTTAGGATTGTAAAGTTTAACAGCTATTTCTTTGTTAAAGGGCTTTTAAGTTTTGGACTGATTTTGATGGTTAGGGAAGCCAAACTTTTCTAATTACAATGTTGTAGTTTGATCTCAGTTGTTAGGACCGTGGAATCTTGAGATACCGGTTTTGTGGCCGTTGAAGAATCAGGGAATCTTTAGAAATTTACTCAAATGATGAAATGATTATTATTAATGAAATTCCGTGATTCGTGTCGCGATTTGAAATATGTTATTCAAAAGGCTTTAAATACTTCCAAGATTATTATGAACTGAAGGCATGTTTCTTTTTCACTTAAAGGTGTTTTTTTAACCCCTAAATTTCCCTTTAGTTAGTCAATCTCGGTTTTATTATTCTTAGATTAAGTCCATCCAGTCCTCTGTCATAAAATAGTGCGCAAAGACATAGTCTCGGGAATAATACAGAAACAGAAAAATAGTTGATGTGGACAAATCAGGGACTGTATACGCTTTAGCTTTTAAACATCCCCATATCCCAGCTTATTCTATAACTTATAAGCTTATAATAACTTTTATTCGATGCTTTAAACAACTTTAGCACCATTTAATATTGTATCACGAATGATCTGGAACTTTTAAACTATAATGGAAAGAAAAAAAAACTGCTTTTTGATTCCAAATACTCCAGCTGTCAACCGACATACGCTTTAAACGCTATAAAAACACCTTAAAGTGCTTATGACATTCCAGTATAAATCAAGAATTTTTGATAATGAGTTATTATTATCAGAAAATAAGCACTAAATTTTCAACAACCTAAGAGCTTGGAAGAACTTTTTTATGGGTTAAAACCAATGAATGTTTTTTTCTTTCTCTTTTTTCATCAGAAAGTAAATGAGAAATTGAAACGAACAAACAAGTTTCTAACTAAAATAATCTTAAATTTCCACTTAAAATCACTGTTTATACTTAAAAGCCTTATTTAAACATATTTTATACTTATTTAAATATATCTAACATATATAAAAAAAAACAACTAATACGCATATTTTCATTATTTTTACCTTGGTTACTGTGGTTTATCTTGCTCTTTATGTTTTTCAGAGTTCTTTTAGCTCTACTATAATTGCAAATTTATCCATATTATTGGCGCAGAAGGAGAATTCCAAATCCGGAACAAGTAATATATAAGTGGAGAAATGTTGCATAAACAGTGAGGACATTCACGTCTTTTACGGGTCCAGAAGTTAGGTTTTTGGAGGTGGAAGTTTAATCCCTAACGTGAATAGTCGGATGAATATTTAAAACTGTCTCGAACTTGCTCTTTACTCTCAGTGAAGAGAGAGAGAGGGAGAGATTTTTTGCTATCCTTTTCAGGTGAACGGAGCTTCGGCAGCAAAAAGTTATATTACATTTTTTTTTTTTTTGGGGGGGGAATATTTTTTTGGTAACAATGATGTGCTGAGGCCTGGCCTTGCTTAAACAGGTCTTAGTGACTTCGTATTCTACCGATCTTAGCTGCATCAACCCGGGCACCTTAAGTGTTCGTATTCATCTAGTCTGCTCTGTCCAAACCACCTCGTCCGAACCTTTCCATTACTCATTCCTTTTTTTTTTTCATTATTTTTTTTCCGATGTCAGCAAGCCAATATTGAGGAATAAGGGGAGATGGGCTCCCAAAGGCGAAGTGTCCGCCGCATCCTTCCATCCTTCAATGGACTCCTTCTAATAGGAATAATTCTCTTCCTCTATCGGACGGTGAAGGTCTGCTTTGAAGTGAGCGAATGTCCCGGTTTTAACTACAACCTTGGAATGCATCCAACGCAGAGCATGTTCTGCCGTGTTATGGACTTCACAGGTTCGGCATCGGTAGTTTATATTTCTATGCTCGTGGAGCTTTTAACGGACTCCTTTAGTAGTAGTTTGGGAGGTACCACTTAGGCTTTAGTTTTGACTGGAAATTAAACAAGATAATTCTCAGTCAGTCCTTTGTGAATTACAATCCATCGTCCATTCTATTCATTATACGAATAATTCAAATTTCAATTGAACAAATCGTTTAATCAGATATCTAAACATTGCTCCTGAAATGTTCTATTGGACATACAGGACGCTTTCCCTCCTCCCCTCCTCTTAGGAGTTCGAAAAAAATATTTTTATAATATTCTCACAATACTAAATTATGATAATAGATAAAAGATTTTACGTGTCTTATTTTGATATAAAATGTATCTATAAATTGAACTACTGCAATTTCGTTTCGTAATGAACTGCACCCTAATCCAATACAACCATTCTAGCTAACAACTCTCAAGATGTTCTACAGATAAACTGTTATCAATGCCTCATTCCAAAATAATATCTTAAGAAAGAAGCCGCTGCGAGTAATTTCTTCTCGTGTACATTAGCGAATTTCGTGGATTACTCATGTGCTCAAGGTATCTCGTATACAATTGCAGATTAACACACAAAAAAAGTTTATTATTTTTTTTCTTATTAGTTTTTAACCCACCCAGGTGGGATTCGAACCCACGACCTTCTGGTTACGAGCGCGCTGAGACCATCGTGTAAAATTGATTAATAATATTTTTTATTGATTTAACGTGTAATTAAACCCCTTAAAAAGCAACTAATAAGGTCAATGGTATTTCAGATCTATCCATTCGGTCCCAAACATAGTTATGGTGTCTATTATATAAAAAACTATTATCGTGTATAATAACTAGTTTTTTTTTTGATGAATATATATATAATATGCGATTAATAAATAATAATAATAATGAAGTAAAGATTGAATTTTTTCAAAAGGTTTCAGCCACAGAAAAATATGATGAAAAATTTATATCTCATAAACGTATAACTGAATATCATATGGTAAATATAACCTGCAATGATTTTGAAAAATATAATGAAAACTTTACTTTTGAAGAAATTAATAAAGCTATACAAAATTGTAAATCCAAATCAAGCCCTGGTCCCGATGAGATACCTTATATATTTATTAAAAAACTCCCCATTGAAGCGAAAGTTCACTTATTAAAATTTTATAACTATGTTTGGATGGAAGGAAGTATACCTGACATATGGAGGAAATCGATAATTATACCTATCCCTAAATCTAAAGATACTCTCACTCCTGATAGGTTTCGTCCTATATCCCTGACATGTTGTACATCTAAAATTATGGAAAAGATGGATAATGAAAGATTGACCGACACCCTAAAGAAAAAACGTGTAATCGCTGACGAACAATGTGGATTTGTAAAAAACCGTTCGGCTGTAGATCATTTAATCAAACTAGACACCCTCATCCATGACACTATTAAAGCAAAAGAACATTTAATAGCTATATTCTTCGATATAGAAAAAGCCAACGACAGGGTATGGAGAAGACTTATAATAGCAAAACTTTTGGATTGGGGATTGAAAGGAAGAATGATCAGATATATTGAAAAGTTTTTAGATGGAAGAGTTTTTCAAGTTAAAATTGGAGATACGCTATCCAAAACGTTTAATCAAGAAAACGGAATTCCTCAGGGGTCTGTATTGAGTGTTACTATGTTTCTAATAGCAATCAATGATATTATAAAGTCGGTTGAAGAGCCAGCAACTTGCATGCTATTTGCCGACGATTTCACAATTTTAATAAAAAGCAAATCCACTAAATTTATACAATGGAAAGCACAAAATATCTTAAATAGACTAGAACTGTGGGCTTCTACCACGGGCTTTACTTTCTCTACCTCCAAGACTAAATGTATCCATTTCTGCAGGAAAAGAATGTGCTCTGAAAATCCAACACTGGTTTTTAATGGAAATAACTTAACATTTGTAGAAAATATACGATTTCTCGGGATGTGGGTAGACAAACGCTTGAGGTGGACTGTCCATTTACAAAGGCTAAGAACGGATTGCCTAAAACTATTAAACATTCTTAAAGTTGTATCAGGAATGAGTTGGGGAGCCGATAGAAAAACACTCCTAATTCTCTATCGAACTCTAATTAGAAGCAAGATAGACTATGGTAGTATAGTATATAATTCCGCTTCAGAAACAACTCTCAAAATAATCGATACAATCCATAACACAGCAATCAGAATATGCACTGGTGCGTTCAGATCTTCACCAGTTGAAAGCCTATATGTAGAATGCGGAGAACCGAGCCTAACTTTAAGAAGATCCTACCTTACACTATCTTACTACTCAACTCTGATTTCTAAACCAGATCATCCAAATCATAACATTTTTCATAACCTTAATAGTAACCTAGGAAACAATCTGGTGGGCATTGCAAGTAGAACCCAAAATCTCCTCCAACTTTTAGACATAAAACCGAATACAGTACTAACCATAGATGATCCATTGTTTTTTCGATGGGACAATACTTACATCAAGGTTGACACATCCCTCAAGGAAAAGATTGAAGACGACAACCCCATCATTAAAAAGAGACTTTTTGCAGAATTAAGGCAAAAGTATCCAAACCACGAAACAATTTTTACTGATGCATCGAAAACTGATGGAGAAGTCGGTTGTGCAGTGGTTTTTAACAATAGCGTACTAAAATTTAACCTACCGTCACTAAATAGTGTTTTTACAGGAAAACTATTTGCAATCTACCAAGGTCTTCTATTAATACAATCTACAAATACAAAACATGCTCTTGTGGTAACAGACTCTCTAAGTTCAATATTGGCAATAGCTGAAGACAATTCTGAAAATGCCCTAATACGCAAGATTAATAACTGCCTGTGGGAGATGCACGAGTCGATGGGTGGAGGGACTGTGCTAATGTGGGTACCCTCACATTGTGGCATCTCCGGAAATGAGGCTGCAGACAGTGCAGCAAATCTTGCGAGACTGAACCAAACAGGAACCATTATTACAGACATTACAACAACTTCTGACTTAAAAACATCCTGTAGAAAAACATTGCTCAATCACTGGAAAACAAAATGGAACCAAATACGCAGCAAACTTCAAGAAATTAAACAAGACACACGACCCTGGACAACATCTTGTAGAAAATCAAGAATAGAGGAAATAATCTTGACGAGACTAAGAATAGGACATTCAGCTTTCACCCACGGTTACCTGATGAGAAGCCTAGAACCACCGATTTGTACAACATGCATGACAACACTGACAGTGAAACACATTGTAACAACATGTACACTATACTCTGACGCCAGAACAAAGTACAATATACCCTCAGAAATAGATAAAGCACTGGAAGACACAGAGGAAAAAATCAAAAACATTTTTGAATTTCTAAAATTTTGTAAACTGTTCGACAAAATCTAATATGTATATTGAGCCGCTAATGACTCATGTGAGTAGATGCGGAATGTAATAAAAATAAAAAAAAAAAGATTGCTTATTAGCAAATATTGAATATAAATATGTAATATCAGAATAAATAATGCACAGATATAAAAATGTTGGAAGGAACTTACATGTAAGTGCTCTGATAGCGAGAGCCTTTGTTGATCGAAACTCAATACAAATGACATGGCAATATGGTCTCGGTTCAAGGTAATTTATTTAAAATGTGTTTGCTATTTACCTAGATTATAATTGATTTTATTTAATTCTGTGACAAGTAAATTTAAGACATCACTCATACTTGTATGACAATCTCAAGTATTGTTACATTTGTATTTTCCAACAATATGTTTATGATCGTTAACTAGAATGGTATTTGATAGAACGTTTATATATTTATATTTTATCTCCGATACTAGAAATGTAAGAAAATTAAGCAGGGAAGAAATAATAATGAATCAACTAGCTTGGAATAAATTTTAAAAATATTTCTTTGTTGGCTAATGAATTCCAAGTTAGGTGTGTACGTCAGTAACTAAATCTGACTCCGCGCTGTTCAACGCCAACGCAACTTGCTGGAACGTGTACTGTCACTCGGAGCATGTGATTATCCTGCCTTTAGTCTTGTATGACCTCAGTAGTGGATATTTCGGGCTTCAGTATAATTCACATTTACGTTTCTTGTGCCCTGAAGATTATTCTATTATCTATTGGCTTGGCCCCTTCGGGCGCAGTTACTCGCACCATTATTAAATTAAAATTATCTTATTACTCGATATTTTTAAACAAATTTAAACAGACATACACTGTATAAGAGAATTTTGTTGATCTCATCTTCTTGTAGGAATCATTTTTGACCTGAATAAAGCCTTATGTGTGTGACGAGGCTCAGATGGGCAGGGCACATCGCCAGGATGAATGAGAACGAGATTCCAAAAAAATTACCTATCGAGGCGGTTTATCAGACTAGAAGAGTGGGTCGACCCAAAATGAGATGGATGGATAACTTCCTTGCAAATGCCGGGAACATCCTTGGAACACCAGACTGAATGGCTGCTGCACAGAATAGAAATAAATGGCGAAAACTTTGCGTTGCGCCGTATATGTATGTATGTATGTAGGAATCATTTTAAAAATATTATCGAGGACTTTCCAATTTATTTCTTCTTTCGCAATAGCCCTTGGTGCTTTTCAATGGGTACATCTTGTTAGGATTTCCGAAAATCTTTTCTTTTTATAAGATCTAAACTTACACCTTGTATACTAATAATTGACATAACGAGATTATTGATATAAAGCAATAATTATTGATGTAATTGGGATTATTGAGGAGGGAAGAGTTTATTTATTTATTAGTCGACTATATCATTCGTATTTTAAGAATTAGAAAAAAGGGAAAGAAGAGAAGAAAAAGAGAGAAGCTGCGATTGTAGCGGAACAATGGGAGAATAAAGGAAACAATATTCCTAAAGAAATTTTTGGAGGGGCGCCCTGCAGGATAAGGAAAAAGGTGAAGTCGGATAAAAATGTGGTTGGAAGATGGCCTGGTGGGAGAGAGATAGGAGTGAGTGGTTGAGGAAACCAAGGTCTTTTGAGGACCCTATGCTACTAAGGAAGAAAAATAATTTTAAGAATTGGATTAAGATACCTAATTCATAAAAATTACTGTACTAGTATATAATATATATAAAATATATAGTTATAGTATGTGTAAATACAGTGTTTATTACAGTACTACATAAACTAAGCTATTTTTAGGGTTGATGATCATTTCCCACATCAGTGGGAATTATTTTTATTCTAAAACTAATCAGTTTGAAACCTCAAATGTTTAGCATTCATCATAAATTTTAAATACTTTAGAACATCAGTAAAATTTTAAAAATTAGTACTTTGTCGCATAGATAATAGAAATATCGTAAGGCATGTATCGGTATATCGATATATCGCAGAAGAATATTAGATTATTGGAAGAAAAATATCGATATTTCGATCTATCGTGTAATGATACGCATCCCTAGTCAACGGTTGTGTAGAATGGTTATTTGGCCTGAATCCCAATGAATAGGTTTTAAGAGTACCCTCGTAGTGGCTAGACTTGCCCTGGAAGTGTCTCCCTGCCCCGAAGTCGATCTTTGGTCGATAACACAACAAATATTGTCTGCCTCAGCCGGATTCAAAATTGGGTTCCACCCGTCTCTTTAAAAGAAGCTTTAGTTAGTGTTTTCTCCATTTGGATTCTAAAACATATAATATGGTGGCAGCCACATTATGGATATAAATAAAGCAGTCATTGAAGTGGCTTTATCAAGCATAAAAGAGGTTCTTCATCCTTTTTTTTTTATTTTTCTGTAAAATTATCTCAATATTTCAAAACCCAGATATCTGTCCCTTAAGGAGGAAAGAAAACAAATCTAATTTTAGAGGTCATTGGGAAGGGAAGAATGCGTTCTTAGCCCATCTCATGAATTTATCTCTGTTAGTATTTACACCCTTTGATTAAATTATCTGTTATTCAGGCCATTAAACTAGATTTGATATAAGACTTTTTATTGTTTTTTAAACATAAAATTCTTATTGGTTTCTCAATAGCTGTAGACTCAATAATAAATTTATATAACAGGGATAGGGGTTTTTAGTACACTTTTATGACCCTGACTCCCCTACATTATTTATTGATTATAAATATTTTATCATATATTTAAATATGATTAACTTAGCTCGTGTTACTTTAATTACCTCTGTGTGAATTTAATTAGGCATTTGTACAGCAGACAATGCAGTGACTCTTTCTCCGCCCTTCAGGCAATCCAAAACTTCCAATTTACCGACATTCCTATCGTAATGAAAATTATGAAATCAGCACCAAGCATGAATAAAAATATTAAATTTCTTTGGGTCCCTAGTCGTCCAATGGGTTTTAGGGGGAGTGATGCGTCTTACATAGCCAGAAGCGGCTACCCAGCCTCTCATCCCCAACTCTACTCTCACTTCCTCGTCGTAGGCCCTGCATTAGCCGAGCAACCCAGTCCAAGGTTGTGGTAAGCAATCCCTGCAGAGGACTGGGTCGGTGAACAAACAAGAGAAAGGTGCCTTCGAAAGAGCAATCCTTCTGGGGTTGGTCACTGGTGCCTTCCTACCAAGACCGTGGTCCCGGGCTGACAGTATCCTTCCTATTAGTATCAATCACCCATAGGAAGGTAACCTTAGATTCAATGACACATAAATAGCCTCGGATTTGGACAGAATAAACGGTTACGACACGGAACGATTAAGGATTTACGCTTGGCAACTTGGAACATAAGGTCTCTTACTGGGATTGAGGTAGAGATAGTGGAGGAAATGGAAAAGTTTAAAGTGAATTTCCTAGGAATAAGCGAACTCAAGAGGAAGGGAAATGGAGAGATGATGTTAGACAGGAGGAATACCTTCATATACTCAGGTGTACCAAAAGGAATGAGAGCAAAAGAGGGAGTGGGTATTATCTTGAAAGATAGCATCTACGTAAAGGTCGAAAACTGGAATCCTGTCTCTTCTCGAATTCTAACTATAGATATGCAACTATCGGTATGAAAGGTAACTAATCCAGGCCTATGCACCTACCGAGGATGCAGATATATTGGCAAAGAACAGCTCTATGTTGAACTGGAAAGAGAAACAAGTAGAAGCTACGACTCAGGAAGAGAAATAATAATAATGGGAGACCTAAATGCTAGGATCAGAAGGGATAATAGAGGAACGCAAAGTGCGATGGAACATTATGGTGGAGAAACAACTAAAACTGGAAATGGACAGAGCCTTATAGAATTAAGTGTATACTATGATCTAATAATAGGTAACACACTCTTCCCACATAAACTGGTTCACAAAATAACATTTTCTGCCTAAGAAAGAAACGTGAACAGCGTTATAGATTACTTCATCTACAGTAGGAAAATTAGAAGATACTTTACTGATGTTAAAGTAGTAAGAGGTGCAGAGCTCAGAACCGACCACTTACTTTTCGTTGCATATACCCGGATTGTCAAGCCTATCAATAGGAAACCCAAAACGTATGAAAGGATAGATACGGCAGTGTTACGGGATCCGCGAAGAGGACTTTATATGCTGAGCTGCTTGACCATCGGCTCCAATCGATAGATCTCGAAAAGAATATAGGCGAAATGTGTTCAGACATCAGATGCTGTATACTTGATCCCGCTACTGAAATTCGCTTTTCCAAGAAAATTAATATGAGGGCTAAAAGAACAGAATGGTGGAACGAGTATGTAAAACGTGCGGTGGCTGACAAAAAGAAAGCCTGGAAAGAATATATGGCAAATAAGTCACAACAGAACAGCAGATCCCCCTAACAGAGAGGAACAAGATAATGACCAAGAACTGGGCATAATATGGTATGAAGAGGTTGAAATGGCTGTAGAAAGAATCAAGGTTAGGAAAGCAGCAGGTAGGGACGGAATCTCTCCAGAGTTTATTAAACATGCTGGAAAGGAGATAATCAAAGTGCTGCAGGGCATATTCCAGAACCTTTATGAGGAAAAGAAGATTAATGAAGACTGGGAAAACAACATTATCGTGCCAATCGACAAGAAGGAATGCACAAGTGAATGTGGTAATTACGGCCAGTTTGTCTCTCCCAAGTCGTATATAAAATATACACCTCGATTCATGAAAAGAAGCTGAGGCCATTAGACAACCTGGAGGAAAAGCAAGCTGCATTTCGCCCAGGGCGCCAAACACAAGACCATATTTTAGCCCTAAGAATGATAACTGAGAAAGCCTCAAGGATCAAAACAGAAGGCTGTACCTTGCTTTTCTTCATATAAAAGCAACATTTGACTCATTGCCAAGAGAAGAAATATGGTGTGCCTTAAAAGCTAAAAATGTCCCAACAGGTCTGATTGAAGCAATCTATAAAAAAATGGAGCCGAATAACAGCTGCGGAGATGAAGTACTTACGCAAAGTGGCTTCCAAAACATGACGGGAACCCGAAATAAAACATTTAGGGAAAAATTAAATATTTCTGCGATGAAAGAGACACTGGAAAAGAGGCAGCTGAGATGTTATGGGCACGTATGCCGGATGAGCTCAGACAGAGACCCACGAAAATTTATGGAGGCGAGACCTGCAGGTACTAGACCAAGAGGAAGGCCTCGGCTTACCTACAATAGCTATATATCCAGGTTGGGACAAGCAAGATGAAAGACATTGCAAGAGATCACCTTTAAGGCACAAAGGAATAGTTAAAGAAGAAGAAGGGTCCCTGGTCACACCAATATAGAAGGAAATGAATTGGCAGACATAAGCGCAGAAGAAGCAAGAACCATGCTACCTTTCCCCAATACCAATGTAATTCTTTACAACTTTAATAAATATATATTTAAGCATGAATCACTTTTGGGGCAAAAATGCCTAAAACAAATGAAATGAAAAGGATGTATGAAAACTCTCTCTCAGCAACACCTTTCCCAAAAAACAGGAAAGAACAGACAGTAATAACACGCCTTAGAATTGGACACACCAAGGTGACCCACCACCACCTACTTGAAGACAATCCTCCACCAGAATGCAGCACTTGCAACTGCCTGCTGACAACGAAACACGTTATCAAGGATTGCACCCGACTTTTACCTTCCAGGACTTCGTTGCATCTCCAAGGATAATGCGAGGATTTAAAACCCGAAACCTGTTTAAGTTTAAAAAACCGAAAAAAACCCTGTTTACCCTCCTAAAAAGAAATAATTTGTATCAACCAATATAGAATTCTAATTACAAATGTAATGTAATGGTGCCTCTAGCCTGAGTTGTTGTACAAAACACCTAAAATATTAATTAAAAAAATAAATATACATTCAGCTATTTGTTGAAATTCATATATGTGTACAGAAAAATAAAAATCCATCTAGTAAATGTGAAAATAATGCTAATAAGGAAATGACGATAGCATGAAAAGCAGCTACCGGTTGGTAAACTTCAATAAATGTTTTATACATGAAGGTCCTAAGGCAATCTTTTTATACTTCTTGGAGTGCTATCTGGAACATAATGGGAAGAAAGTTAAGATATTAATGGATTCAAATAATTATGGAGTTTACTACAATACAGGGTGAGTATCTCTTAGCGTAAAAAAAAAAATTGGGTGAAACTAGATCAAAAGTGTAGCCAAATGCCGCAGACCTCACCTTTCTATTCCAATCCGTTGCAGATATATGGTAAATAAACGATTTTTTGGAGGAAAGCATGTTTTTTACGATAAAAGCTGTAATATCTCCATTTTGTTTAAATATTTTTCAAATATTGATCACATTTTCGGATTTAGCAATAAATTTCCTATAAGATCGGAGTAATTTAACCTTGAATTTTACAAACTTGGGACCTAAAAAATATCTTTATCTTCACCTAATTTAGGGAAGTTACAATTTCTTATAATACTTCAGCGCTCACTGCTTTTCATAAAAACAATCCACAAAACTGCAAAGCTCTCAAAAACTTGCAAATTTAATAAGCTTTCAAATGATATGTTAAAAGTAATGATTTTGTTTTAATTTCATGGAGAAATTTACTTTTGAAACCGAAAAAACATGGTGTTCTCATTTAGCATACAAATCAGGTACTTTGGTAAATAAGACATTATGATAATCGCTTGATGAAAATCTGTATTTTAAATAAAAGAAACACTTCATTAGAATAAAAAGCAAAGAAAAAATTTGTTAATTTGAAAATAAAAGAATCACTGTCAATAAAGCGCCGCCAGAGTCCGTTATTTTATTAAATTTTCAAAATGTCCTCCATTATTTCGAATGCAGCTTCTTGCTCTCTTTCTCACAGCCCCTACGGTCACTGCTAAAGTCAGACGCTGTTGCAATTTGGCTCCGGCCTCCAGAATTCTCGTCTTTAGGACCTCAATGCTGGTCACTTCTCTGGCATATACCTCGCTTTTTATGTAGCCCCACACATAAAAGTCCATTGGAGCTAAGTCAGGTGACCTAGCTGGCCAATGTATCACACCATTTCTACCTATCCAGGTCGAATATCGTTGGTTCAGCCATTCCCGTACTGCTGCCGAATGATGTGGAGGAGCACCATCGTGTTGGAATATTATGTTTTGCTGAACATCAAGTGGAATGTCGTGAATAAGTTGTGGTAGAATATTTTGTAAAAAAAAATCCAAATAACTTTCTCCATTCAATCTGCTGGGCAAAAAATGTGGCCCAATGAGTCGGTCCCCTATTATCCCAGCCCACACATTCACTGTAAAACGATGCTGGAAAGATGCTTCTTGAACCATATGTGGGTTTTCAGCTGCCCAGTAGTGCCGGTTGTGGACGTTAAAAATTCCTTCCCTTGTAAAAAGAGACTCATCTGTCCATAAAATTTTCCTCAGAAACTGGTGTTCTTGAATGTCTCTATTTAAAAGCCAGCGGCAAAATTGTATTCTATGTACATGATCATTAGGTTCTAGCCCTTGTACTTGTGTGAAATGATATGGGTGAAAATGTTCTCGGTGCAAAATGTTGATAACTGACCTTTGGGAGATACCAATTTCACGGGCCAAGTCTCTTGATGAAACACTGGGATTTTCATTTACTATATCAATAATTTCCTCTTCGAGTTCAACATCATGAGGAACTTGTCCCAATTCTTGACGTAACTTATGAACGGAACCTGTTTCAGATAAACGTTGATGAGTTCGTGAAAACACTATCGTAGAGGGGAGGCGCCTATCTGGAAACCTAAGTTGGTACTCCCGCCGCGCTGCACTCGCGTTTCCATTACAAAAACCATACAAAAAATGTATGTCAGCGTACTCACCATTTGTGAACGTTGCCATCTTCGCAGGTGTATTGCCAAACAGAAAAAAATAATCCCAATAAATAAAATGGGCCCTCAAGCTAAGGATAAGCAATATTAGCAAGGGTCTTTCTAATGATAGTGACACTTTTATCTCTGTAGCTTCTTAATTTCCAAATCAAACTTTCAATCATTATATCAAAATAAAAATAAAATAATAAACAATAATCCCCTCCCATTTCAAAATAAACAGGAAAATAACTATGAAATAGCGATAATGTGCTTAGTACTGAGAGAGGTCAAAGTCGCTGTTGTTATTATGAATACCTGAACTGGCCTAAAATTTATGTCAATAAATATTATATTTTTTCTTTGCTTTTTATTCTAATGAAGTGTTTCTTTTATTTAAAATACAGATTTTCATCAAGCGATTATCATAATGTCTTATTTACCAAAGTACCTGATTTGTATGCTAAATGAGAACACCATGTTTTTTCGGTTTCAAAAGTAAATTTCTCCATGAAATTAAAACAAAATCATTACGTTTAACATATCATTTGAAAGCTTATTAAATTTGCAAGTTTTTGAGAGCTTTGCAGTTTTGTGGATTGTTTTTATGAAAAGCAGTGAGCGCTGAAGTATTATAAGAAATTGTAACTTCCCTAAATTAGGTGAAGATAAAGATATTTTTTAGGTCCCAAGTTTGTAAAATTCAAGGTTAAATTACTCCGATCTTATAGGAAATTTATTGCTAAATCCGAAAATGTGATCAATATTTGAAAAATATTTAAACAAAATGGAGATATTACAGCTTTTATCGTAAAAAACATGCTTTCCTCCAAAAAATCGTTTATTTACCATATATCTGCAACGGATTGGAATAGAAAGGTGAGGTCTGCGGCATTTGGCTACACTTTTGATCTAGTTTCACCCAATTTTTTTTTTTACGCTAAGAGATACTCACCCTGTATAAATTATAGATATTTGTTTAGGGCTAAATCAGAAACATTTGGTGCTTAAAGATCGTTGTTGATTGTTTAGTAGAACCCCAGTGCTTAACTCCGTATGTCTATACAGGTATAATTGCTGTCATGTAAATGAGTCTTTTTTAATTAATTGGAAGGTTTGAAGATTTGTTAAGCAAATGTGGAAGAAGTCGAAAACGACGGGCAATTTCTTTAACATTAAATATTTCTAAAACATTAAATATGCCCCAAACATCTCGGAAGACCTTTCAATTAAAATTGTCTGGTAAATTTAATTAAATTTAAATTATATTAATATTTTGAATTACCGAAAACACTACTTCGTTCTCCGCCATGTTAACTAAAATTTTTATTGTTAATCTTCTAGTTTTAAAATTTACATCTTAATCAGATATGATAATTAATGAGATTCACTAACTTAATATCAGTAACAGTAAATTCGTCTGTTCACCAGCTCATGACTTATTGCTGTAGCGCTCCCAAGAGCTACCTGCATCCGCCCGTACACGAACTTTACTCGCGGTCTTCAAGTTGTATCACGTATACCACCCTACCTACGATGAAAGCTAAATGTTGTCGGCCCTGGAATACCAAAGAGCTATATCAATGCTCACTGAAGTGGAGTTATTTAGGGTTAGTGTTATCTTTAGCCCCGCCTGGTGTTTCATCTTAATTTAAGTGAACAGAAACTTTGTTTCTATATTTTAGTTTGAAAGCTATACATCAATATAAGATACAAGATAAGACAATACGGTGAAAATTCAACAATAGTGAATCTCTCCAAGTAAATTATACTTATTATGTTACAATTTTAAGTTTTAACTCCTTAAACAATAACTTTAAAAAAATAATTTCATTTAAAGAGCATTTAGAACGTAAACTAAACTCTAGTTTCTGCGGCATTCATTTCTATCAGTCCTAAGTTCTCTATTATTAATGCTTCATATTATGTTTTCAACAACAACCCTAGATAATGACCTTAATTATATCCGTTTGATTTTCAAAATCTATCTAAACCTTTCCAACGACCCCAAACCTCTGGCTCCTTCAATATCCAGTTCCACACATACGCATAACCCAGCTCGCAGGTTAAAACGGAAATGGTCCCGAAACCTATTGTAAATATTTAATATTTATGATATCGCAGTTCTAGAATTAGCCAGATTCTCTACTCAAATCCTGAAAGACTGTAACAGTGCGTCCTCATTCAGCTTCAACTAGATTTTGACCAAAGTGACGCAGCTAAGAGAGCACCGTTGGCACTACTATTGGCTGTCTTTCCCTCCCCTGAGTGCGGAGACAAGTTTGGCTCCTCCGGAATTCTTGAATAGATTGTATGTAGAGTAAGATTGGATTTAATTTTTTTTCTCCATTTAAATTTATTTATGTTGTTATTTTTAATTAATTTGATATTATTTCTAACTATAGTTTGTATATGGAATAGTTAGAGACTTTCTACTTTAGTTTCAGCAGTTTATTATTTTTATTAATTAATATTTCTTTATTTATTTTTTTTATTAATTTATATTTGTTTTATTTATTTTCATTTATTTTGCTCATTGCCGTTGAGAGAGGCAGCTTATAATTTAAGCTTATTTATTTAATAAAACAATTACTTAAAAAAATAAATAAAACAAAGCAAAACAATAGTTTCTAAAAATGACGTTTAATTTTATTCCTAATTACGATATCCACAGTATCAGTCATAAAAAGTAAAGTATATCAAACAATTTGTACCTTATATTCCTTTTATTTAAAGAAAAAAACAGAAACACGGAACCATTGAACACAGATATTATAGAAACAAAGCAACCTTAAATTCTTTTCTTCATTTTCTATTTTTTATTTATCCATTTAATGAAATTTACAACTATGTATATATAAATAAAAAAATGCATCCAGTAAATGTGATTACGAGACACCACAGAGGATTATCGAAAATAGAATAGGAAGCAAGTTCAGAGACTAGAGGATTTGAATGGTTATGGAATTTACTATGAAATGATACGTGTTTGTTTTAGACTAAAATACTTGATTTTAAAGCCACAATGTACAATGGCAACGTATTTTAATGGATAGATACTATTAGAAATAAGTAAATATAAAAAATGCTACTCATATGTAATACTACTGTATACTGAATGTAACGGAATCTTTCATTGCAATTTTCACCAGTTTCCAACAATTTGATTAATTTGAAAATTTGCACCCATTTCAAGGACCAATCGCAATACAATAATTCCACAACTTTTTCTAATGTCTTCAGAACGGTTTTATGCTTTTTTAATGTTTGAGGGGCAATAATACGGAAACGTTTTTTTTTTTTTTTTTTTTTTTTTTTCACATTTTGGAATAATAAAAACAAATAGAAAAATTCTTTCAATTGAAAAATATGCTTTATTTACAAAATTAAAGTTCATCAAATTGTGCGTCTAAAGACATCCCTTAAGCTGAATTATATTTAGGCGTTTATCAACAATCGAGTGTTAAACATAAAACTTTGCCAACAATCATCACATTTTGTGCGAGATAGGATTTTTAAAGTAAAAATTTACCCATTCCTACTCTGAGATTTGTCAAAAAACCAAAACTTGTTAGTTAATTTTAGATATAGTTTGTTTCGAATGGCAAACGAATCACGTATAGTACACGGAAATTAGCTTCAAATCTGGAAATCTAAAAATTAAAAGGCTTGACTGCTGCAAATTGATTCTCACACGTAGCTTTTTAGTTAGGTTTGCTATAAAAGCGTGTTTTTCTTTTTTTTTTTTTTTTTTTTTTTTTTTTTAAACTATAATATTTTTACTAATATTCTCGTACAAATAGCCGTAAATATATTTTACGTAAACTTAAAGAATTATCACAGCAAAAGTTTGTTGGGGCAAATAATGTTATGCAACTATCTCTTAAAAGGGCCAAAAAATAAAATGGATTACTTCGGATGATTGCGCCAATAGTATTTTAATGCTTGTAGTTGACGGTTGATAACAAACATCTTAGCAAAATATTTAATAATAATAATAATAAAGTTCTTAATTTATTTTGGGACCTTAAGTCCCTTAAGAATAAAAAATAATGTACAACCAAGAGCCTTTAGAGCCTTAAAATGAAATAATATACAAAGTAGCTGATAATAAAAAAAAAAAATGTTATTAGTTTGTCTAGCATTAGGTAATATTAAGTAGTATATAATATAATTATAACTAAATTATAAATTACAGTGTTGTCTTTAATTGGATAGATTAGTATGCTGTGTTTATAGCAACCCAATAAAGTTGGGCAGCACTATGTTTATTGTTAATTGTCTCAATAAAGCATATATCTCTCTAATAAAATAAGAACAGAAATAAATATATATTAGTAAAAAGCTACAGAAAATTCGTAATAATTTTTTTACAAAAACAAAAAGATTTCTTGAATACCAAGTGTTCATATTTTAAGCAACTAAAAAGTGGCATTTGACGATTTTTGGAGGACAGGATCTGGTTTGGATAGTATGTGGTTGAAGAAGTTGTATTTAAAAGTGGAAAGGGTAATTGAATGACGAATGTTGAGAGGGATGGAACTTTATTTACATTTATTACTATTAATAAATAGTTGAGTACCCTGTTGAATAAGAGTTTTGCTATTATTTTCAGATAAATTATTATAGTTGATGCCAACGTAAATCAACTAAAGTGCTCTTTATCCCGCGTCTAGCTGCTTTTCTTTTGCCGTTCCTTTCCCCGTTCTCATCCTGACAGGGGACCTACGTCCTGCATTTTTAAACCAAACAGCAACTCTTGGTAGTTGTTATTCTGGGAGTGGCCTTAGTGTACTGCTTTAGTTTATATTTATAATAAAAATATTATATCACCCGTTTATATACAAAAGAACGATGTGTGCTGAATTCACTAGATTCGAATAAAGTGTTACCGGGACAGATAATCAATTTTAGACACAGGTTATAAATAATTATTTAGAAATATCTAATAATTTGGTCGATCGATTTTTTTTTTATACTGGATATTCTCATTTTGTTCGGTGAAGTGATAATTGGTGAATAAAGAACAATAAATTTGCAAAGTCGATAAATTAATATATCTTAAAAAGATTTTTTATCAACTGAATTTAGTAAAATGGATCATTCCCAAAACAAGACGGAATATATCTAAAATTATGGTATAGAGTATAATGACTTATAAGGCCAATCCACAGGAGAAGCTTTTTTCAATGTGCTACTGGCGCACAGCGGGGCAAACGCGCGAAAAAAACCAAAATCCAACATACGATACGGGATTTAATTTGTATTGTCTTAGAATGTTGAATAGCCGAAGGATCCAAATCCATTCTTTAAGAAAATATAATAATAATATTTTTTTACTAACTCTGAAAATATAGAAATTTTCCTTGGTCTATTTAATCTACCTTTTTAAAAATATAATTTTATACTTGTACATTTAAGTGATATTATTTAATAAACATTTAAAGCGTTAGGTTTTGCGTTTATTGTATTATTATCGGAATTCATCGGAGAAAATATGCATATTTTTGCATTATTATTTTGATCTGTGAGAGCAATTTGGCAAAAAGTTTTGGAATAATCTAACACCTATATTTTCGATATGCGACATGAGTAAAAAAAAAAAAAAATTCTAGTTAGTGCAGAAGTCTAAGAGTTGTTTATTTGATTTATTAAACTTATTTTTAAAAAATGAAACGACTTAATTTTATTTAAAAATTACACGATTCCGAACATCACACTCCACAATCCAGCAATTTCATGATGTGGTGGACGTTGTCTCCTCCGCATTGGAGAGCATAATGTACTGCACGGGAGCCTTTCTCGACGTGGAGGAGGCTTTTGGCCGAGTCTGGCTCCCAGGACTGCTTTACAAGCTCCGCAAATTCCTTCCTTCAACAAACTTCCTAATTATCCGTTTCTATCTGAATTATAGAACTTTCAAAGTAAACCATAAAAATTCCTATTATTTCCTCTTGACCCAATCTGCCGGTGTTCCTTACGGTGGTATCCTAGGCCTCATTCTCTACACGATGTATACAGCTGACATCCCAACTCTCACCACTTACGCTGATGACACATGTATGTTATCAGTAAACAATGATCCCTCTATTGCCTCCCAAACACTCCAATCCCATATCTTAAACCTTCAAGAATGGTTTCAAAAATAGAAAATCAAAATAAATCAAAATAAATCTCACTAAATAACCTTTACCCTTCGTCGTAAGCCTACAGTATCTCTACTTACAGTATCTTTAAATGATATTCCCTGTTGAACAGATCAGCTACCTAGGACTTCACCTAGGACGTCTTATTTGGAATCCACGTACAAGACTAAAACGACAAGAAACTGTCCGTTGTTACAGATAACTTCAACATTTATTAGACAAACATTTAAAGCTCCCTTCTAATTACAAAAGACTCGTATGCATGCCTGTGATAAGACCTATTTGGACGTACGCAGTTGAGCTTTGGGTTCCACTAAACTATACAATTCATCTTGTATCCAATCCTTACAATCCAAAATCCTTCGAAAAATTCTCAATCCTGCTTACTTTGTCACCAATAAACTTATCCATAAATATCTTAATGCCCAATATGTTGTTGATTTAGCCCAAACCAGATACCTATCCTTTCATATTAAGCTCCATAACCACTTAAATCCATTAGTTTCTCAACTTGCTTCTTACACCATTCCCGATAATCCTCCGAGGCGTCTGAAAGGAAGATGGCCTAGAGATCTTCTAGTGTAGAATGTTTATAGAAGTGCTACTGATGAGTAGTTCTTTTTAAGTTTTTTCATGTAATTGTTAACAACACATTTACTTGATGTATATATTTGGTGCAGCTGCAAATTTCAATAAAGTAATATAATTAAAAATAATACTAATTTACATAAAATCTATTATTTTATGTATACTATTAATGTTCTGTCTAAGTTTATTTGTGATATTTTTTTTTTTTCAATTTATTCTCAATTTAAAGTTTTTTTTTAATAAATGCCTTTCTTTTTTTTTTTTACTCTTGATTTCCCAATGGATTTGTTTTTGTTATGATTTTCAATTTTTTTTTTTCCCCAAAGTAAATTTTTTTCAGGATGATATTCCGAAGTGATTTTCCATTCTAAATCTAATGAGACTAACTGTGAGTCGAAGGGTACCGAGGCAAGTATATGGGTGGATTAATGAAAGAAGACGGAAACTAGCTAGACCAAGGAAAACATGGAACATAGAGCATAGAAGAACATAGAATAATACATGATATGACATGGCCTAAGAGAGGAATGACCTTAGGGCGGAATTTGAGGGAGGCCAAATATGGTTCAGAAAGCGACTGAATTATGAAAATCCTACTAATTAAATGTGAATGCGTCAAATAAAAAAATGATACTAAATTATTAGATTCACAATCACTCATTTTTTTCCTATTAAAATTCATTATTAGTACACTAATATCATAGGATCTACGTGAATGAAAATGAATCAAAACACTATTTATAAAATAGATAGAAAAATATTGTTTTCCTTCTGATTTTATTGCCTATAGGCTAGGCCGGCCTTTATTATGCTCTATTGCATATTCATGGTTTCTATGATCTGTATGTACATATCTGGTAAAAGATCTTGCACAAGATTATATATACAGTTTGTTTCTGTCGATTCTCGAACACTAAGAAACTGTTTATTTTTTTATACATGTTAACATATTTGAATCTATATTCTAATAACTGGATGTGCAACTTTTTTAATTCAATAAATTATGTTTAAAAAAAAAAAATTAAAAAAAAAGTATAGAAATGCAGTATTTTAAAAGGTTCTTACTGGTTTGAGGTTCCTTAAGCAGTCGATACATCCCAACCCACTCTGGGAAATTAACTTATAAGTGGGTTAACTACTGATTCAGTGAATGGTTCGTTACTGGTTGTGTGGGTGGAGATTGAGTACACTTTGATCACCTTGAATTGGCATTTCTAACGAAGCCATGATGGAGGATATGCTAGGATTGTTTGATAAGTTTGCAATATTCTATTTAATATCGGTTGTAAAAAGTTTTACTAACCCATTCACACCGAACGTTGTGAAAACGCAACATTGAATTCAAGAAATTTTTTTAACGGTACGATAATAATTATTTTCTCAATGGTTAAAATATACCACCATTTATGATGTTTTTAGTTAGTTTTGAACCCTAGGACAAAATATTTTGGCATTGTATATTTTTTACTTCATTATTAAAAATATTATTTTTAATGTTTTTCAAAATGAATGGTATTTTAGAATGCAAGTATATATGGATATACATTGATTGATAAATTGATAAATTTATTATATATAATAAAAATAAGAGAATATTGGAATACTACTTATTTTATGTTTTTTTTTTAGGTTATACTTACAAAAATAAAACACTTTATAATAAAAATGTAAACATTTTATTTTACCCTTAATATCACTTTCGTAACTCTATTCGGCGCTGGTAACTCTGCTAGCGCCAACGCTGGTTTTTCGCAACAGTCAAAATTTTGCACTAACTGAGATTCAATTTTTTTGTTTAATGCCTTTTATGGCCTATTCCTATCCTATAACAAAACTTTTTAAGAATAAATTTATAAATGTTTACATTAGTTATACCATTAGCCCTTTATGGGTTAAACCAAGAAAATGTGTTGATTCATGTAATTGGTTGATTATATAAAGTTAACGTTGGTTGTGTTAGCAGTTATTCATTGTTGAAAAGCAATTATTTGTGTTGTGGTTGTATCAATCCATCATTTAAACAAATTTTCAAATAACAACTTCTTTCAGCAATCGTGAAGATATTTGGTGAATCACACGGTTTTTTTGTCCTTGTTTATCAGTGGAATTGAAACTAAGACTAGCTAAACAGAGTACAGGAAATTGACTTATATTTTTAAAATAATATTTCGCTAAATTCAGAGGTAAAATGATCGAGTCGAAATTGTTATTTCATGTGAACTCGACAAATTCAAATTGACGAAAAATCATACCATGGCTACAAGAAATATACCTGAAGAATGCAAAAAAAAGAATTGGTAAATGATTAAACATGGATATAATTAATTAAAGATCATGTTAGGATAGGGCTGCCATAACAGTCTGGGTACTGAACGGGACACAATTCAAAACTCAAGAAAATTAGTAGGTACAAAGTGTTCCACTCAGCCTGATATGAACTTTAAATGAATACAGACAAACTGAAGGGTGTTGAAAGCATGGAATAAGGAAAATAAAGAGTGCTAACTTAACGGCACGTAACAAGACAGCTTTCCCTGCAATCTGGCGGCGCGCAGCTGCAGACGCATAACATCAAAGATAACTCCAGGAATTATGAACGCACCAACACTACACTGAAGATATAATATTACGCCGATGAAAGGGTTATCCAAATATACCGTAATTACTGCATATTCTCGGACTAGGACATATAATGGGTAAACCGGGACGACCAGGACGGAATTTCTATACCGGTGACATGTCCCGGTGTACCGGGACGTATGGCAACCCTAGGTTAGGAGTAAGAACCGTTGGGAGCGGACCTACCATCATGCTTAGCATGCCAGTCGTCTATCATATTGTCATCGCATCTGCTTGTTGTCACTGATAAAGTGACAGATGTGGAAATTACAATTAAAAAAAAACCTTTATGTTAAAAAAGGTATTGAGGAAAGTTTAGCTCCGTTGACTTTAGCTGTTTGTCATAATAATTGAACCAGAACAATTGGATTAAAAACACCATATGTCGTTGGAAAGAGCATTGAAAAAATTAACATAAAGCAATCTGTTTTCGAGCTGTGTGCAGCTATCCGATTTATAAAAGCTTATGTATAATCTTTAGCATAAACCAGAAAAGATGCAGAAGTTTTCTACAAAAAATAAAACTATTTTTACTTTGTTTCCAATTGTTACTGCTTTTTGGTGTTTGAAGTTTGAAGAAAAACATGAAAATTGACTATAATTTGATTTGTACAAATTTTGAATTTTTGATACGCAATATCTTAAAAGATATTGACGGATAAAGGGATCAAATAAAATGTGTGTTTTCTGTTTAAATGTTTTAGGGGTTAATTAGTAAATGGAAGAGCTGAGCCCGGGGGCGGGTTGGTCCTGATATATATATTTAGCTAAAGGATGCAACTAACTCCTCTTTTCCAATCTCATCAAGTCTCCTATCTTCTCCCCAGGCCGACTAATGCTATTATAGTTCTTTGCCCGGTGTCTTTGGCAGTAGTGCCACTATTTACGACACACGAAGGGTCTAAACTACTAAGTAAATGAGCACTTAAATCCTTAGGACTTACGGGGCAGTCTGTATCTGTGGTTTTATATATAATATACTTCATCACTACATTACTGAGTGTGAACATATTTTTTTTTTAAATTGGAAGATAAATAAATGTTTAGCTAATAGATAGATTAACACTATATTTTGTAAAAAAAAAAATAAAATAAAAAAAAATATAATAATTACAGGTCTGACTTTCAAAACAATACATAATATCATAAATAAAACGCTATGTAGGGGTTTTTCTGAATGCTTTACTAAATAAAAAAAAAGGATAATAGACAAATGTGGACTGTGTAAAAACTTTACGCTGGTTTGCGGAACAAGTAAGAACAGGAATAAAAAACCCACTTATCAAATTTCTTGTCGTCCCTCGGAGAATTTGGGCGCTTCCCTGATTTCAAAATGCCTCGACCAGAGCTCTAACGCAGCGAAATCTCGACCAAGGAACCGGGATTTTCTCTTCGTTGTTACGTGGAAATTTAGAAACTTTGTACTTTCATGAACCTCCTTTCTGACCATTTATTGCGATGAAATATTAGACGACTGACGTCGGACCAATTTTGAACGCACAAAACCACAAGAGAAAACAGGTGAAAAAAAGGAAACAAAAATAAAACGAAACTGCACTCATGTCCTTTGGAGAAGGGGGACGATTGCGATAGTGTGCTCAACTCAAAAACAGGAACAGAACTGACGTATTACAAAATGGCTAGGTCCGTTGGACCAAAAGGTTACGTTATATAATTGTCACGTGACAGTGGGAGTTTATAATTTTCGGCAATTTAAAAATAGTAAAGTGCATTGGACTATATATATATATATATATATATATATATATATATATATATATATATATATATATATATATATATATATATATTTCTAAATTTCTTGACTGTTACTATTAAATGTTTAGTAAGGTTCTTGAGGTTCAGTCATAAAATAAAAAAACAACTAATTTGGCGACGTTTCGAGACTGAGAGATTGTTCTCATAATCATGACATATGATATTGTTCTCATCATTGGCATGATTATGAGAACAATATAGTCTCAAAACGTCGCTAAAATAGTTGTTTGTTTATTTTATGACTGAACCTCAAGAACCTTCCTAACACATATATATATATATATATATATATATATATATATATATATATATATATATATATATATATATATATATATATATATATATATATATAGCTAAATAAAAGGTTCGCGGGGCTGAGTTTTTAAAAAGAGGATTTTATTGAAGTACATACATTATATCAAGCAAAAGCACAAACTTAAAGCCTATTACAAAACTTCGTGGAACAAACTGACATCATAACGGGTAGAGGCAGAGTGTCCCCGACGAAGGTGGGGGTGCCCCTTTTATACAATTATCTAGGAGAGGGGATAGTGTACATTTATTTATTATTCCTTAATACCATTGGGTTTCTATAACTTCTCCCCCCCCAAGTTCCGAGGTCTCCGATGGAACAAATATCTAATAGGTAAGATTCTATACAATAAAAATAAAAGGTTTGGACCTTATACATTTCTCAATACCTTTTACACTAAGTCATAACATTGCAATAGATAACATTCTATAAACAAAAGGGATTGGACCTTATTCTAAGTTTATACAAGCATAGAAGGATTAGACTTTGTTTAATAAATTAGAATTTGAACATTTGAAAACAAAAGTTACAATTATCAACTTCCTATAAACAAAAGGATTATACTTTGAACTTCCTGTTTACTAAGTCAGGATCTGTACACTTGAAAAATAAAAAGATTAAACCTTGTACGTCTAACGCTAGGATAGGATTTTATACAATTGTCATAAACAAAAGGATTAGACCTTGTCCATTTCTTAATATTAACAATAAGCTTAAACTATAAAATGTTTATACGTTACAGAATTCCTTACATGCTAAAGTACAATTTTCCTAACAACTAAAAGATAACAGAATATTTCTTAATACTAAACAATACATTTTAATATCAATACATTATTTAAACAAAAGGAAAATAAAATAAGAGTCTTTGAATTACTTTCTTCTATTACAAATACTACTTTTAAATTCAAAATTACACAATTAAATTAAAATATTTTAAATCAAAATAATAATTCAAACACTCTTCTAATTACAATTAATAATAATTTCAAAATAAAATATACCTTTCTCAATGATCAATCAAAATAATATTTCAAGACAAAATAATAGTATCTTAATATTTATTATAGTTCTCCAAAATATTAATTACAAAATAAATCAAACAGAATATTATCGTGAAATAAAATAATGCTTTGAATGATCTTTTACATTATTAACATGGAATATAATATTTTACAACAAAATACAAAAGTCCGACTTTATTAAAATAAACTACAGCATTGTCAGTTTAATACAGATAATTCTTTTCAATATAACATAAACATTACTCCTAATATCATTATATTTATTATATTTAAAATAAAAGATTTTTAAGACATTTTAATATTGTTTAAATAAAATTAAATATTTTTAATCAGAATCATTATCTGAGTCATAGTTATCCGAGACATCCGAAATATTTACGCGAATGGATTCATTATCGTCGTCTGAAATATTAGTGGGCCTTTTAATATTGTCAATATGGGTTTTAATCGGTCTCTTATCTTTCACTAGTACATTTACTTTTTTAAATTTGTCTCTACTTTTTATTTTCGCTTGGGTATTTTTCAAATATTCTGTATCCCCTAATTGTTTCTGAATATCTAAAGGGTCTTCTCTATTTTTATTTAATTTTTCTGTCCTTGTCTCTTTTTCGTCATTTATTTTAGATCTAATTAGTTTATGTAATAATTGTTGGTCCTTATGATATTTTAATACATATTGTTCCGTCAGGTCGGTGTTTTCGTCTGACTCTAATCTGGAGGTTCCGAAAGTAATTTCATTGGGCGTTAATTTTAATTTATTATTTAAGGTATTATTGTACGCTATTACCGCTAATCTTAATTTCTGCTGCATGGAACATTTATCTTTTTCTTTTCCTATTATTCTCAATAATTCGTTTAGGGTAGAGTGGACTCTGTTCAATAATCCCAAAGAGTTCGAGTTCAGCTAGCCACTCACTAGTATAATGCAAAATAATATTATTTTAGTCATGTAGTTAGTCAGTGCATTACTAAAATTAAAAATATCTATCATTAACTTAAATTCTGTCTGACTATAAAACTGATAAAATGATATTTTTTTCTAATGTTTGAATGAATATTAACCAAATTATTCTGATAAGTCTATTTTAAATTTTTGAAGTGTAAATCATTCAAATCATATAATATCTGTAACGCTAACTTCATTTTATAAATGCATAAAAATGTTTATAACAATTAAATTCAACTTCTTAAAAACAAAAATAAGCAAGAAATAAAGATCGAGACGTAATGTAAACTTATTAACTTTTTAACCAAAAATAACAATACTTAATCACGAAGATGATTAAAATGCATAATTTAACTTTAAACTTAAAACTGTGAAATTGTTTATCCCTTTAGCTTTATATTTAATATTTCGATTCCAGTTATTAACAGAACATTAGATAAAGTGATCATACCTCGTTTTGTTTAAATTGAATTGTTAGAATAATAAAATAAAATAATAATTTTAATTTACAGATTCTTTAGTTTCGTCGATACGATGTAATTGTTTAAACAGCAAGCATAATAGAAGCTTAAAAATAGAACGAATACAACCGTTTAATCCTAAACGTATTTAGTAACGCATATATGAAAGTTAACATTATTATCGGAGTAATAATCATATATTCTTCGAAAGGCTAATTAACATTAACATACAAATAATTATTATCAACTAAATCATTATTATTAAATTATTAATTAATTATTATTATTAAAATAATGATTTTTGATTTGTTAGAAATCCATTGCTCTTTTCAGAATTACGTATCTATTAATATTAATTATAAACGAAACATCGTAATGAGAAGCAACATAAAACTAAATTTTGCAATCTAAATGAAAATAAGAAAGTTATAATTTTACAGAAATAGTTAAAACGTATTATTAATAATTAATGATAATATTAATAAATTTAAGTACAGGCAAAAACTGGTATGAATATAAATTACAATAGTTAAGAGAGTTATCAGATTGAAAAACAATCGTTTTAATTCTATTGTTTAAATCTCTATGCTTCTAAAACATAAAATTGAAAACTAATAATCGGTATGATTATGAATATTAATAAAAATTGTATTAATGTTGAATTCGAAGTTACCAGAATCAACAAATTATCCGATTTAAATATTTTTACTTAGTTTTTTCCTATATTTATACATATTTTTTGGTACAATCCAAAGCGGAAAATTATTTTTTGATTTATTTGGTCTGATTTTAACCATTCCCTTTTTAAACAAATTTTGTACTGCTTCCTCGCCTAAATCAACATTTAGTTGAGCTTTAAGATTTTTTAACTTATTGCGGCAGTGATCCAGCCTACTTTTTATGGAAATAGAAGCTATTATTTCTTTTAATGTCTTTCGGTTCAATTTATTAACCTTTGTTACTTTATTATTCAATTTTCCAAAAGTTATTTTCAAATTATTTTTCGAAGCTTTTAAATTGTTTGTTTCTTTTACTAAATTTGAATTTAAATCTTCCGTTTCTTTGATTTTACTAATTATATTTTTTTCGTTTCTTTCCCGTGACTTATTAACGGTTTTTATTGTTTTATTTAAATTACGATATTTATTTCGGACTGTTTCTTTATTTTTATTAAGTTCTTGAAGTTTTTGGTACTTTAAATTTTCGTCGTCTTCCATATTCTTAAATTTGTTTACAGAATTTCCTACACTTTCTTTTATTTCAGTTTTTAAATTAAACGCTTCTTTCACACTCTTAATATTGTTTACAGAATTTTCTACAGTTTCATTTATTTCCGGTTTTATATGTTCTTCGCGAATTAAGTTTTTAACACTTTCTTTTATTTTTGATTTTATATGTTCGTCGCAGATTAATTGTTTTTTTTTTCATTTTTTTCGTCGATTAGATTTGCTAAGTCGTTATTTAAGTTTAAGTCGTGAATTTCTATTTGTTTATCCTGGTTATCTATTTGTTTATCCGGTTTAGAATTTAAATTGTTTATATCCGGTCCGGAGGTCTGCTTGTGCTCGGGCCTAATTCTAAAAAATGATTCTGTCTTTGTTCTAATGATTCTATACGCTCTTGTAATAATTTTATCTGTTTATCCTTTTCCTCTTCTATCGCGTGTACTCTATTAGAAACGGTTCTCATTGAAACAGTGTTGGAGTCTATTTGGGGTTGCTGATAATTTTGTTGCCTAAAATTTCTGGAGGGCGGTTTATTAAAAAATTTATACTGTGACTGGGGGTCCCATTGTTGGTTATAAATTGGTGTTTGATATTCTATTGCTCGCTGTTGTGGCCGGAAGTTATGTTGATTGTTATTGTTATAAGAATTAAAGGTTGGACTTTGTTCATGCTGATACGGTCGGTATTGTTGAGGATTATTGTACGACGCATATTGCTCGCGGTGATACTGATGGGGTCGGTTGTAATTTTGATAATCATGGTGGTTGTTAAAATTTGGTCGGTACTCTTTGTTTTTAAAATTATTTTCGAAATTTTTCTTTTTATAATTATTTTGTACCGGACTGTTTTTAGAGTGTTTTTTATCCCCATAAATTCTGTGAACAATGTGGGCCGCGCTATTTCTTAATATTTCTTCTAGGTCTTCTAACGAGTCAAATTTAATGTGATAAATAAAATCTGTTAATGCCGGATGTAAGCTATGTACTGCGTGATGGGATATCTGTTTGTCATACCTATACATTTCGTCCTGTTTGTTTAGTATCTCATTGTCTGAATAAATACGTGCGTATAAATCGCATCTTTTTTGGCCCAGTCGTTCTAAGAAATCGAGTGGGTTTTCGTTATGGTAAGTCCGCGTATTTAAAATTTCTGAAATTAATTGTTCCCTAGTTCTCGTGTCCTGATATTTTCTTTTTAAGAATTTTATTATTTCTTTGACGGTATTAAATTCTTTGTCATATACGGCGACTTTATCTTTACCTGTTAATTTATTTAAAATTGTTAAAACTAATTTTGCTTGATTTGTATTTTTATGAGTATTGTCCTCTTTACAATATAAATTATATAAAAATTCGCTATTTCTGATAAAATCAACTAGTTGTAACGGATTTCCGTCGTATTCCGGGATTAATGCTAAATCGTGATTTTTAATTTCAAGAGCCATATTAATATCTTCTTTTTTAACTAACGTTGAACCTGTTATTTTTAAGTTACTTAATTTTTCTTCCAAACCATTCATAAAGATAAATGCTAAATTTAAATTATTATACTTATTACTAACTTATATTTAAATTACAAAATTACTTACTTAAAAAATAAAAATAAAAATAAAATAATTATACTTTTTCTTGATACAACGATGTCTTCGTTGTCTTCGATGTCTTCTCGATGACTTCCTCCTTTAGCTCCTTCCCGTCGATTCCTTAGCAAAGAGGTTGAAGGTCCTTCTGGTTAAGGTATTGGAATACCAAAGCGCTCCCAAAGACTTGAAGATCTGCTGATGTACTAATACTCAGCTCCCAATCTTCTCGTGCCAGTGGAAAGAGGTCTCGCTGTTCTGTACCTGAAATAAGATAGAACTGCCGCGAAGTTACGTTAACGCTTCCAAATGTCCCTCCGTTCGGGCGCCAGCTAAATAAAAGGTTCGCGGGGCTGAGTTTTTAAAAAGAGGATTTTATTGAAGTACATACATTATATCAAGCAAAAGCACAAACTTAAAGCCTATTACAAAACTTCGTGGAACAAACTGACATCATAACGGGTAGAGGCAGAGTGTCCCCGACGAAGGTGGGGGTGCCCCTTTTATACAATTATCTAGGAGAGGGGATAGTGTACATTTATTTATTATTCCTTAATACCATTGGGTTTCTATAACTATATATATATATATATATATATATATATATATATATATATATTAATTTGCAAAATTTACACAACATATTTTGTGGTGGTAATTAATCTATACCTTTTTGCTCTAAGTAAATTTATGAGGTCTCGAGAAATGTCTCGATCTGCCAAAATTGTGGTCTACAAAACTGTGATAAGGCCAATTAACGTCAAGGAAGCGAGTGTTGGGTGCTGACCCAGGAGAATAACAGGTTGCTGAGGATTCGGGAATTAAAGATCCTCAGAAAAATCTTCGGTCCGGTGAATAACTTTGGAATTGGAGAATAAGAACCAACCTGGAGATGGAACAATTGTTCGGTGAACCCAGCATCATTTCAATAGTAGGCAGATTAAGGTGGCTCGGTCACGTGCAAAGGATGACGGAAGATAGACTTCCAAAAAAAGATGATAAACGCTAGGCCGGAAGGAAAAAGATTGAGGGGAAGACCAAGGCTGAGGTGGCTGGACAACGTCCAGGATGACCTGAGAAGACTGAGAGTGAATGGTTGGAGGAGAAAGGCGGAAGACAGACAGGAATTTCTGTCTGTACTTAGTGAAGCCAAGGTCCTGTAGAGCTCAACAATAAATAAATAAATCTATACTTGTATTAAATGAGTGGATAGAGAATTAAATATTTCATCGAACCAAGACCATGGCCTTACACAGAAGACTATATATATTGTTTTTCATTGAACATCAACCGAGCTTATCACTCAATTACATATCTCTAATTCTATTTACTCACTCTTATACATACATACTTAACTTAATTATCCTAACCATATGTCGAAACTTTGTGAGAAGATCTATGTTATAAAAAAGTTCAAATTAACCTGTCGTGAGAATCGATTTTCACTATTTTAATTAATTAATTATTTTTAGCTTATAAATAGTTTTTCGTTTCAAATCCAGACTTGACTGAGCTCCCACAGACATAGTAATACCAATTTTCTTCTATTCGCTGCCATTGCTGGAGTTAACAACCGTATTGATTTTTCTGCGTTCAATAAAAGTTGTTTCTCAATGGTTTTTAGATTCTATTTTTATCTTTATTGGTTGAATATTTAACAGGATATTTTATGTGTTCTCACTTTATTTTTATTTTTATTCCCGAACATCCTTGCTAAATAACGTTCCACGGTACGCTGGATTAAAGGGAAACCTTTTAAAACTTTAAATGATGCTTAAGTAGGGACTTAAATTCAGGTCGAAAGCAGCGGTGCTTAGAATAAAAAGATATATTGCTCTTCGTGACGTGTAGTTTTTTATCTCCTCACGTTGCCTCCCTTATCAGTCGTAACTTTTCCGCCTCCTGGTTGCATAGATGTAAATGGATCTCTAAAGGCAAAAATACTTTAAACATGTTCCAGGCCAGTGATGCTAACTTGTTGGAACATTTAATGGAATTTACTTAAAACTAACCTTTATATTGTTAATAGCTTTATTCATACTATTTTAATTACTATAATTTTGTGAATTCAATGAGTTTATATAAACAGAATTACTTTTTCACTAGTGCAAAATGTGGCGACTAGTCTGCCATTTTTATTCATTTGTATCTCTACGTTTAAAAAGAAGGTTGATTGAAATAAAAACACAACCTGTATTGATTACAATTTTTATTTTAGATTCATCTCTACAGTTTGTTATTTAATATAGAAACAAGAGTTCTCTTTTTATACAATCGATTACCGAACTTTAATAAAGGTTATGATTTAAAAATAAATTAAATTACTTATATAATACTGAATAAAACCCATCTCTAATAAAAACATAAAATTATGTTTGAGCGATCTGTTGGTTTTGTATGATGAGAAATATCTAACGTCTTCGCCATCAGTTCTGCGGGTCTCTTCAGTCTTTTTATTATTTATTTCATCTGCTTGGAGGTAAAGATCATTAAGTAACTAAATCAATTTTTTTCCGTTTCAATATTCAAACGTGAATATACTCATTAAAAATGTCATATCTTTATATGTATAGTGAATTGTCTCATCATTTAATGTGCATATATAGTTGTTATACTCACTTGGTGACTTTTTACACTCATGGGAAATGAAAATATTAACACACAATGACTTTTTGTCAAATTAGGAAAAAAATGCACAAAGTGAGTTTTACCTCCAAGCAGACAGATTTATTATTTTTTTTTATTTGTTTAAAAATTTTAATCTTTCTTAGAATACAATTGAAACATCTAACCGTCCATTTGTATTGTTATTTCCTTTGTATTATCCTTCATTGAAGAAGCATCCATTCTAGGCAATAAAAACGGATTAGAGGCAGTTCCAGTACAATGGACCTTGAGAACATGGAAATGAGGGAGACGATACGACATTAGCAAGTCCTCAGTCGGGAAAGTAGGAGTAGTAGGTTTCTTCGCCGGTGTTTCATTTCCCAACTTCCCGGATCGTTAGGCTAAATTAGTGCCGTCCTTTCTAAGTAAGTCTCTTTGATAATTCCTCTTTTCTACTTTGTCTCTTACTTCTGCTTACCGACTACTCTAACTTTTTTTTAACGAACTTAATTAGCACTAAGAATTGATTATAGCTAATTAAATACGGTTAAAAAGAGATTGAATTTGTTCTTGGAAATTTTAAAAGAGAATTGAAACTTATTAAAAAAAAAAAGTTACTTAAAAAAAATTTCTTTCCCTACTCCCTTCGATTATCAGACCCGTCTAACTTAACTATATCAATCTCGTGCTGTTCAGTTTGTATTTAAGATTCATCGATATGTATTTCATTTTACTCCTAATCCTCTCATGCAGACTAGTAAGCAGAATGCTCTGCAGCGAGTCACCATTGCGTGCAGATCAATGTCTCTTAAGTCGGTATAGGTCTTAGGTCGGTAAAAGTACACACATCTTTAGACCTCATTCTACGAGAAGACGAGATTAATCCAGCGTTGGTCGCTAGGTGAGTATTTCCCTTACCCTTCTAAAAAATAAATTAACTTTTATCGCTTTTCCTCAGTATAGCTGAGTTAAGGACATTTGCTAATACGAATATTTGGTTTCTGAGTGAAACCGATGCAGGTGGCCTAGAAATTTGGAGATTTTTACTGAAAATTGCGGGAAATGAGCAACATTTGTGACATTTTACTAAGCTATTTTTCTAATTGCTATCGATTCATTAGTGATTATATGGGTTAAAAATTAATTGTCGATCTACAATTCTTGAATTGTTGGATAAAAAACCAGTTGTGAAGATAAATTGTAAGTAATTAGTTGATTAATCGTCGTGAATTATATTTATATATTATCGGATCCCAGGAAAAGTAGATATATTATCTAGATGAATACAATATACGAAGGGCAAAGAACAGTCTATTTGTGACGACCGTGATAGTAGCCATTCTCATGAAATGTATTCCATCCGCCATATTTATTTGCAGAAACTTGAGTTCTTCCAAATTACTGGCTCTTTTAGTTTCTCATAGGCATGAAAAACTCCAGAAACATGGTAAGAACAACCATTCGCTATGTCTCTATGGCTGTGGTATTAAAGATTGCCAAACAAGTCATAATTGCCTTGTCAATGATGCCCTCAGAGCCAAACTACCAAGGGAAACAGGGCTTGACAGAAGTTTTGACAGAGAGTGATTTCCTTAGATAGTATCAGATGACAACTCTGTATTACAAAAGTTTTGTGTGTGAGTGGAAGACCGCAATCTATGAAGAAGACGTTACGTTTCAGGAAAAAAAAAAAAAATGGACAAAGAATGATCTTAATAACCTGATGATCCTCATTATAATCTTGAAACGGAATGAAAAGACAATGTGAAACAAATTTTTACTACCAGTGATGGTTACCTTCACTGGATTACCCGTGTAGCGGAAAGGTTAAGAAAGGGGATGAGTGAATAATGTTTCCCGTTATAAAGCGTTGCTAGTTGTTTTACAATATGCTAACCTTTACCCTTTGTCGTAAATCTACTGCTTTCTGTCCTTTAATTATATTCCACTAATGTCTGTTAAACAGATCCGCAACCCAGAACTCCATCTGGAAAATCTTACTTGGAACTAATAATAATAATCCATGAATAAAGTTAGTCTTACGTAGAATTAACTTACAAGGCTAAAATGGCAAGATTACAGCTTGCTAATATAGACTAATAATTTACTAGACAAACGTTTAAAGCTAATTATTTGTCATCATCAATATAATCTTTCCCTCTCTACCGCTGTGCAGTGTGGGGATTCCCTCTGAGCTTGACCCAAGTGTCCCTTTCTTGAACCAATTCTCTCTCTCTCGCTCCAGTCCAGCCCTCGCTTCCTGAACGCCTCCCGCACGCCTTCTTCCCAGGTGATCCGTGGTCTTCCTCTTGGTCTTCTTCCTTCTACTCTTGTCTCATACGTTATCCTGGCCGTTCTCTTCATGCTCATCCTCAGGAGGTGCCCAAGCCATCTTAGGTTATTTTCTTCAAGAGTGGTTTCTACGACCTGTACCTCAAGGTTCGATCTTATTGTAGAGTTACGGATCCTCTCTCTCTCCTGGTCCTTCCTCAACCTTTTTTTAGGTATCTCTTTTCCACTGTCTGGATCTGCCCTTTGTGTTTTGGGGTAAGGGTCCATGATTCAGAGGAGTATGATGGGGTGGGCAGGAAGGTAAACTTGCAGACGGATATTTTCGTCTTCTTCGTCACCTCTCTTCTGTTGAGAAAACCTTTCCGGACCGCGTTGAACAATCTTCCAGCTGCTCCCAGCCTTTGCGATACCTCTCCACCGATATAACCGCTTTCGTTGATCCAGCCACCTAGATATTTGAAGTCCTGCACCTACTCCATAACAGATCCCTTCAGTCTCAGTATGCTCATAATACGGTGAGGACGTCTTCCTATTCTCATACATTTGGTGTTACATGAACTTTTATCCATATTAATGCTCGACAACTCTTCCTGTATGATATTTACGTTGTGTTGTAGGTCCCGATCATCCGCAGCCAACACGACGAGGTCATCGGCAAAAGCGAGAACTGTAAATATTAATATAAAAGACTATTTTACATGACAGTAATCAATAATTATCAACAGCTATCAATAGTTAGTTGATTTACAAGTTATTGTTATGATTTGCCCATACATTTATTTGATATATGTATTCTAAACTGTTATAAATATCGAAAAGTAATAAAAATTTGTTATGTACATCCCAAGTTATCAAACATTATTATCTTTTTAGAAATAAACTTTTAAAATTTTTCTTCAAGGTCTGATACGTATAACTCCTCGCACATGTGCTAAGTACATCCATGTTGTTGCTGTATTTACCCACACATAATACTAAAGGGAATTAAAGAATAATATAGAATAATGAAAAGATTTTTGATGATGGTTTCTCGTTTACCTCATGTCCAGAAGAGAATAGGAGTAAGATATTATAATTATCTTTGCAACAATGATAAAAACAAATCTATTTTAAGAATCGATAAGGTAAATAAGTAATGGATAAAATGAGTTTGTTATGATTTTTTATTGTTTATTTTACGTCTATATATGATTATGGAGTGATTATAAAATTAATATTATCTGCTTGATTTTATTTAGAATTTATGAGTGAAATTTGTAACTGTGGTTATAGCCGTATGATTATTGAATAAAGAAGACTGACTTTACTGCTTAGCTTAGAGAAAAAAATATTGAAATAAATCAGAGAAGGTCACATTCAAGAAAAAGGTATTTCGGGTGGAAGCGTGGGCGGATTAGAGTCTGGATATTTGTTCCAAAGAAAATTAACAAAACAGTACGTGCATTGTTCAGACAAAATGAAAAATTATATTATATATTATTCATATCATATTATAGAAGTGCTTCATTCTAGAAGTCTGTTCATATTGTAAAGAAAATGTAAAAAATGTGATCTGTGTGTGATTTAAGTAAATGATTTTGAATTAATTTGCAAATCGGCATTAATATTTTAACATCATCTAAATTCCTAATAATTTTAGGTAATTCAAAACTTCAACCTATTTGGACTGGTGGTTATTATCAGATACATGGTTATCCTAATACTACTGTAGAAATCAAGCGAGAAAAAGAACCTTGGATAATGATTAATTTTACAAAGTTAAAATGAACGTCATTATTTTTATTTGCATAGTTTTCGAGTGTAGAACGAAGTACATCTTAAGTTTTAAATTCATTCAGATATCAACTGATTTTTTAACAACAGCTGTTTTAAGTCTCATGAGGTCCTATTTTAATTTACCATATTTAAATTATAGCTAATAGATACTAGCTAACAGTGATATAATTTATAAGATATTTTTTATGGTGAAATATAGTTATCATGCTGAATGCAGGTTTTTATATCTGACAAAAAAGATTAATAAAATTCTTTGCAACTAACTTTTCTTGCAATGTCCCGAGTGGATTTGCAAGAGTTTTCTTCTGCCAAAGCCCTTAGATGATCGTGATGAACAACAGGTCTACCGCGGCCTACCTTGTTTTGTTTTTTAAACTATCGCTGCCTTGTATATTCTCTGGTGCTTCTTTTACCCCAAATAACGTTGATGTTACAAGCGGTTTAGGCCTCCGATCACGTTTGAACTCGTAAAAATAAATTTGACTAAAATCTTGTTTTTACATAGTGAATTTCAGAGTACTTTTTATTATACATGGATATTACAGTACCAATAGAGAATTTAATACAAACTAAACAAATCTTGAGGAAATACAGCATTGATAACTAATGTAAAATCCATTAAATAGATTAGAGGATTACCTTTGTTTATTTGGCGAACACTTGTCTAAACAAAATAAATACTCAAAACGCATTTTATCGCACTGACATAATATAATATAGTTTAGCTTATCATATAGTTATATAGTCAGAATCCTTCTTAATTCTTACCAACATAGCCCTAATAACTAACTATACTTATATATATATATATATAGTTAACTACAAATTTCATTACGTATAAAATTTGATTATTTCAGATGTTTCAAAAGTTTATAGATGATTCAAGAGGTTTGTATGAGCTTAATACCGTTTTGAAGTTTGAGAATGATTCATATCAAAAGTTTAATTTTTTTATTATAAAACAAAGGTTGAAAACGTGGGGGAAAAGAGAGAAAACAATTAATTATAACTCAACTTGCGAAGTAGGGGTGTACTTTTGAAAAAGTTTTTTTTTTCCTGCTGGGAGTCAGTGATTTATGGGACCAAAGTGTTTCCGGAGGGCGATAAATGGGGCTCTTTAGCATTCTATTGGTCAGCTGGATTGACAGCTTCTTCCAACCTCATTCAGAAAATTGGCAAGAACAAAAACGGATATTAAAAAGTTTCAGAACCTCCTGTCTATCGAGAATAATGGTCTGACAAGCTGGTCTAGGACACGCTCAGAATATTGAAAAGTCGTTTGTGAATGGAATATTGGCAGAATTATTCATATCAGTTATTTTATTTATTGAAATTGTATAAAAAATCTATACTATTATATAAAAGGACAAGCAATTTTTCGTTTGTGATCACTAACCGCGAAAACTACGGAACAAATCTCTACCAAATTTTGACCACATTATCTACACAATTCCAGGATGGTTTAGCAATCATAAAATCTACTGATTTTTCACTAATTAGTTATTAAAAATGCATTAATAATTGGATTACAGTGAAGTTTGAAAATTGACCGATAGGTTACCATGACAGGTTTCGAAGGTAACAGAGTTATATTGAGCTAGACATTGATAATAAAATTTGCTTATATTCAATTAAATTGTTTTTAAAAAAAACTATAAATATTTTGTGCGACACGAAGTGAACCGAATAAAGTGACCTAAATTTGACTAGCGTCTTTCTGCAACATCGTTTGCAATGGTAAAACTACTGAGCCTATCTTGAAATTGTAACGACATCAACTTCATAGTTCTAGAAAGGCTTGCAATAATAAAGATCACAATAACAATAATTTAGTTTTCAATAAATCCTCACTTGAGTGCCTAAATTACTAATTCTGAATTGAATATATATATATATATATATATATATATATATATATATATATATATATATTATTTTATTTTTGAAGAGAAAAGATTTGACCCGGTCGGGATTCGAACCCGAGTTTCCACCTCTCTAGCGTGGCGCCTTATCCAACTGAAGAGAGAAGATTTGCCTGGTTCGGATACGACCCCGGTGGCCTAGTTGGATAAGGCGCCACGCTAGAGAGGTGAAAACTCGGGTTCGAATCCCGACCGGGTCAAATCTTTTCTCTTCAAAAATAAAATAATAGATTTAATAATATTGATTTATATCAAGAAAAATTACACATATATATATATATATATATATATATATATATATATATATATATATATATATATATATCATTTTTTAATTTTTAAATTAACACCTGTCACTTGTGTCAGAGCAAGCAAATGTAATGATTTTATGCAATTATCGCATGTCAGGCATGAGGGAGGTCAGCACCCAGCGGTACATACTCCTAAGATGATATTTAATCAGTTTTAATGGTTAGGTCTCTCAACCAACTCCCTTTTAGTCTCCTGCTTGCTTTTCGAGGCCTTTAGTACGAAACTTAGTTTGCGCTAAGTCGTTGATATGTCCGTGGATTTTGTCGTTAAGTCTTTTGTATGAAGTCCGGATGTAGTCTTATGCTATGTGTATGCGTAAGTCTGTGTGGAATGTTATGTCATTGATGTACCAGGGTGATTGTGTAATGAGACTAAAATTATTATGCTTTTAACTAAAAGTCTGTATGTTGGGATTTGTGTTTTTTTAGCTATTCCGTAATTTTGTGAGGCGTATGTCCATAGTGGTTTTATAAATAAGTATATGTATGTAGTCTTTGCTTTTTCAATTTTCAATTTATATCGTTTATGCAGAAGTAGATTTTAAAATTTCAGTCCTTTGTTAAAGCTTAGGCGTTTCCGTTTGATATGTGGGCCAAATTTTATTCTTTTGTACATTGTTAATGGAAACTGAGGTGTAATGTTGAACTGTAAAAGTGATGTGCTGTAATTTTTGTTGTTGAGTTTAATTTTCCATTTATCGAACCAGTCTTGTATTAGTTAAAAACATTGTTGGAGAGTCAGTGAATTCTCATTGATGTCTAAATGTGAATAATATATTTATAAAAAAGAAATATATTTTGTAGTTTTTTGAACTAGTAGAGATTTATATTTGTTCTGGAAACATTGAAACATAGAAAAACAACATAAAAACAGTTTAGGTGTGCCGGTGTGTTAAGTTGAATAATTCTAATCCATTTTTCGTGGTCTCTGCAATAAAACACAACAACAAGGAAAAGCAAGGACAGCTGTATTTTTGGCAAGTGTCAAATAATTTTTTAATTGTCAGATAATAACAGGTAAAGGTTCCGATAATTTTAAAATTTGCTGAAGTGTGAAAGCGAAAACGCAAATACTAGTTAATGGCTTGCTGGAACAACCCCCAAAAGGAACCTCTATCCTACTTCTGAATGTATGTAAACTGAATGTATTTTATCCAGGATTAAGAGCTTAAACTCTTTGTCCTAGATTTATAGATACATGGTTGATAAATGTTTTGTTTTAAACCATTATTTCACACAAAAAATTGTTATCTTTTTGCAAATGTGTATAACAATCAATATAAATAAATAAATTTAAAAAAAAAAAAAAGAAGTAGATTTACTTTTCTCCTTGTTAGTAAGTGTTTCGAAAAATGGTGAAAGGTTCATTGCTAAATTTTCTCGCGTTATGTTATATCCATACAAGAGTTTCACTCATATATATTTATCTAACATATTTGAATTATTATTATATTTATTTTAATCATTTCATATAGCTATTTAGAATATGATAATGAACTAGTCTGTTATAATGGCTGGCTGACTATTAATTTTAATTTATTCAAATTATTCCTTTTTTTCTACCTCCCCAATTGCTCTATAAGTACCTCTTTACTCAGCTTTGCCCGTTCCCCCTTGACCTTATATACACTTAACATTTAAAAATTAAAAAAAATTAATTTCGCATCTTCCCCAGACTGGGAAAAACAATATATATTACATATGTCCATCTATAATCAACTTTTTTCCAGATTTACATTTTAGAATCAAAATTATCAAATTACTTAAATTAATATATGAATTGAATTAACAATTATTGATGATTCGAAATAAAAGTTAAAAAATAAAAATAAAATTGATAGAATATAGGGTTTCAAATATGATTTTTCCGTTCAAACCATTGTAGCTCTTAAACGGCAGTTCCTAGCAACAAATGTTATATAACATTAACTTTTAAATTGAAGTAAATTATCGGCTGATTTCAACAGATATAGAGCGAGTCAAAATGTTACATTTTTTATTGAGGATGAAAAAACGATACACCAAAAAAGGTTAGACCCCGAGCCAAAAGACACACCTATGTCAAAAAAGTGTTATAGTTTTCTAAGATCTTATATACTTAACAATTCTAACTAACTGTTTTGATTTTTAAAATTATTTTGTATCTACAAAGATCTTAATATACCTTACTTTTCTGACTTAGCTCAAACCATATATCTATCCTTTTATTGCAAACTCCACTACTATTCAAATCCATTAGTATCACAACTTGCTTCTCATTCCTTTCCAGATAACCCTCCGAGGCGCCTGAAAAGGAGATGGCCTCGGGACCTCCTAATATAGTATTTCATTATATAGAACGTGTATAGTTGCCTACCAATGAGTAGTTGCTTTAAAAACTGGCGATGTGTAATTTTTATCATTATTATCATATTTACTTGATGTATTATATCTTTATATTGTATATACAGTTGCAAAGTTCAATAAAGATCCAAAAAAAAAAAAATATTTTGGTATCTATTAACGGTGTATGCATTTTGAATATCAATTTTCGATTCTATCGATTCTTATCTAAAAGAATACATAACAGAGTTTTTTTTTTGTCATGTATTTGATTAATATTGTTTGAGATACAGAATTAAAACGAGTTCTCTTAAATATCAAGATTTCCTGTTGGTCATACCGAAAATTTCGCTAGTTGTTAAACCTTTTCAGGGCACACTGTAATACAGTACACCATAACTTAATAGGTTGTTTGGAGGGGCCTTATCATTCAAAAACATTAAATGGCGTTAATAACAAAAAAAAATGTAAAAAATGAAATTCAATTATTTTTATTAAAAAAGGTTCATCCAATTTTACACTTATAAAAAAGAAAAAACAGTTAATTAAAATATTTTTTAATATGTATGCTTGCCCTATAAAAGGGTTAAAACTGTATATTCGAAATCGGAAAATGGATAAATATAATGGCAATGTAAAACCGAATATGAAAGACTAACTAAATTAATATAGCGAGACAATTGCAACATTTTTTTCTTTCTTTGTTATTCTGAGAGGATTCTTTTTTTCCTGGGTTTAGGATTATCATTAATTTCTTCCCATGGTAATACTGGTTTTAAATCCCTAATACGCTATTAAAACATCTAGAGAAATATCAGTGTATATTTTGCTGTTTACTGCTAATTTCTTAAATGATTGTCTATATTTTTAATAATAGGGTGAGTCGGAAAAAATGACTGTTTTATAGGTAAAAATCAAAATTTATTTTTCTTCTACTTACAAGGTTCTTAATAATCAAAATATAAACCATTGTAATCTATGGTTTGACGCCATCTGGAAGCCAGCTGTAGAATTTCTTGATGGTACCAATCTTAGGGTTTCAATTGAAGAACTCACGAACCCCATTTTCAACTTTATTTAAGTTGTTGAATGCTTTTCCACGAAGGAAATGAGCCATTGATCTGAACAGATGGTGCTAGCTAGGTCTGGACTATATTCCGGGTGAGGGAGAAGCTCGATTCCATCCAAATTAGCTAGTTTTTCTTTTGTAAGGGGAGAGGTGTGGGGTCTGGCATTATCTTGTTGGAACAAGACTTTCTTCCTGTTGACTAAACCTGGATACCGCTTTACTAAAACATCGTACATTCTCTGCAGTTGTTCTGAATAGAGCTCTGAGCGTCCTGGTGACTGCTGAAGCACGCCTAATAATGATTTCATTTTTTAACCTTCATTAAATTTTTAAAACTACCTTCTCACCTTCCTTTCATTCAAAGAGCCTTCATCCTCAAATTCAAACACTAAACGAGTGGCTTCACCTGCTGAAAACTTCCGTTTCCAATAAAGAAGAAAAATTACGAGAATTTCGTACTTTACTGTCATTGTGAACAGAGGAAAGCTAAAGAATTACTGAGCCCGGATAGAGGGCATGCTGTTTACCAAATCATTTAAACGGGATCAAACCTGAACTTCTTATTACAATTCTTAGGTCCCAAACGTATATAAGAGAGGAATTACGATGCAAAGTTCAAACATACAGAAAACGGTCATTTTTTATGTCTCATCCCATTAGCTTTAGTTTCCTTTATTAGCTCTTTGTAATAGCACTTCAATTGTGAAGCGAAGTACATTGGAAACAAGAATAGATAATAGATATTTTGTATTAGTACCAGAATCGAAAACTTTTCATTCAAACACTTCACTTCAACCATATTTAAATAGCATTGATCTTACTAGATTGGGAAAATAAACCAATTAGAATGATTATAAGTTCCTTTTAAATTGTAAATATACCGCATTATAATCCTTATATTACTTTAAATTAACTATAAATTTAATCTTTTCTACCTCCCAATAAGTGGGGAATAGGCTCGTTTCGGGGTTCCCCTGGCTGAGTGTGCATCTTTTGTACATAAAGGATGGATGTATCATATTTTTTTGTATTTTGATTTTAATTTTAATTTTATTTTATTTTTAATAGAGAGATATATGCTTTATTGAGACAATTAACAATAAACATAGTGCTGCCCAACTTTATTGGGTTGCTATAAACACAGCATACTCATCTATCCAATTAAAGACAACACTGTAATTTATAATTTAGTTATAGTTATATAATATACTACTTAATATTACCTAATACTAGACAAACTAATAACATTTTTTTTTCTTTTTCCCCCTTTTGAACGTTACAGTTTTTTTTTTTTTTTTTTTTTTTTCTTTTTCGCTTCTTTTCCTCTTTAACTTTATTCTTTCATTTTATGTTATCCCCCCCCCTAATATTCACATATCTACCACACGTTCATATACATAAATGCACATTTAATAACTGTACATTGCAATTAGCCATCCTATGCACCATGTATGTGGTGGTAAATAATTTCCAGGGAGTCCAATATTATATTTTCGGCCATTATCGCTATATCCCTCACCTCCACGCCAAGGTCCTCCAAAAAGCTCCTTGTTTTTTCCGGGATGACTCCGCGAGACCCAAACCATAATCCTTTTACAGAGAAATCTCTATTTCCGAATGTCTCGCGGAATTTCTCTTTGAGGAAAGGGATACATTTTCTCCCTTTCTACTTCACCTGATTGATCGAGGTTATTATTTTCATACCTTACAGTATGATCCACTATGAGCGCTGTCCGTCCGTTCTTCGGAAACGCGACAATATCCGCATACCTCGTGGACCCGTTGGTATCGATGCAGTATACCTCGTCAAAGCAGGACTTACCTTTATTCTTGAGGAGCCTTATCAATCCATTCTTGACCCTGTGGTGACGGCGTGTTATCAGGAGTGAGTTGTTGGGACATTTTCCCAGCACATGGGCTGGTATTTCGGACTCTTTGCCGCACTTGCGACAAAGGGACCCAACCTCTCCTATCTGTCCGCTGGCACCTGGGACTCCACGCAGGGGTGCATAATTGATGTTGAGTTTTAGGGCGTTGGTCCATTCAGACCCCGAAAGTATTTGTTTTTCACAAATATATCTGTTAGCTCTCGGCATCTCCTTAAAATGAGGTACACCAACGCCCTGCCACCTGCTATTGGCCCATTCCTCAAAAGCGCCCTCTCTCAGCGACCGTCGTAGAGCTATTAATATTATTTTTATGAAGATTATTTGTTGTGTTTGTTTGTATGTATTTGCATATGTGGTATGAATGGATATATTTATCTCTGTACCTATTGCCCTTTACCGAGGCAGAATGTACATTTATACCAATTAAAAAAACAAAAGAACACAACAGAATTAGGAAAAACTCAGTTTAAACAACACATCATTATTTTTAAATATGATTATCAGGAATACAAATTTTTCACAAATACTCAATTTCTTCCTGAATAGGAAAAACAATAGACTATGGATATGTCTATCTATAATCTAATGCTTTTCCAATTCACCTTTTACAATTATAAGGGTCAAATTAGTTGTAGTAATAGTTAAATTAAATTAACAGCCAATGATCGTACGAAAAAAAAAAAGTTGAGAGAAAATGGGGGTTTTAAACGTGACTTATTCCATTCAAACCAACGTAGCAACCTCAACAGTAGATCCTAGTGAAAAAAGTTATAGAACAGAAGATATTCTCCATTAAATCAAAAAACTGAAGTCAAATTTTTGATCCGACCAACACCAACAATGTGTCGAAAATACATTTTTGAGGGTGAAAAAAACACAAATGTATAGACACCAGCCAAAGGACACAACCATGTCAAAATGAGGAACTGGAAAAAATATATTGAAGACGCTCCACAATTATAATTTTATTAATTTATTTTATAATTATTTGCTATTTAATGGTTTAATTGTCTGTTGGCAGTTAGGTCACTTATTTTAATTAAAGTTGGGAATCGTTTTCTTTCTGCTTGATACTTTTTTAATTAGAATCTTTTTCTAAGGTTTCCCCCTGTGAGGAAGCCTGGCCCTTGTTTTTTCTTTTCTCTTCTTATGTCTTATTTTTATTAGATTTCAATGATTTTTTTTATTCTTTTCTCTTATTTGTTATCTTCCAATTTTCAGTTATGAACTTCCCTGCAGTTTTTTGTAAACTTAAATTATAATCACAATCGATACACAAAATACACCAAACTTTAGTTTTCTAACTGATTTAAAGACGGTCAAATATAAAATTTATGGTTTGATGGAATATAAGAATTAATATGTTATCATAATTGGGTATAAACAGGGTGTTCAGGAGATTGTTGGCCTAAGAGGTACCCGAGTAGGGAGGTTCATTTTATTATTTAAGGTCACTTACCTATATACAAAGTCTTACGAGATTTTTTAAAATGAATTTTTTTGAAAAAACGGCCAAAACCAAACATTTATGCCTTATAACTTCGTTGTTTACTGATATATCAACGCCATTTTTTTTTTTTTTTTTTTTTTTTTTTTGCTGTTAAGGTAAGATGGGGTAAGTGCTTTTATAGGGTAAGTGCATTTTTCCGCCATAATTTCTATTGTCATTTTGTTACATCAACTGCCAACTGTTGTATGTAGACAGAACTTCATACCCTCTAAACCTAATATACTAGAGTGCTCTACTGTTGAAGATAACCTCTCTAGAAATTTTCATAGTTCAACGTGTTGATCTAGGTGTTGTGAAAGTTGAATGAGTTAAAATTATAAAATTGTATTGTATGTATTTTTCTCTATTTTTTTTAATTTTAAGGAGTAAAATGATTTCTGGGAGTTGCTTATTTTTGCACTTACACCATCAAAGAATCAATTCACTGCTAAGGAATTTACAAGAGATTTATGCACTTGCCCCGTTTAGGTGGGACATGTGCGTAAATGGGACTTGAAATTGATTTTCCTTCGTACTGATAATAATTTTTAGGATATCAGGGAAATCAACTATATTGCTAAAAAGAGTATAGTTCAACTTTTGCAACATAACAAAAATATTAACCCTAGCATTAATAGCTGATTTTGTATGTTAAGTTGAAGTTGAACTTTGCACTCCATATGATGCACTTGCCCCACTTCAATCTTGTTAAAGGCAAAAAAAAGAATTCATGAACTTCAAGTTTTGGCAAAAAAAAAAAAAAAAAAAAAAAAAATTAAGCGCAGCAGCCAAATCTAAATTATTTTAAGACTTGACCTAAACTTGAAGTTCTTAATTTCTTTTGCCTTAAACAGGATTTAACGAACCCCCATTGATTTTGTATTCGCTTTTTTTGCATAAAATATTTTTTATTTTACATGGACAATGTATTAGTAATTACATAAAAAAAAATGGCGTCAATATATCAGTAAGCAACAAAGTTATAAGCCATAAGTGTTTGGTTTTGACCATTTTTACAAAAAAAAATTCACTAAAAATAACCGTCAGACTTTGTATACAGGTAAGTGACCTTAAATAGGTTCAAAATGAGCCTCCCTAACCGAGATACCTTTTTGGCCAACGATTTTCTGAACACCCTGTATATTTTTGTTTGTGTTGTGACAGGTTTTATGAAATAAATAAATTTAATTACATTAAATTTTCCAATACACCTTTTTACTTTTGATTTACACACCTAAACCTAATAACTGAAGAAGTTTCACCTAAATGTAAAATATGTAACAAAAGTTTACCAATAGACTATATTTGTAATGAAATAATGTAATGTTCACATATAAAATAAGAGTTAAATAATTTGAGAATACCTCTAACTTATTAATTGCGCAGGAAAACGATAGCAAAAATACTTGTAAATTCATGAACTCCTGTAGAAATAAAACACTCTTTCAAAACTTTTCGATTAATGTTCAACTCTTCACTGAATTTTTCCTTTTTCTTTTTTTAGATATTCATTCATCATAAATATCAAAGGAGCGTTGATTAGGATGATGTTTTACGCTAAAAGACAAGTTCAAACAAACAAACTTTTGACTTAAAACACGATGAAGTTTTGTTTTTCTTGGCTATCATAAAATAATTACTCTACGCAGTTTTGTTTATTTTATTTAAACCAATTGTTCTATTGAATGGGGTTATTCACCATTACTGCTAGTAAAAACATAAAAACATATTGATATATAGACTACAGAGAATTGCAATACAGACGGTATTTGTGGTGTCTGCAAATACTGTTAATGATTTTGTTTTGTTTCATTTATTTGATTTTGTATTTTTTTATTTTATAATGTATTTTATTTTTATTTGTATTTTGTAATGTGTTGTAATTGAAAATGTGATGTAAATCTCATAAAAAAATAACATATGTTTAATGATTATTGGTTGTTTTCTTTGTTTTTTACAGTTTTTTTTTTCCAGTTTTCGGGTTTAAAGCCTCGCAGTATCCTTGTAGATGCAACAAAGTCCTGGAAGGTAAAAGTCGGGTGCAATCCTTGATAATATGGTCCGTTGTCAGGAGGCAGTTGCAAGTGCTGCATTCTGGTGGAGGATTGCCTTCAAGTAGGTGCCGGTGGGTCAACTTGGTGTGTCCAATTCTAAGTCGTGTTACTGCTGTCTGTTCATTCCTGTTTATGTTGGAGGAGAGCTTTCATATATTCTTTTCATTTTATGTGTTTTAGGTATTTTTGCCCAGAAGCTGATCTATGCCTCTCCGCACAGGTTAATTATAGATTTTTTAGAGTCATAGAGAGTGACTTTGGAATTGGGAAAAGGGAACATAGTTCTTGCGTCCTTCGCGCTTGTGTCTGCCAACTCATTTCCTTCTATATTAGTGTGACTAGGGACCCAAAGGAATTCAATATTTTTATTCATGTTTAGTGCTGATTTCATTATTCTCATTAAGATAGGATTGTCGGTTAAATGAAAGTTTTGGATTGCCTGAAAGGCGGAGAAAGAGTCGCTGCATATTAGAAATTGTCTGCTGTCCAAATTTTCAATTAAATTCACATACAGGTAGATTGAAAATAGTTCGTCGGAAAAGATGGAAAAAATTTTTAGAAGACAGTATGGGAGGGTTTCTGAGGGAAGGACTACTGAACATCCAACACTCTCCTTATCTTTGGTGCCATCGATGTAAAGGCAAGTGTAATCGATGTAGCGGTTAAAGATTAGATTTAAGAAATTTTACCTTAGGACCATTTTCTTAATAAACAGCCCTATTTTCTTGATCCGGTTCAAAGAAAAATCAAAAGATATTTTTTGTGTTGTCCACGGTGGTTGTGGGTTTGGAGATAACATATAAAACACTGGTAAAAGTTACTTTGAAGTTAATATCGGTAAAAGTAAATATGTTATATATTTATAGGAAAAAAGATGCATTGAAAAAAAACAACAATCTTAAATTTCATGCCAAGAACATCTAAATCAGGCTTGTTTTTGATAAATAAAGTATAAACTAACATTTAATTACTTGTTTACGAATATATTTAACTTCACACAATATATATATACTCAAGATGATCTTTTTCGAGAGAAAGATATAGGTCTAAGTCGGCCTGGTGACCCTGAGCAACCATAATCGGCGGATGTAGACCGGTTTGTCACTGTCTTTGGAACCGAATTTATTTCGGTAGAAAGGACATTGGTGAATAGACCCTAAAGAGATAGACCATTATGCTGTACTATTGTTCACAGTTACTTACGGTTTATTCCCTGCAATCTGTCAGTCTCAGGAAAATAAAACTTAAATATAAAATTATCAAGTATAGGAAACTTCAGTTGTTTTTTGTTTGTTTTAATTTTAATCATGAATAATTGGGATTCATGAAATTTAAAACTACATCAGATTTTTTTTTTTTTTTTTTTTTTTTCACACAATGTAAATACTAATGTATTTATTTTTGCAAAGGTATTAGATTAAAAAAAAAAGTCAAATTCATCTCATGGTAAAACATTGAATCGGAGTATGTTAAATCCGTGTATTATCAGGTGACAAGATTCTCTTTTCAGAGTTGCTTCTAATTTTGGTTTCTTTCTATATGTTAATTTTTTATGTTGTTTCTTATAACCACATTCTTTACTATTATATCCCAAGACGATCTGGGCAATCTTTTAACATATCCAAGTTTTGATTTTCTGAGATACGAAAATGCAAAAGAATTCCATATTTACATACTGGATTTAACTATGCCAAAAAAAAAAAAAAAAAAAAAAAAAAAAATTGTCTGCTGCTCTATTTTTGTTTATTAAAACTAGGATTGCCATATATTGGAGTATATTTGAAAGTAATCCTCCCATTTTAAACTATTAAAATAAAATTTATTTATATCTGGAGAAATCTTTTAAATGTTTAGTAATTACTGTATTTAAGTCGATAAAATTTGGAGAATTAGGTGATTTCCGTAAGTAACCTAGCACTAAATGAAATCTGAAATAATTGTTTATTAATTGAGGAAATTGAGATCTATAAAAAATGCCTCTTACAACTGCATGTCATACGCTGTTCAGAAATCGACTAGTTAAATTATTAAGATCTTACAAATCTTATAAAATATGAATAAATAAACAAAATACCCATTATTTCTTTTATATTACAAATATCTTGATATTAGTTTCTATTATATTATAATATGTATTACTATTAAAACTTAAAAGATAAATTATTAATAGACTAAACAAGAAATTTTATAATATTTAAAGAGTAATTTAATATTATTTAAAGTTATGTACACAGTATTTTATTATTAATAATATTTGTTTATTGTGCTTTTAGGTATTACAAATAACTACGGGTCCTCTCAAAAATATATGGTTTTGCAGATAACTTCAACTGAGGCAGCAGAGGTAAAATTTGTGAATTATAAATTTTTACACTAGTTATAGAATATTTTACAAATAGAATTGATGCTTAATAATTTATGTTTGAAACATATAATATAAAATGAACAAATCTCAACAATAACTGATTGCTATAAGTATTATACTTTTGAAGCAGAACTTTTCTAGGCCAGAAAGTGGGAAGAGTAAGGTAAATTGGGGTACCTATAGTTTTTATATATGTCTTCTGGCGTCACATAACGTTTGAATAGTGTATTTGTTTCTAGTAGTTAAGAGTTTAGTGTCACAGGTGATCTCATTGTTAAAGCCTCTTCGATCGGACAGGAAAACACGAATATATATTTTGAGTGATACTTTATCAATGCTTTGACTGACAAACTACTCAGTGATATATCCCTGGAATGTTTCGTTCATTAATTTGTCAGAATACACCTTCCTTTTTGTGTGTATCCCCATCGTTTCTATTTTTATAATATATCTTTTTAAACCAAACTGTTTTGAATTTATCGACATAAACCTACGCGAAAGGGTATCATAAATGTTTTAAAATCATGACAAAATGTATATTTTGAATAAAAAAAGTTCAATTTTCAAGGGAAAAATATAATATACCTATTCCCACTTTAGCCTACATTCCCCTATCTAGGTATCATCGCTGGTACTTATGCCTGACCTGCTTACCATCCTAGTAACTGATACTTGCCTTTAACAACTAGCTTATTCCACTAAATATATGAATATTAATATATTTCCTTTCTATTTTGTGCGTATGTCCTAGATTCATAGTTTATAAATGATGCCATATTTATAATGTATTCTTTATAAGCCATGCTGGTGTAACAGAAACCTAAAAAAAGAATTAGAGTAGTGAATTCAAGATGAGAAGAAGATTCGGGGAAATAAAAATTGATAACCAAATTTTTACAAAATAAAGATATTTATTATAATTACCATATGAATGATTAATTTATTAACTACATTCCATTTAACTATAAAATATAGTATACCCGAAATGTAAAAATATTGGGAGAGAGAGAGAAGATTTGGGTAAATAAATATTGATAACCCACATTTTTACCAAATAATTTATTTATTATTATTATTGTATAAATAATAAATGCATAACACATTTAATTCTAAAATATAGCACACTCGAAATATAAAAATATTGGGAGAGGGGGAAGGGAAAAGAAGGGCGTTGAATGAAGATTAAGGTTAAATTTTCAACCGTAGATGGGAAAAGGCATCTTTACTCATTTATAGCTTTTGTAATATCACCCAAATGGGATTATTTTATCATAAGTTTTACTTGGCTAGAAACGACGTCTTACTTAATTCACTTTGGATTTTCACAGCTAATCTCTACTAATAAACTGGGGTAGGAGCTTTGAATAACGAATAGTGTACAGAATAAAGGGACTATAATCCAGGGTTGGATAGGAATCTATAATATGACGTCCATTAACGGCTTAGTACTGGTTAACATTGCTTTGTTGTACATTCAGTTTGGGGACCATCAATAATAATGATGAAGTCAAAAATCCCGATGCTCACACCATACTTACAATTAGTTATAATCATGAACTATTAAGTGGGCTACGACTGTACAGGGAGGTTGAGACATCTGTAAGTAATCAGAACGCTAATCTATTCCGCAAGATTTTCCTTCGAATCCATTAAAAAATACAACTATGTATTCTAAGAAACCGTTCTCACAATAGTTCCAATCTTGTGCCACGGATCTTAAAATCTGTATACACCTCCTAAATTTAACGAGAGCAATATGGAAAAAACAAACGTCATTTACAATTACTAACAAATTGGTTACCATGGTAAAATAAAAATTAGGAACATAATCTATCTATATGATGTCTCATTCACTGTTTATTAATTCGAAGCCTACCTGCCTTATTCTACAGTTTAAAAATGTCCATTTTGTATTTCACTTAAAAAAATAAAATAATATGAATTAAACGTATTTACTTTTTTAATTTAATATTAACCTTATTATGAATTCGATTGCATAGTAAACCAGACAGTTTTACCTTAGATAGTCATTAACACCCTAATCTTTAATTAAAAATAATAAGCTTTTGTGCTAAAGTTTAATTTCAAATAAATGGGGAAAATGTTGCTTGTGGATCATAGAAATCAGCTGTAGTAAAATATTTTCAAAATATAAACACAAACAAAGGTAATGTAACCTTAATACAGAAGGCTACTAATTCAGTGATGACAGCTATTGACATTGTCAAGATATTGTTGTAGGGTTAAAATACATTTATTCCATTATTAATTCATTGTTGTTTTTTTCATTTTGTTCATCATATTAACATATTAAAAATGTTACACTATGGAAACTGACAACTTTAGTGAATGGCAGTGAAAATGTAACAGTTAAATTATTTTTTTTTTATCTTTTTGATCTGGACATTTTATATCCTCATGGATATTGGAAAATAGATACATCAACATTATATACCTAGTTAAATAAATATGTTTTGGATTTTTAATAAATTTTGGTTTTAGCGAGTGAACTATTTTTTTTTTTTTTTTTTTGTATGCTTTATCAGCCTATTTACTTCCTTTTATTTTCATATATTCAAACAATACTAGTATACAATAAAGATTGTGCAAAATCTAGAAACGTTCATTCCTTTCATGAGTAAATGCAATGCTTTAAATGAGGAACAAATAGAGAAAACACGATATGAGTTACGATTATATTGCCCTGATCAGGAATACACATCCTTATAAATCTGTTTTGAAAGATAACATGCTTAAAGTTTCCATTAAATAAATGCAATTGTAATAAAAAGATAGAATAATGAAGAATAAATGAGCGTCAATAACTGTGTTGTCAATTACTGATCCCTAGGGTGTCAATAACTGTAATTTGAACTAATTATTCTTAATTTATTGAAAACTCCCTCCACTGAAATTTTTAGTCAAAACTTTTGTATGCAGCACAAAGTTAGGTAATTAAGGAATAGTCTCAATAAATTTCAAGTTGATTAAATTATATTTACTATTTTTCCTTGAATTTATACTGTACTTATTTATATTGCCTTAACGGTGTCAATAAAACGGTCTTGTTTACCCTATATAACATTTTCGGTTTGGTGATTTAAACGTATAGTTTCTTGTCCTTCTATTCTAATTAAAACCTTATGTATAAAAATCAGTGATTTTTTTTTTACTTTGTAAACAATTTAATTAAATTAAATCTAAAATCTGCTAAAATTACTTAGCAGATGATATTGTTAAAAATCAACAACATTTAATTTTTGATGAAAAAGAAAAACTTTCAGGCACTATCAGTGGACAATAATACAGGTGTTAACACGTCTACTAGCATTTGACATGTAGGAATTTAATACTTCTCCAAAAGATTAAGAAAAACATCATGTATGATGTCATGCTAAGTAATTTTAGCAGATTTTAGATTTAATTTAATTAAATTGTTTACAAAGTAAAAAAAAATCACTGATTTTTATACATAAGGTTTTAATTAGAATAGAAGGACAAGAAAGTACCTAAATAACTATTTAGGTGCCCATAAATTTGATGCTGGTGGGTAAATATGAGGTTTTCCGTAATTTGTCGGGAACAAAAACATATGGATTTTCCCTTAAACAATATTTCATCTCTAAATTCACTTACCAAATAACCTTCCGGTTATTGTCAAATATTAGTGGATATTATTGGTAATTATAAGTGGATATTATAAAATGTCTTAAGTAATCTATTTTTTACTGACTTATCCTTAATAAACACAAACATCAAGAAAAAGAAAAAAAACATTCAAATTAGCGTTCAGTCATTCCGTCAGGTTCAAAGGGAAATTGGCAATTATGGTGCCATTAAAAAAGAATCGTTGGAAAAAAGACCCTCTTCTTCTTTATAGAAGTCTTCTTACGTCAGAGTTAATCAAAAGCAATGTTTCAATTATAAACGCGGTATTTAACTTTTCAAATTCAATTATGATGTAATAATTTTCAAAATAGAATTTAATTTTATATTTCTTTTTCTAAATTTTATTGTATACAATAAATGTCAATTACAATTTGTTGTTTTATTTAGTTGAACTAATGCATCATTGGATCCTAAATTTTGCACAAAGATATTTACCTTAAATGATCATGGTTCAGAATAAGAAACACTAAAGAAAAATATTGTTTTTTTTTTTGTTTTTTGTTTTTCTTTTTGTTTTTTTTGCATATTTTTATTGCGGACGCCAATGACGATGAAAAATGATTCAGCATATTGTCATTGTTGAGAAGAGGGGCTTACCTTTATAGGCTATCAACCACTGTCCCCATTCCAGCCGGTTCTAAAATAAAAAGAAAATTGAACAAAATATCAAAGAAAAAAGAAAAAGAAACCTTTCCAATCATGAGACAGACTAATTTATATTTACACATTAAACAAATAACAAAAAACTGAACAAACAAACAAAAAATTTTGATTGAAAATATTCAATTAAATAAAAATTTTAAATTTACCATGAACTAAATTCACTGAAGAATTAAATCTATTACTATGAATGATGTTTAATTTAAAATTCTAAATTGTAAATAGTTTATATAAAATAAAGAAGACTTTGTAAAAATAAAAAATAATCGATTAACATGAACAAAAAGAAATTACCATTTTTATTATGAAAAATGATAAATTAGATATTAAAGTCCAGCCAAACTCACGAATTCTGCTTTCACGAAGTTAGGACTACGTATTTCCGCAGTTTCTTCCAGACGACGTCCTTTAACCCGGCGTAGGTCCCTAGGAGAGCAGTTACCTCACCCTTCTAAAAAATATTTAATAAGTTCGTCAGAATTTAACTTTCATCGCTGTCCCTCGGTATAGCTTAAACGGATGCAGGTGGCTTGGGTATTGGGAGATTTGTAATGAAAATTACGGGAAATGAGCTCATAAGTATCAGCTTATCTCTCGTGCAATTTATTCGTGACATTTTACTGAGCGAGTTTTCTAATTTCTTTGAATTGGTTAGTGATTATTTGGGTTCAAAATGAGTCGTGGATATAAAATGCTTGAATTGTTGGATAAAAAGCCAATTGAGTAGATAAATTGTAAGTAATTAGTTGATAAATAGTCGTGATATGTATTTATATTATTTTTCAATAAGTTACTAGAAATCTGAAATTTTTACTATTCCAGATTCTTGTTCCTTGTTGCTAGAGGCAATAAAAAATAGATCTTGTAGGTGTACCCAAGATAAAAAAAGAAAAACGCAAAAAAAAAAAAATGTAAATAATGATAAATAACATATTATTATGTAAATAGTAAAATATCCGATTTATGTTTGGTTATGTTTATTTTTTTTTGGAATAGCTATCTGTAAATTTTGCAAAAATATATTTTTAATCCTTATGCTACATCCTACAATTATTGATACATTTTGATGTTATTTATTTACCATTTATAACTACTTATTTGGTAGCATAATACTGCATTTCTTATGAAAATCAAAGAAGTGAGGGAAATGATCACCTAGCGACCAACACCGGGTTAAAATGATCTAGCAATCGCACCTCAATTTGTTCGCTAAGACTGTGGCGGGCGATGCACTCCTGTGATGATCTGTATTTAGACTACAGACATAAGCGGCCAAATTCGATGCATACTGGTTGTGATCCAAATCAAATCAAATCAGTTCATGTGAACTACTGAAGTACGAAGTGTATTCTTGTGGTGATCAGAGCCCGGACCCTGTAAGCGGGTAATACGAGGTGCGATCTACTTGCGATCAGACGCCAGACTGATCTTTTATTAATGCCGCAGTGTGGCGTCACCAACCATATGTTTTGTTGTTCAATGACGAATGCAATAAATGAAACTGAATATTTAAAATTAACAACAATAATATTCTAAACAGCAAATTACAAAATTGTTTGCTTTTCATAACTGGAAAGGTAAAAAAAAAAATAATATCAAAGTTGAATCTAGAATTTAAATCTCCCAGACACTCCAGTCACATATCTCATCCATTCAAGAATGGTGTCATAACTGGAGAGTTAAGATAAATCCTTGCAAATCCCACCAAATAACCTTTACTCTCCGTTGAAAACCTACCTCATCCTGTCCTCCTGTATCCTTTAATGACGTACCACTAAATAATGTGGAACAAATACGATACCTGGGATTTTATCTGGACAAGAGACTTACCTAGAACCCTCACACAAGATTAAAAAGACAAGAAGCTGCACGTCGATTTCGACTGCTTCAACACTTACTAGACAAACGTTCAAATCTCCCGATTCACTACAAGAGACTCATCTATATGACAATTATCAGACCTATTTGGACTTACGGGATAGAGTTATGGGGATCCACCAAACCATCGAATTCTTCCCGCATCCAATCACTCCAATCCAAAATCCTTCGAAAAATCCTTAATGCTCCTTACTTTGTCACAAATGAATTAATCCACAATGACCTGAATATCCCATATGTCGCCGATTTGGCACGAACCAGATACCTATCCTTTTATAATATACTTACTCCCCATCCAAATCCACTTGTAGCACAACTTGCTTCCCATTCCATTCCTGGCAATCCTCCGAGGCGTCTGAAAAGAAGATGGCCTCGTGATCTTCTTTTGTAAATATTTATTAGAGTACTACCAATGGGTAGTTCCCCTACAAGTTCTAATCATGCCATTATTTTGCATTGTTTACAGCATATTTACTAAATGTGTTTTTATTAATACAGTTGTAAATTTCAATTAATAAAAGAATAAAAAAAAAAAGAATTTAAATCAATTAAAATAATATAATTTTATAAACTATGCCTAAACTGTCAAATAGCCAAGACCTTTGAGTTGAGAATTTGTTCATGAAAACAGGTAGCGATCAATCTAGAATAATTTATACCAATTGTGTTTTAAATTTTAATTAGAGACTGAATGGCGTAGTTAATTAATATTGAGATGTTAATTTAAGGTCGGATGGTTGATCTGCATTATTGAGCCTAAGCACCGCCATAATTTTCTCCCTACCAACTGTTGCTCGTATACTTCAAATCTTACTCATTTGATCATAAAGTAACTATTTTAATATTGACTTTAAAAGGACCATGTTACGTTTATAATGTGTATCATTTTGTATCGTAAACCGCCATATAAGAAATAAAAATTACATCATATAACAGTAAAGAACAGATAATTTTAATGAATAATTAAAGTTAAATCTTTTTATCGAGAAAAGTTTTGTATTGATGTATACAACTGCGCATTATTTCTACAATGATATTTCATATGTAGTGTTTGAAGAATACGTAATATGAGTTGCTAATCTAAATGGACAGAGCTTATTAAGAAACTCTTGCGGACAATGGACTTCATTATCAGTGCTTATAGATAAAGTTTCATGAATCATATTTTTACACAGAATATCATAATGCAAAGGATCGAAATTTTGATTTGGCAACAATTTTCATACGGTAGATGTGGTTCTATGGATTTCATCTGGTTGAATTTTAATTTCTAAATATAAACGTATATAACAGTGTGGCAAACCTCGTTTTTGACACTTAAGATTGTACCTTAACTATTTCCTTTTGTAAGTTTTATGATTGCTTAACCTTCGTAGAACTATAAAGATGATGTAGTTAAAATTTAGTACAGATGGCTTGAGTAGTTTTACCATTGTAAACTCTATTGTGAAATGGCGCAATCTTAATCAATATTAATTATTTCTAGGAGTAATTTTTAACCTTCATAAAATTGCACTGATTATGTGTTTAAAGATTATGTAATCCAATTTTTAATTTAAATGTATGAGTAGCAACTCATAATTGGACATCTTGTTTTTAATTTTAATTTATGGGTCGGTAATCCGGATGGACAGAGATTATTTAGAATCTCTTGAGGATTATGGACTGCATCATCAGTGTTTGCAACTAAAGACCCATGAATCATATTTTAAAACACAATATAAAAAAGCAAAATATTGAAATTTTTATTTGGTCATAATGTTTAGTCAGCAGAAATAGTTTTATTGATCTCACTTGGTAGGATTTTAATTTCTAACCGTAAAACTATATGGCAGTATAGCAAACCTCGCTCCTACCAATCGACTATGCACATTTAAATTGTTAGTATTGAAAATTTTATTATTGCTAACGTTACCTAGAACCATGAAGATGGTATTGTTAAAGTTTTGGTACAGATCGGTTGAGTAGTTCTACCAATGTAAACTCTTTAGCGGAATAGTACCTATCACATATCAGTCGATTTTCAAACATCACTGTGATCCATATGTCATACCACATCTTTAAATATTTTGAAATAATTTAATTGAATATTATAATTGATATTTACAGCTGTAAAGGCAGGGTTATAAATCTCGTACAACAAAATCAAATACATTGAGAGTCGACATCCCGGAAAAGACCCTTTAACTTACTAATGAACAATAAAGGCCACTTGGATGATCTCAAAAAAGTCGAAAGACGTATTTTCAGGAAAATTCATAGACCAAGAGTTCTCCCAGATGGATCCTACAGACTAAAGGCGATTCACGGATTGTACCGACAATTAGAAACAGCCAACACTAGTATGTGACGCAGGCGGCTGGAGTACTGTGGGCACCTCCTGAGACTGGACAACAACAGGCTTACCAAGAATATCTCGCTAATTATAAGCTATAAGACTTGAAGTCTGGGGCTTAATGAAGTGCAAAAAGACCTAGATTCAGCTGGTATTTCTGACCTTGACGTGTTGGATCGGTCCATATTTAGAGGTATGGTAATATTTTGGTTCCCACTACCAAAAATTAAAACAAGTCGATAACCCATGACGGAAATTGATGATTGATGATTGATTAATTTCCCATTTACAAATTAATTGATGATCAGTAGATTTTATTATTGCTAAACTTTCCTGGAAATATAAAGATGATATGGTTAAAATTTGGTACGCATTGGCTCAGTATTTTTCATAGTTAGCGATCATATACGAAAAATGGCATGTCCTTTTATATAATAGTATAGCTATAAAGTATAGAGATAACATTGTTTTGCATAACATTCAAACTTTTGAAAAAAATGATGAATAAAATATCTATAGATAACCATTTAAAATATATCAATATTATTTAAATATAATATACTTACAGGAATAAAATTTCACTTGTTTATTTATCAGTGTCTTGCTTAAAATTATCATTATTCTTCTTTAACCACAAGGCATATAAAATGAATTAGAATTATTAAAAACATTTGTTAAATGATATTTAATATTTAAAGTAATATTTAAAAAAAAAAAAAAAAAAAAAAAATGACCTCATTGTACTTCAATGTACAAGTTCTAGTTTTGCATTTGCATATCCCTTAAGAATATCTTTAAAATCCCATTAGACCTATTCTGTATCTAATGCAAGTCGTAATGAATTTGAGGGTTAGATGTAAGCCATATTGGTTATAAAATTCATAAGTTTAAAATTTCTTGGTAATTATGTTTAAATACTGTTTGCTTTTATTAAATTAATTTTTTATATGCCGTGGTTAAAATATATAAGGACTTAAATCTTAAAAAAAAGAATGAAACTGTTAGCCAAGAAAATGGCAAAATCAATTAGTTTACATTCAATCAGTGTAAATAACATAAAATAATCACTATATTCTTAGTTTTAATATTGCAAAAAAAATAAATACTGTTCTAATACTGCAAGAATTTATATTATATTAAAATAAAAATACGATTTGGCAAGCAGTTCAGAATGTTCTGATAAAATAAGCCAAAATGATTTATATAATAATTTTTCCTACTTTTTAAATTTATTAATTGGTGTAATGAGGCGCTATTTTTTAATTCAGTTTCTATATTAAACAGTCTTTATTTATTTATTTAAAAAAAATACCTAACAGGGGTTATAATATTAGACTTTTTGCTATATTAAATTTTTTTATTCGCATTTGTAAATGTCATTACATCCTATATTTCAGCAGCGTTATATGAATATCTCCAAAAATTTACTTTCCTTGTTGGAGACCCTAATTTTGTTTATTAGAAAGAGTGGAAAATAGCATTTCGTGATTAGAGGAAGACGACGTTTATTTGAGACCTATGTTGTAGAGAAAAACATATTGACGGCTTTCTAATTTCCTTTTTGCTGTTTGATCAAATAGCTGCAACTATTTTTTAAATCATATTTTTAGAGGACCAGTGATGTTAATTTACGCATAGCTTTGAGTGTTAGTGTAATTTTGACTCACATATCTTAAACTAAATTGAATGGGTCAGCCGAAAAACATAAAAGGAACAAACATAAGATTTTGAGTAATCAGTGAAAGAAAATCATAATCTAAAGTTATTGTTAGTTTTGTAGGTTAGATTTTACATTCACATATTAATTTCTTATATTTACATCTATAATGGGGTACTTTATCATACTATGACGTACTGTTATACATTTTAAAGCCTTTAAAATCGCCACTTCAGAAATTTTGTCGCTTAGAACGTTTTTCGGCGGACCCATTCAATTGAAGAAAATATTATTGCGAAATTTGGAATGAAAATTCAATTTTCTTTGGCAGATTCATAAATATGACAATAGTTAAAATTATATTATTTTAGAAACTTTTATTCTTTTACGTAATTTTTATTTTACAAATGTAATCAACATATTTATAGAAATAAGTTAATTATTTATATTAAAGTATAATTGCTAAAAAAAAATAAACATTCATTTTATTGGCTACTTGTACTGTACCAGGTTAAATGCTTATTTAGAAGAAACCAAATGATTCAATTCCAGAAGTTAAAATAATCAGAAATATATTTATATTAACAAAAAAAAAAAAAAAAAAAAAAAAAAAAAAAAAAAAAAAACACTAAACCTTATTAACTATTTTAATGAATCTCTTGATGGAATTTTATTTATTCTTTAGTTTAGTGCTCCCCGTCCTTTATTTATAATTCTTGCTATAATAATCCAGATCATTCCAATACCCATCTCACATTTAATTGAGCAATAAATACCTCTATGTCTTCAGAATAAGTCAATATTTTATCTAAAAAAACGATTCAGCTTAAAATCTAAACCTATATTACTTTTATAAATAGAGAACACTTGTTTGTCATCAGGTATTTTATTAGTAAACATAACAAGGTAAAGATTATATGACTATTGCTGAAGTCATTGGTAGAGGAAACTGTACAAAACCCATTTGTTAAAAAAAAAAAAGTACATTAAAAAAAAAAAAAGCTTCAAAACCGTATAACAATTTACTTTATAATGTTAAGTATTGTTCCTTTTTATCTAAAAAAAAGTACATGACCGAAACTATATTGAAAAACCTCTAATTTTTTTTTTTTTAAAGAAGAACGGAATACGCTATATTTTCTAAAAAACGGAACGCATTATCCTATTTTTCCAACGTTAACGAAAAATCCGATATGAAGCGCTTCGCTTTGATCCGACAGTAGGTTGCACTAGCCTTTTCCAGTAATTTTTAAAACTAGCAAAATCCACACGGACAGCAAAAATTCACATGACCCAAAGATCTCTACTTCAAAACTTGCAAATTTGTGGACTTCCATTTCAAAATATAACAGAGAACTGTTGATCTATCTCTTTTCACAGTACTATATAATGGATGCAATACTAGTAACAAGTAACACAGCGATCAAGTTCATTCGTATAAAACAATGAAGCAATGGATTAGAATCACTTTTATTCATATTTTAGTAATATTGATTTTCGATGCTAATAATAGTTCTGCATTCAACCGATTATAACAATATGAGAATAATACATTTCAGTGGAAACTTAGTTGACAGAATTACATGCTCCATCCGAGAAAAAAAGTTCAACGTTGAAATTATATAACAAAAGCCAATCGATATAGTTTTTAGAAAACATAATCTATCCATCCTTAGTACGACAAATTTTCCTGTAAATAAGATTGTAACACTCACATCACAAGAATATATTAATTATCATGCTAACTTGTAAAAAAAGTGGACGTTATCTCCTCTGCATTGGAGCGCGGAATGTACTGCACGGGAGCCTTTCTTGATGTAGAACAAGCGTTTGACCGAGTCTGGCACCCGGGACTGCTGTATAAACTCCGTCAGTTCCTACCTTCTACATATTTCCTTATTATTAGATCCTATCTCAGTGACCGAACCTTCAAAGTAAACCATAAATTTTCCTATCCTCCCCTCTTTACCCAGTCTGCCGGAGTTCCTCAAGGTAGTATCCTAGGTCCTATCCTCTACACAGTCTACACAGATGACATCCCAAGTCATCCTACCATTATCCTCACCACTTACGCTGATGACACATGTGTGTTATCAGTAAACAATGATCCCTTTATCGCCTCTCAAACACTCAAATTCCATATCCTAAACCTTTAAGAATGGTGTCAAAAATGGAGAATCAAAATAAATCCAAACAAATCCTATCAAATAACCTTTACCCTTCGTCGTAAACCTACGACATCCTGCCCTACAGTATCCTTTAATGATATTCCACTAATCCCTGTTGAACAGATTAGCTACCTAGGACTCCACTTGGACAAACGTCTTACTTGGAATCCACATACAAGACTAAAACGACAAGAAACTGCCCGTCGTTACAGACTACTTCAACATTTACTAGACAAACGTTCAAAGCTCCCAATTAATTACAAAAGACTCATTTACATGACAGTGATTAGACCTATTTGGACGTACGGAGTTGAGCTTTGGGGCTCTACTAAACCATCCAATTCATCTCGTATCCAATCTTTACAATCCAAAATCCTTCGAAAAATCCTCAATCCTCCTTACTATGTGACCAATAAACTTATTCATAAAGATCTTAATGTTCCATATGTTTCTGATTTAGCCCAAACCAGATACCTATCCTTCCATAGTAAGCTCCATAACCACTCCAATCCACTAGTCTCCCAACTTGCTTCCTCCTCCATCCCTGATAATCCCCCGAGGCGTCTGAAAAGAAGATAGCCTAGAGAACTTCTAGTGTAGATTTTATTGATGTGCTACTAGTGAGTAGTTCTTCACAAGTTATTTACATGCCATTGTATTCACTGTCATTTACTTGTTGTATATTATTTTGTACAGTTGTAAATATCAATAAATGGAAAAAAAAAAACTTGTAAAAAAAAATATTTAATGTGAAACACTAATGAAGCTGTCAAGTTTATCGATTCAAGGTAATGGACCATAAATTGTCGCGGGATCACAAACTTGGTCCGATCAACATAATAAATTGATTAGATTGTTTAGAGCCGGCCTTGAACAAATTTTAGCTGATTAGTAATCAATGTGTAACGTGTAAACATTACTTGTTGGAGGTGGAATATTACTTTAATGAGTTCAGCTTGAATTCAGTTTTAATTGGGGGCCTCACAAATCATGAGAGTAAAGCTTGTACCGTACAAAATATTTTACAATTCACGTCTGATATAATTTTTAACATGTTTTTCTTTTTTTTACTTCGGCACACCTATACCAGATTTATTATATATTGCCTCGAGCAGCCACGAACAAGAATCTGGAATAGTAAAAATTTCAGATTCCTAGTAAATGATTGAAAAATAATATAAACATAATCCATGACGATTTATCAACTAATTACTTACAATTTATCTTCTAAACTGGCCTTTTATCCAAAAATTCAAGAATTTTAGATCCACGAATCGTTTTTAACCCAGATAATCACTAATCAATTGGAAGAAATTAGAAAACTCGCTCAGTAAAATGTCTAGAATAAACTGCACGAGAGATAAGCTGATACTCGAGAGTGGTGACATGGTTGATCGCGCGTGAGGTACTTGTTCATTTCCCTCAATTTTCAGTAAGATTTCCCAATATCCAGGCCATCTGCATTCGTTTTAGTAAGAAATCAAATATTCTTATTCGCAAATGTCCTAAACTCAGCTATACTGAGGGACAGTGATGAATGTTCGAAGGGAAATGCTCTTCAAGCGAGCAAGGCCGGGTTAAAGCATATGGTAGGTCCCTAAACGTTTCAACCTTTGGGCTCAACATTGCTACTTCTATAGTATTCTTCTGGAGGAAACATTTTATAACAAACAATTATGATTTTAAATGTTTAATATTAAATGAACAATTTACTTTTAGATACACTTTATTTTAGTTTAAACACCTCATATTTCTATTTATCTTCACTACAATGTAGTTACATGTTTCGGAACAATTGTTCCATCATCAAACTCTTCTTTCTTTTGGTGTTGTCTCACCTTGGATTTTAGATAGACAAGGTGTGACAACACCAAAAGAACGAAGAGTCCGATGATGGAACATTTGCCCCGAAACATGTAACTACAATGTAGTGAAGATAAATAGAAATATGAGGAGTTTAAACTTTAAATTTTTTTTTTTTTTTTTTTTTTTTGTAATCGCTTATTTACTTAATTTCATGTTATCATAAAATGCTATAAATAAATATTCTGATTGAAGGCTTTAAGCAATCAGTTATTTGCATAAGTGAACATCTGAATTTGATAGACTTAAAGCAAATATTTACTCGACTTTAAAGAAAATACTCTATTTCTAATAAACGGTCTTTTTAGAGTTTTATTCGCATCAACTACCAATCCAAAGATTTTTTTTGATTTTTTTTATATTAGTGAAGATTGAAAATTGCATTCAATATTTTTTTTATATATAAATATCTCATTTATATTTTTTTCAGTGAACAAATTAAGTAACATTAAACGTGTAATCATTTTAAAGAAAAAGTAGAAAGAATGATTTTTCTAAGAAGATCCTTCGTGATATCTCTAAATTAGTTAGCATTGTCAAGAGTATAGAATCTGGTCTCAAAACTGCTCACATAGAAAGTGGAGAGAGTAAAGAGACGCTGAATTGAGGAAGAAAAAAAAGTGATCCTTGAGCGGTTTTGGACGGGGACGACTAGAAAAATCCAGTCTACTGCTGCAAAAGTGAAACCGGATAACATTACTCGAGAAATGAACAAGTACGTGGACAACAACAGGCAAGATATTTATCCTCTGAACCTGCTCTTGTCAAAGAGGAAGATCCTCATTGGGAATCACAAGGAAGAATTAAAATAATAAGTCTGGGCTGCTAAGATTCTAGTCAGATTTGGGAAGTAAAGATACATTAAATGGGCCCCCAAGAATAACTTGTAACCCCATGTGGGACTCGAACCTACGAACTTCGTTACTAGACCCTATAATACTCTTGTCCCAACTAAATCAATCAATCAATCAAATCAATACCGTCCCGAAATTAACTACGTTTCGGGAAGAACGATTTTAATTTTTCGATAATAAATTAGACAGAGTAGAATATTTGGGAAAAAAAAAAGAATGTACTGGAGAATCCAGGAGGCTCTACAATTTGGAATTGTTACAGATAGTTCAGATAATATCAGCACGGTGGTTAAAATAAGAGTATAAAGTCGTAGGATTTAATGAATGCCAAAATAAGAAATTAGTTTCTAGCCGTCTAGGTGACATCAGGGGAGTTGACGTAGTATTGCTTCAGGGATCAACTGGGGGATTTTGGTTTTGATGGGATGGGTTGGAGGGAAGTGTGTGGTCAGAGGTTGGTGGTGTCGGCATCGATTCTTCCAGTTCACTTAGCCATTTATTTATTTATTTTTAGATAACCCACTAAAGCCAACTTAAGTTGCAAGGAATCAAATGATTAATTTATGAAAACATCAACACAAATGATAGCAACGAAAAATTCTTATAGAGTTATGAGAGTTACAATCAGGTTTGGGATCATGTACAAGGGTTTTTAGTAAGTACCTAGCATAAGACATCATCAAGTAAATTAACAACAAATTTAAAAATGACAACTCTCCTTTAACTGCTTGGATCATTAATCCTCCTACTTCTTTTCATTCGCTGTTTCCAGATTTTAAATGTTTCACCGCATGAGATCATTTTATAATATGCAGTTTGAAATCGTTTAGTGAAATTATGTTTAATGGTTAACTCATCGAAAGACCTAGCTTGCGGAGAAAAACGCCCTCGAAGTCCAAATAGGAAACAATTAAAAATTGTGAGTATGATTAAATTTTAGTTCCCCTCGATCAGAGTATGTTTTTAGGAGCGGAGTTGCTCAGTGTGTAAGGCACTGAATTCGTGGATCCCGATCACAGATGAAAGCAGAGTTTAGTTTCTCCTTCTAACCTAAATTACGGAAAACACCACGTGGATGCTGACCACATTACCTCCTTATATATCCATTGGTCGCAAAACAGTACAAGACCTTTCATCTGCTGTATAGTGGTACAGTTATTCTTTTTTCTCCACAACAGGAGCGCTATTGGTCCACGAGGGAGAATTGATTATCTTTTATATTTAGTTTACTGTTAAATTGTGGTTTAAATGCTGCATGACCTTTCTGTGGCACATTCAGCCTCTACCAAGAAGGCTCGCTCTGTCTCAAAAACATTTGAATTAAATTATTTTAATCCATGAAAATAACATTTAATTTATCCATTGTTAAACATATAAGTTAATCAATATCCTTTTATGCGTCCCACACCCCAAGAATGCTTTCTTCCCTCCCAGAGACTGCCGTTGGACGGAGAAGAGCTTAGCCTAGCATGTAGTGGAAATCGTTAGTTGTTATCAGAGGAGTCTGCCGCTAATGCTCCCTCAACTGTGCAGCTTCTTCCGCCAGCGGCTCTGTATTCTCTGCCCTCTGTGTTCTCTGGTTGTTTCATTTTAGTTTGAATACCTTAGGTATTATTGCGTTATGCTTAAGTATTCCTTAGAATAACCATTAAATCTATACTATTATATAAAACGACAAGCCATTTTTAGTTTGTGATCACTAACCACAAAAACTAATGAACCAATATGTACCTCATTTCAACTACATCATTTTCATAGCTCAAGAAAGGTTTAGTAATAATAAAACCTGCTGGTTTTCAATTAATTTGTTATGAATAATAAAAGTGATAATGTGTAGATTACAGAGAGGTTTGAAAATTGACCGGTAGGTGGCGAGCGCCAATCTACATGAGAGGTTACAAATGTATAATGTTATGTAATGCTTAAAATTGATAATAAAATTGACTTATATTCAATTTAATTATTGGAAAAAGTTAAAAAAATGTAGGTATGAGATAATATCCTCCTGAAATATGAAAATCGACCGGTATGTAGCACCAAACTTTGCAATGGTAAAGCTACTGAACAAATCTTAACAAAATTTTAGCTACATCATCTTCATTTTTCTAGGAAGGTTTAGCTATAATAAAATTTATTATGATCAAAAATTTAAATTTACAATATTGATTAGCAGAAACGATTTTCGCCTTACTGTCATATATTTTCATAATCAAATTGTTAATCCTTTACTTTTTGATATTTTGTGTTAAAAGTTGATAAATGGGCTTTTAGCTTTAAACAATGATGATGCAGTTCTTTATCCGCAAGTGTTTCTTAATAGTCTTAGTCCATCTGGATTACCAACTCATTCATTATAATTAAAAATTCAATGGACAATTATGCTTTCAATCTTTAAACACCTAATCTCTAGACGAGGTCAAAATATACTGGTATGCGTAAAAATATCGAAAAAATTATGCTCAATTGCGTACACATGTTTACTAGTCTAGTTTACAATTCATATACACATGAGATATGTATAATTGATAAGGATTGATGAATTACTTGCCACTTCTATTAGAATTCTTTTTATTTGATATCTAATTTCGAATGTTAAACATTCATCATCAGTTCTAAAAACATACCAAAATTTCGAAACAACCCTTTGAAAAATAGATTATATATATATATATATATATATATATATATATATATATATTAATTTTTTTTTTTATCGTAGAAAAGAAATGAAATATGAAGGCACAAACATAAAGAGGCAAAATGAAAAGGTCTTCTAAAAGATATAATATGAAAAGGACATAGAGGAGTGAATATAAAAAAAGATATGAGTTTTTCCTTAGATTTTCCCTTGGATTGGTTGGTTTTGACATAAATATGCCTTTTGGCTGGAGGTCTATAGTTTTTTTAGTTGTAGCGTTATTTTAAAATTGAAAAATGTAACAATTTGATCGGCTCTATCTTTTAGTGTTGCTCGGATATAATAGAAAAATTGCCGATTTTTTCTTATTAGAATTTTATTGTTCGATATCTTTCGCTTTATAACTTCTGTTGCTAGGACCTACCAGTTAGGAGCTATATTGGTTCAAATGAAGATGATAATTGTTCATCTATTTTTAATGTTATATTCAAATTCATAAACTTTTTTTTCATATATTGAAAATTATAACTGTGCAAAATATATACATCTAGTAAATGTATTGCTAATGATTACAATAAAATATCAACACTTAAAAAGGACTACTCATCAGTAGCACGTCAATAAAAAATCTACACTAGAAGGTCTTTAGGCCATCTACATTTCAGACGCCTCGAAGGGTTATCGGGAATAGAATGGAAAGCAAGTTGAAGGACTAGTGGATTCACAATTCCACTTTATGGAGTTTACTATGAAAGGATAGGTATCTGGTTTGAGCTGAATCAGCAACATATGAGACATTAAGATTTTTATAAATAATTTATTTGTAAGAAAGTAAGGAGCATTACGGATTATGGATTGTAAGGATTGGATAAGGGAAGAATTAGAAGGTTTAGTTGAGCCCCAAAGCTCGACTCCATATGTTCAAATTGTTCTAATAACTGTCATGTAAATGAGTCTTTTGTAATAAATCGGAAAGTTTGAACGTTTGTCTTGTAAATGTTGAAGAATAAATTCATAAACCTATGAATTTAATTAATTTCATAAATGAAAACAGTAAATGGTACTAAGAATTAAAATCAGATGACCACTGGAGAAATCATCCAATATGACCAAATATTGCTCTGCAACATTTTTATAATGATTGTTGTGCGGAATATATCAGCCACCTATATGCATAATTTTTAAATCTCTCTCTGATAAAAGCCATGTAGATGAAAGCACGAAAACTCGACGGCAAATTCCTAATCAGCATACTCATTATTATGTATGATAATAACATCCCAGGCTTCTAATTACAAAATCGAATTATTTCGATTACTCGTTCATAAATCTATCATTCCAAATACATCCTCTTAAAAATTCCACAATTATTTTTCTATTAATTTATAATTGATTTATTGTTACATTTGTTTAGTAAATTTATTTCTTTATAATTGTGATGTCTGTTACATTTATTTATAAATATACACATGATTAAATCCAACACATTTTTATTGTTTAGTCAACTAGGTTTATGTTATTTTCAATCTTAAATAAAATTTTAACATTAAATTTTATAGATTTTAACTATATACATTTAAATAGGCATACGTTTGATAACATAAATTTATAGTTTTTTTAAGAAAAATTAATTTATAGAATCAATTCTGTTCTCTGTTAATGTGAATATTTGAATCGTGAATTTAATTGGAAAATATGAAATTTACTAAATAAATAATCAACAAAATGAGAAACCAAATTATATTCAGTTTATAAAAAATAGATTGCAATATTAGGATTGACAATTTTTAAAATTGTCTAAATTTAGTCTGGGAGGCGCGGGAAGTGGGTAAGGCGCTTGACTGTCATGTCCCGGCCCTAAGTTCGAGTCCGACTAAAGACAGAAAATTTGTATTTAGTTATTTTAGCCGTGGATCGATTTCGAGCTCCTGGAAAACACCCAGCCTCTATAAAAGTGGTTAACTTTAGTTTGAAAATTCTGATAGGACCCATACAGGGGTGGTAAGTTTGTGTTTAAAATTGTCTTAGCACTTTAAGTCAGTTGAGATTCGGTTTTTTAAAAGAGTCAAATATTGAAGATAATTTTAATTGTATTTATATGTCAATTAGAAAAAAATAGGTCATGTTAATTATATTATTTAACGATCGATTTTGACATTTATCAATGTCATTTCTGTTTCTAAGATCACAAGTCCAAAAAAACTGTTTAGCCTTGTTTCCATCTTTCTAAATCGTAAGCTATACGTAATTTCTGAAGTTTTATTTGTTATTGTCGATATAACCAGAAAAAAAAAATTCTAAATTCCAATTTAGTTCTTTTAGTTGTCTGACACCTTAATGAGGACGGGATGAGGAGGTGTGGAACAGGAATTTAATTTCTCCAAGATTTTAGTACACATATGTATTACACAGGGAAATTCCCTGACCGCACTTTTCTATAAATATCCGCTGCTGATATATGATTATTCAAAATTTTATTTGAGGATACCATTTTTTTTCATAAAAGGTGTAATGTTTATGGCATCCAGAAGTGGACAGCATTGAGGTTTCAAAAACTAGGATTCCAGAGGATGGAGACAAATCACAGCAGCGTCTGACTTTAGGAGTGACTGTAGGTGCTGTTAGAAAAAGAACAAGAAGCTGCAAGAAACCGAGGACTTTGAGAAAATCTAATAAAACCACAAACTCCTTTGATCTGGTTACGCTTTATTAATAGTTTTCCTACATTTCATATTAAACTATCAATTTTTGGTTCCAATAAAAAATTCATAGCATTTAATATGCAGATTTTTACTAAAAGATCATCATAATGATTTATTTAAGTACCTGATTTGTATGCCATTGTTTTAACAATAACTTTTTCTATGAAATTGACACGGAATAACTAATTTGACACCATTCAAAATTTGGTTCAGTTTGCAAATTTGTGTTATATTTGCAGTTTTATAGATTTTTTTAATGGAAAGTGTTGAAGTATTAATATATAATGTAACTTTTTTTTAAAAAGTTAGAGATTGAGCTGTTCTTTAGGCCCTAAGTTAGTTAAATTTTAAGATTACATGTACTCACTGATGTTATGAAAAGTTTAATGCCGAATCCGCAAATGTGATGAAAAGTTGAAAAATGTTTAAAAGTAGAGATGTAACAGACAGTAGTTTTAGCCAGATAACGGATACCAAATATCCGGTGAGGTTCTAGGCCGAAGCGCCGAATATCCGGCTACCGGTTATCTGTCTCAAGTAGTGTCTGTAATGATTCAACCAGAAGTTATGGAGACAGTCGCTGCTGCGAGGCGGATTGGAACCCATTTTAATCACTCTGTTATAGCACAAGAATAACTTAAAGAAATTAACTTGCCAGATCACCAATTTGTGCAAGATGTCAGCAATAGGTAGAATTCCACTTATTATATCATGGAACGACTTAAATAGAACAGCGACGAGCTGTATCCTTGTATGTTACCGACCACGATACCTTAAATAACTTGTTGTCTTCTAAGAATTTATGGAGCAATGTATCAGACTCCTCAAACCATTCGAAGAGATCACTAAAATTACTAGCTATGGTCTTTCATGTATATATAAAGTAATACCACATGTAGTAACACTGATTAAATACCTGAGAAAGGAAGACACTGCAGTAGGAACACCGAACTTATTAAAAATGAGGTTGTCTCTAAAAACTCAGCTTGAGCATCGTTTTGACTTTGAAGAGAATGGCAACTACTTGGTTGCAACTTTTCTAGACCCGAGATTTAAGACCATTTTCTTGGAATTAGCTCAAGCCAAAAGAGCAAGACAAACAATTTTATTACAAGCCAACGATATTGATATTGATAATGGTTATTCTCCCCCTGCCATGAAGACTAATAATTAACGTAGTAGTGATAGTGAAAAAATGCACAACAGTTTCTGAGACTGCTTCGACGAAGTTGTAAAAGGATCAGACCAATCTCTTGGCATTGAGAAAAGCTCCACAGCAAATTAGATTGACTATTTTTTGAAAATTGTTCGTCTGGACCGAAAAGAAGACCCTTTCAAGTGGTGTGCAACCAACGCCAAGCAATATCCAATTCTATCAAATATTGTAAAGGCATATCTTTCATCTCTTTGCAGCAGTGTCTACTGTGAAAGGCTATTCTCAGTAGTAGGACTTTTGTATGAAGCAAAACGCAACCATTACTTTCAACACACGCTGAAAAACTTGTTTTTATTCACTACAATTTGTCATTAATTAAATATGACTACTGATTTTTTAAATAAAGCTCAATAAATAACTGAAGTTTGTACTACAATACAATACTACTCCATATTAATACAACTATTTAAATCTTAAAGGTGCTTTATTTATTCATTTACATCATTAGGTATCCGGTATCTGGCAGAATAATAGCAAATATCCGGCCAGATACCGGATACTAAAAAAGGCCGGATAGGCCGGATACCGGATAGTAACCGGATATCCGTTACAATTTTATTTAAAAGATTGCATGCAGCTTTTATTGCAAAAAAAAAGTTTAAAAAAAAAAAATTCTTTGAAGTATCATATATTTGCAACGGATGGGAATAGAAAACCGCGGTCTGGGGTATTTTTCTTTATTTTTGGTCTAGTTTTACTCAATTATTTTTCAAAATAAGGGAATCGCCACATATATATATATTACATGGTTTGTTGTTTATACTTGACCAGTTTCTATCATATACCTTTCCAGCTTTAATTCATTACATTAAATTTAAGTTGTCCTCTACGTTTCTAATTATACCACAAATAAACTTCTCAAAAGTTAAGTTTTATGACCTTCTTTACCTTAACCGAAACTCCAAGTTAGGTTCCTTCCTTCAAAATATTTCCTTCTTGCTCTCCTCACTGCCTTGTTCGCCACCATCTTTTTTCGTCAGATCACTCACTACTTGTATTTAATAAAATTCATAATACTTTTAAAAATATTTTACTTCTTTTATTAAATTACAGGGTTTTATGAAACCTGTTTTATTCATTAGGAACGTTAACAGTATTTGTTGTTAGGCCTGACGATCAAAGGTATACAAAAATTTTAACGATACCACTGCGTTTTTAAGTAATGTTTAAATAGTATCTGTTAAAAGTTTCCTTTAGGGAAAGTTCTATAGTGTACTTGTCTGCGAAATTGAAAAGGAGTTAGCTGGAAATGAAAAGTCTATACAATCTTCCAGACACCGGATACAACTAATAAAATCAAGTTTATTTGTAAATTTCCAGTGTAGTTTTCCTCCTTAGGAGAGCGGGAAAGCGGTTTTTCCTCGAGGCCGGACCAAATGTGGGACGAATTCAATTAGAGCGACAGCTCACTGGTTCGTCACTATCTCTTGCGGTCCAGGCCTCCTCCAATGTCGAATAAAAACCTCCCTCTGTACCTGTCCAGTTGATATTTTCTCATTCCACGACAGTATCATTTCCTCCTCCCTGCTTTTCTATATTATATAATAAGACTTACATAATAACCAATTATGTTAAGAGATTCTGTTATAATTTAAGTACAGTGAAAAAAACAACAAAAAGAAAACAAATCAAACAAGAGAATAATAATGATTCTGAAGTAAATATTTTTTTCTCGTTTTTTTTTTTTTTTTTTTTTTTTTTTTTTTTTTTTTTTTTTTTTTTTTTTTTTTTTTTTTTTTTTTTTTTTTTTTTTTTTTTTTTTTTTTTTTTTTTTTTTTTTTTTGTTCAATAGTTAGTAGAGTGCAGCTAGGAAATTAGGGCTACAAATAAATGAAAATAAAACTATTTCTCTGAAAACCTCAAAACGATCTGCAGGGGTGGAAGCCAAACATAACATTTGGCCAGTATATCTTTAAGTCTATAAATAATGGAAGATTGTCTAAAACATGGAATCTTTAAAATAATGAAAACTGAGATTTCATCGCCAACTGTTTGCTTGTTCATATACTATCACTTATGGTGGTCTCAGTACAGCCTATAATGAGGATTTTCACATGTTTTGGAGTTTAAGAACCTGTTCGCAGTTGTTTACGCTTAGTTTAAAAAATATATCATTTTAATTGTTTCAAAGAGTCAACTTTAATTTTTTTTTCTTCACCTTTCCAATTATGAAAATCAAACCATTAGTTGTAGTTAAGAATATTATTTTTTTTGTTAATGTTAGCACCTTAGCCTCATTTATTGTATTCATAATTTCAATAAACAAAAAAAAAAAAAAGAATAGGAAGGGAATCGCACGTCGGGTCGCCTGTTTATAGTGTTGGAACTCTTATCGCTGGAGGTTGGACTTCGTGCGGCAGTGGCTAGCACAGTCAGTCGGAAAATAGATAGCAACCAGGACGCATGGAAATAACCGCTTACATATATATATATATATATATATATATATATATATATGTAATAGATATATTTTTTTCTCAGGATCCTGAAATTATCAGGGTGCGCACCGCCGTCGCTACAGTCTGAGCGAACACATTGAAGTTCGACTGTTGGAAATAATCGCCATCGGACGTGGGTTGCATTCTATAAATGAGGTCGTTTGGAAGAAAATGCCGAAATTCAAAGTCTTCACTTCGTAAAAAAATAGTATTCGTGAGTTAGTTGGACTTATATTTAATATTATCTTCCTAATATTAATTTAAATATCTCTTTGTTTAAGTTAATGGTTTTTTTGTTTACAATATTTTCTTTATTTGTGGTAAACTGTTCATAATTTTTAATCTTGATAGCCATCATACCCATAAAAGTCATGAGAAATTATAATTTTTTTGTTCTTATTTAATTGAATGTTCTCAATCAAATGTATGTTCTTTTGTTTGGTTTTATTTATTTAATGTGTAAATATATGTTACATAATTGGAAAGACTTATTTCTTTTTTTTTTTTATAGGTTTCCTATTTTTTATTTTAATAATTGATATTTGTAGAACCAGCTGGAAAGGGGATAGTGGTAGGCAGCCAATAACGGTAAGCCCCTCTTCCCAACAGCAGTATTAGGACCGAAAGGGTCAGGGAACGATTAGTGGAGCCTCCATTAAACACTATATGGAAAGCAGACAGCTTATATGGTTTGTAGATGTCTGTCAGAAGAATAAAGTAGAGGAACCTAGAAAGACAATAGAAGCTAAACTTACAAGGAAGGATGCCACTACGCTAAAAGAAAGGGAACGAATGGGAAGAGGAAGAATAAGAAGTACCCGTTCCCAATGAGAAATAATATATACTTTGAAATTTTCTTTTGTGATTTATTCAAAACAATGGTTACTGTGCATTCTCCCTTCTAGCCTAACAACCTTCATATATTATTTCTTTATTATTGAAGACATAAGTTCTTGAAGAAATAAAATTAAAAAAAGAAGAAATAAAATCAAATGTTATTTGTTCGTGCTATTTAAAAGTACTACCATCCTAATAAATCGGCATATTTATTTTAGATATATATAAATGACCTTATCTTTCAACTGCCCTGATCCTGTTTAAAAAACCTTTAAATGCTTGTAGAATAGGATTCTATTTTAAGGCCACATAAAAATTCTAAATATTCCTCATTAAATTATTATTATAAAAGTAAGGTTAAAGAAGTTTCCTTAATAATTTTGACAAGCCTTTGACGTATATTTAATTTATCTGTGAGCCCTTTTACGTATAAAAAGAAAAAAATGCTAATGCAAAGGCATGAAAGCTAAGGCGGTGAGAGTATTTTTTTTTAAATAAAACCTTTATTGAACAGCGTTAAGTTACTTTTATATTTTACCATAATATAATATGTAATGTTTTAAATTATATACCTGCATATGCTAAAAATTTTGTTTATTTATTTTGTTTTAGATATAAATATCAGTTATGGTAGCGTTGAAATCAGAATAGTTTTAAAAGTTGTTAATATCGTCTATAGTAATATGAATCCATCTCATAAAAACGATTATTTTTTAATGTTCATCTAACTTTTCTGTTTTGTTTTCTTACTTTGTTGTTATTGAAGCTGATAAAGGAAAAGTACATGCATTCTCTTTTGTTTTTGATTTAAAGTTACTTTTAGCTTGAACAATCCAAGATTTTTTTTATTTCATAAACAACCATAACAAGTTTCTTACAATAAGGCAAAACAATGATTAACATCAATTATTTCATTTCAAAAACGACGATTTAGAAATATCACCTGAAAAAATAGGGTGTAAATATGGACCCTCTTCAAAAAAGTCGTTAAAAATAGTTAAAAACAGGATAAAACTATTCGAAACGGTAGAGAGGTTATTTAAAACCAGGAAAAAAAAACCCGGTCTAATTCAACAAATTTTTCTTTTTAACACCAAAATACTGGTATTTTTTGGTATTGAAGAATACACTATAAGGTCATCTTTTATGTTACCTGTAGGTAGAAGGGATATTCAGAAAGATAGTTTTTAGGTGTTGGTACACTCCTTAGTCTTGAATTGAATCCTTACAACTCAATAACTATATTAAAAACTAAAACTGTTATTAATGTTCCTTTTTTGTCAAATTACTGACATGAGGTCAAATACCAGGAGTTTTCGCTACGGTCCAGATGGGAACAGATTGTCTTCATTACGGTCCGGCTGTTTGCTGCCACATTCATTGCAGCTGGAATAAAAAAAAAGAAAAACATATTTAAAAAGAAATAAATTACATATATTCCAGATCCTAACGGTTTTCAGTATGCTTTAGGATAAAGGATTTTATTAATGGGTATGCACCAACACCTCTTCTATTACACTGCGCCCTCAATATCTTGTTTACTCCACTGCAAAGATGCCTTAAAGTTTTGCTCTGTTTAGGTTGTGTCTTTCTCTCTTTATATTACCCAATGTAATGAATCGCTATTCTGTAACTGTTTCATATGAGGTAAAAAAAAAAAAAATAATAAAATTAAATAAAAAATAAAAAATAGGAGAAAGTACTTAAAATGTTTTGAATAGGGTTAATTAGAGGCTGCTACGAGTCAAGGAACTTCTTTGGATGAGTTTTGGACCAGCCTGAAGGTCAGAAAGCCGGCGCCCTGTTTTCATCAGAGAAGTCTGTAGTATTTTCCGCAGTATTAAGTCCTGGAAGCGTTGTTGATGTCTGACTGCCCCATTGGAGAGTCTTATGAAAAGAAGTAGTGCAACGTCTATTAGAGCCTGAGCCAAGATACGTTTTTAGTGAGAGTGGTGAAAAGAGGTAGAGAGAGAGAGTACGGAAGAGGAAAGGAGATAAAGTGGGCGGATCTTTTCTCCACTCTGTGGTGTCTTGTGGAAGTGGGTTGATAACTTGAGGCCTCTGTCGAAAATAACCCAAAAATAGACGATGGAGTTAGACGGGGAAAGGGTAGTGTTCCCCTTTCTCTGAGTCTTTGGCAGTGTTGTTTTCATACCACGCTAATAAGATTACTGCTTAGTCTCTCTTTAGTAAATTTACTCGAATGTTAAGTAAATATAAAAAAGTAAATCCAGTAAAAAAGCGACTGTATAGTGGTCTTAGTGTAATAAAAAAAAAGTAATAAGTGTAAGTGGCACTGAAGATTAATTCAATTGTATACAGTAAAATACTAATTATATATCAGACTTTACTTCATACAATTCAAAATACTGCTAATTCGTCATCGATTGAATTCTTGTTCATATTGTTATATTTGAAAAAAAGTCAGGATTTCTTTAAATAATTAAGGATTTGAAATTAACTATTTAAGTTGGTTTAAGAAATTATTTTTATCGTTCTCTATCATTTGCTTGTTTTATCAAAAATAAAGTAAATATCAATAATACATTTAAATAACGGATTAAAACCATAGTCAACAAACTTAAATTAAATATAACAATCAACTAAATAAAAGACTTAGTGTACCATTACCTGACCATCTGACTACTAACCAGATGGTTAGTAGTCCACCCTCCAACCAATTCTACTAAAACCCAAACCCCCTATAGTCGAGTAAAATAAGGGTTTGCCGAAGAAAAAACTGCGGAACTTTTATTCTCAACGGATCTTAATGTATTTTGGGGTTCTGAATCTGAATCTGAAGTTTGCTACCACGGCAACCATCGGCTTCATATTTCCAAATTGCAAAAAACCGCCAAAAAAACGTTATTTTTGTTTTGTTTTATCGAAAACGCGATAACGAAGCTTCAAATTTAATTGTAGCTGGAATTAGTACCTACATAATGAAAAAAATAAATCCGAAATCGGACCATTTTTCACGAAGTTACGTTATTCGGAAAAAATTGAGACATTGGCCAACTTGCCGTTAGTCCCACAGCTCCGCGATATCACGTTTGTCGTACTCGTTTGGCTATAACTCTGAAACTATTTGTCCGATACAACATTACTTTTTTTCATCTTAAAGCTGATTAAATTTACTATAAAAATCTATAAATGAAGTTTTAATCAAACACCGTAAAACGTACATGCCAGCCCTATAAAAACTTACTGTTGTAAAATACAAGTGTTTTTTGGCACATTTATTGCTCTAACTCCTCAAATATTAGTTCGACCCCAAATTTATTTTTCCTATCTCAAAGTTGATTAAATTTTCTATCAGATGCTATATATGTACATTATATTAAATCCTGTAAACCACCCAAGCTAGCACGCTAAAAGTGTATGTTTTGGCAACATATGTAAATTATGACATGTTCAGTAGACTAGTGTGGGTTTTCCACGGTGTTAATTAAAACTTACATATATATGATCTAATTGTAAATTTAACCATCTTCCAGATTAAAGAAAAACATTTTGAATCGGACGAATACTTTCGGAGTTATAATGATAAATGTGCCGAAAACCGTGGATTTAACAACAGTACGGGTTTTTAGGCGTCTGGGATATTATATTATATGGGATATTATAACTCCGAAAGTATTTGTCTGATTCAAAATGTTTTTTTTTTCAATCTGAAAATTTAGAATTAGAACCTATATATGAAATTGTTATCGAAATTCTTGAAATACTAAAGCTATCACGCTGAAAATCTCTTACTTTTGTAAAATACATATTTTTTTGGCACATTATTGGCTATAACTCCAATACCCTTTGTCCGATCCAAAATTTAACATTTGTATCTAAAAGCTGGTAAAATTTACTATTCGATCCTATTTATGTAACTTATAATTAACTCCGTGAAATACCCACACTAGTCTACTGAACAAGTCATAATTTACATATTTTGCCAAAACATATGGCCAATTTCTCCATTTTTTTCCCAATAACGTAACTTCGCGAAAATTGGTCCGATTTCGGATTTATTTTTTTTATTATGTAGGTACTAGTTTTAGCTACAATTAATATTTTAAGACTTTCTTCGAAAAAAGCTTTGTTATCATGTTATAGATACAAAAATAAAAATAACGGTTTTTTGCGATTTGGAATATGAAGCCGATGGCTGCCATGGTAGCAAACTTCAGATTTGGATTCAGCACCAACAAAAAACATAATGATCCCTTGAGAATAAAAGTTCTTTTATTTATTTTTGGCCTTTTGGAGCCTTATTTTACTGGACTACGAGGTCAGCTTTGATACAATCTTTCCATCTACATCTCGGTTTACCCCATCGGACGTTCTTATTAAATACAATGCCTATACATGTCCATTTTAACCGTTGTGCTGCTATTACTTGAACTATATTTACCTGGCAAAACATATGTTCCATATATGTTTATTCTTTCTTGGGCCAAATATTCTACGCTGTCCTTTATTTTTCAATATTAAGGCGTTGTTCTTTTCTTAATGCAAGCGCCTCGTTTTACATCCTTAGAGAACTGTTGGTAGTATAATTGTCTTACATATCCTATTTTTTAAATTTATAGAGAATAAGCGCGAACTAAGTAGTTTTGGGACCGAGAAATAATAAGCATTTCCGGCTTATCTTCTGTTTATTTCCTCTAGAATTTCATTTTTCCTAGGTATCGTATCTACTACTAAACGTATGTTTGGTCTTCAAACTGTAGTAATTAAATATAAGAAAATCTATTATTAAATTACTCAATTAATATTAATATTATCATTGTAGATGAAATAATAAATATTTAATGTTACATTTGGTTACTTTTTCATTTATTTATTTGCCATGATTGGCGTGATATTTGAACTGTAGAAATATGGTTTGAAGTAGACAGATAGAAATGGCAGGATTGGCCGAGTAGCAATTTAGGCCATTGGTTATCCAAGCCCTTTGATCAAGAGGTCTGGCCCAGCCCACCAAACCTACTAATTTGCCAGCTTTAAAATAGGGCATCATCAATGCAATTTCTCGTCTTGTATTTGGATTGATGTGACCGTTTCACTGTTTCATAATTGTAAAACTAGTATCAGTTACTAAATGATATGCGAATTTTTCAAAGATTTTATTTGATTTATTTATTTACTTATTTTTTTGTTATTTTTTTTTTTTTTACATTCTGGATAGAGACTAGCAATATTTAATATTCATCCAGGTTAATTTTTATTTATTATCGGAATGAAATTATAAAAAAGAAATTTCAAATTCTGTATTCATTGTTAAATATTTACGAATGATAGAAAAATATCACTATATTACAATTTAATATTATTCGCTACCTAAGACTCCTTCCGGACGAATTACTAATCTAGAATTCGGATTCGTGTATCCGCATACGAGACTTGGGCTAGGCCTACATTGAATCCGTACTTTTCCCATTCCGTAATTTCCTGAACTCCTTATTCGAGGGCCGTTAAACGGATTGAAAACAAACAGGAGGTTTTTATAAAAAATGCCGTGATCTCTGTTCCGAGTACTCCCGTTTTACGTTTTCCCTAACCTTACATTTTTGTTTCGTTCCGTTTTATCGTTACGTTCACTCATTTTTTTTCGTTTCGACGAGACGTAAAAATGGCAATAGACAAATGTCTATTGATTGATTGAAAACTACCTTTTTATATAGCACATTAATTTGCAATGAATAATTTATATTTAAAACAAATTCTATGTCATTACTTTTTTTTTTTTTTTTTTTTTTTTTTTTTTTTTTTTTTTTTAGGAAGGCAAGAGGAATATAAAAGAAGAAATAAATAAATGTAGTAATTACTTAATCTAGGCTTAAGCATATATAATTAATTATATTATGAATTATACATTATATAGATCATCAACTAGTCCTAACAAGGAACACTATTCAATAATGGGATACTCATATATCTTATTATAAAATAAACAACATACTCGTATTGGGGATTATATAGTCGGCAAAAAAAAAATTTTAATTTAAAATATCCTGAATTATGAAACTGGTTGGATTTTCCTTCCATTAAAAATAAAAGGAGGAAGGACACTGGAGCGAGTGGTAAAACATTCAAAACTTCATCTCGCCAAGCTCATATTTTAAACATGATGTGTGCACCCTGTCCATTTTAAAAGAAATGGATTTATTTATTTTTTCACGGCCTCTCTGATATCATCGTACTAAATTAATGAAATTTACGCCAAGCACGTAATTTCGAGGTAAATGCTATATTACTTCTTTAGTGTTGACAAATGAGATGCTTTATATAAAATTCAGTCTTATAACAGGTTTTTTTTTTAATCTAAAGTATTTTTTAAAATATATCATACCTCCAATACTTTACCTGGTTCATATTTGAGGTCCTACACAGAATACGGACACCAGTGATTAACATAGTTCAAAAACGATTTTGCCCAATTACCATGTGGTATTTAATAACATGTAATATAAAAATTATTAGTAATGTTCCCTTTAGCCTTTATTAATAAACATTTATTCTCATTTTGATATAAGACAACCCTTCGACCAGCATGTATGGTAGTGAAACCTGTACCATTACATAGAAACATGAGAGGTACCTAAATACATGGGAGAGAAAAATGCTTACAAATAAATATGTGGTTCAACTATAGTAGAAAACTGTAACAGAATAGAAACAAATTAGACATTCAGGAATCTGTATATTCCACCCATATTCAGTATCAGGAAAGATGACATTCATACATTGCATGAATCTGGAACGGATTGAAAGGAAAGCAATGAAAGAATGCCTTGATGGTGAAAAAGAAAGAGGCAACCTTGACTACGGTAGTTGGAACATGTCAAGGCAGACCTTTAGCTCCTAGGATTGACACGATGGATAAGTTCTGCAGAGGATCGGTCGGAGTGGAGAAGAATCGTTGAGGAGGCTAATGTCTTTCATGGACAATATACACCAGCAAAGATAGGTTAACGGATATTGTATAATGTAAGTAAGGATAAATAATGAAGCTTTTGAAATACAGGAAAAAAATATATATCTTGACATTTAAAGCAGGAAATCTTGTCTTTACAATTCGTCTTAAAAAGATCTTTACTATTAAATTTCTGCTAACACATTAGTAGGAGTCAAGATGACTTCTACTGGTCCCACATTCTCTATTATATGACGTTTTAGAAAGGTTTCCTTTTTCGATCCCTTATCGCATTTTTCATCTAAAAAAAAACTCACTTATTTCTGTTTAAGCCCATCGCACCAAATCATTCATGGCTGTTTGAGAAGCAGATTCACAGAAAATTCATATTCTTACTGCAGTATATTCCCTTAGCAAACAATACAAGAAATATATGATGTTTTGAAATGTTGAATTACAATTTTCAAGCTATGAAACCTTTCTTACACCTATTTTCAGACTGCAGGATCTCATATCGCATCACTATATCTCTCATGTATTTCTAAAGTGGCACAACTCAAAAACCTGTACTTTTAATTAATTATCAAGTTCAAGTTCAATAGTCTTCTATGAAATGTCAAAAATTAACTTTAATTTCCACCTGATACATCTTAATTGCGGTTTACATTACAAAATAATTCAGGTACACTTTCGATATTTCTAAAAAGACTGTGAAAAGTTTACATATTTTGGAAATACATGTGCAATATGTTCTTTCGTTACCTCAGGATGACATACATACACATTATGACCCTATATGCACCGTATCGACTTTTGTATCTCTCCCTCCTCTAGGAAGTTTTACTTTTTCTAGTATATCCATAATAAGATGAACAATTCCTTGATAAACACTGAAATACAGTTGCTAATATTTAAAGGTTATGTAATATCAAATGTACAAATAATGAACAAGACCATATGAGTAATATAGGCGATGCGATTACTTGTAAAGATGACCACTCAAATTACTGGTTCCCTTATACTGCTTAAGATCTGATATATGTATTTTATTAACACAATTTCATTAGTAATCATGGATGATTTTATTAAAAATGAAGGATTATATTTAACAGTAATCATTAAGAAACAAGATCTACAGTACTTTTTTTTTCAATTAAAGAAGATTTGAAACGATGCCATTTAGCCCAAGGTCTAAGCTGTTACGGTAATGAAGAACTAATGGTCCATTCCCTCTACTCATAATTACGGAATTACGTTTGACCGAAATTAGTAGCATTGCACTACTTTAGCAGTCATTATTCGTAACTGCGCTATTCTAAGAAATTCCGAGTGGATCCACTATACACGGTACATTGCTAAAGCATAAAAAGGAATGTAGAATGTCAAGTGACACGTCGAAGAATATCTTCTTGGAGTGGAGTCAGGCTTTGTTCGGTTCTATTTTAATACAGCAATTTCTTCTCTTACGTTCTTTTTTATTCCAGGAAGGTTAACAAGAAATGTTTCACAATAACTAGCAATGTAATAACTTATAGATTTAGCACAAACATAAATCATGTCAACCTTAATAGTTTGATGTAATTATCAAAATTATCCTAATAATGATAATTAAGTAATTATTTCCGGAGCAACTGTTATCAAGCTGCTGAACTAATAAACTTACTGCGTTTGACGGCTTTGGTAGAACAATTACGTTTTCAATACTATCTATTTTTTTCATTTTCATGAGGTAATTACTGAGTGTGGCTATAATGAAGATGTCTGTAGTTAGGGTTTTTTATTCACCCGAAAATTTCCTTCTTTTTTTTTTTTTTAAGTTATACTTATTATGTGAAGTATATTTATTTAATTTTATGTTATGTGTGATGATTTTATGTTTGTTTCAGTTTATTTATATTTTTTTTTCATTTTTTTTTTTTTTTTTTTTTTAGAACTTTTATTGAGTGATTATTACAATCTGCCACAAATATGGGCAGATATAGATAAATAAAGTAATATAGATGACATATGATTACATTCACACATTATGTACAAAGAGAGAGAGAAATAAAAAAAAAATTATATATATAAAATAAAATAAATTAAAAGATAACAGAAAGAATTTCCTATACATAAACAATATACATATAAATAAAATGAAGTACAAAGATAATAAAATAAAACATTGAGTGAGTAAAAATAAATAAATATTAAAAATAAAAATAAAGATTAATTAAATTAAAAGTTAAAACTACATTCATACTTATTTACAATACACACTCATCCTAGGGATCCCCCAACCAACCCTGCCCCTCCACTCATGGAAGGACAGTCCCGGCACAGAGATGTCCCAGCTCTTCTCTTTCAGCTGCGTCACTGGTGTTAAAGAAAACCCAGTGGAGGCTGAGTGAGAGCGCAATGTACACTCATTCAGGGCGTGAGTGGAGAAGCTGGCCAGTGCCAGAACTCCAACATAAATACATTTTTACAATAGATCTCGGGGCCACTGCCGTTTTAATCTGCGAGGTGGGTTATCAGGGTGTGTTGAACTAGATAGTGATTGAGCCAGAGGGTTAGGATGGAAAGAAAGGTTGTGATGGAATTTTAAAAATTTAAGAGGTATGAGGTCGAGGACGTATGGTATGTTGAGATCGTTGTGGAGGGTTTTATTGGGTATGTAGTAAGGAGCATTAACTATAGCTTTTTTCATTTAAAGTGCTCATTCTGAAGTCAGACCTCCTGTGATTGTAATTATTTTTACAAAATACATTAATTCATTCATTCACTCATTCAGTTAGGGTGTGCAGCCATGTAAACACATTTTAAATATAAATAAAAAACAAATGGAGTCAAAATTAAAAAGTATATGATAAGAAACACACTATGAATATAAAAAATACTAAGTTTTAAAAATAGCAATAAATATATTAAATATTTTGTTTTTATGAAAATTACACGATAAAAGACGCTTGGATATAATTGATTAATAAAGTATAGCAGTAGACAGTTGAAAATATAGTAAATGAATAAATACATGAAGTATAACAATGATATAGTAGATTCGAATAAAGGAATGATTAAGATTCACGCATGAATAGAATTATAAACATGAAAGTGCGTAGTTAGTTTAAGTTTATAATGAAAGTTGGCTATTTTAAAATTTGATTGCTAGTTCTTCAAATCTGCATGTTTTTTTTTTATTCTGCATCAGTTAATATACATGTTCAACAATCAGACTTTAGGCTACAAACAAAATGTCTACACACTAGTAGTAGTCTTCGATTTTTGTCAAAAGTGATTAATAATCTACAATGTCCTGGGGGGAAAAGAAATCTCCGAAAATTATGGAAAGAATTTTATTTATTTTATTTTCAGAACATCTTTTAACTAAAAAAAAAATTGAAGATAATTTTTATTATATTCTATTGTTAAAAATACTCAAAATTCGCCACATATTGATATATGTTTAAAATAGGGAAATATGATTGCACAGTTTTATTACATATTGCCCTATCATTTTACCAAGAAAAAAAAATTCCTTTCCCAGTGTGGTGCTCAGATTTTTTTATCGCCCCATCTTAATGAATAAAAAAAATATCCTTTAAAAAACACGAAAAGTGGCTTGAAGTTATAAGATTTCACGGTAAATTATTTTATTTGTTAATTTTGTTGGACGCTAATTAGATCGACTCAATGCTATTCAAATTTTCTTCTAAAGTTCTCAAAGAGTTGCGTGCTTCCTTCCTCGAGTGATTTGGTATTCATGAGGACTAGACTGAATTTTCATAACGAGATTGCTAATTCTTGTGAAATAAATTTTTATATAAATTAAATTACTTTTTCTTCTTTATCAGCGCTAATTACTCGTTTAATTAAAGAAAAAAATTATAACATCTACTTAATGTTAAAAAAAAACCTTTTTATTAATATCGGTTTTAATTCATACCAAATGTGGGCTAATTATTTATTATAACGTCTAATTTAGTTTAAAAATGACCCATTGAATTTTAGATCAACTACTCCTGATCTAGTTGGGGAGACAGTAGTACTTTTTTGATTGTTGGTTTTTGCACCAAATTTAATTGATATGAGTTTTTTCTTTTGTTGAAGTAATACTAATTAATTGTTGAAAATAATCAAATTCCAAATTTTTAGTGTTCTTTGAGTAAGAGCACCAAAATACGACTTAGGATTTTTATTTCAAGGTAAAATACTCTTGATTTGATTTTGATTTTGATTTGAAAAAATGCTCTTGTACCTTGCAATAATAATTGTTTTCTTGCAACAATAGTAACGTTTTTTTTTAAAAATAAAAACCTTAAAACAAATGAATATTTGTATTTTTCATCAATTTTATGTTTTCTTTTAGCGTTTTGTTATTTAAAAAAAAATAATTAAACTTTATTAACTTGAACGATATAATAATCGAATTAGAAACTAGAACGATAAACTAGAAAACCTGTTAAAAATAACTTTTTTTCTGAATGAAAAAAAAACAAAACAAAATAAAAACAACAGAATGCTAGAAATAATAATGTATTTTATCATTTCAGATTGTATTTATAGATTGGAAATCTGTCACATATTGACGGATCAGAGGAAAAATCAACGATGCCCGTGATGTCAATTGTGTCTGAATTAAGAACTGCAGGAAAAACAAGTGATTTTTCACCCTTCTATCTAAGAAGGTCACGTCTAATTCTGTTAGAAAAAGCTCCTAACAGTAACAGCAGCAGCCGTCTGAGAGGGATTCACAGGTGGTCGTTTGATTCTTTCCTTTCATTTTCAAGTGTTCTGCAAACTGAAATAAATAAAAAAAACATGTTTTTCAAGGTACAAGAGGTTTTTAACTCCTTAGAGGTCTGTTTCAAGGTACCATATGACACGCAATTGGGAAAAAGTGCAAGCGACTCATATAATAATACACCAAAGCAAACGATTAATCACTTCAAAATAATGGTAGGAAAAAACAATATTCCGGTGCAGTAAAATAAAAAAAATTTTAAAAGTTGTTTGTAAAAACCAAAAAGCTCTTCACAGAAGCTGTTCCACAAGAAGTATAAGACTGACCAGTAAATACGTCTGGTTTTTAAGATTTTCTTTATTTTTATATATATATATATATATATATATATATATATATATATATATATATATATATATATATATATATATATATATAATAAAGATAATATATATAAATAAAATAAAGTATTTATTTACACAGTTTATATTTGGAGGATATTTATATTTATATTTATATTTGGTGGATAAAGGGGTTTTATATAATTTCGATTTTGAATAATTTATGCTTAAAGTTTTTTTGTTTTTTTTTCTTTAGCTGGAAATTGTTACATAGCCCTTTCATCTTCTTCATATATCGTTTTGTAGTTGTTTTGAAATATTCATATTTTGCTACCTTACACTTTACTTAAATCCACTGAACTAGATTTTATTTTTGAAAAAAATGTGACATAACCCATTCATCTAAAAAACCCTTCATTTAATAAAATATACAAATTTATTCCAACTTTATATCTTTATTCATATTTATTAGAATTTCTCGTAAAAATTTTAGTAACTGTTATAGAGGGACTCTACATCGATTGAGGTCAGGTCAGCGGGATGAGGTCAATCTCTGACCGTTTCTCATTCTTTTTTAAAATTTTTAACATCAGAAATATACCTAAGTATGTGTAATGCATGTTTTGTATCCGTGATAAGTTTTTGCATGTTTACACATATTTTGATGAATATATCACACATATTAAAAGCTATATATCAATAGTTCATGCTAAAAAAAAATAAAATAAAATAAACTATACATTGATTTTTTAATATTTAACCGGAGATTCTGATGAATATAATGATAATTTAATATTTAATGGAATGTATTCTTTCATTTCTTATTATATTTTTAAATAATGAACTAAATTTACACCTAACACTGAATGTGTCGAATAAAAATACTCCTGGTCAATATAGACACGTCACTGACATTCTCTCAGTTAAACTTCAATTTTTATAATATTGAGGTTATATATTCAATGATTCCTTCTTAGTGTAATAAAAAAAATGAGTGAAACTCGGCCAAAGACCAGGAAAAATGCCGCTGATCGCACGTTTCTATTCCAATCCCTTGCATATATATAACAATTCAAAAATTTGTTTGAGGAAATCACGTTTTTTGCTATTAAAGCTGCAGTATCTCTACTTTGCTCAATATTTTTCAAATGTTGACCACATTTTCGGATTTGGCTTAAATTTTCAAAAAGACTAGAGCATATGTAACCTTGAATTTTACATACTTGGGTCCTAAAGAACAGCTTGATATACAACTTATATAGAAAAGTTTCAATTTCGTATAATACTTCAACGCTCGCTGTTTTTCGAAATAACAATCTTACAAAAACTTGCAAATTTAACGAGTTTTAGAACAATATGGTCAAATTAAGGATTCCGAGTCGGTTCCATAAATAATCTACATTTAAAACCGGAAAAAATCGTGGTTTATATTATCTTATCAAACTGGAATATGCTAAATAGAATTTTCTCAAATAGTTATATAAAAAATTTTCTCATTCTCTAATGTGCATATATTGCAGTTATATTCACTTTGTGACTTTTTGTACTTATGGGAAATGATAATATAAACACAAAATGACATTTTTACAAAATTGGAAAAAAATTGTACTTAGTGACTTTTACCTCCGAGCAGACGAAATAAGACATTAGGATGATCACTTAATAAAAACCTGTAGTTAAAAAAAAAAAAATAACTCTTTAATTTTTTACATTTATTGAATACTTATTACAATCTGCCACAAATGTGGGCAATAAGTAATATAGATGACTTCATGATACATTCACACATTATTTACAATAAAATAAAAAATAAATAAATAAAATTATAATAATTGAAAAAAAAGTAACAGAAAAGTACTAGGTTGTTAAGAAAAAAGATATATATATATATGAACATAAAAATAAATAATAATAATAAAATACCATAAAAATTAAATAATAGTAATAATAAAAATATATCAAATTAGATAAAAGTTAAAACTACAATCATACTTAATTTACAATATGCACTCATCATTTGGATCTCTCAACCAAACCTGTCCCTCTACTTATGGGGAGACATACGCGGCACAAAGTGATCCTAGCTCTTCTCTATCAGCTGCGTCACTAGTGTTAAAGAAACCCCAGTGGAGGCTGAGAGAGAGTGCAATAGTAAACCCTTTATTAGAATAAAAAAAGACTATTTTTTATTGTTCTTTTTAAAATAAAGGAAAACTGTCAACAAGCGACGCCAGATCAAATCAGGCCATTATTTTATTAGATTTTCAAAATGTTCAGTTCTAGATCTCCTATGTATTAATGGGGAGCACCTGATGAAGATAAATGGATGTGAGAAATCACCATGTTCCGTCCAATAAGTTGCTTCTCCTCAACTTGGTATTGTGACTAAACTTAGTTCCACATCAACTCGGCAAGTTGGGGACGTAGCGTTACTTCTTCAGTAGTTGATTTATGATGACTTCAGTGCGCTAATCGATTAATACACTAGTATGAAGTAAAACTGAAAAAAATTGTATATTACTAATTTAATATTTAACACAGATATATACACCTCATCTGATATTTGCAATCGTTTAAAATATCTAGTCAAAATGACCCGGCCCCAACTTTGGAAAAATGTAGAAATACAAGAAAAACTTTAAAACTCTTAAAAAAGAAATAAAAATATGGAAAAGCTTTAACAGCAACAACCAAAGAGAAGAAGTTGTTATATCAACTATACACGACTTACTCATGGGTCCTTTGGTTGATTGTCTTCTTATAACCGAGGACTATTTAGAGTAAATATTTACAAGCAAAGAATCGTAAGCCAAATAAGAGTTACCAACTCAGAAATCAGGAGATATTACAACTTTTGTGGGAAAAAACTATTTTTATTAATACTTTTTTTCGTTATTAACATTCGCCATATTGTAAACTATTTTGTTAATTTCTTCTAAAATACCAGACCCAAGGATAAAAGTCTGTTGTAATGATGTATATAAAATAAAAAATTGTACAAGAACTTTTCTTTAACAAATAAACATTTATTATTATTATTATTAATATTATTACGAGGGACCATCAACCAAAGTGATATCTAATCCATTCTAGAGAACTGCCTTTTATGGGATAGCTTTAGGAAGGACGATTACAAAGAAATCTCGCTACTATTCTTAGTGATAATATAGTAACAATATGGAAATTATTATAAAATCCCTTATCAAAATAACTTTTTTTCAGATTTCTTTTCCTTAGAATCGGTCGAATAGAAAATCGATATTTGGAATCGACATACCCATAATGACCATAAAGACTTTAGGAAAAAAAGTAAATAGAAAATAACTTGTAAAAAGAAATATATCAAATTTGAGGATGTAATTAAACTAGAGTATTAATTCTTTTTTTTTAGTTTGAACATTTTTTTTTTTTATATTCACTAACAATTTCATATTTTTTAAATCACCAGGTTGATATGTTAAAAAATATAAATTTAAATGACTAATATGAAAATTTGTTAGTGTGTATAATTGTTAGTTAAATAATTAAATAGCAAAATAGTTACATTTTGACGTTATTCTCTTTAAAAGAAAAATGTATGAAGTAACTAACGGACACAGTCCAGCCATCGCTCAGCCCTTCCTGAATCACTTTAGGCATAAATTCTCTAGGCAAATTTATGTACATAATATTATTGTTGTGTAAATATGTAAATTGTTGTTTTTCTCATTTTGTATTAAGAGCTGGCGTCTTAGAAATTACCCATTACTGTTTTGTCTCTACGCTCAATATGGTTATGAATTCTTTCATATTAATAGATACGGACGAAGTTATAATTTTATATTAATTAATTAATTAATTAACTTTGTAAAATAATAAAAACCTCCAAAATATTTTTAAAAAAAATGAATTAATTATCTCGTTTTATACCGCTAAAAGAGCATTTAGGTTTTATTAAAAAAATTTGATTCTCTGTATTTTTCATATTTATTCAGATGTTTACGTCCCTGCATTCTTTATTATTAAAAACAATAATTAAGGATATTTAAAAAAAATAAATTACGAAATTTTAAATTAATTTGAATTATTATAGTTTTCATAGATCCAACCCTATCGAATCCAAACGTAATAAAAGCAACGGGTCAAGCTATCCTTAATAATTGAAAATTTCTAAAATTTAAAACTCCATGGTAATTTCTATTTAAATGCTACTTGTTTTTATTTAATTCTTTTTGTAATAAAACATATGCGTTTCTCATTTCCTGCTTAAAGTATATAAGGACATAAATTCATAAAAAATAACGAAACTTTTAGTCGCGTAAAAGAAAAAAAAAGTTGGGAGAATTTTTGCCTATCAGTGTATAGCAGAAAATGATTAGAATCGCTGCATAAAAAAATATTCGATGATTCCATTTATAGCTGTTATTCTATATTAAGAAAGTCGTTTTCGTTTGAGGATTTGTATGAAAATCATTGATATGTGTACTATGCCGGTGTAAAGAGATAAAGAAACAATTTGGAAGTGATAGACAGCACAGTTTTAAGCGTTGGGTCAGGATTTTTATTTTTTATTTTTTATTATTTATTTTTATATATTTATTTTTGTTATTTTTTTTTTAACAAGTGTGTGTCTTCTGGCTAGGTGTCTACAGTTATGTTTCATCACCCACCAAATGTGTAAGGTTTTTTTCACACTCAAAAAGCAAAAACACATTTTGGTATGTAATTGTTCAGAATTTTGAAAACAGAAAAAAAAAGGTAGAAATTGATACAATTTTATTATTATTTAAAAAAAAAATAAAATGGCGGTTTAAAATGAAAAATACAAAGACTACGCGTAGCTACGGTGTCTTAGCATTGTAATTGATTGTATTCTATTTAATGGTTTGAAATGTGAATTCGTGTCATCTTGAAGTATGTGAATACAAAAAAAATTAAAATCATTGAATGCATCCAATATGAATCTCGATGGAAATTATAGAATAAGGAATAAAACTACATAATTATAAAAAATATGACATAGTTTAAAATATATATGTATTTCATAGAATCGCTAAAATTTTATAACTGAAACATATACGTAATATATTTTTTAATATGTAAAATTCACCTTTTTTTTTATCATTTCCGATACCGAACTGTACTTTAATTATTTTGAGTGTCAATGGAAGCTTCGGTTTTTTTTTATATTTTATTTTTTTTAGAATATTGTTTTTGCAGTATTAAATTTCAATTAATTAAAATATAAAAACAGAATATCAATGATTCTATTGCATTCATTTAATGCTTGAATATGGATGACCTGTTTGCTTTTACAAAGAGCTTCAACTCTTATCAATTGTGCTTATTTTATATTTTAAATGAATATAAAACTGTTATTTAATAATGCATCATTGTAATATGCAAGGATGCAGTCTGACATGTCCTACATTTAATCTCTCTCTTCGAAAATTTGATTCTGGAATCTAGACAGAAGGAACAGTTCTGAAAAAAAGCGTACAACTTCTTTGATATGTCGATGATTTGAATCTGGTAGGAAAATCATTTAAAGCAGAACAATACGCATTTGCTACGATGACAAGATCGGCTATGAGACTAGGACATTTCATCTATGGAGCAACCAAAAGTATGTGTATATTAAGCATCATAGTCAGTAATGTAGCAGGCATGTGTAGTCCTTAAAATTTGGTTTCAATCGGTAGTGAAATTTGTGATACAAGTCAAAATGTCTTAGGACTGTGTTAAGTATATTAAAACATGACGAGTATGTATGTGTTACTCTCCTATATTTTCTAGGATCATTCAGAGGGTAAATTTTGGTTAATAGTTGTTATTGACAAATATCAACCTATTTTTGTATAGGTTGCCTACCGGATTTTCTTCTAAATAAAAGTACAAAGTAATAATTTATATAATTAACTATTGATAGTAAAAAGTAAATTAATATACAAAGTGAAGGTCATTATTAAAAAAATATATATAAAATAAGTTATACCACCTTTCATATTAATTAAAATATTATGAAATATTTGAAACTGTTTTTAACGAACTTATCTTATTATGAATTGAATACATTTTTCAAGCATCATATTTTAAAATTTTATATTTTAGACTGTCACTAAATCTCCGCTGTTGCTGCGCCTTTTCCGTATAATCTCATAAATAAACAAATTAGTCAATTAACTTCAAAGGTTTCTTTTTTTTTTACGCAAATAAACGAACTTAATCCGATCTGTTTTATATTATCGGATATACATTTTTTGTGGTTGAATTGTCTTTACTACTGTAGCCGAACTGCGGAATAAAAAATATTTTTAAAAATTAAAGTTATTAACAAAAACTTTGATATACGACTCTATAATTTAAACGGAGTCCTCGGAGAGGAAATATGATGATTTGAGCAGATTGAAGTAGATACTGTTATCTTAAAGTATTTTTCTAAAACCGAAGATAAAATATGGGCTTTAAACTGAATTAAAATGTAGGTTCGAAAATTCATCAGTATTATTGAAAAACAATATCTGTAGGTAACATTTGGACTACTTAATAAGAAAGAATCGATTGTTTGTCCGTTTAACGAAGACTAATTGTCCGTATATGTACAAGACTAATCTTTTCTGAATAGAGGGGTAAATATATATATATATATATATTTTAATTTAACGCCTTTTTTTATCCAGGATATTAATAGGTATGGGGGTTCAAGGATAATCGAAAACCCTAGATAATCGAATCTCGAATCACGATAAGACATTAATCTTACAATTAGTATGGTAGATAAGAAGAATAATTAAAAAACAAATTTGCTGAAATTCATTTTTATAACAATTTTTACGTATGTATTTAATTCTCATTTGGACATAAGATCAATAATTTTAGCTAGTTTTCATCAAATGTTTCTTTTCTAATATCAGTTGTCATTACTCGCAGCAAGATTATTCCGCTATTCAAAACTTCGACATTATGTTCAAAACTAGTTTTAAGGATTTAAACGGAAAGTTCTTCATTGTTTTCTGAGGACTCGATGTTTAGGCCAACAATGATACGAAGTTGGAATTTTCTTTTTTTTTTTCTTTTCAAAATATTACGAAGAATTCGCTCACCAATTCAACACTTATTTTTCCTACGCGGTTTATAATTATTAATTTTTGTTCAAGCATGAAAACGACACGTTTATATATATATATATATATATATATATATATATATATATATATATATATATATATATATATATATATATATATTTCTTTGGCATAACTCCTATATTTTTATATATGAAACTACATGCTTCGGAGTCTTGACTCTATCTCCAGGCTTCAAAAATTTAAAATTAAATAGTAAATAATAAAAAAAGTGTTAATATTGGTGACAATACAGATATAAAATAGCATATAGAGTTTTTATATAAAGACCATATTAATAGTCTATATAGATGATAATGGATGTTAATAGCATAGACTGAACATTGCTCAGCAGTATGGCTGTGAAGCAAGTAGAATTGACAATGTGAAGGCAATCACTGATTGTAAAGTAAATGTTATAGTATAATTATATAAGAATATTGGTATAATGTTATAAATTAATAAATTGAAATTTTTTAGAAGTCTGAAGATGGAGCCAAGACTCCAAAACATGTTGTTTCATATATAGAAATATAGGAATTATGCCAAAGAAATTATATTATAATTACATCTCCTTCGACACAAAAGGGTATATAACGGCACGTTTTATCTTTTGCAACATTTCGTTATTTTTTATTTAAATGGAGACTAAAGGACTACTGAGTAATTAATTTTGTTTTGTTAACAAATAGTAGAATCAGAATCATACTAGCAGTAGACTCATAGAAAGGCTGGAAGACATTACCTTTCCTAAGCATAAACATAAATCTAGAATGTGAATCGGATAAGTTTATAGTAACCAGAAACATCTCATTCATACTGTACCAGCTTGCCGTGTTTTTCAATTCATTATTTTACTTTATTTATTTTTAATAAAATTTATAAGAACAATGCATAATTAACATGAATGCAATCGTTATAAATAATGCTAGGGGTATATATTAATAGTACTTTTATAAAATAACTAGTGTACTAATTTGAAAAAATCTTATTAAAAAAAAAAAAAAAATTGGCCATTTGGAACTCCGGGTAATAAAGCCCCGGATTATGGTGTTCCTACTGTAATACATCACCAGGCGAAGTTTGGAATAGGAACGTACGAGAAAAAATCATTTAGTTCAAATACATAACTTTTTTCCTGCCTCTGTCCAAATATTGAAAGGCTGGTAGTAAATGTGAGGACGGGGAGTAAACTATCAGGCTATTTATATCATCCAACTCCTTAAGTAGTAAACAGTCTGATGTTTGGGCAACCGATGGGTAATGGGGCTTCTCGGAACAGCCATTAGACGACCCCAAACGCATTCGCTTCAAAAATATAAATGTCAAAAGTTGTTTCATAAATCACCGTTTGCAATATAGATTTTCTGTGAATTTAGTAAACCAATCTATACCGTCTTAAAATACAATGAACACACAATCAGTATTGGTTATTATTAAATTATAAAGATATAATTCAAAAAATATTATTAATATTAAGTGAAAATATTATTTTATACTAGCATCTCCCGTCGCGGCTTCGCTCACTTTCGCGAACTTGATAATTTTAACTGATTGAGATTTAATCTTTTATCGATCAAAATCTTGTTTTGAAGTATGCAATCAAAAATTATTTCGTCAATTACATTTTCACGTAAAACTGAAACCTTTTACTGGATATCCAATTTTTCAGTGTTAATTTATGAGGAGGTGATCCAGATGGACAAAGGAATTAAGAAACTGCTGCGGAAAATGGAATGCATTATCAGTGCTTACAACTAAAGGCACATGAATCATATTTATACACACAAAAACAGAAAGCAAGGGTTTGATATTTTGATTATGCAATAATTTTTATTGAGACAGATATAATTTTATCGAGTTGGTTTTTAAGTTCTAACCATAAAAGTTTGTGACCATGACAGTGTTTTTCTACTATAAACCTTCCTAAAATTCTGATAATGTAGTTAAAATTGCATTCAGACGGATTCAATAGTTCTTAGCATTGTAAACTCTGTTGCAGAATAGCGCCAGCCACATATTGGTCTATTATGAAACTTCGCTGGAATCCGCATATTTATAGCATTTTTTATAACAATATAATTAAAAATATTATATTTTATATTTTATAATAAATCTCTAGTTCCATATAACACCGTACCTTTGTAACCTCTCTTAAATAGTACTAGCCACCTAGCATATTTATTGCTTTTTAGTAACAATTTCATTTAAAATCTGTAAAGTTCATTATTTCTAAACGTTTCTTGAAATATGAGGTATGTAGATAAAATTTGGTACAGATTGGTTCAGTAGTTTTGGCGGTTAGTGACGACAAACCAAAAATGGCTTCTCATTTTATAAAATGGTATAGATTAAACCAATGTGTGAATATCATTTATTGTCATAATCAATTGAAAATTTTAGTGTTACATTAATATTCCTACAAGAGTCACAATAATGACTAGAAAAAATGTGTTGGACATCATGTGTCAAAAAAAGGTCCTTAATTATAAAGAACAATTAGAATATGCTCAAAACATTTTGTTAAAATATGACGATTACTCAAAAAAGCAAATAAATGAAATTAAACACAATTTTTCTCATTATGCGCCACAGTTTAAACAAAAATGGTTGGCAGCGCACAAAAAAGAAGCTATTTTGTTCAGAAATATTGAAGTATGGCTTATTAAGGTAAATTATTGTTACTAATAGCAAACATGCGATAAGGGTAACCATTAAAAAGATTTGAACAATCCAGAACTTAGCAAGTGATTATGACTCTGATGCAAACATATTTCAAAGTTATCTTGTGCCACTGCAGTTAACTTGTGGATTATTTGAAAAGCAATTTGTTTAGCAACACAAAAATATCTTACTTGTATTAAAAAATAAACACGTATATTAATTGCTAAAACAGTTTCCTTTTCGTGTTCGAAGCTGTATATTACATCTCCAGTAATAATTAATATTTTTTAATCATAATACAAAACCATATCTGCGATTTAATAAAATAGTAGGCCACGCAAGTTCTTTATTCAGTTTTGTAAAGTTATCGAATTTATTTTTTGCTAATATCATAGTCTTTCTTAAACCTCGATGATTGATTACAAAAAGAAGAGTTACTATCCCTGGAATAAATTATTATCTGTTAAGATGAAACGAATATAAAAATTATCATCAATAATAGCCATGTTTACATTTCAATTAACCTGTTTTAATTCATAGAAATGGAAATTAATAAAATGGCCGACTAGACGACACTACAGTCTATTAATTGGCTTTACTGACTAGTCGGCCCTTGTCTAATAATCTACTTGAAGTGATTATTAGACTTAAACTAAATATAATTTATTTGGAAATCGTGTTGATAGCAAGTTGGAAAACTAGTGGATTTAAGTGATTATGAATTCTTTCATGGAAGAATAGGTAAAAAAAAAATACAGAAACAAGAATCTGAAAACTATGAAAATTTGATGAAAGTCTTACGCATATGAAACATTTATAACATAATAAAAAAACAATAAAAATAAAAAAACTACCTTTTATAATTCACGAAGTTACATTATCAAATATATAACATAATTGCCTATAAAGAGTTTTATACAAATGTAATTTAACAGTTCACGATAGGTTAAGATATTAAATATCATTAATTGTTCTAGTAACAAAACAATTTACTTTACATTATGGCTTTAGCATAATGAACAAAGTTGTATACATTTATTGTATAACACTTGAAAAAAAAAAAAAAACCCACAGTATAATAAAAAAACATGTAATACAAATTTACTATATTAAAATACACGATTTAAATGTGCACATCCTAGGAATTAAAATAAATTACTTTTTGTTCAATAATCTTATTAACTTTGTGGAATAATCAACTTTAATTTTAATTTAAAACTAAACTAATAATTTCATAAATTAACTAAACATTATTCTAGTAGTAGGTATGTGGCTAGTACGTTTGTGTATGTATCTTCTTTAATTATGAGTTTTCCTGAATGTTTTGTTGAGTTGAAAAAAATTCCGGATCTATGTTGATCTAGGATTGATGAATCAATTGCCTCTTCTATTGGGATTATTTTATTAGAATACTAGTTTCGAATGTTAAACACACATCTTAAGTTCTGAGGAGATCGAAGAGATATCAGAATAACAGATACCTTTTTTCAGATATCTGTTACATCTCCTCAGAACCGAAGATGAATGTTTAGCATTTTAAACCAGTACTCTAATGAAATAATGCTCCTTACTTTGTCACCAATAAACTTATCCATAAAGTTCCATATGTTGGTGATTTAGCCCAAACCAGATACCTATCCTTTCATAGTAAGCTCCATAATTTCTCAACTAGCTTCCCACACCATTCCCGATAATCCTCCGAGGCGTCTGAAAAGAAGATGGCCCAGAGACCTTCTAGTGTAGATTTTTTTATTATTAGAAGTGCAACTGATGAGCATGTTATTGTTATTGTTAACAACACGTTTGCTTGATGTACATATTTTGTACAGTTGTAAATTTCAATAAATTGATATAGTAATAAAATTAATATTTTAAAACCTGAGTCAAACTTTTTCTTTTCTCCTCTAATTCTTCTTTTCTTCTCTTCTCTAGAATTTTCTAGATCAATTATCGACCTGCTCCTAAATTTTAAATTATTTGTAACAATATTTAATGACACTCATTACGGGGTATTCTTTCCCGGTCTTTAAAGTTCCCATTTAAATAAATTTTGACTTTAAATCTTTTTTTAATTTAATAAACGCATATTTATAAGCTTGGTTTTTAAAGTAAGGCTTTTATTTACACTTTTTAATAACCAGTGTAGTGCCTAGCCTCAGTAAGGACGTTATCTGCAGTTCTCTCTGTTTTACTCCCTACCTGATTAGGCATATTTCGCTTTTCATTTGACACCTATATCTCTTGAATTTAATAATTTAATAATATTTTTATTTATTTTGAATATTTTCTTTCGTTTAGAATCACAGGTTCAACTTGTACTAAATATTTAAATATTTTCTAATTTATGTTTAGTTTTAAAATATTTTATTTCTTTAACATATTGATTTATTTCTTACCGGCTGCTTAAGTACGACATAAAAATTGATAACTTCAAAATATAATGTTATTTTATATTAATTAACACAACTTAGTACTGCCATTCATTAAAAAAACAAACAAACAAATAAAGCAGCTCAATTTCTCCCTTACTAGAAAAAACAAAATATCTCTGTAATAATAATAATAACCATTTTATTGGTTATATAATCTACTGGTATAAGGATATAGTTTCCTAATTTATATTTTATAATTAAAAGGATCGAATTACTTCAGTTAATAAGTAAGTTCACCCGGTGTTAGTCGCTAGCCGATCTGGTACACTCTTAGTCGCATTTCCCTCACTTCTTTAATTTTCATAAAAAATGCAGTTTTATGTTGCCAAATGGTAAATAAATGTCATCATAATGTATCAATAATTTTAGAATGGAGCATAAGGATTAAGCATATATGTTTTACATAATTTACAAAGAAATTTATTCTAAAAAAAAAACAAAAAAAAAAAACCCAAACAAAATTTAATATTATACTATTTATATAATAATGTGTTTTCATCAGCTAGATCATTTTCTGCTATTTATATTCAATTATTACAAGTATAAGTAGTATGTTCATTGCGAATTGGAACATTGCCTCGATGTTTACCTAGTGACCAACGCCGGGTTAAATTAACAATTAATCGTTGTTCGATTTAAAAAAAAGTTGAGAATAAATTGTTATTTTAAACGTTACTTTTCATTCAAACCAATATTGCTCTTAAACAGTAGGTTAGCAGCAAATGTTATGTATTCAAAATATTCCCAATTAAATTTCTGATCAAGAAACAGTCGGCAAATTTTTGATGATTAAACACCAACAGAGCTAGAGCGTGTCAAATAATCACCAATACTTAAAAAATACAATCAAAACCTTTCTTTCTTTTTTTCAAATCAATAGCCCCTAAATGATAGGTTCTAGCGGCTTATGATAGGTTTTAAAAAAAAAACATTTCCATTAAAATTCTGAAAAAGTAAACTATCGATTCAAGTTCAACCAACATACATATAAGTGTTAAAATGTTATATTTTTGAGTGTGAAAAAAACGTTATACCAAAAAAAGTAAAGACTACTAGCCAAAATAAATTAATCAAAATGTACTTACGGCACATTGAATACTTACATTTGTGTAGGAGAGATTTTCTTAATCGGTGAAAATTGAAACCTGAAGTATATGAAATTTATGAACAATATGTTTTAAATTTATGTAGAACTTTATTTTACTTTAATGGTTCCGTGGAATTCTTAATATAAGTTAAAGTGGGTTTCTTGGAACGTCTTTGTAGTCCACTGCCTTTCAATACCAAAGTGAGACATTCTTTAAGTTTCACTTTACTGCTCTACAGGCTAGAATTTTTTTTTTTCGTTTTGACAAAGTTTCTGTGTTATAATTTTTATTGTAAATAAATAAAATTTAACCTACAACAGTAGAATAAATACAAAGTATTTAGGTGACTGCTTAAACACACACACAAAAAAAAAAAATTTAAATGTTGTGACAATTCTAATATATGAAATACTGGGCTAAACATAACTCTTATTATCATTGATTATTATATTTGATAAACCCATGTTTTTCACCATCTAATTAGAAACTTCTTTAAGTCGTTGACTGTGGACGACGTGAATGTTCACGTCACCCTTCGTTTCCAACCCAGGGCATGTGAATCAGAAAAAACATATTTTACCCGCCATCGGCTAGTGTAAAATACAAAATTGAATTTCAAATTGTAAAATATTCTTCTGTTCAATAACTCTGAAAGATCTACTGTTTCTACAGTTTCTACGTTTAAACCTGTTTCTTAAAGGTTTAAAATTTATATATATTTTATATAGCCTGTAAAAAATTATTCATATTCAGTTGTATCTTTGTTTTATTTCATTCTATTTTTTTTATTATTTTAAATCATGGTTTCCATCTATCGAACAAAGTAATGACAATAAGTTAATTTGGTAAATTACGAAAATACATGAATTGAGATGTGGTAGATTAGAACACGGCATAGCCCCTTCTTATAGTATGAACTTTTTTTTTTTTTATTTTATTAATTTTTTTTTAACTTAGCCTAGAAGATCTCTCTTTATCTACTAAATGTATGGGGAATACAGAAGAAGGCACAACCAGGGCTCTATAACTGCACTAAAAAGATCACGGACGTGGCTAGGAACACATTTATACTTCTACGGACACATTTTAAGTATGAATCCTGACAGATCGACCTGCCAAATTCTCTCCTACTGGCAGAGAAGAAAGATTAAGACACCTTGGTTAGTGGAAGTGACCCAGGATCTTCAGAAACTGGGAATAGTTGAATGTGACATTGAAGACCGATCACCTCCTAGAAGGATTCTACAAATAAGGAGGTTTCGGGACAACCAGGTGCCCTCTAGACGAAAGAGAGAAAAGAACAGCACAGACAGAGAATGCGTAAAAATCAAAGCCTATTCCCAGCAAAAAACTTAAATATCGTGGTCCTTAGATGAAAGAGGGAGAGTATAGTTTATTTTCTAGATTCTTAAAACGGTAGTTTTAGATTAACACTTTGTCTTAAAAAAATTGTTGTTAAATTGTTTTGTGATTTTTCTCTTTTATATTCCTTTATACTGCTTTAAAAATAATTTATGAATTTTTAATTCAGGGGTAGTAGATATTCTTAGAAGTTTTTTTATAATTTGCTGCTGAATATATCCATCATGTAGGGATGAGGAAGGGACGGTCTTATTTCGAAAGTGTGCATTTAAAAATCAGTCTACCGCAGTACCCTCCCCACTTGGGAAAAAATATGAAGAGATAAATTTTGAAAGTATTCGAAATATCCGCCGGTGTGGTAGGCCCGGTTGACCAATGGCCCATGAAATAGAGCTGATGTAGCAATATAAAATCCTCTAGCATCAGCCCTGGGGGATGGGGCGGGATGGGAAGGGGGGGAATGGGAGTGGTAAATGAAGCCCTCATGGAAGGCTATCCCATGCAGATCAAAAAACACCTTCGTATCTTTCAGCTTCCAATATGTAAGGTTACATCCTGTAAGCGTGATTTTCCTTAGACATTTGTATAAACATATTCTGTTGCGGATCAGCTTAAAAAAAAAAAAAAAAACTCACACATACAAAGTACGAAAATTTCAATCACAAACATTGCGACTAATTACATGTTCTACTTTGTAGAATAAAAAAGAATAGAAAAACAAATTTTATTCTGGGACAAAGTCCCTTAAGAATAATAGTTACATGACAGAACTTAAGTTATATCTGGCCTAGAGATGATAAATTAGATAATAAAATAAAATAATTAAAAGTAAATACTATTTTACAATAAAATAAGTAATAAAATGAAACAAAAATCTATACGCATATATAAACACATACACGCTACATACATACATAAACTATATTTACAATCAGTAAAAGAACAATATTATATAAGAAATTGATTAAATAATATATTTTTGATGTTGAGTCTAGTAAAGGATGAAGAAAATAAAATGATGAAAAAAGAGTAAAAATGAAAATTATTTCAATGATAGACAAAACATTATCATATGAATATTGTTTAAACAGGATAAACTTTTATATCTGAAATCCTCGGGTGAAATTTATTAAAGCATCTATATAATTAGATAGCATCCGACTGGAGGGAGGAAAGGTGGTGGAAGAGGAGTGTTTTAAAAGTTCCCAGGGAGGATGCATTACGAATAGAAGGAGGAAGAGAATTCCAAAGAATAGCGGAGCGGGCAAGAAAAGAACGTTGGAAAGCAGTAGTTCTGTAGGATGGGGTGTAGAGATCGGAGAGACGGGACCTTGTATGGAATGATTGGATTGAGGACTTGAAATGTAGGATACTGTGAATAGACGGAGGGTTATGTGTGTTAATAACTTGGAAGAGGAATGAACCAAGGAAGTAATATCTACGGAAGGAAGGCGAAAGCCAATTTAACTCAGTGTAAAGATGGGACACATGAGAGCGTCTCGAGGTTCCAAAAACAAATCTTATGAAACAGTTCATGATACGCTTTAGTCTATCTTCAAGAACCATCGAGAGTCCACCATAAATCACACATCCATAGTCAAATTGGGGGAATATGAGGGAGGATACTAGGAGTTTACGTGTGGATGGAGGAAGTAGGTGACTGGAACGGTGGAATAATTTTAGGATGCCAATCGATCGTCGGGAGATTTGAGCAATGTGGGGTTTCCAGGAAAGGGTTTGATCGATTGTTAAACCTAGGTTTTTAACAGAAGAGAGGAAAGATATAGGGTGACCATTTAGGAATAAAGTAGGGAAGTTGGTATTCGATCGAAGGAGGGAATGGGATCCTATTGCGATTGCTTGAGTTTTAGCTGCATTTAAAGTCAATTTATTCAGGAATGCCCAGGCACAGATTTCATCCAGTTCTTGCTGAATTTTGGAAAATGCATGAGTTGATAACTCGGCTGGAGGAAAGGAAAGATGGATTTGGGAATCATCGGCGTAAAGGTGGTAGGAACAATTATGAATGGAGTTAGGAAGATCATTTATATAGGAATTAAACAAGAGAGGAGAAATGCTGGATCCTTGAGCTACGCCTGATCGCAAAGTGAGGAAAGAGGATGAACCTTGGTTGGGAATGGTAACTGATTGAGAACGGTGGGAAAGGAATGAATGAAACCACATGAGAGCGCTATTGGAGAAGTTTAGAGATTTCAGTTTGGAAAAGAGGATTGTGTGGTCTAAGGAATCGAAGGCCTTGGAAAAGTCTAGGAGTATGAGGATGGTTAATTCTTTTTTATCCATTGCAGCCTGGATGTCACTGATGATTTTGGTGAGAGCGGATTGAGTAGAATGGCCGGGGCGGAAACCGGATTGGAACGGGTCAAGTAAATTGGAATCTTCGAGGTAATCGGAGATCTGGGATTGCACTAATCTTTCTAGGGCCTTAGAGAGGTTAGAAAGTATGGAGATCGGTCGGTAATCTTTTGGGGTTGTGGGATTTGGGTTCTTGACTATAGGGTGGATTAGGGTCTTTTTCCAAGAGGTGGGAAATACAGAATTCTGGAGGGAAAAATTATATATGAAGAGGAGAACCGGTAGGATTTCAGGGAGGCATAATTTTATCAATTTGACAGGAATACCGTCTAATCCAGTTGAATTGGTGTGGGATTTCATTGTGGAGGAAATGAGGTCTGTGGGAGTGATGTAAGGAAAATAAAAGTTATTATCATTGAATGCAGGAGGTAAAAGGGGCAACTGAGGGGATGGATACAGTATAGATGTAGAGGTAGAGACAAAATAGGAATTTAACTCGTTAGGTGTGACAGGAGGGACTACCGAGGGAGAGGAACTATGTGTATTTTGAACGAGAGAAAGTTTACGGAGGAGCTGCCATTTGGATTTGGGATCGGGGGCGGATGAGAAGGCTTCGTGGAAGTAAATGGGTTTCGTGCGCCGGATGGTAGATTGGGTTAAATTGCGGAGAACCTTAAAAGCACGGTAATCATCGTCAAGTCTAGTGCGTCTAAAACGTCTTCGGGCGGCCTCACGTCTTCTTTGCAGGTCTTTTATTTCTAGATTCATCCACGGAGCAGGCCGGTGGCGACGAAAGGTACAGGTTTTGAGAGGAGCATGGGTATCAAGGATGGAAAGGAGATTGTCAGTTAGTAATTCAACCATAGTGTCAGTAGAGGAACAGGAGTAGATAGGATTCCAATCTAGGATTTCGAGGTCAGGTAAAATTTTGTCTCGCGTGAGGGATTCTATATTGCGGAAAGTAATTTTTTTGGGGAGGAACGATGGGATTGGGATATCGTAGGAAATTTGTATTAGGTCGTGAGAGGACAGAAACGTAACAGGCTGCTGACATGAGGAAAGGAATTTTTTTGTTGAGTCTATGACATGCAAGTCCAACCAGGTGTCGGACCCACGGGAGTGATGGGTGGGGTTAAACGGAACAATGAAGAGGTGAAGGGAAAAAAAAAGGTTCTCTAGATACGTTTCGTCATAAGAGTCAGAAAGGAGATTGGTATTTAGGTCACCAGAAATGATTATATTGGAATAGAGAGAAACATAATTGCAGAGGTTTGATTCAAAGGATTGGTCAAAAGGAACATGAGGGGGACGATACGCCACTACATACAGGAGGGAATGGAAATTAAAGGATATTTCAACAAAGAGGTACTCAACGTTTGCGAGATTTGAAGGAGGAGAAAGATGCAGGACACGGGACTTCAGGCTGTCATGAACATATAGCGCTACTCCGCCTCCGGTCCGGTTAATCCAGTCGTGACGGATGATGGAGTAATTAGGGAGGGAAACCGAGGAAGAAGGAATATAAGGTTTAAGCCAGGTTTCAGAAACTGCAATGATGTGGTAAAAATTTTGGGTGAAGAACTCTAGGAATTCATCATAGTGAGCTGGGTGGGATTGAGAGTTTATGTGACAGGCAGTTAGGATATTACTCATATTGGAAGGAGTAAGGGAAATATAGGACAGTTAATAAAAGGATGACGCTATAAATGAGATTAAGTTGTAGATGCCGTGAGAAAAAATAACATATTAATAATAGGAGGTTAACTAAATATGATAATGTAGCAAAGAAATATGAATACCTAAATGCATATGATAATGTAAAATTAAAATATAAGTAATAATAAGCAGATGAATAATTATAATAGAAAATTAGGTAATTATAGATATGTAAATAAGTGATAAATGAGAGTAAACAAATAAGAGCAATAAACATTAAACAATTAAGAATAATAGAATAGTTATACCGCTGGTAAAAAAAATAAATGCGTTCTTCAAAATGAGACATGACATAAAAGAAACAAGTATAAACAAAAACACCTTGAATTCAATGACAAAAAGCAAAAAAGAATGTGGAGGCACGGGCAGGTGATGAGTACCGAGAAGTCAGCCGAAGACATCCAGGTCCAGAGGCTGGTCTATGTAGATCACGGGCTGGCCATCATCCTTCCGGCAGCGAATTCTTCCTCCCGCGAACCACACGTACTTCAGTTTCCCGGCTGATCTCTTCTGACGGGTGAGCCAGTACAGATGCCTGTTGGTCGGGGTACTTTGTTCGTAAGTAATAGAACAATGCATACAGACTTATGCATACCCACTGTTCTAGAACACATAAAAAAAAAATACATAATATTTCACGACAAATATAATAACTATCCTAACTAACTCATATAAAACATAGCAGCAAATAATATTTCTGTCAATAGTACTTAAACTAAAAAAGAAGGCTGAGAGACCGCTTATAAAAAAAATTAATTAAAAAAACACCTAAAATAATTTAAGGAGAAAGTATCGATTTGTACTAACCTCTCTCATGTTTTAAATGTCTTATAATTAATGGATATATTTATGTTAGTACAATAACTAATTGTTTTCAGTCTGAAAAAGTAATAAAGATGTTTCTTTAAGTCACTCCAAGAAAAAGATGGATGAAATGAATGAAATGAAAAAATAATCTCTTTCTGGGACATAATCTCCCCTACGAATAATATACATGTATAAAAAGTTGTACAATAGTCTGGCTATCTTAATTTCAAACGAAGATAATAATATGTATAAGAGGTAATATATAAAAATACAAGTGAAAATCGAACTTTGTGATAAATAAATACATGAAAAAAGAAGAGAGAAAAAAAAATAAGACAACAAAATAATAATAACAATATAAATAATAATTACAATGTATTCAGAAAAATAAAAAAATATAAAAAAAAAGAAATCAATAAAAAAAAAATAGATATAGTAAATAGAAAGGAAAAGATATACCTATAGAGAAGAAAAATATTAAGATCTATTTGAATGTTAAAATGGCAAAATATTTACGAATACCTAAAAGGTAATATATGTGTATACAATTGATAATAGCACTTTATCAATTAGAATAAATAGAAAAGAAACATTAATAATAATAATAGCAACATGATGATATAATAATTATATGCTTATATAATTACTATGTGTTGGAGAAAAACAAATAAATCACTAAAATAAATTACAAATAATGAATAGTAACGAAAAATATATAGAAAATATTTAACAACTACTTGAATGTTGATGAGACGAGACATATACAGATAAACAAAAACATATATTCACACATTTGCTACCAACTTATGTGGATATAGGTGTTCACATATATCTGTGCACACATATTACTCTATGTAATGGCATGTATATATAATCACGCAATATTTATAGTTTAGAACTCTTTCAGTCTCTCCTTTTATCTCATATTTTTCCCTCTTTCATTCTCTCTTCCGCTCTCTCTTGGATTTTGGAAACTTCCAGCTATGTAACTACTCTTGAAAACAGTGGATGTTGACTACCCACGATGATTTTACGCATAATTGGTATTTAACAGGGATTAGGCCAACCTTAAAGTGTAATTAATACACTTATAAAAATATATACTTATAAAAATCAAAAGGTAATAAGTCAAGGTTAAGCAGTATTTTGCTGTTATTATGTTTCATGTTTTTTGTTGGTTAACGTCCTTCGGTAATTTACAACTACAGAAAAACAGAAAAATATTTTATTCAACATGGATTGGATTGTTGATCCATACTATTGATTATTTCAGAATGTTTGCTAGAATAGCATCATTATTACTTTCTTGCTAAAAAATATACTATATTATATTTTTTCTTTGATGATGAAATTTTAGATTTTAGAAAATACTGAGCCTTTTTTTAACGAAGAAATTTAAATTAATTGACAATGTTTATAATAAAGGACGTCCTTCAGAATAAATGACCTAATAATTTTAAAATATACCAAAAATATTAAGAAAGAAATAAATCTATGGGGTTGAGGAGTGGGTTATAAAGAAATGATCATATGCTGAAGGTGTGTGGGAAGAGAGATGTTCGGAAGGAAGGAATCTGGTGGTTCTTACGGAATATAAGATGCTTGTATCGAAGAAGTGGAAATAGACGAAATAGGATTATCTGACAACAGACTCAGAGCAATAAGGCTGGGAAATATATAAGATTTTCTGAGAGCCCTAAATATAAATCTGACACAATCGGTTCATTCCATGAGACTTTTATTACAAGTATAACTCCCAGATGGCATGCTTTACATATTACATAGACATATATATATATATATATACATAACAAGTCAATCTAATATAGAAGGTTAATATTCTAAGGATTCATTTTATACTGTATAAATTTCCGTTCCAAAACTTTCAGACCCTGAAGTTGGAAGCCATTTTCAAAGTTTTACTACAAAAGAATTAAAGAAGTTTTCACAAGTTTCTTAAATTGAATGTTCATTAGATTTTCTTTTCCTTTTCACTTTCCTTTTAAATATTCTTCTTATTTCTCATTGGCTAATATTTTTGATTTATTACGAAATTTATTTTGAAATAATTAAAAACCTTTTTTGATAAAATAAAATATAAAAATATCATATATAACAAAACCTATTAACATTATATTTTATGAATGGATATGTATAACATTGTTCTTAAAATGTTTATTCCGATTTGTTAAATAGTTGTATGTGGCTGAAAAGATACAATAGGGAAAGATAGTTGAGTCATGCGGAATTGCCTATCTAGTGCCCGCCTTTACAATACATCACTCAACTATTTTGTGTTCTGAGAGATGTGACAATGAATTTATTTTCTTATTTTATGCAGTTATTCAAATATTAACTCCACAAAGTTATTTAACTCATTAAAGCTTCTATATTTTAAAATAACTGCGTGTTTCAATAGTTTTTTAATGTATTTGTAAAAATAATGTTGTTTTTTTATTAACATTGTTCATATTAACAAAAACTGTTATTTTTGGATTTTTTTTTTATTTAAGTTGTAAATAAAACTGATGTGATATTTTTTTTTTTTATAGTTGTATGATAGGAAATAAATTATGAAATCACTATTAGCTAGTTAATAAAAATTGTGGGGTAATCCAACATAATATGCCCGATTTTTAAAATATTATTTTTTTAGGAATGATTAAAGACTAGTTTGTCGATTCACGGCAAAATTTTTACATCCTATAAATAAAACCTACTTATATATTTTTTTAATTTTATTTTATTTTTTATATATTTTTAATTATCTCGTATTTTTTATATTTATTGTTTTCGTATTTTTTATTTTTTCTACTAGCCCTGACGAAGGCTTACACTGTAAACGTGAATTTGAAAACGAATTAATAAAATTTGATTGTGTTTCCTTGACTACACGTATATACTTCATCTTAGAATCTTCTACATTTATAACATATACAGTCAAATAAACTACACCAATAGGTTTATATGTGTATATACGTATTTATATGTAGAGATAGAGAAAAAAGTGTAAATATGGGCACCCTCTTTAGGTTTGGATACGGAGTTATTTTCAATTTGAAAAATTCAAGATTTTCGTCCTTCATGAAAAACTATAACAGGTTTCCTGAATGCGAGGAGGCAGAACAATGATTAACATCAATTATTTCATTTCGAAAACGACAGTTTACAAACAGCTTTTGAAATAGCTCCAGGAAAAATGGGTTGTTAATATGGACCATCTTCGAAAACGTCACCAAAAATAGTTTTAAAACAGGAAATGGTAGGATTTGTATTGTTAAAGGAAAAAAGTGACGTATAAAAATCCCATACATAACTGGTTCTTTCAGCCCCGGTAAGTGTCCCTGCATCTGGCATAAAACACTTTTCACCCACACCTCTTCAGAGAGCTGCTCATATGGTGGTTTGGAGCTGTTGAACAATTAAAAAGATTTCTTTGTTTCGTTATTATTTTCATTCGTCTAGATTGTAGTGAAAATAAACCTATATTGTCTTTACTTGAGTTTATATTAACAGTAAAATCCCAATATATTTTATTTGAAACGAAATAAATGTTCCTTATCTTAATAAAAAACGTAAGAATAAATAAAATAAAGGTGGAAAAACAATAAAAATGTATTTTTCATTTCGTGTAAGCATTTTTCAACCGTACTCCCAGCCATCAGCCCTTTGAATAAATAAATCAGCAAGCCAATATAAACGACAAACGTCAAATATATTTTCTGGGCTTTTATTTCGTTTATCTTGGAAGAATTTTTTTAGCGAAATATTTCAAGCCCCTATCTAAAATATGCAATTTGCTGTACTTTTGATCTATTCGTTGTAACTAGTCAGAGTCTTCTATGCGGCTTAATATATCTGACGCGCTTGAAGCATTAATAAAGATATTTAACAGGGCACTTAAGGAGGCCCCTCCTATATAAAAAGGCCCCTCCGATAAATAAATATCTCCTTTATTTTTTAATATTATCAGAAATTGGATTTACATTGTAGTAAAGTTACTACAACAATTAAAAACTACAAATTGATTACAAGACACTAATTTATATGACAGTAATTAGGCTCGCGTGTAAATACGGAGTTAAGGCCAATTAACTTCCAATTCATCTCGTATCCAATCCTTAAAATCTAAAATTCTCAATGATAACAACCCTTCCATACCCACTTCAATCCATTTACATTCACTTCCTATTCTATATCTGATAAATCTTCGATCCCCTTAAACCATCCCCGCCGGTCTCTTAACCCAGGGAAACTTAAGGACGTCTTTTTGAAAAAACTTTGTCCAGCGACTTGATCATCTGATACTTGGGAACATTGATATCTTAATGTTGGGAACAGGAGAAATGTCCAACGGAAATGTTGCACTTGACGTTATCAGAGAAATGGGAGCCTGTATTTACAAGAAGAAAGGGTGCCCATGTGTACACCAACCCCATCTTAGAAAGATGGCCACTTTCACATGTAGCCTAAAAGCATGTGTAATTAAAGGTGTGCTTCAAAAAGTTGTTTAACCTTTAGCTGGTGACGTGGCTGTACGTACCTGGTCTTCCTCAGGACCGAATGGCCTAAATAGAATTTCGTATAAACGTCTTGCAAAATACCAATTACAGCTTATATTTATAAATCATTGAGATCACAATAAAAATTACTAAGTCCTAAAATAAAATTATATTTGTTTAAAAAATATATTTAAATAGTAAAAAATGAAAATATGAATTTTTCATAAATTTTGAACATAACATTTTAAATTGGTAAATTTATCATAGAATATTTTATTTATATTATATAACTTAATATACAACTTTAAAAAAATGAAAAGTCACTCATCGCGGCACATTTTGCATTCTAAACAGAACTTAAATGTTTTTCTGTCAATATTTGAAGGGCATAAAGCACACATCTTTCTTACCATAGAAGTACTTACTTCCACATTCATTATCGTCATAATCAAAACATTTGTTAGCATCCAGTTCACTATCTGAAGAATGATTGCTAACGATACATCTCTCATCTTTTTCTACATCACTACCATCAATTTCAATTGCGTCACATTCTTCAAAAACTTCTAACATACTCAGTAAACCTGGGGTCGTCTGCAGAACAAACCGTAGTACTAAAAATATCTGCCATTAAAATAAATGTAAACAACAAGACCGAAGAGAGAAAACGTTCAACAAATGGATACAGGAGATAAAAAGGGATCTGTCTTCACTCAACATCACCCAACAATTAATTTCGAATAGAAAATTATTTAGAAAAGCAATTAATGAAATTCAGTCACTCCCAGAGGAAAGGAGGGAGAGAGGTGAGAATCGCAAGTGGTCGGAGGAACGGAGGAAACACCATTCGGAAATGATAAGGAAGTATTGGGAGGAGAAGAAGAAGAAGGGAAGGAGTATCAAGGAGTGATTTGTTGAACGTGGTCCAAAGATGGCCGAAATCGAAAAAGGAGGAGGAGGCAAACAACAAGCAGTGACACTAGTGGTGATGTTGGATCACCAGGACCCGAAGGGTTAACTATTGGATTGACACAAAGAGCTTAGACGCGAGAAACAGAATGACTATGAAAAAGTGCCTGAGATAGAAAGGTACAGGATCATGTAGGCCGCTACATGAATCATCAGGCTTCTGATAATAATTTGTCTTTCTGCTCGGTTCCCTAAGACACCCTCACGCCAACAGTTGAAGGTTATGATCACCACTTTCCGGATATTACTGTGAAATTATTTAATAACTAAACATAAGAACATGAAAAAATACAAAAAAAAAGATTTCACATACTTCTCAAAAGTTTGCAGTCCAGAACACCAATTTGCACAATAGCTCACGCTGCATCCACACTAGTTAAAAGAATGGTTCCAACTAGTCACTTATAGTCACTAAGGGGGGGGGGAGGAGGGTGCCCATATTCATACCTGTTCCCATTTTTACCCCTTATATATTGGAAAAACAGTTAATATTAGAAAAAAATATTATAAAGCATTACCTTTATTTATCCAGGCCAACGTTGCAGATTTAACATGTTTTTCGACTTTCAAACTTTATTTATTTTTCCGAAGCTGTCTGACAATCATTTGTCATTCTTTGGAATCTGTACTGAGAGAAATCCTTAACGTTAAATATTTTAGATACCTATCTACTTTAATATAAACACACAACAAATAGGAAGGAATTTGCCAACGATAAACGCAAAGCAGAAGTCGGAGTAAAATTGAAATGTACAAGGAGAGGCGCAGGACTTGCCGATGTTAAGTGGCAAGATGGTCGTGGAAATTCAGTTAAGCCTCCACTCTCCTTTTTAATCTGATTCCTGGCGTTCCCGCCTCCAAGGATCCAAGGATATACCCCTTTTTACCTCCTAGAGGAGAATCACTTTCCCTCCTGTACCGGCAAGACGACTATCCTTTCTGCTCTATATGATCCTCTATGCAAGCAATATTCTTACTCCCGCACTGTTTAACGGATATTGGTTTTTTATTCGTGGCAAATACAAGCGATGCCATATTCAAGACAACAGTCAACCGAGGCGCCAGGATCTACGATAGCAACAAATTTTAAAATGCTGAGAAAGCAACAGAAGACCATTCGATTCCAATTTTTTTTTTTTCATATTAATAAATGGAGGATAAGAAAAAAAAAAAAAAAAAAAAAAAAAAAAAAAAGACGCCATAGTAAATCTCTGATATCTACTCTCCTTGAGCTGATCTGGTCCAAATGGATTTACCTGCCTCTAAACTAAAAGTGTAAATAACCTGCAATACGATCTGAAGTCTAAAAATCAAAATTAAATATCCAACTCCACTATAGAATGTGAACTATAATTATAAAGTTAATAGTTAAATAGTTAAATAATTCTGAAGTTTATTTATTTTTTTAAATTTTATTACTTTAAAGTACAAATAATGTTACATAAATATATATTGTTGTTAATTACAATAAATAAATAAATAAAATTATCAAAAATAAACAAAACAGTATTTCTTTTCACTGAGGCATAATTGTTCATAATTACTGCTAATTTCAATAACAATAGTAATAATACATAAGTAGAAGTATCAGTAGCAATATAAAAGTGAGTGACATTTCTTCTGGATTATTTTTTAATCTGGTGGGCATTGCAAGTAGAATCCAAAATCTCCTCCAACTTTTAGACATAAAACCGAATACAGTACTAACGATAGATGACCCATTGTTTTTTCGATGGGACAATACTTACATAAAGGTTGACACATCCCTTAAGAAAAAGATTGAAGACGACAACCCCATCATTAAAAAGAGACTTTTTGCAGAACTAAGGCAAAAGTATCCAAACCACGAAACAAATTTTACTGATGCATCGAAAACTGATGGAGAAGTCGGTTGTGCAGTGGTTTTTAACGATAGCTTACTAAAATTTAACCTACCGTCACTAAATAGTGTTTTTACAGGAGAACTATTAGCGATTTACCAAGGTCTTCTATTAATGCAATCTACAAATACAAAACATGCTCTTTTGGTGACAGACACTAAGTTCATTACTGTCAATAGCTGAAGGCAACTCTGAAAATGCCCTAGTACGGAAGATTAACAACTGCCTGTGGGAGATGCACGAGTCGATGGGTGGGGGGACTGTGCAGATGTTCACATTGTGGCATCTCCGGAAATGAAGCTACAGACAGTGCAGCAAATCTCGCGAGCCTGAACCAAACAGGAATTACAGACATTACAACAACTTCTGACTTAAAAACATACTGCAGAAAAAAATTGCTCCAACATTGGAAAATAAAATGGAACCAAATACACAGCAAACTTCAAGAACTTAAACAAGACACCCGACCCTGGACAACATCTTGTAGAAAATCAAGAATAGAAGAAATAATCTTGACGAGACTAAGAATAGGACATTCAACTTTCACCTAGGATTACCTGAAGAGAAGCCAAGAACCACCGATTTGTTCAACTTGCATGACAACACTGTCATTGAAACACATTGTAACAACATGTACACTATACTCTGACGCCAGAACAAAGTACAATATACCCTCAAGTATAGATAAGCACTGGAAGAGACAGAAGACAAAATCAAAAATCATTTTTGAATTCCTAAAATTTTGTAAATCGTTCGACAAAATCTAATATGTATATTAAGCCGCTAATGACTCATTTGGGTAGATGCGGAAAGTAACAAAATAAATAAATAAATAAATCTGTTAATTTAATCAAGTTTTCATTTATTTTATGTTAAATATATGTATTTGTAAATATACGTTAAATATAATCTACAGTTATCATCTGTTTGATATTTTAGTAGAAGGTATTTTATACTATTTGATATGCATAGTTTACGATTTTTACAATATTTAATGGAATTTAGTTATAACACTATTTCTTTTAGAAAATATCATTAGGTTGCCGTTATTACCTATTCTTAACAGACTAATAGTTCTCAATTTCGTTATGTAAATGTTTGATTTAATGTAATTTTCTGGCTGAGGGTAATTTCTTTTCTGGTAGCGCCATAGTTTTGGTAGAAAAATTAATAATAGAAACAAATTATGAAGGAAGTTACTTTAAAATAGTTACTTTTTTTTAACTTTACATAATTTTGTATTGATATTTACAACTGTATGCAATTTTTACACAACAAGTAAATGTGTGGAAAATTATTGCAGCTGTTAAGAACTGCTAATTAGTAGCGTTTCAGATTTCTTTTCAGAATCCCTAAAGTATAATTAGGAATCGAAATTTGGAACATAATTATTTTTTATTTTTTTTAAAAAACTCTCTTTAACAAATGCAACATTTTGTTAAAATTCTCGATTGCTTAAAAAGTCGATCAAACACTGTTACCAGGACCACCAAAATATTAGAAATTTTAATAATAATAATAATAAGAAGTGTCATCAATTTTGAAATTGATATTATAGGTTTGAACTTATTTTAGTATGAATGGCATATGAAAAACACCAAACCCAATCCATATTGGATTAACGAAATTATGATGGATAAAATCTGGCTTCTAATGAAGCAAAAAAAAATGTATTACATAGAGTTAAAAACTAAGATTTGTGAAAAAAACAAACAAAAAATTGAATGTTATGCAAAAATTTCAATTCAATGGACTTTGGACTATGGTCTTTAAACTACTTATTGCGTTTTGCGGACACTAACACACGTATGTTGCATATTTATATATAAGATAATATAAAATATTTAATAATCATTATTAAATCAGATAAAAGTCCAAAAATATTTATCCGTTATCGTAAATCTGCGACTACTTGTCTGAATGTATCTTCATATCAATTATCCCTGATAAACAGATCCGTTATCAAGGATTCGATCTCGCCAAACTTCATACTTGTAAACCACATACACGGTATTAACGGCAAGCAACTGCTTGTTGTTTTCGAATTCTTTAAAATTTACTAGACAAGCGTTCAAAGCTTCCAGTTAATGACAGAAAACTCATTTATATGCCAGTAATAAGACCTATTGGGAAATACGGAGTTGAGCTTTGGGGTTCTACTAAATCTTCCATTTTTTCTTGGATCCAGCCTCTATGATCCAAAATCAATGCTCCTTACATTGTCATAAAAAAATCTATCAATAAAGATCTTAATGTTCAGTATGTTGCTGATTTAGCCCAAAACAAATACCTATCATTTCCCGGCAATATTCCATAACCAATAAATCTACTTGTTTCTGATAACCCTCCGATTCGTTTACCGTAATCTACATAACATTAGCAGAATATAAATACAGAAAATAACCGAAAAAATTCATTTTTCTAAGTATTGGCTTAAAATGTAAATTCCTGGACAATAATTTTTTGAGTTAATATTATCCATGTCATGAGCTGTCTAGAACGTCACGTACCTGGGACCCGGAATGTTGTGTTGGGACTAACCGATCTATTTAGCAATAGCTCTACGTTGTTATCTGGTCCATGGAATTAATTATGTGTCCGTGCATTATCGCTGACAGTGATGAATATCTGAACCAGCGGCAGGTGTATTTACTGCCCTCGGTTAATACACGTGGATTTTGTCCCCGATTCGTTGTTAACATGCATCATTTACCTTTGTCATTCCAATGTATTAATAATGATTGTTAAATAGAATATTTACCTAGCTATACTGTAATGATTTAATTATTAATGTTCATTTTTAATTACAACTTTAATTCACAAGAGATAAAGTTGTGCGTCAGTTCTTCCAGGTATTTTAAATATCATTATATTACATCTATCCAATTTGTAATTATTTTTTACTATGTAATATCTCTTTTGATATGCTCAATGTTTTCTTTATCTAGATCATTTCTTTGCTATATTCTACTTTCCATCTAATTTAATTCAAATGAACTATTTAAATAATCGTTGTTTTTTTCTGTAAATAATATGAAATATTTTTGACTTTTTTTAAATATCTAAATTTACCCTTGCATGATGAAATTATTCGTTTTAATGACATAATCCTAATGTTTTTCTTACTATTTTTATTATTTTTGTAAACATTTATATTTTCTTGGTTATTTACTCCTTTGAAGCTCAAATATAGCTAAAACTATTGCGTAATGAAATAAAGTTATGCAAATTAAAGTTTTATTGTTTTAAGATTAATGAATTATTTTCCCCTAATATACTAATAAAAAAAAAAAAAAACACCTCTAGAAGTGGCAAAAAATTCGTCAATAATAATTGTATTGTCCCTTTTATACCATCTTGCGTACCTCAAGTGATTTATTCCTTCATTTAAAAACTGAATTGCCCCTCTAAAACAAGTCATTACATTTATCATTAATGATTATTGTTCATAAGAAAAAAAAAATAAAAAAACCTATATCACTAAAACCCATGAGAGGTCTTTAGTTTAGTACTTAGGTAAGGATATGCTATTACTGGGACAGGTTTATTTCTCAATTAACCTACTTTATAGGGGCTGAGAGTGCCCAAAGGGGGTCTCCCGATTTTAAAGCCTAAGTATACTTCTGCTCATTGCTCAGCCGCTTTCAACAGTTCTTCGTAATCTGATCCTCTTCTCTCTGGAACTCCATCCCTCTCAGCATTCGTCATTCAATTACTCATTCCACTTCCAAATACCACTTCTTTAACCACCTACTATTCAACCAGATCCTGTCTTCTAAAAACTGTCAATAGCCACTTTTGAGTTGTTTAAAATATGAACAATTTATGTTTAAGAAATATGTTTGTTTTTGTAAAAAAAAATGTTTTAAATTTTCTGTTACTTTTTATTATCTTTTTTTTTTTATCATGACTATCTGTTATTTAAAAATATAATTTCATTTTAAGGCTATGAAGGCCCTTGGTTGTACATTATTTTTTATTCTCAAGGGACTTAAGGTCCCAGAATAAATATGGAAATTTATTATTATTATTATTACTAATAGTGTAATGTGTTGCTAATTTTAATTCTTTTTAAAATCCTTTGACGGGTCCGTCTTATAATTTAAAGGTATATATCCATCCTGTCATCAAATGCACCTCTTGTATTATATTTTAGATTCCGTGTTCCCATCCCTACCTTCAAGAAGAGTATTCATTATTGATGACTTCTCGCGTAAAGTTACAGCTGGCGAACGATGTCGAAAGCTGATCGCAATCAGTAAACAGAGTGGGAGAGCAACAGGCCCCGGGCTCACCTTTGTCCTCCGCTGTAGGGGCTATTAAATATTTACCTGCTTGTTCCTTGATAAGGCCAACACTATGGTAGCCACTCCATTCCATTATACATTTAGGTTGCCCTGTTCAATGTCTAATTTAGTTACAATTCATGCCTAGGGGCAACTGAATCTGTCACAATGTGGTTTCAGTTTATCAATCATTAACAATATAAAGTTGTTATACATTATTTTAGGATATAATAACGTGCTAAAATCGGATAACATTCCCATCTTATGTTCGTTAAATAGTCCCTGTAATAAAACAATTTAAAAAATAGTATAAAATATTTTGAATTTTTTAAATAATATTTATTGATAGAATTGATTTTCAACGATATAAAAGTAGTAAATTTGAAGAAGGTGATTAAAATAACATTTAAATAACTACTCACTAGTTGCACTTCAATAAAAGTTCTACATTAGAAAGTGTTTTGGTCATCTTCTTTTCAGACGCATCAGAAAATTATTGGAATTTGAGAGAGCAAGGTGGGAGATGAATGGCTTAGAGTGGGTATGGATTTTGCTTTGAAATGATAGGGATCTGGTTAGGTCCAAATCAGCAACATATGAAGCATTAAGATCTTTACGTATAAGTTTATTTGTGACATAATAAGGAGCATCGAGAATTCTACAGAGGATTGTAAGAATTACATAGGAGAAGAATTAGAAGATTAAGTGGAGTCCCAAAATTCAACTCCGTACGCCCAATTACGTCTAATGATTGTTATGTAAATAAGCCTTTTGTAATTTTTTAGGAGATTTGAACTTGTCTAGACTTGTCTAGCAAATGTTGAAGTAGTCGAAAACATCGAGCAGTTCATTGTCTTTTAAGTTTCGTATGAGGATCTCAAGTAAGTCGTTTTTTTTTCAGATGAAATCCTAGGCAGCGGTCCGTTCAACTGGGATCAGTGGAATATTATATTGTAGTAAATGTTTGAGTATTCCAAAATGGCGAGCAGTTTCTTGTGCTTTAAGTCTGATGTGTTAATAAAAATAAAAATCAAATGAACAGACTTCAGGAAACTCAAAAACTCCAAACCGACACACCTTTAAGCTTACATCTCCCTTTAACCCACACCATCAAAACCCAAATCCCCAAAATCAACCATGAGACAAGTCTCGGTATACCCCAACGGCTCAAAACTGATCAACTTTTTAGGATTTGAATTATTATTAAATCCGATGGCTATACATCACCATTATATAACCGTCGTGCTGCAATCACCAAATATCCTACGCAGTACCTTATTTTTTAAATTTCTAAGGCGTTTTTCTTCACTTAACATTAGCGGTTGTTTTCTATCTTTCGCACCCTTAGAGAAACTCTTGGTAGTTTAGTATATAATAGTCTTATATATCATATTTTTTTAATTTCTTGAGAATAAACGAAATGAATAGTTTTGAGATCAAAATATAAAAATCATTTCGAGCTTTTAATATTGCCTTTATTTCCTTTATAATATAATTTTTTTTTAGTTATTTTAGACCCTACTTAAACTCTTTTTAATATTCACACGTAACCCAGGACATATTTAATTTTTATTTAAACGTTATTCATCGGTTCTACTGCTAACAGCATTTCGTTTTTACCCACTTTCATGACCGTTATTGTGTTTAATTAATTTTATTTCATAATTACATCATCTACACCCAATAGTACCAAATTATTAGCTTGACCGAATACCGATATTTTATGGAGATTTGGCTTTCATTAATATTGATAATATTGCTCTGCAGTGTTGGTATATACAACCATTTCATAATTAACACATTGTTGCATTCTCAATGAGTATTTATTGAATAATATCTACCTCACCTTCAGGCTGAAATTCTTGTAAATATGATTATTTACTATGCATCACATATTTATGACAAATAAATACATCAAAATATTATTTAAAATAGTATAACAATCAAACTTCCAACTTCCTAATATAAAAAAAATAAAATAATAATAATACGAATAACACAGGATAGAAATAGAAATATTTTTATAATAGAATAGAAATATAAATAGAATATAATAAATATAGAAATATAATAGAATAGAAATATTTTTGCCTTGTGCAATTAATATGAAAATTATGAATCTAAACTGTATTTATGTTATTTTAATTTTTAATTATTCTTTATTTTCAGATGTTTCCTGATATGAAACATGACATGATATTTTCTTCATGAACAGTAAGTGATCTTATGGTTAAATTGTAGTTATGATAGTAGTGATAACACTGGGAAATCTGCTCTAAAGTTTATTCAAAAAGCTATTTACATTTCGAAATCAAATGATAACGAAAAATAACTAACATTTCCTTTTCATAATTTATTTTTTATTTTTTTTTTTTTTTTTTTTTAAATATGAATGTATTGAATAGAACACTCAAACTCTAAAAAAGCGGGTACCCTCAATTGGGGAAAAAATCTGGCGGTTGAGCGGAAAGTCTGGCCCAAACTCCTCCTTTCACAAATGTTGGCTCAGAAAGAACATCCTTACCTAAGTACTGAACCCAAGCTAGGTTTGTCAATAGTAGTTTTTTTTTTTTTTTTTTTTTTATATATTGTAAAAAATTACATATAAAAATTAAAAATTCAATTCCCTTACAGGATAATCGCAGCACAATATTGAAAAATCTTTCTTGAATTTCGCAATTTTATTAGTTTTATATAGAAAGCCGTATATTTTATTATTCTTCCATTTTTTTTTTTTTTTTTTTTTTTTTTTTTTTTTTTTTTTTTTTTGTTTCTGGTGCACTATTTGATGATATTTTTTCTAAAATAGTGTATATTTCTTTAAACTATCGAATGAATAAATCACTGCTATTTTGGAAAGCTGTCATAAAATAAAAATTAGAAATATTCTAATTTATGAACGAAAAAATGTTATTGTTGGCATTAACCAGTAGTTTTTTAAATAACAGCCTCCGTTTTTATTTTTACATTAGGTATTCTAAAACCAATAAATTATAAGTATTTTAGTCTGATTCTTTATCATATTCTTCGAAAATTTACTAAATCAAAGCAACTGATAAAAATGTTAAAAAATACACCCAATTGATTTTCTCATTTTCTACACTGAACATTCAATTTTTTTTAGGGTTTTGCGTCGCTATATTATTTAAATGTGGTATATGAAACGTCTTAGGGTTATTGAAAAAATATTTAAATAAAAGCGAAGAGCATTTAAGAAAAATTACGAAATAATTTTAAATTTAAAATATTTTTAATAAATGAGGTTTATATCCACCCCTTGTTTATAACGTCTTGCATTCGATGGTGTTTTGGCCTAATGTATTTTTCAATAAATTCCTATTTAACGAAACACTGTAACAAATCATATTATTGTAAAATTTCGTTATTTGTTGTTGTTTTTTTTCACTTCTGCTTACTTTTATTTAATTAATGTTTTAAAGAATACTAATACGTTTAATATGCCCTAGTTGAATAATATTGGGGCGTAATTTATTTCTTCTATACAAATAAAGCCCAGCTATAAAAAAAAATATTGATACATTGATTCCATAATTATTGTATTAATATTTAACTTTTTTTTTTGTTTTTGTTTATTTCGTTTAACATCACTTTTATGCTGCTATGGCTAATCGGACGATGCTACGGTTGGAGTCCTAAATTTTGCCTATCCAGGTATTATTAGGATAGGGATCTTTAACGAGTGCCTGATATCGCACAGGCTCGGGCCCCCCATTTTACGTCCCTTCTGAAGGACGGCAAAGCTAAAGATTTTTTACTCCCTTTAAAAAATCCTAAGGTCATCTGCCGGGCTGCGAACCCGCGATCTTGGGTATAGTAGGATTCTATGCTAACCACTACACCACATGTGACCCCTTTAACTTTGGTGATTTGCAAACCAAATTTTAAAATTCCATGAAATTCTTAAACTGGCTTTAAAACAGTACGATAAAAAAAATAAAAAAACATCAAAACTCTTAACCTATTTAGTTGATATATTTTTTTTATCTAATATTTCTTTATACTTTATTCAAATATGCATATGACATTACTAAAACTAAAACCCGAGGGTGAGGAGAGGAGGTAGTACGGAGAGGAATGGGGTCGAGGATTGAGAGGAATGATAACATGTTTTGTCAATCGCTGTCCATTGAGTTCTGAGAATGGTAAATCAAAAGCAAACATTCCATTACCCAAGGATTTTCGAACCAAGATCAATCTCTGCAATAACATGGTTATCTCATATGGTCTGGAGCAGCTCTTAGTGTTTTAGCTGTAGAGTTCGAGTGAAATTTACTTCATGAAAAATATTTATTTTTATTTATTTTCAGTTCAGTTTTCCCACAATGTAGCAACCATGGAAGGGGTGCATATATACGGGTTCCATTTTTCGACATAACGCGCACTTAAATAAAAAAAAAACTAGCCATTTTCCGCTTGTGATTTCTAACAAAGAATACTATTGTACCAAATTTTAAATACAATATCTTCATAGCTCTAGTAAGGTATAATATTAATAACATTTACTGAGTTCTGAATAATCCTTTTATTTGACCGTGAGAAAAACACTCAGTCCGATCTACCACAACTTATTTGTAAGTCTGACTTAGCTATTTGCAAATGTAACAGCAAAATAAACTTTAATTGAAAATCGTAATCGTTTTAATTGAAATTGACTATCAGTTGGAATCGTTGTGATTATATAAATACAGTTTAACGTCCATTATGCGAACCGATATTAGAAAATTCAGATTAAAAAATTAAGAAATTCGCAAAATAAAAAATTATGTATACATATATATAACTTTAAGAATGAAATTGTTTTGGAACCATTGTATGTTCAAAACTGTGTCCATCCACCCGTATGTATACATCGCAAAGAACGCTTTAAACCGAAGTGATTCATAAAAACAAATGAAGCGAATAATTCCAAACTTAACCAAGTTCATTTTTGAAAATGTTTTACAGCTGGTCAATAAAAGTAAAGGTCTGGTTGGATTAGGAAAATGCTTTTTTTTTTTTTGTATCACCGTTTTCAATGGGATGTAACTACTTATGGGAGAAAAACATCCACCTAAAGATAATGTAGTAGAAAAACCATAATCAAATCTGGAAATTAGGTTTTGGTATTCCATGTCTCAAATGAAATGATCTAAGAAAGTATACGGTTCTCAATAAACCAATATGTTAGTATAAAAGTCTGAGCTCGTTTTTATTCCAATTCGTTGCAGATATACGATAAATCAAAGTCTTTTTTCAGGAAACCACGTTTTTGCCATAAAAGCTGTAATATCTCCACTTTGTTTAAATATTTTACAAACATTGGCCACATTTTCGAATTTAGCATTAAATCTCCTCTAAGAGCAAACTACAAGTAAACTTGAATTTTACAAACTTGTGACTTACAGAACTGCTTGATCTTCACCTTCTTTAGGGAAGTTACAATGTCTTATATTAGTTCAACGCTTACCGTTGTTTGAAAAAAAACTATCCACAAAACTTTAAATCTTACAAAAAACTTGCAAATTTAATTAGCTTTCGATTGATATGTTGAAAGTAATGATGATGTTTCGATTTCATGTAGAAGTTCACTTATAAATCCGAAAAAACACAGTGTTCACATTTGGCAAACAAATCTGTTACTTGTGTAAATAAAACATTATGACATGATAATCCCTTAATGAAAATGTGCATTTAGAACCTAATAAACTCTTTATTGTAATAAAATGCCGAGAAATAAAATATTGTTTAATAGAAAATAAAGGAAAACAGATAATAAAGCGACACCAGATCAGAGAATCTTATGTTATTACATTTATTTATTATTATTATTTAGGGTTTATTTTAGTAGATTTTCAATTTAAGGTTTAAAACCTAATGATTAAGAACATAGACCTCAAGTTTGCCATTAGCTTCTGAATACAGATGATGTTGAAGAATACCACTTTTTGAGATGAATTTTATGGACAGATGAGTCTGTTTTTATAGGGGAAGGCATTTCTACCTTTCCATGAAGGGTATCATTGGTTTATTCATATTTGGATTGCTGTCGAATAGTGTTGGGAAATCATAGTTTGCCCAACAGATTGAATGGTGAGAATTGCTAGGAGTTGTTACAAAATATCCTACCACAACTTTGTCACGATATTTCACCTGAAGTTCAGCAAAATATGATTTTCCAACACCATGGTGCTCCTCCACGTTATTCGAAAGAAATTCAAAAATAAACCAACGATGCCACTCATGGAAAGGTAGAAACGCCTTCTCCGGTAAAAACAGACTCATTTGTCCACAAAATTCATCTTATTTATAGCAGACTTAAAAGGCGATATAAAGTACATTAAACTTTGCTGATTGTCAGTACTATGTCAAGATGTGAATTAATTTAAAAGTTGAAAAAAAAAACAGAATGATAATGGTTCAATGAAACTATATATGGTAAGCCTGGCATTTTTCTGTAGAATTTTCGCTTGATTGTAGTTGTTTTTTTTATTTGTTTGTTTTATCTTTCTTTCTGTTGAAATAACATACATATATTACCAAATTTATTATTTTGGCCAACGAGTTTAATAATGTTTGGAGATTATATTTTTAGTTTTATTAGAAGATCTTTTTTCAATTTTTTTTCAATACCAGGATAAAGTATCGAAGGGGAAAGCTTAAATTTACCATACTCATATCATTAATTAAAATCTTCTTATTATTTCTATTTTATTTATCTATATATATATATATATATATATATATATATATATATAATAAAAAAAATGTATAAATAAAGAATATATTTTTTAACAAAATATTGTTAAATATAAAGGACCTATAACCCGATTATTGTTAAATAGTTATTTATATAATTTTTAATGGTCGACCAAATATAATTTTGATATATATATATATATATATATATATATATATATATATATATAATTATAACATCAATTAGTATGATCGAGTAGATGAAAAAAAAAATATATATATAACACGGTATGTAATAAAAATAATAATATGGATGTACGAAAATGCGTAGACACTTATAAAAATATTATATTCTACAGGAAATTATAATCTTAAAGGCATTAAAAGAATGTTTTAATTTTAATATTTAAGGTCCAATTTTTTTTTTTTTTTTTTTTTTTTTTTTTTTTTTTTTTTTTTTTTTTTTTTTTTTTTTTTTTTTTTTTTTTTTTTTTTTTTTTTTTTTACCAGCAACTTGAAATTTCACCTGAAATGTGTATTTAATTAACCTTCCTGGATTAATTCATCATCTCCATCTACCTTTTATATGATCGGTTCTTAAGTTTTTGTGCTTGCCCAACCAAATATATTAGTCATTTATATAACTCGTTTAGTTAATCCTTATTTAAACATATATTTTTATTTTATATTTCCATACTTTTATTTTTTTATTATAATTTTTTTTGCTTTACAGTACATGGTTTCTAAAACGATTTAGTATATCTGAAAAAAATAATGGATAACAGAACAATGCACTGGTCTGAGCGGAAGAATGAAATTCCATTTCACCTATTGTTTCGAAATATGGAAGTCATTGTTATTCGTTTAACTTCCTTTCATACGTTTTAAAGAAGAAAAAAAAAGTTGAATGTTAAGTAAAACTGCCGTTCTGCCAACATTTTTCATGAACTTTTCAATCTACAACGCGGCCTAAGTTTAAATATATAAAATTAAAAAAAAACATTAAGTCAAAATAAGAAAAAATTAAATTAATTTATTGTGAAGAAGATAATCAAAGATACAGTCAAAGAGAAACACCAAGTCTAAATATAAATATTCATCTCAATAGTCAAATATACTTTTATCATTATATTAATTTAAATCTAATATTTCACGAAAGTATTTCTCAGGGGTTTTTCAAATATAAGCTTTTCACTTAAAAATGATTTTTAATCTCACCATCCCGTTATATTAAATCTTATTTTTCCTTTGCCGTTTCTGTTTTTCTAACCGTATTTCGGAATTCACTAAAATTTCTGAATTTACTAAAATTTCCAAACCGTCTGGGTTTGAAGACAGTATGTAACCTGTGTCCTTTTTCCATATTACTCCAAACACGTTCATAGCAACATTCCCTGAACGAAATTTAAACCCACCTCTCAGATATTATTCAGAGCATGATGATAACATTACAGTTTCAATACGTATCATCTCTTGGTAAGTAGGCCCCTTACAAAAGACTTACATGGAGCTTTTAATAATTTATACGAGAGCGATTTACCCTTTTCGATTTGAGTAGATACCTAAGCTACTTCTTTAATGCAAGTGCATTGAGCGATATAAATCAATAAAAGGGACTACATTCTGCAAGATAACAAAATAAGTTGTATAACAATATTTTTTTTTCATCACTTACCTGTGATTCAATTTTCTGTAGGAGATAATTTTTCAAATTAAATAGCTTAATCCTGCAGACCGTCTATGCAATTATGTTATTTATTTTTTTACACTTACTCGTATGAATGTATTGTTTATTTCCAAAGGAGAGTAATTTTGTGTAAACATGTTAAGTATAATTTTTAATTACTCAAGTTCTTCTTTTAGCGCAAATCAATCTGCTATTAAACGTTAGCCCTTTTTAATTACCTGTTCTTCCGTGTTTTTTTCTGTAACTATTTAGAAACAAATACATCCTTAAACCTTTTTTTCAGGTTTTAGTTTTGCCTTTAACAGCAGTAATACGACTCTGTATATTACAGTTATAACTTGAAATTGATAGATACGCACACTAAATGATATACTGACCCAAGGCGAAGCCCCACAGCCCGACAGATCGCAACCCTCCCCCAACGCTATAAGTTACAGCAGGCGTCCAAACAAAAACAAGGCAGATAAGAGACGGCTATATTTCTAGGGACCGTCCCCTGTTGAAATACACCCCCCCCCCCTCCCAGACCCACGTGTAAGGTTTCTGCACCTTCTGTGAGGATTCATAAAACTGAGCGTTATTCCTGCCTCCGGGTTCGTGGCCAGGCATCAAATCTTGTTCATCACACATTTCCAATATCCCTCCAAACGTGTTTAGAATTGATTACTTCAAAACATTATCAAACCATTTTCTCCCTTTTATAACTATTGTTTATTTTTATATATTATATTTCGTTTTTTTAATATATAGTTGTTTCGGTACTAAACTTTTTTGACTCTCGATACTACCAAAAAACATTCTCGAATCTCGGAACCGATTCGTTGGTTTGAAATAAATTACAGTAGTAAAATATAGTCCAATGATAATAGCGAACCAGATGTAATTATAGTAGAGTAATTATTTAAGAAATAACTTTGTTGATAGCAAATATTTATCATTGTCAAAAAATAATATATAAGTAAAATTAACTTCCATACAGTTTAAATTTTGTAATACAGTTGAAATAAAAAATAATCCATTTTAGAAATCCTTGTTTCCGTCCAATATCTTAATTCTGGGTTCACGAAAATCCTTTTAGAATAACAAAACAGTCCCATAAAAAAAAATAGATTGGTAATAAAGATTAAAAAAAAAAAAAAAAAAAAAAAAATTGTATCAGTTTTTTTTTTTTTTTTTAATTTTATTAAAGAGTGGAATTTATCTATAAAAATAAGTGAAATGAAAAAATAAACTTTACTCTGGGACTTACTGTCCCCTAAGAATAAAAATAATACACATTTAAAAGTACAACTGTCTGGCCTAAATAAGTATTGTCAAAGAACTATCGTCAAAGTCGGTGTCGATCGGTTTCCAGGTATCAGCTTTGGACCATCTATTTTTTCTGAAGTATCGGTGGAATCGAGAAACGAGACATCCCTAACATTAATAATTAATTTTTATAACATTCTATTATTCTCGCTCTGTTTTATTATTATTAAATGTGTGTACAATAGGACTAAATAAATACAGGCATAAGTTGTTGAAAAATAATTGAAATTTCAGACTATTATTAATGACATTAGTTATAATTAATGACTTTATAGTTCCTAAACGGTATATCCTAATATATACAAATATTATATAAGAAATTATATACCCCATTCAATTTCTTATCAACAGCTGGCAAATTTTTTATCTGAGCAATACCAACAGAACTATAGCCTGATGATTAATTCCTAGATAAAAGCAAGAGATAAATATATGTACCCCCTGTAAGAAACAGATTTCTTTTTTCTTAAAGTTTACTTATTTAACAAAATATATTTTCGTATAATAATAAAATATTTTATAAGGTAAGTTAACTTTAAGCGAAAATAGATCTGTTTCTTACAGGGGATACATTTATTTATTTACTTGAGGTACGCATGATGGTATAGAAGGATCAATATAATTAGGATTAATGAATTAATTGCCACTTTATTCAGATTATTTTATTAGAAAACTAGTAACTAGGGTTTCGAATGCTACCTCTAACTGTAACAGTTACCTCTAAGAACTGAAGATGAATGTTTGGCATTTGAAACTAGTTTTCTAATAAAATACTCTCAATAGAAGTGGCAATTAATTCATCAATCCAAATTTATTTATTTTGTACTTTTCTGTAGGAATTAATTATGAGGCTATAGTTCTGTTGGTATTGCTCTGATAGAAAATTTTCCAGATGTTTCCTGATCAGAAATTTAATGGAGTATGTTATTTCTTATATAACATTTGTCGCTAGGGCCTACCGTCACCTTCGTGACAATGTTGGCAAAACGTGACTTTGACTTCTCAAAGTCACGTTTTGCCAACATTGTTTGGGTTGTGTCTTTATTGACAGCTTTGTTGGTGTTGCTAAACTGTATTGGTGTATGTTGAACCCCTATTTTTTCTCAACTTTGTTTATTTAAAATAATTATTAATTGTTAATTTAATCCAAACAATTAAAAATCATATAGATAAGTAGAAAAGAACATAAGGGTATAGAATGTCAGCAGGATTAAGCTATTATTATTGTTTTTGTTTTTTTAATAAGGCATTTAGAAGAAGAATTTTAAATTTACGATTGATGAATTAATTGCCTCTTCTATTGAGATTATTTTATTATATCACTAGTTTCCGATGCTAAACATTCATCTTCAGTTCTAAAACATACAAAATTTTCAACGAACCAGCACTATGTTACATGGATTATATATTCCTTGATGAACTGTTTCATTAGATTTATCTTCGGGATCCCCAGGCGGTCACACGTTACTTGCCGATATTCTGAGCTCGGGTGGCTATTTCCTAAATTCCGACGGCAATACTTCCTGGGTTCTTTCTTATTCCAATGTCTAAAAACCAAAAACCGTTCCTATATTCTTGATTTATTAACTCTGCGTTCTTCTATCCTCCTCCTGAACACTAGATCCCAACCTTTTAACCTGTATATCCCCTCACGTAAAACCGCTTCCTTTGACAAATCCTTCATCATCCGTGCTACCTCCTTCTGGAATTCCTTACCCACTTTTATTCGTAAAGCAGCTTCCATAACTTCCTTTTAAAAAAGTTTATTCCTGTACCTTTTAGACAATCAATCTTCCGCAAATTTGTCAATAATCAAATGAATACTTAGAATTCCTTTTTTTATTTTTTTTTTTATTTCTTTTATATGTTCATATATATATATAAGATTTTATTTTATGTTATTATTATTATTTCAAACATTTATTTATCTTTAATTTTTGTAATTTAATTTAATTTTTTTCCCGTAAAAAATGTATGATGTAATTACTGAAGTATCTAATTTGTAAATAATAGGCCAGACAATTGTACTTTTAACTGTGCATTCTGTTTATTCTTAGGGGATAGAACTGATGTTTTCAAAAATTTAAGAAAAGAAATCCAACATTGATACTCATCTGAGGAGATCTAGCAGATACCTGAAATATATCCTTCTTGGAAAGGGAAAGGGTGTAAGTAGGTTAGATTTTTAGGGTTAACTATGGGATTTCCCCTATGTCTCGGATATTTCCGTTCCTATTTAGCTCCACAGTTTGACTGGTGACTGTGAAGCTAAATACCATGGTAAATTGGACGATCGGTAAACAAACATATAAGAGCATACAATAATTAGACCCAAAATTCCAATTTTGCTGTCCATCTGAATGAAAATAACCATAAATTAAAGCAAGGCTCTGGAGTAAAAATAATACTTTAAGCAGAAAATAGCCGAAAATTAAATATTTATGAATCATTAGAAATAATAAAATCGTTTAAAACCGATCCAGCTTTTGTGTGTGTGAATGACCGGATAAACATTTCCAACGGCCCCATTTTAAATTTGTTTCCAATAGGAATAGGAACAGGAAGATCCAATGAGTCAGATGAAATCCCATAGTAAACATCAAAAATATAACCTACCTACCCTATTGCCCTTTCCACGAAGGATATATTTCAGGTATCTCTTACATCTCAGGTCAGTTACCAATGTTTGATTTCTTGTCTTACATTTTTGAAAACTTTAGAATATATAATCCATGTAACATAGTGCTGATGTGTTGAAAATTTTTAATGTTCTAGAAATGAAGATGAATGCTTAGCATTCGAAACTAGTTTTCTAATAAAATAATTCCAATAGATGTGGCAATTAATTCATCAATCCAAATTGTAGTGGTCTTTCTATACTATCATGCGTACCTCCAGGAATTTTAATGAATTACATAGTGGAGTTATGACATGATAAAGAAAAATTTACCACAACACTTTGAAAGTTTAAGTTAAATATTCGGTTTTGATACACGCGTTTATGTCTGTTTTTGTACTTTTTTATTTCCTTTTGATAACACTTATTAAACTAAATATTGACCAATGATGCTAATTCAAAACACTGTCGTATTTGAGTTAGTTAATCGTTTATCCGCGTAATTGTTCCGAAGCGTTGCGGGCTTAGCAGGAATCGTGATGTCCTCAAAAGCGGAGTCTGAGAGCTGAGGAGAATAATGCTCATTAGTGATGCAAATTAGCTTGTAATTCGTGACGGGGTCTCCGGCTTCCAGTTTGCCCCTAGTTGATTCCAGGTATCTCATCCAATGTCAAACCATTCATTGAATATCCCGATGTTTTATCTCCTTTCATTTTATGTCAAACGTGCGCTTTATAATTTCATAATTTTGAACATTTTCATTGATAAACCATAAACAGGATATCAAGAACATTCTGGAATTGTGAGTGACCTCAAGTCGCCAAGTTTACACATATTTATACCTCACATTAAACACAACAATTACAAACACATACAAAGTAACAACTACAAACTAACACAACTAATGACAAAACACGGTAATTCTAACCAATATCTAAAACGATTTAACATATTACGATCTGATTTATGAAACGGAGACGGACAGATTCAAAATTTTAGTCATATGCTTTACGAATGTAAATATTTTAAAGACAAAGATTTGATGTAATAAAAAATATTATTCTCAAACAAAGAACAGGACCAGAGACGGAACAAAATTTGTTTTCTAAATTTAAGACTGACATACTGACATTTATACGAAAGATCTATTTTGATAAACTGTCAAATGGTTTAGTCTGTAGGCAGGAAACGTAGTTTCTTGTTTTTCTTTTTCTTTTTTTTCTTTTTTTTTTTGGATATTGTTTAAATATATTTTGTTATCTTCTTACGTTATGTTTCAATAACTCGTTTCAATAATCGTGCTAAACTTCGTAATACATGTACTATGCCTATTAGGCGTGGAACATGTAAATATATAAATAAACAGTCCTTATATGGGGGTACTTATGAGGAAGAAAAGACTAAATTCAACAAAGACTCGGAAGTGAAACTTATACAACTATTAGAAAATAGCCAAAAATTAAATATTTATCAATCATTAAAAATAATAAAATTGTTGTCCATATAAGCATTTATTAATTTTTACAATGAAATGGAAAAATAAGTTTTATTCTGGGACATATTGTCCTCTACGAGAGACAAACATATATAATAGGGTTGTATAATAGTCTGGCTATTTTAATTTTAGTCGAAGATAATAATATGTATAAAATATTATGTATTAATGTACAATTGAAAATAGTACTTTTGTGTAAATATATACATAAGAAAAATAAGAGGGAATAATAATAATAATGATAATAACAATATGGTGATATAATAATCATATGTTAATATAATAATCATATGTTAATATAATAATTACAATGCGTTTAGAAAAAATAAAGAAATCTAGAAAAGAAATCAATAAAAAAAAAAAATAATAATAATTATTAGAAAGAAAAAAAAAAATATATATATATATATATATATATATATATATATATATATATATATATATATATATATATATATATATATATATAGCTGCAAAACAAGTTTTAGAAGAAACAATACAATTGTATAATTAATGAATAAGCCGATTTCTAAAGGTGAAAAATATATTTGCCCAATTTTTTTATGAAGATATTGGGATATATTATGCCTATATTCAATAATAAATTGATAGAAAGTATTGTTACTAGTCATTTTTACATTGATTTGGGTCCAGTTTAAGATTTTCACTGGTATTTATCCTAAATCCCTAGCTTATTTTAAAGATCTGTCTAACTGGACGAAAACGGAAATTCGGTTTTCTGCTTTAAGCCTAGAGCCCCTGCTGCTTCAAATGACATCTGTTTTTTCCGCTCCAGTTCCCCTCCAGGTTTGTCCAGTGAGTAATTACGCTCTGTAAGTCTTGGAGTAGAGTTTTTATGCTCTCACTGAATAGTAAATGCATTAGTCTTCCTATAAAATTAATTGTTTTTTAATTAAACATTTTCTTTTCAAAAAGGCAAAAGGAACTGCCAACAAATTTCAAAATTAATAATTTGATCATTAAACTTTATAAAAACATTGTTTACTTTGGTATTAAGTTTGACAGACACCTTAAGTTTTCGTATTTTCGTATTAGTTAATTATAATTTGAAATTATTTCATTATTCATGGCATTCACTCCTCTTTATTATTAATAAATCATGTTACATGTTTCGGGAACAACAATGTCCCATCCTCAGACTAAAACAGTATTTCATTATAATTGCACTACAATATTATTTTTAACATCAAATCAATAAATTCTTAATTTAATTTACACTTTATATATCATTATAATTTTACCTTTAAAATTTTTTTCTTGGTGTTAACACACCGTGTCAGTTCCATTTACATATCTAAATAATAACTCTTCAACCTTATGGGTACAAGGGTTAATCACAAACTAACTATTGTTATTAGTCCTTAGTTGGTCAGACAATATGGTGCAATTTAATAGACAATATGGTGCCAACTAAAATAATAAATAAAATGTGGCATAAGAATATAAATATTGTAATAAATTATGAAACGAATGTAAATAATAAAAAACAAACATTAAAAAATGATATAAAGAATAATAATAGACAGAAACTAAACAAAGATAATAATAAGAACACTAGAATAATAAAACAAAAGAAAATAACTGAATATTATGGTAATACAATGAATAATAAAAATAATAAAAAAGAAGAAATAGATCAAAGTGTTATAAATAGTGAAAAAAAAATAACAAATGGTATAAACAATACAATATGTATTAAGAAATATAAAAAAATAAAATATATACCAGAATTAACATAAAAAGTAATTAAGAAATTAAAAAATGAAAATTTCAAAATAGACAAAGCATTATACAACACAAATAAAATAAAAAATATAATAACCCCGAACGAAATAGAACATTTGAATAAGAAAGATATAATATATAAGATAGACTGTTTTGATTGTAATAAACATTATATTGGTGAAACGAAGCAAAATTTATATAAAAGAATTAATCAACATATGACACCAAAAAAATAAGTAAATCAAACAATAATAAAACAGCCCTATCAGAACACGCACAAAAACTGAATCACAAATTTAATTTTGATAAGGTAAAAATCCTACAACATGAAAGAAAAACACATAATAGAAAAATAAAAGAAGCAATATACATAAATAAAACAATCAATAATGCAGTTAACTACAAAACAGACACTGATAAAATAGGAACAATATATGCAGGTATAATTAATAAATCAATAATATAGATTGACCAACTAAGGACTAATAACAATAGTTTGTTTGTGATTAACCCTTGTACCCATAAGGTTGAAGAGTTATTATTTAGATATGTAAATGGAACTGACACGGTGTTAACACCAAGAAAAAATTTTTAAAGGTAAAATTATAATGATATATAAAGTGTAAATTAAATTAAAAATTTATTGATTTGATGTTAAAAATAATATTGTAGTGCAATTATAATGAAATACTGTTTCAGTCTGAGGATGGGACATTGTTGTTCCCGAAACATGTAACATGATTTATTAATAATAAAGAGGAGTGAATGCCATGAATAATGAAATAATTTCAATATATATAACTCCTTCATTGAAGAATTGATTAGTTAATTATATATAAATGTGTTATCCGACTAACATTGCTGTATGGGGAACCATTATTTTCATCCATTTGGAAAAGTACAACCAACAAACTTTAATCATTCCAAAATGGTATAATAAGAAAAATTGTAAAAGGTGCTACAATGCAAAGAGTCAAAACTACGAAGATATATGAGGAATTAAAAGTTTAAAAAATAAAGAAGTTTTTGGCCAATAGAAAGGAAAACGTTTTTGATATCTTAAAAAATATTTCAGATCCTCTCGGCAGCAAAGTTTCACCCCCAGGTGAACCAAAGAAATGGCAAAAATTATTTTAAATTTGGAAAGATATATATACATTTATAGATAAGTTATTGTAGTGTGTAAGACGTATTCATATAAATAAACGGTGAGCCCTATCACCTAATTATTAATTTAACAATATTATTATTTATTATATATTATTTATTATATATTATAATATATTATTTAACAATATTGGTAACAAAATTATGAAAATCCATTTATTCAATAAAGACATTTTAGAGTGCATGGAATATGTGATAATTTTTTACTTCATAGCTTCGTTAGGAATAGTTAGAAGGTAAACATACCAAAGGTCCCCGCCGCACAGTAGGACGAAACTATGTTTTTTCTGGACATCGTATTTTGAGCCTCTAAAAAGTATTGTATCGACTTCAAATTTCATATGGATATGTTTTCAAAGGTGTAGAATTCGAATCTAAAGTCAGTTTTTTCCCATCATTTTAGGCCTTTGCTCTGTTAACCAATAGTGTGTCTAAAAATAAAATCTAATTTTTGTTTTTTCGTGTTTTGATTCAAGGGATATTATTTTCTATGATTTTTGATGTGCTCTATCGAATTTAAAAATTTGCAAATCAATCAGTTTACCGTTATATGAGTTATACGTGTTTCAAGCCTTTTTCGTCGATCGGATTTTCTAAAAAAATAAACAATTTGCGGTTTATCAGAAACCTGATAGGTAATTATTATTTTAAATATTTTCCCTACCGAAAACGGAACTATTTAGTTATTTAATAGAAGTAATCAATTAGATCACTCAGGCTCCTGCACTGTGGTTATCGAAATTTTATCGTTGGATTCATTCGTTCAAATTCATCGTGTCAGTGTCAGCATCCAGACCTATTCCGATATCAATTTTAAGCATTTTTATTGGTGAATACCTGTGGATAACATTTGTGAAGTCCATTTGTTATAGCAATTTGGACCACTTTTTTGTACAAGCTGAATTATCAAAGTTAATCCAAATATTCGATCTTGAATTACTTTTTATAATCGATATTTTAAATTAAAATGGGTTTCGACTTAAACAAGTATAAACATTTTTCAAAAATCAATTTTTTGTTGAAATTTTTAAATTTAAATACATTTATTTTTTGAAATTATTATTTTTACAGGAAAACGTTTTATTGCCAATTGGTTTATCATGCTAAAAACTGTGAACAGCAAAAAATTTACTTCGGATGTGTTAACAATTCCTAATGCAATTTAACAAAACGGGAAATTTGCGAGAACCTTTCAAACAAACATAGTATATCAATGTTGATGTCCTGTTTTTTCGTAATAAAATTATGTTTAACGAACTGTTGTTTATCGACAATGACCACAGAAAACATTTTATAAATGATCCAAGCCATAATATAAATTCTTGTTTTTAACTATTGTCCTACAAATTACGTTGGCTTGTCCCACTGTGCGCCGGTGAGCTAACGGGGGGGGAGGGGAGAAGTTTAAGTTTTTTGGTTTTTCGATTATATCTCGAAAACCGTTCACTATAGAAACATATTTTTCGAATGAACATAAAAGTTAATTAACTTTTCTTTAAAATTGATTCTATATACATTTATTGTAATTTTAACTGTTTACGAGATATTCGTTATTGGACATCGGTGATTTTCGGGAAAAAACAAATGTTACCTTTTTTTAAATAGAATTTAATTAAATGAAAAAAATAAACATTGTAAACTTGCTGTAATTGATGAAAATTTATTAAAAATATTTTTGATTAACTGGGTTTATTGAGTTATGATGGATATAAACATAGTAATCGTTTACTTTAAAATTTCATTAACAAGCTTCTGAATTAATATGTATTATGATCTAGCGGTGTTTATCAAGTGTGTTAACGAATTTTTTTCAGTCAGATTTCGTTTGGATTTCAAAGCTTGAACCTCATAGACATCAAACATTGTATTTTTCAGATAATATTATATTTTAAACGTCTCTGAATTCAATTAATTCAATTTTTTCTAGTTTATCCTGAGGATTGCAAATATGTAAGGTATGACGTTACTTCGTACATATTCTTGTTTGAAGCACGTTAATCGCTTCCTATTGTACAGCGGCAGGCAACCTATAGATCAATTGTCTCTTTAGATACAATTCGTCTGTGCTTTCAATAAAATCTACACTAAAAGGTCTCTAGGCCATCTTCTTTTCAGACACCTCGAAGGATTATCAGGGATGGAGGAGGAAGCAAGTTGGGAGACTAGTGGATTGGAGTGGTTTTGGAGCTTACTATGGAAGGATAGGTATCTGGTTTGGGCTAACTCATCAACATATGGGACATTAAGGTCTTTATGGATAAGCTTATTGGTGACAAAGTAAGGGGCATTTAGGATTTTTTCGAAGGATTTTGGATTGTAAGGATTGGATACGAGATGAATTGGATGGTTTAGTAGAGCCCCAATGCTCAACTCCGTACGTCCAAATAGGTCTAATAACAGTCATGTAAATAAGTCTTTTGTAATGAATTGGGAGGTTTGATCGTTTGTCCAAGTGGAGTCCTAGGTAGCGGATCTGTTCGATAGGGATTAGTGGAATATCATTGAAGGATACTGTTGGACAGGAAGTCGTAGGTTTACGACGAAGGATAAAGGTTGGTGATATATGTTTGGGTTTATTTTGATTCTCCATTTTGGACACCAATCTTCAATGTTTAGGATATGGGATTGGAGTGTTTGGAAGGCAATGAAGGGATCATTATTTACTGATAATACACATGTGTCATCAGCATAAGTGGTGAGGGCAGTGGTAGGATGAGTTGGGATGTCAGCTGTATACACCGTGTAGAGGATGGGGCCTAGGATACAAAATAATTCTAAATATTAACTTAATTTTTTACAGATTTGCGGAAGATTGATTGTCTAAAAGGTTTAAAAATGAATTATTATTTTATTTTCAAAGAAAGTAAGGGAAACAGCTTACAGGTAGCACGAATGATGAAGGATTTTTCAAACGAAACAGTTTTATGTGAAGGTTATACAGGTTAAATGGTTGAAAGCTAGTGTTTAGAAGGTGAATAGAAGAACACAGAGTAAATAGGTCATGAATATAGGAAGGTTTTTGGGATTGGAATAGGGTACCCAGAAAGAATTGCCGTCGGAATTCAGGAAAAAAGCCTCCCAAGCTCAGAAAAACGGCAACATGTGATCGCCTGGGGAAGCCGAAGATAAATCTAATAAAACAGTTATTAAGTAATGTTATCTAATGAATAAGTAGATGTGATACAAACGTTTGCAAAAATTGGCATGTCAGGCTAGTGTTTGCTAAGTACCCGACGGTACCTACTCTTGTCTCAGTTCCTCTTTAACCTTTTTCTTGGGTTTGACTCAGGAATATCTAAAGTAGAACTGTTTTGTATCAGCTTGTTGTAGTGTCCTTGAAGTTTGTTATACAATTTTTCGTATGAAGTGTGAATATAGTTATATATAAGGAGTATGTTTAAGTCTTTTTGCAATGTTCAATTACTGACGTACCAGGATGAGTGTGTTATGATTGTTGAACACATAGACTGAGAAGCTTTTTTATTTTTAAATTTTAGTCTTTTTTGCTGTCCCAAACATTGTTGATGCTATATATATATATATATATATATATATATATATATATATATATAGAGAGAGAGAGAGAGAGAGAGAGAGAGAGAGAGAGAGAGAGAGAGAGAGAGAGTGGAAAGGGGGAAAGGGAGGGGGAAGGTAGTGAGACTGACTCTATTGTGAAAATAAAAAAATTAAAATATTATTCATTTCTTGCTTTCTAGTCAAACACCAAAATTCCAAGTTTTTTTTTTTTTTTTTTTTTTTTTAAACACTGCTTTAAATTCTATAAGCAGGTAGACTTTAATAATGATTGTCTTCCTTTTACGCGTAGTCATGGGCAACGGCACGAATTGTGTTTGCCTCCCTGTTCGAGCAAATACTCTACATGAAGGCCACTCACGGATGTTTTCCTCTACTATTTTTGTTCCTCACGAGTGAGTTGCTTTTAGAACTTTTCTTACGATATTATAAGTAATTTTCTACAATATCACGATATCTTTGAATTACTTATTATAATTTTATTTTTTAATAACAATTTATTAAAATTTTCAACTGTACAAAATTTATACATCAAGTAAATATGCTGTTAACAGTTACAATACCGTGACAAAACTTAAAAAGAACTACTCATCAGTAGCACTTTAATAAAAATTCTACACTAGAAGGTTTCTGGGCCATCTTCTTTTCAGACGCCTCGGAGGATTATCAGGAATGGTATGGGAAGCTAGTAAAAAAAATTAGGGGATTTGAGTGGTTATAGAGCTTACAGATATCTGGTTTGGGCTAATTCTGCAGCATATGGAACATTAAGATTTTTATGGATACGTTTATTGGTGACAAAGTAAGATGCATTGAGGATATTTCGAAGGATTTTGGATTGTAAGGATTGGATACGAGATGAATAGGATGGTTTCGTATAGCCCCAAAGCTCGACTCCGTACTTCCAAATAGGTCTAATCACAGTCATGTATATGAGTCTTTTGTAATTAATTGGGAGCTTGGAACGTTTGTCTAGTAAATGTTGAAGTAGTCTGTAACAATGGGCAGCTTCTTGTCGGTTCAGTCTTGCTCTGAATTACTAAGTTCTTGCTTCTGATATATTTTCTTATGTTTTATGTTATGGTATTCTGCCTGTAGTCATTCATTCATTCTATATTCAAATGGCTGTACCTCGATCATCGTTTAAAATATTTCTGAATATCACATCATACTATGTCAGCCCACTTCTAAAAATTGATCTCCACAGTAACATTCTTTTTACTTATACTATATTAAAAAATCATGCTTCCGAGACGTAAATTATTCTGTACAATTGTATTTCTTTAGTATAAAGTTGCTACTCCGCGAAAGATAATTGGGAATCTCCATTATCAGGATAATCGATCCTTTTTTTCAAGAATCCATGGAACTGAGAATCGATTTTTGAAATCGACACATTCCTAATTAGTTCGATTCGCTTTCTTCGTGTGCAACAATCAAATCGACCTCAGTAAAAAATATGTGTTCTTTTTACTATTGTAACCTATCCAACTTTAGAAAAAATCTATATTCAGAAAAAAAAAGGGAACTCAATGGCCAAATGAGTTAAAGTGAGGGTCTCAGCGCGCTCGTAACCAGAAGGTTGTGTGTTCGAATCCCACCTGGGCGGGTTAAAATTTATTTATTATTGGCGGACCCACGAAATGAATCTAGACCTTCCCACCCAGGCCAGTATAGGACTTTAATGGAAGTCTTGGGCCCGGGGAAAAAAAAAAAAAAAAAAATCTCATTGAATACCCTTGACCTCTACCGCTCTAGAAAATTCCAATTTTAGTAAACGTATGTTATTTCTATGCATTTGTTTTTATGTTTTTTTTATTTTTGTTCTGATTAACTGCTCTGAGCTTAAACTAGCTTATCTCTTAATTGCCAAATCTTAGATAAGAACGCATAGCGTCAAACATTATTTTTTTTTTTTTTAATATTTGAAGACTTATTATAATAAAACATCTATTAGCTTTTAAAATGACTGAAAAATATATTTTTAAGTGTATATATATATATATATATATATATATATATATATATATATATATATATATATTTTTTTAAAATTATTATTTATAGGAAAAACAAGATCTAAACATTTACACATCTTTGGAGTGAGCATACCGTGACACCATTGTTCAGTCTGTTCAGATAGCTATCTTGTTTCCTCTCGCTTATTTCTTTGCTGTCTTTCAACCAAGTTAATTATCCTAGAAAAATTGTTATGTATATTTTCTTCAAGATGTGAAACATCATCATTTCAGTGTTTCATCATCATTAATGGTCACTTGTTTCGTTAAGATCCATAGTATTATATGTACACTCAAAGTTGAATAAATTATATGGGAAGAGAAGCGCTCTAAATTAGGGCATAAGACGACATCAAGGATTGATAAACGAGGATCGCCCTGAGACGGTGCCGGCGCCTACCTGACAAGCCACTCACTCTGCTAAGTAAAAGGCAATTTGTCTTCTGCCAAATGTTCTTCTCTTCTCCTAGAATCAAGCTCTTCCCATACAATTAGCTTAATAGTAGCTGTATTTAGAGTGCGAAGAAAGGGTTCATGAAAAAAGCTGGTTTTAGAGTGGAGACTTAAGGAGTTGTGAGCATTGTCTGTGGGCAAAAACTTCGCAACACTTGAACTCATTGAAACTTTAATATCTCACTTGAGGTATGATGTTATAAAAGGATCAAAACAATGGGGATTGATGAATAATATGTCACTTCTATTGGAATCAGATCTAAAAATATTAAAACAGCAGCACTTTGTTACATAGATCATACTCAATAAATTTTTAAAAATATAAAACTTGATATAAAATATATATCAGTTCTCACCTAACAAAACAAAAAAGAAAATGCTATAGAAAATACTACTAAATGTATGCATGTCTATACTAATGTCTATACTAAATGCATAAAGGCAAATGAGTCAGATAGAGTGAGTCCTTTCGGTTATCCTTATGACTAGATAGTTTTTTCCTTTTCTATTATAAACGAATCTAAAATAGGACTATTGGAAATGTTTATCTGGTCATTTAAACAAAAATTTATAATGTTTTTGAACGATTTTATTGTTTTTAATGATTCATAATTCTACTTGATGTATAAGTTTCACTTCCGGGTCTTTGTTAAATTTATTGTTTTCTATTTTTCCTTAATTCTAAGGACTGTTTGATTATATTTTTGCATGTTTCACGCCTTATTAGCATACTACATGTATTACAAAGTTTAGCACGATTATTGAAACGAGTTATTGAAACATAACGTAAGAAGATAACAAAACATATTTAAACAATATCCAAAAAAAAAAAAAAAAAAAAAAAAAAAAAAACAACAAGAAGCTACCTCTGCTGCCCATCATTAGTCAGTTTGTCAAAATCGATGTTTCATTCTCATAGAGAGGGGCAGAAGTGGTGTCCAGTACATTTGTGAATCCCCATTTATGATTTTGGATCTGAAAAAAAGTTTAAATTGTAGTGTATAACTTTATCTTAAAGTGAAATTTTTCTTTTCACGATCAAATATTTTTTTTGTGTAGAAAAATTGTAAAATTTGACCTATTGTCATGGCCCTGTCCTGTCCGAGCACGATATTATTCAATCCTAGATCATAATATTGCTGTAGATTGAGAAGTGATTGTCCAAAATGGGTTAGAGCCAATAGATTTCAATATTATAATGGAAATAAAAGTGTCCATGCCATCGACATCATGCCCTGTCCAATTTTATTTCTCAAATTTTCCTGTAAACGCGTCTGTTAGCCCGCTTTGTTTTCCCGCCTTAATTTTCACGCTATTATATACTTATTGCATCATCCATTAACAAGTCCTCTCAGTACAGTAGGAACACTTGGAGAAGAACAACATCGGCAAAGTCGTGAGTGTGCAAACAACCACCGTTAAGATTCTGGCTTCATTAAAAAACCTAAGTATTCAAACCTGTTTTTTCTTATTGCTCAATACTTTTTCACGGCGTGGAACAGTTTCTATTTCTATAAATATTTTAGAAAAAACGTTGCAACAAAACAAAATATTTTAGAAATACATGTTTCGTCATGGCCCTGTCTTCATCTGTAAAATTGAGTACAGGTTAGTTATGAAGAGGACAGGATCATGACGGTATCCAACCGTTTTTATCATTTTTACTAAATAAAAACTGCATTTGAAGTTGTATTAGTACATTTACACTTTATAATAAATACATATAAATTACGGTGTGCCGGAATCACAATAAGTTCGCTCATTAAATAAAAATAAATTCATAGAAACTTATAGCGGCAATCTGTAGGTGACCATGCTTGACAGAGCATATTTACCTCTTAAGGGCGGAGGAGTAGGATGCAGACAAAATAAAAGTAAAACAGACGTATAGTGTCTTCTTCTGTACTGATGACACCGAAGAATAAGGTTACAAAGGAGGAAAGAAAACTTCAAAAGATATTAAAAAAAAATTGTGAAAACTCGATTAGAAGACAGCAAAGATGATCGTGAAAAAGAGAGGCATGACATAGGTAGTCAGGGGAGAGTCATGTCTCTGCCCATGTGCTTTCTTATTTATTTTTTTTCTTTATAAAATAAGGCGGTGTTGTTTGGTAGGGGAATTTTAATTAAAGCTTTTAAGAGAGCATCCTAATTTTTTTTTCTACTTGATTGGAATACTTCTAAATTTCTGAAATCGTGAACCCAAAAATGCCCCTTTCTGTGAGAATGGCCCATAAATGTCAGTATGTCAGTCTTAAATTTAGAAAAAAAAAATTGTTCTGTCTCTGGCGATGTTCCATGTTTGAGAATAATACTTTCTATTAGATCAAACTTTGTCTTTCCAATGATCTGCATTAGTAAAGTACATGACTAAAATTTTGAATCTATCCGTCTTCATTACATATGTCAGATAGTATTTATTATGTTAAATCTTTTTAGATATTGTTTAGAGTTACTGTGTTATGTCATTAGTGGTATTAGTTTGTAGTTCTTACTTTGTATGTCCTTTTAATTGTTGTGTTTAATGTGAGGTATAAATATGTGTAAACTTGATAACTTACATGAGGTCACCCACAATTGGTCTCATTTTTCAACCATATCTGAGTTTATGATTAGGTAAGTCAAATAGTCGCGAATGTCTGTATTACTAATCGAGCCAATTAATATTTTACTGTCTGTATGTATTGTAATATGTGCGTTAGTCTTTTGTTGTTTCTTAATTATGTATTCCGTAACTTTTAAAACTGCAAATTTCCTGGCTTGGTTATTCGAACAGTGCAATGCTAGTTTATACTGTTGTTCTATGGTTCTGCCATCTTGAGCTTTCACTAATCATGCGCATCCAACGTTTTCGCTGTCCTTACTTCCGTCCGTATAGATTTCTGTTTTGTTGTTATTATCTTGTAGTCTTGTTATTGTAGTCCCGTTTAATGTTTAATTTACTGAACATACAGTTTTTCCTTGTATTTAGCTTCAGTCATTAAATTTAAGTTTCATATTTAGGTGAAGGGGATATTTTAAATATATATTTTAAATGGCGGATTTAAACCTATTTTTAAAAATTTCTTTCCGACTTTGGTGGATAATGGGCCAAAAAATGGATTCAAGATGTATTTCTTTGAGGTAGCTTTGTCCTCTGGAAATGTTAATTATGTATTAATAGTTTTTCTTATGGATTTTTTTTTTTTTTATTTAGTATATCGATATTTCATTAATCCTAATTTAACATTGAGTATTAATTAATTGCTACGTAAATTACAAAACAAAAAATTCAGACAGGTTTTGATTTACGCCCTCATTGATTACGCCAATTGAATTAACAAATGACAAACGAAATTGGATTTGGACATAATTACGACGAATCAGTGCCTAACAGCGTGTCCCCATCGTCACTGATGGGTTTATTTTAATCCCGTTGCTGATTTGTCACTACGTAGCAAACATCCCTAAATGAATTAGACCGTCGTTTTTACCATAGTTTCGATACACACATTTGAAATTCGAAACAAAAACAAAGCCTCGGCAATAATTTTATTTAATTATTAGAAATGACGTACGGTTTACTTCATTTAAAAAAAAAAAAAGTTTTGATTTCGACTAAATTTAGTTTGTACATGTTTTTTGAGATGAGGAATCTGAAAATAATATCAGTTTTTAGTTTAAAAATTTTCCTCACCTATATTTTTATTTCAAAATGCATCGTAACTCTAAGATTGATGAATAATCTAAAATAGGTTTTGGTTGAAAAAAAAAAATCCCCTTAGGTACCTATATTTTTTTTAAAATTTATTGTGTAAGAATTAAAATAATAATAGAAATAGATCTTTTTAAAACGTCTTATTAATATAATATAGATGAGGAAAATTTTTAAACTAAAAACTGATATTATTTTCAGATTTTTCATCTCAAAAAACATGTAGGAACTAGATTTTGTCGAAATCAAAAATAAACTTTTTTTACCTTCAAAATTTTTTATGATTTTAGAAGGCAAAGATGCTGTCAATTTCTGAAAAAATATAAATGATTTGCGCTATCTCACACATTTCGCCAGAGATTAAAACTAAATTTTAAGGTCATCTAGAAACCGTAAAACTGCATAGTTTAGTCCTGATCCGGAGGTCACAGGATTTACTCTTGTTGAGATATATCAAGATATAGCTGATTTTTTAATTCACATCAGTTTTTTTTCCACTAAAATCTGGAGTAAACCCAAGATTGCCTATGGATAAAAAACAGAATGTACGCTGATTCTACTGATGCTATTACTATTGTAATCGGTTGAACACAGCAGTTAGAAATTGTTGATGAAATCTCAACTTCAAAATTTTAACCTCCTCGAAAAGGGTAAAAAATCATACTATTTGATTTTGATAAAATTTCACATATAAGGGTTTTATAGTGCGTTAAATTGAGATTTGAGGAAAAAAAAATTTTGTCATTTTTTTTTTGAGTTTTAAGCACACTAATGCCGGGTATTTGCTTGATCATAACAAAAGTATTTTTATATCAAATAGCATACTTAACTGCAATGAAACAGGAAAGAATCATTCCTCTATCTTAACTGAGAGATGAGAAAAAAATATAACGTGATTTTCATATTTTGTTTTTTTTCTCGGCTTTTAATGCTCATTGGCGGCTATAACTCTAGTTTTGCACTATTTCAGATCCCTACTACCTACACAAAAATCAGCATTCAAATCTGTGTGTTGCAACTCAAAACGTCCCCTTGTAAGTATACAAAAAAGTTGATTTCAAAATTTGAACTCATTATTTTTACCCTTCAAATAAAAGCCAAATCAGCTACATGATAATACCAGATTTTTTTACTAGATCGTACCATTATACAACTGTTTGTGAAATATCCTGTTTAATTTATTGAACATTTTTGAATAAAACAATAAAACCTGCTCCATTGTCCCACTAAAGCGGTGACTAAAAAAATTCTCTGGAAATCCCGTAAGTGAATTTAATGAACCGAGGAAGGCCATATTTTTCACTGGCGGTTCACTGGCATCTGCTTTCTGAATAAACAAAACAAAAAACCTTAGAATCATGAAATAAACCCAAAATTGTTTTATGGACTTTTATGATAAAAGACAAAAGTTGACTATTATTATTTTTTTTTTTTTTTTTTTTTTACAACATAATATTTTTTCTTAATTTGATAACATGTTTAGTTTAACTTTAGCTTGCAATTTTAACTTACAGGGGGACGTTTTAACTTCTAGCTCACAGGTTTTAATGCCGATTTTTTGTAGGTAGTATGGACTTATAATAGTGTAAAACTAGTTATAGCCGCCAATCAGCATTGGGAGGACAGAAAAAAAAAAAATATGAAAATCACGTTTCATTATTTTTCCCAGGTCTTAGTAAAGATAGAGAAATGATTCTTTTACGTTAAATTGTATGCTCTTTGAAATAAAAATACGTTCGTTATGATCAAGACACTATCCGGCTTTAGGGTGCTCAAAAACTCCAAAACATTGACAACATTTCAATTTACTATAAATCATTGGACAATTTTTAAATAAACAACTGACCTCAAATCTCAATTTGAGATCTAACGCACAAAAACATATGTGAAATATGTGAAATTTTATCAAAATCAAAAAGTATTGATTTTTTACCCCACTCGAGAACGTTAAAATTTTAAAGTTTATATGTCATCAACAACTTTTAACGGCCATAACAACTGTTGTGTTCAACCGATTACAATAGTAATAGCATCACATGTATCAGCGTACATTCAGCTTTTTATTTATGCATATAACATTGGGTTTACTGCAGATTTTAGTGAACAAAAACTGATGTAAATAATAAATTCCAAGATCAACTATAACTTGAGATATCTCAATAAAGAGAAATCTTGCGACCTCCGGATTTTGGCTGAACTATGCATGTGAATCTGTTTGTATTACATGGAGAAATTTACTTTTTAAACCGGAAAAAAACATGGTGTTTTATTAGGCATACAAATCAGGCATTTGGATAAATAAGACATTAAACAAACACAGTTCAGCTTTAGTTTTAAGTAATAATTATTAAGAGTCAAACAAAATTACAATAAAAAAAAATCCTTTGTACAATCATCAATGTTCCTTTAATTTTACAAATAAAATAATCAATAATGAATTTAATGCACCATATGTTGTTAGTTTGCCAGAAACTGGAAAAAAAAAACTAGTTTTAAACTTTGTTATCCATTCGGTTTTCGACTATTCAAATGGACTCATTCTAAACTTTGAGATTTTAATCAAGACCGTATCCTTTTATATTGAATTTATGCTATCAAAAAGTTTCACATAAAAATAAAGTTTTTGTTTAAGACTAAGCTAAAAAATGTAATAAACCAACATTGTATTTCACCATTCTATTTAAATGATTTGGCACTATTCAGAAATCCAATCGCCTGGGATGTAACCAAATGGAATACAGTCCGACTTACTAGAATTTTCCGATCAAAGAGGGAGATTGGGTTGGTTTAGCCGGGCGTCTGTAGGATTAACAATTTCACGTTGACCAAAGAGGCCGAGTCACAAAGGTTCGATTTACCCTTGGGGAAATGAAAAGGGAATTCATTTCATTTTCCGAATTCTATGATGTAATAATAACGTAGCCCTTTTATTGTACTCAGAGGATGAATCAATATTTCAAAGAAGGATTTGCATTTATTTATACGTTTTATACTTATGAATTTTCCTTATACTTCAGATGGTGAATTTTAGAAGGTTCATTTTTAGAGGAATTTGAATGTATTTGCTCCACAAAAAGAAATTTAAAATGAAATAAAAGCAGGATTAAGAGAAGAAAACACTTCTAAAGAAATTTAAACGTTAGTTAATTAATTAGTTAATTTAAACCTAAAAAAGCTATAAAGTCAAAAATAATCGCATATTCCATGCACTCTACATACCTCATTTCAGCACTCATTGATTGGACTATAAGGTCAGTGCATACTACTAATGGAGTGGAGTGAAGCGCAGCGGATTTTCCTTCCCGATATATTACGCTGGCTATGTAGGGGTAACGCACAATATGTCGGCTTGGAGCTCAGCGCGTTTTCCTGCATATCATAGTTTATTGGAATACGCGCTCCGATACCCAAATACATACCCAGGTACAGTAGACACATACCAGAAAAAATCTAATGCGGATAACCACATATTTCCAATTTAGCAGATTACAAAGGGTGTCTGGCTTATGAAAACCTACAAACCAAGTTCTAGTCTTGTCGTCCACAGATATGAGCAATATTTCGGAAACATAAAAGCCTTCAAAATATCCTTTAGTTTTGGTTTTCCGAATTGATGTTCAGCAAGACACGTCAAAATTGAATTGGGCCCATTAAATTATCACTATGTTGAAGTTGAGAATTTATAATGTTCAATTTTCTGTCTTACTTGGAGCCAAATAAGGTTGAAACATAAAGAAACTTCTTTTAATTTTCGAAATTTACATTTACATGCTTTTGGTTGCTAATTAAATTAAGACTACATTAAATTTACCATAGTTAAACCTGTATAGAAATACACCATTCAGATTTCGAAATCAGTGCTTTTCACCTTATTATGTCACAAATAAACTTATAGATAGTGGTCTGTATGTCCCTAATGTTGATTAAATCTCTAATCAGATACTTATGCTTTGAAAATAAACTCCCGATTTCCTCATAGTAACTTTCCTTCTAGATTTTAACTCGAATTCCTCCTTCAATAAACTAAATTTAGGAACTTCCAAAGTAAAACTTGTATCAAAGTCTTCTCTTTGGGTAGTTAGATCCTGATTCATAATGTTTATCAATTACTATAAGGAGATGCGATGGCTAAGCGGGTAAAAAAATAAACTTTCAGCTCGCGATACCGAGTTTAAGTATCACTGTAAAAATCACAAATCGAGGTAAGAAGATCCAAACTACAAAAGAAGAAATGGTTCATACATTGAAATCTTTTCATACTTTTCTAGATTTCCCCCCGGCTATTTGACTCAAATAATAAACTTATTTCCGTCATGTGCTATTGTTTTATTTATAATTCTATTTTATTAGATTTCAAAAAATAATAAATCGTTAGAACCTGGCAAATCTGAAACTAGTATCCTTCAGTATCCAGAAAATAGGATTAAACGGGAATAGACTGCCCTTCTTAAAAACGAAAAAATTAATCAATGGTATAATCCAATAATCAAATAATAACAATGGCGGAATATCCATTGGTTGTCAAAAATTGTTAAAATTTGGGAGTTCTAAAATTTATATCCTCCTTCAGTCTTCTGCTAAAAGGATTAAGCGGAAGGAACTTAATCCATATTTTTTCAACCAATTTTAAAAAAGGAGAACATTAGTTTGTCGACAAGGAGTGTCCAAGAATATCCTTCGGCCATAAAAAATCGTTAGTTCCTGGCCGATCTGAAAATAGCTTTTCTTTTTTTTTAATTCAGGCCAGGAGGAACAATTATCCCTCACATCTATAAGGTCTGTATTACTAAACTTTCAGTAAATTTACCTATTGTTAATTTTATAACAAATGTGAATTAAAATTGAAAGAGAGAAGAAAAAAAAGTACAATGTTTTATTTTGTTTTTTTTTTTTTTTTTTTTTTTTTTTTTAAGCCATTCACCGAAATGTACAACTGATTTATACAATATACATAAAATACTACAAGTAAATGTGATAATAAATCTAAAAATGACATGCCAACAGCTTGAAAGCAACTACCCATTCATAGAACTTATAAATGTTCTTTATACTCGCAATAAAATACAATATTAGCAGGTACAGAGACCATCTTCTTTTCAGGCGCCTCAGAGAGTTATCCAAAATAGAGTGGCAAGCGAGTTGTGATACTAATAGATTTAAATTATTATAAAGTTTGCAATGAGGTATCTGGTTTGGGATAAGTCAGTGACATATGGAATATTAAGATCTTCGTGAATAAGTTTGTTCATGACAAAGTAAGGAGCATTGAGGATTTCTCCAAGGATTTTGGATTGTAAGGATTGAATCCGATATGAATTGGATGGTTTAGTGGAGCCCAAAGCTCAAGTCCATAAGTTTAAGCATATCCATAACTTTTATGTAAATGAGTTTTTTTTAACTAATAGGAAGGTTGTAACGTTTGTCAAGTCAAGAAATTTCATATGAAAATTAATTTGAGGCATTATTAAAAAAAAGTTTTAACTGTATTCAGATCCACATACAAGACTAAAACGACGATAAACTAATTCATCATTTACTAGAAAAACGATCAAAGCTTCGAATTCATTACCAAACCAAGACTCATTTACATAACTGTGATTAGACCTATTTGGACATACGGAGTTGAGCTTTGGGGTTCCACTAAACCATCCAATTCACATCGTATCCAATCCTTACAATCAAAAATCCTTAATGCTCCTTACTTAGTAACCAATAAACTTATCCATAAAGATCTTAATGTTCCTTATGTTGCTGATTTAGCCCAAACCAGATACATATCTTTCCCTAGTAAGCTCCATAACCACTCCAATCCACTAGTCTTCCAACTTACTTCCCACTCCATACCCGATAATTCTCCGAGGTTTCTGAAAAGAAGATGGCCTAGAGATATTTCAGTGTAGATTTTTATCGAAGTGCAACTATTTAGTGGTTCTTCGCAAGTTATTTACATGCCACTGTATTCCCTATCAACACATTTACTTAATATCAATAAATAAAATAAATAAAAGATTTATTCAGAAAAATATTTTTCTTAAATTACTAAAATATTTCTTGTTGTGAGTATTATTTTTAACTAAAACTACATAGCATTCTAGGAACAGTGCTACTTTTCATGCCTTAGCTTTAGATTCTAGTCGGACAATTCTATCTCGTTGGAAACTTGGTTTGTTTTTTAACTAAATCAATTAAAGCTAATCAAGTTAGTTGGAATTGTCGCTAACTCAAAACGACCCTAAGTAACTCAATTCTTGTGTGCAAATAGTGCTTTAGTCCACCTCGGGGCCTAGCTTCCCTTAACAACTTGGACCGCCGCCAAGTTCTCGGTCTGCTTTGGATTTATACGGCTAAGTGGCTTTTTGTCCTGGAGGGGGACTGCGAATTTCACTCTTGTTAAAAATGGAACGACACGTTTAAATAAAAAGATAAATCCATAGTTAAGTGAAAAAAACAATTCTACTATTGTAATAAAAGAACTGAATACTAAACCCATGATAGCGTTCAGAGTTAGAGAAAATTTAATCATAGCTAAAATATATTAAAAATTTAATCATTCCTATTGGACAATTAATTTCCTGGAATCAATCGCCTATTTTAATAATGATTAAATCTTTCAGTCAAATTATCATTATTTCACAAAAAAATTACAGAAAGAAGAAATCATTATTGCATTATGTGGTTGACTCCTGGAAATTAGTTGTCAAATAGCTATGACTTATTTATTTATTTATTTTTGGTTTGCCTCTAGCCTTCATGGTCATTGGCAGTTCGTCTTCGATTTATTATTTCCTATATCCGTCCATAAAACCTGATAGCCTTAAGAAACTCCAATGATTTCACATCATCTTGTAGGATTTCTTTCAGTGTATATGAAATTTTAATTTTTTCCCTTAGAGATGAAAACTATAGACAATCTACTAATACGTGTTTTACTGTCCTGGTTTCCAGTTTGAAGAAGGTAGCCATGGAAGAATTCACAGTATCTGATTCTCAGGCGGCATAAAATGATCCCCCTTTCTGGACATCCTATAACTTGTTTGCTAATTTGCTGAGCAGTTCAACTTTACATTTAACAATTTAGACCTATTTGTTTTCCATGTCTCTTCCCACTTCGCTTGAATCACGCATATCACATGTCTCACCCAGTCTTCCTTTGAGTTACTGAATCAGCTCATTCATTTCCATAAATGCCACAGTGGGAAGAAACCCAAATAAAAATAATCATTTTTTGTTTCTGTTGAATTTTCCATATAAGCTCAAGAATTTCTAATATTGTTACATGTTGAGATTGGTCCTTGATTACTGCCAGTACGCGCTCATAGAATCTGTGACTGATTTCTCATATTCGGCTTCCAGGCAGTGCAGAAGTGCTTCCTTAATGGCAGTTGCCTCTCCAGTGAAAACGGGACAGACTCGAGGTAACTTAAAGAAACGTTCTTCGCTTTCGGTCTAATAGCTATGATTTAAATTTTGATTATTTTTCAGCTATGATTAAATTTTTCCTTATTCTGATAGTGTTAATATTATTTATCGATAATAAAAAAATAATAACAATATTATTTTTTATAATGAAAATTTTGATTTCCAGCTTAATTTCTGTAAGACTGAAACGACAAGAAACGGCTCGTCGTTACAGACTACTTCAACATTTACTAGACAAACGTTTAAAGCTTCCAGTAAATTGCATAAGACTCATTTTCATTACAGTTATTAGACCTATATAGACAAACGTAGTTGAGCTTTGGGGCTTCACTAAACCCTTCTATTCTTCTCGTATCCAATCCTTAAAATACAAAATCCTGTGAAAACCTTATAATCCATATGTTGCTGATTTAGTCGTCCGGATCAGATACTAATCCTTTCATTGTAAACTGCACTCCCACACGAATCCATTAGTCTCCAACTTCACATTCTATACCTAACAACCCACCGAGGCGTCTGAAAAGAAGATGGCCAAGAGACCTTCTAATTTTAAATGCTACTAGTGTGTAGTTCTTCACAAGTGATTTACATGTTATTATAATCATTTCCTCAAATTTACTTGATTTATATTGTAAACAGTTGTAAATAGTTAAAAAAAAAAAAAATTCTGCAAAAATCCCTTGGGTAACGTATGATGGTATAGAACGATCAATACAATTAGGATCGATAAATTATTTGCCTCTTCTATTGGAATTATTTTATTATTTTATTTCAATTGATTTATTTGACATTTCACTTTTTATCCAATAGAACTGTCTATTAATTCATCAATCCTGATTCTAGAAGAATAAAATACATCTTAGTATTAGTATAAAAAAAGGACAAATAAACATGACAAAACAGTATTTGGTTTTCTCAAGGTGTTATTAGTATTGGATTTATTTTAATAAAATTTATAATTTATTCTACTTTCATGCCGTACTTGACAACATTTTTAACGTATTTTTTATTTAGACTAGTTCCGAATGAAACAAGTGATAATCGGTTACTTCAACACTAAACCTACAATGAATAGCCAAATGACACTTTTCGGACTTTTTGGTAACACCATTCATTACTTTATTTGCCATTACTACTTTTATTAAAAAAATATATCAAAAGTAATTTTTCAATATCCACTCGTTTCTTATTATTTTTTTTTAACCTAGAAACGGTGGTTGAAATAGCCAGTTCCTTGTTTCTAGTGTCCAGCAATGTGTATACTTTTCAATGGGATTTCCAAGATTAAAAATATATCGAAACGACTCCTTTGGATGTATGAAAAAATAGAAAAACTTTTAACTCAAATTTACGAGAGAAACGTTGAAAGCTTCCAATAAATTACAAAAGACTTTTTTACATGGCAGCAATTAGACCCATGTGAACATATGGAGTTGAGATTTAGGGTTCCGCTAAACCTTCCAATTTTTCTCGTAACCAATCCTTATAATCCATATGCCTTCGTAAATTTCTCAATGCTTCTTATTATGTCACAATTAAACTTATCCATAAAGATCTTAATATTCCTTATGATGCTGATTTGGTCCAAACCAGATCCTTTCATAGCAAACTCCATGCCTAATTGAAACCACTAGTCTCTTAACTTGCTCTCAATGCTCAATTCCCTTTAATCTTCCGAAGCGTGGGAAAAGATATCCTAGAGATACTACTTGTGAGTAGTTCTTTAGATGTTATTAACATAGCATTGCAGTAATTTTCCTCAAACTTATTTTTGATTTATATCATTGCATAAAATGTATACAGTTGCGAATATCAATAAATATTTTAATATATATAAGTTTATATCTACTGTAAGGATGAAAATAAGGTTAATAGTTAAATAAATAAAATCCATACCATTAGCTATACAAAGACAAACGCACACTCACCCATAATACACATATATAGACACACACACACACACACACACACACACACAATCAGTATACTAGGTTCAGATATTTTCAAACGATAACAGCTTTGTAAGCAATTAAACGCCCCTGTATGGCTTTAGACTGGTTTACGGAATAGCTTGTGATATTAAATTCCCGCCAGTCCTATATTTCAAAGTAATAGAGGTTAGTTATTTTCCAGAGTTTAAGACCCGGTTAATAAAAGATAATATACCGGCTTTGTCTTTATCACTAATTTTATTCATGTCATATATAAAAATATTGGATTTAATTATTATTTCGTCCCTCTCCTTTATTTATGGTCTCATATTCCTTTAGTTGACTGTTATTAGTGATAATTATGATCAAATGTATCAGTAACTAATATTTTTAGCATTTTGTTTTAATGACCAGTAAATGTGGCAAAAATAAAACTTATATAATTTTTTTTTATTTATTTATTTTTATTCATTAATATTTACAACTGTTACTTTATATACAACCAGTAAGGAAATGGTTTAAATGACATGCCAATAACACGTGAACAATCACCCACTAGTAGTACTTCAATAGTTCTGTATTAAAAGGTCTCTCGGTCATCTTTTCAGACACCTCGGAGGAAAATCGGGTATTAGGTGTGAAGCAATTTGGGAGACTAATGGATTCGTGTGGAAGTGCAGTTTACTATGAAAAGGATTGGTATCAGGTTTAGGCTAAATCAGCAACATATGGAACATCGAAACAGGATTTCGGATTGAAAGGATTGGATATGAAAAGAATTTGACGGTTAAGTGGAGACACAAAGCTAAACTCGGTATGTCTAATAATTAATATAATAAAGGTCTAATAATTGTCATGTAAATGAATCTATTGTAGTTTATTGGAAGCTTTGTAAGCTTGTCTAGTAAATCGAGTTGCCGGAAACGACGAGCAGTTTCTTGCCTTTTAAGTGTGGTATGTAACTTAATTATATTTTTTAATTTTTTTATATATATCCATTTTCTTACTATGTTCTCATTTTGTTCTATAAAATTATTTTAAATTTAGGAAACGGATTTTTTTTCAAATCAGGTAATTTTAAATTCTCTATGTTGTTCGATTACAAGTTTTGAAGACTCGTTTTCTGAAGGAATAAAAAAAAATGTACTACTATAGCCTATATAGGATGTAGGGTTCAGTAAGGCTGAACTGTTACCAGGACAACGGTTGTGAAAGAAGATTTGGATGGACTCACGCTCAACAGCCCAGTTTTTTCAACAATTAAAAGTACCAACTTTATAGAAGTTAAGCGTGCCAAAGGAGGGCCTCCCAACCTCAAATTTGATCTACGGCGAAATAAGAGATATTTAATCTTCAGTCGAGTACCTTACCACTGAGGTACTGTGATTATGTTAATTTTTTCTGATTTTAATATTTTTAATTTTGTTTTAAATAGTTTTTTTTTCTTTTCGTTTTTTATTTTTTTTGGTATTTCATGAAGCTGCCTAAAATAATATCCTTTTTAGATATATATATATTTTTTTTTACCTTTATTAATAATCTTCTCTAGAATTTTATAGTTAAATAGTTATGTACTAATCTAACTTATTTTTTTATAAAGTATTTGTTGTAAAAATAGTTTATAGTTTTATAGTTTATACGTTAAGTCTTTTTTAAATATATTTTTTTTTAAATTTATATACCTATTTTGTTTATCGTGTCTTTACTTCGGTATGGCCATCTTGGGGAGCATCCTAGCAGTTGCAGATGAGAGAATGCTTACTACTTACTGACTATTAACTTGGCTACGCTGATAATTAGGTGTAATTGTAGAAACAATTAAATAAACGGAAGGAACGCTCATAAAAACCAATAAATAGTTCTGGATATCTCAGTAATGAACTTTCTTTTTTTTTTTTTAAGTAGGGATGTTGAAATATTCTAGGCCTATAGTTAGTTAAAAGTTAAAATATTATGTGGCTATAGTTATAGTTATACCATCTACATAACACAAAGTTCTAGAAGAAATAAAAGCAAGATTAAAGCCTGGGAATTCCTGTTCTTTCTAAGTTTGGTCCCGGAGGCTCGGTGCCAACACCAAATGTTAGCCATACATCTCCCTCCACCCTTTCCCTTCAAAACCCAAATACAGAAATTACCCTTTACAAAATCCTTCCACTTAAATCACTGTTCATTATTCTAGCTATTACCTAACAGTTAAACACTCCTAATTTTGGGTATTAGGTGATTATTACTACTTTTAACTGTTGTGAAACTATCTCAGCTATTAAAACTATATTGAATTAATCGCTAAATGAATTTTAAAATATCATAAGGGCGTCTACCTGATAGCTAACTGATAAATTGATGAACATAACATTTGCTAGTGAATTTTTCAAGGAACATTCAACCATGTATAAACCTTGTCTAGATAACACCTGATCAGTCAAAGAGGCATGCTTAACCCATTTCTTATCGTGAACTACGATTGGGACCCATATGTTTAAATGATGTGTCCTGGCTGTAGAAGTTACTGCTTATACGTGTGTAGCATGGACCCCAATTGGGACTTTTTTGACATTTGATTTTTACTTCAACCTGGATTTTTTTTTCATAATTTATTTCTTCAGTGCTCACTGAATAGTAATATACAATTTAGAGTAGGAATTGTTGAAAAAAAAATCTGGCACATAATGGGCTTAAACTAAAATTTAAATAAAGTGACAGGAGACTTAAACATCCCAAGGTGTTTAACACAAACACCTACATCCGAGATGTAAATTTATGAGAAAAAACAATCAGAAACAAACAAAAGAGCTGATCAGTCAATATGGGTTAATACATGGTTTTGAATATTATAATATTCGGAACATGGAGCGTTAAGGGTCCGAATGGGACATGTTGACCCGAAAAAGGGTAAAGTAATATTAGAATGTGTATACTGGGAGAATTTATTTCTTTGCTCACTGAATAGTAATATACAATTTAGAGTAAGATTGTTGAAAAAAAAAAAAATCTGGCACATAATGGGTTTAAACTAAAATTTAAATAAAGTGACAGGAGACTTAAACATCCCAAGGCTACATCCGAGATGTAAATTTATGAGAAAAAACAATCAGAAAAGAGCTGATCAGTCAATATGGGTTAATACATGGTTTTGAATATTATAATATTCGGAACATGGAGCGTTAAGGGTCCGAATGGGAAGAATATTGAGTTGACCGAAAAAAGGGTAAAGTAATATTAGAATGTGTATACTGCTATACTCTGGAGTATTTTTCCAGATGGAATTGTAACCTTTAAGCTGATAATGAGAAGCAGACTCTTTACGATATTCTTTAAATTGGTATCCACAAATGCCGTTGTGGAGGATACCTATATATCATTCTTTTTAACATTAATTTAACAAACATTGATACCTATATATTATTCTTTTTAACATTAATTTACAAAACATTTAAAATCTATAATAATCTATTAAAGCTATAAATGTTTATTTATTTATTTTTTTTAAATAGTTAGTGCAAAACCATTTCTGAAAATAATGAATTATATTTTTAATTTTTTTTTAACTTTCCACTAACTTGTTTATTCTTCATGTAGTATAATTTATTTATAAATCTTCAACATTGCCGTAGTTCTTTTTGAATTTCATGTTTGAAGGACATATACATTTTTTATTTTGAAGCATGTTTCTCTTGGCCCCTGAAGGTGAGCTTTATATTCTTGAAGGTACTGTATCCATCAAAGTACAACCCTTGAACGTCAACATGAGATATTCATGATGTTTTCGATGCTGTTGTGGGCGTAAGTGAGTTTCTCGTACATCAAATTAAATTTTTACCCCTGAAAATCAATCTTGATCAAAGAAGAGTTTGTTTTAACATGCACCCTTACTGTATTATTTAACTATGTATGATATTATGCTATATACAATATAATATGATTGAGGGTACTTATGCTGTACTTGTACTAAAGGGAGTACTCTAAAATGTACTTGTGCTAAAGGGAGAGCATTGTTAATACTTAATGTTAGGCAGTGGACTGTTTTATTTTTCATTTGATTTTAATTAGATTATTTAAAAAATATTCCTGGTGTTTTTAGTTACCAAAAGGTAGAAACAATAAAATCCTAGTATTTTATATCTATATAATATTTCTATTATTTATAACACCTAAACAAAAAAAAAATAATTGTTCATAAGATTTTTTTTTTTAAATACTTAAATAAATTTAAATAAAAATACTTGAAACAAAAATTAAGTGCCTACAATCTTTTTTCTTTTTTTTTTTTTTTTTTTTTTTTTTTTTTTTTTCCACCTGATTAGGAAACACTGCTTGTAGAAAAACTGTCTATTTTTGTATTTTAACATGCGTAGCTGGTTTAACGAAATAAATCAATGAAAAAAGGTAAAAAAGCCTACAAAAAATAACTCGTATTAAAAACCACTTAAAAAAAGAGGAGTCCGTTTCAAATTTTTCAATTATTTGTGTCTCTAAACAATTAACTTTTTTCGTTTGATGGATTATTTCTTTGTGTGGATTTCGTGATTAATCCATTTTCATTCAGGAATTTCTGATTACCTCTGTAGCACATCACTACTTGGATATAATCCTTTTTGTTCTGAAAGCTTGATTTTCGCATATTTTGTGAGTTTAGAGATGTTCTTAAATATTTTGTCGAAGTAATCCACCAAACAACTGTTCAACCAGTGCAGAGAATCTCTTACTGTAAATCGACCGTCACTGACTACCTGAATGGAAAAAAATGTTACCTCCAAGGACTCAAACTTCTTTTAACAGGTCATAGGAAAGTAATTAACCCGTAGGTAGGTATGTATTGAGAGTATTTTAATTAATAAAATAGGTTTTAGATGATTTATTTTATTTATTGTTTATTTTAAAATGATACATTTCTCTGTGAGAAGAAAAGAAGTCAAAGGAAAATTGAAATTTTTTTTTCCAACTATCCTTAAGGTTCTTATACCAATATCATAATTTTCGAACTTTCGTTAGTTTGACCCCTTTTTTCAGTACTTTCTTACTTGGCTATAGTTATCATTTTTAATTACTGTAATTAAGGAATGTATAGCATTGTCCTTTGGGAAGCAATGAAGCGTGGAGCTATCAATAAAGGCATTAAGGGACGTACCTTATCGACTAAGGATGACCCTAATGATCTGAGGACAGTTGAGGAGTGGAGGTGTAATCGATAGTTGAGGCATTAACAGTAAGTAATAATCTCTTCGGTCGCCACGCCCCATTAGCCCCGCGGGGTTTTAAACTAATTTATAGGAGCCTTCAACTTGAGCGGCCACAAAATTATATTTTTAAATAAAATGTTCCTTGAGATGTAGGGTGGCTGCTGATAGCCTTATATCACGTTTCGAGATTGATATTTTATGAGATAAAGAAGAACGAGTTATATAACAACACGGTCTCTCTAGATATAAGGTAGGATAATGTGGAACTCTTGTAGCGCGGTGGAAATTGATCCGCTTTAGAATGCAGGCCTTAACATAGTTAATTTTCTTGTGATTTTAAGTGCTCTTGAAAAGTACAATTGAAAATTCATTGCTTTAGTTCAGTAGATTAGGTAAGGTCACTGACCAAAAGTAGTTGGGGTAGCGTGGCGTGCCTGAACCAATGACTAAGGTCCGCTGTTGCCGCTTCTCCTACCTGAGTATAGGGATGGGACATCTAATAGACAAAATCGATGTCTCTCGATATATCGATCAATAGACATTGATGTTCAAAAACATTATTTATATGCAATGTAAGCCAGGCTGTTAAGTTCTCCATTAATTAACTTAAGCAATATAATTGATAGTTAAATAAGTGCTAAACAACTTTTAAAACATCAATGTTTTTCATATTTATATTGTTAACAATTATTTTTTCCTGAACATCAGTGATTTTGGTATCCATCAACAGCCAAATCATAGGGTGATCTATTAACTAACTTAAGTTTAATCATTTTTATTAGTAAAAAGTATTAGATCTATTGATGTTTCTCATATTTATTGTAACTAGGGTTATTTCATTCATAGGATTAACATTTAAGTTAAATGTAAATGAATTAGTCGGAAGCGACGAGCAGTTTCTTGTCTTGTAAACTGGTATTAGTCCAGTCAATAAAGTGCATGGAATATGCGATATTTTTGAATTCATAGCTTCGTTAAAAATAGTTAGTAGGTAAACATACATAAGTCCCCGCCCCTAGGGGTGAGTTAATGGTGAGGGGAGGAGAGAAATTCAACTTTTTTGGTTTTTCAATTATACCTTGACGATAGTTGGCTCTAGAAAAATATGTTTCAAATAAACATTAAAGCTCATTAAAATTCTTTTAAAATGTATATATATATATATATATATATATTGGTCGTAATTCTAACCGTTTTCGAGATATTCGTTATTTAAAATCGGTGATTTTCGGGAAAAAACCAAATGCTGCGTCACTTATTGTCAAACACTTGCTTCTAGTACCTTTCACGATCGTTTCTCAGAAAAAAATACTGGAATCAAAATTGTATAAAATTAAGTTCACTTTAATTTCATTTATATTTATTTAGCAGTTGAACAACAAAGTGACAAAAAGTGAGTTAAATTTTTTTTTTCTCGAAAATTATAGGTATCCAATAACGTATATCTCATAAACCGTTGGAAGTTCGACAAATGTGTAAAAAATAAATGTTATAAGAAATTTTATTAGCTTTAATTTTTATTTAAAACATATTCTTCTATAGTCCACCGTTTTCGATATATAATCAAAGAACCACAAAATGGGACCTTCTCCTATCCCCCCAGGGGCGGGGAATTATAGTATGTTTACCCTCTAAATCAGAGTTGGGCAAAATGTAATTGAAATATATTCTATGAATTACGATTACACTGTAATTGTAATCCCGGCCGGGATTACATTCCATGATATAATGCAATTACTTCATGAATTACGATTACAATGTAATTCATCAATGTAATTCAATTACGGATTACATAATTGGATTACAGATTTCGATTACTTGTAATTCAAGGCATGAATTATTTGAAAATTTAGTTCGATTACAATATTTCTTCCATTAAATAGACAAATAAATATCGGAATATCAGTTTTCACCTCCACCATTTAAGTTTAAGATTTTTTCATTGTCAACGGTTTTGAACTATCGCCATCTTTTTCTTAGAGAGAGGAGTGGGGGGGTATATTTCTAAATTGAGAACGGCTGGTCCGATCTTAATGAAATTTGATAATTATGTTTCTTTCGTACTTATTAGCGTATATTTAGGGTTTTAACTGTTTTACTAATTAGGGGGGGGAAGGGGGGGGGGGGATATTTCTAAATTGAGAACGGCTGGTCCAATCTTAATGAAATTTGATAATTATGTTTCTTTCGTACTTATTAGCGTATATTTAGGGTTTTAACTGTTTTACTAATTAGGGGGGGGAAGGTGGGGGGGGGGGGGATATTTCTAAATTGAGAACGGCTGGTCCGATCTTAATGAAATTTGATAATTATGTTTCTTTCGTACTTATTAGCGTATATTTAGGGTTTTAACTGTTTTACTAATTAGGGGGGGGAAGGGTGGGGGGGGGGATATTTCTAAATTGAGAACGGCTGGTCCAATCTTAATGAAATTTAATAATTATGTTTCTTTCGTACTTATTAGCGTATATTTAGGGTTTTAACTGTTTTACTAATTAGGGGGGGGGGGGGAGGGGTGGGGGGGGGGATATTTCTAAATTGAGAACGGCTGGTCCGATCTTAATGAAATTTGATAATTATGTTTCTTTCGTACTTATTAGCGTATATTTAGGGTTTTAACTGTTTTACTAATTAGGGGGGGGGAGGTGGGGGGGGGGATATTTCTAAATTGAGAACGGCTGGTCCGATCTTAATGAAATTTGATAATTATGTTTCTTTTGTACTTATTAGCGTATATTTAGGGTTTTAACTGTTTTACTAATTAGGGGGGGTGGGGGGATATTTCTAAATTGAGAACGGCTGGTCCGATCTTAATGAAATTTGATAATTATGTTTCTTTCGTACTTATTAGCGTATATTTGGGGTTTTAACAGTTTTACTAATTAGGGGGGGGGGAGGTGGGGGGGGGGATATTTTTAAATTGAGAACGGCTGGTCCGATCTTAATGAAATTTGATAATTATGTTTCTTTCGTACTTATTAGCGTATATTTGGGGTTTTAACAGTTTTACTAATTAGGGGGGGGGAGGGGGGGGGGGGATATTTTTAAATTGAGAACGGCTGGTCCAATCTTAATGAAATTTAATAATTATGTTTCTTTCGTACTTATTAGCGTATATTTAGGGTTTTTAACTGTTTTACTAATTAGGGGGGGGGGGGGGGGGGGGGGGGGATATTTCTAAATTGAGAACGGCTGGTCCGATCTTAATGAAATTTGATAATTATGTTTCTTTCGTACTTATTAGCGTATATTTAGGGTTTTAACTGTTTTACTAATTAGGGGGGGGGGGGGGGGGGGGGGGGGATATTTCTAAATTGAGAACGGCTGGTCCGATCTTAATGAAATTTGATAATTATGTTTCTTTTGTACTTATTAGCGTATATTTGGGGTTTTAACTGTTTTACTAATTAGGGGGGGGGGGGGAGGTGTGGGGGGGGATATTTCAAAATTGAGAACGGCTGGTCCGATCTTAATGAAATTTGATAATTATGTTTCTTTTGTACTTATTAGCGTATATTTGGGGTTTTTTAAAATACCTTCACTTAAAGTAAAGGAAATTAAATTTATAGCTCTTTGCTGTACCAAATAGGTTAAACTTCATTATTAATATGTTTATTTTTAGAACTAACTTAAAATTAAAAAAAAAAATTTGTATTGAAGTTGAACTCAATAAACTGTCAATAAACTCAAAAAATGAAATAATAATGATCGTTATATAACATCATAAAAGTTAAGAATGAGTTTTAATAACATATTAAAAAAGAAGTTTAATCCATACTTTTCACGATAAAATAAATAATAAAGTAAAGATGGTAAAAGAAATTACGAAATCACATTACAATTTTAAATATGTATACATGTTTTTATTACTAAAAATGTTAAACGCTAATAAGTACAAAAGAAACATAATTATCAAATTTCATTAGGATCGGACCAGCCGTTCTCAATTTAGAAATATCCCCCCCCCCACCTCCCCTCCCCTAATTAGTAAAACAGTTAAAACCCCAAATATACGCTAATAAGTACGAAAGAAACATAATTATCAAATTTCATTAAGATCGGACCAGCCGTTCTCAATTTAGAAATATCCCCCCACCTCCCCTCCCCTAATTAGTAAAACTGTTAAAACCCCAAATATACGCTAATAAGTACGAAAGAAACATAATTATCAAATTTCATTAAGATCGGACCAGCCGTTCTCAATTTAGAAATATCCCCCCTACCTCCCCCCCCTAATTAGTAAAACTGTTAAAAACCCCAAATATACGCTAATAAGTACAAAAGAAACATAATTATCAAATTTCATTAAGATCGGACCAGCCGTTCTCAATTTAGGAATATCCCCCCCCCCCACCCCCCCCTAATTAGTAAAACTGTTAAAACCCCAAATATACGCTAATAAGTACGAAAGAAACATAATTATCAAATTTCATTAAGATCGGACCAGCCGTTCTCAATTTAGAAATATTCCCCCCCCCCTACCTCCCCCCCCTAATTAGTAAAACAGTTAAAACCCCAAATATACGCTAATAAGTACGAAAGAAACATAATTATCAAATTTCATTAAGATCGGACCAGCCGTTCTCAATTTAGAAATATCCCCCCCCCCCCCACCTCCCCCCCCTAATTAGTAAAACAGTTAAAACCCCAAATATACGCTAATAAGTATGAAAGAAACATAATTATCAAATTTCATTAAGATCGGACCAGCCGTTCTCAATTTAGAAATATCCCCCCCCCTACCTCCCCCCCCACCCCCCCCCCCCCCCTAATTAGTAAAACTGTTAAAACCCCAAATATACGCTAATAAGTACAAAAGAAACATAATTATCAAATTTCATTAAGATCGGACCAGCCGTTCTCAATTTAGAAATATCCCCCCCCCCCCACCCCCCCCCTAATTAGTAAAACTGTTAAAACCCCAAATATACGCTAATAAGTACGAAAGAAACATAATTATCAAATTTCATTAAGATCGGACCAGCCGTTCTCAATTTAGAAATCCCCCCCCCCCACCTCCACCCCCCCTAATTAGTAAAACTGTTAAAACCCCAAATATACGCTAATAAGTATGAAAGAAACATAATTATCAAATTTCATTAAGATCGGACCAGCCGTTCTCAATTTAGAAATATCCCCCCCCCCCTACCTCCCCCCCCCCTAATTAGTAAAACTGTTAAAACCCCAAATATACGCTAATAAGTACGAAAGAAACATAATTATCAAATTTCATTAAGATCGGACCAGCCGTTCTCAATTTAGAAATATCCCCCCCCCCACCCCCCCCCCCCTAATTAGTAAAACTGTTAAAACCCCAAATATACGCTAATAAGTACGAAAGAAACATAATTATCAAATTTCATTAAGATCGGACCAGCCGTTCTCAATTTAGAAATATCCCCCCCCCCCCCACCTCCACCTCCCCCCCCCCTAATTAGTAAAACTGTTAAAACCCCAAATATACGCTAATAAGTACGAAAGAAACATAATTATCAAATTTCATTAAGATCGGACCAGCCGTTCTCAATTTAAAAATATCCCCCCCCCCCCCCCCCCCCCCCCCCTAATTAGTAAAACTGTTAAAACCCCAAATATACGCTAATAAGTACGAAAGAAACATAATTATCAAATTTCATTAAGATCGGACCAGCCGTTCTCAATTTAGAAATATCCCCCCCCCCCCCCCCCCCCCACCTCCCCCCCCCCTAATTAGTAAAACTGTTAAAACCCCAAATATACGCTAATAAGTACGAAAGAAACATAATTATCAAATTTCATTAAGATCGGACCAGCCGTTCTCAATTTAGAAATTTCCCCCCCCCCCCCACCTCCACCCCCCCTAATTAGTAAAACTGTTAAAACCCCAAATATACGCTAATAAGTACGAAAGAAACATAATTATCAAATTTCATTAAGATCGGACCAGCCGTTCTCAATTTAGAAATACCCCCCCCCCCCCCCCACCTCCACCCCCCCTAATTAGTAAAACTGTTAAAACCCCAAATATACGCTAATAAGTACGAAAGAAACATAATTATCAAATTTCATTAAGATCGGACCAGCCGTTCTCAATTTAAAAATATCCCCCCCCCCCACCCTCCCCCCCCCCCCTAATTAGTAAAACAGTTAAAACCCCAAATATACGCTAATAAGTACAAAAGAAACATAATTATCAAATTTCATTAAGATCGGACCAGCCGTTCTCAATTTAGAAATATACCCCCCACTCCTCTCTCTAAGAAAAAGATGGCGATAGTTCAAACCGTTGACAATGAAAAAATCTTAAACTTAAATGGTGGAGGGGAAAACTGATATTCCGATATTTATTTGGCTATTTAATGGAAGAAATATTGTAATCGAACTAAATTTTCAAATAATTCATGCCTTGAATTACAAGTAATCGAAATCTGTAATCCAATTATGTAATCCGTAATTGAATTACATTGATGAATTACATTGTAATCCCAATTGAATTACTTTGTGGGAATACTGTAATTCATACCCGATGTATTTCGATTACATCTGTTTGAAATATAATGTAATGCAATTGTAATCGGATTACAATGTAATTGAATTTTGCCCAACTCTGCTCTAAATATTCCTAACGAAGCTGTGAAGTCAAAAAGTATCGCATATTCCATGCACTCTACACCCCTCATTTCAGCAATCATTGACTGGTCTATATATACTTTTTTATTCTCATTTATTTAAATTTACAGCTGTACAAATATATACATCTAGTAAATGTGCTGTTAATGATCTCAATAACGTGTCAAAACTTGAAAAGAACTACTCATCAACAGCACTTGAATGATATTCTAGATATTCCCTTGGCTATCTTCTTTTCAGACACTTCGGAGTGTTATCTGGAATAAATGGGAAGCAAGTTGAGATACTAATGGGTTTGAACAGTTATAGAATTACTGTCAAAGGATAGGAACCTGTTTGGGCTAAATCAGCAATATATGGTGCATTAAGATCTTTAAAGATTGGAGCCTTAGATTTTAATCTTAATCTTATAGATCTAAAATTATTCATTCGTTAATTACATCTGAGTGATTGCCAATTTTTTTTTTTTTTTTTTTTTTTAAATCACATATATTTGTGAATGATATTATTTGGTTTTGTACATCATTATAGCAGCTGAATTGAAGTATTTTGTATTTGGAAGGCAGGGAGGAAATACCGTGATGGATGGGTGACCACTTTGCACCGAGGTTTACAATACTCTTGTTTCTGTCAGCTTCCATATCTCATGTTCCTTATTCTGATCTCCACAATATGTTTACATATAAAATCAATTTACAACCATATTAAACGTTTGACATAGAATACTTTTAATTTCCTAATGAAAGACTTAAAAAAAAAAAAAAAGTATTTTCATAATTTCTTTACAGTACTAGATTAAATTCTTTTTAACCTCAAAAACTTTTCATAAATTATTAACCAAACATAATGGTTTGGTTTGTATTCCATTTTAATTGTATCGAATCTATCTATTCAAAGCAAAATCTATTCTTTAACCAATTAGCGTTTTAGTTAGACTCGTTTGAAGCAACATTAATTTGCTTAAATTAGCTTTTATTTTTAAATTAACATTTTACCTTAGGTAAACTGAATTTATTTATTTGTCTTTGTGGATAGCCTCCAATTTAATTGTGTTGCCTTCAAATTAACTTAGTTGTAATTTGTTATTAAATAGTAAAAAAATGGGAAAAATTAATTAAAAAATTAAATATTGTAGTAACAAAATTTAAGTAAAAAAAAAATTGAAAACTGCCTAAATAAATGTAAATATATATTTGTGTATTACAGATGATTGCACTCAAAATCAAACAATTATATCTGAACATAGAAACATAGTTACATAGAAAGTATATATAAATGACATAGAAAGTATATATATGTGTGTGTGTGTGTGTGTGTGTGTGTGTGTGTGTGTGTGTGTGTGTGTGTGTGTGTGTGTGTGTGTGTGTGTGTAAAAAAAATATTGGGTAATACTGCATGCTAAACGGGGTAGCTTGTTGTTCATCAGAAAAACTTCTTTTAGACTCAAAAGGTGAATGAATTGTATCATGGGTTACACGACTAAAAATCTAACTGAATTCCGCAGTTTTGGGAAATTTAACGGCTTCTAGGGTGCTCCTGTTGGTGAGGAAAGTTCAAAAACCATTAAAAATTTAAGTTTTAATAAATGTTCTGTGTTTTGCGCGTTAAAAGGCCCCTTAAAAGTAAATCAAATAACTAGACCTATCTTATCTTTTAGAAAACGTAATGCTGATTAAGAAAATATTATCGTTCTTGTTTCTACACTAAACCAAAGTAAAGAAAACTATCAGTTTTTTTTTTGGATTTTTTTAAGTAAGATATTAAACATAATAACAAAAAAAATTCTTTCTCCTCAACAGATTGATATAGGAAACTCGTTTCTGCGCCATTCTACCCCGTTTAGTATGTAGTATTACCAATTTTTTTTTTTACACTATGTCTGGGACACCCTGTATAATTTATAAATTGTTTTTTAAATTCCTTAAAGCTACAGGATATCTTTCTTTTTAACAGTATTAAATTGTAATGAATTGATTGAAAAATATATATAAATCAGTAAAATAATTTAAACTTTACGGATTAAGTAAAGAGTTATGTTAGGTAATACGGATATTGAAGTATTTATTATGATTGTAGTTTCATTTTATTGAAACAGTTGCTTACTTGCTGATTAAAAAGTGAAAATTTAATGCAAGGAAATATGCAGTAAAATTATTACAATGAAGTATAAATGTCTTGGAAAGAACCACACATTAGGAACACTTCAATAAATTTTCTACATTAAAAAGTCCTTATCATTTTCTTTTCAGAAGCCTCGGAGGTTTATCGGGAGTCGAATTTGCATTAAATGGTATATTTAAGTCGTTATGGATAAATTTATTTGTAACATAAACAGGAGAATTAAGGTTTTTATGAAGAATTTCGGACTGTAAGGATTGGATACAAGAATAATTTGTAATAAATAAAAAATAACAAAAAATGTTGTTATAATAGGATGCATAAAAAAAAAAAAATAACCGTTTTTGAAACAAATATTTGTATTATTATTTCTTTAATATAAAATACAATTGATACTCAAAGTATAGTCCATTGTTATCCACCGCCATTACCCATATCTTTCGATATACCTTATATCTTTTGACACACCACACTCCCTGGCAAGTTCGCGAGTACTTGTGGACGGATTTGACTCAACAGCTTACTTCAGAACCTCATCAATATCCATGAATGGCCGCCCGAAGCACTTCTTCCTCTCCAACGTCGTATCTCCATTTCTAAATTTTTCAAACCAACGCCGCGCAGTGCGCTGTTCAAGGACCCCTTCCCCTTCATATTTAATAAGTTCACGAGTTGCTCCTGCGGCAGTGAATTTTTTTTTCCGGTAATGTCTTAAAATTACTAGGATTTCGTAGGACACTGTCATGTTTTTTCTTTGAAATAAATAATTTAACTGAGTCTTTTTTTGAAGAGGTCCAGCGTTAGTAAACAAGCTTAGAGAATGCTCTAAAGGGATTATTAAGCATTGTTAAATAATAAATAGTATTAAGATATTCACAGACTTGTAAACTCTGGAATTTGATAAAACCGTCTTTTTTTTTCTTTTTTTGATACGCCTCTTTAATATCGGATTAAGTTCTTTGGACGGTAAAATTTGAAGAATTAAATTGAATCATTTTTCATTTAAATATTTCTTTAATAACTTTCTAGAGAAAATATATGAATAAATAAAATATGAATGAACGCATATAAAAATTATCATTAAATAGAAAATACGTTAATCGAAAAATATTAAATAATTGAATTAAAAAATATGTACCTACATGTTATATGTATATTTTGGCCTTTGGGCTTTCTCCTTCCAAGCCACGCATAAAAAAGTTTATTCTTTGTTCCATAATAAATTTTATTTTATATCTCCGTACGAAAGGAGGCATTTCATGCCATTAGTGTTATCTTACTACCCCATACTCTATATCCATGAGTAGCACTATTAATTGGACCTTATTCCCGAAGAATACGGTCCAAGCTATTAACTTAACTACCTCACTGTATTGGTTTTTCGACGGTGCTTAGTCTTGAAGGACATCAAACATAAAATAGACCCATTAGTCCGCCCTGGTGGATACCAAAGGTTATCGGTTAAGGGCCACTAAAACTTCAATAGACCATTTTCTCAATGGCTTTTTCGCAGTTAAGTGTGTAAAATTTCTACTGTGAGGATAATTACTTTCCAATAGGTGCTACTTAGAAGTTCACTTGAGTGAAAAGAATGTTTAGCTAAACTTTTTTTGTAAAGACCTCTAAAAAAAAAAATACTAGTTTTCTTGATGAATGTACCTGCTTTCAAGACTGGATGCTGATTTCTTAAAAATTAATGCTAAACTAGATAGTAATTAATTTTTTGTTAATTAAAATGAGTTTCAGACAACTCCGAAATTTACTAGTTCAAAGTTCCTAATAATAACGAAAGACTTAAATAACAGTAATTAGACCCATTTGGACATGCCGATTCGGGCTTTGTGGCACCATTAAATCTTCTAATTCTCGTATCCAATACTTACAATCCAATATCATTCGTAAAATCTCAATGCTCCTATTTGTTGCTGTTTCCAATTTATTATCTTCTATCTCCAATTGTATATCATGTATACAGTTGTAAGTATAAATAAGTAGTTCTTAAAAATTAAAATGAAATAGTCAATTATGATTAAAAGATTAAAAAAAAAAATTCATTTTTAAAATGAACTGTACAATAAGCAGCTTTTGGTAACAATTTATGTACTTGTACCGAGTTTTTAGTAGTAATAATTTAAAATGGTCCATTAGTTATTTCTTTTCTATATTTTATAAGTTAGGATGTGTTTAGCTTAGTAGAGTAAATAACAATTACTGTGCAACCTGGAAAAAAAAAAAAAATACTGTATTGAATTACTTTGAGCATTTAAATAGTAAATATAAGTCCATAACATATCTCTGAATGAGAATCATCTGATTTGATAAATAAAACTTTAATGTCCTCCATATTTCATTGCAAAGATAGTTCAGATACGGCAAATATTTGATTAAATATCACAACCACAACAACAATGGCGCTACAGTCCACGCAAAACCTTGGCTTCTTCCACGATTCCCTCAATTTATTTCGGTTACCAGCTGCTTTCTTCCAGTACCTCACACCACCGGTCACTCGAAGCAAATGGAATATCATAAAAAAAAAAAAAAAAAAAAAAAAATTTAAAAAGGGAAAGCCAAGATGAGATCAGCAATGGAACTGAAGAAAATTTAAATTCTACGTGGCAAAGGATAAATAATGTTGTCACCAAAACAACAGAAGAAGAGGTAGTGATAAAAAATAATGAATTTTATTAAATATTACAGAAATAAAAAAAATCGTTTTCTAAGACTCTTATCCCATTAAACTTCTACATTTCCCTTTCGAATCTTGGCATTGTCCTAGACCAAATCCTCTCCTGGAAACATCATGTCTACATTATTAGCAGAGGAATAATATCCTTCGGCTCCTGAACCAATCACATAATTTCCTACAACAATAAATTCACCAACTGCTAGTTTTTTCCTCCATCTTTACCATACTTTGGTACTCTGGTGTACGCAATTAAATCTAAGAACCCGACTAAAATGAATTCTGTAAAAATCTAGTATAGGTAGTGTGAGACTACAGTCTTAAACGAGATCATTTAAAAAACAGAAGAAAAAATAAAATTGAGAAAAATGTCCTTAATTTACGATTGTATACAATGTAATATCAAATAAATCAAGTAAATGTGATGATAATGATACAAATGGCGTTTCAATTGCTTGTAAGGAAATACCCATTGGTAGCACTTATTAAGTTTCATAAAACAACGGTTTTATACTAGAAGTCTTGAGTCCGTCTTCTTTTTAAGCACCTCGGAGAGTTTTCTGGAACAGGATGTAAAGCAAGTTGTGATGCTAATGGATTTAGATAGTTATGAAGTTTTCTAAGAAAGGTCAGGTATCTGGTTTTTTTTTAGCCTTTATATTCAAAAATATTACCAACACCCACTATCAGTAAACAACAGTACCTTAAAGTGCTATATCCCTTGTGACTAGAAAATCAAAGAAATATCATGTAAAACTCATGTCTATAAAATAAATTTAACAAAAACAATATTATCCTGCCAAAAAATAGTTATAAATCTAATAAATGCTGTAATTATAGAGCATCTAGTTCTTCTGTCTCTCCGCTTCACGGGTTCTTTTTAAATACATTTACATAAATAAATTTAAATTTAGGGATTGAATTTTAAATACATATATTAATATTCCAAAAAAATTAGAAATGATTGAGCAGGATTAAAAAAATGTTGAATATTTATCAATATCATACCCGAGAGACGTTTTGTTATCCTTATAATCCAACAGTTAGAGCTAAAGTAAATCTTCCTTCAGATCGGAGGATATATTTCTCATAATCTTTTAGTTTTACTGTATCTCATGTTGGAAAAAATAAATAAAAACCAGTAATATATAAAACTACATTATACCTTAGCTAACAATTTTTATTTGTTTGGATGAAGCAATTGATATATTTTTCTACAGTTGGTTCCTTAGACAGTTAATTAATCAAATTTTAATATTGTTTGAAATGTGTATATCACAATATTCATGAATGAACTGAAATACAATGTTCAACATTATTCACAATGGTTCCTGGAAAAAAGAAAAAAAAATCCTGCCATTGTACACCGAAGTTAAAGCAGAACCACGGAGAGCTTTTAAAAGTTCGGCATAATTTTTTAAACATAAAAACTTAAAAAAAAAAAAAAAAAAAAAAAAAAAGACAAGTTAGCCTAAAGTTTTTTCTGCCGAGAGGGATTTTCCCTGTAGAGTCCTTCTACCACTCAATTTTTAACATTGAGTGATAGGAAGAGAGATAAATAAACTCTTTCTTTAAAAATATGTCTGAGTGTCTTAAGGTTGCTTTATATCTATATGTAGAACTGCCCTTTTATTATTTTATCAGCAACGAAATAATGATGAAACTACATACGAAATTTGAAATTACCGACCTAAAATTAAAATTAAAAAATTGCAATTAATTAAGTCTATCCCATAGTCAAACTATTTATGTTATTAAATGATGCTTTATTTTTAACAGTTCTTTTCTATTTTATTTATTTAAAAAAAATTAGTTTTTATATAAATAAATATTTATTAAAAAGAAAGTATAATTTTATTAAAAAATAGATAAACAAGTAGAACATAACCAGCCCTTTTTAGAAAATAAGATTATTTGTTGGTGTGTAACGTATTCATGTAGAGCCTTATTATTTCCGAAAGTGTATTCTTTAAGAAACATATATCGAAGAAACAATAATGGCCTCTTTTACTATTTTCTCCTATTATCATCTGTCTCTCAAGAATACCTTTAGCGGTATGAATCCAAGGCTCTCAGGTTGCCTTACACTTCTTACAACCGCCTGAGACTATTTTCCCCTCCATCTTTTACCCTTTGGCCTACCTTATAGTAGCCTTTTAGATTTATTTTTCAGATCTTCCCCTCCACATGTCTGTTTGGTTCAATGACTCTTACAACGTCCATTTCATCTTACAAGCCCTTTGACTTCAGGTTAGTCCTGACTAACTGGACCATAAATTTAAGGAAGTACTTTCATGTCACATACATGTAGGAACCCTATCTTTTCTTCAATCATAAGCATTGTCTTACTCCCGTATGTACATATATATTTATCCCAAATTAAACTTGTTCCATCCCACTTTCTGTTGACCATTTTTCTTTGGAACATACCTTTTCCAAATTATATCCCTTCATTATATAGTTATTATTTGCTTAAGTTCAGCTCTGCAGTCACTTTAATGCACACAAGATCCCGTCTTTTAAGCTATACAGGGTGAGTATCTCCTAGTGTAAAAAAAAAAATTGGGTTAAACTAGATCAAAAATGTAGCTAAATGCCGCAGATCTCACCTTTCTATTCCAATCCGTTGCAGATACACGATAAATCAAAGACTTTTTTGAGGAAATCACGTTTTTCTCCCATAAAAAACGTAATATCTCCATTTTGTCTAAATATTTTTCAAATTTTGGCCACATTTTCGGATTTAGCATTAAATTTCCTATAAGAAAAGAGTACACGTAACCTTGTAATTTGGTATCTAAAGAACAGCTTGATCTTCATCTTATTTGGGGAAGTCACAATGTCTCATTTACTTCAACGCTCACCGTTTTTCGAAAAAACTATCCACAAAACGTCTAATCTCACAAAAACTTGCAAATTTAATCAGCTTTTGAATGATATGTTAAACGTAATGATTTTGTTTCAATTTCATAGAGATATTTACTTTTGAAACAGAAAAAACATGGTGTTCTCATTTGGCATACAAATCAGTTACTTGCGTAAATAAAACATTACGACAATCCCTTAATGAAAATATGCATTTTAAACATAATACATGGATGGGTAGAAATGCCATCCTCTGTAATAGGATCTCATAAAACTCATCTGCCCATAAAATTCACTTCAAAAAGTAGTATTCTTAGACACAATCTGCATTCAGAAGCTAACGGTCTAATAAAAATGATCTAGTTTAACCCAATTTTTTTTTTTACACTAAGAGATACTCACCCTGCATATCCCATCACATAGAACTTCCGCATTTAAGCCCTCCGTCATCATATCAGACAAGTAAATCCCTTAATAGATTGAAATAAAATTTTCAGTAACACTCTTATCCAATGACGCTTAGATTCCATTTTATAAAATATCTTCTTCTTATAATATAACATTGAGACAATTTTATTGTGTTTTTCGCGTATTGTATCATAGTAATTCATTTCTTACTTTATTGTGTTCTTTTCATTGCCTCTGTATATCATTAGATTAGTGCTTATGCATATATTAAAAAAAAAAAAAAAAAAAAAAAAAGGTTTCGGAGCCTTTTCCTCATTATATTTTATAAAGATTAATCTATGAATAGCTTCAAAAGAGATAGTAAAGATTATTTCATCCATTTTTACACATTAATTGCTAACAGACGAAGAAAATGTGTTTTTCTTAGTTGATTTTAATTCCATTTTTCAGTCTATTTGAACCTTTAGTTTTTTTCCGTACGTCATTTTCTTTTTTTCTTCTTTTTTTTTCGGTTTTTTCGAGCCATACAATGCCGCAGCCATAAGCTGCGGTTTCCATCAGAATGGCTATTTAGAAAGAGTAAAAATCTTAGCGCAACATAGAAACTCGGGTACAGAAATACATCGAATCACTTAAGGCGACTAAATTCAGGATTTCCGAAAACCACCATTCCCATTGATAATAATTTTATTAAAATTCATGGGAACATTGTTTAAAAGGTTCTAGCACTAAAGATTCCGTAGATGTTTGGATGATAACAATATCGGAGTCAACCGCTAGGTGAAGACTGATAGAGAATAACTTTAAGGCCTGTGAAAGGGCCTCTTCTGACAGCATAACACCGATGACTGGTACAAATGTTTGCGAGAACACACCAATCTTGGACTGAAGAGAAAAAGAAAAATATCCTATTCACTAATGAGATGAGAGTGGCTCACAACAGTCCAGATGTCCGTGAGGAAATATAGTGAGAGTCTGGAAAATATGTGTGTTGTATGTCAGAAAATAAGGCCTTTGGAGGGAGCTTTATCGTGTTCTGAGGTGGAATTTCTTGAGAGGAGTGTAGCGGGTTGGTGCCAGTGTGAGAAGGGGCTGTCAATGATTTATGTGAAGTTAATTTTAAAGCCTGTGCGTAATAATGCCCGGCCACATAAGTTTTCGAATACTTCAATGCAACAGATGTTATGATATAGTGTTAGCAGCTAGAAGTCCTGAACTAATCCCAATCGAACATGTATAGGACAACGGCAAGGCTGTGGTATCCTTCTTCTACCACATTTAAATTGCTGAAGTTTTTGAATAAGTTTACATCCAAGATTTGACTGAAAATATTTTTACAAGTATATCAAAAAAGATGGATAATATGCCGTTATTAAAGCCAGAGGAGGCAACAACTCTCTTATTAAATGCTTTATTATTAAACGATGGGGTTCATCTTTTCTTGTAGTCGGCCTATCCTGAGAACTAAAACTAAAACTAAATATATTCATGCCAAAGTGGAGGAACTGGGTGTTCTATAATTTTATTGAACAAGTTATTCCAGACAGTGGTTATTTTGATTGAAAATTTAAATATTTTAGGTTTATAATTTCTTTTATGGTCGGTAATTGAAGATCTTGACCATGTAAGGTAATTGAAGATTATTAATTTTGTCTTCTCGAATGCCGTTCGCTGTTTCAACTGTTTTGTCATAATCTTTGACAGATGCACAGTGTTTCAGAATCCTAATCTAACTGACCAAAATCATTGCTATTAGCATTTGCATCATGCAATATATAAAAAAATATTTTTTCTTTAGGATTTTCGACGCAGAATACGGTGGTGTAGGATTAATTGAGCTAAAATTAATTACAATGCTGATATTACAAGGGTTCATAAAAAAAACGAAGGATGCAGCTAGAATGCTAAAATCTTCTTTTCATTTTTGAAATGAAAATATTGCACATTTAGTTTTATTAACATTGACGTCAATATGAAGTCTTCTTAAGTCGTCCACAATCTTCGGACATGCTACTTCGGTTTGACCGAAGGCCCTTGTGGCACTGAGACTACTGTTTGTGATAGCTAAGTCACAAACTGGCTTTGTGGTATCCAGCTCCAACAATGTCTATTGTGTTCATAGAAAAAAGGATCGGGGACAAAAACGCTCCTTGTGGGATTAATATATTAATATTCATATTAAGTAGTATACCTTCCGCCATCTTAAAATCGTTAAATCGTGGAATATTTCAAAATAGAATCCTTAAGGTCAAAAACTAAAAGGACAGCAATGGCAGAATATAATCCTCCATACTTAGTAATTACATGCAGTTAAATATTGTAACACATGTTTTATGTAAAGTTATATTGTAGCTAACTCTATGTGCTTGAAGTGGAAAGTTTAGGGGTAATTTTTTTTTTATGGCTTAATTTATATATTTTGGGGTGCTGAACACGAACCTGAAGTTTTCCAACAAAATTTCCATCGGCAAATATGAGAAAAAATAGAAAAAATTAAAAAATAGTAAAAAAATTAAAAAAAGCTATTTTAAGAAAATTTTTTTTCATTATTTTGCTAGTAACTTGAAATCCGAATCTATTTGTCCGATTAAAATTTACTTTTTTTCATCTTAAGATAGTTAAATTTACTATTAGACTCGTAAATATGAAGTTCTAATAATGTTCCTTAAAAGCACGCTAAAAATCACGTATTGTTTTAAAATCCACGTTTTTTTTTTTTGGCACATTAGTCACTATAACTCCGAAACTATATGTCCGACTCAAAATTTCTTTTTTTTATCTAAAAAATGGTCAAATTTAATATTGGACTCTATATATAAAGTTTTAATCGGGTTCCTTGAAATACACATGCCAGAACGCTTAAGGTCTCGTACTTTTATGAATTCCACGTTTTTTTGGCACATTTTTTACTATAACTCCGAAACTATTTGTTCGATTTAAAATTTCATTTTTTCATCTCAAAACTGGTTAAATTTAATACTAGATCGTGTATATCTAGTTTTTTTTTAAATGCCGTAAAACACCCACGCCAGCCCACTGAACATGTCATAATTGTCATATTTCGCCAAAATATACATATTTAGCCTGGGTGTTTCAAGGGATTTAATATAAATTACATATATATTATATAAAAGAAAGTTTACATAGCTTTCCCCACCCCCAAAAATAGTAAGTAAGACATAAAAAACAATTACCCATGAATTTTCTAGTTCAAAATACCTTTTTACTGGACTATATAACTCATATTTTTAAATCCTGTTTTTTCACTTTAGGGCATGATTATGAGAACAATATAGTCTCGAAACGTCTCTAAAATAAGTTGTTATTTTATTGACTAAACCTCAAGAATCTTACTAAACATATATATACACACATAAAATCTGTGCTATTAATAGTGTACAATTACTATTACGGTTTTGTTGAAAAATAAGAAACATCAAAGTTTTAAATAATGGAAAAATGGGTCCATATTTATAACAACTAATTACTTTTTGAGGTATCTTTCATAATTTATTTGATTGATGATAGGAGCCACTCTCAGAAGAGGGTTAAAAACTGCCTGTCTTCATCTTGCGTATGATTAATTCTACCTCACGAATACCAACAACTCCTCCAAACTTTTGTTGATTTTAAGCCACTGAAAACAGTTGAAATATTGTACTGCATCATTATAATTAAATATTTTGTCAACCAACAGCAATCTCCCTTTAGAAACTTTCTCGATTCAAAGGAAGCTTTTATGTTCCGCCCTTCAAAAATAAAAAGAGAGCGTTTCCTCCATCTTTCTCTTTCACTCCTTCCTTACCGTGTCATTAATCATTTTAAATTTTCCTAAGATTCTACTTTTTCGTTGTACTTCATCTTCATTCATTTCCACTCTGAGGCATTCAAAGAAAACAAGCTGATACTTTACTTTGGAAAAGCGTTTGGAAAGTACCATGTTTGCATGTCCTGCCTTCAATCTCTACTAATTATAATTGGTAAGATATGAATGAACATTTCATCACGATTATATGATGTTTAAATAATTTTTTCTAAGGCTCAAAACTTTCACAATTTAAGTAATATCTAATAGTATCGAACAATTGAAATTTTGCTTTATTATGTGACTAATTCTGCTCGTCCAAAAAGAAAAAGTTGAGAGATAATGACTTTTTGTTATCTTTGGATCCATTGCGAAGGTTTCGATAATTCCTAGAATAGCAGCAATCAGACTTTTTAAAGATTTTCTGAGGAGCATTGAATCGAAACTTTCACAGAATCCAGCGATACTAATAAATCATTATTGGTATATGGGGCAGAATTCTCTTGGTAAAATTACCACTACACTTAATTGTCCTAAGAAATTAAACTAAAACTTATTGTACTTTTTTATTATACTATAACATTTTTAATTATATTTCACTAATATACAATATTTAGTATTGGATATAATTTAATGAAAAAAATATTAAAAGCTAGAAAAATAATAACATGCATATGATAGTGATAACTATTTCGACCCTTTTTTTTGGATTTATTATTCTCCTTTAATTAAGGAGCTAGTAGTCAAATAATTCTATATTAAAATATTAGCTGTTGTTCGAGTTAAATTTAGCGATATTTCTAGAAAGAAATTTATAATTACTTCCCTTTTAACAAATGATATACTTTTATGAACCCTTGACCCTTTGGCCTTAGTATTTAAGGGTGGGCTATATCTGACATATCTAGTTGGATTCACGCAAGAGATCTTTATCCGAGATAACTTTTAAAACACCCATTTCGTTTTGTAAAGAAGTCATCTGATTGTCGATGTGCCATTGCAAAATATTTATCCAGCAGGAAATAGCTAATGAATATGAAAACAATTGTATATCTAAAAAATGTTGGAATATAGTTTCAATATGGTGGTAAAAAAAAAAAAAAAAAAAAAAAAAAAAAAAAAAAAAAAAAAAAAAAAAAAAAAAAAAAAAAAAAAAAAATATATATATATATATATATATATATATATATATATATATATATATATATATATATATAAATCCTTGATGCCAATAGTTTATAGATAGTTTATATTAAGGATATATAGATCCTTAACTATCAATAGTTTTTCTTCAACAACCTTACAAGAATTGTATTCTCAACAAGCACCACATTTGTTTAGTACAAATATTTATGATTGGTATGTTAACAACAAAAGATTATTACAATTACTAATTATAGAATAGAAAATAAACTTTATTCTGGGACGGTGTCCCAATGAGTCTAGTTATCATAAGATGAAATAAAATAAATAAACAATCTGATTAAGTATTTACAATTTTAAAAAAGAAAGAAAAGAAAAACAGAAACACATACAGATGAAATAAAAATTATGAAAATCCAATAATTGTAGAAAGAAAGAAAAACTATCCACATCTACTAAATACTTTTTTTAAATGAAGTTTTGCTAGTTGGTATCATTCTGGAGAGAAATGAGGTATTGAATGAGACGGGATTTAATTTTGGACAGGGATGGAGCATTACGGATATTATGGGGTAGTGAATTCCAGAAGGAAATGAAGTCCATAAGGAAGTTGTACGGTAAATAAAGGAATGGTCGAATGATTCATTCACTGATAAAGATTAAAAGTTGAAAAAGAAAGATAAACCTGCTTCCTTTGTCATAAGCCTACGACCTCTTGTCTAACAATATTCCTTCACAATATTCCACTGATCCGTGCTGAACAGATTCGCAACCAAGGACTCTCTCTATCTGAACAAACGTTTAACTTGGGATCGACATACAGGATTAAAAAGGCAAGAAACTGTTTGTAGCTTCCGACTTGTTTAAAATTAACTAAACAAACGCTCTTAGATTCTTATTAATTATAAAAGATTCATTTACATGACAGTAATTAGACCTATTTAAAAATACGTAGTTGAGCTTTAGGGTTCCAGTAAACCATAGAATTCATCTCGTACCCTATCCTGCAATCCAAAATCCTTAATGCTCCTTACTATGTCACAAATAAATATATCTATGAACACCTTAATGTTCCATAAGTTGCTAATTCAGCCCAAAATAGATACCTATCCATTTAAAGTAAACTCCTTAACCATCCAAATCTACTAGTTTCTCAGTTTGCTTCCCGTTCTATTACTGATTAACCTCCGAGGTCCCTGAAAAGAAGATGGCCTCGAAACCTTCTCATACAGAACTTTGAAGTAGTACCACTGGGTAGTTGCTTCACAAATTTTCATGTTATTATGTACGTTATTGTCTCGTTTAATGAATGTGTTTTTTATTTTGATATAAAAAAGTAAATTTCAATAAATGAATTAATAAATTTAAAAAAAAAATCTGTTTATTATATATGTATATACGTAATATTAATTCTTAAATCAATCAAGAAAATAAATTAAATAATTTTTTTATTGATGCTTGTAAAATGTAAAATTATTGATTCCGAAACATGTAAATTTTATGTATAATTAATGACTAAGGTCGGTTGGAAGCATTGATGAAAAGAAGAAAAATACTTTGTTGTGGTAGAGCTTTTGTTGCTGCTACTTGGCCAGGCAGTTCAGTATAATGACGTCATTACTAACGAGTATTGTATCTTTTCTAGAGCACAATACCCATTAAAGGTACAAGCCTAGCTCTATTGTGAGCTCCATTCAGATATTTAAAACAATTAACTTGTATTTTACTCTTCTTTTTTTTTAAGTGGAGAACGTTTTCATTAAAAAGGAGAAGGAAAAAGGTGATGGTGTTCTCCGCTAAATTATTTTTCAGCAGGATTCTCATTTAACAAAAACATTTAAGCCGAATTTCTTATATCTTGAACCTCAGTTTTTCATACCTTATTGCTATTAGCGGTAATATTCAGTTCAAATTCAAGCTCCAAGTAATTTGCAGCCCGTTTTAAAGTTGTTTGCAGTTTTGGATCGCTTTAAGTTTTATAGTCCCTTTTATATGGACAATCCATAGACAAGAGATTTGAACAATAAACTCTATATCTGTAGGAATTCCTCAAGCATCAATACTGGTTCCAGCCTTGTTCTTGATATACTCATAAGACCTACATAAAATGAACCTTCTTGAACATAAACCTCCATAAATCTAGGTTTTTCATAAGGAAAAACCCAGAATACATAGAAGCCAAACTAGCATAGAAAAAAAAACAAAAACAATACGATCAGTCGTAAACAATGAACATTGAACAATCATGACAAATCGCAACATTTTATGTTGATTTTCTTGAAGCTTAACTACATGACCTACCTTTACTTTTATTTTTTATAAAAAAGAGTGACATTGGTCCCTAGAAAAAAAAAAACCTAAAACATTTTTTCAAATAAGAATTTTATATTGTCTATCAACTATCTAGACTTACGAACACTAAATTTATAAATAATGTAAAATGGCTGTTAAAAATATTAATATTTTCATCGAAATTGATAGAGAATTCACCATCCTAGGTTATCGAGATCTTGCATACTTATTTAAACGATTACAAATCACACACCCATTAATTAATTAATAAAATGTCTCTCGATAAAGCTCTAGAACAATTTTTAAAGCTGTGATAATCAACTCGAAAGATGAGATATCTCCTTGAATAAGGATATAAATTAAGTAAAGGACTGGAGGGTGTACCAGTCTGCACTATTTCTATTATGATATATATTTAAAATGTAGTATTGTCATTTTTTTTTATTTTAAACATTATATAGCTCGATATAAAACGTTTAGTTTTCTCATAAATGGAATGTAAAGAGGAAAACTAGCATTTTCCTCTTTTTGAAATTCATGTGCGGTTTTTTTTTTTGTTGTTTTTTTTTGGTGCTCCCCATGGAATTTCAAAGTATTTTTTGTTCTCCATTATTTTATATAGGATTTGAAAAAAAAAAAAAAAATAATAATGTGTGGAACGTGTAGTCTCCGAGTTTTACATTTCAATCAATAAAGATAAACAAAAAAATATTTACTCGTTTTTAGTAAAATATAAAAAAAAAAATCTCGTTTTTCCGGAATATTTAAACCTCAGATCTATCTTCAGCGAGGAAACAGAAATAAACTAAAAATCAAGGCTATTAAAAGACCTATTATTTGTGTGATTTATGTGAAATGTCAAAGCTAAAATAGAAGAGAAAAATAACTAAAAATATGACATTTGAAGTAGACTTATAATAGAAGTAGAGCGAACATGACCCCAGTAATTGAAGATCCTTGTATTTCGTAAATAAATACATTATCTCTATTAATTTCAACTAAGGACACTTCTAATATTGTCTCCATGGCATAATACTGAAAAACAGAGCCCAGGGATGACAACAGCATGGTTGTTGCTCGGGGCTTGTTGATTTTGGTTAGAGTTAATACATACTAAAGAACCACGTTTCCTTGTAAACAGGGTCAGTTTTCTTCATCCTGGATTATTGAGGTCATTCCAACCCTCCCAGTTCTCCTGTTTTCAGCTGGTCCTCTACTCCCTCCCATCTGTGAAGTTGTTGATTAAAATATATATTTTTATTATGATTTAAAGAAGTTATAATAGTAATGAAAACCAAACGTTTATTTTTTAATGAATACAGTTTATAAAAATATTATCATTTCGTTTAATGCGTGAAAGCAAGAACTGTAGATTTATATTTATAGTTTTCGAACAGTTTTTTTCTGTCTCTAGATTACTAATCTAAACATCTTAATCAACGATGGATTAGCTGAAAAATTTCATTCAAATCTTTCGTACAAACCTAAATCCATCTTTGTTTATATTGCGTTGCCTTCTTTAATAGAAATATTGAGTACTCAACTGAAGCCCCTGTTGGTCATTGCCTCCTTCCAGGTCTCAATTTATATTCTTAATTAGTGTATACCAGATAGTTATCGACACCTCAGATTGTTATTGACCCGTTAACTTAGGAATAAAAAAAAAAAATATTAAAATTCCTTTTAATTCCGCAGCTCAACTTTATTAAATACAGTGGAGCGTCGATTACCCGAACGTTGGATTAATTATCAGGACGTTCGATTAATGGAACCTTTTTTTTTGGAATGTAATTTTAATTTAATTGATTACTTATTGGTATAGTTAAAGTTTTTTATTTTTATTTATATTAATTTATTGAAATATACAACTGTACAATTATATACATTAAGTAAATGGGCTGATAACATATCATACAATACAATAACATGTCAAAGCTTGAAAAGAACTAATCATCAGTAGCACTTCAATAAAAATTCTACACTAGAAGAGCTCTAGGCCATCTTCATTTCAGACGCCTCGGAGGATTATCAGGAATGGAGAGGGAAGCAAGTTGAGAAACTAATGGATTTGAATGGTTATGGAGCTTACTATGAAAGGATAGGTGTCTGGATTGGGCTAAATCAGCAACATATGGAACATTAAGATATTTATGGATAAGTTTATTTGTAACAAAGTAAGGGGCATCAAGGATTTTTCGAAGGATTTTGGATTATAAGGATTGGATACGGGAAGAATTAGAAGGTTTAATTAAGCCCCAAAGCTCAACTCCATATGTCAAAATAGGTCTGATAACCGCCGTGTAAATGAGTCTTTTGTAGGAAAGTGGAAGGTTTGAGTAAATGTTGAAAAAGTCGAAAACGACTAGCATTTTCCTGTCGTTTTAGTCTTGTATGTGGATTCCAAGTTAAACGTTTGTTCAAGTGGAGTCCTAGGTAGCGGATCTGTTCAAGGGGGATTGGTGGAATCTCATTAAAGCATACTGTAGGACAGGAGGTCGTAGGTTTACGACAAAGGGTAAAGGTTGTTTGGTGAGATTTGTTAGGATTTATTTTTTCTCTATTTTTGACACCATTCTTGAAGGTTTAGGATATGGGATTGGAGTGTTTGAGAGGCAATGAAGGGATCATTGTTTACTGATTGTACACATGTGTCATCAGCGTAAGTAGTGAGGACAGTGGTAGGATGAGTTGGGATGTCAGCTGTATATATCGTATAGAGGATGGGGCATTGGATTGTTAAAGTTATTAGGATAAATAAATAAAATAAATGAAAAATAAATTATTTCTACCATGAATGTCTATAAGGGAAGCTCAATTTATTTGACGGAAACAGCAAAAAATGAATTCCTATACATACCTACAACTTTGTTTACTGTGAAATGTGTACTTAATTATACCATTTTATTTTTTTTCTCTCAATATCTTTCTATGATTCGGTAGGTAATAGATTTCACCTTAAGTCTGAAACCGTTCTTTGTGAGGACCTTTGTGATCACTTTTTGTTTTAAAAACTACATGTCATCATCCATGCTAACAAAAAGGAAATGAGAGATCTTTTCGTTTATAGAGAGAATGAAAATCATTACGTGGCTAAAAAAAAATTGAATCGGGTCAGACATTAGCTATCGGTTTCAAGGTTGGTAAATCAAGAATAATGGGTATCAAAAATAATTCTTAATCAATCATCAGGTACACCATAATCTTTACCGTGAGACGGGAAGTTTGAGTCGTAAAACTTTGAAAAGAGCGAAAAGTGAACTGTTGGAAAATGCCGTTTACACATAATAATTAAAAATAATACTAACAATATAATTATTAATTAAAAATTAATTTATAATATTAATATTATTATCAATAATTAATAATAAATGTATTTTGAAAAAAAAATAAATAAAAAAGGCTAAGTTCAAAGAAAAGACTTGTTTCGAAACTTACAGAACTCCCTGATATAGGCGGCATTAGAAAATTTGGGTATTTAACAGTGTACTCTCTTAAATAAGACTTAACTAATTATTATTCCTTATATTACCAATGATATTTTCTTTGATCCTTTAAAATAATATCTCGAAATTATGGGCATTGGCCATCATATGGGTTCCGCTTATTGGTCCTATAAGAGGCTTAGACGAACAAGGAATCATATGGGATTGGAGCGTACTATTGATTTAGAACTGGTATATTCTTCTCTCATCGCCGGAACTGCAGAGAACTATTGGTCTTAGTCTCTTGTTAGCTCCAACAAAAGGCCAATACGTGTACCGTTACCCTTTTGTTAACCTGAGTCCAGCGGCTTGAAGGGAACTTCTCGGAAGTTTAATGCGTTTCTAGGTAGCTTGGATGGAGATATCCGAGGCCCGTCGTTGGGTCACAGGTCAATACTAAGTAAACTAAACATTTTCATTTTTAATCTGATATTTAGCCGCGGTGTGTAGAATCCCTTGCTTATTATACGCATAACTAAGTCTAAGCTTTAAAAATACGCTTTTCCTTTTGGTTGTTATTCAGCTGAGTGATATGCTGCTTACTGCTTTAGTAATTGATATCATCCAAAATGATCAATATTCCCCATGTTTGCGATATTTCTTTTTTTGTTTCTATTTTTAAATTCTGATTTTCCTTCATCGTTTTTATCAAATTTTCTCAATTAAATATAATCAAATATAACTTATGCATCGTAACCTGCAGAGTGACATCTTCTCGCTCAGAAAGACCATAAGCCGCCAGAAGCGTCTACATTCGCGAAGCACAAATCATAAAATGCTGAAGGCAATAAAATATCTTACAATAAAAATCTTATTATTAGTTATAAGCAGTAACTCTATTTAGGATAAACATTTTTTTTTCTCGATAGGAAAGATTAATGAAAATTAATACCAAATAACTCATCATGCATGTAAAAGAAAAACGAAATCGCTACTTAAAAAATAATAATTATAAAAAGTTATAAAATAATAAGGAAAATAGTTATATGTATAATAGTAATATTTTTTTTTTTAAATAAGTAAATTTTAAAATGATAAGTTCATGTGACGACTATAATAGTATTTTCAATTGTTTGGCTCTAAGTTGTTAACCTTATCCAAAACGCATCTCACTCATTAAAATTTTGACTATGAGATCCTTTTTATAATGGGATTATTTGGATCTTTTCAATAGGACTTTGGTGTTATCAGTAACAAAAGTTTACGAATGGCGTTATCAGCATAAAATGATTATTTTATAATATTTCTAATGTCCAACGTCTAAGAATTAGGGTTTGGGCGAGAAAAATATTTAGGAAGATATTTGACCCAAAGTGGGTAAATGGTGACTGGGATATAAGAACAAATGAAGACCTTTTTTGGAGAGGCAGATATAGTCACCCAAATAAAAAAGACCAGGTGAGAATGGCGGGGACGCGTTGAGACGATGTTTACCGGGAGCTTACTTCGAAAATTATTCTTAAGAGCTTTTTTACTTCTTTTAATGTTGTTTTTAGGGTTTACAGTGTGAAATGTATTTGGCTTATAGCGAATTAATCAACATACATCTAATGATTATTATATAGTAAAAGTCTAAGAGCTAGCGGAACTATTTTAAGATATTAGGGGATATCAGCTTAGGAAAGTTACAGTACCGATCAACTGCACGCAATCTGTCTTTTAGAATAGAAGGAACTGGTAGATCCTTTGTCGGTAAATAAAAGAAGATAAAAAATTAATAAATATATAAATGAAAAAAAGGAAGATATATAAGGATATAAGAGGGAACTGAAGAAATAGGAGGAGGTTGAGAAATGTGGAGTGACAGAAACTTGAGGAGGTGAGGAGCGGCCTAGGAATAGACCAATATGGAAGAGGATGGGACCAGTTAAAGGAGGACCTGGATTAGACTTTATTATAAGTCCTAATAAATTTCAATGTCCGACGCCAATTGATCTTATTTGTATTTAGAAAATTTTAAATGAAAGAAGTAAATAAAAAATTAAAAATAAGACATCTTTTCACGCGAAACTCGAATTAAATGACATTTTCACCGTTTCGAAAATTACTTGTATTCATTTGCCAGGTCTCCAAAAGAAAACTTTACTCTTTTATAGACGACCTAAATAGCTGCCAAACGAAAAGGAATGAGCCCACTCCTTTAAAGAAGAGAAATGAGAACTTATATTAACTTTTTTTTTTCTCTCGGTAATATTTAGTCAGTCTTTTCATGATTTTGATTGCAGAAAGTTCATGAAATTGTTCCTGAGAACAAGAAGTTATAGCATTAATTCAATACCGAACATATTAGAACTGTTAATGATAATTGAGAATTCTTTGTTAAATCCGATAAAGTGTCATACATTTAGTTTAACATAAAATATATCTAATATATTCTAAGATTGGAATGAGTTCAGGTATGTATAATTTTATGAAACTTCTCAAGAAGACTTAACTAAAAGTATTTTGATGTTTTATTAAAATCTAGTTCATGAAAAGCTAATATGTTTTGCCTCGTGAAACTCCAAAGAAGAAAGAGGAAAGAATACTTCTTTAGTTATTATTTTTTTTTTTTTAAGTGAGGCATGATGAAATAATACGTAATAAAAAATAACAGTCGGTTCTTTTCTGCAAAATTAAGTTAAAAAAATGTATTAAGTTCATCGTGTATACAATTTGATACAATTAATAAAGTCTTACCGCCTAACGAACTATAAACTTCAGCTGACCTAGAACTTCGATGATTAGGCTTGGACTCTATTCCCAAGTTCGTTAACAACCTATTGTACATTATCAACAGCAATAATGTAGTTTTCTAACTTAATGAATAAATTTTAAATAAAAAAATATTTATTTATGGAAAATCGTTTTTTAAACAGGTGTTAAACTAAAATCTAAAACAGCAAAATAAATCGTTTCCCTAAACACACTCTAGTGCTCCAACCATAATAGCTAAGGAGGGTGATAAAAAGAAGGAAAATAAATTTAAAATATATCCGATAAATGTAAAAATGTTTTTTATATTCTATTGGTATAAAGATTTAACCTGACGAATCTGACGCTAAGAAATGCTATAATTTGATCGTTGTTAAAAGGAAACGTATTGTATATTAATAAAAAAAAAATGTCTACGTTACGAAAGGAATTTACTGCAGTCTGCATTCTCTTTATCTGGTGAATGTTGAAGTATTATTCTGGTTCTAAAGTTTTGAAATTATTTAATTTTGTTAAGTGATTTGAATATTTATTATAATATGGTCATTTGCTTAAATGAAATGAACTAAAAAAAATGTACCACTACAACCCATGAAGGGTCTTGGGTTCAGTGCTTGGAAGTATTGTTTTGTGACCAACTGGTATACAAGGATGAGATGTGGACAGCAATCACACTCAACCGCCAGGTTTTCCAAAATTTTGTACGCCTCTTTTTCCAAAAAAGAGTACCCACTTTACAGAGGCCAGTTGAGCCCCAGAAGAGTCTCTAGACCTGGAAGTATATCCATGGCTGAAGAAACATAAATTAATTTTCCGCCTTAAGCTGGTCATATTGTAACAAGAGAAAGGGCAAGTCATGATTTAAGTTTTGATTTGTCGCTGGAAGAAAGAAAACTCCTAACTAATTCAGGATCCATAGGCAATTTAACTTTATGTGGAAGATCCAGATAAAAATAGTTACCGTGTTAAAATAGTTTTATGAAGGCAATATTTTTTTCAAAAAATGATTAGAAACCTCTAAAGTTTTCTCAATAATATATCCATTACTGAGGTGAAAATAAATTAGTTAACTACAACCCATAAATGGTGTTGGGCTAAAGTACTTGGAAAAGAAGTTATGTTTCGAGACAAATGGTTATTTAAGATCTATCCACGATTAATGATGATTTTGTCAGAATATTTCCACCAGGCTCGGTTTTTTATGTCAGGTACTCTTTATTTCTTAATTTTACTGGTATTTTTGTATAGTTTCGTATGATTTGCAGTTACGTGCTTCAACAACAGTTTTATCTGTTCTACCCAAATTTGAAATTTGCAGTGAAGTCAGTTTTACATAGCGAACAGCTTCTGGTACCGTGTTCCCGGATTTTGTGAACGTAAACATCAGCTCTCATACCATCTTCATCACTCTGAAGAAGAAACCTACAGCAATCTTAGAAATGATCCTAATTTCAAACTCATCATGCTCATCACAACCTCATCTTTTATCGCTAGTCTATCTGAACGACCTTATTCGCGATTTATACTTTTCTAAACAGCAATACGTATGGAGACGTAAGATATCAAAGCGAGTGAAGTCCCACTATATTGGCTTACTATTGTTGGACTACGTAAAGGACATCCTAGAAGCAATATTTACCCGTTAATAAAAAAAAAAGTCTAGGCAAGGTGTGTTTCAAATAATCGTGATTACTGATTAACTCTTTGTAGGACAGTGTGTGATATTTTTACCACTAGCAAAGCGATATTCGAATATCCTATTTTGTTTTTATAGAACTCCTAGACACAGAGAAAAATAGAAAATGGATACCTGTACTAAAGGGTTGAGTGCACTAGCTGATTATAGTGTAAGTAAGAACCATATGTCCCACAGTTTGTTCCCGCCCTTAGTCGTGAGTAGGTTTTTGTCTTAACCGTTGGACCCTATCCATTTCTCCCTGCCATTTTATAAGTATTGTGTAACCTAATATTTTATATTTAAAAAAAAATAAATAAAGTTCCTGTTTTGTCATTGTACTGAGCCTTTTTTCAAAAATTAAATTTTTAAATTTTCCACAGTCAATTATGAAAATTCCTATTAACATCGTTACTAGAGTTTGATTATATTGTTAACCTATTTCCTACAATCTATTTCTGATAAAATGTTAAATTGTATTTTAAACAGTTTTATTAATCAGTAACACCTTTTTTTTTTTTTTTTTTTTTTTTTTTTTTTTTTTTTTTTTTTTACAAAATTACCACTGACAATAATAAAACAGATATATCCCACTGCCTGCCTTGAGATTGAGTATAAATTTTTCATCAGCGCCCAATGGGACACATAGTTTTTTTATAAGAAACAAATTATTATTGTAATTTTCAAAATATTTTTGAATACCGGTGCTATCAGCATATAGCCGAATTTTAACCCAGGAACTTGGATTCCAGTTTTCAAAAAACTACCCCGCTCCCCTAATGCGAAAGAAAAACTTATTGAAATACAGTTATTTGTTTTCTTCATTATTTACATAGACTCGAGGAAATGCAGAATTTTACTTGTTATTTTCTTGGAATAGGCGGATATATTTTAATAATACACATTGAAATACGAAATGTCCACGAAGATATATTTTAATGAATTTTACTTAAGTGAAATTAGCTAAAATACCTACTGATTAGGGATGCGAAATCAAATCTGTCTGTGGTTCAATAATTTTATTATTAAACTAATAATGACATCAAATTATCAGTAACAATGAGATACATTTTAAAATGTTTGGATCAAGACAAGGTGCCGATCAGAACATGGATTTACCCCAAGCCGTATTTTGTATAATTAAATAATTCTTGGATTTCAGATACATGACTACCAAACACGTAGTTTTCGACTTCTTTGACAATTACTAGACAAACGTTCAAAAATAACGATTTACTATAAAATACTCATGTTCATGACAGTTATCAGGCCTATATGGATTTATGGAGTTTAGCTCTGGGGCTCCACTAAACAATCTAATTTGTCTCGTATCCAATCCTTGCAACCCGAAATCCTTCGAAAAATCCTTAATGCTCCTCACTTTGTCGCAAATAAATTCATCCATAATGATCTTAATGTTCCGTATATTGCTGATTTAGACCAAACCAGATACCTAACGATAGTAAACTCAAAAACCATTCAAATCTACTACTCTCTCAACATGTTTTTCATTCTATTTCTGACAACTCTTCAAGGCGTGTGTCCTCGGGACCTTTTCTCTTCTTCTTCTTTTAATAGAAGTGCTACCAGTGACTATTTTCACATTTACTGGATGTATGTTTTTTTATGTTATAGTAATAATAATAACAATAAAAAAAGTTCTTTATTTATTCTGGGACCATACGTCTCTTAAGAATAAAAAATGATGTACATATAACCAAGGGCCTTCAGAACCTTAAAATGGAATATTTCTATATAGAAAAAAAAAATCAATTTTGTACAAAAACAATAAAATTTCATAAATATAAAATGCTCACATTTTATATAAACAAAAAGTGGCTATTGACAGTTTTCGGTAGACAGGATCTGTGTGAATAGTAGATGGTTAAAGAAGTGGTATTTGAAAGTGGAAAGGCTAATTGAATGACGAGTGTTGAGAGGAATGGAGTACCAGAGAGAAAAGGATCGGATTACGAAAGATCTGTCGAAAGCGGCTGAGTAATGAGCAGGAGTATTCAAATATGAATGACGGGAATGGGTTTGGTGGGTAAAAACTGAATATTTGAGCTCAAGGAATTCAGAAATGGAACGTGGACGCTGGAATTGAACGTTTTGAAAGAGAAAGGATGCCCGAATATACTGGCGACGCACAGTGGGGCCATTCGTGAATCTAGCGGGACAAAAGTCCAAAAATGAAGTTTGATTTTTTGATGCAGAAAGTGGTTGATCTAACAGGCTAAATGTTGGAAGACATGAAACTAATTGAATCAGGCTGAGGATATGTCAATAAAGCGATTTAATAAATAACAAACTAATACCACTTTAATTCTGTACGATTTAAGAATTAAGTTAGTATTCTTTCAAGCTCTCGACAGTGAACATCGTAATAAGTTTTCTTATTGTTTTACATTTTACGATGAATTGCATTCATAATACTCAGTATTAGTACATTTTATTTTTAATTTTACGGCATTTTAGATACTCAGACGGTACGTCAATTAAAAAGTCCACAAGTAAAAAAACATATTCATGTTTTAATCTGGAACTTTTTAGGTAGGTGAATGTAGGTCTTAAATTATGGTTCTGTGTGTTTGGGGATATTTAATTTTAGTGAATATATTGCATTTGGCTGCCCGTTTTTGCCCGATTATCAGTAGCACTAAAAATTGTGTTTCAGGCGGAGTACTCTCAGTTTCTCGATTGGAATGACTAAAGCGTTACGGGCTGGAGGTTTCAGTTTTGATAATTCCCAGGAAGAAAAAGAAAGACAACACAAAGAGATAAAAAGATACAGGGAACATTTTCCTCGGAAAATGTCTCGCAGAGTAACCAATACCGACATAATGAATAATTTGTTTATTTCGTCTGATCCTTTAATTACCTGATACGGACTACGATATATTTATATATACGATATATTTTATATATACGATATATAATACGACTTTAGGATATATTGTTCTCAATTTGCTTGTAATATCAGACGCAGATACGAGTATGGTACCCTTACTTAGTGAACAGCATAGTGATGACAGTGATAATCTCTATCAAAGATGACAGATCATTGTAGACTATAATTTTCTTTTCAGTTTAAAACAATTTTGTGTTTGAGTTCTGCTCGTTTTAAGATAGAAATGAAGTATTAAAGTGTTTAAGCTTATATTTTGATAACGCATTGTCCTGATTTATATATATTATAAATTCTATTTATTATTACTGAACAAAACTTCAGAGAAATTGTTTGTTTATTTCGTTTAACGTCACTTTATGCTGCTATGGCTAATCGGACGATGTTACGGTGGGAGTCCTAAATTTTGCCTATCCAGGTATAATTAGGATAGGGATCTTTAACGAGTACCTGACATCGCACGCTCGGGACCCCCATTTTACGTCCCTTCCGAATGACGGCATAGCTAAGGATTTTTTACTCCCTTTAAAAAATCCTAAGGTCATCTGCCATGCTGCGAACCCGCGATCTTGGGTTTAGTAGGTTGCTATGCTAACCACTACACAACAGGTGACCCCGAGAGAAATTGTTAGTTGTTACAGAGGTGTTTTTTCCAGTCATAATATTTGACATTGTTATCATAAAGTAGGTATATTCATTTTTTTTTAATTCAATTTATATAATCATCGATAAATCAATAAATGGTTTCGGGAAGTTTTTTTTTCTTAATAAAACAACAAGTCACAAATAAAATTTTAAATGTTTTATCAACCTTTCAATAACCTTATTGTAATCATTTCAAGTTGTTCTGGATGATAAAAAAAAATTAAATTATCGATACGATCGCTTTCAGACTTTTGTCACGCTAGATTCACGAATGGCCCCACTGTGCGACGGTAAGAATGAGCCACTTTAACTCCGAATATATGGAGGTGCAGATCAAAGTAGTTAAATAATAAATAATTTCAAACTTTATAGTTTTGTGCTTGCTTTGTTAAATTTAGTATTTTACATGAGTTACATAAATACTCTTAAATAAAAAATATTCAATCATAAATACGAAAAATATCAATTTTCTCTCTTTTAAGCTGAAGAGCGGTAGAGGTTAGTGAAAAAACCTTTGATTTATGAGTCCATCGACGCCGGCTGATATTGTTGGTAATTAAACTGAAGGGCTCTTAGGGAGTGAACTTGATTAATTAGGCCGATTTGTTAGGTCCTCGGGGGACATAAAGGACAAAGTCTCGCTAATTGAGTAATCAGTCATATTTTATAAGGGCAATTACGATTCCTGTCAAAACACGTTCTGTTTACGGAACGTCAGACGTAAAATTTCCGGGTAATTATTCTAATAACTATTTTACTCCTTGTTTAAATATTCTCTGAGCTGGAGATCTTGTATATGCATTTAATTTTCGGTCTGATAAAAACAGCTCAACCGGGGATCGTACACACTACCCTGTTTGTGTGAGTATCTGATTGATATCGGTTTTTAATTATTTTTATTTTTTAATTCAAGTGTTAACCCAGCGTTGGTCGCTAGGTGAGCATTTCCCTCACCCTTCTAAAAAACATTTAATATGTCCGCCAGAACTTAACTTTCATCGGTGTCCTTCAGTATAACTGATTTTAGAACATATGCGAATAAGAATATTTATAAGTAAATCGGGCAGGATATTGCGAGATTTTTACTGAAAATTGCGGGAAATCAGTATCATCGTATCTCTCGTGCAGTTTATTCGTGACATTTTACTGAGCGAGTTTTCGAATTTCTTTCGATTGATTATTTGGGTTCAAAATAATCGTGATTCTAAAATGCTTGAATTGTTGGATAAAAAGCCAGTTGAGAGGATAAATTGTCAGTAATTAGTTGATAAATTGAATGGCATTTATATTATTTTTCAATCGTTTACTAGGAATCTGAAATTTTAACAATTCCAGATCCTTGTTCGTGGCTGCTCGAGGCAATACAAAATAAATCTGGTATAGGTGAGTCCAAGAAATAAAAATAATTGTAAAACGTGTAAGGTTCCAATTTACAATGAACATACTACATATACTTTTAATAATTGTATAGAAAAAGAGGAAATGATCTAACTGATGAATAAAAAATTTTTATGTAAAAAGTAAAATATTTAATTTTTGTTTGGTTAGGTTTTTTGTTGTTTTTTTTAGAAAAATATCTTTGTAAATTTAGTAAAACTATATTTTTAATCCTTTTGCTACATACTACAGTTATTGATACATTTTGATGACATTTATTTACTATTTATAACTGCATATTTGGCAACATAAAACTGCATTTTTATGAAAATTAAAGAAGTGAGGGAAAAGCTCACTTAGCGGCTAACGGTGTACCAGATCGGCTAGCGACCAACGCCGGGTTAAGTGGAGCCCCAAAGCTCAACTACAAATGGATCAAATTACTGTCATATAAATAGGTATTTTGTACTTTATTGGGAGCTTTAAACGCTTTTTCAGTAAATGTTGAAGTAGTCTGAAACGTCAAGCAATTTCTTGTTATTTAGTCCTGGTAATGTCACCATTATCAACCATTATATTAAAATTATATGTAATGTAGTTTTTAGAGCTTTATCTTTAACAATAAGAGAAGATATTTGGAGTGCGATCATTAAAAACTCATTCAACATTTATCAAAATTGAATTAGTGATTATTTATTTAATCAAAGCTTTTCTTCTTTTTTTTAATTTTTATTCTGGCGGCTGTTAGATGACTATTTATTAAAACATTTACGTTTTTTTTACGGAAAATACACTTGGTCCAGTTTTTATAATTATTGAAAAATATAATAAAATCCGGTCTTTGAATGTTTCTCATTTTGGCTTGTTTTGTTCTTTTAATTTAAAATTTATTTTATCTAAACTTGTTTTGCTTCTTTTGACCTCTTGGTAGTCGCAATTAGTGTGCCCGACAGTCCTGTCATTTCTGTTGGAAACTGCCGCTGTTAATTTAAGGGAAAACGGGATTTTTTTTTTTATTTATTTAAAAATTATTTTGCATTTTTTTTTAATCAATTATAACCATGAAGGATCGTTCTTCTTAAACTAATAAAATATAAATAAATAAATTCCAGATATATTGCGTTGCTATGCCTCAGGAAGTAATAAAGGTTTCGTTCATAAGAAAGAGTAGTAGATTTCTGCAAAGTCCTTGTCTTTTGCATTAAGTGAATAGAAGGTATCTAGAAGAATAATGATAAATGAAATTTAGATTAGATTAGATTTTTTTAATATATATTTGTAAGATGGTTTCAAAGTGATTTAATTCTTTGTGATCACAAAGGAATTAAATTACACTCCTTTTCACACTAGTAATAACATGAACCACTTTAAATAAAGATAACATTGAACTAACCAAAATTTTAGCTTAAACGTCTCACACACATTGAAGGTTGCCAGAGTGTTGTTATCACATGAAAGAAAACTTACACCTCCACCACTGAAGACGATTCAATCGGAGACAATGGAAGCAGCTTGCTGGAATGAAAGAAACTGGAACTCTTGATGAAATCTGTCGGGTGATTGAAAAAAATCCGACTCGTATGAGGTCCTGTTTGATGCGATTTAATTTGTTTCCGTTTTCTATGTATACTAAATCCCCAATCTTGAAATCGTGCTGTTTTCTATTCTTCTCTATTTTCTGTTTATTTATTTGAAAGACCCTTATGGAATTTTGAAAAGCTATTTTTCGGTCCTCTTCAAGGGAAGTTGGATTGTATTCGATGAGAGGAGATATAGCCTGTTTCTTTCCTAGGAGTAAGTAATATGGTGCAAATTGTATTTTTATTTTTTTACTTTTTCCTATTCCTCCATTTATTTCTATTTACAAACATAAAAGAACTAGATTTTAGGATCTTGGATTGCCTGTCCGCATTTGAAGATCGGTGTCCTCGACTGCTGGTGCTTCCTCTGTAGACGGATGGTCTTCTTTTCTTCTAAGATGTGCGAGGAGTCGAGGAGTCACTCTACTAACGGTGGTGACAGTACTGGGTCAGTCTGTAGAGCCTGAACGAACCCCTTTTTTTCGGCGAGTACGTCCGCTAAGGGGGTCAAACCTTGCCCCGTTTGCAAATCGTGTTGAGCTTTGAATTGTATTTCTGTACACATTAAAACATTCCTCTAAGAGAATTGGAAAATCTTTATTTGTCTCCCTGTTTATTTTGCATCTTGAACGATTTACCATAGTTTTGTTAAGCCCATTTGATTCTGAATGATCAATGCAAATAAAAGCAATCTATATTCCACCTTTTTTCCAAATAATTATAAAAATGGGTTGAATTTATGGAAGCATATTAGTCGGTTAATAGGATCAAAATATTTTTTTATTTTAAGCAATTGGATTGATCAGATTTGTAAAGTCGTGAGGCCTTTGACCTTTACTAGTCGAGATCCATGCATATCTGGCAAAATTATCAGTCCAAAATGTGCATATATTTCTTTGGTGGCCGATTCCCTGAAAACCCTCTTACAGTATCTAGTGACATTATTTGGAACGGCTCCGTGGCAGGACCTTGTGAGAGAAGGCCGATTGCTCGACTGCGACGGACTTTATTTCTTACGTAAATTTTGCAACTTTTACAGATGTTATGAATTTCTTTGGCGAAACCCTGAAAGTAATAATGCGGCAAAATTGTGGCGATTATTTGTACTCGACCAACGTGACCGTACTGCTCATGAACAAGCTGGATGATTTCCTTTCCTAAATTTAGAGAAACAAGTATTCTCAGATTGCCTTTTAATAGTTTAAGGATCATTACTTGCTTATAGTCAGTCCATTTTGCTATTTTCAACTCCGGAAGGTGTTCAGCTCGGTCTTTTAATATCTTAGGTAGATCGATTAAGTTCACAATCCTGATTGCATCTTCATTATTGAAATATTCTAAAACCGGATTTCTTGATAGTAAGCCGTCTAGAATATTTTCTTTGCCGTATTCCATCTTTTTGTGGCTGTTTTAGAGTAGCGCCTATACTATTAAAACTGGCGCATGTTTCAATAAAGACGGGCTTTTTATAATCTTAAATAGACAATATGGGAGCCGTACATAAATATTCTTTTATCATAATAAAAGCTTGTTCGAAATCATCGGACTATTCAAACTCCACATCTTTTCTTAATAATCGATGCAATGGTTTTCTATATATCTTTTTCTATATATCTCAAGTAAATGGTCATTGAACCTAAAACACTTCATACTCCAGTCTTATCTGATAGTTTTTGTAGGTTTTGAATTGAAACTAGATTACCTTGGACTGGTGAGACTCTGTTCTTCGAAAATGTGTAGCCCAGATATTTGACAGATTTATCTGCCAACACTTGATTAATTTTAATATGAATTCTAGCATCGGTCATCTGCTGACATTTTTCGATATGTTAAGATGATCATTCCAGGTTTGAAAAAATATCAAAATATCATCAATATAATTGATGCAGTATTCGTCTAAACCATTTCTGCATACTTATAATGTTTGATAAGATTCTCTGGAACGTGGCCATAGCTTTTCAGACCAAAAGGGAGGACTTTGAACATGAATTTTCCATTAGTCGTTGTCTATAATGCACAATTAATTAATTCATTATTTTTTTGTATGATTTATACATTAATCTATCGATTAAAACTATATGTGGTTGCAAAATGCTGGAAGATCCGTTATTTATCCGGTAACTTATCGCAAAATCTTGTATTTGGTATTGTATTTAACTACTGAGGGAGAAGTTGGAACCGCAGAGAACAGGTAATCCAACAGTAATTAGCCGGAACTCGGAGCGCTAATGAAAAGGTGTGTGGTGATCATCGGAGATCACCTGATTAGTGTACACCTCATTAGAGCCAGGATTGCGTTCAGGCCGCAGGTCTGCTGTCCCATGGTTTTAGTCACTGGTGAGTTATATCAGAACTTGGTGTTGCAGCCAAGTTGCAAATTAGTGGATAAAGAATAAGAAATATAGAAAACTTATTTAATTATATTAAAACTTTTATAATTATATTTTAAATTGTATAATTTGTTTGAGTTTAGTTTTGATTTAAAAAGGATTTTAATTAAAATTTTATAAAACATTTCATTTAACTGATATTAGGTATTTGTTAATATTAATTATACTCGTAGACTCACTTCAAAAATTAATTTTGTTTATTTTTATTCTACAATCTATTGATTTCTTTAGATATTCCTATATTATTTTTAAAATATCATTTTAAATTTGTTAAATCAATTTAAAAACATATAACAACCACGAAATAATGAATTTTTTATCAACTACGAAAGAATGATTAATTAATCGATTCCCGTAGTCTTTCTAGCTTTAAATAAATGATAAGTTGGAAACTAATTTATTTTTTCCTTTAGTTCTATAAATAGTAATGGGGAATTCTGCCGTTCTCTATACAATTCTTCTTTTTGATCTAACCAGAAAGAAGTAGACTGATTAACATCTAAACGAGAAAAAATCTAATATTATCAGTCTACTCATTTTGAGCGATTCAATTTTATCGTTATAAGCGATTTTATTTAATTTTAAATGTGCATTATGTAAATGTACAATGTACATTCAATGTAAAATGTACCCGACACCACAGCATTACGTTTGCTGCAGTTTACCCTGTGGTATTCTCTGACGCAAAATATGTTTTGTTATTATTTTAGACGTCTTGGTAGATGCTTTATTGCAGGAGGCTGCTATGTCTCCGCTCTCTGTCGAGTTTAGATGGAGAATTTTTTTTATTTAATGTAATTTAGAGTATAAATGGATTCTTTGTCATCCATATTATTCATTGCCCTTTAAAAAAAGACAGCTTGTAATATTTCTTCAATAAAACAATTAAAAAAATACAAAAAGATAGTTCTTATAGGAGGATTTGTAGGACATGATAAATACGAATTCCTTGGAATGAAGTTAAGTAACATTATTTACCCTAAAAGAAACTAAGCGAGGCGATCAGTGGAAACCGGTCAAGAGCCCTTGGATTATCGAACAGGTGACTTAGTGGCTCGATAAATCCAGCTATTCCAGCTGATAAATACCCTCCGGGAGCCATGGATCACCTGGAGACAATATTGTTAGCTCCCTGGAGAAGAAATGGTTCTCCTATTCCTCGAGTCATCGACTCTGTCATAAACTACCCCCAATAAACCATGCGAGGTATGGGCTTACCTCAAATTGTCACTTCCAGCCAGGGATAGGTAGTTATTTGTCTTGTCTTTTTCTCTCTGTTTTTTATTTGTGCAATAGTGGAATAGCTGTGCGACTTTCGTTACTGTCGCTATAAAACAGATAATACGAAAATCCAGATAACAACATATGAGCTTCTTTTTTTACCATGGGATCCTCAGCGATTGAAATTAAGAGGTCATCATTTTGTAAAAGAAAGGATATATCCTTAGAAAAATTAAATATATTACTGTAAGAACTTTCCCGGCAACCCACAAATGTCAACGATAAAAATTAATTTAATATTCTGGCTGACATAGGTTTTTAGTGATATTTGAATGGCAATAATAGTTGTCACTACCCCCACAGTACAACAATTGGTTTTTGTCACATACTTAAATAGAGTATCCCTGGTTTGAAAGGACCCTTTTCAAGAACAACAGAATTACACACATTTAAAAAACTTAAAACCACACTATGTACGTAACAGAACTTATACAAATATTTACAAGCATTACAAAACCGAATTGAAGAAAAAATAAAGGATGATTATTAAAAGCAGAAATTCAATTCACATACGAAGTTGAAGAAACATAGATCGAATTACACTCGAAAATAAAACGTTTGATTAACAAATTACTCAAATTCAACTAATGATCAATTTCCAACCGTTTCAGAGTTATTCAAAAATTTCACAAATAAATTAAAGATTTATTTGCTTCTCAACAATAAAATAGATCCGAAATCAATGATGCATACATTATTATCTACAATCTCTCACGAACTACAGAAAAGAAGAAACGGATAGCGAACCATCAGGTCCGGCACCTAGACCAATTACTCCCATGATTCGTGGTTAAAGCGTGTCATTTATTCAAATAGAGTTTCCCTGGTTATCTATCATTTATTTTTACTGGTTATCATTGTTGTGGTACATAAGGGATTGAATTATAGATACAAACATGAAAAGACATCCTTATATCCAACAGTTTTATAGTCTTTATCAGGAGACAATTTTAAATAGAAAACGAAGAAAGGATAAAAAAATATATATATTCGAAAATTTCTGACTTAAATATGATTCTTGACAATAACCAAGTTGTTTCCAAATTCTTTTCTTACGAATGGGCTGGACTATTACGTGCGAAGCGCCTAAATTTTACAAAAATAAAAAACAAAGTTCTAGAGGTACATTTAGTCTCCTTGTACAACAAGGACCTATTGCATAATTCAATTACAATAACTTGTTTCTAAAGAAATTGACAAAGATTTGTTTACAATATTTGAGGTTAATCGCTGACGAAGCTAATTGTTTTAAATTGTATTTATTTATTTTTTTAATATCCCCCTACGCTGAGAGGCACTCAAGGGGAATAGCGAAAGAAGATCTTTTTAATATCCTTTATATTGCTGTTTTGTTATGCTAAACAATTTAAAATTTTACTTTTTCCTCCTTGTACATTTTAAGAAATTTATTAGTAAAAAAAAATTATTTATGAACATTTTTTTCATTTAATTTATTTATTATTAGATGGTGGGGGGGGGGGCGTAACCTTCTCTTTGAGAAGGCTTCACCTAAGACTAAAAACCTCATACATTTTTACATATTTCTGCCAACTTTTGGGGACTTTACTTACTAAAATTTTGTTAAAGTTATATAAGTTATTCAAAATAAATTAATTTTGTCGTTTTTCTTCTTTTTATGACGTTCCCTTAACTATTTGTCTAATAATTTAATTTCGGAATAAATCCAAACGTTTAATCGTAGCCTTTGTTAGAAGGAACATTGGTACTCCATTTAGTAATTCCAGCCTTAAAATACATAAATATATTATTAGATTAAATCTTAGTGAAGGATTCTTTGATAGTGACTGCTACTAGTGATTTTGACCGTGCAGTTTTTAATTTTTTTTTTTTTTTTAATGGGCCGAAAAATCGTATGTCTCTCAATGTAAATGCCTAGATATTATAATTCATTTCAAATTTTGTTTTTCTGTATATTTAATTTATAACCAACCAGAAGTTTTTTCTTTCCTTTTTGAAATAAAGGAACTAATATAACTTCTCAACAAATATATTAGATAATGAATGACCAAAATCCTAGGGATTAAAGAGGGAGAAGGGAAGAGGGAGTGCTCTTTTAAATAAAACTTAAATATTTAATCAATTGCCAAAAGAACAACAATGGTGGAATATCCTGCGTCCGTTAAATTACATTAGATCCTGGCCTCAGATATATATTTATATATATATATTAGATCTCAAAATAGTATCCTTTAGTAACTTGGAAAAAGAATTAAACGGGATGAGAGAGTGTCCTCTTAGAAATAGACGATATTTAAAAAATTTTTAAAAGGACGAAAATTAATTTGTTGGGAAGGAGTGGACAAGAATGTCTGAAATCAGTTTCCCAAAAGTCCATATACATATCTCCAAAGGATACTGGGGGCGTAATACAATATTTACTTAGGAGCTAAAATAATATAAGGGCATATATTTAAAGCAGGCGTTTTCTGATCTTTTAAAGGTTCAACAATCAGATGATTAGGTAGGTAGAAAGAGTGAAAAAGTAATCATCCGTCAAATATATCATAAATCGAATACATATGAAACAATACGATGCAATAGATCATGACCATGGAGTACAAAGTTCAGACTATTGAAAAAAGATTACGAATCTGTCTCTTAAAATTCACCCACAAAGCTGTCAACAGGTTGTTTCAAATTGTCAGAAAAATGACTCACGATAAATCTTATCCAAGGGTTACAAAATTATACAATCAACTTTCTATGATTCTTTTGCAACTAAACTGAAAAATGTTGCGTCTGATCTAGCCTATGCTGAGGTGCTAGTGGTTTTCTTCTTCAATATGGACCTATTGAATAATTCCATGACAATCACTTGTTTCTTGACATAAGAACGGAGATTTGTTAACAGTATTTTAGGTTACTATTTATTGTAACTTTATTAAACAGAACATTAAAAGGAAGGTTATTTGCAAAATAACATTGTTTATGAAATATAGAATTCTTTTATACTTTTATACCTTCTATATAAAAAGATTCGTAGCTCGAAAAACCTGTGAAGTAGTCGATGAAATGACGAATTTTTCCGACACCTTTAAGTTTCGTTTAAGGGTGATTTTATATACTATTAATTCCATCTTTTCCATAGAATAGAGAAATTTTTAGGTTTTCGAGAGGTTTTATAAATTGCGTATCATATATAAAAATACATATTCTGTATGTTTTCCATATATCTGTATTATATATATATATCTGTATAGATAATCCCTAAAATAAACAATAAAAAGTATTTGCAAATATATACGTTTACAAATTAAATGCCTGAAATATATTTATCATCGAAATTCATACTAGTCACCATATATTTCGAAAATTTACTGGTTGCAATGCAGTACATAAGATTTTAATTATTACATTAGAAACTTAGTAAGGACTTGGGATTTGAAGTATACATGATGTTTCTACCAGAGTAGTACTTCTATTATTATTATTATTATTTATTTTTTAATGTCCCTGAGTGGTTCGTTATTTACTAAAAGGTGTGACCTTTAAGGTTTCCATTCGCTGAAAATGGAATGGAATTATTAGGAGTTGGTTGTATTACCATGTAACAGCCCACTTTGGACTCGTGATGAAGCCCGTAATTTTTGTAATCAAGACATATTATACTAAAAAGGACGGATGGATATGTCTTAGTTGCTGAATAGAGAATTCTTACTATTGAAGTGGTATCCGAAAGAAAAACAAAATTCATCAACGTAATGACCTCATTCGATTATTTGAATGAAATTCTCCAACATGTACTAGACGAGAGTTCAAAGTTTCCAATTGATTACAAAAAACTTATTTAAATGACACAAATTAGACCTATTTGTACATAGTGAGTTGAACTTTTGGACTCCACTAAGACTTCCAATTCTTCTTTAATCCAATCCTTACAATCCAAAATCCTTAATGATCCTTCATTATGCCAAAAAATATATTTTTCTTTTATTCATAATTATCTAAATGTCCAATACGTTGCAGGTTTAGTCCAAACAAGATATCTATCCTTCCTTAGATCTTGAATGTAAGGTTTAAAACTGATTGATAATGAACATAGACCTCAATTTTGCCATTACCTTCTGAAAGCAGGTGATATTGAAGAAAACCACTTTTTGAGGTGAATTTTTTGGACAGATGAGTCTGTTTTTTACAGGGGAAGGCATTTCTACCTTTCCATGAGAGGTATCGTTGGTTTATTCATCTTTGTATTGCTGTCAATAGTGTTGAAAAATTATTATTTACCAAACAGATTGAATGATGATAATTACTAAGATTTGTTACAAAATCTCCTACCATAACTTCATCACGATATTCCACCTGATGTTCGGCAAAATATGATTTTCCGACACCATGGTGCTCCTCTACCTTATTCGAAAGCAGTACAAAAATAAATAAACCAAAGATACACCGCATGAATAGGTAGAAATGCCTTCGTCTGTAAAAACAGACTCATCTGTCTATAAAATACACCTCAAAATTTGGTATTCTTCAATATCATCTACTTTTAGAAGCTAACAGAAAAATTTAGGTCTATGTTTATTATCATTGGGTTTTAACTTTTACATTAAAAATTTAATGAAATCAATCCTAAATAATAATAATAAATAAATAAATGTAATAACATAAGATCCTCTGATCTGGTGTTACTTTACTGACAGCTTTCCTTTATTTTTTAACAAACAATATTTTTAATTTTTTATTTTATTCCAGTGAAGAGTTTATTATGTTCAAAAAGCCCATTTCCATTAAGGGATTATTATAATGTTTTATTTACATAAGTAACTAATTTGTTTGCCAAAGGAGAACACCATGTTTTTTTTTTTGGTTTCAGAAGTAAATTTCCCCATGAAATCGAAACAGAACCATTACCATAATATATCGTTCGAAAGCTGATTAAATTTTCAAGGTTTTATATGATTTGCAGTTTTGTCGATAGTTTTTTTCGAAAAATGGTGAGCGTTGAAATAATATAAGACATTGTAACTTCCCTAAATAAGGTGAAGATCAAGCTGTTCTTTAGGTCATAAGTTTATAAAATTCAAGGTTAGATGTACTATACTCTTATAATGTAATGCTTAATCCGAAAATATGACCAAAGTTTGAAAATACAAACAAAATGGAGATATTGCAGCTTTTATGGTAAAAAAAAAGTGGTTTCTATACAATATATTAATTACCAAGGAGAAATTAATATTAAGGTGTAATTTACAAAAGCAATTATTCTCCCATATTTAAAAATCATATAATGTTACATGATTGTCCAAAAATATTTTTTTTTATTTTATTTTTTGCGACGTTTCATGGTCATTGCCACATTTTCAAGCTCTTACAATGTCCCAAAATACAAGATCCATTTCCAATATAATCATTAATCGACTAAAAGTCTTGTCACTGGTATCATGTCAGTAATAGGCAGTAATAATGAATGTGGAAATATGAGCAAATATTTCAGTTCAAATAGAGTTTTTATTTTTTCGATATTTTAAGATATTGACATGATACCAGTGACAAGACTTTTAGTCAATTAATAATTATATTGGAAATGGATCTTGTATTTTGGGACATTGTAAGAGCTTGAAAATGTGGCAGTGACCATGAAACGTCGCAAAAAATGAAATAAAAAAATTATTTTTGGACAATTATGTAACATTATATGATTTTTAATAAATAAATATGGGAGAATAATTGCTTTTGTAAATTACACCTAAAAGTGGTTTCTTTAAAAAGTCTTTGATTTATCGTATATCTGCAACGGAATAGAATAGAAAGATGAGGTCTGCGGTATTTTTCTACATGTTTGAATTAGTTTTACCCATTTAAAAAAAAAAAAAAATTAATACTAATCGGTACTTACCCTGTATATACATTTTTCATATGTGAATGTCTGAAAACCTTTAGTATATATGTTTTGTTTTTTTTACTATCTACTTTTTTGATCGTTTTCCATTATAATTCTTCATCAAGGCATGGAATGTTTAGATTTATGAATTCTATTCCAGTTCCAGTTATGAGATAAGATGACACAGGCCTGTCATATGCTAATGTGCATTATGCACTCACAAAGGATTCGATGAGATAGCCATTCCCTGCCAGCAGCATATGCAGCGAGGTAATTGCAAGTGGCACTGCACAGCCCCATCGCTTTAGTGCAATCGTTGAAGACCGATCGAATTGGACTGAGTTCCTTTGATTGCTGCTGATTGATGAAAGACCATCAAAAGATAAAATGATCGCTTGAATATTCATGGGCCAATATTTAGGGCCTTCATTACATTCCAAATCGGCAATAGTGAACGCGATTGATGTTTCTGAACCGTAAAATTTGATTATCTATTTCGGGGAGGAAATCACATAAAATACAGAACTGGTGTGTTGAAATTGATCACAACTGACATTAGTTATGCTATATTGCTTCAGACACATGAAATAAATCGATTTACGGTCTTCATAAATATTTAATTAATTTACATTCAAAATTTGAGTTATAGTAATTGGGTCTTGGGTTAAGTGCTTAGGTGAGGACGTACTGTTACTGTGCCAAATTTTGTATTCATAATATAAATAATAATACAGTAGATTCCAGCTTATCCGGCGATACCGGGCCAACACCACGGATAAGATACAACACAGGTTAGCGGAAATGTTTCGGGAAACAAGGTCCCATCATCAGACTGAAAACAGTATTTAACAATTTATTATAATCACACTATATTTTCAACATCTAAACAATACTATTCATATTTCTATCTATCACAATGTATATATTATAAATTACCTTTAAAATGATTTCTTGGTGTTAACACACCGTGTCTGTTTCTCTTTTACATAGTCAATAGAATAATTCATTTACCTTATCTTATACGGGTCAATCCTAATTTCTACTGTTGTTTTTAGTACTAAGTTGGCCAATCTTATATTATTAATTCATTAATTATACTAGCATATATGGATCCTATTTTCTCTGTGTCAAATTGGAATTTACCAGAGACAATATGAGTGAAAATAAAATTAAATATTTAAATATGTTAATAGTAAAAAACAAAGATAAAATAAACACTAAATGGATAAAGAAGGAAGAATCGAGTAATAGATTATTAAATTTTTATAGCCACCACCCCCTCCACCAAAAACTTAATACCATAGAAAACTATATAAAAACAGCTATAATATTAACAGATGAAATTAACACTAACGAAATAATAAGAGATATTATTAAGGATTTGGGAGACAATATGGTGCCCACTAAAATAATTAATAAAATGTGGCATAGGAATATAAATATTAATAAAGAAAAAAATAATAAAACTAATGGAAATAATAATAAACAAATATTAAGAAATGAAATAAAGAATGATAATATACTGAAACCAAACACAAATAATAATAAAAACAATAGAGTAATGGAACAAAAGAAAATAACCGAATATTATGATAATTCAATGGATAATGAAAATAAAATAAAAGAAATAGGTCAAAGGGTTAAAAATAATGAAAAAATAACAAATAATACAAACAATGCAATATACATAAGGAAATATAATAGATTACAATATATACCAAGATTAACTCAAAAAGTAGTCAAGAAATTGAAAAATAAAAATTTTAAAATAGATGTTGCACTATATAACACGAATAAAATAAAAAATATAATAACAAAAAACGAAATAGAACATATGAATAAAAAAGATGTCATATATAAGATTGACTGCTTGGATTGTAAAAAACATTATATTGGAGAAACTAAGCAGAATTTATATAAAAGAGTTAATCAGCATAAATACGACACTAAAAAAATTAGCAAATCAAACAGCAATAAAACAGCCCTTTTAGAACACGTACAAAACTGAACCACAAATTCAATTTTGATAATGTTAAAATCTTACAAAACAAAACCAAAACACATAATAGAAAAATAAAAGAAGCGATATACATTAATAAAACAATAAATAATGCAATAAACTACAAAACAGACACAGATAAAATAGGATCCATATATGCTAGTATAATTAATGAATTAATAATATAAGATTGGCCAACTTACAAGGAGACGTTTGCAGTTGTAACTCACAGATTTGAATGCCGATTTTTGTGTGGGTAGTAGGGACCTATAATAGTGTAAAACTAGAGTTATAGCCGCCAATGGGCATTAGGGGCCAAAAAAAAAAATAAAATATGAAAATCACGTTTTATTTTTTTTCTCAGCTCGCAGTCCAGATAGAGAAATGATTCTTTCGCGTTTAATTGCAGTTATGTAAGGTACTTGATATAAAAATACTTTCCTTATGCTCAAGACACCATCCGGCTTTAGGGTACACAAAAACTCTAAAAACATTACAAAATTCCAAGGAAATCCGCTGTAAATCAGTGGAAACTTTTTTTCATGAACAACTGATCTCAAATCTCGATTTAGCGCACCATAAAACCCTTATATGTGAAATTTTATCAAAATAAAAAAATAATGATTTTTTACCCCTTTCGAGGAGGTTAAAATTTTGAAGTTGAGCTTTCATCACCATTTTCTACCGACCATATCTACTGCTGTGTTCAACCGGTTACAATAGTAATAGCAGCACTAGACTCAGCATACATTCTGCTTTTTATCCATGTATAAAACATTGGGATTACTGCAGAATTTAGTGGACAAAAACTGATGTGAATGAAAAAATCCGAGGTCAGCTATAACTTGAGATATTTCAATAAGGGGAAATCCTGCAACCTCCGGATTTGGGCTAAACTATGCAGTTTTAAGGCTTCTAGATGACCTTAAAATTTTGTCTTAATCGGTTGCGAAATATTTGAGATAGCGCAAATTATTTAATTTTTTCAGAAATTGACAGCCAGCCCCTTGCCTTCTAAAATCCTACAAAATTTTAAAGGTAAAAAAAAATTATTTTTGATTTTGACAAAATTAAGTTTCTACATGTTTTTTTGAGATGAGGAATCTGAAAATAATATCAGTTTTTATTTTAAAACTTTTCCTCACCTATATTATATAAATAAGACTGATATAAAATGATCTTTTTCTATTACTATTTTAAAATTAGACGGTTTAAAATGACATATTTTTATTTCAAATTGCATAGAAATCCTAAGATTGATGAATAATCTAAAATTAATATCAGGTTTTGGTTTAAAAAAATGTATATATTTTTTAAATGGTCTTATTTGAAATTTATTGTGTAAAAACTAAAATAGTAATAGAAAAAGATCATTTTATATCAGTCTTATTTATATAATATAGGTGAGGAAAAGTTTTAAAATAAAAACTGATATTATTTTCAGATTCCTCATCTCAAAAAACATGTAGAAACTTAATTTTGTCGAAATCAAAAATAATTTTTTTTTACCTTTAAAATTTTGTAGGATTTTAGAAGGCAAGGGGCTGGCTGTCAATTTCTGAAAAAATTAAATAATTTGCGCTATCTCAAATATTTCGCAACCGATTAAGACAAATGTTTTATACATGGATAAAAAGCAGAATGTATGCTGAGTCTAGTGTTGCTATTACTATTGTAACCGGTTGAACACAGCGGTTGTTATGACTGTTAAAAATCGTTGATGAAATCTCAACTTCAAAATTTTAACCTCCTCGAAAGGGGTAAAAAATCATTATTTTTTGATTTTAATAAAATTTTACATATAAGGGTTTTGTGGTGTGTTTAATCGAGATTTGATGTCAGTTGTTCATAAAAAAAAGTTTCCACTGATTTACAGCGGATTTCCTCGGAATTTTGTCATTTTTTTAGTGATTTTGAGTACCCTAAAGCCGGGTGGTGTCTTGAGCATAATGAAAGTATTTTTATATCAAATACCTTACATAACTGCAATTAAACGCGAAAGAATCATTTCTCTATCTTGACTGAGAGCTGAGAAAAAAAAATAAAACGTGATTTTCATATTTTATTTTTTTTCTCGGCTCCTAATGCCTATTGGCGGCTATAACTCTAGTTTTGCACTATTATAGGTCCCTACTACCCACACAAAAATCGGCATTCAAATCTGTGAGTTACAACTGCAAACGTCCCCTTGTTAGTACTAAAAACAACAGTAGAAATTAGGATTGACTCTTGTACCCATAAGGTAGATGAATTATTCTATTGACTATGTAAAAGAGAAACAGACACGGTGTGTTAACACCAAGAAGTCATTTTAAAGGTAATTTATAATATATACATTGTGATAGATAGAAATATGAATAGTATTGTTTAGATGTTGAAAATATAGTGTGATTATAATAAATTGTTAAATACTGTTTTCAGTCTGATGATGGGACCTTGTTTCCCGAAACATGTCACTAGTTTATACTTTTAATAAAGAGGAGTTTAAATGCTGTTTATTATACTATTATTGATCAATAAAAGTAACTCCTTCATTGAAGAATTTATGTTGTTTATGTTATGTACCACCTGAAGGGCTAAGCAATAAAATTATAACAATTTCTTATCACATTTCAACGCTTACTGTTTTTCCAAAAACTTTCTACAATAATACAAATTTAGCCTGCTTTCAAATGGTATTATCAAATTAATGATTCCGTGTTGACTCTTAGTTCAGTCAATAAACGCATTGTAGAATGCATGAAATATGCAGTAATTTTTGACTTCATAATTTTTTTAGGAGTAGTTAGAAAATACCAAAAGTCGCATCCCATGGAGGGTGAGCTTAACGATAACGGAGAGGGGAGAAGTTATTCATTTTATTTTTTTTGATCATATCTCTAAAATGGTAGACTCTAGAAAAATATGTTACTAATCAAAATTAAATCCATTTAAATTTCCTATAAAATTAATTCTATACATATTTGTCGAAACTCCAATGGTTTTCGAGGAATACGCTATTAAAAATCGATAATTTTAGATATGAAATAATGTTAAAAAATTTTTTTTTTTTACTTTTTGTTTAAACATTTGCTTCAAATGCCAGAACTGTATATATGAAACTAAAGCAAATTTAATGTTATAAAATTTTGTCTCTTTACATTTCTTGGACAAACAATCGTGGATTGAACTAAAAAAAAAAAGTTAGACAAAAATTGAGGTAAAACTTGTTGTTTTTATTTATTGACTGAACCTCAAGAACCTTACTAAATATATATATATATATATACATATATATATATATATATATATATATATATATATATATATATATATATATATATATATATATATATATATACATATATACAATCTTGTGGTTTCGAAGAAGACGAATAAAATTAAGAACTTTCCCAGTATTTGTCTTTTTCTCAATACTTTCCAATGGATTTCGTTAATATATTCAGTATTAACTAAATAACTAGTAACTGCATAAATTTAACAAATAATCGATTTTATAAAAAAAAAAAAAAATGTATATTAAATATTTTAAGGCCTAATTATAGGCGACATGTTGTCTGATGCCACACATTTATTTAGCAGTTGTTTTATTATAAACAATTAAACAAATACGTTTGATTATTCGTTGTTACACACAGCTGAAGATGACTAGTAATCTAAACCCATCAACCCCTGACTGTTACTTCACGTTGATGGAAACCAGAAACTTGGAATAGAATTGGCCCAGCTAATACCCTGTTAGTCGTCTGCTAAATTACAAAATGGAAATTAAATTATTTGTCCACCATTTGCCAAGATTTTCGTAATTTTCCATCGTAGCTCACGGTTTTACGTTTATCAGGAATTCTAATATTAATTATATTTTTATTCATTGAAGAAAAAATGTACTTTTTTTTTCTCTTCTAGTGTATCCATTAATTTTTATTCACCTAATGCTTGGTTCAGCTAGGAATCCCAAATAACTATGGTTTATAATATTTTTATATGAGTATGTAAATAAATCAGCTTACTTCAACAATATTTTCAAAGTTAACAACTTACACAGCACTCTTTATCATTCATCATGATCCCAGCAGTAAATTTCTAAAACACTTGGATTTGATATTGGAACACCATGATCTGATAAATATTTTTCTAAAGTATTAAAATATCATAATACCCTTGGTGTCAAAAACTAATTTTAGACATTTTAATCAGAAATATTCACATCTTTCAACCAATATTTTGAAAATAGATGCTTAAGTGGAATATGCAGTATCTAATGTGCACTGTCCCTCCAATCGATTCCGAAACTTCGCATTTATCGATAACTCTTTTCTATTACTTCATATGTAGCTTTCATTTCTACAAGTTCAATATGGATTGTGTTATTTAGTGTGCTATATTGATATTTAGTCTTCTTAAACGGAAAAAAATAAAACAGTTAACAACATTAGTTTCTACATTGATTTGGTGTTTTATATATTTATATCTTGGTATTTTCATTTCCCTTATGTGATAAATATTCAGTTTACACATTGTGTGAATGGATCCATATTACTTATTGTCTTAAGTTGAAAGATTGTAATATTAATTCAATACAACAGTTCAATTTAAAAAGAAATGTAAGACGTTTCGTAATATTTTCACACACAGCAGTCATTTTTTTACCTGGTTAAAATTGTACTGATTACGCGTTTGAAGATAATGCAAAACCAATTCTGGACATATAATTTTTAATTTTAATGTATGAGTTGGTAATAAATAAGTTGACAGAGACTATTAAAAAATTCTTGGGGATAATGAACTGCATTGTCAGTACCTACAACTTAACGCCCTTGAATCGTATTTTTACACACAATAAAAAAAAGCAAAGGATCGTCATTTAGATTTAATAATCTCAAAAGAAGATAGCCTAGAGATCTTCTTGTGTAGATTTTTATTAAAGTGCTACTAATGAGTAGTTACATTCAAGTTTTTCCATGTTATTGAAAGCGTTTTTAACACATTTACTTAATTTATATTTGTACAGTTGTAAATTTCAATAAATTGTAAAAAAAAAAAAAAAAAAAAAAAAATTTAATAATAATTCCTTTGCAACAGTAATAATTTTATTGGTTTAGCCTGGCACACCTCATATTTGAGTCTTTTTGATAATTTAGTAGAATATAAGTAAATTTTATTATAAATTTCAATCTCTATATAAAACCGTAGATTTCTAAGCTGTCTAACCTCTCATGTAGAATAGCACTCGCCACCTATCGGTCAAGTTTCAAACTTCCTCTTGTGTGCCTGCATCATTTCTCGACTTCTTTTTTATATAAAATTGCCACAAAGTAGTATATTTTTATCTGGCGTTTAGTGAAAAAAGAAAAAGATTTTCGATAGCCACTGTAAAACCGCTCGTGTGAATAACTAATAATTAGTGACTGGTGTAACTATGAACTGAAAAGATAAATAATGGTGAGAAACAGGAAAACATGAAATTCTTTTAATTTGAGTTTGAGTTATAGAGGCGATGACTTCTAATAGTTCGTTTCATAGAGGTGGTCCTAGAAGTTCTCTCTTTTAAACCCTATTTTCAGTTTTTACTTATTTACACATTATTTCACGTTTTTTGTCTGAAATCGTCTCATTAAGGTGAAATCTAAGTGTATTGTACTTCCGACCGTAGATTTTGTTTCACTTATTTAAGAATTTAGCTTATCCAAATACGGCACATATGTACTCATAGTTATACGACTGTATATATATATATTATTTTTGTCGATAATTTAGATTTAGTTACCATGGAGATTCTAGATTATCATATTTATAAATATGAATCATGGAGTTATAGACAAGGGCTTACCTCTCAATGGCCAGGGCAGGCAGCCATTTTGGTGTGGACGGTATTATCAGTATATTAACCTCTTATCAGTTAAAATCTTGGCTTCCTAGGCTTTATACTGCTGTTATTTTATTTTAGTGATTTATTTACTTTAGTGATTTACTTATTTTATTTATTACGAACCCTTTCAATTGCCCTAGCCCATATGGAATGCAAGTCGCCAGTTGGGCATAGTAGGCGTGGCCGGTTAGTGTTTTGGTCTTGCCCCTCACGGAACAATACGGGAAGGGCCTCTCCATACTACTATAACTCCATGATAAGAATGTTTAAAATGGAAGGTTATATAACAGTGATTTTATACACTGTTTTTTTTTTTGTTTTTTTTCTTAAAAAGTTGATTTACAAATATTTCTTATGGGACCACCTCTGAAGTATGCCCTACCAATCTATAAAAGAATCATCAAAATTGATTCAGAATTGACGGAGTAATCGCGTAACATACACAAAAAAAAAACAGACAAGTTGAGAACCTCCTTTTTTTGAAGTCGGTTGAAAAATCACTATACAGGGTGTTCGGAAGATCGTTGGCTAAAAAATTATCTCTGATAGGGAGGTTCATTTTGAACCTATTTAAGGTCACTTATATAGGTGAGTCACTGATATCGTGCTTGTATTAAAAATAGTGGAGATCATTTTGAGCAATACCTGTGTTACTCTACAAATTAAATTTATGAATAATTTAAAATTAGTTTAATTTTGTTCCCTAATTTTTGTTTACAAAAATGTAGATAATGTTTACTCTGATAAAATCGAAATTCCGAGAAAGAAGGAGAAAATATGCAGTTTAACCTATGCTATAAAGAAACACAACTATTTGTTACGTTTTGCATAAAAAATATGATTCGATTCATTATTATTGAATCGTGCCTTCAAATGGTATTTTTTTAAAGAGTATTAAATAGAAAAGTTTTAAAACAATTTGGATTTGGCTGTTGCGCTTACTTTTTTTTTTTTTATTGAACCTAAACTTGAAGTTCATAATTTTTATTTTTGCCTTTGACAAGATTCAACGATCTCCCGTTTTTTTGGTATTTGTTTTTTGCACCATATTTTTTTATTTTATATGGACAATGTATTAGTAATTACAGGGAAAAAAACTGGCGTTGATATATCAGTAAACAACGGAGTTATAAGGCATAAATGTTTGGATTTGGCCATTTTTACAAACAAATTCATAAAAAAAAAAAAAAAAAAAAAAAAAAAAAAAAAAACAGTAAGACTTTGTATATAGGTAAGTGACCTTAAATAGGTTCAAACTGAACCTCCCTACCCGAGATAATTTTTTGGCCAACGATCTTCCGAACACCCTGTACATAACTATCTAAGAGATTTTTAATGAGCATATTCCCGTTTGAATTTTGAAACGAAAAAAATTGACTTGAAACTTTTTATTTTACCTCTAAGCAGACGATATCCATTTAAAAAAAAAAGTCTTTGTGTTTTTAATATGAAAAAGCTTTTTAAAGAAGTACATTAAAAACTTTTTAGATGTAATTTAAACTAACTTTTGTCATCCTTAAGTTCGATAAACATCTACTTACTTTATTGAGAAATGATTAATATAATCTATTTCTCATATTAAAATTTTCCAAAGCTAGTCTTTCTTTTATTACGTTTTTTTTTGTATTGGACATTAAAATGAAAACTTATTTCTAAGTTAGAGCAAAACTTTACTATCTTGTTTTCTGAAACTTCTAGAAAACTTTTAAACCGTATACTTATTAATCTCTCCATCTCTTTTAGCTAAAGTTCTTTGTTTATTGGAAGTAATGCATGCTTATGCTTAGTGTATGGAAGTGTCGTTTAATTTCTTTTCTCTTAAAATTTCAGATTATTAACTTCTATAAATTTAAAAAGGGAACAGTTACTACTAACTTAGACAGCTAAGAAAATCATAACTAAGTCATTAGGAGTTGGGAGAAAATTTATGAAATTGAAAAAAAAAATGTATATATATATATTTATTGACTTTGTTCTTGGCCAGTTAACGCAATTTTTCTTTGTTTCTTATGGATGTTTGAATAGGGAATAAACAAGGGTGTTAAAAACAAAGTTAGCAAATTTTATTCATTTTTAAAATTTATATTTGTTGAGATATTATAAATATATACATAACGTCGTTGCGAACAGATAAAACCTCACGCTTTGTACAGAAACGAATATTATTATTCCATTAAGAGATTTTTAATTAACCACAATTTTAATTAACTGTCACATAATCAAAGCAGTTTTTAATTAAGTATTACGTAAAACTAAAAAAACTTTTTATACTTTGAGGTTACTTTACAATCAGTACCCGTTAATGAGAACGACACCTCAGAAGCTGTTATTTTCCTCATAAAATGAACCGCATTTCTTCAATTAATTATTTCATTGGTATTTTCGCCTCAACGTTTTCATTATTCTTGCCTGTATTATTTATTTTAACATGGGATTTTCAGATCTGGGGTGAATCATATTATACTTTTCATTTTGATATTAATTTTTTTTATGTCTAATGTTGCGGACAGGTATTATGCAACATTTGTGTATTGAATTCACTGGACAAATAAAATGTCTAGAGTTATTCGATACTGAAATAGAACTCCTTTGTACTCGTATTTCAATCCTCTGCTATTTTTATATTACGATGAATATTGTGCAATATCTTAAACCGTACAAATCTGTTATGTATATATTCGAATCCTATTTTAAATTTAATAAAAATCAATGGATTTCTCATTAATTTTTCCTACGTGAATTGTTTGTTCTTTTTCCTATCTATAATTTTTATTTTTTTATTAATGATAGAGTAAACTAACGGTTTATTTTTTTAGAGATTTGCCAAAAAGGTGTAGAGTGAGAAAATAAAGTATTTTAAATTTCTAAGCAACTGCCAAAGCTGCCTTTTTCGGAAAAAAACTTAAATAAATTTAAAGTTAATTTATCTGAAATTTTAAACTTATGCGGGTCTCTAAACTTGAAACTCCATAACAAATGCATTTTATAACAATAGTTCTAATGAATTACAACATATTTTAATCTCAATATTCGAGAATGTTGATGATCTATGTAATATAATATGGATTTTTTGTCAAGTCTGTAGGTCAGTTATTAAAAATATTTAACAGTTTAATGACTGTAATTCCATTCTAATCTTGAAAAAAAGACTAAAATGACAAGAAACTGCCCGTCGTTACAGACTACATCAACATTTACGAGAAAAACGTTCAATGCTTACAATTTACAATTTACGTTGCTTACAATTAATTACGAAAGACTCATTTAAATGGCTCTGACCTCTTTGAACGTACGGAGTTGAGCTTTTGGGCTCCACTAAACCATCCAACTCATCTCGTATTCAATCCTTACAATCCAAAAACCTTCGAAAAATCCTCAATGCTCCTTACTTTGTCATCAATAGACTTATCCATAAAAATCTTAATGTTTTATATGTTGCTGATTTAGCCCAAACCAGATAACTATTCTTTCATAGGAAGCTCCATAACCACTCAAATCCAATAGCTTCTCATTCCATTCCCCGATAATTCTCCGAGGCGTCTGAAACAAAGATGGCCTAGAGATTTTTTAGTGTAGAATTTTTATTGAAGTGATACTGATGAGTAGTTTCTTTCAAGTTTTGACATTTTATTGTTAGCGTTATCAACACATTTATCTGATGTATATATTTTGTACAGTTGTAAATTTCAGTAAATAGAAAAAATAATCTTGAAAAGGTTAGAGGAAAGTATTTCATTCTAGTACGCTCACTCGAAATGCCTTATAAATATAACTTTATGTTGAGTAACTTAATTTAATGATTATTGGACACTACTCTTTAAAGAAGAACAGGAGGTTTTGGATGAGCCACGAAGCGCAACTTCGCATTTACAAACCCGATTACTAGAATATAAATGAGTCTTTTGTAATTTTATGGAAGGTTAGAACGTTTGTCTTGTATATGTTGTGGTAAAAAATGACCAGCAGTTTCCTGTCATATTTTTCTTATTCGTAGATTCCAATTAAAACGGTTGTCCAAGTGGAATCCAAGCCTTTTTTTTTCCAATCGTACTAATAGATGACAGGAAGTAATTGGTTTAGAATGAAGTATAGAAGTTTAAAGTTTATTCGACGGGAGTCTACGATTTTGACACCGGTCTTTTGAAGATAATCGATATTAGATTGAAGTTATTATGATGCATATAAATGAATCACCACTTACTGATTGCATGCATGTTTCATGACAATGTCCAAGAATGGGCTGGGATCCCAGTTACATACACCGTGTAGATTTTGTAACCTAGATAATTGAGCACTACTCAAAGACTTAACTTAATAGTAGTTAATCAATCTATACTTCATTGCTATTTTCAACTGTACAGAATATATTTAATAAGTAAATGTGCGGTAAAATGGTTTTAATGACATGTCAATAACTTGTAAATAACTACACATTAGTAGTAATGATATAATTGTTCCACATAACAAAATCCCTAGGCCATCTTCTTTTCAAACGATTCGGGGGGTTATCGGAAGTCGCATGATAAAGAAGTTAGGAGAATAATGTATTCGAGTGGGTATGTAACTTTTCATGGATTGTTAAGCATCTTGTTTGGGCCAAAGTTTATATGATCGTTAAGTAGTCGTTTATTTGTGACATACCAAGGAGAATTAACGAAAGATTTTTAAATATAATGATTGGATACGATAAAAATGAAAGGTATAGTGGAACTATAAAGATGTACTCTTTACTATCTAAGTAAATGGTCTAAATAGATCTAATTACTGTCATGTATATATGTCTTTTTCAATTAATTGGGAGCTTTAACGTTTATATACTTAATGTTAGAGTAGTCGAAAGAAAACACGGCTTCTAGTCGTTTCAATCCAAGTGATACGTTTTTCCAAATGGAGTCATTGGTAGCGAATATGTTCAACAAGGATCAAAGAAATATTTAATTTTAATTTTGGTTATTGTTATTTTTATCATAATTAATCCAGGTTTTGAATATAGCTTAAAGATTATTCTATTCATAATGCCCTTTTTTTATGAATTCAAGTTGTGAACTTCAAAATATCTCTAATAATCACAATGTGTTTCTTTTTATCAAGTATTCATCCATCATTGAGATCTTTTGTTGCTTTCGAAATTTGATGCTGATTGGTCAACAAAACCTTCAAAAAGTTACTGACAGAAATCATACTTCGCTAATGCTATTTTATTTTTTAATTTTATTTATTCAAATTCAGAACCGAATAGTAAAATACAGTAAATAATCTGAATTAAGCTCCTTTACTATATCATCAACAAATATTTATTATCTACAAACGTTGTAGACAATTATATGAGAACCTAGCTATTGGTAGCATTTAAAAAATTAAATTCAAAAGGTACAACTTTGTCTAAATATTGCGAAACATTTATTTTAGAGTCCTTAATTAGACAAATGTCTTAAATTCCTAAATTATACAATACTGCTTAAGATATTTTAATAAATTGTTTAACGAATCAAACATTTGCTTTCTTGAGCTGGAGATTAAAACGTATCCAAGAATTAATTGTCGCTGTCTTCTCTTATTATTTATCTTATATCTTTTTAAGTGGAATTATTTATTTCTGTTTAAGACATTGTAACTATTCTTTGTAATACCAAGAAATAAAATACAACTCAGTATTATATTATTGGATTAAGGAATTTACAAACTTAAGTTGTTACATACTTCAATCAAACTGATTATTCTGCTTATCCTCGCTCTCCTATATTAACATTGCAAAAAAAAAATTTAGCTAAGCAGTCCGTGATTTTTAGTTAAAAACGCGTGATTCTTTGTGGCTAATAAGGTTAAGTTAGTTTATTTTTCATTTTAAACTTTCATTTTAAACTATTACATTAAATTTAAAACTCAACCACTAGACATGAAGTAAATTTAATTGATTTTAAACTTTTTTTGTTATTACTTTTGAAAAAAAAAACTTATAAATTTATAAAATTATAAAAAAAAAGTCTTTACCACACTAGAAGATCTCTAGGCCATCTTATTTTCAGACGCCTCGGGGGATTATCGGGAATGGAGTGGGAAGCTAGTGGATTTTAGTGGTTATGGAGCGTACGATGAAATACTTTATGATGAGGTATTTGGTTTAGGCTATCTCAGCAACATATGGAACATTGAGCTCTGTATGGACAAGTTTATTGGTGACAAAGTAAAGTGAATTTAGGATTTTTCGAAGGATTTTGGATTTTAAGTATTGGATACGAGATGAATTGGATGGTTTAGTAGAGCCCCAAAGCTACGCTCCGTACGTCCAAATAGGTCTAATCACAGTCATGTAAATAAGTCTTTTGTAATGAATCGGGAGCTTTGATCGTTTGTCTAATGAATGTTGAAGTAGTCTGTAACAACGAGCAGTTTCTTGTCGTTTTAGTCTTGTATGTGGATCCCAAGTAAGACGTTTGTCCAAGTGGAGTCCTAGGTGGCGGATCTGTTCAACAGGAATTAGGGGAATATCATTGAAGTATACTGTAGGACAGGAAAGGTATAAAGAAAATTTTTTATATGATATTATGAGAATACCTAATATTTTTTTGTTTTTTTAAGCTTAATTTTTAAAAATTTAAAAATTCGGATATATTAGACTATTGTTCTATCAACAGTTCTCTACGGATGCAGAACATGGAATATTTGGCCTAAAAAAAGATGAATAAACAGGAGAATTTAGAAGGCTTCACAATGCAGAACTGTGGGAGTTATATCTGGTAAATATAGTTATGGTAATAGCAGCGCGATGGTTTAAATGGTCATGCAAAGTCGTTGGGTTTAGTAATCACCGAATTTCGAAAAAATTAATCAGTTTTGAGCCGTCGGGTAAACGACCGAGGGTAGACCGAGACGTAAATGGGAGGATTGCGTCAGAGCCGATCATTGGGATTTGCGTTTTGAAGGGATGGGTTGGAAGGGAGTGTGTGGTTAACCGTTGGTGGTGTCGGCATTGAACATTCGAATTCGCTAGGTCTTTTATTTATTTATTAGGAAAATACAAAAAAAATAACTAATTTCTTTGGTAGCAGTATACTTTTACTTTTTTTAAGATTGGTTATCATCACAAAGTCAATGTTTTCCCAATTTCACGTGGGCTCTGTTACCTCTATGATGTTAGATGAGAGGCGCAGGATGAGAGGAGTATCAAGACGCGAAGTTAGCTCAATGATCTATACAAAATATATTACAGAATTTTATATATTTTTTTCTTTTAAATTATAAAAAGAAACACTTTATTTTTTGTTACACGAAATTCACTGCCATTTGTTTTTCTTTCTTAGTTTGAACTTAAAGTTTTTTGAAACTTATTATTTTTTCAGGAATTCTTCGTCTAAATATCTAATCTTCTAGTATCCTACAGTTTTTCCGATTCATGACTAGTTTTAATGAGCCATCAGCCTTTATGCCACATTCCAATTCTCATGTTTGTTTGTTTTTTTTGCACATTTTTTTCCATTAGTATAATTTCCTCTTACAACTAAATGTTTTGTGATACAGATCCCACCTTCAGGTTATACATTTACACTCACACATACATATATCTAAAACTTCTTCCACTGCTAAATACGTAGTAACGTTGATGAATTCCCGGCTTGAGGATGATGGTAAAAAAAAAAACGAGTGTTTTTATTTTTTAATATATATTTTCCTCAAAGACCTACTCACTTATTACAATGCTCAGTTAAATATTCTATTATATAAAAAAAGAATATTTTTTTCTTCGCTTGAGGAATGTTGTTCCATGCTGCTTGGACCTTTTATGGACCTTGTCTATGCCTTTACCCCTCTTGGACAGTAGGGATGATAGATTTCTTGGAATCCGCATCCCTTTATAGTGGCTTTAGAAATCAATGCTTGGTTCAGGAACTAGCTGAACTCCTCTTCTCCAATTTCCTCACCTCCTTTGACAAGAAATGAAGTACTGTTGCGTAATATTGAAATTTTACTGTAGTTTTCCTTTTCTTGAATCAGCATTACCATTTTTAGAAGTAGATTATCGTCCAGACTTTTTCTCTCTAACTTAAATAATTTTACGACGTATTTTACAGTGGATTATGAAGGGAGAGAGCGTCCATGCAAATCACATGCGTGTGTGCTTTATAATTTTATTTTAATTTCACTAGCTTTTAGCTTTCTACTTTAATCTTCTTTTTTTTTTCTTTTTTTTTTTTTAAATTTAAGGAGCAAGGTCCTCTTTAATTTAATAACTGTTCGGTATTCGTTCTTGAACGTTCTAATACAAAGTTTCCACCTAGGTTAGATACCGATTGATAAACCTAAAGTGCAGGCGATGGATATTGAAAGAAAAGGCACAGATGTACGTAGTAAGGTTCAAAAGTTTCCGGCTTGGGATAGAAGGAAAGGTGAAAGAAAAAAACTGGTTTACTGTTTTTCAATATATTCTCCTCTAAGTTCAACAAACTCAATACAACGCTTTGGCAACATTTGTATACTATGAAAAAAAAAAAATTCTTCTTTGTTAAAAAAATGTTCTTCCACTGCTGCATAGAAAAAAGGCATGAAAAAATTCATTGCAGCAGTGAACTCGTCCCTGTTTTTGAACAGAAAGAATTAATTATCACATTAATGTTATTAAATAAGGTAATAAACAAATCGTCTCTCCTCCGATTAGCCATAGCAGAATAAAGTGACGTTAAACGAAATAAACAAACAAACAAACAACAAATCGTCTTGTTTATCGTATTTTTGTTAATTATCAGGGGGAATAATTTTAACTTTTCGTATCAGTTATAATATTTCTCTTTTCTGACTGAATTGCCTTAACATCTCCATTACATCTTTCGTTCGTGCAATATCCTGGATTTTCTTTATTTCTCTAAAAGTACAATCACAGTTGTTATAGACTCGCATATAGATTATACTTGGCAATATAATTGATATCCAGAGGACCCTAATTAGATAAGGAGGAGTATTTCTGCAGAAATCCTTTTTTTATTCAAGAGTTAATTCTATTGAAACAAAATAAAAAGTTACAAAAAACAAAACAAATGCATCTATAAATATAATTAATTCGAGCTGAAAACCAAAGTGTGAATGTTTACGTGTTCAAACAGCTCCAAGAGGTCCTGGATTACTGTTTGTCTATTTATCGTTCTATGCTCTCCCTTGAATTTTGCAATCATCTTCTTAATAATTATATAGAAAAGGAATCAAAGGAAAAGTTTCTAACCAAGAAATATTTGCACTGCCAGCAAGATTTATAGCCAGTGAGGAGTTACACAGTGGTGTGGTGTAACTTGTGTGATTTATTTCGGCTTTGTACTCAGTTGGAGAACTTGGTGTGAGAAGCTTAGAACACTCAATGTTCTTATTGAAAGGTTTCCAACTTGCCAGCTTTGCCCGGAGAGGTGAACTTTACTCCTTACAATATATAGCCCGCCTAAATATTCTGTTATATAATTGCTCTATTGAGCTATCGTTAATAATTTTTACAGAACTTTACACGATACTGATTTTTTCATAACTACAGTTATTGTGAACAGTTTAATTTCTCAATAATCTAACAAAATGAGTATGAATATTTGTCAACAAATCTTTTAGAGATTCAGAAGTTGTAAACCTCGCGAAAATGAACCAGTTAGGAACCACGCTAACAACTCCTGACATGAAACTATATTGTGGAAAAAAGTGGCTGTAACAAAAAAATCGAACCAACCCAGAAAGATAGAAAATATTTGACAGGATACCCGACCATGGACAACCTCTTTCAGAAAATCCAGAGTAGGGGAAGTAATCCTGACTGGACTGAGAATCGGACAGACAGCATTCACCCATGGTTACCTGATGAGGAGCCTGGAATCTGTGTAACTTAAAACAGCACTGACATTGAAACACACTGTAACAACATGCTAACTATACACTAAAGCAAGAACAAAATACTATATACCGACAAGTATGGCTGAAGTATTAAAAGACAAAAATAAAATTTTCAAAACATTGTTGAATTCCTGAAGTTTTGAAAATTATTTGATAAAATTTAATGTGTTTATCATGCCGCTAATGACTACACAGAAATTTAACCACCCTAAAATGGATAATTAATGATGTAATGTCATGCATCCTAAAAAAAAAAAAAGTATCAAAACATAATAGAGCACGGCATTCAGTTCTATATTTTTAACGTTATCTTTTCAATTCTGTTAGGAAAATAATATTGTCTTTACTGTCAAAGTTTTTGCTAATTGCCTTATGTACTACAATGTTTGTTTGAAAATCGTGCTATTCTAAAAAAAAGGGAAGGGTCTCGAAACAAAATGTACGGACTCAACCTTCACCATTTATGACCCTAAAATGCTACATAATTGGATGCCCTCTCCCTAACTCACGTTGATAATATACTCAGACACTTAGGTCTGCCATTTAAAAAATAAAATATGTCTTTCCTGGATCTTCGATACGTTTCATGATTCTGAGACCAATTATATCAGGATTTATTTTGGAGTAACTTATATTTTCGATTAAGGAAGCAACTTTGAATGTTTGTTCAAAGTCAATAATATATCACCTAAATAAGTGGTTCTCAAACTAAAGGCAAATTTCTACCTACCAAAATTCTAAATTTAAATCTTGCTGCAAACATTTGATACTTCCTGGAGGCTACCTGAGAGGATTATAGCAACACATGAATCACTTTACTTTTTCAAAATTTTAGTTTATAATTGTAACCCATGACAATGTGAATGCCCTCACACCAATGTGAATTTACCTCCAATGTGACTTTATAATGACAATGTGAAAAAGAGATCTAAGGTTAAGGTTCTAAAGTAAAAAATAAACATAACATGAAACATTCCCGCTTTATAACGAATATCAGTCTTTATTTAACGTTAAGGTATTTTTTCATAACATAATTTAAATAATATCACTGAAAATATCACATCAATTCACTTTCAATATCAATATCACACTCGATTTCGGCCAAAGTATTCCTAAAATTATTTTAAAATGATTTTTTTTAACATTTTCGGGGTACCTTAACATTTGCATGAAATATCAAGATACCATGACCATGTTAAATGATTATGGCCTTGGCAATGTGAAAATAAGGTTAAATATATTACCGTCGGAACACTGTTAATTTAATTCGCATTTTCTCGGGAGTATATTATGAGGCCGTATTAGAACGGTTGAGGCCCATTACAAATAAATATTTGGTTTAACTGATTTATAGTGAACATGGCAATTCGGACAATCAATGTACTTACAGTCAGAGGTGATATTTACACTAGGATATTCCGACGTATAGTGGTTGTGTGATTACCAGGTATGCAAGTTTAAAATGTCGTTTATTTCTTAAAATATATACACAGTAATTTAAAAAAAAAGTATAATATATTTTATTCAAAGTACTCTCGCTTTCTACACATTTTGTCCATCTCTCGGGCAATATATGGATACCATTCCAAAAGAATGCTTCATCTTTATTTGAAATCCATTCATCGAGCCATTTTCGTACGTTTTCGAAATTGTTGAAGTGTTGCTCCGCCAATGAGTGTCCCATCGATGAGAAGAGGTGATAATCAGAAGGCGCCAGGTCAGGTGAATACGGCGGGTGGGGTAGGAGTTCCCAACCAAGCGAAGAAATCGTTTCCTTAGTCAATCTGGCTGAATGTGCAGGAGCGTTATCATGCTGAAGAATGACTTTGGCGTGCCTGTGAGCCCATTCTGGGCATTTTCGATTAATGCGTGACTCGAATTGATCATTTGTTGTCGGCAGCGCTCGGTATTGACTGTTTCGCCGGGTTTGAGAAGCTCGTAGTAGACTACTCCCTTCTGATCCCACCACACACACAGCATTGTCTTCTTCCCAAAACGATCCGGTCTTGCACTCGATGTGGATGGTTGTCCTGGCGTTACCCATGATTTTTTTCGTTTGGGATTCTGAAAATAAATCCATTTTTCATCGCCAGTTACAACTCGATGCAAAAAAACCCTTTCTTTCGTGGCGTAAAAGCAGCATTTCGCACACAGTTTTTCGTTTTTCCATCTGTCGTTCGTCCAATTCATGTGGAACCCATTTTCCAAACTTTTGAATCTTTCCCATAGCTCTCAGGCGATCGGAAATGGCTTGCCTAGTGACATTCAACTGTTCTGCCATCATTTGTTGGGTTTGGGTATTGTCTTCGTCTAATAAAGATTGCAATTCGAAGTCCTCAAACTTTTTTGGTCGATTTTCTCGTTTTTGATCAGTAACATCAAAATCACCACGTTTGAAACTTTGAAACCAACGTTCACATGTCCTGACGGTTGGAGCAACATCGCCATAAGTCTCAACAAGAATTCGATGACATTCAGATGCCTTTTTCTTTTGATTAAATAAGAAAATCATGACATGCCGCAAATGCTCTTTATTTGGCTTAAAATTAGACATTTTTAACACCAAAGAAAGGTATGATACGTCCACGTAAACGACTTAAAAACAACTGACTTTTGTAAACAAATGACTAACAAACAAAATAGCGTTTAGAGATAAGCAAATCCTTCAATAGGCTAAGAGCGCATTCTATTGGAATTAAAACGACATTTTAAACTTGCATACCTGGTACTAAATTATGCGTCCACGAGAAACAGCAACCAGCCACTGCAATTAAAACTCAAAAATATGATAAAACATAAAATGTGACCCTAAATCACTAAAATTCCAAATAAATTTAATTAACATCATTAATTCTCCTAAAATAAATCGATTTGAAAACAATATTTTAACGAAGTTTACTTCATTGAATTTTAATGGGGGACACGAGTTTGCCTGTAGTTTGAAAATCAGTTATATCGTAACTGTTGTATCTTTATTACACACTTATCACTATGCAATTATTGGTACATAATAAATTATGTAACACATCGCTTGTTTGATCACGTTTGTTGTTTTCCCTTTCTCCATTAAACCCAATGATCAGCCTCAAACGCAAAAAATTTATCTTCAATATTTTTTTTTTATACTTTCTAACAATGTCAACACCGTTTACAAATTTACCTTTCTACTGTAGGGGTTCTTTATACCCCTGCCTCTCCAACAACCTTTTCCAAACCTGAATAAACATGAAGGCCGTGTTAGTACTTCCCTCTGCTTTACTCTCCTGTATAAAATTAGAATATTATAAAGGATACAGTTTTAACAAATTAACTATTTAAGCTATAAAATGCCAAAATAAGTTCTTAACATATCTAGTAATTAAGGATACCTTATCTCGGTTCTTGTCATTAATAATTAACAAAGGAAGAGTAGATAAATTCTATTAGATTATTTAATTTCTTTATTGAAATCATAGCTTATTTCGTCCCAACAAAAAATAATGTTTATCATTTTATCTTATTTTACTTTTTGTTTACAAGTATGTGTATGTTGGCTGGAGGTCTATACTGTTTTTTTTCACCTTCATTTAAACACGCTCTAGCTGTGTTGGTGTTGCTCGGATTGTAACTTTGCTGACCATTATCTATATCTGAAATTAATTTGAAAATTAATGAAAAAGGGTTATCCTACAGGTTACCAACCTATTCTAGCCAGGGTGAGAAGGCCAAGATACATTTCGTGGGTCTGCCACAAAATAAATTATAACTTGCCCAGGTGGGGAGGTTAATTTTAACCCGCCTTTCCCAAACTCACTCATTGATTGTTGATTTAATTTAATTGATTTGATCTTTTAATTATAAACGTAAATTTGGAACAGCAGTAGAATATAAATAGACTTATCTATGGTCTATTGTTTAAAAAAAAATAAGAAAAATAAATAACTGGAGTAAATATGCTGTATTGTGATTACAATGACGTTTTATGAAAATGAAGAGATATTGGAATGTGGGGACACCTATCAATATCTTGGCATTATGGTAAGTAGGACTGGTAGATTGGAGCAATCGTTGTTGCCTTCAAGACAGTGTTCCTACCGGTCCTCATTTATGGGGCAGAGCATTGGACCGCGTTTGATAGCCATATTAGAAAACTCACCACTTCAGAAATAAGATTGCTTAGGAGAGTGGCTGGTAACACAAGAAGGGATTGTGTCCGGAATGAATTCATTAGAGAGGGTCTAAAGATGCCATCTAAAGACCAGGATGGAGGAACGACAGCTAAAGTGGTTTAGGCATATATGTATGTAGAGTGCGTGAGGAAAAAAGGGAAAAATGGTATATAGAGGCGAAACCAGAAGGAACACGACCCGTTAGCAGGCCACGAATTACATATTGTGTGTTAAGTATTTTGTTTATTTTGAAAATTAAAGTATGTCCATGCCAAACCAGTAGCATTTGGGATATTATTGTCGTTCTTGATCAATTCATTTCTGACAAAAATAGTAGTATTAAGGATTTCAGATTTTTAGTAACGTAACCTAATTTTCTATGAACACATCAATAAAATTTATAACTTTTGCGATTAATGTAGTTTATTACTTTACACCTAGTAAGACTAGATCTTGAGGTTTGATTAATTTTAATTTTATGCTCAGTAGTAGTCAGGTGAACGACATTCATTTGCTTCAGTTTCTCTTGGTTTAGTCCAACTAAATTGTAATCTGGACTAACTTTCCATTGAAATTACTTGTACCGCTGCAGGCGGAGGCAACTAAACTGGGAAGTTAAGTAATTGGGCCTGCTGAGGCAAGGTATCCAGGAATTGCTACCATTTTCTCACCAAAATCAAACCGCGTTGGTATAATTATTATGTGGTACCGTGGTTATAACCATTTTGGCCATTCAGACGGTATTTAAAATTGGATATTTTTAATCTATAATTTATAATATAATGTTTATGAGATGGAATGAATCTATGAATGTCGTGATAAAACAGAATTTTGTCGAGTCTTTGTGATATTGAATCCATAAAATTGTTTTCTTGAATGGCTCCTGATTTGCACGTATTCATTTTCAGTTTCCATTTTCGGCAATATTTGATAATTCTGTTTTGGAAATTTGTTATAATCTGTTTACTATTGTGTCGATACGGATGCAAAAAGAAGCTGTATACAATGCTGTATAATCTAAGTACAGAGATATTATTATTAATATGTCTTGGGAAGTATGACAAGAACAAGTTGAAAAGAATTTGTATAGCACTATGTTATTTTCATAGGAAAAGCTGTCCCAGAATTAAGTATATTTTCTTTCTTTAAAAAAAAAAAAAAAAAAGGTTTGGGAGAAAGCAGGAACCTAGTGGAAGACCGGCAGGAAGGGTAAATACTTTAAAGGAGGGTGAATTTATTTGGGTATGAAACTGCCTATTAGAGAGGAATGAAATGTATATTTTCACTATACTCTCCTATATTGTAAACTCTTCACTTGCATTTAATTGATGAAATCCAATAATTGTGCTGAAAGGTGAAAAATTGTTCCATCAATTGAACTCCTTTAACCTTCTAATCATTCCGTCCAGAGGTTGATTGAACACAATTCGAAACAACCTTCTTAAACAAAAGAGCGTTTTTATACGTTTGCAGTATATTACGTTGGGTGCTAAGGAATACTATAGTCTCTAATGGTTGCTCTCAAAAGATTGGTTCTAAACTTGATGCGTAAGCGTGCTACGTTTTAACGCCACTAGGAAAACGTATTTCGCCTATTAAGCTGGTGTAATAGACAAACCTTCTTTGAGAGCTTTCTCAATCACCATAATACGCAACGCAATACAACAAGCAGTTAGGAAAACGCGTCTTTAGACTATTGTATATTTTAAAGTAGTCATTCTCTACAAAAGCACTTTTAAGACATATTCTATATTCTCCAATATTATTTGGGTGAGGCGTCCTCTTCATACAGCGAAATACCGAACTCAAGCATATCGGAATAAAATTCTACTTCATTGATTTTACCATAGGCTTTTTGAAAGCCTATTAACCAATGAGAAAATTATATTGAAATTATATAAGTGTATACCAACTGTCCACTTCAGCCCCCCTCTACAAAGTTAAAATAATAAATGCTTTAGTATATATTTGGATTTGATTATTATACATCTTATTACAGATCTTATCATTCAAAGTATGTAAAACAGCAGATTATGGATTGTCCTACTGCTAAGTAAATGTTTAATAGTTTCCATATAAATAATCCCATTTACTTTAATGGTTATAATAATTAAACAGATTAGTATATTTTTCATTTTTTATAATGATAAAAACTTAAAAGAAAAAACATTTTCAATAAATCCGTTTATTTCCTCCAAGAATTCATTCAAAATTACATGATACCTATTTATCTATGAATGATGTTCTGAATGCTAAAGTTTTTGGTATTTTTTTAAAAACTATTACTTGTTTTATTTAATTATTTTTCTAATAATTCTAACCTAGTTTCATATGCCCAGGTTTGAAGTATATGGAGAAGTCAAACCTTAAGAAGAAAGTAACCTTTAGCCAAGGAAATGAAAAATTCTATTTTGTAGAATTTTAGCCTGTCAGTTAATACTATAAAACTCTCTATAAAATAAGTTTGTGATAGCAAAGAATGAATGATTAATATTAGATTTTGGAGTCCGTGGTAGCTAGTATTCCTAAAATTCAGTTAACTGCTAATAAAGCAAATAGATATATAATTAGCATTACAGATATATAATTAGATATTATTTTTTTAGAAATATGTAAAACACTACTGATCTTATAAATGTTTGGCAATTATTATAGCTCAGTAATCAGTAGCCTTAGTAATCGTATTGAAGAGAAAGAGTTCATAGTTAATAAAATCAATTATAGTTTAAAAAAACACGCTATAAAAGCGAACCGAACTAAACCTATCTTAGACACAATCTAATGATCTACAACTATTATTATGTAACATTTTTTGATTGGATTAGCCGTTTTGTGTGATAGACTCTTAAACATGACCAGAACTAACGTTTTGAGAAAGTTGGAAAATTTCGTCGAGTTTCGACAGTGAATTGTGTCTAAACGCCTAAATCAAATTCAGCTTAAGAGATGTCTTTAGATACACAAATTAGTAAACTTGAATTTGGTAAATGACACATTTCTCGATTTAAAGTATTTTGTATATGTTTTTTTACAAAAATTTTAAAAAATTGCAAAATTGTTGGATTATTTTGCCCCCCCCCCTCCAAACATTTTCAGCTTATCAAACGTAGTCGCATATTTGATATTTCGACTGGATTAAGCTAGAATATCAAAACAAAGTTGTTCAATTATTGTATTGTCATTGGTCCTTGACACTAGTGCAACTTTTCAAGTTAGATAGCTGGAAATTGGTGAAAATTACGATGCAAGATTCCGTTACATATAGGTGAAGTTAATAAAAGCGTATTAAAGACATTAGATAGATATTTGGGCCTTCGTTTGACATCGCATAACAGATATGTTTTTGTGTATTTCAGTATTTTTTTTTTCTTTTGGTTTAATTCTATATCTCGGATTTCGTGTCCTTTCAGTAATTTTTATAGATTAATTTTTAATGCTGCCATTTTTTGTCTAATTATTCAGAATTTATCTGAGTCTATAAAAATCAATTGGAAGTAAAAATTGCTTTTAAATGAATTTTTAAAAAGTGGTGAAACAAACTAGTGGGTCGAAACAAAGCAGTACTTTCTCTTGACATAATCGGTTCTAAAAAACTGTAAAAAAGACTTCCGTGCATAAAATAACTTACCCTTGGCTTCATAACATTTTTAACAAATCAATTCAGGCAATTATGCACTATTTTTTTTTCTACTTTTATTCTATTTATCTAAGTTCGAATTCCTTATAAAGGCGCTATAGAGACCCTGAGGTTCGAACCAGAGGCAAGTTGAGCCCAGAACTCCTAGAACATATTGATCGCCGCCGTTACATCTTCATCAGTCCTCCCTCCCTTACTAATGATGGCTTTCAGATATATCATTCTGTCCGCTTGGGATTCATTTTATCAGTGCTCGAATTCAGGTCATTTATCCCTTATCTGGATTAGGTTAATTTGTAAGCTCGATTTCTGCTTTCCCTAGACATAATCAGTTCTGGAACAATGATTAATGGAACATTGAAATCACTTGTTGAATCTACACACGTAATGCATTGTTGGACATGGGCTTTTGTATTGTCTTATCAGAAAATTCATCAATCAAAGAAAATAGTACAATAAAAACAAAGCGTTTATTAATTATTTAACTCAAATCCTAACGATTATGAACAGTGAATTGATGTTTTATTTTTAATATGAATACGATTATTTTTATATTTTTTATTATATTTATATCTATAATCTATACTATTATATAAAAGGACAAGCCATTTTTCGATCAGTAACCACTAACACTACTGAACCAATCTACTCAATTTTAACCGCATCATCTTTATAGTTCCAGGACGGTTTATAAATAATAAAATCTACTGATTTTTAATTAATTTGTTATTGAAGAAGCGATTATATGTGAATTCCACTGAATTTTGAAAATTGACCGATAGGTGTTGAGCACCATTGTGTTTTTGAAAGTTTACAAAGATTAGGTGTTATAAAGAACTTGAAATTGATTATAAAATTTACTCATATTTGATACAATTGTTAAGAAAGATAAAACTAAATATGTAGTGCAACATGTGGATCTCAATTAAGTTTGAAAATGGACCAAAATGTGGTCAGCATTTCGCATGAGAGTTTATGGTATACCTACTGAACCCATCTGTACCAAATTTAAACTACCTACATCGTTTTTATATTTCGCGGGTGGTTTAGCAATAATGAAACTTAAAATAATAAAAATTTATACCTACGATGTTCAGTGGCATAAACTAGGTTAATCTTACTGTCATTTCACTTGAGGTACGCATGATGGTATAGAAGGATCAATACAATTTGGATAACTTTCATAATTCAAGAACACATCCAATAACCCCATTTTAAATTTGTTTCCCATAGGAACGGAAAAATCATCGTCATAAGGGAAATCCTATAATAAATCACAAAAATTTAACCTACCCTGCCCCCTAATGTGAGTGAGTACTGATGTTTGATTTCTTGTCTTACATCTATAAAAACTTGTAAACATCTATAATCTATGTAACATAGTACGGATGTGTTGAAAAATTTTTTGTATGTTTTAGAACTGAAGATGAATGTTTAGCATTCGAAAAAAGTTTTCTAATAAAATAATACCAATATAAGGAGATAAACAAAGAAACAAGGAACATAGAGACGGAGATAAGAATTAAGAGACTGAAGTTCTATGGACATAAGGTAAGAATGCCTGAGGAAAGACTTAATAAGGCTATTTTTCAGAAAATTTGGGATCACAAGAGTGCACAAGGATACATAAAACAGCTAAAAGAGGAGACCAGTAAACTGGGGATTGAGGACCATGACTGCCATAATAGAGAAGAATATAGAAGGAAACTACAAGGAATAGCGGTTCTTGTGGACAGGAAGGAGCCAAAGGAGGGTATGGCCTGGACAGAAAAGAAAGAACAGAGGCAATAAGAAAGAATGAGATATGGATGATGAGAAGGAACAGAATTAAAAATTCATCTTCGTAATATTCGCTTGGTCTCTATGGCCTTTTCGTGAAAAAAAAATAATAATAATAATACCAATAGAAATAGCAATTAATTCATTAATCCTAATTACTTTCATTTACCCAACCTTTATTGTTTCTAAAAATATGATTCATGGGTCTTAAGTTGTAAGTACTGATAAAGCAGTCCGTTGTCCACAAGAATTTCTTAATAGTCTCTGTCCATCTGATTACCAAGTCATACATTATAATTAAAAATTAGAGGTACAATAATGCTTTCACGCAATCTATACTTATCAGTGCAACTAGGTTAAAAAATACTACTATGTGTGGAAATATCAATGAAGAAATAATTTTTAATTGTATACTTCAATGCAAGATTTTTTCGATAAACAAATGAAACTTGAATTATTAGTAAAAAAGTAACTAACTTCATTATTGAGAGCGGGCGAAGCCGCGACGGAGGATGCTAGTACCATATATTGTAAATCCAACAACCCGAAGGCTTTTATTCACAAGTTATGATTCAAGTGAGTAGCAAACTCGTTCGTGCGGACCTTGTTGCACCGTAACAATTGTCGAGAGTTTAATGTTCTGGGTCAATTTAGTGCCATTTAGATTGCTCACTTAGAAGCTTCTTGCTTGTTGACATTTCTGCCTTTTTGTTTAAAAGTCTGTTTCAAACCGATTCATATTGATATGTGTGAGAGCCTATTCCCTCACCGAAGGCTGATAAATGAATGCTCTTCAGCGATCATAGCTGCTTTTGCATTAGTGGCTTATGATGGCGGCAGTGTAGGTCATGTAATCGACAATTGTTTTGGTTGTGTGACGTTTCCTTGGATTTCACTTGCAGTCTATATTGTTATGCAAGCGGCATATTGTTTTTGTAAAAGTTTGTTTTATCATTTAAATAGGAAATGAACTGTAAGCTCAATCATAATAAGCTGCTGTTAAGAAGATAAATAGTCTTCTTAACAGGAGGATTTATGAATAAACAGCATTCGTTTTGGTAGATTCCAATATAAATTCGACAATGATCTGTTGTTACTTAATAATAGGATAGGTCAGCAAAAAATTACCGTCTTCTCTGTTTTTTAAACTTTGAATCATGATTTTTCTAGATTCGGGGCTGTAATTAGTGATGAGAATTTCATGTTCTATCCTTAACGAATCATTTATTACACAGCTCGTCCCATGTCCGGGTTCAGTACTTTGTGCGCGAATGACAGTAAAGTACACTACTCCCCTAATTAAAACAAACGGAAGTTTTTAGCAGCTAAGGCTTTACATTTGGTTTGTGAATTTGAGGATCAAGACGCTTTGAATGAAATGTCAGTTTTTAGGTTGTTACTAATGATGTGAGCCTCGAAATCAGGATCAGGGTGTGTTTCAGTATTAGCGGGCTTCGGTCGCTCCATAAATTCAAAGCACTGTTCAAAACAACTGCGAATGTACTATGTTTTGGTTTAAATAAGATAACATTACCTCATACCTCTCCCAAGGCGAAAGAAAATCTGATCCTACGACTGGCTTCCTGATGCCGTCAAACCTTAGAAAACAGTAGTTCATATTTTGATAGTTACCATGCAATTAATGAGAGATTATTATCGTATTCGTATGGAATCATTTTAATTTTTGTTGGCACTGTTACAGGAAAATGTGCCTGTTATACTTTCAGTTTACAAGCATTCTTCACTATCTATGTGTTTTTTTTTAAAAGCTTGTATTTTGAATTTGTTTATTACATGGCCACTAATACATAGATTTGTGATCTTGCAAATCTTGCACCTATACATTTTGCTATTTAGCATCAAAATTAAATCTGATTAAACTTTTTTTTACTGGAATTGATATCCCATTGCGCAACACATTTTTATTTTTATACGGACATTCATACCATATTTAAAACCACCATTTTTTTTTTTTTTTTTTTTTTTTTTTTTTTTTACTTCTATTCTCTTTTCTTTCTTTTATGGCATAATTCGAATAATTACTAAGGATATAGTAAACTTCCCCTTATTCGGAAGTTACGAGGTCGACAAAACTAAATATGAAAACATTTAAGATAGCGGAAACCATAAATTATGATTTGGAAAACATTTCGATACTAAATGAAAAATAATATCAAATAAGTATTTAGATTAGACGGTTTTCCGAGAACTAAAACTCAACTTCTCCCTGATTGGGAAAAACAATATCTCATTGATATTTTTATCTTTAGGTTAATTTATTTTAATCCAGCATTAAAATATATGAACAATAATCATCAAAATAATACATTTTTGAGGGTGAATAAAACGTTAATGTGAAAAAACCTTACAACCTGACTTTTTTCATTCAAACCAATATAGCTCGTAAACGGTATATCTCAGCAACAAATGTTATACACTAAAAGCATATTCTGCATTATATTAATATTCAGAAATTTATTGAGGATTTTCGATTCGAGTAATACTAACAAAGCTAGAGCTTGTCAAAGTGTTGCACGTTTGATTCTGAAAAAAAAACAAAAAACGTATAGACCCTGGGCAAAAAGACATATGCCATGAAAGGTAATATGATGTGAATTTTATGTACCCAAGACGAAACTGCATATCACTATTGTAGCTTTGATTTCTAGTATTTTTTAAAAAACTAAATACAGTTGTTTGTAAATAATTGATTGGATATTATGGAGTACATATGTATGTATGTATTAAAATAATGTATTACTGTTTTATTTATTGTATTAAATATGGCAAAATGTTCAGTTACATATAATTACTCATAAACATACAAATGATACAATATAAAAAGCAATAGTTTTTTATATTAATATTAATTAATATAATTAATATAATTAATTATATATTAATATAATTAATATTATAGTTAATATTACTTTAGTATAGTCTATTTCCTTTTATTTTTAAGGATACGTAAAATTTTAAACATATAAGGTAAGAATTTTCCTTATTTGTAGTTGCCAGTTAAATAAACACCGAATAAGAGAGAGTTTAATGCATTAGTATTCAGTGGCCAATGTCCCAGACCCTCTAAGAAAATGTAGAGCTATAAAATTAATCTGAAACTGTTGAAAGAGATTACAAACAAGTATCAATGTTAATAAAAGTTTTGATATAGTCAAAGTCAACATCCTCCCCCTCTGTTATAAGCACTTCGAGGAAGACTATCAAATTAACTAGCTCTTCGCCACATCCTGTCTCTTTAAGATAGTCAGTAACTTTTGTTGAAAAAAAAATTAAGTTTTTAACTACCAAACAATATTAAATAGAGAGTTAATGATAATAGTTACATGTTCAAAAAATAATATTATTAAATGATTATGTGTGTGTGTATATATACATATAATAAAACAGAGATTCGAGGAATTTTCTTCTTGATGAGAAATTCTTGACTAGAAAAAAAGAAATATGATATGCCTCTTAAACTTTGCAGAGTTCTATTCTAAAATAAACAATGTTTTAAACAATAAAATGAAATACACATCAAATGAATGAAAATGAATCGTCTTAAAAAAAAAAAAAAAAAAAAAAAAAAAAAAAAAAACCTTTACCAATTACAACCCTTGAAGGGACATGGGTTCAGTACTTAGGTAAGATAGCTCTGTTACTAAGCCAATGGTTGTGAAAGGAGGTGATTTGGCCAGAATACACGCTCAACCGCTAGATGTTTTCACCAATTAAGGGTACCCACTTTTTAACAGCCTGGGTGTGCCCCAGAAGGGTCTCCTAACCTCGAATTCGATCCGCGGCAGAAATGACAGAATATAAATTTTCTGCTGTCAGTCGGATTCGAACTAGGGCCCAGCAGCATGGTATATTCAAGCGCCTTACCCACTGAGCTACCGCGCCTCCCTCTTACAGAAATAATATTGGAATTTTATAAAAATAGGAGTAAAGCTACAAGAGGCACCGTCAAATGGATGGGCGAAATTTTCCGAATTCCCAATTGAGCTCTTTCACACTAAAAAAATAAAAATAAAATACAATAAATAATAAAATACATAATTAAAAATAATTTTTTAAAAAACCTTTGAATATATCGTATGATTTAAATTTAAGTCCTTATCATTATTTTCCGTTTTTGGCATTCTTCAATTTTTTTTTTTGTTGACATTTTTTAAAAGAAAAATGTGACATCCCACAGCCTTGTATGAAATATCGGAATGGCACCTGCATTATCTTTTAATCAGAACCGCAAGTGTGGTGTATGTACACCTTGAAATTAATTCGATACATTTTGGACGTTTCGTAAAAAAACACTGAACTTAAACATGGTGATAACTCAAAAATATAGATTCTTTAGTTGTGTCATTTTTGAAATACGTGTGCGATATATTCACAGAAGTCTTTAAAATTAATTTAACATTTTTACGATATTTTAAATATTTTAATACGATGAAAAAACCGAAATCTTAAATTTTTACTTTTTAAAGTGATATTTCCTTCATATTCATGTATATATTTATAACTGTATAAAGAAAAACATCTATTAAATATGAGAAATAATGTATTGGGATAAAGTTATTTTATTTATAATATGCTTATAGTTGATAAAAGTGGTGTACTGAAACAAGTTGAAGTTTTAATGTTTTTTGTTTTGTTTTTTCAGGGAAGAAGAAAATGGCACAAAGACTCTAACTGCTGAAGACTGGATTGAACTTTGACATACAAGGTGAGTGAGTAATTAATAAAAGTCGAGGGTAACATAAGATCGATAAGTGCCTTCACGTGTCATCGCCACGCTCCGCAACCCATTGTTCATTATCCACTTATCGTCAAATAATTATAGAGCACGTCGGATAGCAATAGACAGCAGCACGGTTCAAACCTCTCTGGTCGAATTTCGTTAAATTATTTCGACACCTTACCTGACCTTAATGGCACAATATCTAGAAGTAACAAGTTGTCTCATTCAGAATTTAGATTCTTTATAGTATCCTAGATTTCTTGAGAGCATGTTACTAAAAATTAAGGTAATCAATTTTTTTTTCAGTTGAATCTGTCAAAACATAGTTTCTCTTGCGCTATAACGCCTTTCTCCAATCTAAATTATGTATTCCCGATTTCTCACTCATCCGATAATTGTGAAGAATTACAGTATAAATTATAAACAATCTAATCAAATTAATGGACCGCGACATTAAAACATTTTGATTTGGATAAAAGGGCATAGTGGCATAACAGGAAACGGATGAGCGGACACATTGGCAGATAGCCAGCTGCTAACGATAAAAATTTAACCTATGAATCAATACGGTCCTAAAACGGAATCAATAATGTGGGAGAGCACCATGGTGTTGGAAAATCATATTTTGCTGAACTTCAGCTGATGAAGTAGTGGTAGAATATTTTGTGACAAGTCTTAGTAATCTCATCATTCAATCTATAGGGCAAACTATGATTTTTCAACACTATTCGACGGCAATAAAAAGATGAATAAACCAACGATACTTCACATGGAAAGGTAGAAATGGCTTTCCCTGTAAAAACAGACTCATCTACCCATAAATTCACCACGAAAAGTGGTATTCTTTAATATTATATGCATTTAGGTCTATGTATATTATCATTGAGTTTTAAACCTTACATTGAAAATCTAATAAAATAAGTTTTAAATTATATTAATAAATAAATAAATGTAATAACATATAATCCTCTGCTCTGGTGTCGATTTATTGACAGTTTTCCTTTATTTTCTGTTGAACAATAATTTTTTTATTTGCTTTTTAATCCAATGAAGAGTTGATTATGTCTAAAATGCATATTTCCATTAAGGGATCGTCATAATGTTTTATTTACACAAGTAACTGATTTTTATGCCAAATGAGAACACCATGTTTTTTTCGGTTTCGAAAGAATATGCATAGAATATGCATTTTGCATGGTGTACGCACAAATTTTGAAATACACACCTCTCAACCCTCCAGTAGTCCCAACCGATCTGAGAGATCATACAAGGTATTTTTTGCGCAGTATTTCGAGTAGGATTTTTATAATGAGATAAATGAATCAGTACCTTTCAACTAACATTCTTCGAATGCATCAGTGACGTCAAATCCTCAATATTCTCTCTGGATTTTTAGAATAGAATAGAAAGAAAACTTTATTCTGGGACAAAGTCCCTTAAGAATAACATAAAATAGCATAAAGTAAGATCATAACTGGCCGAGAGGCTGTTAAAAGTAAAATAACATAGATAAACTGAATACAAATATGTATGAAAAAAAGAAACAGAGAAAAACTAGAAAAAGAAAAAACTTTAAATAAAAAGAGGGTGAAAAAAATGAGTATACAAAATAGAGGTTAATATTGTAAATAAAATTGCAAAAGAGAAAAAAAAAAAAAAAAAAAAACAGAAAAAAAATAAAAGATAGAAAATCAAAAATTATCATTACAAACAATTAAAACATCATAATCAAAATATAATTAATGCTTATGTTTTATGTCTGACAGTCTTAGTAATTAAATTAGACGATTACATATATAGTACATACATCCTTACAATTAGAGAGCGTCGAGTTGGAGGGAAAGAAGATGGTGAAACGTTAATTTGTTCAGATTTGCCCAGGCACAGATTTCGTCTAGGTCTTCCTGAATTTTGGAAAACGCAGCTAACATTTCAGATGGAGGAAAGGAGAAGTAAATTTGGAAGTCATCGGCGTAAAGATGGTGGGAACAATGGTGAATTGAATGGGGAAGATCATTGATGTAGGAATTGAACAGTAGAGGGGAAATGCTCGAGCCTTGAGCTACTCCTGATTGTAGAGTGAGGAAAGAGGATAGGCCTTGGTTAGGGGTAGCGACTGCTTGGGTGCGGTGGGAAAGGAAAGATTGAAGCCAAAGCAGAGCGCTGTAGGAAAATTTAAGTGATTTCAATTTGGAAAAAAGGATATTATGGTCTAAGGAATCGAATGCTTTAGAGAAATCAAGGAGGATCAGGATGGTCAGTTCTTTTTTATCCATCGATGCTTGGATGTCAGTGATAATTTTGATGAGGGCGGATTGTGTTGAGAAGCCGGGACGGAAACCAGACTGGAAGGGATCGAGTAACTTGGAATTTTCTAGGAAATTGGAAATTTGGGATTGCACCAATCTTTCTAGGGGCTTTGAAAGGTTAGAAAGTATGGATATAGGGCGGTAGTTCTTTGGGGATATAGGGTTTGGGTTCTTGTTGATGGGATGGATTACGGCCTTTTTCCAGGAAGTAGGAAATACAGAGTTTTGGAGGGAAAAATTATATATGAAGAGGAGAACCGGTAGGATTTCAGGAAGGCATAATTTCACTAATTTAACAGGAATGCCGTCTAAACCAGATGAGTTGGATTGAGACTTCATACTGGAGGTAATTAGATCAGAGGGAGTGATATAAGAAAAATAAAAATTATTATCGTTAAGTGTAGGCGGATGTGAGGACTGAGAGGGTCGAGAAGGAGCAGATGAAGAGGAAGAAACGAAAAAGGAATTTAACTCGTCTGGAGTGACAGGAAAGACTCCCGAGGGAGAGGAACTAGGAGGATCACACAAGGAAAGTTTGCGGAGGAGCAGCCATTTGGATTTAGGATCGGGTGCAGAGGAGAGGGCTTCGTGGAAGAAATTGGATTTAGTTCGCCGGATCGTGGATTGTGTTAAATTTCTAAGAAGCTTAAACGCTTGATAGTCATCTTCAAGCCTGGTGCGTCTGAAGCGTCTACGGGCAGCCTCTCGTCTTCTTTGTAAATCTTTAATATCTTGGTTCATCCAAGGAGCAGGGCGACGCCGGCGAAATGTTGAGATTTTAAGAGGAGCATGGGTATCAAGGATAGATAGGAGCTTGGTGGTAAGTAATTTAACCATGGTATCAATTGAGGAGCAGGAATAAATTGGATTCCAATCAATGGTTTCAATGTCAGGTAAAATCTTTTCTCTGGTAAGGGGAGTCTATGTTACGGAAGGAGATTGTTTTAGGAAGGAACTGAGGTGTTGGGAAATCATATGATATTTCTATCAGGTCATGAGAGGATAGGAATGAAACAGGTCGTTGACTTGAGGAGAGAAGGTTTTTTGGAGAATCTATGACCTGCAGGTCCAACCATGTGTCGGACCCGCGGGAGTGGTGGGTGGGATTAAATGGTACAATAAAAAGGTGAAGGGAAAAAAAGAGGTTTTCAAGATAGGTTTTGTCGTAGGAGTCAGATAGGAGATTGGTATTCAGGTCACCGGAGATGATTATTTTGGAGTAGAGAGGAACATAATAATAAAGGTTAGATTCGAATGATTGGTCAAAGGGAACATGAGGGGGACGATAGGCCACTGCATACAGAAGAGAATGGGAATTAAAGGATATTTCAACAAAGAGATACTCAATGTTTGGGAGATTTGAGGGAGGAGAAAGATGCAGGACTCGGGACTTCAGACTATCATGGACATATAATGCTACTCCGCCTCCGGTCCGGTTGACCCGGTCTTTTAGTTATTTAGTTTCTATTCCGCTGCCACCGGGACAAGATCTATTAGGCTCATTGCGACTACTGACGCGACAGATTTTATTTTATCATTATTACGTTATAAATCGTAACCGCACGTTCGATTTAGAAAACACAGACGATATTGAAATGATCCGTAAAATCATCCTATGTAATACGGAGAATAATAGTAAAGTAGAAAAGTGATGAAAGTGAGACGTTGTTGAAGAATGAATTGAGCATTCAGATACTGAACACAAAGATGATGTAGCTAGTTATGAGGAATGCAATACCGATAATTCATTTATAGGTAAGAGTTTGTTTATGTTTCATATATTATAGAAAATAGGATGCTCCACCTAAAGCAAGTCATGAAGGACGCGGCTCTATAAGACGACTTTGTGAATTATGTGAAAAACGAAGGCTGACTGAATACTTTTGTGAACAATGTAAAATGTATTTTTGTTTAGAACATTAAAAAATGGCCTGTCAATGCTTTATAAATACAATTAGTGAAGTAAATAATAGTTAAAAATTTGTGATAACAGAAAAGTTGTTATAATAGATAAATAATATTTTTATTACTTATTTTATTAATGTGTATCATTATTTGCATTCCTTCAAAAATCAAATAATGTAAATGAGAAAAAGAAAAGTGATGAAATCAGTAAAACGATTAAATTTCAAAAGGTAATCTGTCAGATAGTTGGGAGTATTGGTGTGAGGACTAGGGTTGCGACTACTGGAGGGTTAAGTAGGGTTAATATAAAAGAGAAAAAATAAAAACAAATAAAAAAGTAACGAATAACGAAAGGTATGACATGAATAATCAATAACTTGCCATTAGCTTTTAATAATGCATCTTCGCCGAGTGAGTATTTACAATTGTGAATTCTATAAAATTAACAAATATGTTTGAAATGTATTCTACTATAGTTTAAATTTCGTTTGAAAAAAGTAAACCTTATTTCGCGTAACATTAGAGGATGTAATTACAGGAGTGTAATGAAAGTGTAAAACGTGAAGTTCTTCCAAGGAAGGCGTCCTTTTGATTAGCCATGTGGAACATTAAAACTTTATTAGATTTTTCCACCATTCTTCAACATCGTCCATTATTCTGGTCAGCTACTTCATTTTGGTTCTTTTAGGAAAATGAACTTTTGTAGTATAATAAAACAAAACTATAAAACTATATAATGATACTGTTATCATAAAATCGTTACAAATTACCTTGTTTATAACATCCGAAAGTTTAGGCTTATATGAAAAAACCCAATTATTTATATTTAGGGTTTTACTGATTGAATACAATTATTTATAAGTAATCTATAAGTAATATTTCCTCAACCTCTCCTTTCCTTTACTATTATGCAAACTTTATTTTCTTACTTACCTTTCTATCTTACCTCCTTTTTCTATTTTTTTCTTATATTTATTTAAACACCTATTTATACATTTTTATTGTTAAAAAAATAATAAAAAATAAAAATCTGGTATTATAAGTTCATATTTGTATAATACAACCAAACATAATTCAATACATCTTGTTTATTTCAACTATACTTTGTTACTATTTTCTATTAAATTCTGTGATTAACGATTCAGGAATACTTTCAATCATGTAACTAACTCTTGATTCTTTAGCAACTTTATTTACTTTGTTCATTTTGTTTTATTTTGGTTAGATCCGTTTTTGATATTTTCGGTGCTGAAGAAGACTTGCAAGGCATGTCGAAACTTCGGCACTCCATTATAAAGTTTTTTAAGTTATCATCTTGACTGCATCCTTTACCATTTTCGCAACAATTATTAATTATAATTTCACCATAACTATTTTTTTTGCTATTGCTATTTTTTTTTATTTTTTTTGCTTACTATCTTTTATTTTAAAAGACAAATATTTCAAATTTTCTTGGTTTCATTTACTGGCTAAGGTTTCGTAAACGTTACTAAAATCTTATACTGGATACTGCATTAGTGGATACTGGCTATATTTATTTTGTTGTTACTTTAGCTCCTTAGATTTAGGTTTGGAAGTTTAAAATTGTAAATTGTATGTCTTCATTTTCCAATAGAAATATAAATCTTCAACAATTTTACGTTTTAAGTAAGTCGAATTTAAATAAATAGTGTTGATGTAGTGTATATTAAATTGATCTATTATTAAAGATATATTCTGTTATTCTTTATCATCTTTTTTTTTTTTTTTTTTTTTTTTTTTTTTTTTTTTTTTTATCATTAGAGAAAAGGATCAATGTAATTTACTAGACCCCCCAAAAGTATAGCCAGCGTTATGGTTCCTATGATTTGATTTGTGCTTATCGATTCCTAATACTGATTCTGGAATTCCCTACCCACTCCTATTTTCGCAAATAGATTATTTTTCTTTTCATATACGATTGTATTTTATGTTATTATTATTATTTTTTATTTGCATTCTTTGTTTATTATTCCTGTCGAAAATATTTGTCATTATTACAGAAGCATTTAACTTTTAAATAATATAGCCAGACAATTGTACTTTTAATTGTGTATTATTATTATTCTTAGAGGACAATAAGTTCCAGGTTTTTTTCAGTTATATAAAACATGACTGTATTTGACCTCGTTGTTTTCTCTTCCAAAAGAACAGTAACTCTGATTGACGAGAAACCATAGTCTTAGCTCCGAACCGGTCGGTGTTCCTGATCTATAAATACTGACTACTAACTAAATAGCAATCTTCCCGATCTTAGTAAATATTTAAACAGTCTGAGTCAATTAGCAGCAACTATATTATCTTACCAAGCTATTTTCTCTGTTATCTTTTAGATATTTTAGTTCGTTTACGTTTCACACTGCAGGGAACTATTTATTTAAAACATTTGTAAATGAAGTCGGATCTAAGTTATTTCATTTAAATATCTTAATTTTCAAATAGTACTGGCGCCATTCTTGATCTGTTTTATTTATATTATTACTTATGCCATAGTTTGGTTTCAGATAATATAAGCTTTTATAATGGAATAGTTTTCAAATTTGAACTTTGTTTTTTGAATATCTGAATCAATTATAAAAACTAGCTGTGACTGAATATTTTTACAAACCATGACGTAAGCCGTTAGTGTATTCTGGAATATGATATCCATTTTAATACCTTATTGTTTAATCCCTATCTCAATGATGAACATTCAAAGTAAGTCATAACATAGCCCATACATCCTCCTTTACTTAGTTTTCCGGGGTTCCTAAAGGATGATACATGTATTCTCCTTACTTTTTCACAAAGGAAATATGTATATTATATACATATTTAATTTTTTTTTTTTGTGCATATACATTAACTATACTCTGTCACATTATTATTGAGAATCGCTTTGAAGTGGACTGTTAAAACATCAAGGAGAAGCTTGAAGGAAAGCTAAATAACTGTAACAGGTAAATTCTCAATTTGAGATGAGTAATCAAGGTGAAAACCCGACTGCCTTTGATAAGCTAAGCCTAAGTGCCTAATTCGCTTGGTTTTTCGGGGAAACGGAACGAACAAAGAGCGTTTTCTTCAGCCGGTGACTAAAGTAGCCTTCTTTGTTAGGAGGAAAGGTCAAATTCAATTTGTGTCTCTTCTGAGGGTCGTGATCGGCCTTAACTCCTCTTCCCCAATTCTAATTTTTTTTTACGATTCCCTAATTAGACCTACGGGAATCTTCAGCCCCGTTAAGTAGTAATTTCTGCTTTTTTAAAATGTTTGTTCAGCATTTATTTAAAAAACAGCATTCAGACAGTTTTTTTTTTTTTTTTTTCAAATCCTCAATTTCTTATCAGTAATTATACTCGGTTTTCTCGAGTGAATTATTTGCTATCCACTTAGCAATTGATATTGTTAAATTTTAGATAGCAACAAAATAGTAATTTTTACAGAATTTTTCTCGGCTTTAAAAAACTCACATCACTCTAACAAACCAATTTCCAACACAATAATAGAACAGTTATTTACAATAAATAAACTTATACACTTTCTTTTGGTACCCATGTTGGAATACCTGGGAATGAATTGGCTGATGCAGCTGCTAAAGAGACGAGAAATATGTTTCCTGTACCCAACTTACCGATTTTCCTCATCGAACAACAAATATATATTAAACAGCCGTGCAAAGAGGCATGGATTAATTATTGGACCACGGTTCCGGAGAAACAAACTAAAAATGCTCAACCATGGTCAGTGCTAAGCGGCTCTAGAAGGGAACAAGTGGTGATGACTAAGCTGCGCATCGGACACACTAGGCTCACACACCATCACTTACTTCAAGGTTCATCACAGCCCACGTGTTCAAGGTGCCATATCCCCCTAACAGTAGAGCACATATTCAGTAACTGCGGTCTACACTCCACAGCTGGAACACCTCTCTTCAGCAAGAACCTAGGCACAATCCTCCAAAATAATCAACCAGATGTTCTAAAGTTCCTCAGGGATTGCAGGATCTTTAGTACCATTTAGATAAACTACAATAGAATCCAGAATTTGCATCTGGTGTCTCTGGTCATGTCGCAGTACATGGCCCCTTAAAAATAAATAATTATCAACTCTGACTTATATTTATTCAAGCACTTGACTGTCTCATGTCAATAAGTTATATATTATGTAAATAAAAAATAAACTTAAAGAAAGTCAACAATAAAAATGTAATAACTATAGTTGTATTATACATAGTTTGTATTGCATTGCAGCAATTTATTTTGAATTTTCTGTAAAAAATAAAATTAAAAAATTGGAGTATATTCCTTCTAAACTATGTTATTTTAATAAATACAGATATAAGATTTAAAATTAAAATCATTGTTTCGTCGTAAACCTACGACTTTCTGTCGTACAGTATCCTTTTATGATATTCAACTAATCCCTGTTGAACAGATCCGCTACCTAGGACTCCACTTAGACAAACGTGTTACTTGGAATCCGCATACAAGCCTAAAAAGACAAGAAACTGCCCGTCGTTACAGATTACTTCAACATTTATTAGACAAACGTTCAAAGCTCCAAACTAATTACAAATGACTAATACACATGACTAGACACATGACCTATCTGGACGTACGGAGTTGAGCTTTAGGGCTCCACTAAACCATCCAATTCATCTCGTATCCAATCCTTGCAATCCAAAATCCTTCGAAAAGTCCTCATTGCACCTTACTTTGTCACTAATAAACTTATCCATAAAGATCTTAATGTTCCATATTTTGCTGATTTAGCCCAAACCAGATATACATCATTCCATAGTAAGCTCCATAACCACTTAAATTCACTAGTCTCCCAACTTGCTTCCCTCTCCATTCCCGAAAATCCTCCGAGGCGTCTGAAAAGAAGATGGCCCAGAGACCTTCTAGTGTAGAATTTTTATTAAAGAGCTACTGATGAGTAGTTCTTTTCAAGTTTTGTCACGTTATTGTAATAGTTAACAGCACATTTACTTGATATATATATACATATATACACTTACATATATATATATATATATATATATATATATATATATATATATATATATATATATATATATATATATATATATACAGTTGTATATCTCATTTTCATCAAGTGCATTAACGATATATAGAATGATATAGCACTTTACAAACTTATAATAGACGAAATACACACTTCATATATACATGAGAGAAATATATTCATCCCATGTATATTTATAAATATTTTATTTTCCATAGCTTGATAATAAAACGAGTGTGTCGTAAACAAGTGTGTGGGGAGTGTTAAAATTTCAAGTGAGGAAATTTGCCTTCCTTTGCAATGAAGAACCCTGCCTGAAGGTTTGCTTGATTGATCACGCCTTGATACGTTTGTCTTGGATCACTGCTGAAGAGGATCATTAATGAAATCCTGCCGTCAGCGAGCTGCCTTCATCTCTTTATACACTCTAGATCCTTCAAACAGGGTCCTAATTTTTAACAAAATACTTGAAATATTCTATACTGTATATTTATCGCATTAGATAATTATTAAAATATTATTTAATCAATAAGAAACGTGTGTAATTGCATGTACTTTTAAATTTTAACGCACAACTTTATTGGATTGCTATACACACAGTATATCAGTATAATTAAAGATAACGATTTTCTAATTAATAATAGATAAAGGCTTAGAGAGCCCGAAAGTTCGATACCGACACCACCAACCTTGACCACACAGCCTCCCTTCAACCCACTCCCTGAAAACCCTAATCCCCCAGGTCGGCCCTGCCGCATCTAAGATTTTACATGGGCATTTTAACCGTCGCGCTGCTGTTACCTGAACTATATTTACGGGAAATATTTTGTGCAGTTCCGCATTGCGAAGCTTTCTAAATTCTCCCGTTTCTTCATCCTTTTTTTGGGCCAAATATTCTACGCAATACTTTATTTTCGTAAACTTCAAGGCGTTGTTCCTCCCTTGACGTAAGCGGCCGAGTTTTGTATCCCTAAAGAACTGTTGATAGTATAACAATCTTATACTAATTTATATCTAATTTTAATCTAATCCTAATTTTTAAATTTCTGGTAAGTAAGCGCGAACTGAGTAGTTTTGCGACCGAGAAATAACAACCAATAATGACTTCTAACCTAGCCTTTATTTTTTCTTGAATTTCATTTTTCTTTAATATGGTTGACTTTAGATATTTGAATTGATCAACGTGTTTAAACTTTATTCCGGAAATATCTACATCACTAAAATGTTCACCGTTCCTACTACTAAACCTTATATTTCTTAATATCAGTATCAGTTACTAGACCAATTCATGAGCTTAGTAGCGTTTTAATAGTTTCCTCGTTTTCTCCTAAAAGTACCAAATCGTACTTTGGATCCAAAAGAACTGGACTTTTATCACCCATCTCCAATCCTTTTCCTGTAATAATAATAATAATAATGTAACATTACTTTACCGTAGTATAAAATGTTTGTAATAATAATAACCATCATTCATAATATTTAAACTATGGGTGTAATTCCACTATATAATATATGGTCTTTAGAAGTAGGAGTGTATAATATATAATACACTGTATCCATTCATACAATAGTTTGAGGAATTAGTTTTGAGAATGATCGCGGTCCTAATTGAAGGGTTTGTTGGATGAAGGGGTTATGTAGCAAAACACAGTTTCGAGTGATTTATGTTTTAAAGTTTTTTTTTAAATTTTCCTTCAACAGGAAAATGTTACATAGCCCCTTTATCTTCTTTATATCCCCTTATCTAGTTGTTTCCAAATATTCAGGTACCTTATTAATTTTGCTCATAAATTCTTCATTCATATTTATTTATATATATATATATATATATATATATATATATATATATATATATAGATTAGTCATCAAACTTATCAGTACGTCTTTTTCATAAATAATAACAATAGAAAAAATAAATTATATGTTACAAGATAACGTATTTTATATTTTTTTTTTTATATTACATAAATTTTTTTTTCATTTATTGATATTTACAACTGTACAAAATAATATACATCAAGTAAATTGTTGATAGTGAATACAATAGCATGTAAATAACTTGTGAAGAACTACGCCTCGGAGGATTATCAGGGATGGAGAGGGAAGCAAGTTGGGAGACTAGTGGATTGGAGTCGTTTTGGAGCTATGGATAGGTATCTAGTGTGGGCTAAATCAGCAATATATGGAACATTAAGATCTTCATGGATAAGTATATTGGTCACAAGGTAAGGAGCATTCAGGATTTTTTGAAGGATTTTGGATTGTAAGGATTGGATACGAAATGAATTGAATAGTGAAGTAGAGCTCCAAAGCTCAACTTCCTAAGTCCAAATAGGTCTAATCACAGTCATGTAAATGAGTCTTTTGTAATTAATTAGGACATTTGAACGTTTGTCTAGTAAATGTTGAAGTAGTTTGTAACGACGGACAGTTTGTTATCGTTTTAGTCATGTATGTAGATGTTAAAAATTTTAAACAAAAGTATAGTGAAAATTAATTTCTGTGAGAATTGTGGTCTGTTAGGCAGCCCTTTTAGATAAGTTCTAATACGTGTGAGCCAGCCCCGACATTGCTAAATTAGCCAATTTTACAGTAAGTGTATTCGAGTTGGAAATTAGCTGCATACGTGAATAAAGTCATCAAGTGTTACAGTGTCACTAGCCAGTGAAAGAAGTAATTACCAGTTGTTTTTTATTTGTTGGGTATTTCAAACACCTCACTTTTCTACAAAGCGCCGCTGACTAAAAGCCCCATTGTGCCGCGTCCGATACTTTGTCAAGCCACACCGATAACGATAACCCACCTCTCCACCATTTGTGGCTTTATTGGCCACGTGGATCGAGTCACAGTATCGCTTTGAGGTTAGTCCTAACCTCATTTGACATACTTCGACAATACATACGAGGGATTCTATTTATTTATTTTATTATTTTTTTATTTATTTATTATATATAAGTGTTTTGTTTGGTTTAGACCCTTAAAGAAAACCGAAAACTTGATTAAGAAATTTACATCTTCGTTTTACATTACATATTTGAACATTGTTGTAAAACAACATGGCATTCTTATATCGCATTCTAATCGATATTAACAAGATATTAGGCCTGAAGCAATTTATATACCTAATCCACAGAAGGAACACTTAACTTAACATACAGAAGGAATATCTATGGTATCATCGCATACCATCATTTGATATTTACATAGTTTAATGGTAACCTACAGAAATAAAAAAAAAATAATAAAAATAAGAATGAGAAGATATACAGAATTACTCATAACTAAGCAACAATGTTATAAAAACATAAATACCTCTATAATATTTGATATAGAATAATATAATTTATAATTCATATTAATATTTACAATTTCTTCAATAGAATTTTTAAAAAATATTTTCAGTTCTTTAATCGTCATCATCGAATATTGTCCATCCACTGAATAATGTCCTAGTTTCTTTGTCTATAAGTAGTCTGCAATCATATATGAGATGATGTAAATTTTGTTGTATGAAATCACATGGGCATGAGAATGAATCTCTTATGCTAAATCTATGAAGATAAATGTTGACTGCCGCATGCCCTGTTATCTCTTGAGTACTATAGTAGTCAGTTCATGAGTCTAATTTTATGTAGGTCCGTAAGTCAGGTATGATGTGATGAAGATGTCTTTCCTTGTATGTCGTTTCCCAACGAGTCTGCCTCTGGTCTAAAGCTTGTTTGAACAACATGTACTTAAGGTGTTCCTTAGAGATGAGAGGACATAAAAAAGTAAGGAAAAGATCCTTGGAAGACCCTTTTGCAGTCTTGTCTTGCCTTGCCAAATCGTTTTCTGGTATGTCTGAACATCCTTTAATCCAATTTAATGAAATTTGACTGCTACCGTCAGTAAAGGTTAAAAGGTTTCGAATTTATTCTAAGATTGTGACATTGTCTGTTATCGTGTGTAAAGTACATTGGCTGTCCGTTAGTATTTTTATAGTTTTATCTTTTGTCCTCAAATTTTGTAAGTATTCTAGAGATTTAAAAATGGCGAATTGTTCTTCTTGATTATTGGCACTTTCTGAGCTAGTTTAAACTTTATTACATCTACTGAAATTTTTAAAAATGAACATTTCATGTATACGTTAGTAGCAATTCAAACAATTCAAATTTAAAAAAAAATATATTTATTTAAAAAATGGATAAATATTCCAAATATTTCATTTAATACTAAAGAAATCGCAAATGTTTTCACTAAACACTATAAATAGGAGAGAGGATGCACCGATATTTCTCTGAATGTTGTTTTAGTCGTGTTTTGAGGCTAGAAAACTCGAATAAAATCCATTTTTCTTCAGCGATTACATATCTTAAACAATTTGACTTTTCTCTAAGTTATCGAATCCCCTATGTGTGTAGTAAATTACCACTTACACATAAGAATTAGAGGGTAAACCAGACAGTTATTGACACCTCAAATAGTTACTGACACACTAACTTAAAAAAAAAATAAAAAATTCACCACAAATAAAAATTCCTTTTAAACTATACAACTTGGCTGTGTTAAAATATTATCAATTCTGTCCGTATTTTATAAGATATTCTTAGAGTGCCAATAACTGACTTTGCATTGATTCTTGTTACTGTCTTGTAAAATACATTCCATTAATAATGTTTGGTGTGAAATTTCTTTCTTAGCTTAAAATATACCAACTAAGGAAAAATCAAAGCGAATTTCAACTTTATTGGACTATTCTTTCTATAATTATAATATGAATACTTCCTTAAGGGTGTCAATAACTCTCTGATACACCCAAATTTGTATTTAGTGCATACATAAAAAAAAAAATAATAATAAGAATTAAAAGTTATTAAAAGAAATAAGATAATCAGGGATGCAGTCAAAGAGAAACACCACGTCTAAGTAGAAATACTTAATAATGCTTGCCAACATTTTGAGCTGCCTTACAGGACCTCTTCAGGGCCACCGAACCGCACTGGAGAGAAGATGACGAATTATGACGATGAGTTACTAGATATTAATAAACGTTGGCACCCATTAAAACATTTCTACTTGGACGTGGTGTTTCTCTTTGGCTGCATCTCTGATTATCTTTTTCTCCATTCATCTTAACAATCAACTATACTTTTATCAATTAAAAGAAAACATGAAGGTCATGAAGAGAAATGATTTATTAAAAGATTCAGGTCTATTAAAGAGGTTATATACTATTGACGATTTTGAAAAAAATTCCTTACTATCTAATTGCATTATGCTTTAAATTTGATATTTGCACTTAAGATACTTTTCCCTCTTTACCCAATCTGCCGGTGTTCCTCAAGGTAGTATCCTAAGCCCCATCCTCTACACGGTGAATACAGCTGACATCCCAACTCATCCTACCACTGTCCTCACCACTTATGCTGATGACTCATGTTTATTATCAGTAAACAATGATCCCTTCATTGCCTCCCAGACACTCCAATCCCATATCCTTAACATTCAAGAATGGTGTCAAAAATGGAGAATCAAAATAAACCCAAAAAAATCTCACCAAATAACCTAAACTCTTCGTCGTAAACTTACGACTTCCTGTCCTGCAGTATCCTTCAATGATACTCTACTAATTCTTGTTGAACAGATCCGTTACCTAGGACTCCACTTGGACAAACGTCTTACTTGCAATCCACATACAAGACTAAAGCGACAAAAAACTGCTCGTCGTTACAGACTACTTCAACGACAAACGATCAAAGCTCCCAATTCATTATAAAGGACTTATTTGCATGACTGTAATTAGAGCTATTTGGACGTACGGTTTTGAGGTTTGGGGCTCTACTCAACCTTCCATTTAATCTCGTATATAATCCTTACTATCCAAAATCCTTCGAGAAATCCTAAATTCCCCTCACTTTGTCACCAATAAACTTATCTTTGAAGACCTTAATTTTCCATATATTGCTGAGTTAGCCAAAACCAGATACCTATCCTTTCATAGTAAGCTCCATAACCATTCAAATCCATTAGTTTCTCAACTTGCTTCCCACTCCGTTCCCGATAATTCTGCGAGGAAAAAAGGATATTTTTCACAGGTGAGACAGATTTGTCTAGTGTATTTTTCTATTTTAACCGTAAATTTCACTAAATATTTAATCTCAAAACGTAAATATTTATTTATGGGGCAATAGATATCAACAAAAATATATGAGCCCTGAACTTGTTTACCATGCCGTCATTATATTCAGGATTGGCAAGATCTTGATGGCCTTGCAAAGGCCATTAGGGGCTACAGGACGATTCCTCTTCGGGGAGAAAGAGAGATTTATTGTCCCCGGGCGGTGATATATCGAGGCTGGGAGGGAGGGAGGGGTACATGTGGTGCAAGAGGTAGAGGCGCCTTACATCTTCTGTCAGTGGCAGCCTATGCTAAGTTCAAGAGCATCGTCAGGCTCCGTAGTTAGGCTGCATTTGTCAGGGCGCTCCTTCAATCGGTTAGCTTTTGGCGGGGGAACATATCATTTTAAGAAGAGCTCTTTGACAGGAGTAAACACCGGGGCGATATATCGCCGCTTTTACGACCTTCTTAAGAATGCTTTGAGGGCACACGTTGACTCTTTGCATCATTCTCTCGTCTTAATAGTCCAGTGGAGATAATTTGCCCTCCTAAATTGATTTTCATTGTTGTTTATTTTTATTTGAGTTTTGTTAAATCATAATCTGAAATGGTGTCTTAAAAACCTATAGACAAAAATAAAAACACACAAAAACTTCAAAAAAATGTTAATTTTTCAGTTTTTCGCTTCAAAAATCAATAAAATTTTCATTTTCCGAAAATCCTACTTAATACAAAAAAAAAAAAATCATTAAATTAACAAGTTATTTTATTTCAGTTCAAATCTTCTGTTGTTCTTTTCCTAAAATAATTATTATTTTTATTATTAATGCGTGCCTTGTCCAATTTTCGCACCAGTTGAATAGTACAGATGTACCTAATGTACAGTTGCTCAAAGAAGTATCGGTAAACATATTTTTATAGGTTTAAAACCAAAGACAAGAACTTTACTTTAAAGAAAAATACTTCAGAAGTATTGCAAAACCCATAATTCTCGAGATTTTCCTGATTTTTACCTTAATCCATAGTTGATTTATATTCATATTAATATTATTTATTATACGTGAGACGTTAAGGATTAGACACAAACAAATTATTTTTTTTTTTCAAATTTCCTTCAGTCCATGTTTATCATTCGTTTCGTTATTTACAAGTATGCCAAGACTAGTGGAAGCATTCATTCAAGCCATAAGGGGCAAAATGCCTTATTAAATATAAATTTAAAGTTTAAAAGTTAAAATTGTAAAATATAAAAATTCTAAAAAGTAAGTTTTCTAACTTTTTTGTCTATTGGAAGAAATGTTGTAATTTATTTAAATTTTTTTTTTTTTTTCTTTATTGAGAAAGTATTACAATCTGCCTCAATGTGGGCAATAGGTAATATGGATGACTAAATGGATCCATTCACACACTATTTACAATAAAAAATAAATGCAAAGAATAGATAAAAAAATAAAATAAAATAATAAGAAGAAAATATACAAAGTATCTTAAACTATACATTACATTAAGCTAAGAAAATAAAAAATAAATAATCTATAAAATAAGTAACAAGAAAAAAAAAAATAAATAAAAAATTTAAATTAAATTAAATCTTAAAATACATTCATACTTTATTTACACTATATTCAAATCTGAGGGATCCCCCAACCAGACTTATCCCTCCACTTTTGGAGGGACAAGCCAGGCCCCATGAGATCCCAGCGCTTCTCTCTCAGCCTCGTCATTAGTATAATATAACACCAGTGGAGGCTGTGTGAGAGCGCTAAACTACAGTCACTTAGAGCATGAGCGGAGAAGCTGGCCATTGCCAGGACTCCATGACGAAATTTAAAATAGGTCACGAGGCCACTGCCTTTTTAACCTGCGAGGAGGATTATAAGGGTGAGTGGAGCTGGATAGGGATTGTGCTAGTGGATTAGGATGATGAGAAAGTTTTTGATGAAATTTTGAATATTTGACAGGTATGGATTTTAGGACAAAAGGTATATTTAGATCGTTATGTTAGGTTTTGTTGGAGACATAATATGGGGCATTGGTTATGGTTCTTAGGAATTTGGATTGGAAGGATTGGATACGTTTGATGTTCGAGTGTTTTGCTGTTCCTCAAATTTCTAGTCCGTAGGTCCAGATAGGCTTTAGGATAGTCTTGTAAATCAGAAGCTTGTTGTCTATTGAAAGTTTTGAAGTTTTGCATAGTATGGGGTATAGTTGGCTGAATCTTCTGTTAAGTTCTTGTCTTTTAAGTCTAGTATGTGGGTTCCAAGTGAGTCTTTTGTCCAAGATGAAACCAAGATATCGCACTGTATCAGATCTGGGTAATGGGATCTTATTGAATAGGACAGTTGGGCAGGAACTACGGCGTAGAGTAAAAGTCATGTGGCTGCATTTCGATTCATTGACTTTTATTCTCCATCTGTTGCACCATAGTTCTATCATTGAGAGGTGACTTTGTAGGTTGGAAGAGGCTGTTTTAGGATCAGGATGTGATGAAAGTATAGCTGTATCATCAGCGAAACTTGCAAGGAACGTGTCGGGAGAGGTACGAATGTCAGCAGTGAAGAGGATGTAGAGGGCAGGACCCAAAACGCTGCCTTGAGGAACTCCGGCTCGTATAGGATAGCAGTCGGAAAAATCGGAGCCGCATCGAACTCGGAAGGAGCGATTTGTAAGGTAGGAATGAAGGACGAGGTAGAGGGTTTGTGATAGTATGCTCTTAAGTTTAAAAAGCAATCCGGTGTGCCAAACCCGGTCAAAAGCCTGAGCAATGTCCAGAAAGGCACCCGAGCAATATTGCTTCCTTTCCAGAGCAGAAGATACATGGTCAACAAGACGGAGTCCTTGTTGGACTGTAGAATGCATTGGTCGGAATCCAAATTGGTGGGAGGGGAAACTATGTGTGTCAAGTTTGGATAGGATACGTTTAAGGAGGATTTTTTCGAATATTTTAGATAGAATAGGAAGCAGGCTAATTGGTCTAGATGATGAAGTGCTGTTAGGAGGTTTGCCTGGTTTTAGGAAAGTTATTATGACGGAGTGTTTCCACAAAACAGGAAAGTGGGTTGTGCGTAGGATGCAGTTGTAAATATAGGTAAGGAACATTATTGCTTTATGTGGAAGTTGGCGGAGGATTTGAGGAGTAAGGAGGTCATAGCCAGGGGATTTTCTTTTGTTTAGTTTTCGAAGTAGGAATTTGACCTCAGAGGGGGTAACAGCTCTAGGAGGTAAGGAAAGTGGAATGGGAGAAGATAGGAAATCTTCAACTGTAATTGATTGATTAGGATAAAGTCCAGGGTTTGGAGTAAATGTTTGGGAAAGGTGATTGGCTTGTTCCTCTGCTTTTTCCATGTCAGATGCGGCCCATGAGCCATCACCTCGTCGGAGGGGATGGGAGATGGGCTTGGATTTTAGGATCTTTTTTGTTATGTTCCAAAGGGAATTACCATGAGCGGAAAGGGACGAGAGGTGTGTATTGAATAACCGGGATCTAAAGGAAGCCAATTCGCGCTTGACTAGTTTCGTGTAGTAGTTATACGTACAACGATCAGATGGATGTCTTGTGCGTAATTTATTTAAATAAAAATTATTTATGTCTAGTTTAGGAATGTTTATTCTAAACTTCAGAACCTTTCTTTATTATGAAAAAAAAAAATATCAATAAATTTCAAAATCTTGCGATACTTTTGACGGGGAGTTTATTTTATTTAAATAAAAAAAAAAAAAAAAAACCTAATTAAATTACAATTGATAGAAATCTCTCTAATCATTTCCTCAGATATTTCATCTATTAATCTTTCTTCCTTTATATATTTCATATAAATAAATTTATCTTTCATAATTTTATATAGGGGCTATGAAGGAAAAAGAAAAAAGGAAACTGTCACAGAGTAGAAATAATTCAAGGTACATGACATTTCCATTACAACTAGACATGTCTCCTTTCCTAAAATGAGGAAAAGTCTAAACAAATATCAATTTATTAAATCTGAATACATAATATTCTATTATTCTACCGCATATAACACTATGTGTATGAAAAATCTGTTGCTGAGTAATTTTCGATACATATTTGATGAAATTTATCTCTACAGATACATTTACAATTTAATAAAGATGTTTTAATGCATAATGTTGGGGATTTGAAGAAACGTTTTTAAAGACTCTACAGGTCGTGTTAAGCGAAACGCAAATTTATGTACCCTGAATATCCCAAAATAGATGCTATAACTTCTTCAAAATTCATTTTTATTCGTCATGGTAAGGAATAAAGAAATATTTAATAGATGTGGAAAATATTAAGTAAACGACAGAGGGAAACGTTATGAAAATTTTTAATAATTCTATTTCCAACAAATTGAAAGTGAAAAGTTTGGACCCCCTGGGATACACTGAGCTAATACAATCTCAATTTTGTTCCCTTCCCAAACTTTTTCTTCTGTTAATATTTTCACTTCTTCTTCAAGTTAAACCTTTTAGTCGCTAATAGCGTAACGAATCAAGTAATAATATTTTTCGACAGCTCGCTATCGTTAATTGAATCTTCAAATTAGTTTATTTATTGGCACCTTTGTTATTTTTTTTTTGTTTTTTTTTTAAGTAGGAAAGTTATATGTAAAAAACATTGGTTCTGGCTGCCATCATGTATATAAATAATTCTTTATCTTTACATTTTCATAGGAAATATCGCACCTTCTGTGGAACTGCATCTCGATATCGCACTGTGTCATCTCTAAAATCTCAACATAGTGGGAAATGGCGTTTAAAGTTCTTACTTTTTTCAGTTGTTTTTTTGACTGATATAATTACATTTTTTAATTATTGTTTTTTTTTCTGATCGTAGGGTTCCATTTCCCGATGCAGCCGAAGCAATTTTTACAATGTACTGATACACAGCGAAAGTCTTCCCCGAACGGCTTCCGTAAATCCCTTTTTTTCGAATTATAACTTCCGCCTCTTCTCGGCTAACTGAATAACTAACTTACTACAATTTAAACCACATAAAGAAAACGTTATTTTGTTTGACTTTGACAATTCTCCTGCGACTAAAGTTGTGCATCTACAAAAGCATCATGCTTAGGCCTGCCCTCCTGTACGGTTCCCCTCTTCTCACTTGCCTTTCTGACGGAACTAGACGGCATCTGCAGCGTTTCCAGGACTCCATGCTCAAGAAGATGGTAAAAACGACCTTCCTGAAGAAGAAGAAACCAGAACACCTCCACGAGATTTTAGACCTTCCGACAGTCCCGGAATTCATCCAGCATCGACATGTTAAGTTCCTAGACTCACTTCGGTTTATGACTAACCCTCTGTTCAGAACATTGACACCAGCGCGTGGTGTCATTTTCAACAAGGTGGGTGAGGTTCTTTTATGTATCGAAGCTAAGCTCTAAAGGGGTGCTTATCAGTATGTTCTTGTACTAATCTGTAGGGTTCCGCTAACCCTTGCACCTTTTATAAAAATAAAAAGTGATAACAGTATTTGTTATTTAAGTTAAATATATTGCAATTTATATATTACGAATTTAATATTTTTGTATACATTTTTTATTTATTAATTTTTTTTATAAACGATTTTAGGTACGGTCTTGATGCACGTGATTCTAAATATGGACGTACGTTTTAGGATGTAAGTCTTATATATCAGGAACTGGTGATATTTGCTGGCATATCAGTTATATTGTATTTTTATGACACACGCCTATTGTCGTGACACCGGATGTGGATATAAAAGCAAAGAGTATTAAAAAAAATAGCAAATAAAAAAAGGAGATAGGTTTAAATTACGATATCGATAAAACAGTTTTGATAAATGTTAATTCAAATAAGAAAAATACTTAATTTTAATTTTTTTTTTTTAATGCTAGGAAATAATAAGTGCTAAATAAAGCATAAAATATTGTAAGGTATCAAGGATCAGGACTAGTAAATATAATTAATTAAAAACATAAAAAATCATATTTGTATAAACCGATTGCTAAATAGATATTTTTCAAGCATGAATGAAGAATAAGTTTTGTTACTAAAACATATCTAAAATGTTGTTTTAGTAACGCTTCACTGTAAAAGTAAATCTTATCTCATAATTTATAACAGATTATATTTCATAAAAAAATAACTAAGCTATAGTAAACATTATTTTAACATATTTTTATAGAAATGTTTTGCACTCACTCCCTTAAAAACAAAAACTAATATTCGTTAATAAACAAAAATATCCCGTGTTGAGTTCTTTCACGTCCATTCCCAGAATACATTCGACTCAGAACTACCAACATTCATGAAATGTCAAATATATAAATCAAAATTAACGCTGCGTTTCATTATAAAACATATTATTTTTAATTAATTAAGTTATTTACTGCTTTTGTCAACTTTTTTTCCGATACACTTCCATTAAAATGAACACAGTATTCTAATAACAAAAAAAATTTTAGTTTTTTTAATTGTTCGATGAATAATTTGGTACACGAAGAATAATCAGATAAGAATAGGTAAAGCCTAAAAGGATAAATCTTCAAACCATTGAACTCAGATTAATGATTTATATATAATAATATTAATGAATTTGTTTTTATTATAACTAGTCGTTCAAGTAGTACATTGAAAAATGTATACCTTTAAATAAAATGTACGCCCTTAAAAAGTTGTTGTTTCAAACTTTAAAATTTATTATCTACAATATTTTGAAGGTTAATATTGAATGATATTAAAGAAATAAAAATTTAAGTGCTGCAGTTGAAAAACAGTCATTTTTTAAATGGGTGTTCTAAAAGACAATATTAAGTATAAAAATAAACTCATTTTAATTTGTCTTCCCTTTATTGAACTATATAATGGAATTTTAAAGATTATTTATTATAATTTTAATATCCCATTTATTACAAATTTGGCATTAAAGTGAGAGGGGGAACACCCTGGATTATTTCTATATTCTATGGTTAGTACCTGGTGGAGTTCTGAAGATTCAAATCTTAAAATTCAACCATCTAGAAAAAATTATAAAGTTCTTCGGAAAAGATTTATAACGGTTAAAATGGATTTGGATACAAATTTAATATCTTTTAGACAACAGTGGTGAACATATATTAAATAAATAAAAATTCTCGTTGAAGCCGCCAAAGTATTTTTGTCATTGAAGGAGACTCCTTCTATATCCATTGAAATATTTTCGAACTTTGGTTTATTTGAATAGGGTTGGAAAAACGTGATGCTTTGTGTTTGAATGTTAAAAATAAAAACTCATAAAAAGTTATATAAAAAAAAATAAATTATTTTTTTACCAAAAATTAAAATATTTAAAATTTTCTTATAATGTTCTTATAATCTTGGTTAGATATGTTCACTAATTATTTCCTACTTCCATTGTTGAATCAAAAAAATAATATAAATAAATGTTCAATTTTTATTTTTTTTTTAATTAGGCTGCGTTCACTGTACAATCGTTCAAAGTTTTTTTTTTATAGATTTCATAGTGAAACACAATATAAAAAATTTTTAAAAAATCAAAACCTTTAAACAGGTGGATCCACTTAACAAAAATTAGAATGATTGTTAATAATTTTTTTTTAATTTCACCTTTTTTTCTTTCTTTTTTATCTTTTCCATATTTTCCTTCTTTCCTTGTCAGGTGTTTTTTTTTTTTTTTTTTTCCTTTTTCATTTCATTTTTTTCCTTATTTATTTTACGAATGGATTTATCCACAACACCTGTGTTGCCCTTATTTGATGTACGAGGGTAATATTTACCCAATAAAAGCTAAATTCCTTATTATATCTATGTTTGGAACATATATTTATATAATTTTTCAATATATTCATTTTCGATTATATTTTTTCGACACGTGTCATACTGGAAAGAAACAAAATTTTGATCTTCCTTTTTTCTTTTAAATTTTATATTAGAACAAATCATAAATCTTAAGTAGCCGACTCAGCATATTTTTTTTTATTTTTATTTTTTTTATGACACCACCGTTAAAATTTATATAAATCAGATATATATATATATATATATATATATATATATATATATATATATATATATATATATATATATATATATATATATATATATATTGGTTTCACTTTACTATAATGTTATAGAAAAGAAAATATGTACGATTCTTGGATGATATTTTATTTTTAGCACTCCACCGGTGGCTGAAACTCTAGCAAATATATTTGCGGTTGTCTATAAATATGTCTGTGGTTGTCATGAGGTAACTACGAACCTTCAATGCATGATTTTTACTATCAGTAATGTGAATATATATGTTGTTTAATAATGTGAATTGATTGTTTTCCTTCTTAATAAGGCCTAAAAGTATCTATTTCGGCTTAAATAGTATTTTTAAAGTAATTAAAGGATTCTTCGGGGGTCACCTGTGGTGTAGTGGTTAGCCCGGCAGATGACCTTAGGATTTTTTAAAGGGAGTAAAAAATCCTTAGCTATGCAGTCCTTCGGAAGGGACGTAAAATGGGGGTCCCGAGCCTGTGCGATGTCAGGTACTCGTTAAAGATCCCTATCCTAATTATACCTGGATAGGCAAAATTTAGGACTCCCACCGTCCGATTAGCCATAGCATCATAAAGTGACGTTAAACGAAATAAACAAACAAACAATAAAGGATTCTTGAAAAAAAAAAAAGTGGCCTATTGAAAAACGTACAAGTTTGTCTTATCCTCTTCATCAAGACAGCCAGGGATATATTTTAAGAAAAAACATGAAGGAAAAATTTGGTAAATTTACTAAAATTTTAAATATCTTGTAGATTTATTTCGAAGGATCCGTAAAAAAAAAATAAATAAATAAAATAATAATAATAATAATAGGTAATAAGAATCGTTAAAAATAACAATACATTTTTGTAAACACTTTTGTTTTTCTTAAATAAATCTACCATTCATCTGGTGTACATATACATCAGTACAAAATTCTAAATATAATAAAAAAAAAAAAAATGTTTACGTCATTTTGAGGGCTTTTTTTCAATAAGTTTTGCTCTGAAGCACATCTATTTATTTTATCCGAATCCATTGAAACGTTCAAAAATTTCTATTTTCCTCAAATAATTTCTCACTTTTAGGGGGCTGGATTTTTAAAGGCTGTAATTTCAGAAAATTATAACTACTATATGACTAACCTGGATGTTTACTCATACCTACCTTTATGTCAAATCTGTAATAAATGGGATATTAAAATTATTTTAATAAATGATGCCTCCTAATAATTCATATTTAATTATTTCATAATATGACTAAAAAGCATTCCTAATAATGATTTCATTCCTTAATGTATCACATAATGTATTTTATACACTCTTGTAAGTACTTAATATTCCGATTGATCCTACAATTCAATGAAAAAATAACATAAAACCTGATGAAAACCCTAATCCTGTACCTAAAGAAGCTTTCACTGAGGAGACTATAATGATTGGACTCAATAAATTCTCTGTTTCTGTATTTCTTATTTTCTTTCTAGTCTAGGGTCATAAAATGAAGTCGTAAACTGTATTCCGAGGTTTATAGAACCTCTGGATTGGCACTATACAATCCCCCGGGTTCCCCTTACATAATTCATGTTCCTTAGATTTCTGGTCAGATATGTAACACCCGTGTAAAGTTTGGTAAACATGACAGTATGAATCCGCTTTGTAAACTCATTCTGCAGCAGTAGTTTACTTAAGCTACTGCTATAGCTAATTTGAAATTTGAAGAGATTTAAAAAATTGTCTGAAAAAATAAAAGTTTTTGGCTGTAAACAATACTAAATAGTCATTTTGACAAAAACAGTTAAATTTTTTTATTTTAGTTCATTTTTTTTCGGTTGGCTCTACAGACCTATTTCTCATAGGCAGAACAGAGTACTGCCTCATGTGGGATTCGAACCCAATACCATCTAAATGTTGAGTAATTAATGTACTAAATTTAACAATTGATAACATTGAGGTGCTATTTTGTTTGCTATTGCATTACTCAGCCGAATAGCACCCAAAAGCCATCATTTCAGGATCTCCTTCCACAGAAGGAGCCAAAATTGAAAATGGAATTGTTTCGTCCATATATATCGATGATAAAATATATAACATATAGGTTAAATTTGTTTACAGAAATGAAATACAGTTTTCATTTATTTATTTTTCTTTTATTTATTTTTTTTTTATACAAAATATTTACATTAGGGGTCGAGGGTTGATGTATAAATAACAAAAAATATCTGAAATATATTGCATATTTTCCGCTTAAGTGAGGCTGTTTCCGCTGACGCAATATCTCAACCCCAAAAAATATTTATGGTGGGTGGAAAGTTTCAGTTTTCGCAAATCTGAATTAAAAAAAAAAAAAAAAAAAAAAAAAAAAAAAAATAATAAAAATGAACCCCTTAATGATTTGTGAAAAAAAAATTTCAATATTTTTTTTTCTAAACACCAGTCGTTTGGAAATTACAAAACAGATAAGTTAAATACATAAACAAATTATTTAAGTGCCTTATTTCTTAAATATAATTTGACAGGTAAAAAATTTCTGTTATTTCCTTGACTTAAAGTTTCATTCTGAATTGGGTATCCGTTTATACTTTAACCAGTGTCCTTGAAACGTATTATTATTTTTAAAAAATGTTAATTACATAAAATACACAATTTAATAAATCTTAAATTATTAGGATTTTTTACAGTTTTGCATTAGATGGACGTAATGAACCTGTTTGTTGAGGCCTAGCATCCTTATGTATAACAATTAGGGCAGGAAGGGCACCATGCTAGAGTGAGAAGGTCGAGATTCATTACATAGGTCAACCAGAAAATAAATTTCGACCCTCTCGGGCCGTATTTGAGGATACTAATCTGTCTGACTCCGCAACACGCTCGACTACAAAGGTCCTCCTTTGTTTTATCATGCAAGGGTTATTGTTTGAAAACTTGAGTACACACCTGTCAGTTTTCACGCTCTGCCTGAAAATTTGTTCTCAAGGATTCAGTTTTGATAACGTAGAATAAGATGAAAACATCAAGCAAATGGTATAGTTGAAGGTAAAATATGTCAGTCAAAATTTCTTCGGATGAATTCTTCATATTATTCTTTTTAAGATTATTGGAGAAACCAGATGGCGGAAAAATAAATTTGTTTCCTCATCAATTAGTGAAGGGCCGTTCCGACTTAAAATTGAAATGAGATTTTACGTTCCAGTTTTCGTTTCGTTCCACTTCAAAAGTGGAATGAGAATTGACGTTCTGTTCCACTTTTCGTTCCACGTCGATTTGAAAAACCTACTATCTATGTACCATGCATTATCATTACATCTCTTTTTGTGACTTCGAGCTGATAACCTCCTCCTTAAGTTTTATAATTAAAAATTTTATAGGTACTATAATATTAAGAAGATTTAAATAGCTAAGTATATTTATTTAAAAAATGTATACTTTTAAAACAGTTTTATTCTATCAAGAATGTTTTGTTTTTTTATAAAAAAGTTAGCTCAAGAATAGTGCACAATTGAGTGAGAATTTTCAACTACATTGGTTCCGAGAAAAAAGGAGTAATTAATTCTTGTGACTGCTAGAATATCTTTTAAACAAATAGCGAAGAAATCATTCAATTGCATGTGCAGTAAAACCATGTGTTGTTCATTTTTCTGAATCCGAAAGAAGAAGCCGGTCTCCGTCGGCAGAAAATTTCAAAGAAAGCGGTTTATTTGTGTGGAGTGATGGTGAGGGGGTAGGAAATCAACAGCGGCAGGATCAACGCAACAAAGCAGTCGGAACGACCTTGGGTGGAAAGAAACCAGATATACAATCTAAACTCTACTACACCGGGGGAACGAAACGAGAGATCTTTTGGCGTTGGTTTTCGTATCTGGTGGAACGAAAAACTTAAGCGATTGGTTTCGTTCCAATCCGGTTCAAAGCTGGAACCAGTTCGAAGTTCTGTTCCACCCAGAACGACCCATCACTATCGTCAATAAGGACGTAATTGCCTGTCTTGAACGTCACAATTTTGTTCAACTAAGAGATTAAGTACCTCTTTTATAGTTCACACGAACACGTTTATGGCTCACTTTTTTTGTCTACTTCACTTCCCATTAGCCAATATGTATAACTAAAATAATTAAAGTTTATTTTAATTGCAACTTCATTAACCAGTTACCGTTGACTGATTTCTCCAATCTCACGTTAACAACCAATTCATCTCAACCAACAACTATTTGAAGGTGAAGAACTTTTGTGAGAAGTCTAACAATGAACTTTGAAAAATTAGTTTGGTTAGCTGAAAAAAAAAAAATCTATAGGTTTTGTATTTATCAAACATGTCACCTACTTGTAGCATTTTCAATTTATCAAGTTGTTTTAGAATGTTATTTTTATTGAAAGCTATGAAACATGTTGCCAAGTTTTCTTTTTCGTGTAGAAACTATACTACTTCTCAAAAAAAAAAATAAAAATACAACTAATCTTGTAAACGCTTATATCTTCTTTTAACTTGCAAATCACATATGAGACCTTAGAGCCAATATATGTCAGAATATGTAAACGATATTGTCTAATTAAACAATTTGTAAAGATTAGCAAGGGATAAAAACTCATTTACCGAAATTAGTCATTAATTCTGTGGATTCTTAGGCAAGGATTTATAACCCTATATCTTATGATTTATTAACCATTAAGAAATAAAAAATGGAAGAGATTTCTAGCTTAAAAAAGAGCTTTATTCTGGGAGAAGAACCGGGCCTATGGGTGGGTTATCGCTTTCCGATAGCGGTGTGCCTCCAAGCACAATACAACCTCACCCACAATTCCTCTCCAAGCCACACCACAAATCCAGATGGCCTCCTATCCCCATTGTCCGCTTACGTTCTATACATTTCTCTCCTAAGCCTATATTGGACATTAATATGTGCTATTTCTAAAGATCTTTTGTAATGAGACTTTGCCAAATACTAGGGATATTTTATGATAAATCCTGTATATTAATTGAAAATAGTCTTCTGATGAACCTTACGTGCTTGTTTTCTGGGAATCCACTTGATGTCTTATTTATTTAATGTTTTACTTATTAGTTCGAAACTACCATTTATATAGGTGTGAGTTCATACAACGAACATTGTTAAAACTACTTACAGACCAGTAAAATAAGGCTCCAAAAGTCCGTTTTCAATAAAAACTACGTACTTTTATTCTCAACGCATCTTTATGTTTTTTGGGGTGCTAAATCTGAATCTGAAGGGTGCTACCACAGTAGACGTCGGCTTTATATCCAAAATTGCAAAAAAAACGCTCAAATCACCGGTATTTTCGGTGTTTTACCTATAACACGAAAACGAAGCTTTTTTCGAAGAAAGTCATTAAGTATCAATTATAGCTGGAATTATTACCTACGAAATAAAAAAAAATAAAAAACTACTCCGAAATTAATAATTTATATTAAATACGGCAAAACAAACACACTGACTGAAGATGTCATAATTTTTATATTTGACCAAAATATACACATTTAGCATGCTAGCGTGGAATAATAATATTAATTACATATATACGATCTAGTAGTAAATTTAAACAGCTTTGAGATGAAAAAATGAAATTTAGAATTGGGCAAATAGTGTCTGAGTTATAGTGAATAATGTGCCAAAAAAAGTTGATCTCATAAAAGTACGGGATTTTTGTGTTCTGGAATGTGTATGTTAAGATACTCGATTAAAACTTTACATATATAGCCTAATTGTAAACTTGACCACCTTTTACATAAAAAAAAAGGAATTTGGAGTCGGACGAATAGATTTGGAGTTATGGTGAAAAATGTGTAATAAAACGTGGATTTTACAACTGTAAAAAGTTTTTTTTAGCATACTTTTGAGGAACATTATTAAAACATATTTAATAGTTTAATATTAAATTTAATCAGCTTTAAGATGAAATAAATAATTTAGAATCGGACAAATAGATTCGGAGTTATAGACAAAAAAGTACAACAAACATGTTTTCGCGGAGAAGTGGGACTGACCGCCAGTTGGCCAATTTCTACACTTTTTCATTCCATAGGTAATAATTCCAGCTATAATTGATATTTAAATTTCTTCGAAAAAAAGCTTCGTTTTCGTGTTATAGGTAAAACACCGAAAATAACCGGTATTTTTGGCGTTTTCTTTTTTTGCGATTTTGGGTATAAAGCCGACGTCTGTCGTAGTTGCAAACTTCATATTCGGATTGAGCACCCCGGAAAACATAAACATACGTTGTGAATAAAAGTTCGACAGTATTTTCTTCGGTAAACTTATTTTACTGGACTATTAGTGAAGAAAAAAAAATTAATAGCCCCAAACATTGGTGTCTGAGTTAGTCGATTCTTTCTTTTCTATTTTGTAAAAAAATTTAACCTTATTAGAGGTAAATAGGTAATTAAAATTATTAAGGTTAGTAAAAACATTTTACTTAATATAATAATTTCAGTAATACTAAACTATGGCTGACTTTACAATTGATCTATTAATTGCTCAGAACACAATTTACATTATACACTTAATACAGGCTATTGGCATTATATATTTAGGAGTCAAGTCTAAGTATGCATCGCTACATTCATCTCTACCTGATCTTCCATTATGGTCCTATTTCTATCGAACTTCTCCTTTAATTGATATAATAACATAAAAAACAAATATCAATCATAACAATAAATGTAATAATTTAATATAATCTAAAAAAAATTCTGTCGACAAAATTTCAAATAACATTGTTTATTTGAGTGTTAAATTTAACAGAAACCATAAGTTTTCGGTCCACTTGATAAAAAAAGAAAAACGAGAATACAATCTTACAGACTGAATCTCTTATTATCTGCTTCAAATTTAGCTTTACGTTTAAAATGTGTAATCCGAATAACCTTGCTGCTTGGGGTATCATTATTTTTATCCAATTCAAAATGTTACAATGAGGAAAATTGTAAAAGGTACTGCAATGCAAAGAGCCAAAATTGCGTAAATATACGAAGAATTAAAAGTTTTAAAAAATTAAGGAATTTTTAGCCGATAGAACAAAAAATGTTTCGATACATTAAAAAATATTTTAAATCCTTTGTACAGCCAAATTTCACCTGCAGCAAAACCAAAGTGATGGCAAAAATTACTTTAAATATTAAATTATAGATTTAAGTAATTTTAGTGTGTATGGCGTATACAAGTAATAATCTACCGTTACCTTAATTAATTTAACTATATTCATTGGTAACAAAATTGTGCTAAACAAACTATGACTCCTTAAAATACTAGAAAGCAGTATCATAATGTGTAAAACTTTATATAGTTTTAACTAGGAAGAATTTATAGAACAGACAATGAGTGCTGAAATGAGGGGTTTAGAGTGCATGAATAATCAAATTATTTTTGACCTCAAGGCTTCGTTATGAGTTGTTAGAAGATAAACATACCAAAGTCCCCGCTCCTAGGGGCTGAGCTGACAGTGGGGGGAAGAGAGAAGGTCCCCATTTTTGGGTTTTTCAATTATATCTCGAAAACAGTGGACTCTAGAAAAATATACTTTAAATCAAAATTGATTATATACAAGTTTGGCGAACCTCCAACGGTTTTCGAGATATACGTTATTGGAAATCGATAATTTTCGCAAAAATTTAACTTTTACCTCACTTTTTGTAAAACATCTGCTTCAAGAACCAGAAAAGTAAATTATTGGTCTACAACTTTGATTCTAACATTTTTTTTCTAAAGAACGATCGTAGATGGCACTGGAAGCAAATGTTTGAGAAAAAGTGGGGTAAAAACTATTTTTTTCCGAAAATTATCGATATTCAATAGCGTTTATCTCGAACACCATTGGAAGTGCGACATTTGGACACATGTGCTTATAATCATTGTTTTATGGAATCTAGTTATCTTTAATTTTGATGTGAAATATATTTTTCTAGAATCCACCGTTTTCGAGATATAATTGTAAACCCAAAAATGGAATCTTCTCCCCTCCCCCCACCGTTTGCTCATTTGCTCATTTGCTCGTTTGGGGACTTTCAGTATGTTTATCTTTTAGCAACTCCTAACGAAGCCCTGAGGTAAAAAATTGTCGCATATTTCATGCACTCTACAATAATTTTATTGACTGGACTATTAAATGATCAATTTTGTTTTGTAATATTAAAAAACTTTAGTGTCTGTAATAAATTGAAGTGTTTTAAATCATTTTGATATCTGGATTTGTTTCAGATGAAGGACATAGAAGAGAAGTACACCACCATCTTCGAGGGAAACACGACCATCTTCAACCTCTCTTCCACGGACAACACGACGGACAGGAACGTTTTGGACTACCTCAATGTCACGAACGAGGTCCCGATCCAATTCGCAGAGCCAATGTACGGCTACATCATGCCGTTCCTCTTACTCATTACAATCATCGCCAACACACTTATCGTTGTGGTCCTGTCCAAGCGGCACATGCGGACGCCGACCAACGCAGTTCTTATGGCTATGGCCCTATCAGACATGTTCACACTCCTCTTCCCTGCCCCATGGCTCTTCTACATGTACACCTTCGGCAACCACTATAAGCCCCTGAGCCCGGTCGGTGGCGCTTGCTACGCCTGGAGTATCATGAACGAAGTAGTCCCAGCATTGTTCCATACAGCCTCTATCTGGCTCACACTGGCTTTAGCTGTCCAGAGGTAAGTCCTCCTTTTTTAAGTGCAATTATCTATCTTAATGTCATCCTTTAAACGTTTGGTGAAAATTTATAATTTTCTAGAAAATCAATGGTCTGTTATCATGAAATCTTCTACTATAAATTTAATATTTATAGTCTTTGCGCTGGCTGTTAACACTTAAAGAAAAGTGGAGGGAGAGGGGTGTGGCTGGTCAGAGCCAATGAGAGTGGTGCAGGGTTGCCGGTTTTTTTGCCTGTTGCATTGAGTGGTTGACTATAGTTCTGGCCCTAATACAGGTTGCATTGTGTTTATATTTGAATTTTAAGTTATTGTTATAAACTGTCAAGGGAAAGCATTATATCAAATAGTGAGCTCGCGAAATGGTTTTATGAGTCCGAAAATAAATTATGACAGTTTTTCAAAAATATAAAAAAAAAAATTGACACTTTCTTATTATTTTTAACTTGGAATGGAATAGAAAACAAAATTACTATGGGACTAGTTACCTAAAGAATAACTATTAGGTATAGAAAAAATAAAAATCGTTTCAGGCTATGAGACCTTTGGTATACATATTATACTGCTAATAAACAAATTGAAAAAATACAATAAATAAAAATTAAGAAAAACAAAAAAATTGGTTTGTAATTGGACAAAAATTATTAAAATTTATCTATTATATAAACAAAAGATAAAATAATGAGAAAGCTACGATCCTTAAAATGAGAAAGCTGTATTTAAAATAATAATAACATATTAAAAAAAATAAATAAAACCAAACAGACATAAAATGATTAAGAGAAAGACAGCAAAGATAGGGCGGACCCATGGGAGGGTTAAGGAGCTTTGGCAACGTTGTCCCCTCCCCACATCTCACCAGCCAGGTGCCATCAGCCAGCGTTCAGACTATAGATTCTAAATTTAGATCATTTGTTTTTCAAATGTCCTAATAGTCGGAAGCAGTGAAAAGTCTCTTGTATTCCTTGAAGAGTCTCAACATGTTGCTATATAAGTTTAAGGTTATAACCTTGTGTTGATGAAGTTCCTAGGAACCCATCACTTAAAAGATAAATATTATGAAGGGGTATGTTATAACAGTAGGTAGAGTGCTTACGACAAAGGAGACCTAAACATAGCGCAATTATAAGGTATTTTATCATTGGTATCATAGTATATCATAGTGGTCATAGTATTGGTATGGGTATCGTAAGGAAAAAACCGAAATTACATATCGACCATATTTTGAGCTAAAATATAAAAGAATATTCATACACGGTAATTGGCGCCCAAAAAGATTAATATATGGTGATTTTTTGTTTTATGAAATTATATTTTAAATATTTCAATCATGTTACAATGACATTCCTGCTTATTTTACCGTTTTAGTTAATTTAGGTAACGACATCGAACCACTGTTCCACCAAATTCATCTAAAATGAATTAAGTTTTTCGTGTATTGAGGTTTTCTTATTACAACTTCTTTAATGTGATAAATTTTAAATTTAAATATTGTGTGAATGGATATTTGTCATCTATATTACTTATTGCCTTAAGGTAATGCAGATTGTAATATTATTTCAATAAAATCTAAAAAAAAAAAATATGTGAGAAACATTTTTAACAGAAGTTAAAAATGTATCTTTCAATATATATAAGTTTTTTCAGCATAGTGTTTTAAATATTTATATTTTGTTATTTCCATTTCCTACCGTATCTGAAGTTAACAACATTATTTTCAATAATGTTTTAATGTTCACCATTTCATTATGCAAAGGTATTTTGGGTAGGAGCTGGGGTGGTGCACTGGTTGGTTCAATGTCGTTATCTCAATTTATTTTACAACATAAATTATTAAAACACAATTATTTCAAATGTTTAAAATTTAAAGATAGTTTATTGTGAATTAAATAGTAGAAAGTAGGTACTTATGCTTACTTATCAGTATAATGAGGTCAATTATTTAATTCCCGCATATCGTCATCAGTGGATTACAGAAAAATAACTATCTCACTATTTTCCACTTAATGTATTCCTTGTGGGTGAGATGGTCTGCCCTGGCCTAGAAAATAATTACTCTGTTGACACTAAAGTGGAACAGTTGCAAACATTTTTTCCTGGACAACCTATATAAAAATGGATAAGTCGCATTAAAAACGTAAGACATTAAAACCTTTTCATATTTAAAACAATTTTTCATTTTTTTATATATTTTTTTTAATATCTATATTTGCATGTTGTATTTATAGAATATAGATGAAACGATAAATCGTAAAGGTATTTGTTGATATATCTATATTTCGTTATATCGTTTATCGATACCTACCCTGAATAAATGCACAGAAACTAAATTAAAAAAGTTGAAAGAATTTAAAATTTCCCTTCGCTTCGGAAAACAATGAAAATCGCGTTAGTGCCGCTAGTTTTGGGATGAGAAGCATTCAATAGTTCGTTTAGTCCGATAGCGTTAGTCCCTCGCTGATCCGATAAAGATTGCCATCGTTAGAGGTGGGGGGAGGTAATGTCAGTCTGAAACCTCTGTAATTGATATTACATCTCATTACCTGAATGTCTCCAATTTTAATTATGCCATTACTGCTATAATGTCGAAAGTTTTTTTGCCATCGCGCTGAAATTGGTGAACAAGTATGATTAAATAGCCAAAAAATTGAAACAGTCGGTTGCGTGTTAATCAAAATGTGATTATTTATAATCAAGGGAAATATATATTTTATTATCCTGCAAATCTAAATTAACTCTGGTATGTAATTTTTACCTTAATCAAATCAAGCAATGACACTTTTATTATATATTGGCCTTGACTCCCAATAAGTGTGATAAAATGCTCCATTCGGGGTTCCCCAGGCTGAGTGTCTGTATTGTATGTATAAGTATAGTATAAAGTTTTTTTGTTTTCTTTTTCCAAGTAATTATTAGCTTTATTTTCATAATGATTAGTGGTTTTATTTTTATCTTTTATTAATAAAATTTGGTGTGTATGTATACTTGTATACATGATATGAATAAATACATCATTAGCACTGTTATCTATTGCCCTTCACTGAGGCAGATATATATTCCAATAAAATTATTCATGACGTCCTTACTACCTCCATCCACCTCTTAAATACTAGAACCCAACCCATCAACATGTACACTCCTGCGCATCGCAGGATATATAACCTGATATTACTTTCTTGTAATATCCCATAGTAATATAAAACCCAATAATATCGATAAAATTGAGTTAATCCTATCGATAAAATCGGTATAAAAAAATTACAATTCCAGTAACCTGTTATTAAAAATTATATTAAAGTAATGAATTACATTTCACTTTAGCTGATTTGGACTTATACATAAGATAAGTATTAATTCTTGAAAGTTTATCACACCATCAATTGTTATTTTCGATAGATGACCATAGGAAATATATGAAAATATTTGGATCCCTTACTCGTGATGGGAACGAGTATTTAGGATGAAACCTAGAAGGCGATTGTTGCTAATGAAGCCCTTTAAGTACTTAAAGTTGAAGTCTTGGTACTTAAGCGTTTGCGTCACTTTGACGTCATTCTGCCGTCAAGCCATTCGCTCATAAAGAAAGTTCTCCTATAATAGTCCTGGGGTTTATTCTTTTCAGGATTTTTCCCTTCTAATTGTTGAGACAATGACACCCACCTTTTTATTTCTGGAAGAAAGATTTTAAACACTCTTTTATTTTGCCATTTCAAATTTATCATTACGAAAACAAAAATATTCATATAGTTCAATTCGATAAATATGTGTATTATTATATTTGAAGTAGATATATATATTGTGGTTATAAGACCCAAATTCCAATTTCGCTATCCATCTAAATATTAAATCAAGGAGTAAAAATATTACATCAAGTAGAAAATAGCCTAAAATTAAATACTTTTGAATCACTAGAAATAATAAAATCGTTTAAAACCGATCCAGATTTTTGTTTAAATGATCAGATTAACATATGCAATATCCCCATTTTAAATTTGTTTCCCATAGGAACGGAAAAATCCAATGAGTCATGAGAGAAACCCCATTATAAATTAAAAACTTAACCTACCCCCCCCCCTTTTACTTCAGTGTTTTAGTTACCTCGAAGGTGAGTGCCCATGCTTGATTTCTTGTCTTACCTTTTTAAAAACTTTAGCATATATAATCTATGTAACGTAGTACTGTGTTGAAAAAAAATTTGTATGTTTTAGAACTGAAGATGAATGTTTAGCATTCGAAACTAGTTTTCTAATAAAATAATCTCAATAGAAGTGGCAATTAATTCATCAATCTGAAATACAGTTATGTTAAGTTAGACATCTTGGCTATTCAAGGGTAGCGTCTTAGCAGTGATAATATTTCAGCCACGTTGTTTATTGAAAATGTAAACTGTTTGTTCAAAAACTCCGGATAAAATTTATAATGCGGATGAATTTAATAAAATATGGATGTTAGAAGTTAGAAGGTTGAGTTTCCAGTAACCATAGTTCCGAGTAAATCGCAAATGTAAATTATAAAGCCTGGATTCTTTCTCATTGGGAACGGGTTATTATGCTCTACACCACGAGAAAATCCTCTGTCTAGCGTTCATGAAAATATCTTAAGTAATAGTACATAGACAAGCTAATAGGTGGCGATGAAATCTCAGTTTCGATTTTTTTTTAAATTTTCCTTTTAGCCTAACTCCCTCCAAATGTACATAAAACGTTTAGTTAATAATAAAATTGTTTTTGCACTTTTTTAAAAATTAACTTTTTATCTACCACATTAAGTCAATGAGTTGTAATTCTATTATTCGTGAATCCCTTTGTCCATCATAACCAAGGAAAACAGGGGTTCTACTGTTTAACAACGCTTTTCTGTTTTGTTTTTTTGTATTAATGAAGGGAGAATAATTATTTCTCGAATAATACTAAAACCTTGTTAATATTACCATTTAAAGAAATCCGTTCCTTTAGGAATAGAAAAAGATAATTAATCAACATCCCATCAGAACTTATTAAAATGTTTTCCTCGAAGCACTTTGTCAAGATTCATATTTAGCCTTGCAAATCGGATTGCTCAGAGAAACTGTTGGAAAAGATATATTTAGACCTCTAACTAAATACGGGAACTTCACTGAATTTTTTAAGCTTTAAATGCTATACAGATTGCTTTAAAATTATTTTTAAATTTTATTTTGCTTTGCTTTTTCTCCTATTATAGGAATTCAATTTACAGTTTCAAACATTATTTATTTTCAAGATGGAACCTAAACGTCATTTTGGGGACTAAAATAATCTTAGGATATGGTAAGTAGAAGTAAGTAATCTGCCTAGGATTATTTAATATCGGTTCTAGCTGGTACCGGTAATAAGTTCTTGGCACTAGTATGTTTTGTCCCCAGTTTTTTTTTTTTTTTTATGTCCTAGCAATATCGTGAAAAACATTTATGTTATTGAACTTTAATTGAAATAATAACTCTGACAAACATCTAACTTGGTACTACAGACTATTTATCTATAATGGCCTCATAACACAGTTTTATTAGCAAAAATTATGGTACAATTAAGATGAAATATAAAAAAAAACAGATTTGGCTGATGTATACCTTTTATAAATTTGTCCGATTCCAAATTCAGGTATATTTCAATGAGAATATTCAAATTTTATTAATGTTCAGTCATATTTATAAATTTACCACAGTGACTATCACAGAATGTGAATTATAGCATAAAACTTTTTAGTTACTCCTCTGTATGCTAATGTTCATCATTGATATTTACAAGGTTGGTTTTATTTAAGGGAATTCTTTCAGCCTATCATTGAATAAGTTGAGCGAGTGAACTATTGGTTCGTAGGTGATCTGAATGCTCTTTATCTGAACAACAGTACGTAAAATGAACATTGGTAAAAGACCTTTAAAAGTTTTGAAACCGTCGTTTACCGCAATTTTTACAACTTTATGCATAGGGCGAGCGTGTGGTATCTATTACTCTCAAGACAGTCCCATCGTTTCTCTTACCACATTGCATTGAATTTTATTACCTCGCTTAAAAATTAAAAAGCTGTGGTATATCACTAAGCATTGGATATATTACGAAATTTCTACCTTTAAAGCCTCCTTACAAAGAGTAAAATCTACGATTATATAGGCCTATTAACGGCCAATTATCTGACAGGTTGCTGACATGGTGATACGCAAACTCCTGTCACTTCAGTCAGTCTTTTCGTGTTAAGTGGAAAAATATGTGGTATCGGACCAGAGATCAGGAGGTGAAGTCAATAGTTAATTCCCTTAATACTCAAATACTTATTAAACCTTATTAAACATTAATGGACTACGGATTATCTCTCTAATACATGAAAAACGTCACACACAGAGATTGTCAAAACTTGAGAGACTATTTAAGATGTCTATTAGAATGAGAACTCCCATGATGATCCATGGTTATTGCTAACAGTAGAGAAGGCGAAATTTGGGGACCAAAACTTAAAAATTAAACAGGAACCCTAATAGAAACACCAAAAAAAGAAGAACCGAATGACAACTTTATGTTTGTGTCTCTGGAACAGCTGGTAGCCTTCATTAGTTCGAAGAGAATACAAACTATATTGTTGGAAAAATATTCCCGAACAGAAATAGCCCGCCTTGCTAACTTCTAAAGCTCATGTCAAAGACTGTGATAACTTCCAAGAAATTGAAGTAGGCTATCCTCTTCCCACTTTTGGAACACGGAAGAGTGGCCGACTACAGAGCTTACTTCCGCTTTTATACAAAATAGTTTGAAAAACCATTTTAAATTACCTTAAAATCTGTTGTTCTTGAATTGTTAATTCCCGCTCGAGCAGATTTGATTACAGGCCGACATCAGCTCAAGACACTATCTGGCTATACTGCAGACGGAAGTAAGTGGTCACTGCAATTATATTAATTAAAATCACAATGGCGTTCGACTCAGTGCTATGTAGGGCTCTGCAGGCCAACTAATATCCTCAGTAGCTATCGTCTATCTTTTGTTCATTTATTAATCAAATCAGGAACAGGAATAGTCCAGGCAACGAAGGAAAAATAGGGAAAATAAATTAAGTAGATGTCAATTTTGGCACAGTTGTAGAGGGGGGGGGGTGTTCTTTACAACATACTAAAAGTACTGGGGGGGTGGGGGTGGAGCTAATAAGCTTCGTTTATAACTCGAAAACTACTGCCCCTAACGAAAAAATGTCTTCATACTAATTTAATCTACATTAAAGTTTCTACAAAAAAAAGGTTTTATAAACTTCTTCGCTCGAATCAATGCTTAGAGAGATATGGAGGGAGGGAAATTACGCTAAGTCGCACTTTTCCGTGAAAACAATTTTGTGTGTACTCTTTTGGCTTCAACTCCGAAACTATTTGTCCGAACTAAGATTAATTTTTTCATACATAAAAATTAATATATAATATCTAATAGTATATTTAACTAGCTTTGATAAAAAAAAAAGAAAAGAAATTCGGGATCAGACATATCGTTTTAGAGTTATAGCGAAAAAAGTGCAAAAAAAACTTGGATTACACATCACGCGGTTTTCAGAGTAGTGGCATGGGTATTTCATAGAGTATAAATAAATTTGAGATATGGGATCTGATAGTAAATTTAACTATCATTGAGATGGTAAAAACAAATTTGGGATCGGACAAATAGTTTTGGAGTTATAGCGAGAAATGGGTCGAAAAAACGAGATAACATCAGTATGCTTGCATGGGGGTTTTGCTGGACCTTATTTAAATTTCATATAAGGGGTCAAATAGTAAATTTAACCAGCTTTCAGATGAAAAAAAGAAATTTAAGATTTTTAGTAAAGTGATTTACGCCAATGATTTTCCTGCGTAAAGTACTTCATTACCACTGCCTAGCAGAAATACTCTACTGCAGGGGTAGTAGGTCTGTAATGAGATATGTAATTAGAAGAGTAGGCGTGTAGAAAGAAGGCTATATGATATTCTCCTTCCAGATAAAAAACACTTTCTTCCTAAAACCTATATTGTTATACTACGTACAAGAATCGCCAACAGGCCTGCGGCGGTTTCCCTATATTTTGATATCTAAGGACAAAAATAAAACTTTTTTATTCAGTAATCGTATGATGTTACAACCATCTATTAAAATGATCCTCAGTGAAGTCTACAATGCGTAAACGTGACCACCTCCATTCATACTATTGTATGAACCCCTGCCTGTTAAACAATTATCTGACCACTAATAAGATTGTGGTGGCACTTGAGCTCTACTGTTGCATAACATTATCTTGATTCCGTTTGGTTGATAAAGTTGGTGGTAATTGGTAATTAACTTGGCTTTAGTACTCAGCTGGTTTTGTGGTAGTGACGGAAGTAATCACTAATTAACGTTGCTCTAACCATCGTTACGATTAAATACAATTATTACACGAGTTGACAATCGTATAACAGTTAGTTACCCATGGTCTTGGTGCTCCCTTCCTTCCTTAAAGCTACTGCAATATATTTTTGGAATAAAGCCAATAGCTTCTCTTTAACATTAAATATAGTCCTAACAGTACTGATATATGTGAGAATAAGCAGAAAAAACACATGTATGCTGTAAAGCACATGAAGCACTTATGCACGGTCAAAATGTTGAAATATCTAGTTAAAATACTTAATCTAGTTAAAGTAATATTTATATATATATTTTTTTTTAATTGAAATTTACAACTGTACAGAATATATACATCAAGTAAATGTATTGACAACGATTATAATAACTTGTTAAAACTTGGAAAGAATTACTCATCAGTAGCACTTTATTAAAACTTCTACACTAGAAGGTCTCTAGGCCATCTTCTTTTCAAGTGCCCTTGAGTGTTATCGGGAATAGAATGGAAAACAAGCTGAGAGACTAGCGGATTGTAGTGGTTGGTAGTTTACTGTAAAAGTATAATGTATGTTTGGGCTAAATCAGCAACATATGGAACATTAAGATCTTTATGGATAAGTTTATTGGTGACAAAGTAAGGAGCATTGAGGATTTTACGAAGGATTTTGGATTGTAAGGATTGAATACGAGATGAATTAGATGGTTTAGTGGAGCCCCAAAAGTAATATTTAATCAGTACTATTACATAAACAGCCAAGATATTTTGCGTTCAATAATCATGAAAACTACTGAACCAATCTTTACCAAACTTTAACTATATTATCTTCATACTTTAAGGGAGGTTTAGTAATAACAAAATTTACTGATTTTCAATTAATTCGTTATTAAAAAAGTAGTAATGTGTTGATAATAGTGAAGTTTAAAAATTGATTGGTAGGTGGTTAGCACCATTTTACAATAGAGTTTACAATGGTAAAACTACTGAACCCATCTATACCAAATTTGAACTACTTCATTTTCATATTTATAGGAAGGTTTAGCGATAAATAAATTTACAATAAGAAATATTTAAATGAACAATGTTGAGTAGCAGATACGAGGCATGCCTTACTGTCATATACTATTTTGGTTAGAAATTGCAATCCATTCAGATAAGATCAATAAAATTATTTCTGCCAAATAAAAAATTAACCAAATAAAAATGTCATCGATATTTTTTGATATTGTGTGTAAAAAATTAATCCATATGCCTTTAGTTGTAAGCACTGATAATGTCCATTATCCGCACCTTTTTTAATAGCGTCTGTGCATCTGAATTACAAACTCATATATTAAAATTAAACAGATACACTATCATGTAATCTCAAACAGTCTAATCAGTGCAATTTCAACCAAAACCTTTACTGCTATGAGTGAAAATATCATTCAAGAAATAATGTTTTATTGCATACTTCAATACAAGATTTTTATCTAAAGATAAATAAAACCTCAATTATTAGTTAAATTTATCTAACAATAAGATCTTTATTATTATTGATTATTCAGGACTATCTTAGAGGCGTGCCAGTGGAAGAATAAATTGAGTGCACCAACTGAAGTGGTTTGGGGATGTTTTCCGGAATGAGCGATGAAAGAAAAACTAAATGGCTGCAAAAACTTTTTAAAAAGGAAAGCTCTTACTTGGACGAGATAAGTTTCATCGCAAAAATCGGATTAAAAATGTGCTGCTTTCTCCACAGTTTGAAAGAAATAGCTCAGGATCGTGAAATTTGCATTTTATTTATATGACTGTACACATTAATTATGAAACAATGTAAAAGCATTATTAACCCTATTTCTGCATGATCCTAAAAATATTTTCAAATATAAAAATTATTTTTATTATTATTTTTTTTTTAAATAAATTTGTGTTACAAGCTGTGTCTTAGAAGATGAGTTTTGTGCACAACAGTAATCTGCCGGTACCTAATAATCGATTCTCGGTATCTTGGTTTAAAAAGAAATCGTTATTACATAAATTTATCGATATAAGAGCTAAATAGGCAAACCAAATCTTATTTAAAAAAAAAAACACTAAAAAACCAAATTAATAACTTCACAACAAATAGAATTTATTATTCACTATATTCTTCTTCTTATCTCACTATCTCCTGAGTGCTGTTAAGCGTGGAGTAGCATCCTCTGACCATCTTGTCCAACGGTCCCTGTCCTGTGTAAGCCTTCTCATCTCCGGCATGGTGCTTCCTCTTGCTGCGCCAATTCTCTCAATCAAGTCTGCATACATGGGCCTTGGTCTGCCTTGAGGACGCCTTCCTCCCGGTCTTGCTTCTAATAGCCATCTGGCCTTACGGTCATCTCCCATTCTGTTAACATGACCAAACCACTTCAATTGTCTTTCCTTGATCGTATCCAGAACGGATCTAACTCCTAGTTCACCTCGGACCCTTTCATTCCTTATTCGGTCCTGCCTGGTTTTTCCTAATATTTTCCGTAGGAATCTCATTTCCGCAGATACTATTCTGCTAGCATGGCGGTCCAAGAATGTCCAGCTTTCCGATCCATACAGTAGTACTGGGAGAAAAACTGATTTGAAAAGCAGAATCTTTGCTTTCCTGCTCAAATCCTGTCTTCCAATAAGTGTCATGGATATTTGGTAGAATATTCCGTTGGCCTTTTGGACTCTATTCATAATCTCCTGGTCTATTCTTCCATCCTTATAGATCATTGTTCCCAGGTAGCAGTATGTATCGGTTTGCTCAAGGGTCTTTCCATTGCAAGTGATTCTTAGATCATTGTTCCTTCGCCCAACACACATCACCTTGCTTTTGGAGGCATTGATCTGCATGCTTCTTAGTTGCAGTTCTTCTTGCCACTCATCCACAGCGACCTGGAGAGATTCAGCAGTATCCGCAACCAATACCACATCATCTGCATACAACAATGCCTGTACCAACACTGGAGTCATATTCCAATTCACTATATGTGATATATAATTTAATCGCTGATCAAAAAATGTAAAAAAAGTAATTCATTTAAGAAAATAAATATTCCAAACGTTTTGGATTTCATTTATTTCTTAAGGAGTCCCAAATTATACTGATATATTTCACTAAATGCTGTAAAATAACCAAAAAGTATATTAAATTATCAGGCCGAAAGCTTCAGCTAGGATAGTTTGGAATAGTAATTCTATTTCTTCATTTTCCAATAGCCAATCTTCACTATGTCTTCAACAATTTGAAGTTTGGCTTGCAGACGGAATGCTTGATTTTACGAGTGTATTTGATGAATTATGTATGTAATGTATTATAAGGTACAAAATATATTTTTAAAATGAGTTATGTTACATTGTTTTCATTTAACGAGAAGGATTGTTGAATGTATAATAGTTACCTAACAATGTATTACAAAATTATCTCTAACATCAGCGTTAGATGTATCGACTTTGGATCATCGATTCTTTTCTGAAGATTTGGATTCTACAAATCCCTAGTGCATAACTACTCTTCTTATAAATATTTTAAAGAGCCAAAAATTTCTAGAAGTGATAGCTTATAATTCTGACTAAGGCCTGTGCTTGTTGAGTGAAATAAATTTAGTTAAGTAACGGTCATCTTAGCATATGCCCTATTGATATTACACATATCAAGTAGGGACAGACTAGATTTATAGATTTTTAGGTTCTGTGTTTAAATGATATGAAATACAAATATATTTTCTTATACATTCAATTTAATTATGCGTTTTTTTTTTTTTTTTTTTTTGTTAATTGAAGGATGTTAGGCTAGAAGGTGGGATCTCCGGTAACCATAGTTCTGAATAAATCGAAAATGTAAATTACAAATTCTATATTTTTTAACATTAAGAAAAAAATAAACGGGTTCTTAAACTCCAAAACATGTGACAATCCTTCTTCCTACCTCCATGAGACAATGTGGTCATACACAAAGAGATAGAACATGGGATAAGCCAACGGGAGGCAATGAAATTTCGAAATTTTATGTACATTCCCCCTTCCAGCCTTCAATTGATTTGTTTCTTTTGTTTCACGTATTATTTATTTATTGTTTTAAATGTATTGTATGAATGGATTCATTAACAAACAATCGATTCATTTTGTAAGAGATGTTATTCGCTGATCTACTACCAGGTAACTTTAAATATTCAGTCATGTTGTGTTAAAATGAATTCTTTATTTTCTAACATCAACGTACAGCTCTTCGAATGTTGCGGAAGGGTTACGTTTCCCGTAACACAAAAAAAGCCTATCACCTGCATGTTTTATCAAGTTCCGTTTTGTTGTTAGCACTGATGTATTATTCATAGCCTTCGGTTCTTCTGCGGGAAAGCTCAACTGTGGATAACATGCTAAACAAATATACACTCTTTTGCATACAACTGTACTCAGTATCGTTTCAAAGGGTAGCTTGGGTTGGTTAGGTTTGGCGGTCTTTACTTAGCTGGACATAATTATTCTGTCTGGACCAAAATCATTTGTGTGATATCAGAACCCACAAACTTAGACTGATTGGTTGTGCAGGCTAGGCAAGCCTAGGAGCGAATACAAAACAAAGTTTCTGTTTTCCTAATATCCGCTTTGGCCTTGAAACTATTATTAGAATAAACTTGGCTGATTATGTTTATCCTAACTTTAATGTTTATTCACAGTAAATACTAATAAAATAATTAATTTAATTGCTTGTTTTTTGCAAATGACTCAGCTGTTAAAAAAAACAAAACAGCTAATGCATAATTATAACAGCCCATATGAAAAAAGAGAATTAGGTTCCTTCACTGATTTTGATTGTTTTTCGGTTTTAGGTGTTAAGGACTTAAATATTTATCTAATATTACTAAAAACACTAACTTTTCTTATATAATTAAATTTCAATAAACTACCTGAAATCTCGTTTGCAATTATTGTGATTGAGCTATTTAAAGCTTTATTCAACTCTTTATCATTTCATTATTTTGTGAGAATTTAAAACTACATCTATTATTAAAATACTTATGGTTATTTATTTTTTTGGAAAAATAACTAGCTTAATTTGGAAATATCGTTTATTAATGTAATCTGAATGGAAGTGTTAACTCGTACAAATCTAACAAATCTGTTTGTTAGAGTAATTTCAGAATTGTAATTAAAAAAATATGCCAAAAAAGTCTATGTACACTAATCATAAACAGAAAATACCCAATCAAATTTTTTTAATCCACAGAAGCATTACAGGCATTGTACTCTTCTGAGCTATTTTAATATTTTAATCGAAGATTGCCAGGACAATGAAGAAGCTACCTGGGAAGAGGTGGTGGAGAGAGCCATCGAAAAAATCAGAGTTTCAGCAAAAATGATTTAGTATGGAAGCAGGAGATTCGTTGGAACTAAATTGTATTGAAAAGGGAAGCAAAGGGATTGTAACAACTGCCTACCAACACTAAGGTAATAAATATTGGTATAAAATAAACTGGAAGAGAAACTTCCGTCCAAGAAGGTGAACACAAGATCATATCTTCATTCTAAGAAATATATTGGAAAAATAGTAGGAAAGAGGTAAGAACATTTACCTTGCATTTTTAGACTTGCCTTGTCTTTCAGTCGAAGTAAGACCCAAAAGTTGTAGTACGCATAAATGGGCAAGTATAGAACGAGAAGTGAAGCAAGGAGATAGCCTTAGTCTGATAGTCTTTATTACGCTGGTAGATGAAGTTCATAAGATTTCCAAAAGGAGAACTTCCTGAACATCGTTAGGAAAGTGAAACCTCAGAACAATCCTCACGAAATGCTACCTGATGCTGCAGATGACATCCTCATGTTTGTCATCAGTAAATAAAGACCTTTTCATTGAATCTCAAACCTAACAATCTCATATTACTAACCTGCAAGAACGGTTTGAAAACTGGAGGGTCAAAATAAATCCAAACAAATCTCGTCGAATAGCTTCTGCCCTTCGTCGTAAACCCACGTAGGACAGGACCTACGTTATTCTTTAATAATGTTCCATTAATCCCAGTTGAACAGATCCGCTACCTTGACTCCATTGGAAAAACGTCTTCCTAAGAACCCACCTACAAGACTAACGCGACAAGAAACTGCCGTCATTACAGACTAGTTAAACATTTACTGTAAAAACGTTGAAAGCTCCTAATTAATTACAAAAGAATCATTTTCATGGCAGTGATTTGACCTATTTGGACCTATAGAGTTGAGCTTTGGGACTCCACTAAAAGCATCTAATTTATCTCGTATCCAATCCTCAAAATCCAAAATCCCACAAAAAATCCTCAATACACCTTACTTTGTCACAAATAATCTTATCCTTTACGATCTTACTGTTCCATATGTTGCTGATTAAGCCCAAACCAGATTACTATCTTTTCATAGTAAGCTCTATAACCATTAAAATCTACTTGTCTCCCAAATTGCTTCCCATTCCATTCCCAATAATTCTTCGAGGATTCTGAAAAGAAGATGTCCAAGGGACTTTCTAATATAAAATTTTTATTGTTATATTGTTACTTTTGAGTAACTACAAATTTTATTTACTATTGTCCGTCTTTATAGACTACTTCAAAATGTACTAGGCAAACGTTCTAAGCTTCCAATAAACTACAAAAGACTGATTTACATGACAGTGATTAGACCTATTTGGACCTATGGAGTTGAGCTTTGGGACTCCACTAAAAACATCTAATTTATCTCGTATCCAATCCTTAAAATCCAAAATCCCACAAAAAATCCTCAATACACCTTACTTTGTCACAAATAATCTTATCCTTGACGATCTTACTGTTCCATATGTTGCTGATTAAGCCCAAACCAGATTACTATATTTTCATAGTAAGCTCTATAACCATTAAAATCTACTTGTCTCCCAAATTGCTTCCCATTCCATTCCCAATAATTCTTCGAGGATTCTGAAAAGAAGATGGCCAAGGGACTTTCTAATATAAAATTTTTATTGTTATATTGTTACTTTTGAGTAACTACAAATTTTATTTACTATTGTCCGTCTTTATAGACTACTTCAAAATGTACTAGGCAAACGTTCTAAGCTTCCTATAAACCACAAAAGACTGATTTACATGACAGTTATTAAACCTATTCGGACATACGGAGTTGAGCTTTGAAGCTCCAAAAAACCTTCCAATTCTTCTCGTATTCAATCCTTACAACTACAAAATCTTTCGGTAGATCCTCAATGCTCCTTATTATGTCACAAACAAGCTTATCAATGAAGATCTTAATGTTCAATATGTTACTGCTGATTTAGCCCAAACCAGATATCTATCCTTTCATAGTAAACTCCATCCCTACTCGAATCCATTAGTCTCCCAATTTGCTTCATACTAGTAGATTCCTGATAACCTACCGAGGCGTTTGAAAAGGAGGTGGCCTAGAGATCTTCTTATCTAATACTTTTATTGAATTTCTACCAGTGAGTAGTTTTTTACAAGTTATTTGAATCTCGTTGTAATCATTATCCTCAAATTTACTTGTGGTATATTGTTTACAGTAAAAAAAAAAAAAAAAAAAAAAAAAAAAAAGGAGACCTTATTTCTGTGATGGCTGTGTAAGAAAATAATAACGGTATATGCAAATAATAACCTGACAATTGAGTTTGTCTCTTATTTAAGTTTCTCTGTTCTCATACGTGTTACATATATTGCTTGGGGAAAGGTGGTAAAGTTTATTAAAGTTACGTGGTTATTTATTTTGTAATATATATTCATGTTTTTAATCATGATTCCGAGTATTTTCTCCTCTTTGAGGATAGCATTTGTCCTCGTGGAAGGTGGGGCGGATGCCTGGCGCCTTCTTCCAATTACAAACTTTGGTCGTAGAGAAGTAATTGGATGAAAGTGGAAAAGATTGTTATCTACATACTCGTCCTAGGCAGTTTACCACTGTACTTGCTGTTCCTCTTCCCAGGGGAATTAATTAGGTACTTCAACTTGTTTTGGAATATTAAATTAATTGATACTTGAGAACGTCCTTAATTATTTTAAGTGAATTAAGGAAAATTGATAACCTGTTTGTGTGGGAGTGAAGGATAAAGCTGTTTTCCTCCTGAAGGTTTTACTAAGGTTTATTATCATTATCAGTCTGGTTATCATTTTAACTTTGTTAATGAACCCATAGAATGAAAATCGTTTGAGAAGTTTTCCCTCTTGGAATGCGATGAGGTTGATCCGGAAAAATGTTAAAATTCGATTTTTTTTTCCAAATGGTTTGAGATAATCTTAATCACTCCAACAACTGTAGGAAGTTTTAAACATTAACATTTTGGTATTAAACTGGTATTAGCCTTCAGTCCACAAAGAAAAAAAAATAAAAGCCAGTTAAAGTTTTAACCCTGCTCATGAATTTTTTTTTTTTAAATTAAAGGTCTAGTGCCTTCACAGTCAAGTAGGGTTTTACAATATCCCTAGTTCCAAATAGATTTAAGGAGTAAAAGGTTTAATGTCGAAAAGTGAAGAAAACAAAATTACTAAATAGAAACACTAGGAAAACAGAGTTTTAACTTCATATCTATACATTTTCCTGCCATGATCAAATCAAAATCTAAATCCTTGGAACTATAGTGTGCATGTATAGCACTCAGCTGTCTTTGTTTATTCCCTGTTTAGGAAACTTTTAATCCACCTGTTTTTTATTTACACATTTTATTAGTAAAGAAATTAAAGCAATTAAGTTACGAAGCCTGAAGAAAATGTAGTAAGCAGTAGAAGAAAATATCAACACCAAAAACACGAAAATAAATGTCTAATTGTTTTGAAATTATGTGAACTTATTGCAATTATTGTATGTTATACATTCAAGTATTATTCATATACTGTTATACAATCTTTTATATTTTGCACCTATTAATTTTTTTTTTCTCTAATTGGTTATCCGAACTTTCCTGGTATTAATGCTAATTCAACTGTATCTTACATTTCAATTGATCAAACTGTTTTTAATAGATTAATGTCATTTTCAAACAATTAAACAATTTATTTACCCCCAAACTCAGAACTTTTTCAACTCAACAATAAACTCAAGGAATCCCATAATACAAGCAATAGGCAAATATAACAAGCTAGCCTTAAGAAGATACCTACAGAAACGAACTAGACACACATTACTAGAATAAAATTTATTTGATAAGACATTCTTAGAATTTATTTAGCAAATTAAAGTATTGGATGAGCTAATTTATTCTTAAACAGCAATTAATTTTAACACCCAAAACTTTTGCTTATTTTTATATATTTTCCATTTATTTATTTTAGTACATTGTTTTATTTAATTATTATTATTTATCGATTTTTTTTTTTTTTTTTTTTTTAGTAGGTTTTTTTTTTTTTGTCAGTCTTTCCTACAGTTTAAAAAATGTATTCGAAGTTTAATTTATACTGAACGAATTTGTAGTATGAATTGTAATATTTGCAAAACCTGCATTTATACAAATATGTTACAAATAAGAAATCAAAATGATTGCTACTGCTAGCCATATACAAAAAAATTGAGATGTATTCGCTATTGTAAAATGAAGAAATAGGGTTTCTATTTCCAACTGCCGAAGATAAGGCACTAAGAAAAATTAATGCAAACTTTTGTTATCCCTGAATATATTTTTTCAAACCCTAATATACTATTAAAATGCTGTGAGAAACATTAAGTGTATCGTCCCGCCTATAGTTTTTAGTTGAAGGTTTTAATTTAACATATTTTTCATCTATCTTTTCTATAATTTATTCCTTGAGTAATAAATGAAATCCAGAACCCTTGTAATATTTTTTTTCTTTAATAACGGTTCATTATAATGAACTACTTTTTGTACAATATTTCAGCTTACAATTAACTCGTATATTGTATGTTGTTGATAATAAATACTATTTGCTGCCGACTAATTTATTTCTTGGACTATTATTGTATTTTAATAAGATTTGGTTTGCTTATGATTCGACTGATTGATAAGCTCTGAATTCGATTATTAAATGAAATAGCAATTTATTTTTAAACCGAGGTATCGAGTATCGAGAATTTAATTTTGGTATCGTTAATGGTTCCGAGAATTGCAAAAAATCTGTTACCGACACATCAATGTTATAAATAATAGGTTACAAGCAAGCAAAAAAAAAATAAAACAAAAAACTTCATGTTGAACTGAACCTGTCAGACTAACAATATATTATGCAAAAAAAGTATTATTTGAACAGGATACAACTATTGTTCTAAAGATATGTAGGAAGGAGTTGTGTAGGCAATAAGTGATGTTGATGTCGCCTGTGCTAACAGACGATACCGTATCTCACATTCTATAGGCTCATTTTCTAAACATAAAATAATATTGTATATTGCTGTGAATTCTGTAAAAATAATCTTGTGCTTTCGCAATAAACTTACAACGTATTGTTTAATATCCAACTTATCCTCATAGAGCAGATCATGTACCTCATCTTGACTAGCTGTTATCATAATACCCTCAGGCAAGGCTTGAACAAGCTCATCCTTCACTATTGATACATTGTCTAGTGTACAAACGCTTACACCTCTAAATTTATTAATAACTAGCATCACCAGCCTCGTCTTCGCCCCTCTCATAAGTGAAGAACGCAGAAAATTTTAGCTAATAACTGAAGTTTAACTTGTATTGAATTAAGAAATAGAGCATTATTTCTTCTTTTCAATGATTTTTTTCACGCATAGCAGTAATTTTTAACCCCGTTGAAATTTCACTGACTAGGTTTTCGAAGATTACGTAAAAGCATCCGATTTGGATATCCAATTTTCGATTTCAATGTATAAGTTGTCATTCTCATCTCACTCAACAAGACACTTGTTTCTGCGACAGATAAACGAAACAAACTTTTAACCTAATTCTATACGATTGTCCTCATTTTGAAAAGAACAGACACAGTTTGATCAGGAGCATGGTCCTGAGACGTAACAAATGGCCACTCCAGGAGAGTGAAATATACAAAAATTATAAAACAGAATTCAAAAAATTTGTCACAAACATTGAATTCCAGGTACTAGAACTAAAGAAAAACGAAAGGATTAACAAAGAAACGATTTGAAAGAATCCACCAGTTAATCTAGCCTATTTTCCATAGTTATTTATTATTATTATCGTGTTCTATATGTATTGTTTTTTTATATATTGTTCTTATTGGTATACTCGTTTATTTAAAATATGTCTCTTTTATCATACTTAAACGCGTTACATTTTGTACCGTATTTAAATAATATCATGTTTGTATTGAATTTTCTTTGTATTATTTATTTTCCTGGTTTTACCTGTATTTTTTCTATACTAATTTTTATTTAAATATTTTTTCTCTGTCATACTTATATTTATCGTAAGTTGTATCGTATTCAGATTGTGTCGTTTTTTTTTTTTTTTTTTTTTTTTTTTTTTGTTGTTTTTTAAATATATTTTTATTTTATTCATTTGTTTTATTTTTGTATATTTCTTTTAATATGTTTTTATCTTACTTTTATATTATTGTTTTCTGTATAGTATTGATTTTTAATTGTATAATTGTTTTAATTATTATTTTAAATATGTTTTATCGGCTTTATATGGATTCTTTCTTGTATCGAATTTATATTTTTTTCATTTACTTTCTTTTAAATGTGTTAATTCAATTTTACATGTACATTATAAATCTCTTTCAAACAAACAAATCAGGTAGTATGCAAATGCATGGAGCCTGATGTATTACTTATCAAATACACGCCTCTTCCATTGGGTAACTACGAAAGGGAAAACAGTAAAAAAAATAAAATAAAATTTAAGTTGGTAATCCAGATGGGCACAGACTATTAAAAAACTCTTGCGGTAAATGGACTGCATTACCAATGCTTACAATATAAAAAAGCAAAGGATCGACATTTTGATTTGGTAATAATTTTTATTTGGAATAATAATTTAATGATTTCATTAAGTAGGATTGTAACTTCTAACCATAAAAGTGTATGACAGTGTGGCAAACCTCGTTTCTTTTTTTTTACCGTTATAAATTTGATTACTGCTAAACTTTCCTAGAACTATGAAAATGGTGTAGTTAAAGTTTAGTATAGATGGGTTCAGTAGTTTTATCATTGATAGCTCTATTGCGAAATGGTGCTAACCACATATCGGTCGATATTCAAACTTCACTGGTATCTACTAGTCTCACCAAATATTAAAATATTTTTATAATTATTTAATTGAACATAAATCAATTTCAAGTTCTATATAACACTACCTTCGTAGTCTCTCATGTTGAATGTCTTTAACAGCCTGTCGTCCAATTTTCAAGCTTCACTTATTATCGCTGTTTTAATAAGAAATAATTTAAAATCAGTAGATTTTTATAAACCTTCCTGGAACTATACAGATGATGTGGTTTAAATTTTGTACTGATTGGTTCAGTAGTTTTCGTGTTTAGTGATAACAAACGAAAAATGGCTTGTTCTTTTATATGATAGTGTAGATAACATTCACTGATGGTAGTTACATTACGTGCAATGCAATAACTTGTATCTACGATATTCTCATTAAATATTTTGATAGATATTTTTCTAATGGTATACAGAAAGCAGGAGTGTACCTAATTAGTAACGAAAATATATGGCTCCGTCACTAGAGGATATTCTAACAAGTTATAATTTTTTTTTTTTTTTTTTTTTTTTTTTTTTACAAACATTAAATAATGTCACTTTATCTTCTTTGTAAACTCGAAAACAATCTGTCTGATTGTAAACACACTCAGCTAAAACTATCAAGTCCTATAATATTTTGATGATTTTAAGGTTACATAAATTATAGTTAGTAAAACCAGGGTATATTTTAGAACGAATGGGCAATTTTGGTATACGAGTTTCACCTTTACTTATTGAAAATAATAAATGGGAAATTAGCGTTCAGGAAAGCAAGTGAATACACAGTATCTATCTGGCAAAAGAAAATGCGTGTACAACATGTTTAGTCAGAATCTGTATCCTATGATACAAAAAGAAGTTTGTATTAAATTAAATCTTAGCTTTCCCAAATTATTTTGATATGATGACAATAAAAAAAACAACACTGTCATTCTAGGTGGCCGCTAGAACTTTCCTCAGGTTCATTACCCCTTTTACAATATTCATCAGTAGATACCATGGTTTATGGGCTTATCAAAATAGATGAATTGATTAAGTAGCTCATAGAGCTGCTGATGACTTTGTTTGGAACAATACATAACTAACTCAGCTTTAACTTTAATTCCTTTACTGAAAGGACAACACGCCCACATTTCTAACAGATTTAAACTGGAACACGAAAATGGGATTTATCCGAATAAAAAGTTTAGTAAAGCCAGATTTTAGTCTTTGTTGAGCACCAAATTAATAAATTACTTAACGCTAGCCAAAGTTTTTTTTTCTACTTTTTTTTCATTTATTTCAGGTGAATTAATATAGAGCTTTTCATTTTTAAAATCTGGCTTAACTGATTTAGAACAAGAGTGAGTCCTTAGTACACTTCTCTGCTTTACATTTAAACATTTCAAACACATTTAACTTTTGATCTTCATCTTATCCAGAAGACAGATCCAGTACAAGTTCCTGACTTTATAGCATTACTAAATACTGATACAAAATAACAAACTTAAACACTAATAAATTCTGAATTCTAGTTAGTACTAGTTAAAAACGTTGGGATAATTCGAAAATGACTAATTCTCAGCTATTATATCGTTAGTAAAAACTAAAAAAACTGGATGACCAATTTCTTGTATTAATCATTTATGTGGGATTTAAGTTTGACATTTATTAAAGGAATATTTTTTAGATATTATAGAACTATAAGTCATAGGTTTAAAAAGGAGAGTGAAGGTAACAACATGGGATTCGGTCGGATTTATTTTGAACCTCTTTTGAATGTTTGTGATAAAGGATTGAAGAAAATGCGATGGGTATATAGACCAGTGTGCACTGATAACACATACCAAAGTGTTCGTGTTAATAAGTGTGATATTAAGACACATATCTATATTCTGTTTTAGGAACGGTGCAAGAACTGATATAGGTATGTATATCTCCTAGAATAAGTCAGAATGCCAGATGTGTACACCATTAGTAGAGTAAAAGATAGACTATAAATTCTACCTTGAATAAAGGTGTTTCAAAATCAATTTTTCATGGATTTTACCAATATGTATGAGAAAAAAAAAAGTAATATAGGAGAATTAAACTTTTGATCGAAAAAATACCTGATGCAGATTAACTAAAAACGAAAGGTTTCCCTGCCCATTTTATTTCTTAATTCAAACTATAAGTAATTATAAGTAATTTTTTTTTATAAGTAGTTTAAATGGTATAAGGGATATTAAAATGTATTTAATCGGTTGAACAAAAAATTCACTTTTTTAATAAAAGATTATTAAATAAAATTCAAAAGCCAGAGATCAGCTCTAACTAGGTTTAAAACGTCCTAAACTGTTCAGATATGATTACGGCATAGTAATTTATTGACGAAGGATATTATAAAATTAAAATAAATAGGATAATTTTTCTCAGTATTTTTTTTTAATTTTTTTTTTTTTTTTTTTTTTAACACTCTCTATTACGTGTTTCTTAGCACACGAAATCCAATGAAATGAGTGGAAGGGCGGTATAAACCCACCAAGATATAGGAGAAAAGGGCAATTTATCCAGTTCTTAAGTACCATTGGTTTTTATCTCATTCTTATGTCTCTACTAAATAAAAGGTCACTGAACTATTAGAAACTCGCGCATAGCTCTATAAAAAAAATTATGATTATTATATTGTATTTTATATTACCTAAGGAGATTGAAGTATATAAGGAATATTATTAGCAATGTTATCTCCCATTTATGATTTTATTTAAACAATTATGTTATATAATTCTTTATTTAGGTGACGATTCATGTCCTATACCACATTTTTAACCCCTAGCAACATAAAAACACATGGTTAATATTTTTAAATTAGCTATGACAACTTTTACTCTACTTTCATTCCAATATATAATATATACAAATAAATTACCATTCTATGTCACCTCCAATCACTTTGACATTGTCAATGAATATAATTATTTTCGACTAAAAAGTCTTGTCCGAAAAACATCATATCTAGAATAATTTCAAAACATTCTATTTTACATATCACTACTTTAGTTATGCAAAATTTATTATTATTTTTTTTACCAAATATATAATCATTCAAAGTAGTTATAATTGCCTTATTGACAAAAATCTTAAATTTCTACTATGGGTACTACTCATCCATTTTGATAATTGACTACATATAGGTCTAAAGGTTGAATTAAATATTTAGTTTATTTATCAACAGTGCATAATGGGCTCCCATAATCCCATAATGGGGGATAACATTGCTGATCAATATTCCTTATAAATAAATAAAATAGTGATTTATGATTTCCAGGTTGTCCGACTACTCTAACATTTACTAGACTAGCGTACAAAGCTCTAATAAATTACAAAAAAAATAATTATATGACAGCAATAAGACCCATTTTGACACACGGAGATGAGCTTTACGGCTCCATTGAACTTCTATTTCTTCTCGAATCCATTCCTTACACTCCAAAATCTTTCGTATAATTCTAAATTTTATTATTTTGTCTCAAATCTATAACGATCTGAATGTCCCATATATTGCAGATTTGGCCTAAACAAGATACCTATCCTTCCACGACAAGCTACATACCCACTCGATTCCACTTGTCCCCCAACTTGCTTCCCTAACACACTGAAAAGATACCTAAATACTTTCTAATGTAGAACATGTATAAAAATGCTACTAATGGGTTGTTCTTCACAAGGTAATGACATGTCATTGTAATCATTTTCCCTCACATTAATTTATTATATATAATGTGTACAGTTGTTAATATCAATAACGTATATAATAATAATAATGATAATAAAAAAAAAATAAAATAAAAAAAAAAGTATTTCCAGGATAGGAGACTACTAAAAATTAAACATGTTATCTTTATATGAGACCAAAACCAAAAATGCAAATAAACGAGTAATTATATAAAAAACACATAAATTACACCTATAGCATACGTTTAAATGAAAGTCTAACCAGATATCAAGGTGTCAGTTTGACAAAAAAAATTTTTTTTGTCTTCCTTTATCGTAATTCACAACTATCAATTACATTAATGACAACCAGCGAATAAGATACCATTAAAACAATGAGAAGGTTTTGGCATGAGAGGCATTGAGAGGAGCATTGCCCAGTGGTATCATCTCTCTTGGTAATCATTCAATTTTATTCTATTAGATCTCTCATCCAGCTCTTTTTCAACCTTCTAAGGATATTGCTGGGCATCATTGTTGTAGACATGTCATGTTTGAGTTTGTTGGGATAACCTTCAAGGCTATCGTGAAATCTTTTGTAGTAGGTCTGCATGTGTCCTTTAATAGTAGGTAGGTGTAAGTCCATGCGCTGAGTTAGTTACGTACCAAGGTATTTGTGTGATTGTCCTAAAATGTTTCGACTGGAAAGTTTGTAGTTTTTGTATATTCGTTGTTTTGGCAGTTCCGTAAATTTCTGAGGCGTGTCCAAATGGGTCTTAGTAAGTGTAGGTACTTATTGGATTTTTCTCATAGGTTTAATTTAGAATGTCCTCCAATTAGGGAATAAAGTAAACTTAGCCTTTGATTTAAAGTTTTGTGTTGAGATGTGTGAGGGCACCATGGCATCCTTTGGTCAAAAATAAGTCCAAGGTAATGTACTCTGTTGGTTTGTGGAATCGGTTTGTTTTCGATTAAGACTGGGAGGACATTTCTCTCTTCGAAGTGAAAATTTTATGTCATGAGATTTGTTATAGTTGTCTTATTTACCATCGTTTGTACTAGTTGTTTGTTGCGCGTAGGTAATGTTGTAAAGTCTGAGAGGCTTGCATGGGGTTTCGGTATGTTGTAATAATAGTACTGTCATCTGCATATGTTCGAGTGTCATCTGTCATGCGTGTAATTTATTCATAGCAGTAGTGCTGGAATCAAGCTTTGAGGCACCTCGGCGAAGATTAGTCTTATGGATGAGATCCCTGAACCCTCTCGGAAGGAGAAAACTCTGTCAGAAAGGAATGGTTATAAAATTAGGTAATAAGTGAATGATAATATAGTCTTAAGTTTAAAGAGAAGTCCCTGTAGCCATACCCTATCGAATGCTTCAGCATTATCCAAAATACACTAGTTGCGTAGTTTTTGCTCTATTGATGTAGCTATGAAATCTGTCACTCTGTGTAGCTGTTGTGTTATGGAGTGATCTTTACTTCTTTATTTTTAGTTTAACTCAATACACAACTAACATTATTATTATAATTGCTTAATCTGAACCCAACCTTAGATCATAACTTCAATATCCCGGATAAGGGATGATAGTAACAACTTTTGTGGTCTGATAAATATACTTGAGATATAATTGTATTATAAAATAATGTATTCTTAAATGTTGTAAGAGTGAAATGACAAAATGCTTATAAGTAGTTCTTTTAAATAATTAATGGTTGGAAAAACGGTAATTTATTTTTAGTTTTATTTTGTTATTTCGAAAAGTATGAGGTACGTCATAATTTAAAACGGGGAGATTCCCATTCACCGGTATTATTTAAACTAGCATTAGAATTCGTCTTTTGAACTTTATTGTGTACTGGAAAAATCCTAGAAATGGGTGATAAAATACCGTTTCTTTATTACGCATATGGTTTGGTATTGTTGGATTAAATTAGACTCAACTAATCTTATTGGTCTAGTAATTAATTTCAATAAAACCAAGATATTTCAGGTGTTAAATTTAAACACGTTGAACGATTTAAGTATCTAGATGTCTACGGTATCTAGAAAAATTAAAATCACTACAAAATAAATGTAAGTTTAAAAGCCGGAAATGCTTGTTCTTTCTCGGTTGTAAAACAACTTAGTTTGCGAATACTCACCAAAAATTTGAATAAACTGAATTAATGAGTTGAATATTTGGCTCAAAAAGGCTTCACAGTACGAAATTGCAGATGATTTAACCGGTAAATATAGGTAACTGCGGCGAGACCATAAAAATGGGCATTTAAATTCTTTGGATTTATTAATATTCGAATTAATAAAAAAGTAATAAATTTTCAGCTATCCGAGGTGTAGATAGAGACATAAATGGGAGGATTGTGTGAGGTGGTTTGGGTTTTGATGGGGCGGGTTGGAAGGATGTGTGTGTCAGAGGTTAGTGACGTCGGCAACGAACCTTCGATTTTACTCGTAATAAATTCAATTATTATTTTAGTGATTTAAATGCTAATATTTTTTGTTCGCATAGGGAAATATCAAGCTTAACACAGACTCGGACTATTCTCCATAAAATCAATACTTAACATCCATTTGAAAAGCGATTAAATTTAGATGATGGACGAAAGTATAGATTGTTAACTCTCTCTTCATTGATATGTATACCCGTAGATAAATAATTATTCGAAAGTTTGATTATTGATGTTTAACATGTATCGTAGAGTAGCTAATGATTAGAGGTAGTTAAAGCTTTAATTTATTCTATAAATTTACAATTTGTATAAAACAGTTGAATCATTACCATTTGTTGGACCTAATAACTTCTTAATTTTCTTACTCGATGGATTTTATTAATTTATTTAATTGTAAACAATATTTTATATTGTTTCCCCAGCTCTTTAGCAATTCCCTAGCTCTTCCAGATAAGAGGAGTATCACAAGTTATGATTGTTTTCCAGCTGATAAAGAAGGATTTTTCATTTTACAACGGTTGTGAAGATACCTCCTCTGATTAAAGGTTTGGATTTCTATTAAGATAAATTTTCTTGGAACTCTTTTCTGGAGCAGAAACCTTGAGTGCACTAGGTAGTTTTCTAATAATCATTTTCAAACATTTATTCTGAGAAACTCATGAGATTAGGATGAGCTTCGGAGGAAATCCCTCTCTATTCTGCCATAATATAACCGTCACTAAATTTATTTTCTTTGTGTTTACAAAAAGGGCTTTGTTTTCTTGGCACATAAGGTGTGGGCGAGAAACCTGAACTTGGCACTTTCACCGCCCGGCCTAACTTCAGCTCAATCCCATGACTTGAATAGTCGCTATGCTGACATTTGACATTGGTAGCTAAAGTGGATTCCTGTATAATCACGTTCTGACTTATCAGATAATTATCTTCAATCAACTGATAAATTACTACAAACTCACACTCATATGAATAGTGAAACATGTAAAAACATAAAGCTTAATTGTCAACGTTATAGAAATGAAATGATCAGAAAGGCCGTTGATCATAAATTCAAAACTATAAATAGGAACAAATCAGGTGATCATATCCAGAGATCAAAAAATGAATTTGATTAAGTTAGCATTAAAAACTTGATTGATATGTTTAATATTAAAAATCCATCCCCATTAAAGAAGGTGTGCATCAAAATCATATTTTAAAAATAAATATCTTAATAAAGTACATTTATGAACGGTATACGATCGTTTATGTGGATTGTTTTAATTATTATTAAAACTACGATAGTTACTCTGTAGACAATTCTGAATAACAGAGAACAGTCTCTAAAAAGTCCTAATTCGGTCCTAAAACAGTACATCATTACCTTAACTCGAGAACATTCAATGATTAAATGGTAGTTTAGCAACACTATTGCAATAGAACAAGTACAGTCTACAATTTGATATTGCTTTTATTTTAATTGCTTTTAATTTGAAAATTAGAATTTACAATACTAATGTTGACAGTTCTTATTGGAATTAGGATTGATCCTTCTATATCATCATGCGTACCTCAAGTGAGTTCTTATTGGATTTTTCGATGATCAAATATAGCATAGAATATTTGGCCCCAAAAAAGATATACATACCGGGGAATTCAGAAGGCTTCACAATGCGGAATCGCGGGACATTTGTTCGGTGGGTATATTTTAGGTCTTAGCAGTAATTCTAATTTTGATCTTAATGCACGATTAAAATGAGTTTGTAAAGTCGTTGGAATTAATTACAACCGAATTCCAAAAAAGTTAATCAGTTTTGAGCTATCTGATAAGCGAAGACAGGGATGTAGGTGGGAAGATTGGGGTATTTATTTGGGTTTTATGGGGGTGGATGGAATGATCACGTGTGTGGTCATATATTGGTGGTATCGGCGTCGAGCCTTCGGCTTCGCTAAGCCTTTTTATTTATTTATTTTTTTTTCTCAAAAATGAACTCATGCAGACATATTACATTTTACTGAAATATAATAGTAGTTGAAGTAATATATGTGTTTTGAATCAATAACTGATATTTTATGGAACATTCTCTTTATTTAAGCTCAATTTCGAGTATTCATTTAAACTTAAACCTACAGATTGCTGGGTTTCTTTCAGGATTATCATCTTATTACGTCTGTCATTCCATCCGTCAATTCCAGTAAGATTATCTGGAAGCTCAAGAGGCTTTGAAAGTGCTGGATAAAATATCCAAGGAAAGCTTACCGTAATTGCCTCATCAAATTTCACTCAACGGAAAAAAAAAATCACGAAGACCGCCCCAATCTGCATCCTGGTTGGAGAAGTGAATTACAGAAATCATTTATGTTTAAATTTACCTAGACTAACCTATTTCCGTTTCCCTAGCGAGTAGGTCTACTATCTTTAAATAATATCTTTGCTTCACGATGGAGAGAAAAAAATTAATTATTGTATTTATATTTTTCATAAAAACCAATCCATATCAATAATAAACGGAGAGTAGGTTTTTAGTTCTATAGCGAATTGTTTTCTTGATACAGCCTATTTTCCGTTCAGCTAAGTATCTTTACCCGCTAAAAGTTAAAAGCGCAGTAATGTGTAGCTTGTAAAAACTTGGCAAAGAGAAAAACCTGCTAATTTTTTATTTTTGCACTTAGACGTCTATCTTACTTATCTATACTATTATATAAATTGACCAGCCATTTTTCGTTTGTGATCACTAACCACAAAAAGTTTCAATGACTGCCAAAAAGCGGTAGATATGTGGTGCGCAGTGAAGTTTGATAATCGATCGATAGGTGGCGAAAACTATTCCTGAGATTTTACAAAGGTACTGTATTATACAGAACATAAAATTTATGATGAAATTTACTCTTATTTTCAATTCAATTGTTATTAAAAAAACTATAAATAGATATATGGAGCGACATGCCTATTCCAGTGCAGTTTAAAAATCGACTGATATTTGGCCATTCTGCAATATTTTGAAATGGTAAAACAATTTTAACTACAACATCTTCATAGCTCTAGGAAGGTTTATAATAATAAAGTTTACAACAATGATAATTAAAATGTATAGTCTTGAGTGTTAGAAACGAGGTTTGTCCAAACTGCCATATAATTTTATGGTTACAAATTAAAATACAACCAGATGGATCGTTAACTTTATTTTTGCTTTTACGTATTATTATTTATTTTAAGAGTACGTTCTGTTACTTTTTATCCTTTTTTTTTTTTTAAATGTTATTTTTTTTATCTGTTATTTTGTTATAAAAATATAATTTCATTTTAAGACTCTGAAGACTCTTGGTTGTACACATTTTTTATTCATAAGGAACTTTAGGTCCCGGAATAAATAAAGAACTTTTATATTTATATTGTATTTAATCAAAATGACAATTCAGTCACCCTCGAAATGAAAATTCTTCATAATTCTAAAAAGGTCTTTGAGTTTGAAAATTCTTACTTTTGAATACAAGATCCTTACTGTTCACTACGGGCTATGTATTAAACCATATATTATACATATTAAAATCTCGTTAAATTAAAAAAAAATTCTGAAGTTTGATATCTTTGAAATAAATTTTAAAATATTTCTCCTTTTCAGATACATTTACGTATGCCACGCCCCTGTGGCTAGGACATGGTGCACAATGCCTAGAGTTCTCAAGTGCATCGCCTGGATCTCTTTCATTGCAACGCTTCACCAGTCAACTCGATTCGTTGATAGAGACTACCTTCCAGTAAATATTTCTTGGGGAAACCAAGAAAACGTTACAGTCTGTAGGGTAAGTTTTTACGTAGCACCTTTCTGTTTTTTTTCTATATTTTTTTATTTTAACTTTTTATTATTATTTCCTTTCTTTAACTATTATTCATAATATATTTTAATGGTTCTCTGCAAATTTATATTATTATTAATTGTTGACAGTCTGCTAAATTCGCAATACAATAGGACCAAAATGAGTCCTGTTAGGAGTGCACAGAGGAGTTAAATTGAAGGGCTCGTTAATAAAGGGCGAATAACTTACCAATTGACTAAAGATATTTATAACAACAGAAGCCTTTCAATGAAAACATAAATTAAGTATTACAATGCAATAATCAAACCAGAGAGTCTCTATGCTACAGAATGTATGTTCACAATGAAAATTGGAAAAATAGAACTGATAGAGAAAAAAGTGAGGAAAATTCTATTGTACGGAAATTAAAATTCTAATTATCATTCTACCGTTTTGGATAGTTCGAATGTGAAATATCATCTAAAAATAATTTCAATTTCCTGTCGTTCCTACATCACCCACCCAAGGCCATCATGAATAAATGACAGGTATTCGTCTTGGCTATTACATCATTTAGTACCAGCTATTGTAGAACATTAATACCGTTTTCTCTTGTTGAATGCTAGTCCCAAGCTTGAGAACTCCTGGAGATGTATTTTTAACATCAAAATCCGGGAAATCAGAATGTCACTTACAGCTCATCTAATGTGAAGTATGATTGTATAAGTTAATGCTAGGTTCTAGCTCAGCTAACAGCTAATATAGATATTCTTCTTGGATTATTCACAGGTATTAAATCATTTTTTTATTAGCCTGCCTATTTTTCGAGGGCAGTCAAATTAAATGGGTTAAATAATCAAATCTTAACTAAAATAATCACAATCAATCTTTTTTTTTTCTCTCGATTGTGCATTCATTGCTGTACTTCTTTCCTTGATTACCAATAGTTTTTCATCCGTTCACATTGCTGTCTCCTTCTCTCTTCTGCCCTTCCTTTCTCTCGTTTCTTTCCTCTGGAAACCCTTATAGTTATCATTTTCCTGAAAGCTGATTTGTCTTGTATTATGTTATCTATTATACTAATCTCTGCCATGTCTTCCTTAATTCCCCGAATCCATTGGTTACCATTTTTGCTCTTATGAACATGATTGAAAATTTGTTTTGTAATCCTGTTGTTATACATCCTCATTATGTGAATTATTGATTCACTTTTTTCCTGCTTAAATCTGACATCCTTTAATATATTCCTGTTTCTAAATTCTACTTTGTCTGTTTTCAATGGCCCCCAAATTTTCCTTAGAATTTTCCTCACTTTTTTCTCTATCAGTTCTATTTTTCCAATTTTCATGGTGAACATACATTCTGTAGCATAGATACTCATGTCGCATGGATTATATATACTCAAATTTTCATTAAATCTTTATATACTAAAGTTTTCATTACAGTCTTTATGAAATTTATGGTTATTTTTTTATGGAAAGCGAAATTGGAATTTCGGGCCTTATAAGACTAAATAATGGGTCTTTTAAAAATTCGGGAGTAAAAATAATACATCAAGTAGAAAATAGCCTAAAATTAAATAATTAGAAATCATTAGAAATAATAAAAACGTTTAAAGAAGATCCAGATTTTTGTTTAAATGACCAGATAAACATTTCCAATAGCCCCATTTTAAAACTGTTCCAATAGGAACGAAAAAATCCAATGAGTCATAGGGGAAATCCCATAGTAAACCCCAAAAAGTTATCCTACCTGTCCCCTCCCCCATTCCATGATGGATATATTTCAGATACGTGTTAGATCTCCTCCGGTGAGTACCAATGTTGATTTCTTTCTTGTCTTACATTTTTGAAAACTTTAGTATATATAATCCATGTAACAGTGCTGATGTGTTGAAAATGTTGTATGTTTCAGAACTGATGAGGAATGTTTAGCATCCGAAACTAGTATTCTAATAAAATAATTCCAATGGAAGTGGCAATTAATTCATCAATCCTAATTGTATTGATCCTTCTATACCATCATGTTTACCTCAAGTAAAGACATAAAAATTGTGACGAATATCTAAAAATTAAATCAAATGGTTTAAAGAATATTGATTTCTTTAATGTTGGAGCCATCAGTCTTCTTTTTTTTTGTGCTGCTGCTCTCTAACATCTGATCCTCAGCATTTGCGCATCTGCACCACAAAATCTACTCACCGCTGGAGTTCTACCCAATTTTCTGCGTCCAAAAAGCTTTTGGAAGAGCCTTTTGGATATTTCATTATCATTCATTCTTGCTACATGCCCTGGCCATCTCAGACGTCCGGAATTTATAAATTATAACTCACTTTGGACGATTCCAGGGCTTTTTTCATTGTCCAGTATTCCGATGAGTAACAAATTGCATATCTAGTTATATATTGTCATACGTTTAAATCTATAAGGACTATCGATGTTAGGGCTAAAACGCATTGCTTAGAATTAGCCTCCACTACTCTCAACTCAGAAATTTTCAAAAGCTTACTAACATTCTTTTTGAAGGAGGTTGGACAAAATATTGCTGCAATAAGCCAAAGATTCCATACATTCTGTTTTTCTATTGACAGCTCTAACCGCCATTGTACTTGGGGTGGCTCTTTTTAAAAATATGTAAAGAAAAAAACTCCACGGCAAATTGAATTACTTGTAAAGAAGTATGAGATTGTAAAGGTTCTTCTTAATTTAGTTTTTCAGGCACTTGCTTTGTATCTTCAGCCATTTAATTAAAATAATTCAGTAGTAATCCCACTATAATTTGTTTCTTTACTGAGAGCTATCACTATTAAAATGCCTGTTTTATGTTGGTCGTTCTGTCATTGCATACCATAAACAACAAGAGAATGTTTATAGTCCTGCTCGGTCTACTGATCGTATTTAGACTTGTCATTAGACGACAGTGGAGATACCTCTGGGATGTGTCCTCTAGAACCGCGTCCAGTAATTGCTTTTACAGTTGCTGATGTTTGTTCTTCCCATGCATTCGCTGCTAATAGTTATTCCTCGAATGAACATGCTAACAGTTCTGCAGTTATAGCTGTCATGTCATCAGCAACCATCGTAAATTTGAGCACACAATATATGGAATATTTGGTATATACATTCAAGAAATGTATTATTTGTTTCTTTCTTTGTTGTCAGTGCTTCGTGGTGCTTACAAATTTATTATGAAGATATATTTTTTAATAGTCTTTTTACATTCATAAAATTCTTTCTGCTTAGCCTTAAGACCTATTTTATAATTTTTTCATTGTTATTGCCTACTTTGATTAGACTTAATTAATCACTGAACTTTTATTTTCTCACTAAGCCATTTTTTCCCTATAGAATATTATTATTAAGTAACGATTCCTAGATTATAAAGATTTAAATACTAAGGGGCGCTTGTAACAAATAATGAAGATATAACTGCGGAAATCAAGGGAAGTATAGCGGCAGGCAACAGATGCCTGCTTGCATTTAAAAAAACCTCTGGCTTAATGATTTAAATTCAGTCTGCAAAAGTTTTATTGTACCAGTCATTACGTACGCCTGTGAAATATGGTTGCATACCAGGCCACTTACCTATATACAAAGTCTTACGGTTTTTTTTTTTTTTTTTTTTTTATGAATTGTTTTGTAAAAATGGCCAAATCCAAACATTTATGCCTTATAACTTCGTTGTTTACTGATATATCAACGCCATTTTTTTTTTTTTATGCTGTAATTATTAATTCATTGTCCATGTAAAATAAAAAAGATATGATTCAAAAAACAAATACCGAAAAAACGTGTGATTGTTAAATCTTGTTAAAGACAAAAAAAAAAAAAAAAAAAAAAAAAAAATTAAGAACTTCAAGTTTAGGTTCAAAAAAAAAAAAGTAAGCGCAACAACCAAGTCGAAATTATTTTTAAAACTTCTCTAGTTAATACTAAAAAAAATACCATTTGCAGGCACGCAGTACATCTAGTTGTTTTTTTTATAAAGTAACAAAAGGGCGCCCGCCAGTGAAAACTGACAATAATAATGAATCGAATCATATTTTTTATACAAAACGTAACAAACGGTTGTGCTTCTTTATAGCATAGGTTAAACTGCATATTTTCTCTTTCTTTCTCGCAATGTGGATTTTATCAGAGTAAACTTTATCTACATTTTTGTAAACAAATATCGGGGAGCAAAATTTAACAAATTTTAAATTATTCATAAATTTAGTATGTAGAGTATCATAGATATTGCTTAAAATGATCTCCAATATTTCTAATACATGCACGTTATCTTTTTCTTATTTCTGTTATGGTTGTTCTTAAAATAAATTTTTCCCTTATTATGGTAAATGCGGCATTGATTTTTTGAATAAGTTTTTGTTTAGAAAAATCCCACTACACCTTAGCTGTAAGGGAATATTTAAACAATTGTTTCCCACAATCCTGGATAGGAAGGAAGAAGGGGTCCAATTGAATGGCCAGCACGGTCTCCAGACCTCACTCCGCTCGATTATTACGCCTGAGGCCGTGCCAAAGATTTGGTTTATAATGAAGAATTTTTTTCAAAACAACTTATTAACAACCGCTCGTGGACGTTCAAACATTGGATCCAGCAGAAGTGAAAATAATTTATCAATCCTAATCATCTTGGTCCTCCTATACCATCATAAAGGACAAAAGAATTCAACGTAAGAAGTTTGGAAATTTGGATTAGGTTGCTTGGAAAAGAAAGGATGCCGAAGTATTTCTAGTGTAACCAGTATTATGTATTTCAATATAAACAGTATTATCTTCTTGATAAGAAGGAAGGAGCCACTTTAAGTCCACATAAAGTTGAAAAATGTGCATTCTAAGGCTCTTGAAAGCCTTTTCATTAAACTTATTTTTATTCTTAAGGGGCCAGTTCCAGAATAAGTAAAGTATTGTTATATTTTCTATTTCTCTATATTTTTTTTTTCAAATCTACTTTTATGATTATTACATTTATTTTCATTCCTCCTGTTAGTTTATATATATATATATATATATATATATATATATATATATATATATATATATATATATATATATATATATATATATATATATATATATATATATATATATATATATATATATATATATATATATATATATATATATATATATATATATATATATATATATATATATATTTTATATTATTTTCCTTTTATCTTGATATATTCTTCCTACAGTTTTCACAAGCAGAGAAGGCCGTAAAGAATAACGCCTTAAAGTCTTCTAAAATAAAATAACGCCTAGAAGATGTGGCAGAAAAATATGAATAAACAACAGAAAAAATCATTTAAAAAGAAACGATGCGGTATTGTGGTTTATACAATCGGTAAAATGAATAAAGCTAATACCATCGTGATGGCCGAAATGTACATATATAGTGGCTGATCGAGGTTCAGCATTGCGATTTAGCTTGTCAAAATTTTTTTTCTTTTTTACTTCAAAATAATAATAATAATAATCCATTAGAAATATATAACAACATCGCCATCGTAAGGATATATTTTCATATTATAAAATCAGCAAACAAAAAAAAAAAAAAAAAAAAAAAAAAAAAACATAAAAAAGACAGTTTATTTTGCGTAGTGGCCGGTTGGAGACCAATACAAGAATGAAATAACTCCCTAACGAAAAGTAAACAAAGGATTAAAAGTTGTTTTCCTGATAAGATAAACGATCAGGATTCAATTAGTCTATGAAAGGTTCCAATAATATTGTTTTTACAGAAGCTTAAGGCATTTTTTTGGAACGGAATTATACTTCCTTATATAAAATTCTGTATAAATATAGATCTGTCAATAGAATCTACATTTTCCCAGTAAAATGGTTTTTTTTTCGCGCTAGATTGCGGTACTTAGTCACGAATGAAGTTATTTCTTATTTGCAAATTAACAGATCACATAATGATATTGTTACGTTTTTCTGGTCATCAATTTTAAATATTCAGATATTTACACCTATGAACGTGAACGTTTCTTGAAATCCTCACAAGAAAACGCAATAAACTAACTCTTCCTGCACCATGGTCCAAATATAAAAGTTTGATGACTGTTTCTTCGATTCCTACGTTTAGGAGGTCCTGTTTGACTTCTAATGTCCATTTGTTTGATTTGAGATTTGCTGTTGCGTGGTGAATCTGTGTTCGGGGAGTCTGCGAATATGGCCATACAATTTTAAACAGCGTTTTCTAATGTCATCTGTGAGGTTTGATGGTATAATCCTTCAGTATTATATTAAAAAATATCTTCTTATTTATCAAAAATAATTAAGTTCAAATATAAACATTTTTTTCTTTCCTTTATGAAAGAACATACCAAAGTTGCTGAGCGGTTCGGTACTTCCATGAACTAATATATTTCTAAAACCTTTTAGCAAGGAACTAAGGATGTTCTTTTGAATCCTGAAAATATTTCATGCTAGATCCTCCCACTTCTTTGGGAGATAAATGGAGATTTAAAGCCCTTAACTTGCTAACAAACTTAGCATGGAGCTTTTCTCATTAAGATCTAAACTTGGGATAACTTTTCAGGCAAGGGAATCACTGTTATTTTTGTGAAATTCCACAATGAAAATGAATTCAACTTCTCTTGATGAAGAATTGTTCCATTCGCCAGCCGATAAATAGATGCTTATAAGACAATATTGAATATTGTATACTCTGTCAAATATTTTATACACATCGCTCAATAATGGTAATATTTGGAAACTATGCGGTTAAAACGGTAATTTTGGTGAGATAAAATATTCCAGTCAGCATACTTGCTGATTAATTAATTTATGTTACAATAGATTAATTAGTATTAAATTAGAGCGTAGTAATTACTCGAGGCAATTAATTTCCTCTCTCCTTCCCTTCAGGTAAGGGAAACCCCACGTTTCCAGTGCAGAAAGGAAGAGAGGAAAAACAAGAACTCTTTAAAGTGCTTTATATCTTGATTAATATTAAACATAACAAATTTGGATGAAAAAATAGAAAAAAAAAGAAGAAAATATTGGTGTCTGTATCAATGGGAGGAATAATTCATTTATTTTTTTAAGCTGGAGGTGAAACCATCACAAAATCTTATCGAAAACAAACTGCATTGGTAAAATTTTTGAAAATGAATTTCACCATCAGATTAAAAAACGCTGGTATAACGATAGTTTGAGTTTTAAATAGAATAGAATAGAAAAATAATTTATTTCTGGGACAAAGTCCCTTAAGAATAACAGATAATTGCAGGTATAACTAAATTAAATCTGGTTAGAGACATAATGAGCTACAAAAAAGAAAAACAATAATACATTAATGACACTATGTACATAGAAGAATCTTTAAATAAAAGAAAAGAAAAGAAGATAACATTTTACAGATTAGAGGAGATAGAATTAAATAAGAAAAAAATAAAATAAAATAAAATGATATAGAAAAATCTTATGGTACAATGATATGATTTGTATGTACAATAGAAGTACCCAATGTTATATTCATGGAAAGTTAAATTTTTATTAAGAGGAATCTCAATTATTCCAGAACTGAATCCAGCAATGCAATAATAATTTTTGACTAAGTAGTTAGATAGCAAGCGTCAGTCTGGATGAGAAGGAGGTATTGGAAATATAAATATTTGAATGTTTTCAGGGATTTAGCTTGTCTGATGTGAGGAGGGATGGAGTTCCAGAGGATTGTTGAGCGGAAAAGGAAGGAGCGTTGGAATATTGAAGTTCTATGGGACGGGGTATACAGATCAGAAAGACGGGATCTCGTATGTATTGGATTGACTGCAGATCTGAATTGGAGCTTATTGTAAATATAAGAAGGTTGGAGGGTATTGATAATTTGGTATAGGAATGTTCCATGGAAATATTGTTTTCGGAAAGTGGGATAGAGCCAATTTAGTTGGGAATAGAGGTGGGAAACATGGGAACGCCTCGGACTACCGAAGACAAACCTGACGATATATCTACGACCAAAAATATCGAGATGTTTTGATTTTTTAAGATAGAACTTGTTTTACCGGTGACCTGGTCAAAAGCGTTACTTTCTTGGGTAACGAAAGAGCGTTACGCGAAGTTTGATAGTTTTATATTGGGAGAGTAGGAACAGTTAGGAGCTCAGCTCTTCTTTTACTAAATAACACTACCTTGACTAGGAAGCTGGATCTAGTGAGTGAGCTCATTTTGACATTGTTTCTCCTAATATGAAATTTTAAAAAAATTAAGCTGGATTTGACCGATCTTGCTCTATCCCTCTCGGCTGTTCAAAATTTTGCTTTTAATAAAAACAATTAACGTTTGAAACCTTTATTTTTTAAGTGTAGGGGCTTTTTTGATACGACCTAACTCTGTTGGTGTTTCTCTGATAGAAAATTTGACGAAACGGTAGCAACATATTTCCTTGCAAACCAACATGAAATTGGCAAAGTTGAATTTAAAACTTTTCCTTACTTTAACCAATTTTATAAGGTCTAGTTTTTCTTTTTTTTTTTTGTTTTTTTTTTAAGAAATAATATCCATACAAAAATATCTGATTATCAAAAGAAAAATATCAATATTTTGGTACATTCCGTGTCGAAACCCATCCCTACTAATACTAAAAAAATTTATTAAAAAAAAAAAAAAAAAAAAAAAAAAAAAAACCTGTACCACTTACAACCCATGAAGGGTCTCGGGTTCAGTACTTAGGTAGGGTGTACTGTTTCTGAGCAAACGGTTGTGAAAAAAAAAAAAAAAAAAAAAATTAATAAATAAACGAAAATGGGGGACCACCAAATATTTTCCCTCTCCAGGTTCTGTTTTACCAATTCTGCTTAATTTGATAGTGAACAAATTAAACAACGAAAGATCAACAAATTCATTATGATAATATAATATAAATTGATATTCACCGTGGTGCTAAATGAGTACATTGGTATTTTTAATTGCACAAGCAAGGATAATAAAGGGGGCTTGAATTTTTATTCAATTAGTTTCGTTTTCCTTTAATTTTCATTATCGTTACACGGCCACAGTTTATAACATTAATCTTTATTACTTTTTTCTCCAAAATATCTAATAATTTCAAATTATCGTCCTTATTAATTATTGTTTATGATTAAAGTTTATATATCGCACATATATTTCAAAAGTGACACAACTGAAAACCTAATTAAAAAAAGGTTAAGATCTCTTAGCCTTTTATGAATTATCGAAAGTGTACCTGAATTATCTTTTAATCCCAACCACTAGTGAGATGTATCAGGTAGGATTTGAAGTGAATTCTACACATTTTTGATATTTCATTGGAGAATATTGAACTTGAACATAATGCTTAATCATAATCACAGATTTTTATATTATACTTAGGGTTTCATTATCTAGGTACCGAAGAAGTCTATACCAATACTTCTGAAAGTGATTCTTGAATCATTTAAATTAATGTTAGGCTTGAGTCAAAGTTTTATCATTTAATAACTATGGTCATTTTGTATTTATTTACTGAATTTGATATCTGTATTGACGGGGCGCTTCGTCTCTTCAGGCGCAATTAATACCGTTTCTAGAAAATATGAAACTTGTGATATGCTTTCTTATATTTCATTTTAGATCGATGTGTTTTATCGAATTGATATTGCTATCTGTTTCACCTTAGGGCAATAAGTGATAGGATTGGCAAAGAATACATTCATATAATATGTGCAATGAAAATTTCTCTCATAAGGGAAAGTGTAAATCAAATATAAATATATAAAACACCAAATCCATATAAAAACTAATGTTGTTGATTTGTTTGTGTTGCTCTTTCACACATTAGAAAAAATCAATATATAAAACACTAAATTCATGTTGGAACTTATGTTGTTACTGTTTTATATTTTTATTTTTGAAAATACGATATATACAGTACTTACAACTTATAACATACAGTACAATCCAAATTGATACTGTAGAAATTAATAGCGCAATGAAGGCTGGGCAAATATTGTAAAGCGCTTCATCGATACAGATACACTAAATTTAGCAGACTTCAAAAAATAACCAGTTCTCTATTCGATACAATGGTTATTTTTCTAACTTAGTTAAAGTTCCTTATTCACGGAGGACATGTTTCACGAATTTTCCATTAAATATGAAATTGTAATTTGTGTTTAGGATTATAGAGGTGTGTTGCGTTTATATAAAAAAAATGTAGTTTAAGCACAACTAACACGCTTTTATAGCAAATCAAACTAAAAAGTAGATAATAATTTTTATTTCATGAATAGTTTGTGTTATGGCAATATAAAGCCAGAAGACAATAAATTAGGAATATTTAATTTGTAATAAAATTAAAATAAAACTTAAGTTATCAACAAAATAATTTAATTTAAAGCAAAAAAGCGTGGTGTGCAACAAATGTTTTTTTACAGACGGGAGGTTGGAGCAACACCATTGAGATTTTATTATTATTATTATTATTATTTTTGGCAAATTCTCTCCAAAAATAGGAGGCGTTAAGCAAATAACTCAATCAAATTTTTCTTTGGGTTCTCCTTGTTACCCTAAAGGTTTTCATTCTTTCCGAAAAGGCTTTTTTTCGTTCTTCCGACCACTTTGGCTGTACTGTTTTTGTTTTGGTTGTTCTGATGTAACTTCCCATGGATCTGCTGTGCGTCTGGTGGTGTCTCTAAGAGATGTATTAATTTGATTGAAAAACTATATTGCTAAAGATTAAAAAGTAACTACTTGCACAAACATAATATTTTGTTTTTTGTCTATATATTCCTTCTTTTATATATATATATATATATATATATATATATATATATATATATATATATATATATCTTTATTCACGCCTGTCAATTATAATTAGACAACCAACGAATCTTTTGTGAGAAAGAAAATGGAGCAGAAACAAGCGGCTCCTACAGTATTTATTATATTTTCATTTTAGTCTAGGAGGTCTCTCATCCAGCTCCTTTTTAGCCATCTCTGTGTGTTGTCAAGAACATGTGTTGTGGCCATGTCGTTTATAATCGTATTAGGATATCCAGGTAATTTTTCGTGGAATCGTTTGTAATAGGTTCGTATTTGTTCGTTAACTGTTGGCATGCGTAGGTCAGTATGTAAAGTTATGTTGCTTACGTCAAGTATTATCTGTGAAGCGTATGTCCAAATAGGTTTCGGTAAGTATGAGCGTTCATTTTTTGCTTAAGTTGTAGAGTTGAACGTTTGGAGAAAAGTGAATGTCTTATTCTTTGGTTATGCGTTTTCCTTTTTTTCTTGATATGTTGACCCCATTGCCTATATTAGTGTTAAAATAAACATGTATGTAAACTTATTCACTTTATACTTATTCACAGGACTGTGTATTCAATTAAATTATTAAAAAAGATTTTAATATGTGGTGTGACAAGTGGATCGCAGTGAAATCTACCGATATGTGGCACCATATCGCAATTGAGTTGACAATGGTAAAACTACTTAACCCATCCACCTGCTCTATCTACATACCGAATTTTAACTACACCATTTTCACAGCTCTTGGAATTTTTTTTTTTTGTAAATATATTTTCTTCTTCTAGGCCGTTTTTATACAGATCCCCTTTCCGCTGCCCATTATTTTGTTCACGTTAATCAGTTCTTTTTACATAAAATTATGATTTTATTTTTATTTAAACTCATCAAGTTCTATAAGGAATTATATATAAAGTATTATTAAACTAGTTGATAGTAATATCAACTATTTGGCGTCAGTGATACATGTGATCGATTAATGAATTCAACGCACGCTTCACAACCGGACTGATTGATGGATCAAACACGAAACCATTTCGAAACAGATACCCATCGTGTAATTGTTGATAACACTGTTGCTGGTTATCATTTGTTGAAGTTTCTGTTATATAACGTACAAAGTGCTAATTTTTTTAATAAGAACAAATCCATTTTAACTATAATAAAAAAAATTGATCGATACGGCAACTATAAATCAAAATTAAAAATAATTATTCAGAGTTTGTTGACTGATTGTACTGAATAAACTTTGGTTGGTAAACCAATATCTTTTAAAAAAGTTATGTTTAGAAATGTGATAAAACTTCTATACTATTTTCGTTTTATAAAACAGCACTTTTTTTATCTGTCTCTACCCTTGAGATAATTAGCAGTTTGTCATCAATTTTGTATTTTCGTAGATTCCTCAATAAAAAGTGGCCTTCAGAAATTCCAGTATGGTCTTCACTGACGTTTCTACATCCTGCAGGTCTTCTTTCAATTTTGATGGCATTTAGAGTATCTCCCTAACGGTTGAAAACTGCTGACAGTCAACAAGTATGTGTTATAAAAATCTGGTTTCTTGGCAGTTGACACAAATAGAGGCTCCAATATGCGGATGAGGTTGCTGTAGGAGAATTCACAGTAAATACTGCGATGGGATGGAACCCAGATAAAAGTAATGCTATTGTCTTTCTGTTGGATTTCAAACAACATTAAGAATACCGAAAATTGAGAACATGCATGTATTTCAACAGTAACACTATTCAAAATCTGTATTTTTAATAATCAAGGTCAAGTTCAATAGTCTTCTATGAAATGTCAATAGTTAATTTGAAATTGAATTAACTTCAAATCTCACCTAATATGTTCACCTGCTGTTGGGTTTAAGGGATAATTCAGTTAGGCTTTCGATGTTTCATACAAGACTGTGCAAATTTACATTTTTTAATGCAGATTTTTGAGTTCTGTCACTTTCGAAATACATAAAACTAGAATCACCCGTCGCGGCTTCGCCCGCTGTCATAAGTAAAGAACGTAATTGAAGTTTTATTTTTTTATCGATTAAAATCTTGTACTTATGTATGCAATTGAACATTATTTCTTCAATGATATTTTCACGCTTGCCAGTAATTTTTAACTTTGTAATAATTGCACTGGTTAGGTGTTTGAAGATTAGGTTAAAAGCATAATTAGAAGAAGAAGAAAAATGAACTTTATTCTGGAATTACTTGTCCCCAAAAGAATAGCATATGATCACAGTACATATTGTTTTGGTATCTTGAATGAATTACACAATCATACACTGATGTAAGCTTTTATTTAATACAACACACTGAGAACAAAGTAAGCATAACATGTCTCTACAGTAATCTGTCTCCGACGCCATGCACGACAGGTTATATCCAGGTTACACAGTGTAAACATAAAAATAATCGATTTTACAAGAAAATGATGTAAATACTTTAACACCTTCCTTCATAATTTACTTGTAAAATAACTCAAACTAAATAGATAAATAGAATATTTAAAAGAGTCCTAAATCTTGATTTAACTTCTTAAGTCTTGGACTTAGCACAGGCTTCGTTAAGCCATCAGCAAGTTGACTTTGGGTATCCACTCTCTGGATATGAACTTCTCCCTCTTGAACCTTTTCCCTGACAAAGAAGTGACGAATGGGTATATGTTTTGTACGTTTGTGCCACACAGGGTTCTCTGCTAATTTAATGGCAGCGTTATTGTCGACAAAAAGAGTACCTTCTTTAAATTCAGTCATCTCTTGAAGAAGCCTTTTGAGCCAAACCATCTCTCTCGTACCCTCACTTGCAGCGATGACCTCTGCTTCAGTGGTAGAGATAGAGACTGAACTCTGCCTTTTACTGAACCATGATATGGCACCACCTGAATACATACAGGCAATGCCAGTAGTAGACCTGCCAGTTAATTTATCACCACCAAGATCTGCATCAGAGTAGCATTGAAGAATTCCTCTTCTATGGTTTTTCTTATACAATATTCCAAGTTCAGACGTCCCTTTTAAATAACGGAATATTCGTTTGACCCTGACTATGTCACTATTGGAAGGATTTTCAAGCACTCTTGAAGCTACGTTGACAGAATAAGCAATATCTGGTCTTGTACATACCATCAAATACATGAGTGAACCAACAGCTTCTCTATATTGAAAATTTGTTGTCTTGATGTTTCCATGTTCCTTTTCATTGTATGAATCATCCTTTAAAATCGGAGTGCTAACAGGATGACATTCATCCATCTGGAATTTTTTGAGAAGCCTCCTAATGTAAGAAGATTGGCTTATTTTGATACCTTCCTTGCTTCTGTTAATCTCCAATCCAAGATAGAAATCAGCCAGTTTAGTCTTGATTTTGAACTCCTGTTTTAATTTGTCTAAGAGCTCCATTGCTTCTCTTTCGTCCGAAGCAGCGATTAATCCATCATCAACATATAAACATAACAAAACCTTTTTACCATTAACATCTTTGATAAATAGGCAAGGATCTGCTGAGCTAATTTGAAAACCAATACTAACTAGGAAGTTCTTTATCTTCTCATTCCAACAACGCGGAGCCTGTTTGAGCCCGTATAGGCTTTTATGTAATCTGCAAACCTTCCCTGAGTTGTCATCGAAGCCTTCTGGTTGTTGAATATAGATCTCCTCCTTGAGTTCTCCATTTAAAAATGCAGTCGATACATCAAACTGATAAAGACTCATATCTTCATTTGCAGCAATACTGATTACCGTTCTAACAGTGGTTTGACGAGCAACTGGACTGAAGGTTTCTCCAAAATCTTGACCTTTCTTTTGTGCAAATCCTTTTACCACTAGCCTAGCTTTGTATCTTTCTAAATTTCCATCAAGTTTATATTTCTTGCTGAAAACCCACTTGGAAGGGATAGCTCTTTTATTATGAGGCAAATCACAGATAGTCCATGTTTTGTTCTCTGTTAGGGAAGTCATTTCTTCTTCCATGGCTTTTCGCCATTCCTCAGCTTCCTCACTGTTCATCGCATTTTGCAAGTCCAATGGCACAACTTCACTCCCTTCAACGATGTTGACATAATCATTCATGGATTTAGGTTTATTAATTTTATCCTGACCCCTCAGATTTATGCCTCTTTTCCACACTACATCTTCTATTTCTAAGTCTTCATCTTCTTCTTCTTGAGATTCTTCTTGATCTTCCTCATATTCTTCTGGATTCTCTTCTCCTTCCAAAGGTATTACTTGAGATTCTCCTTCATTTTCCTTATGTTCTTCTGGTTCCTCTTTATAATAAATGTCAATACCTTTACATTCCATTGGATGAAATGAAGATTTTCCACATATCGGTGCTTTGAGTGACTCCTGGAATATGACATCTCTTGATCTAATTAGTTTATTATTTGAGAAGACTCGGTATCCATTGTCCCCATCATATCCAACAAGTACTCCTTGAGTAGCCTTTTTATCAAATTTTCTTCTATTTTCTTTAGGTATATGGACCCAACATTTGGATCCTATAACACGAAGATTTTTGATTCCCGGTTTTATACCCATCCAATGTTCAAATGGAGATTTACCTTTTTCTGATGATGGACCAGTTCGATTCAATATATAGGCTGAAGCATTAATCATCTCTGCCCATAGCTCCTTAGGTAGAGATTCTTCTCCTGAATGCATGAGGGCTCTTGCAGTTTCTACAATGGTGCGATTTTCTCTCTCAGCACAGCCATTTTGCTGTGGTGTGTATGGCATAGTATATCTGACTTCAATACCTTTTAATTTGAGGAAGTTTTCTACTCTTTCATTTTTAAATTCTCCGCCATTGTCACATTGAATGTACATTACTTTATGACCTAATTGGGTAACTTCTGCTAAAAATTCCTTTAATTTTTGAAAGACTTCATCCTTGGTTTTAATAAAATACACTTTTCTAAATTTTGAAAAATCATCCTTAAATACCAGAAAATATTTAAATCCACTTTTCGAGGGTATAAAAGGACCACATACATCAGTGTTTATAACCTGACCAGTCTTCTCAGCTCTTTTCCGACGTCCAAACTTGAGTCTATGAGCTTTTCCCTTTATGCAGCCCTCACAGAGTTCACCATCAAGAGTTAAGTCTAAATTAAGTTCTCTTTTAATTACTTCCTTCACATGCCGTTTGTTTTGATGACCCATCCTTTCATGGTAAAGCTGTAATAAATTATTGTCTTTGACAGGAGTAGATATATTGTTATTTTCTGACTTACAGCTCTCTGTTGTGGGTACTACCCTAATGGCTAGATTATAGAGACCACTTCCAATTTGACGATTCCCTGACACAAGAGTTTCATTACCTTCAAATAATTTACAGCTAACTGCAGTGGATTCAAATTTACTCTGTGGTCTATGATCTTGAGCTGCTAAAAGAGAAAAAAGATTCTTAGAAATACCTGGAACTAGCCAGACATTAGTGAGTTTAAGTCTCTTCCAATGGCCGTTAGACGCAGCTTCAATTAAAATAGATCCCTTACCAAGCGCCTTGACTTGAGAGCCATTAGCCGTAATAATTACATGGTCATCTGTAAATGGATCAAAACTTGTGAACCATTCTTTTCTACTACATATATGATGTGTTGCTCCATTGTCCACATACCAAGCATCACTATTAGTCTCTGATGCAAAAACTTCTGAGGTAACTGTTAACAGAGTTGCACCTTCACTTGAATTATTTTGAGCAAATTTAGCTTTAGCAGGCTTAGGTGGTTTGCCATCAGCAAGCCAAAACCGGCATCTCTGAACTGTGTGACCCTTTTTATCGCAGTAGTTGCAAATTATTGAGGTATTATAAGAATTAGTATTTCTATTCCGAACATGCTTGAGAAATTGAGATGTGGTCCCCTTAGCAACCAAAACTTCTTCTGAACAACTATCACCCAGGTTGCTCTCAAAAGTACATAGTTTTTGGGTAAGATTGTTTAAACTCCTGTTCTCTTCATTTATGAGTCTCCATCCAGCAGTAAACGGTTTAAATTTATCAGGAAGGGATTTTAAAATTTTACATATTAGTAAAATATCTTTATTATCAGCAGGTTGCTTATCAATTTCTCCTTGCAACTGTTTCCATGCATTGGAAATTCTAGTAATAAATGTTACAGCATCATCATCTGGCGTCCACTTACTTTCAAAGAATTTATTGTACAAATCAAAAATTCTGTCTTCTGAAAATGTGTCAAAAAGCTGACAAAGACCCAACCACATATCTCTACCAGACTCATGGCGTCTCACCTTTTCAAACATCTCCTCTGTCATGTTATTAGACATAACCAGCAGTGCCTGGTTGTCAATTTTATTAAATGTTGCTAACTCTGTATTATATACTTTCACAGCTTCTTTATCAGTAGTATCAGGGCCTGAAGGACACTTGTAAGTTCCATCTATTATTTCTATTGCCCTAGGTATCATTTTCAATCCCATTCTTATTTTCGCCTTCCAGTTTTCCCAGTTGCTCTTCCCTTCTAACAGAGCAATCTGAGGAATCATGATTGATCTTGAATCCATTTAAAAAGAAAAAAAAAAAAAAAAAAAAAAAAAAATTACCACAGAGCACTAACTTCTTACAGATTTTCATGTATTTCCTGCTATTCCAATGTTCCTAGTAACTTCATGCAGGGCCCATAACCTGTTTTGGTATCTTGAATGAATTACACAATCATACACTGATGTAAGCTTTTATTTAATACAACACACTGAGAACAAAGTAAGCATAACATGTCTCTACAGTAATCTGTCTCCGACGCCATGCACGACAGGTTATATCCAGGTTACACAGTGTAAACATAAAAATAATCGATTTTACAAGAAAATGATGTAAATACTTTAACACATATGACAATCCAATATGACATCCAATTTTTAATTTTAGTCAATGAGTTGGTAATCCAGACGGACTAGATTATTAAGAAACTCCTGCGTATAATGGACTGCATTATCAGTGCTTACAATTAAAGGCTCATGGGTGATATTTTTACAAACAATACCAAAAAGCAAAAGCTAAGCTAATAGCAAAATGACTTGGTTTTTAATGATTAAAAAATTTAATTCAGTAAAAAAAAAATATATAGATTTTATCTGGCTGGATTTTATATTTCTGAAACAACGTACATTTAAATTTGTATTATTACAAAAGTTAATATTTCTTATTATTGCTAAACCTTCCTAGAAATATGAATATGATGTAGTTGAAATAAAATTAAAAAATCATTACAATAACTTTTAAAGCAACTAATTTTTGTAAAACCCTGTGAAACTTTTTCCTCTTAATTCGTTCGAGAATTTTTCCAGTGAAAATTAAAAAAAAAAAAAAAAACACAGCAAAGAGTTATACTTCATACATCGCTCGTGAGAAATTGTCTAGATTTTTTTCTAGTTTGCGATGTAATGACGACAGTTCAAGCAAATCTTATTTACTTTACGTCAGCACATGCTAAATATTGAATCCACGTGTCAACTCTTGAATGTAATCATATATGACTTTCGATCCTCCTTCCAGCCTCACATGTCTGCTTCATTCGATTTATTTTGAGCCCCTTGTCCGACCCCTCAGCCCGCCTTCACCCCTTGTTTCGGCACTTTCAGAAGTTACACCTACGCCTTCATGAATTTTTAACAAATCCTCCATTCCCCTTCCCCATATGAACAAGTTTTCGTGCTGCCTTACCTGAGTTAACTTTATCCAGAAGGAGAGAAAGCATAAAATTGTATGATACGCGCTTTTAAAAAGTTTTTTCCGAGAGATATGTTTGTTCAATAAAAACGGTAGTGAAGTCATGTTAAAATTGTGGGGGATCCTTAATGAGCTAAAGTTTGAAGACTATTCTTTATTGTTTTTTTGTTTGGTTTTTAACATAATTCGGTTTCCAAACTAACAAAATCACACACTTCTCAGGTTTACATGTACCCACAGTAAAGGAACTTAAGCAAATCCTTTATAGAAGATTTCATGACAGACTTCATGGACATAATACCATACTCTTTGATGACATGGCCTCGACTGATATAAATGGAAATACTCTTAGATGGTGGAAAAGAAACTGGATAAAAAATCTGCTCACAAAAATTATTTTTTAATTCATCCCAGGAGGAGGTACTTTTGAGTACTCCCTCACGCCTGTAAAGCCTTTAATGTTCAGCAAATCCACTTATTGTTACGTTAAAGTTTCTTTTAGACGGTCGTATCCGTTTTTAGTTGTTTCAGTTTCATTCAAACTGTCAGTTTTCCGTATGTGTAAAAAAGAAAAAACGAAAGAAGAACGGAAACGGAGACTGAGAAATGACGGGACTGAAGACCTATTCTTTTTGTTTCATTTCTTATAATTCCTGCGTGTAAATAAAGGTGTAAGGTTTCACTCCGTTCGCTCATCAGTTTTACTGAAAATATTGTAACGTCAATCTGTCACAATTTCCAAGGATCACGATTTTGTTGTTGAATTTATTGAAATTTATAAAATTTCACGGAGTTAGTGGATAAAAAACTGAACTAGTAAAAAAAGCAAACATTAGAGAAACTGCCTACTACTGCATACACCCAATAAAAAAAGTACCCGGAATAAGATAAAAAAATAAAATAAAAAGACTATGGTCAAGTTCAAAATTAATAGCCTAAGCTAAACTTAAAATAAATAGTTTTGATCAGTTACACATCCCTTCGAGATATTTTTTTTTTAAATGTACTATCATCCGGTTTCGAATTTAACACAAAATAAATGCAATTAATTATTTTGGTCGGTTAAACTATGTTCTGACTTAACTACTTTCATGATATTTTTTTTTTTTTCAAATATTTGTTTAAGAACATAAGTAAAATAATTAGTTTAAAATATTCAGAATTCAATCAGATTGGAGGGAGCCTAGATATAAGATAAACTAAAACGGACGAGGGAAGTAATCTAAGTCCGGTGGGTTAAGAAGTATTATTTATTTTAATTAGAATTTGTGCTTTAATTGAAGAATCCCGAGGGAACGGTGTTAGTTAAACTCTTGAAAACTTTAATTGCATTCAGGTTAATTCAGAAATCCGGCGATAGATCAAAAACCGGTTTAGAATGGAAATTAGTTTGATTTTAATCCCATTTCTGGTTTTTATTTAATCATTCTTTTCAATTTACTTATAAAAATATTTTTTTTTTAAACAATTCCAAGGATTAGTTATAATCTGCTTGATGAATTACTTTATTATTATTACTATTTTTTTTTTTTTTTTTTTTTTTTTTACATGATATTTATCAGAGGATACAAAACTTTTTTTGATAACTTTTGTCTGCTCACTATTTTTTTTTTACTTATAATTATTTGACCATTTTATTGAAATTGAAACAATTCCTTTTGTAATTTGAGCCTATCATTTTCTTAATTATATTTACTAATGTCTCAAACTACAAACTGAATTTACGCTACGATGCGAGACCTACCTACCTGTTTACATTGACAGCCAGCATTTACATCAAACTGAGAAAGTGACACACTTAGAACTTTCCCTTGATTGAAGATGGTCATAGAGCCTACATGAAATGAGATGAAATGAATGAATGAAAAACTAAACTTTATCCTACAGAATTTTTTTATAAATTGTAATATGTAAAAGTTCGCACACTGGATAAGTGAACCTACAACTTAATAATATTTTTTCACAGTTTTAATCGAAAAAAATTACAAAAAAAAAACTTTTTTACTTAACTGATTAACTTAACTGGTGGTTATAATTGGTTTATATGTGAGGCACTCAGTATTACCAGGTTACCAAATGCTTTTACATTAATCAGTGTTTGCCAGGTTCATTTAACCTTGGACTTAACACACTTTCTACAACTCTTAACTCAATAGCACTTAACACTTTCTACAAAAAAATAATAGTAACTTGCAGAAAATAATAATAACAGAAGAATAAACCATTAATATAATAGTTAGAACTGTAGCAAGTGGCGCGGCAGATAGTATAACAGTTTGATTAGTATAATTTTAAACAAAACTATTTATGTAGGTAGATCATGAGACATGTAAGTTCAGTAAATAGTAGATACGATTAGATATTAAAATTTCCAGTATATATACCAGCATAAGAAGAACGAACAAAAATAGTATCCAGGAAATAAGAAAATATTTCGCTCATGGGCTGCAATAGTGGTACAACTCAAAAAATCTTTCTTTTTTTTTTTTTTATGTGGGTTTAAAGTTTTCATTGCTAAGGAAAATGCGTAGGAAATGTTTTAGTTTGCTTAAACGAATTACCTTCAAGTTATACCTTCTCTCGTTTAAGCAAACCAAAGCATTTCCTATGCAATGAAAACTTTAAACCCACTTATCTCAAAAAATGATTTTTCGAGTTGTGCACTATTGCAGCCCATGAGCGATGTTTCACATCCTATACTTTTTACTTCAAAGATACTCAAAACTATAAGTTAAAACACATTTGGACTTACGCATACCATATGTATGAACCGTAAAAAAAAAGTTATTTAAAAATTATGAATATTTCAATCTAAATTCTGATTATCTGACTGATAACAGATTTCACTCCTTGCGTTTCAAACGAAATGTTACATACATACTAGCGTATTTCGACAGATAAGAGACACATTCATAAAATTTGCTGACATTTTCATGAAAAATTACGTTGTCTGTCAAACAAACCGGTACAGAATATGGCAGCATCAAAAATTCTAGATAAAACTCAACGGAGGCTGATCCGCAAGAAGATTGTACCACTGAGGGCTCCCTCATACCTCACCATGTCTCTTATTTTTAATACAACATCGTTGATTCCAAATGTATTACAGTTGTGAATAAAGTTTTGTTTAAAAAAATATATTTACTAATTTTTTTTCGTACTATTCCTAGGTCCAGATCGCCCACTGGGTTGAAAAGGGGATATCGCCGGACGTTTACTTCATCATCTACTATCTGTTCCGGGTCGTGTTCGTCCATGCGGTGCCCTGCATCTCCTTGGTCGCACTCAACCTTCTCCTCTTCCGCGCCTTGAGGAAAGCCCAGGAAAAGCGAGACAAGCTCTTCAAGGAGAACAGGAAGAGCGAGTGTAAGAGGCTGAGGGACTCAAACTGCACCACCCTCATGTTGATTGTTGTCGTTACTGTCTTCCTTGTCACCGAGATTCCATTGGCAGTTGTAACGGTAAGAAGTGCCTACATTTTTTTTAATTATTACTATGATTGAAATTGTATACAAAGGAAAATTACCTATAAATTTTCTATAATGTTTTTTTTTTTTCTTTTAATACATTGATATTAAATAGTGAAATATCTATGAGTTTATAACAGAAGGTTAGATGTTTATTTCAGCGCTGATCAGTAAAATATTGGACAGTAATTAAGTAAATTTTAAAGTAAGCTCATTAAAAATATGTTTTCTTACATTGCAGATTTTAAGCAGCAGTCTAGAATTTTTATTTTTTTTTAAATTAATAATTGTACAAATATACATCAAGTAAATGTGTCAAAAACGTTTACAATAACATGCCAAAACTTGAAAAAACTACTTGTCAGTAGCACTTCAATAAAAAATCTACACAAAACGATCTCTGGGCCATCTTCTTTTCAGACGCCTCGGAGGATTATCGGGAATTGAGTGGGAAGCAAGTTGAGAAGCTAGTGGATTTAAGTGGTTATGGAGCTTACTATGAAAGGATTGGTATCTGGTTTGGGCCAAATCAGCAACATATGAACATTAAGATCTTTATGAATAATTCTATTGGTGACAAAGATTTTTTGAAGGATTTTGGATTGTAAGGGTTGGATACGGGATGAATTGGATGGTTTAGTAGAGCCCCAAATCTCAACTCCGTACGTCCATATAGGTCTGTGTAATGAGTTTTTTTTTAATTAATTGGGAGCTATGACGGTTGTCTAGTAAATGTTGAAGTGGTCTGTAACGACTTGCAGTTTCTTGTCGTTTTAGTCTTGTACGTAGATTCCAAGTAAGACGTTTGTCCAAGTGAAATCCTAGGTAGCGGACCCGTTCAGGAGGGATTAGTCTAGAAAATGTAAAATTTTAATCTGTTAGAAACGAGTACTAATCGTCTTTTTTAGACAAATGGAATAGTGCAGAGAATACCCGTCATGTACGTGGTTCTTGTTTGTTTCTTTCGTCAAGAAAATTTTTAATGTCTTTTTCTTTCAAAGTTGAACAGGAAATCGCTCAATAGCTTGTTTAAGAGGTCTAATTCTACGGAAAACGAATTAAACTGTTACTGATATCACTGTTTACATTTAGTATGTTATCGAGGCGTTATCTTTGTTTTGTGAAACCGTATTCAATGTTGAACATGAATGAAATTATTCCACATAAAGATCTAACGCAAAGCCTGTTTGACAAAATAAAATGGGAAACAAACTTCGCCTTTGAAAATTGGGATTGCACAATTAACTTGTTATTAACAGTCTCAACATCAAATAAAGAGTTTTGGATATGTTTGGATCCTTCGCTGGTGTGTTTGCACAACTTAAAAAGTTTCATCATAATCGTATAAAAAAATATAGGGTGTTACATACAGTAAAACATTCATTTTTATTTATAAGAAATATATATGGTTTAAATAGTATTTCTAATTAAGCCTAATCACTATCATTGTTGTATAGACATATTGTGTCTTTACAACAATAACAGTGACTGCAGTTTGATGACAGTTAAATTCCATTTTATTGAAATATTCATTTATAGTAACCATTACGTATTTTTTGATTAGCGATGGCATAAATATTCATAATCTGCATAGAATAATAAAGCGTTTTAAATGGAGCAAAATTAATATAATAATAAAAAAAGCGCTGTGTAGAACTGAAGTATCTCAAAGCCAAATAAAAATAACAAAGCAATTTATGACCTATAAATAAATGTTTATATGTTTTTTTAGTACACAGACGATTATAATACTATATTTAGACAACGACCTTTCATCTGACGACTGAATATTTATTCTTGTTTGATATATTTTCATTGTTTGAAAAATATAATAAAACCGGGCCTGATGAAATCCGTATGAGAGAGCCTGCATAGAATGCTGGAGCGGATGAAATAAAGCAAGACGAAAAAATATTATAAAAATAATATAAAAAAGGCGCGGTATAGAACATAATTTACGTCAAAGCTTCTGCTCGAAAACATTTGAGCAGTAAATGAAAAAGTTTTTTCATGAAAATTTTTTTTTTGAGCCTCGTTGGCTGTTCAGTGTTTAAAACAGCGGAAACTAATTGCGGTTTTCCTATACTTTTATGCATCCGTTAAAATAGTTTAGTACAAACTTATATGTTCTAGGCATCATTTTAACAAGCCAAATTTTAAAATCTTACTTTATATTATAACAGTATTAATGATTAAATAAAATAAATATGACAGAAGTCGGGCGCATAGTACCTTTTGAAATAATGTAGTTACGAGGTGTGATCAAAAAGTTCCAGGACTTTTTATATACTATGGGAATACAATGTCTCACAGCGATGCGGTTGGCAGCATTGTATTGCCTGACTCAACAGGAACACAGCTGTGTTTGCAGATCAATCATAACATCACTGAAAGTAACATTAGCACAGTTTGTTTGAGGTTAGTTTTATATAGTTTGGCTATTTTATGAAAATGAATGTGAAAGAAGAGCAACGTGTTTGTGTGAAGTTTTGTGTGAAACTGAACAAAACCTTTTAGATGTTACAAGAGGCTTTTGGTGAAGAATGTCTAAGCCGATCATGCTGCCATCAGTGGTTCAAGAGGTTTAAAGATGGCCTTTTTGTGTAAAAAAACGCAATAACTGTCATTCCTCAGCCCCCCTACTCACCTGACCTGGCTCCAGCCGACTTTTTTCTTTTCCCGAAGCTCAAGAGACACCTGAAAGGACGAAGATTTCAAACAGTTGACGAAATTAAAGAAAAAACAACGGAGCTGCTAAACACCTTTACAAAATTACAAAACACTTAAACAGACCTGGAAACTTGATTTACATAAACAATAGAGTTTAAATAAGCTAAAATAAAACCACTCGTCACAACAATTAGGATAATACTAAACAGTAGGCCCCCATTATCCGTGGTTCCGATTTTGTTTTATAAGATTTAATTTTTTACCATTCATTTTATATGTATCATATTAATTTAATAAAAATAATGAGTTAGATCGTTTCTAACGATTACATAATGGGTAATTATTTATACTTATTATTATACAGTAATTATTTTTAATTATCTTTAAAAAGTAATGAATGAAAAACACTTCAAGCTGGTATCGTATAAATGAGATGTTTCCGGTTTATACTGTTTTCAAATCTTTCTGTGATATTTTAACTGACCTGTTTACCTACTAAGCAAAACTATTTACTCAGTTATGCTTTAGTCTCCATTTAAATAGGAACTATCGAAATGTCACAAAAAGATAATAATAAAAAAATAAATAAATACAAAATGGTTTCATGCTTAAACAAAAATTAACCCATAAAAACTGAATAGAAAAAAGTGAAAGTGTTTAAGTGTCATCCACTGAATTAAGAATTGATGACCAAAGTGTTCATGATATTTTGAAAAAGATGGAAGATATTTCCGACTTTGTATCATAGCACATTGCGACGAATGGCCAATCTGGGAAGAAAAAAGTCTGACTTACTTAAATAGACACAGCAACCTGAATCACATAAACAATGGAGTTAAAATAAAGTGAAATCAAAGCGCATAAGTAACAACAATATAATATGTTAGACGAAACTTGAAACAATATAACTGTTTTTTGTAAACCTTAAATCTCAAAACATTTGACGTTGCAGTTTACATATTCGTACTTTATTCACTATCACTCCATGTTGTCATCTTCTGAAGAGTCCACATCTTCCCCAGAGGAATCATCGGTGGATGAGGAGCAAGGATAGTTACTATCTGGACTTTTAAAAAGGTCTGCTGCGATAATTTCTGTAATGGGTAATGTTTTCTTATTTTTTCTTGGTTTTTGATATAAACTAACGATGAAAAAATATCAACAAGATTATACAGAGTGTTCAATTCAAAGGATAAATAATTTTAACTAAATGTGATCAGTCGAGTTAGATACTACTTACATCCTTGTTTTTAATTAGTAATCCCACAGCTAAAACTAAAAGAAAAACTCTAATACTGCTCTATAAACATCTTCCGTTTACACCTATTACAACAGTTTCATTAATTTCGATTACACATTTTTTCGACTTAGTAAAAAACAAACCAACATAACTGATTTTTTATCTAAATGAAAATTCAATACATACATCCATTCTTATATATTTTGTGTATTGTAACCTTATAAACGTATGTAAAATGATTTTTTCTTATAAAAGTGATTTTCTCAATCTCCTAATAACTTTCCGGGATTTTCCAGCCTCTTATTATTTCGTTTTAATTTTCGTAACTACCAATTTTAAATATCTCTTCAGTGCAGCTATAGATGTTGGTATGATATCCTCTAATTTAAGGGTTTTAAATATAGTAATACATATTAAATCAATGCCCTTACAGTTTTGCCAAATACGAAATAACTCTCTTCGCGAAATTGAAAATTCGTTTTCAGACAAGAAAGCAGATAAAAGCAGCTAAATGTTTCATGATTATTTCATGTACATTCTAAAGCACCTGTACCATGAATTTCAGAGTGGTACTTTGGGGTACTTTTTAGTAATAGATCTTTTTAGTTAAAAAAATTATTTAATAGGTCAAATTATTAAAAACTTATTTTGAGTATGGCTTCCTCATATAACGATCGTCTATATTCACTAATTATAAAAGAATAATGAAAAAATATCAATAGGATGATACACAAATTTAGATTGAAAGAATCAATAATTTTAACAAAATTTGACCTGTCGAGTTAGGTACTACTTTCATCGTTCTTTTTACCTTGAAATCCACCTCCAAAAAGCGAAAGAACCTTTGATAATGTTCCATAAACTACTTAACTATACACCTATCACAATAGTTTTATTAATTTTCCGTATGACTTTTCCTCCTAGATAGGCCATTCTTCCCACTGTGGGACGGTCCACTAGGAAGCGAATGGTTTTCAACGATATCTCATTAAGAAGGATTTGCTGGGTCGAAGATGCAACATTGTTCAATAGTTTTTAGACAATGGGGTGATCGTTTGGATAGAATGGCGGTATTTACACAATTTAAAATTAGTGATTTTCTTTTTTAAATAAAGTATTTTTGGATGTTACTTATGTATATTATTGTTGCATACCTGGGTGATTCTAAAAAAAAAAGCTCATTTTCTAGTAACCGCGTTACCAGAAAGTAAACTTTGAAAAAATAAAAATCTAAATATTTTTAAGGTTATGTAGCACAATTCACATTTTCTGGCTTCAAATTCTAATTGCCAATATTGATTGGGTGTTGGTAATGCAAACTTCAATCCCCTTTGAGTGGCTGTAATGATAAAGCCAAGCGTTAATGGGAATCATGTTGTTCCAGGGATCTCCTGATACCATAGCAATATATATACCATATATTGAAATTATATTTTCTGTGAACTGAATGGAATTCGACAATTTAACTCAAAACAATGAAAACACGATTCATATTTATTTTTCAAAGTAAAAATTGTATTTAAAAAAAACTGAGACAAACGTTTTATTAGTCTTTAATATTTTTTTTTAACTTGTAGATGACAGCCTCACACTCGACTGTTCTAATCATTCAAAATTTTTTATGTCTAATTGTAACATCCTGCTGAGGTTTTTCATCTCTTGGAGAGTTTTGACATTTAAAATGTTCACATTTCTCTTAATCATTTGGTATGAGAAATATTATTTGGATTTTTTTTACAGCCTAAACTCCGTGAAGGTTTCCAAGTATTGGTCCGGAGAATATTTTCTTTTCCTTTACCGATATTTAACGATAACTGCCCTTCAGCTGATTCCGGAGAACTTCAGTGTGAATAACTTTCTTCCTGAGAAGTTGCCTCCTAATTCGAATCGAGTCCAACAGCCATCGGTCAATAATTCCCTCTATAGGAACATTTTTAATTAAGTGTTGGTATTTTTTCTGAATCCTAAACAATCTAACATTCCAATGATTCGCCAACTTCTCCCATCGGGCTGTTCTCTTCTGCTCCGCTGCTAGATCTCTGTAAGATTTGGGTCGAGATCTGTTCACAATCTTAAGTCCAGTTTATCTCCTGCTACTTTCTGCATATCCCACAGGTGGTTAAATTGAACAGGGCGAGGATCATTGGAATAGTTGAAGATGACAAAGACGGGGCAAGGCTTAGAACAGCATTAAAACTCTTCTTATGAGCATAGTATCTAAAAATAAATACTAAAGTTCAAACATTTGCATCGTATTGCATATATATTTGCACACTAACATGGATTCAAAAACCAACAAAGCAATTTCTCTTAACCACTGAACAATAATATATTGCTGGTTATGAGAGAGGGATTAGTGTGCTGTAAAGAGAATTTAATATTTGAAAGATTCTCTTGGCTACTTTTTTTGGACTAAATTTTAACTCAATGCCATCTTACAAGGCCTTCACGTGGCAACATGAAAAATCAATTAAAAAAAACCTGTGTTAGCTTAATTAGAGAATCATATGAGTGTGATAATGAGACCAATAAACATACTAACCTTTCTTTCCTCCTGCTCTGACAGAACTGATTTTCAGATGCAAGAGAGCGTTTTTTTCCTACTCGTACAGTGCTGTTATAACATTCCCTGTGGTAGGCTAACCGAAATTCCCTCTCAATCGATCTGTGAGAATTTTTTTTTTTATAAATGCGCGGTAATGAGATTTTTTCCAGTTACACACTTCAAAATAACATAAAAGATCATCTAATTATCTTAAAAATCCAGAAGATCTGTTCCTGATGTGGTATAATAGTATGCTTTCTTAGCATCTTCTCAAACGAACAGCGATCTCATAGGCTTAATTGAAGACTTTGGTGGGCAAACCGAAATCGTTACAAGTGGTAGTAATGAGAATTGAGAGGTACCAATAGTAAATTACCATTTCCATGTAAAAAAAAAAAAATTCTTGATTATCAAATAGCCTGGAGCAAGAAGGAACGAATATAAAATTTTTAAAAATTCTAAGACAAATACTCAATTACCCACCCTTCGGTTACAGTATTTTTCAGTTTTTTTTAACCTGCATAATTACAGTAGAACCTCGATAATCCGAACTAATTGGGACCGGGGGTGGTTCGGACTATCAAATCGTCCGGATTACCAAACAAAGTGCTTTCCAGGTATACTATGTAGAATGCAAAAAATGAACACTGAAATATTAGTTCCCATAAAATAAGAAGCAAGTTGTATTGTTAAAGGTAAATAGTTTGTTTTATGAAATACTATTGTGCTACAGTAAGGTAAACTATATTTTATGTAATGTATTGCACATGAATTTCGTAATATTTTACATAGTATGTATACAATCTTATACACACACAGAAAGTACAGTACTGTACATACAAAAAAAAAATATGCTGTACAGAAAGATTAAAAATTAAAGAAAACAAAAAACTAAACATTTGGAGAATAGTCACTCATTTTTTTTTTCTGAACTAAGGTTGAAGAACGTTTATTGGCTGCTAAATCACGGATTTTCAGAAAATAATTTTTATTTTTCCCAAAACAGCTTTCGGATTACAGAGGTTCGGACTATCGAGGTTCTGCTGTAGTATTATTTTGTTATTAAATAGATTTATGTGTTACCCCAATTGTTTTATGTCATTTTTCTTGGGATTTTTAATTACTTTTTTTGTGGTCTTGCTGAACCGAGGATTTGGTTATCCGAGACAATTTCGATTCCAACCATGTCGGTTAATTAAGCCCCGAGTTTACTTCAACATTTACTTAACAACCATTCAAAGCTTCTAATTATTACAAAAAAACACATTTACACGACAGTAATTATACTCATTTGGACGTACGGAGTTGAGGGGCAGCGTTAAACCTTCCAGTACTGCTCTTATACAATCCTCACAATCCAAAATCCTCAATCTCCTAATTATTTTACAAATAAAATTATTCATTATAACCTAAATGATTTGCTGCAGAATTTGCCCAATTTTACAAGTCAGTTCTGAATGCCCATCACCTATGAAGGGGGCTTACCTTTATTGGCTGCCTACCCCTGTCCACTTTCCAGCCGGTTCTACAGCGTCCTTAATTATTAAAACATATGAAACTACAAGAAATTGGAAAAATATAAAACAAAAGGAAACAAATAAGAAAATTGGAAAATACTATATAATTAAAAAAAAAAAAAATCCTTTCCAGTTATGTAACAAAATAATTATACCTTTACACATTAAAAAAAGTAACAGAACCCAAACACAAAAAATAACAAAAAACATCTGAATGAAAATTCAACTAAACAAAATCTAAAATTTATCCTGAATTTTTAATCTATAAATAGTTTATAACAAACTAAATAAAACTTTGTAAAATTAAAGAACATAGGTTAACCTTTATATTATGAAAAAGTGTGATACATTAAAATAAAGTCCAGACAAACTCGCGAAGTGAAGACTGCGTAGTTCCAAATGATCTTCATTAAATCATATATATTGTATGCAGTTGTAAATATCAATCAAAAGTTTAATGTAATCTTATCACCTAGATATGAGAGTAATTAAATAGGGCTGCCACAACCCTCCATTATTTGCTAGGTTTCTATTTGGTAAGGCAAAGATTTATTCTATCCATCCGCTCTAATGATCGTTTTTATTCTAGCTACGACATCCGAGAGTCTTCCGGATCCTCTGACCTTAGAGGCACAGCCCATTATCTTTAATGTCTTCCTGTGCTATTCTGATGTCATAAAATAAATAGAGACCACTTTGAGTCCCCACGCTAGCTTCCCTTCAGAGGCATTCAACTAAAGTGATAATAAAATAAAATAAAAATAACATTAAAAAAAGTAATTACACGAAATTGTTTATTAAGCTGGATAGTATCAACGTATAAAAATAAATAAAAAACAGCGAATCCGAAGGTTCGATACCGACACCACCAACCGTTGACCATACACCTCCCTCCAACCAACTCCTTCAATAGCCAAACCCCAAGATGCACCAAAAGTAACTGACCAGCTATGAGCATTCAAATTCTTTAATGGTTTTGCATAATTTTGTATTGGTCTTAACACTTTCTACTTTTTGGGCAACTATTCAGTAAGAGGATGAATTAATAAAATAGCAAGTCATCTTTAATTTTTAATTTTCAATTCGCTTTACAAAAAAAAGCTTATAAACCATAGACTGCTTTTCTTTTCATAACATTATTTCTAACTTGTAAAGAAAATATGTATTGAAAAAAATAAAATAATATGTGTAAAAGCATAATGCTAGTACCAATTCATTAAAAAGAAGTGCCAAAAACTTTAAATAAAACGATACAAACAAACAATTAAAAAAAAAAAAAAAAAAAAAAAAAAAAAGTGTAAAAACAATATTCTTCTGCATCTTGACTTTCTTCTGTTATTATTAGAACACATTCATCAATGTCATCTCCTTCAGTGGATTTCTGAAGGCTGAGCATTGCACCAGAAATGTCATTTTCTTTCAGTGATTTATATCTTTTAACTTTTAATTTGTAGATGCTATATTGAGGATGGAGCCTCTACATTTATCACTCACCTATGCATTTGTTTTTTACATTCGATTCAGAAGTCGCAAACATCAGTTATATTTTTGAAAAATGTAAAATTAGTCTGCCTGACAAATTTGAAATAAGTGATGCATTTAACAGAGAGATATTTGGCTGTGTTTTCCTTATAATATTTATAAAATCGTACTGTATTGTAATAGTAAAATTAGCATTTTCGCAGTAAAAACGATTTGTTCTAGCTTGGTAGTGACTCTTTCTATAGAGAATATTTTCTAAATACCCCAGAGCAAGCTCAAGAAGCATGAATTGCATGAAGACTATATTACGAAATTCATTATATTTTTTTGCCTAGTCGACTTGTCGAATCGAAATTTTTACACAGTCATCTTAAATCGATAAAAAAGATATTTAAAATATTTCCACAAAAAGGCTCTTGGTACTTTGGGCCTTTATTGCAGTCATGTTCTCAATTGATTAAAAATGTGATAATATGTTGATAACAGTGAACTTTAAAAAGTTGACCGGAAATGGCGAGCACCATTCTACATGAGAGGTTACAAAGGTATGGTATTATATAGAGCAGAAAAATGATAATAAAATTTTATTAAAAGAAGATTTAAATTTGTGGTGCGACATGTGGCAGAAACGAGGTTTGTCACAATGCCATTTACTTTTATGGTCAGAAATTGAAATCGAACCAGATAAAAACAACACAAGATTTTTATCGATGATAAAACTTTAGTTATAAGTTCAAATTATTAAGTTCTTTACTTATGTGAGCAGGTGGATCCGCGAGATGCTAGTTGATATATAAATAAGGTTGCAGATCGGAAAAAAAAAATAAAAAAGTATATTGATATTAAAAAATAATCATCTATCTATATATAAATGCTTTACCTGACAGTATCAATTTTAATTTCTCGAATTATTTTGAAATCGATGATTTTATAAATTTTATTTTTATAATTAAAGATTACCATAATGTGGTCAAGAGTCCCTCCCTCTTCTTTTTCCCTCCACGGAAATTTTTAGTAAAAGGCGAATGACAAACGTCTTACTTGGAATTCACATTTAAGACTAAAGTGACAAGAAACTGCTCGTCGTTACAGACTACTTCAACATTTACTAGACAAACTTTCAAAGCTCCCAATTAATTACAAGAGACTTATTTACTAGATTAGACTGTTATCAAAGCTATTTGAGCTTTGGGGCTGCACTAAACCATCTAATTCATCTCGTATCCAATCCTTACAATCCAAAATCCTTCGAAAAATCCTAAATTCTCCTTACTTTGTCACTAATAAACTTATCTATAAAGACCTTAATGTTCCATATGTTGCTAAGTTACACCAAAACAGATACCTATCCTTTCATCGTAAGCTCCATAACCACTCACACCCATTAGTTTCTCAACTTGCTTCCTACTCCATTCCTAATAATCCTCCGAGGTGTTTGAAAAGAAGATGGCCTATAGATCTTCTAGTGTAGAATTTTTATTGCAGTGCCTCTGATAAGTAGTTCTTTTCAAGTTTTGAAATGTTATTGTAATCGTTATCAGATCATTTACCTGATGTATAGATTTGCACTGTTGTAAATTTCAATAAATTGATAACAAAAAAAATAAAAATAAAATAAATAAAAAGTTGTGTTTTTCTGTCATCGCTAAGCAATTAATACATACGTAGTGAGACCGCTACTACCACTATTTGCTGTGAAAAATGTATATATACATATCTGTTTACGAAATTATTTATATCAATTGAATCACATACTAAAATTACTATCTCAGTACTAAAATAAATTTCAAACACCAATTTTTTTTTTTTTTTTTTTTTTTTTTTTTTTTTTTTTTTTTTTTTTTTTTTTTTTTTTTTTTTTTTTTTTTTTTTTTTTTTTTTTTTTTTTTTTTTTTTTTTTTTTTTTAATAGCTAATGATTTTTAACTTTGAATTTTTGAAATTCTCTTTGTTAAGATTAGCATTTTTTTTAAAAATAATGAGTATTATAAATTAACCATTTTACAGAAACAATCTCTCATTTCTTGTTTACTTTTTTTTTTTTTTTATTTGCTTCATTCCGCTGTATTGGTTTTTTATTTAAACTCCAATCGGAAAACGTTTACAAACAAACCCGAAAGCTTTTAAACTATCCATTGATAGCTCAAATATTTTCCTGTTGAAGTTTGTGCTCCGTTCAAAAGTTCGGTCCAACGCCCCGTACAACAGCGTGTGGCTATCGGAGTTTGAGTTTGCTTTTGTAAATTGGTTCGAACTGATTTGAATAGCCTTTGTTACAGCAGACTCAGGTCATGATTGGGAACAATAAGGATAAACAATTGTGATCGGATATTTATTTACTAAAAATTTGTCTATTATAAATGATCGTCATAGGAAAAATTCCACTTATTCGTATTTAATAAATTCTCTAATAAATCTCTAATATTTTGTATAGTTATGTGGAAGTTAAAAACTGTTTGATGTTTAATTTTATATCTACTTTTTTTTATACTTTTAAAAATCATTAACGATTAGGAAAGAGTAGGTGAGATTTCCTTGTAATCCTTAACAGAGCCAGAAGAGTATAATTTCTAAGAATAAATTAAGAATAATGTCTAAGTTGAATTTGTTTATATACATATCCCTGGCTGTCGTGAAGAAGTCCATAAGTCAAAACTGTGCACTTTTCAGTCTGGCATTTTCGATTATATTTCCAAAAAGTTTGTAATTATTCCAAAAATACCATTTGCGCCATTAAGTTACCATTAAAAATACCATTTTAAGGCTTTAATAAAAAGCACAACTTAACCAGTTTTTTAAAACGCGTATATAAAAAATTATGATTTGAAGGTTTAATAGTTGTAAATATGTTTTCAAGGTAATTGGATTTATCCAATAATTTACGACAACCACCAATATATTTTTTTAATTTTATAATATGTTTTTTGGAGGAACTTTAAAAAAACCTAGCAAAGAGAAAAGTATTTCACAAGTGGAAGCTCTCATCTTACAAGCGATATTTCTCATCTTATTTTCAGATGCAATAAAGTTTAAATAAATTTCAACCCCTTATGCCCCTTACTTTGTCAGAAATAAACTTATCCATAAAGACCTTAATGTTCCATATGTTGCTGATTAAGCCCAAACTAGACACTTGTCCTTTCATATTACACTCCATAACCATCCAAATCCAAGTCTCTCAACTTCCTTCCCATTCTATTCCAGACAATCCTCCGAGGTGTCTGAAAAGAAGATGGCCTCTGAACCCTCTCAAGTAGTATTGAAGTGCTACAAATGGGTAGTTGCTTCATAAGAAATTGTCATGTACATTGTACATTTATTGGATGTATGTTTTCTGTTTTTTTATTTACAGTCGTAAATTTCAATAAATAGATGATAATAAAAAAAAATAAATTTCAGATACATTATTCCGATCATTTTGTGTAATTAATATATTGTTTACATGCAGATCTCTTTAAATTTTGATATGTACCATAGAATTTCAATGAATTAAGAAGATAAATATATATTAAAAGGTATAACACATTTTTTTTTTAACCTTATATCCTATTAATTTCCAACTTATTACTTACAGCGACATCCATCTTCATCTTAACTGATCTAAAATCTAAAAGTGCTTTTTATAATGACTGTTTCATATTATTATTAATATAAGTAAAACGGGGTAGGTTTGGGACACTTTTTAGGTTTTTAGATGATTCTTTCTTTATTTTTTAAGTTAAAATGCTTAGTTGTATGAATTCATGTAATTTCAGGTCCTACATGTGATATCAAGTAGCGTAACAGAAATTCTCGACTATTCAGTGGCGAACGCGCTGGTCCTTTTCACCAACTTCTTCATCATTGTCAGTTACCCGATCAACTTCGCAATCTACTGCGGAATGTCTCGCCAGTTCAGGGAGACTTTTAAGGAGCTCTTCATCCGCGGTGCTGTCCAGGTGACCAGGCGGAACGGTGGCGGATCCTCCAAGTACTCGCTGGTCAACGGGCCAAGAACATCCACGAACGAGACAGTCCTCTAAAGGTTAGTACGAAATTTAAATTATATTTTGTATATTTTAATCCAAAATAAAAAAATTATTCGATTTAGAAATGCAATATAAAAAAGCCTCCCTTGAGCTTTTCGGCTAAAGAAAGAATAATATGGGACATGTTTTAGAATTTGCTCCCTTGACCCCTAGACTTAAAAATAAAAGTTTCAAACATGACTTTTTTATTAAAGCCAATAAAGCTCCTCAACGGTAGGTCCTACCGACAAATGTTATATAGCATATTTTCCATTAAATTTCTGATAAGGAAACTGTCAGCAAATTTTCGATTCGAGCAACATCAACAGAGCTAGAGCGTGCCAAACTACACGTAACACCTTCGCGTTTCCCAAAAACGTATCACTTCTGACCAACCAGGCCATGGGTAAAACATGTTACTTGTTGAAAAAGTCATAAAATGTAGAGTTTAATGGAACTTAAAATTCGAAATTCAGCTCCTGAAAATTAATAGAACTATTGAGAGAAAAAATAAGATTTTATTTTTTATGTACTATCATTTGATTGGACTATAAACTCAAGAGGCTTTCATTGCACAATCAAGGATACCATAACGCAAGAATTATATGCTGCTGAGTCGAAGTACCAGATAAATTTTAAAGCCAACTATAAATTTTAAAGCAAATGGAATTTTAAAAAGCTAATAAAACAGAGTCTTGTGGTAGGAAATAAAGAATAAAATCACTCCTGTTCTATGATGCAATCAAATTGGAAAGAACTTTCAACATCTTTAAATGGAAGTATTTCGATTAACACTGGCATAACTTTATACTTTGAGCTACACGCATAGATAATATTCAAGTGATCATAATCGATATGTGATCAAATTAGATAAGGATTTCACAAATTAGATTAGATTTCAAAATTCTTTCTAATACATTGGAATATTACTTTCTACGTTTTAATGAGAATCCTTATAACAATTCAAAATTGAAAATAATGTGTATTAAATTATCAATAAAACTACCATGATTTGACACTTTTCGCAATCTTTGGCTGAAGTTCTGTCCTTTTGAATTTTGACTTTTATCAGAAAATATATCAAAAGTGGTTTTTCAATATAAAATCCTCTTTTATTGTTCTTTTTTTTTATCGAGAAATTGTGTTAGAAAAAAGTATACATGAAATTTTAGGGATATCACGTTATGACTATGTATCTCACCACTACACAAGCTGGTTACTTCACTCCTTCCAAAGACAATACTTCCTTGGTTCGTTCCTTTACAAATCACTCTCCTCTCAGCCACCTCCCTATATCCTCAAAGCATTAACATTAAAGTCAAAAATCAGTGATTTCCCATAAAACCAGATACCATGTCTCGGCCATTACCTAACTCCATTTAACACAAAACCCTTCAAACGCTCCTTTATTTCTAGAGCATCTAATTTCTGGAACACCCTCCCTTTCAACATTCGTCATTCCTCCACTCAAAATATAGTCCAGGAGCCCGTCACATGCAAATTTAATTGGAAAGACATGAATTTGTTTCCTAACCCATTTTATAGTATCATCCACCTTGAAATGATATATCGTCTGGCAGCCTGTATCCGTCGGAACACGGTGTGGCGCACGCTTAAAATCGCCCAAAATAGCTAAAAATAATTGTATGTTCTTGAGTTTGTTTTTTTAGTGTATCCTTTTCTAAACACGAATCAAGTGGTCTAGCAGCCAAAAGCCGTTGGAAACGTACAGCCAGACCAGTTTTTATATAGCGGAAAACTGACCCGAAAAGTGAACAAAAAAAATATTTAGTCACCAATTTTTAATATGTTGTTAGGACTCATAAGGGTAGTTAAAATCCAAGTTTGCAACCCTCAAAATCAAAAGCGTAAACTACCTATGCCAGTACGCTAATTACTGCTAAATGTTATGAAATCGGACATTTTTCGCTATAACTCCAAAAATATTTGTCCGATCCTAAATTCCTTTTTTTTATATCAAAGCTAATTAAATTTACTATCAGATCCTATATATGTAATGTCGATTAACTTCCGTAAAATATCCAAGATAGCACGCTTTATGTTGCTGTTTTGGCAACATATGACGATTTTGACATGTTCAGTGACCTGGAGTGGGTATTTTACGGTATTTCATATATAGGATCTGATAGTAAATGTTATTAGCTTTGATATGAAAAAAAGGAATTTGGGATCGGACAAATATTTTTGGAGTAATAGCGGGCTCCCGTTCTAATAGCCTTTAATCTAGACTTTTCCTTCACTTGTAAGTATGCAATTAAACAATATTCTTGGAGAAGAACATATTTTTTAAAATGAAATATGAATATTCACAATATAATATTGATTTTGTTCAGTATTATTTTGGTACTATTGCAATAAATTTGTATTACTGTATTTGTCATAATTTATATTATAATATCAAATAAGGTACATTTATTTCTCCTGGTAAGTTATATTTTTTAGCTTTGTCAACTGTATTTTTTCATTGATTTTTTTTTCTCCCTTTTTTTTGTTTTCTTACCTTATTTTAAATTCTCATAATTTGTTTTTAGTTTAATATTTATAATATGTTATATTACTTTATAGCCTAATTTGATTTTAATATTTTTCTCGACTGTGTTATGTCCTTAATTTTATGTTTGTTAATATGTTTGTGTTGTATGTAGCTAGGCAGCCATCGTATTGTTCATTATAATTATTCTTAAGGGGCAATGTCCCCAGAATAAAATTTATTTCCATTTCATTTCAAATGCTAGTTTTAGAAATCGCGAAACCAACATGGATCAAGAAATTTTTAGTTATAGATATTATTTTTTTTTTTTTAATTTACAGATCTGAATAAAGTCTAAAAAACAAGTAATATAAACTTTAATACTCTATACAGAGTTCATTGATGAGCCATCAAATCATTAGCTAGCGCTTCAATAACCACAGCTCGTGTTTACTCCGCTTCTTTGATTCATTAGCCTCATAAATACTGCCCTCTGAACCAAGAGGCGTTTGTTTATAAAAGGCGTACTCAAAATGAAACAACAAACCGGGGCTGAACGACTGCAGCTGCCGTGAATTCCACCGCCTCCGGCCCTAGAATGCTATTCCAGATATTTCCGATATGGTTTTGATGGGGCTTGACTCCGATCCTAATCAAGTTCAAGAACGCAGTTAATGGCTCAGTTTATTAATCTTTAGATTAATAATTATTATGTTTTGTTAATTAATCCTTAATTATATCTGGAAATTATAATTAATATTAGATAAATTCTGCAGAAAAACTGTATAACACTTTTAAACAGGAATGGAGGGTATGGGATCTATGAAACGGTATTATACATTTTTTTTTTTTTCAAGGGAGGACCTCCCAACCGCTACGGCTGAAATTATAGAAAATAACATTTCTTCTTCCGACCAGAATCGAACTCAGGTCCGAAAACCTGGTAATATATCAACCTTACCTACTGAGCTACTTCTCTATTGTGTATACCTCTCTAAAATAATATAATAATTATAATACAACATAATATAGTACATATATTAAAATAACCGTGTAATAATTTTATCATTGCTCTTTAGAATTCAAAAAGGAAGATATTCAAAGAATGAATAAATATATTTTTATTCAATCTGAGTCAGGAAAAAGACCAAAATATGTTTATAATATTCCACGTGTAGAAAATATAAAAGGAAATCTGCATGTTTGTAGATGGTAAGAATAAGAGAAAAGAAAAGAGCTCAGTTGCTTGGGATTTGACTTCCTCCCGAGAGACCTGGGCCCAGCAGTTTTCTCCCTTGGGTGGTGTCATAGAACCTTACCCTTCCATTCAAAAAGGAATCAAAATGAATCTGCTGATATTGTTTATAATATTTAGAAAATATAGGAAACATGTTTTTAAATGAAAAGAAAAAGGAATACCTTCTCTGTTAACTTACCCTTCCAAATAATGCCATTGCTTTTCTAAATTAAAAAAAAAAAGCCATTCTAAAATATATATATATATATATATATATATATATATATATACTGGATATGTTGCCCCTTATTAATAAATAACCTATAATGAACGAATCTAGGATAAATGAAATTCAAGAGGAAATAACGGCAAGATTAGAAACTGGAAATTCTTGTTATTCCTCGGTCACAATACTACTCTGTATTCATAAGTACAAAAATAAAATTGGTGTTAATATATAGCAAAATACTAAGTTCGCGCTTACTCTTTAGAAATTTAAAAATCAGGATATAAAAAACAATTATCCTAAAATACCAACAGTTCTCTGTGGATGCGAGACGTGGCCGCTTACGTTGAGGGAAGAAGCCTTAAATTTTTCCAAAATAATATACTAAATAGAATATTTGGCACGAAAAAGTCTAAACATACGGGATAATTTAGAAGGCTCCATAATGCGAAATTGTGGGAGCTTTATCCGGTAAATACAGTTTAGGTAAGTGCAGCGCAAAATTTAAAATGGGCGCGTTCGTTGGGTTTATTAATAACCGAATTCCAAAAAGTGTAATCAGTTTCGAGCCGTAAAGCAAACATCCGAGGGTAGACCAAACGGGAGGATTGCCTCAGGTCTAATCTTGTGGATTTTGGTTTTGATGGGGTGGGCTACAAAGAGGTCTATGGTCGAAGATAGGTGTTGTTGGCATTGAACCTTCGGGTTTCCTAAGTCTTTTATTTATTTATTATTTATAAATGATTATATTGCAAATAATAACTACTAAAAGGTTAAATAATGAAAATAGCCAAATAGTCGTGTTAATGTGTTTCATCTGTACTTGAATCTATTTAGTTGAATATCTAATAGGTAAAGGAAAGCGGTAATAATAGAAGAATGGACATATCGTATAAAAGAAATTGTTTCAGAAATTTAAGGCTCTGGGCTCACAGGAGGCGATCTGTCAGAGATAAATATCGCATAGTAAGATCGCTTAATTGTAGTATACATTAGAATTATTTACGTCACACAGAAGGCAGTCTGTCGCGGTGGTCAATACTAGACCGCCGGTGGTCATAGCGCGATAAGTCATAAATATTTAATTTTAGATTATTTTCTACGAGATGAATTAGTTTCACTCCTTAATCTTTGTTGAATTTATATATTTTTTTTTTCATTTAAAATAATAGCGAAGTTGGAATTATGCGTCTTATTGTATGGCCTTATTATTAATACCTGATTTTTATAGTTCATAATTTAGCTGAGAGGAGCCTGCGTGCTTTTTATGAAACAGCAATAAAAAATAATAATAAAACAAAATAAGAGGTTAGCTGGAAGAAGCAAGAGTTTTTCTTTATCCGAACTAGTCATTTTCCTTGAACAATCTGCAAATTTATGTAGTCAATGAAATCCCCTACTGCGAATCTGCTTTGCGGAAAACTGTTAACAAGTGTGTGACGTAGCCGAATTGTTTACCGCCGATAATACCGCGCGATCACTGACCGCAGCGACAGAGCCTGCCCTGTGCGTCCAGGGATTTAGGAAGGAGCGTTTAAATACCACTGTATGGAAGAGAGTTAAATACCGAATAGAGGAACTGCATCTGATTTAAGAGGACTTGTTGATATAGCCAAAGAGTTCACTAATGATTTATTTTTTATTCCTAATAAATCTAGCCAAAACAAACTTGGAGAAATAAAAACTGGTAGAATCAAAAACACCATAATTAGGTTAGACAATGTATTAGGTTGGGGGAAAAGCCCGTGCGATCATTGAATTCTTTGTTTTTTATGGGAGAATTGGTCGCCTAATCCTTCCGCCATCTTGAATACATATTATTATAAAGGGATCTTCAAAAAGGTGTATTGCATTTTTATATTTATTCCGTAGATGCGGAAAACATTACGCTTCTAGTGAAAATGCACCTACAGTGAATACGGTGTAACTAACCTCGAAAATCTGTAATTAACGCATGAGTTACCAAAGATTTAATCACTTCGTATTGCATACTTGAAAGTAATTTGAAAAACTATTCAGATCTCGCTAGTGTAAATTCGTGCAAAAAATATATTATTTTGAAAATTTAAACTTCTGATCGAAATTTGCGCACCACTTCGTTATTTAAACAAGAATTATATTTTTTGCATACTTTACTTAAACTGAGCATTACTTTCTCGGAAGACCGGGTAATTAATAATCAAACATCAAAACAAAAGTTTTCTTTTTTGAAACTTTTTTTTTATACATTTAAAAAAAAAATCCGGATATTTATTGAAGATTACGAAAAAATTTTGAAATCACTTGTAAGCTACTGCAGAAAAACTGAGGAATCAAACAGTAGAGAAGAATCACTTATTTAATAAATTTCATTTAAAATGGGATTGAAGGCTAAAATTTATTTTGTGAACGATTTTCGGATATTTCTGTATCATAACGAACCAATAAACTTCAAGCGGTGCAAGTCGTTTACATTGATTGAAATTTATGGTTAAATGTTATAGTGGTGTGTTAGTTTTGATCAGGAGTATACATTTGCAGCTACTGAGACTAAGTTTATAATGCGCTTCCCAAAAAGTTTATAGAAGTAGATAAACTTTAAGAAGTTTCTTGTTGTCTAGTAGTTGGCTGTGACAAAGGCTTCATAAAGATAAAATACAATTAAGCCTGAAACAACTGGAGTGTAGAAGCATCAAAAGATATGAAGATAAATTCAGACTTGCCCCCCCCCCTCCTAATTTATCTTCCTAGTACATTTCTGCCGCCATTAAAGAGAACCCGTATCGCTGAGTGGGACAAACAGGAGTTTACTATTATTAATAAATAACAATTTATCAAGATCCATTCGAAGGAGATGAAGAGGACAAAACAAAGAAAGAAAGGTCTCTTTTATATCCCTACTGGTTCACTCTATATTATTTGAAGCAGCCTTTGAAGTCCTGTTTCCCTTGAGAAGCTCACTATTGTCTAAGGAAGGATTCTGTGAGTCCCTGTCAACTTATAACATTTTGTCTCTGCCTTCGGCAACTTTAATAATTCTCAACAATAACTCCATCTTGTTGTGAAATATAAGTTACAAACGATATGAATTATTTACATTAGTAAAATATAACCAACTCGCGTTTCTTCGTCTTTTTCATCTTCAAATGCCCATCTCAGTTCTCTTGCTTTTGTTATCCAAGAGTTTATTTACACAGTGTAATTAAACATTATTTTATACTTCCATATCAACAATTTTTTTAGCTCTGAAAATCAATACACAATATATCGGTGGCCACAATTGTCGTTATATCGTGTTTTTTTATTTTTTTTTAAGAAATACCTTTTAAAAGATTAAAAGTATTATTTTGCAATGTCATTCCTGTTTATTTTATCGTTTTAGTTAATGGATTTCACAGCTTTTATAGAATTTTTTTTTTTTTTTAAAGTAGTTTATTGTGAATCAAATAGTAGGCAGTAAGTACATATACTAAGTAAGATGTGTGCCTCGTGCAGAGCAGTCTTGCCAGTAGTACCCTGCCCCTAACTTTGTAAACTTTTCCTTATTTAAACCAATTTTATAAGGTTTTGTTTCTTATATTTTTTATTTTTTCTTCGTATGAGCCACTATGGTCTAGGTTGGTTAGCCAAAATGGTTTTTGTGAGTTGGAATTGGCAGGTTCTTGAGAGCCCTCGTCCTAGCCCATATTTCCTCCACTTTCTGACTTTAAAGTTGTTTAGCTGCTATTGACCTCTTTGGTTTCTGCCCTTTCTTAAGTTTTATATGTGGGTCTTCCTTCAACGTTTGCCGAAAAGCTTGTCTGTCCTGGATGTGGGATTCAGAGATGCTGAATATCATCTGTGACCTGCTTGTACCACAATGTTGTTTTCTCGCACTGGCTCTGTGGAGATTCGTTCATTCTCTCTCAAGGTGTCCGTAGAATTTGAGGCGTCTCTTGATGATAATGCCCATAAGAGGTTCTTGCTTTAGGTATAGATCATGGTTAGGCCTGTGGTACATTTCTCCATTTATGACCCAAGGGCCTAAGATCTTGTTCAAGATAGTTCTTTCCTTGACCTCTAGTTTCTGTATGAGTTTTGCTCCCTTGGTATTCTTTTATTTTAATATATATAATTGTATGTTGTATTTTTATAATATAGAGAAAAATGGTGTTAACAAAATTTCTTGGGTATTATAATATAAAGAAAATGTTACATTTTTGAATTTATTCCAAAAAAATAAAAATATATAAACGTACCATGCATTTAAATATATGTTTAAGTCTTTAATTAGACATTTCATTTTCTATCCTATTTTAAATTACACATTAAATGTTTTTTCCTTTGCATAATCTTTAAACAAAATACGTATATATATTTTTTTTAGTTAGGTACTAACACATAAAAATAAATATAAAAGAGTATTTTTTCTTTGCCAGTAATAAAACACCCATAAACAAAAGGTGATTCACTGCGTTACACATTTTTCTTTTTTTTAATAACAATTTGATAGAAAATCTATAAATGTTATTATTGCTAAACCTTCCTTAAACTAAGCAGATGATGTAGTTAAAATTTGGAACAGATTGGTTCAGTGATTTTCGTATTTAGTGATCACACGTCCTTTTATATAATAGCATAGATAATGGTTTTTTTCGTTTTGTGGCATTGATAAAAGTCTAACGCTACCACATCTAATGTTACGATCGCCGAGTCGAGAACATTATTGGAGTAAGCTTTTCCCGTCCTTGAGAAAGATGGAATTTTATTCCTTTTTGGTCATATATACAGGATCTTAAATTATAAAAGAAGTATGTAATAAAATGGAAGCGTGCATTATTATCGAGGATATTGGAAGGACTTTATTACAACCATGAGGAGAATACTGTGTCCTGGAACTAACAAGGTGTCGTGAAGGACAAATCAGGTTCTCATGTGTCATTTTCTCACGTTTCACGAGAGGGGGTCGTAATTTTGTACACATGTATATCTTGAACAAATGATCCTGTCGATACTTCGCCTTAATCAATACAATGTAAAGTATTTTTAGTTACCGTACTGCTTTTAATGTATAAAGTACTTGAGCAAAAAAAAAGTTGAATCTTAAAAATAAAGTAAAATCCAGTTTGTTATAGGATGTCTTTCCTGCCATCCCCTTTTATTTCTATGTATCCCGTTCCATTCGCCCTGAGCAGAACCATTTCCAACTAAACATCGGAAGGGCGTTTCTCTGGTTTATGAAAAACATACTTTTGAGGAAATCTCATTGCATGGAGCTAAAAGCTGTCTAGTTACAATACATTGCTGCTGTAGTGGACGAAATTGATAAGGCAGCATCTCGAGATCCTCAAGTGAAAAACGTTGCAGGTTCGAATCAAGGAATGGAAAAGATTATTATGTTTCTTGGCGAACAAACAGGGCGAATCTCAACTTTCTCTCTCTGCTGGAATTGCTTGGCACCCTCGAGAATACTCGTTCTCCTGTCTTTTAATGCACTTCCTATTATGGTAATAGGGTGTATAAAAAAATTACCGTTTTTCAACAAAACTTAATATAACATATATATATATATATATATATATATATATATATATATATATATATATATATATATATATATATATATATAATTTAGGGATATGTCGATTCTCGATTTCACCAGTTCATGGGATTAGTATAAATTAGCGATGTTTTCATGGATGGTTCAAAAGAACAAACTTATTTATCTCTACCTCAGGTCATAAAGTCATTACTTCATTATAGTAGCTTGATATACTTTTTTTTTTTTTTTTTTTTTTTTTTTTTTTCCTTATCCTCCATTTATTAATTTAAACAAACAAGAAGTAATAACAATTGGAATCGAATGGTCTTATGTTGCCTTCACAGCATTTTAAGATTTGTTGCTTCGTAGATCCTGGCGCTTCAGTTGACTATTGTCTTCCTGTTGTTTTGATCGAGTAAGGAGAAATCACTCTGCTGGCTATGATGTGAAAATGGATCAGTCTAAAAAGCCTGAACCCCTTCCTTAAGCGAATACGCCCGCTAAGGGGGTCAAACCTTGCCACCTACCAGGCGTGAGGGTGGGGCTATGTCCCTGAAAAGAAGGTTGGCACAGTACTTTAGGCCGTCGAAAAATTTTATGTGCCGTCGACCAATGAATGATGTGACCGATGATATTTGTAAATTTTCAGTTATGACGGTGTTTCTTGCCCTCTCGAGGTTTGTTCCGCGGAGGACTATTCGTCGGAGGACTGAGTTCTGAAAGCTCTGAAGTGCTTTCAGTGTTGTTGCATACATTTACTGAAGAAGTGGGGCGCCATGAAGTAGGTTGGGGCGGATGATGACTTTGTACAGCTGAATTTTAAGTCGAAGAGACAGTTGAGGAGATGTAAGGAGGTAGTTAAGGCGGTACGTCTTCTGCCGAGCCAGCTTAATCCTACTTCTCACATGAGTAGAGAAAGTAAGGTGTCGATCAAGGTGAACACCTAGGTAGAGAATGGAGTTAGACAGCGTCTGTTTCTCATTGTCCACAGTACAGTGGGTAGGCAATCGATTCCTCTTCCCTTTTTGATAAGACATTATGATGGCGTCGGTCTTTCTAGGGTTCACTTTGATTCCACATGACTTGAGTGCTTCAACTATGGTCTCTGTTGCCCTCTCAGCCATACTAAGAGCCCTTTTCGCATTCATGCTAGATGCATACACTCCTATGTCGTCAGCATAAGCAGCCACCACCGCTTTAGGATGTTTAATGGCAACTACTGGTGCAGTGAAAACATTGAAGAGTATTGGTCCGAGGACCGAACCTTGTACCTGTTTTACAGACCGAAGCTTGATAAACTGAGGTCATATTATCTTCAAATATGAAGTTATGTAATAGAAATCGATGAGAAAGAAGTAAATTACTTTTGTATTATTACTACAAGGGAAAAGCAAATAACATTTTCTAAGGATTCCCTTGAATACATTTCATTCCAGGAAACATTATAGAAACCCAACAATATATTTCTTCTTAGAATTGTTGACATAACAGTTACGTTTCCTTTTCGTATGTCATTAAGAAGTCTCTATAAAAATAAAATATACAAACTTTTGTCAACTCCCATTTAAATTTATTCTAACCAAAATTCATTAATTGAAATAAAACATTGTTCACAACTAAGCTTCTTTTCTTTTCTATTTATTTCACTTTTTTTTTTTTTTTTTTTTTTTTTTTTTTTTTAATATTTGTATTCCCTGGGGTTTATTTAGTTGAATGCATGCCTATTTGAATTAAATCTGCTTGTTCAACTTTTTTTTCTTCTAATTCCTCTGAAAGAACGTAAAATAGTATTAACATATGCAAAATAATAGGATATATATATATTACCTTTTTCCACCATTCCTACCTAGTGTTTGTAAGATTTTTTGAGATTCAATCGAATAGTGATGAAGGTATCTTAAAAAGGGTTCAATTTGAAATTAATAAAAGTTAGGGTACCTTTATTACAAAACTTACAACTTACTTGATCTAGCTTAAAAACTACACCTTTTGCAGTTTATGCCTAAAGTGATAGGTTCAGAATATAATATTGATAGGTTTGATGCAGAGTTTGGCAAATTGTAATTGAATTAAAAATTAAGAACTACGATTACACTGCAATTGTTGTTGTTTGTTTATTTGGGCTTAACGTCCTTATGTACTCCAACTTGGGCAGAAAGGACGGGTTATCCTACAGTTTACCAACCTATTTTAACCAGGGTGGGAAGGTCAAGATTCTTTTCGTGAGTCCGCCACGAAATAAATATTAACCCGCCCAGGGGGGATTCGAACCCACGACCTTCAGTACCGAGCACGCTGAGACCCACGCCCCAACTCACTCGGCCATCGATCCACCAATATCGCAATTGTAATTCCGAATAAGATTTACTTCATATGCTATAATTCAACTACATCATGAAATACGATTACACTGTTATCCCTAAATGTAATTCAATTACGTGAGAAACAAACGGACGCTGCCCTGAAACCGAAACTCACCTTACATCCTGACATAAAATTCACATTTCTGATTACACTATTTACCGAACGGACCATCCAGATAGTACTGCTCATGGAGGCATCAGATCTTCACTTCGACACAATTCAATACATTTACTACCTAAACCTCACATACAGGCCACTCTACAATCACACTCTACGCAAAACATAACACTATAACACTGGCAACTGGGTATTGTCCTCTTAGGCCCAATTCACACAGAACGGACGTGGCGGAGACGTGGCGCTTTTTTCTCTTTCACGTTTGTCCTATTAAAAAAAGTCCGCGCAACGTCTCCGCCACGTCCGTTCTGTGTGAATTGGAACGTTTGTTTAATAGGAGAGGGGCGGAAGAGACAAAAGACCACGCCACGCCCTCGCTACGTCTCTTTGCTGTCTCTCGTGGCGTACAAGAAGGGGCACGCCACTTCCTCGCCACGAGTTTTTCTCTTTTTTTTTTCTTTTTTAGATAGTTTTCTTATTTTGGGTAAGGGGTGAATTAGACATAAAAACAACATTAATAAAATTTGATATTGGAGTTATATAAATATACACCAACAATTTAATAGGGGTGAAACATTACCAATTTAATTTTTTTGGGGGGGGTGGCGGGTTTTTCGGGAAAATCAGTCGAGTTTTTTTATGTCCGATTCACCCCACCCCCCTTCTCCCTCCCTCAAAAAGTAAATCAGTGATGCTTCACCCCTATTTAAATTGTTGGTATCTATGTATGTAACTCCACTATAAAATTTTATCAAAGTGGTTTTTATGTCCGATTCACCCTCTCTCTCCCCTCAAAAAAAAAATTAAATGTGATGATTCACCCCATTAAATTGTTGATATATATATATTTAACTCCACTATCAAATTTTATCAAAGTTGTTTTTATGTCCGATTCACCCTCGCCCCCCTAAAAAAAATAATAATAAAATCAGTGATGTGTCACCCCTATTGAATTGTTGGTATATATGTATGTAACTCCAATATCAAATTTTATTAATGTGGTTTTTATGTCCGAAGTGACAAAAGCGCCACGTCTCCGCCACGTCCGTTCTGTGTGAATTGGGCTTTAGGTTTGCCATTTCATCTTACTTGCTGAATAGTTTCTTCAAAAAGCTGGGAAAATGTTTTGTAGCTGGTCGGTGACTCTAATGCCAAATACCAAGTCTGGAGCTCCCATTTTTTACTCTGAGACGTAAAAATTTGAGGTATGTTCTCCATAAACTTTCGTTAGACACTATATTCCCAAATACTCCAACTCATGCCCATATCGAGACAGAAAACCCCTCCTGACTCACTTGATTTTTTCATCACTAAAGGAGTTTCCACTATACCTTACACAGTAGCAGCTCCGATCTCTGCTCTGTTCATTCCCTGGTTCATTTAACTCTTTTTGATGAACCAATAAAAAAAGAGAAAAGATAATTTCTAAACCAAGGTGTTATGAAGGAATACCAAATTCCCAGTTCAATGGAAATATTCTCATATTACCATGATACATAAACCAAACAAAAACACTTATTCACCTTCTTCATACCGACCAATTAGTCTTCTTTCTCTGTATTCTAATGTTTTTGAAAAATTATTTTACTGATGAATACTAGACATACTGACAGATAAACAAGTAGTACCCACACATCAATTTAGATTCCGTTCATTTCACTCAACAGTTCATCAACTACACTGTGTAACGGACTTCATATCAATATTATTTGAGAAAAGACTATATGCTACAGGGGTATTTCTAGATTTAGCCCAAGCATTTGACAGAGTTGGGCATGACGGACTTCTTTTTAAATTTAAATCTCTTCTTCTATTTACCTATTATCTGTTGCTTCAATCTTATCTCATTGATAGATTTTTCTTTTTCCGACAAGGCTCAGATATCTCTTATATTTATTCAGTAAATGCCGGAGTACCACAGGGGTTAATACTAGCTCCGCATTTATTTATTCTTTACACAAACGATATGCCACTTAGCCCAGATACATCAACAGCAACATACGCTGATGATACAGCCATATTAAATAGAGATAAAAACTCCATTATTGCATCATGAACTCTTCAACTATATTTTAGCTATTTGGAGTTTTAAAAACTTCAATTGTGGTGGCCAATACTAATATTCGGGTCTTTATTTTCCTATTTAATGGAATCAAAAATGTAATTGAATTATGATTCAATGTGTAAATAATTTGCATTTTGAATTACAAGTAATTGTAATGCACATAATTGAATTATGTGATTTGTAATTCAGTCCCATTTAGGGATAACATATAATCCAAATTGAACTACTTTTGGGAACTACTGTTCACATATGACCATATTTAAATTACATTTATTCCAAATAGAAAGTAATCTAATCATTAATTGGATTACAAGGTAATTTAAATGTTCTTCTGTGAAATTCTGGTTTGATGTCACCCTTTCTGCCTTGCTATCTTGCTGGAAGGTTTTTAGAGTTTTTTGAAGTTTTTTAGAGCTTGTTATTTTAATTGCTTTTAATTAATGAAGATTTTGAAAGCATATTGATATTTGAGGCATGTGCAGAGAATGCTTATAGAGAGACTTTAGGCATTCTATTGGTATGTTTATGTTTATTGTTCCCATAGCATAATAGTGGAAAGTAAAGAAACTCCTGTCTTTTGGATATATTGGGTAACTGCTGAATGGTAATTTTAACAATTTGAATTCAAAACTATTTTACATAGATAATACTCAATCAATGGTATACCATGCCCTTTGATCAGCTCTCATTAATTAACTATTTAGCCAGGTTTGTCTAAGATATCTCATAGTACTCTTATGTTCCTCATCTCTATTCTGAATTATGTTAGCTTTACCCATCTTTCTTCAGACAATATTTCCTTGGAACATTCTTTTAACAAATAGCAAGTGTCACCTTGGATAAGAATGAAGTACTACAAAGAAATGAATTTGAATACGGTAAGAGATTTAATCTGATATGATGAAAGATGGAATTCCAAAGGATGTTTGAGAGGAAGAGAAAGTTTTGGAATGCAGAAGTTTGTTTGGATTATTCAAAACCTATGAGTTGGTATAAAACTTCATATGTATATGTAATATACATAATATACATGATATAACATATATCATGTAATATTTCAATATTCTTACTTTAAAACCAAAAATTCTGAAATCGCTTGGAGAATTCTAAGATTAGTTTCAAAGGATCTGAATTTGTTTTAAAAAATCTAAATTTGACTCCTATATCTACATTTCAACGAATCCCATTTGCTCATTCGTAAAATAAAACCATATTATAACCAAAATAAATAAATTCATAATTTAACAATAGAAAACAAGTTTTTAAATGGAAAATCTAAGAGAAATACAATAATTAGAAGGATAGGAAGATAGGAAATTATTTACTTCTTTTTTTTTAATGGATGAGTTTAAATAATATAATATTGCCGATTTGGAAATATCCATAATATAAAAATATACATTTGGAAACATGGGTCTCTCCAGATGGCAAAACCAAGAACCAGATTGATCATATCATGATAGATAGTAAGCACCAGAGTGATATTGAAGACATGAGAGCCTGCAGGGGTGCAGATTGTTTAAGAGATCATTTTCTGGTTTGGATGAGATATAAACAAAGACTGGCTATCCAACCTAGAGGGGAAATTAAAAAAGCAAAATGCGGATATCAGGTAGAAGAATTGAAAAATCCTGAGAAATAACAGGAATATAAAAATAAGGTAGAAGAGGAGCTAAGAAACAATTCTCTGACCACAGAAGAGGATAATGTCCAAAATAAATGGATCAAAATAAGGGAAGCAGTGAGAAAGGCTGCTGAGGAGGTGATAGGAGACGAAAGAAGAGAGATAAAGAATAGCTGGTTCGGCGACAAATGTAGAAAAGCTGTACAGGAAAAAACAAAAGCATATGCGAAGTTGCTACAACGAAATACAAGGTTGATTTCGGAAGAGTACAAACAAAAACGGGACAAAGTGAAACAGATATGTCGAGATAAGAAGAGAAATAAAGAAAAGGAGGATTTGGAAAGAATGGTGAAAGATTTTGAAAATCAAAGTAGTAGAGCTTTCTATGCCAAAGTAAAAGCAATAAAAAAGGGATTTCAACCACGGACATGTTTTTGCAGAGATGGGGAAGGTCGACTCTTGGGAGGCAAAGATAAAGTGATTGAGAGATGGAAGGACTACTTCAGTGACTTACTGCACTCAAATCGAACCCTAGATGAAATAACTTGGGGAATAGGAGCAAGAGGGGAAGACATGGAGTTGGAACCCCCAGATCCTGAAGAAGTAGTGGAAGTAATTATGAATTTGAAAAATAACAAAGCACCAGGGATTGATGGGATACCAGCAGAGGCACTCAAATTGGGAGGAGAAACATTGCACAGGGAGATATATGAGTTGATATTGGATATCTGGATAAAAGAAGAAATGCCTGGATAAAAATGAGGAATGGAAGATGGCAGTTATCCTACCAATCCTAAGAATAATTATAGAGGCATAGCACTATTGTGCTCAGTATACAAGATACAGTCAACTTTATTGATGAAACGGATTTTAATGAGAGCGGAAGAAGTATTGGGAGAGTATCAATGTGGATTCCGCCCAGGAAGATCAACAATAGATCACATCTTTGCTATGAGGATGATGCTTGAAAAATGCCAGGAGTGGAATGTCGATCTACACCACATCTTTATTGATTATAAACAAGCATATGACAGTATAGAGAGAAATGTCTTATATCAAAAATTAGAATTCTTGGGATACCCCATAAAGCTTATCAGGCTTATTACGATAACCCAGCAGGACAGTGAAGGGGTGGTGAAAATCCAAGGACAACTGTCAAAAGATTTTAAAATTCATAAGGGTGTTAAACAGGGAGACCCTCTTTCAATATAATTCAATTTAATGTTAGAAGTAGTTATGAGACACATCTGCACTAGATCAGGAGGATGTATATACCAGCGACTAACCCAACAGTTAGCATTTGCAGACGATGTAGTAATTACAGGAAGAACTACGAATGAGCTCCTAGGAGCTTTCGAGGAGTGTGAAAAAGCAGCAAGAAATGTAGGACTCACACTAAATAAAGAAAATACCAAAGACATGGTAACAACTAGAGAGGAAAGAGGACATAGATACATTGAGGGGGTTGGATATCCTTTGAGAGAGTGCCTAAATTTAAGTATCTGGGTGCTATTGTCACTGAGGACAATAGTATCAAAGAAGAAATAAAATCAAGAATGATAGCAGGAAACAGGTGCTATTGGTCTTTAGTGAAAAATTTTCGAAGTAGGAACATATCCTGCAATCTCAAAATAAGGGTATATTGAACGATCCTTCAGCCGGTTGTTATATACTGGAGTGAGACATGGACCCTGACATCACACTACGAAAAATTATTAAACATGTGGGAAAGAAAAATCCTTCGCAAAATATATGGTCCAACCAAGAATGGACTGAATCTCTTGCGAATAAGAACAAATGAGGAACTGAAAACTCTATATGCTGCTCCAGATATTGTAGCCAACATACCATAAAAAGTGGCAGAATTAGATGGCTAGGGCATTTACAAAGAATGGCGGCAAGTAGGCTCCCTAAAATGATGTTGGAGGGGCACCTGGGTGGAATGAGAAAGAGAGGAAGGCCTCGACTTCATTGGCTTGAAGATATAGTGGACGATCTTCGGACTCTGGGTTTGAGAGGATGGATAAGGGTTGCCAAAGAAAGGTTTGAATGGCAGAGAATTGTAGAGGAGGCCAGGGTTCTACAAGGACCATAAGCACCATAAGATGATGATGAATATTGCTGATTTATACATTTAAAAAAGGCTATCGTTTCTTTGTAGATTTTGAAATTCAATTCTTAATAGGGTTCCTTTTAACAGGACAGGCTTAATGGTCAAATTTTTATTTCAACTTGGTAAGGAAGTATCGTTTCATGACCAATGGTTATACATGGAGGTTATGTGGCCAGTGATCCCGCTCAACTGATAGGTTTTCCTCCAACTAAGGGTAGCCACTTTATAGAGGCTGGGTTGCCCCAGGAGGATCTCCAGACCCTGAAGTCGATCCAAGGCTGAAGAAACAGAAATTAAATTTTCTGCAGATGTAGGCAGTTGGGGTATGCAGTCATAGCCACACAGCAATTAAAAATAAATTAAAATTTATTTTTAATTGCTGTGTATCTATGACTGCATACTCCAACTACCTGCATTTTTAAATACTTCTCAGTCAACAAATACCCCATCGATATAAATTTTCTGCCTTCAGCTGCCCTCAAACTTGGGTCCTGGAGTGAGTTCAGTTCAGTGCCTTATCCAATGAGTTATCCCGCTTCCTAGATTTTATTTTAAATACAATATTAATCCTTAAATTAGTTTGATTTTTACATATTATATATGAAAGTTATACAATTAAAATTAATAACAGATGATAGTTTGTTTTAAAAATTAAGAATAGTTTAAACTTTATTCCTAAAGCAACGCTAGCCGAAAATTTTATTTTGGGGCATCATTCTGGTAAAACATCATTCTCATAATTTTATTATATAGTCTTCTGCAAAATATTGACTGTGTACCGAATCAAGTTCAAATTCCACCAGACCTAGGAATAGTTTCGAAACAGATCTATGCATTTGTCATAAATAAAATTGAAAATGAGTTTTTCAACTTAAAAACACACATTTTTTATTCCTGTTGCTTTAGAAATATATGTGTGATTTAATGTTACTTTATTTTTATTTTTTTAATTAAAATAGTTTAAATATCTTGCATCTGTTTTATGTGTTCTTACAAGACTGGATAAGCAGCGGTTTTTCAATTGCAATAAAGAAAAATTGTATTACAAATCAAAAGGAATTAGAATTTTTCCACATGTTTTTCTCAAGCAGATTTTTCGACTCAATAACTTAATTTTTTCTGCCTTAAATATCATATCTTGTGTCTTATTTATGATATGATATAAGTTTGGTTATAATGATTTCATTTTCATTACATAATAAATTTGAATATAGTTAGTAATTATGTTTTATTTATTATTTCAGGAACAAGAATTATACAGTTCGAAGAGAATCAGTCAAGGTGGAAATAAGACTTTAAGTCGGAACATTAATGTTATTATGAATGAAGTATCTTGAAAAGTTTGTGATATGTGTAAATAATAATTTGCTTTTAGCTTGTACTACCTTTGCTTTTTAATAATTGGCATGTGTTAATCTATGTTGGTTCTATTTTTAAATATTATGATATAGTAGCTTTTAAATTTAACAAGACAAATGAGTAATATAATTACTGATATTGATGTAAATTTTAAGTAGAATAGAATACTTATTAATCAGTGCCATTAATGTGAGTATTATTATTTAAAAACTCCATATGATATGTTGTAGTGTTCAATATAACACGCCAACATATGGTGTTTATAGATTACAATATATCAAGAATTACATCTTTATTCAATGTTACTCTTATTTACATTTTATATAGGGTGTTAGGCTTGAAGGAGGAATGTCCAAAAAAAAACTAAAACTGAGATTACCACCTGTTAGCTTATACGGAGACTAAAAAGAGAATTATTGCATGATTTGGAATTTAAGAACCCGTTACTAATGATAAAGAATAGAGACTTTGTAATTTACACTTTTGATTTTTCAGAAGTATGGTTACTGAACATTCCCCTTCTAGCCTAACACTATTCATATGTGGAATTTATGCTTGTTTCATAAAAGAAAATGAATAATTGACTTTTACTCTATAATTAATCAAAAATAATTATTGGAAATTTATATAATATTCACCCACCCATACAGTATTTATTAATCTCAAAAATAAGAAAACACTTATAATAATAATAGTAAGTATAATTAGTACACCTAAGTGTATGGATGTGTTTAACATTGTGATTAAGTAGAACAAGTAATAATGAATAAAATAAATAATTTATTTGGAGGCATTACAAAAAATCTTTTATTTATTTTATTATTCTTATTGCTTTATATTTCTTCTTCTACTTATTATTTTTTTTTTTTTTACAAATACTAACTTAGCAATTGAATTCATGGTAATGTGGAGTAATCATATGATAAAATTATAACAGAAAAATAAATTAGTATTAGTACGTTTTTTACAACTTAGTATATTTTTTTTTTCCGCTTGTAAAAAAATTTTTATTGTTCACCACATATTAAAACATTAAGGTAATTCAATAGCTCTTCTAAATCTCAGAATGCCCATTGTGTCTATCAGTTGGCAATGTTTTTTTTTAATTATTTCAACACCTAAATGAATGAACTACAAGTTTCACAACTGAATAAGACATTAGAACAGGTTTTAATCTCTACCCCCGCACTTTTCACATTTACTCGTCTTGTTCTATTTATTTGTTTTCTTTGTAATAGTATTCTTTATAATAAAAAAAAGAAATATATGATTTTTATTATTTTTACATTCAATTTGGAATTGACTACTGATTTTAGGAAACAAACATTGTATTTTTCACAAGTAAAAAAAAGGAGAAAATAATAAAATATGGTAAATGAGACATCAATAATTTAAGTAAGTAATTCACAAACGTATTCGATATAATTTTTATTTGTTTTTAGCAAATATATGTGGCTGCAGAATAAAGTGTGCTAAGTCCAAAAGTATTAATTTTGGGATTTTTTTTTTTTTAATTTAGTAGTTTGATCAAAAACAGGAAAATATCTTTAAGTTAAGCTTGACGAGTAATGTTACAATAATTAGTGTTAAACATCATGGTGGTCTCTTCTGTGAATGGGTTATAAAGATATATGAATATTATATATGTAAATTATACAGTGAATTGTTGTAAATTATTTTTCATAATGAGTAACATTGGATGAGATTTATCATAAAAAGAAAAAAAAAATAATTTGTGGTTTTGTACATAGGTATAAATAATCATTAAATGAAAATGTAATGATATTTTTATTAGCTATAGTTAAACTTAAGTAAAATAATTTAATTTAAGTAATTGTATTTTCTTGTCTGTGAAACATCTTTATCTAACAAGAATTGGCACCAATTGAATGTGATGTATTAATTTTCATCAGTGTGTTATTCAAGCTTGTATAGACTTGTAAATATTTAACTGTTTTAAAATTTATATGACAACAATGTTCGAATTCCTATAATAATCAAATTTATATAGTAAGTGATCAATGTGTTTTGTATATAGCATTTAATCTACCAAAGATCGAAATTAACATGGTATAGTAGGATATGAAATGTTATTGATGTATAGACTGTATACATTTGATGTTAAATAATCATTAAATATGTTTAGTACCATTTAAATATTTGTATATTCTTAAGTAATATTAACAAAATATTAATTGTAGATGAGGGAAGAGAGTTTGAGAAAATCTGAGCCCCCTAAATTTCTCATACTCTCCTCCCTGAGTAGATTAAATTGTGATAATTATAAAAAAAAAATAAATAAATGTGACTATTTAAAATTTATGATAACAGGACTTGTAAATGTTATCTTTACCGCATGTGGTATTATAATTTAGACTTCTTATATATGTATATTTATCATAATTCATGCACAAACTGTTTTATGATGTTCAATAAATTCATCACAAAATAATTACCAATTTATTTCTGCTGTGTACTTCTAGGAACTTTTCAACTTGACAGAGGCTTCAGTCCAGCGTGCAATATCTAGTTGGAGTATTAACGTCTAAGAAACCCTTATCTGTTCTGTTGACTCCAAATGGAAATGACATCAATTTCCAAACTTCCCCAAGCAAATAAGAATAAAATTCATATTTTATACCTTTTTCCATAGGAACATTTCCACTCTCCTAAACCTACTTTACCAATGCTTTTTTATTTATTTTATTTTTGTTATAGATCAAATTTTCTGTATCGTGAAATCAGATCAATTTCATGAGACCTAATATCATTCTTGTTAGTACAATTCCAAATATTCCATTTCCTCAAAGAGTCCAAACTACATGATGCTCTCCAAGCTGAATCCTTGCCTGGCTATTTCATCCAAACTGTTCTAATTGAAATAGTCAATTATATGATATGATAAAGCAGTGCGAAAACCCTTTTGTTTTTTTCAAAGCTTGTGTAATATGTATATATCACAAATATTTATATTGAGTTGTCCAGAAATTCCAGAGATTCCATTAAATCAACTCTTTAGATAATAAACTGTTTACCTTTAACGGATTATATCTTAGTATGAATGTCTAATATATTTAATGTAACCAATTATATGAAACTCAAGATCAAAGTCACAAATAGTGGCTGGCAGTTAATTCCTTTAAAATCCTGAGAATTGTCTCAGTCTGCAAAGGTTACTGTTAATAAAACAGTAATTAAACCAGTGGTGACATGTGGAAGTAAATGTTAGGTTCTGACTTGGGAGAGTGAGATGATACTGTGAATTTGGGAGAGAAAGGTTTTTTGAAAGATCTTCAGTCTGGTAAATAACCATGAAAGTTGAAGAATAAAAACAAATACTGAACTAGATACGTATATGCCGGGTGATAGACTACAGAAAAAGATGTCAAAGTCAGACTGGGCAGGAAGGGATTTATAGGGAGAACAAGGCTGCTTAGGTACATTCCAGTTTGTAATAAGATGTCAAAACATTATTTTTTATATAATTTTGTTTTATAGCTTTAAGTTCAGTTGGAATGGAGCCCAAACAGCCAGAAACATTAATGAAGTCATGGGTGATTGCAGTATGAGTATGTGCACAATTCAACAATTGTTAAAAAAAAAATTGAACGGAAATTGAAGGCTTGAAGACAAGGAAAGTGTGAAACCCCAGAACAACTGTTCAAGAACTTGCAGAGATTCTCTAAATCAGCAAATTTATGATCATTAACCATTCAAAGCAATCAGAAAGGTAAAAAAAAATGCACAAAACCTGGGTATCTCATGCATTTATTGCTGGCAGTGTGCCAGGTATGACCCCATGAAAATTGTTTCAGCTAGGTTATGAGACTATGCCTCATCCACCCTACTATCCATACCTCTCTCCAACTGATCACCATCTTTTATGACATCTGATCACTTTTTAAGAGATGAAAAATTTTATAAACAAAATTCGATAGATGATAAGTTTTTAGAACTTATTAATACCAACGACTCAAACTTCTATTCACAGGGCATAGGAATGTTATCAGCTCATTATCAGAAATGCATTGAGAGTGATGGAGAGTATTCTGATTACTGAAAAATGTCTGAGATACTTAATTTCATTCCTTATATTTCAAAACCATAAATCTGCTTTAATTTCCAGACAACTCAATATTTTTGACATTAAATCTCATTGAAGATTACTACTAATACTAATTTTTAAAATAATATTCCTTACCCTGATTTTGCAGTTATTCTATGATATTGGTTAATACAATAGACTGTTTAAGTATAATGCTTGGTACAAAATGTATTGTTCATAATGCTAATAGCAGTGTAATAAATACAATGTCTGGAAGGAAGCTCTAGAACAGTATAGTAGAAATTAATGTGATTAAAAATTATATTATTAAATTATAAAAAGTATTATCTTTTGAAACAACTAAAAATCATCAATGAACACCTTTTTTCAATTTTTTATGCTCATAATGTAATATTAGGACAGACTAAAAGAAAACTATTTTTTATAATTCATTCTGTATGATATTGTTAATTTTATAAACATTTGACTTTTTATGAAACAAAAGAGTTAATCTGGCAGTAATTGCTTTGTTGGATAGTGAGATACTTTTTTTTTTTTTTTTTTTTTTTTTTTTTTTTAAGGATAATAATGATTAATCATAATGGATCATAGATTATTCCATACTTACTCTTTAGCTAACATTAATACATAAGTGGTATTTTTCAATTTATTTCTATTGAATCTCTAACTAATTACCTCACCTCTATCTCTAAAAGTATGTACTATGTCTTGGTTTAACAAGTTGATAATATTTAATCTATGGAAATATTATACAAGACCAGAAATAAAATATAATTATTTGAATCCTAGTAAAAAATAATTCTAAATTAAATGCCAGCAATTCTCATTAATCAGCTCTGTTTGAAATAAAATATATAAAAACTGGCAATTAACTTTAAAGTGATATCAGACATCATAATTATTACAATAATTCTAATAAGACATCTGATATAAAAGAAAAAATTCTCACTGTTAATTAATTACTTTACAAAAATGCCATTGTATGTATAAATACAATTTTTAAAATTTTTTTTCAATGCCAAATTTAGATGAAATTTCATTACAAATATATTTTCTTAATTTTATTACCAATATCCTGTTTTTGGTTTTCTTATTTCTTTGTACAGATGATTATATAATCAGTACACATTCTGCCTGAAGCAAAGCTTTACTGAAAAACAAAGCCTCTTAGTCCAACTCATGACATTAATTAAATCTAACTAATACCTGAAGTGTTTAAATATTCTTCTTTATATAATGTCAGTAATTATTATTAATTTTATGTTTTATCGAACATTTGTGATTTTATTTTTATTTTATCTGCAGCTAAATATGTCATGGCCCGGGATGATTTCTGACTTTCTGAACATGACTGATTCTTAAGACTTAGTTCCAGATTAATTTTTTTTAATAATTTCATTCAAATTCTATCAATGGATGAGGCTTTATTTTTTTATTTGAAGCTTAACTTCTTAATTTACTTCAACTAGGGCTGGAAAGTTGTGTTCTCTTACAGGTTACCAACCTGTTCTAGCCATTGTGGAAAGGTCAAGATTCATTCTGTGGAGGAGAATTTATTTAATTTAATAAAGTTAAAAAATCATAACATAGTTAATAGTTAGAGGCATGAACTAAGTACTTATTTTCAAAATACAATATATATACTACTATATACTTTTTTGAGTACTCCATTCTCAATTTCCATGTCTGAAATCACTATAAACTTTGATGACAATGTTTCTATGTTTTATTAAAAGTGGGATGATTACTAACTGATTTTAAATTTATTATTTACCAGAATTCAAATAAATATAACTTTTTTTTTATACAATATATACTAAAGGAGAGTTTAGTTATAAGGTGTTTTATAAAAGCAATCTAATCTCCCAACATTATTTATTTAAAAAATCATATAATATTAACAATGATTTTCTAAAATTGCATGTATTGCATTCAATTTTATAGATTAAATTATTTTTTTGCATAGGGTCTATTATCTTGTTATTCCTGTTTATTATGTTGTTTATTTTGTTTTTATTAATTGGGGCTGTTTTTTTATTAAAATCAAATTTTTTGAGTTTGTTGATTATCTTATTTGTGAGTCCTGGTATATATGTTATTCTATGGAACATATTCGGATTATTTATATTATTTCTCATACAACTGGCAATACATGCAATGCATGCTATAATATATACATAGGAGAAACCAAACAAAAACTTGAAAATAGAATCAAACAGCATAATTCAGACACCAAAAACATAAAAAATATCAATAAAGCAGCATTGGCACAACATGAAATAAACAATAATCACAAATTTAATTTTTTAAAAAACCAACATTTTATTTTATGAAAAAAACAATTACAAAAGAAAAATTTTAGAATCCATCTTCATAACAAAAAATTTGGACACAGCGGTAAATTTCAAAACAGATACACAAAAAATAGGAGCCCACTATGCACTATTCATAAACAAATTAAATATTTAAACTTAACCCTTAAACCTTATTGCTGTAAGTGACAGGATAGATAATATTGTAGCATGTGATCCATATTAAAGTTTAAAAGAGATTTGTCGTAACATAAGGTAATTATAATAGTTTAACAATAGCCATAAAAAATAATAAATTTTGCAAAATCATAGCAATATGATAGAACATTGTACATTTTTCATATTTTTTATTTATTTATTTTTTATATATTTATAATGTTTTATTTGTTTATTCATTTAAGTTTTAATATATGTAGATAAGACAAGATGCAATACCAGGACTTGACTTTTTTAGTCATTAAATGATTTTATTTGTTCATCAGACGGATCCATATATTAATGTCATTGACATGAAAGGTAATTCATTAATTATATATGTTGTGTACTGAAATGAATATTACTTCACATTATCAATACTTAATTCGTATTTGTCGTACATGTATGTTTTAGGGCTTGAAAATGTGGCAATAGCCATGAAATGTTGCCCATTTTAGAAAATCATTGTCAATATAATATGGTTATTTAAATAAATAATGTTGGGAGATTAGATTGCTTTTATAAAACACCTTATAAATATAACTTTTTTCCTGGTCCCATAGTTTAATTATTACCTAATAATACCCATGAACAGTTAGTACTAACTTAATAAATTGATTTAATGGCTTCCCAAAGATATAGTCATTATATTATATTTTGAACAAATAACAAGAGCATGCAATTTAAATGATTTATTAAAAAATATTTGCCATTCTAGAATATTGTCCAACCTTAAGTACAGTGGTGGACCTCAAGGTTTCGGAGTGCATGGCTTCAAAAGGAATTGAAAAAATTTGTTTTATAGAAAATGCAATGACATCCGATATTCATAACAACATTTTGCTCTACAATTTAAATGGCTGTGCTGAGAAATTAGATTTGGTTAATCTTTTCATTTTTTAACATGACAACGACCCCAAACAAATGGCACGAAAAACTGAAGAATGGCTTATTTATAATGTTCGGAATCAACTCAAAAGTCTTCCTCGAAGCCTGGATTTACATCCCATTGAGAATTTGTGTAGGGCTTTGGACGTAAATATTAAAAAAAAAAAGATTACATCAAGGAAAACGCTAAGGCCAATTCTGATAAAAGAATAGCAAAAAATATCTCCAGAGACTACAAGAAATTTAGTGCACTCGGTTACAAGCCCTTGTTGAGATAAAAGGTCTTCAGACCAAGTTCCAATAATTTTTAGAGCTTATTATGTTTTATTCAATATATAGGGTAAATCACTGGTTATGGTCATAGTTAAGGAAATTGATTGATGCTAAAGAGGATATCGTCTAGACTGTTTCGCAGATTACTATTTTTTTTACATATTTAGATTCACAAATTCTTGTTCTATTAAATGGTAAATTTACTAAAGCTCTGTATTTTTCCTTGAAATAGATTTTTCAGTTTATATGCAAATATCCTAAAAATACCAGTTATGGGCACAGTGTATGAGTTATGGTCATAGTAAAAACTAGTTATGGTCATATGAACAAAAATTTTTTAAGCAATTGTTTTTGTTATTTTAAAATTCACTATTTATGCATACCTATCAATCATTTGAGGTTAATAAAAAATTAAGGATTAATTTACAGCAGTTAATCCTTATTTAATTTAAAACATCAAAGACGTGTTCTTCCTTCAAAATATTTTCCACTGAGTCAAACCAACCACGGATGTCTTTTTTTGACACACCTGAGCTGGCTGGTGATACGGCTTCAGTGGTTCTACTGGAGATATTTGGATGGTGACGGATAAAACCCCTATACCATCCGTCACTGGGCATAACATCTTTAAATTTACATTGTCGGTTCGAAACTATTGCTAGGTCTTTTACGCTCAAGAATAAATCAATTTTTCGTTTAGGAAACCCCCGTCTAGAGCAATGAATAGTCTATTTCTCTAACAGGGCCTCCTCTTCAACAGACAAAATGGGGTCTGCCACCACACTAAAACCTTCCTGTGCACTTTAATCTTTGAGTTAACATCATCCTAGGGATTTTGTACCTGTTATAATGAAAGGGGGTAATAACATTGGTACTAGGTATTTTAAGTAAGAAAAACATCCATTTCAAAAACACATACATTTTCGCTATAGATTTTACAGAAGCCCCTTTAAGAATTTCTTCTTTTGCCTGTGTGGCATCATCTTCAGAGTACGAATATCATATTTTAGGCATAGTTACAAATAAGTATTTACTGTAAAAAAAGAAAATTCTAATAAAGCATCTTCTTGAAGAAAAAATAAAATCGTAAAAGCAAGTGACCATTATACATTTATACACTGATCATAACTAGTTATGGTCACTGATAGACCTAACATTGTCACCCATGACCAAAACTAGTAAACGTTATCGTATCTTACTTTTAAGATAATACAATTAAACCAGGGGAAATCTACATTTTTTGGGGGGTAAGAACACTTGTAATGCCAAAAAACTTGAAATGGTCATGGGTGACCTTAAATAAAATCATAGATATTTATAGACCGGTTGTGGTTAGTTGAAAATTTTAATTGATTAAAGTGACAAAATAAAAAACAAAGGGGTCTGAAAAAAACAGAAATCAAAATGAACAGATACATACCTTTAAAACCTGAAATTAGCGAAGAATTTCAAAGCAATTCCTTAATAATGTTCACTTGTAAAATAACATCTACAACACACAGGAGCTATTGTACAACACTAATTCGGGAAAACTTTAACGAAGCCAAACGGAAATGGATGGGAGAGAAGGATTCATTAGCAAGTGAGTCATAAGCCCTTCCGTGAAACGTTTCTTAAAAGGATATAACAAAGAAAACAAGCAAAGGCTTATTTTTGTTAAAAACGTAAAAACCTGCCCATAACTGGTGAGGTGACCATAACTAGTGATTTACCCTATTATTATTGAAAGATTCTGTTGTTAAAAAAAAAAAAAAAAAAATTCACATTAGATACTATAGCTAAAATTGTTTTTCATTTAAATATATATATTATTGAAACTAAAATTCTTGTTCTTTTGCTTTAAACCCATAAAAATATGTTTTGCCAATAATTTTTGAGCAACGGCAAGTTTTCATTTTATCAACTTTTACTGTAGTTGTTACCCATTAATAGTTTTCTTGATAAGCTGAAATCAAATTACACACCTTTAGTGGCTGATAAAAAACAAAAGTTATTTAATAAATGCTTCACAAATAAAAAAAACTAGAAACCTTCAAAAACTTTGTACCAGTTAAATAAAATCCAAACAAAAAAGAGGGATGGTAAGATAATTCACAGTCTTTCTAGAAAACTTTCATTTTCTGAATTTGGAGAAAATAATTATAGCAGTTAGGAGTTCACTTAAACTTTTTATAGAAATATATATTACTAAAAATAAAAAACCATTAATACAGAGGAAGTTTTTGAATGTGATTTGAATGTTTTTGTTGAATTGTAACAGGAAAAGGTGACATCAATAAAAGAAACATTGTTGAATGTATTAATTGTGATACTAATGAATATGCTTTGAACATCTTATTCATACTTGTAAAGAAATCATAGTTAGAGTATTGGCCATTTTTTTAATGAATATTGAAGAAAAAACAAAACTTCTAAAAAAAATTGACTGCAGAGCCTGTGAATTGCTTGATTTGTTACCTTTTTTTGCTGTTTTGTAGATTATCTATTGTACTAGAATATCTATTGTATTGGATTATCAAGACCCTATTCCAACTACCACTTCATCAAATTTCATCAATAGTGGAAAGTATATTCTAAAATTAATTTGTTTTATTCAAAATTGAATGAATAGTAGTAGACTCCATTTCTTTATGAGTTTCATCAGTAAAGATATTATTAACATACTAAGCATTTATTATACCATTTTCATTTAATTAATCATAGCTTTGTATCAACATTTTTTCTCGAATATTCAGATAATATATAAATTTAGTTTAAAGAGGTTATAGTTAACAATAGTATTGAGTTGTAGAGAATGAGTTCAAAAATACAGTCAGAATTAAGTGAAAAACATAGCTAGGCTAGTTTAAAAAAAAAAAAAATCATCATTGCACTGATCTCTATTACAGGTCTTTTTCAGGGCTAGATGTAATCTAATTATGAATAACAAAAATGAATTAAATTACAAATGAGAAATATCAGATATATGTATAAGTTATGACAAAGTTAAAATGATGATTAGTACAATCAGTAGGTAGTGTAATGACACATTGCCTATTGGACTATTGAATAAAAATTTACACATTTTTAATAATAAAAAGTAATACCATATTTATTAATTATAAATGTTTTTTATAATTATAAAATATATTTATTATTATATTTTATTAAATATATATATATATATATTATGAAATAATTCTTGGTTGATAAATATATTTTTAAATATATTTTTTCTCTTCAAAAATAAATATATATATATATATATATATATATATATATATATATATATATATTTTTTTTTTTTTTTTTTTTTTTTTTTTTTTTTTTTTTTTTTTTTTTTTTTTTTTTTTTTTTTTTTTTTTTTTTTTTATGAATGGGCCAGCAGAGGACCATGTGCCAATTTCAATTCTTTCTCCCTTGTTTACTTCCATTATGCTTTCATCTGTTCACCATGTTTCCTCTTTCTGTCCTTAGACCATTTTGCACCAGTCCTTTTCACTTTCCTGCCCTAGAATCCCTCCATTTTCAATACTTTTTGCCGAAAGTCTGCTCTATTATTTCTTTCTTCTATTTTTATATTGTTTTTTTCTAAACCCCGTTAATACTTCATTGACCCAGCTTGTTGTTGATTTCTTACCCCACAGATATAAGAAAATCTTAATTGTGAATCTACTATCAGGCATTCGATATAAGTGACCAAAAAACATCAATGTTCTTTTACTCATTGCATCTAATATATTTTCTGCATTTTGATATATTTCAACATTACTTCGTAATTTCCAACCATCTACTGTGTTTTGTGTGCCTAATATTTTCCTCATGATTTCGCCTTTCTAGTATCACCTGGCATATGCTGATGAGGTGGTCATAATTTCTAGAACCCAAGCAGCATTATCAGGAACTCTCCAAGAATTCAAATAAGCAGCTATTAAACTGGGTCTTGCAATGAACAATAATAAAACAGTCTACATGATTAGGTCAAAACGGAGAAGCAAAGAAAATTTAGGAGTAACTTTCACAGTTTTAGGTCTGTAAACCGCTCCAAGTACTTCAAAAGCCTAGTAACAACAGACAATTAAAGTGAAAGTGAAATACAAGACAGAAAAGCAGAAGGTAACAGATGCTATGTCTTCTTTCAAAAATTGTTTAATTTTGGATCTTTATCTAAAAGAATGAAAACTCTTTTTTACAAGACCATTGTAAGACCAATGGTAATGTATGGATGTAAAACATGACCCTTAACTAAAAAATCAGAAAAGGTGCTCAACTCCTGGGTTCAGCGTGGAAAGGAATGTTTTGAGGAGAATATGGGGTGGAGTTTTCAAGAACAGGATTTGGAGGAGAAGAAAGAATGAAGAAATCAAGAACCTGTTTGGGAAACCCGACATCGTGATGATAAAAAATAAGCACGAATAAAGTGAATAGGTCATATAGAAAGAATGACCGACCAAAGAATGCTAAAGAAGAAGAAGAAGGAGAGGACATCCTCTGATCAGGTGTCTGGAAAATTTGGGGGAAGATCTAAAATGGTTGGAGGTTTAAGGATGGAGGGAGAGAGCACAGGATCATGGAGATCAGTTGACTGTTGTGGAGGGGGCATGGGCTTTTACAGGACCATAGTGCCGATATAATAATAATAACAACCTAAGGAAAAGCGATAAAGTAGGAAAGATACAGGAGAAAACCAAAGATAGCTTACAAATAAAAAGGTATTCCTTCACTAAATTCATCAATTTAGTTTGATATATATTTTTTCACTGTCTTAATCATAGAATAGTTTGTTTTTTTTTCAAAATATATTTTGAATATTTGATTTTTAATTCAAATAGATGTACTTGTATATTCATTGATTGAAACACATATTAAGCAAAAGCAAAGCATACCCATTGAACACAGCAGTTATCATACAATAAATTATAGATTAATAAAGAAGTAATAAATGCAGTATAAAAGTCATTCATTTATTGTCTTTAAAATTTTTCATTCCTATGCTTATTATTTCACATATTTTTCTAATTTTTAAAAAAATTTCTTTGTGTACAGCATTTACTAGGAATGAGCTATTCAGGAGAAACTTAAATTTATAATATACATTTCATTTTATGAAATTTTGATTGCCAAATAGGTTTAGATATAATATAGTAAATTAAAGATTGAGATATTAGAATAAACAAGTTATGGTAATAGAATGCCACTTAAAAAAGATATGTAACTTCGTCATCTAGGTTAAAGCATTAATGAAATAATAAATTTTAGTAAATGTATTGTTAGATTGACATTTCAGAGAACAGCTAAGAGTGCCATGTTATAAAAGAAAGATTCAATATTTCCAATCAAAATTGTACTTTAACCCTTTTCAGGGCACAGTGTACTACAGTACACCATAGTTCCATACATTGTTTGGTGGGACCCCATCATTCAAAAACATTAAATGAGGTTAAAACATAACAATTTAATAAATGAGAATATATTATTATTTATTTTTTTTTTTTTTTTACAGATTTATTCAATATTAGACCAATAAAAAAACAAACAGTGAATTTAAACTTTCTTTTTAACATAATAATTTTATTCAAAACCGTACACATTTGACAACCAGTAAATGTAAAGTTACATTAAAACAACAGACATGATCAGGCATGAGGTAGTCTGCACCCAGTGGTACCATCTCCAGGCTTTTAAACCTTTTTAACTATGTAAGCTTGCTCCGAAAAGGGTTAACCATAAACTTTACCAAAGTTTCTGAACTTACTCTGTTTTAAGCAAATCTAATTACCAATGTATATTAATCAAAACCAAATTCTTGGCTAAACTTTTTAAATCATAGTTCGACATACTGTGTTCCACCCATGACACTCAGAATGAGGATGTTTTATTAATGATATAGTTATTAAATTGGAGGCATTATAATAACAATATATCATCCCATAAAAATATAAAATTGTTTGACAGTTTTTATTACATCTAAATTGTTGTTAAAGGATGCAATGGTAAGGGTAAATCTCATTTGTTTTTTATATGTTTTACAGATAGGTGCACTTGTAAAATCTATTTTCTTCTCTCTTTTGCTCTTTTGCCTTTCAGCATTGAGCTCAAGTCTCAGTCCACTTTAGCCTTTTGGTGGATGTGGTTCTATGTCTTTCTGGGTCCTCTTATGGATCTTCAATGTTTGGTGTTCATCAAAATTACTTACATCAATCACTACTTTGCTCATTCATTTAAATATGATTTTCAAAGTTCATTTCTATCATTTTAAATATATTATCTCTCCCAACATGTTTTCCACAATTTCTCAATCAATTGAAATCATTATATCTATTTCAGGGAATGGATATGGAAAAAATATCGAATATTTTATCTGCATGTTAGAAAGTACACATTTAGTTTTAAAAAAAATTAAAAAATTAAAAAAAAAATAAATAAATAAATTTTAACAGATAAATTGAAACTATAAATTTAATATTCATTGATATATAATTGATATAACTACATCATATTTATAATATACAAACATAACTATAGTTGAATATTTTATTAATTAATAAATATAGGAGTTTTATGGTCAATAAATCAGTTATTCCAAAAAAAACAAAAAACATTCTAATATATTCCAAAAAACAGGTTGTACAAGAGACTATATAACATAGAAGAACTAGTTAGGCATTGAAATTTATCTGTTTACCTGTCTCTTGTTTCAAAAATTCAATTTTTTGCCTATACTTTTGAAGATAGTTATTATTAGAAAAGGCTGAGAAAACAACTAAAAGTTTTGTTTTTTTTTTTTTTTTTTTTTTTTTTTTTTTTTTTAATAAGACAGCTATACACACACACACACACACACACACACACACACACACACACACACACACACACACACACACACACACACACACACACACACACACACACACACACACACACACACACATACACACTCTTCCTTTACTCTGACAGCTATATTCACTGTTACTAAAGGCCACTCCAGGATTTGAAATAATTACTCCTGTACATCCTAAAAGTCAGATTGTACATCCCTGATCTTCTTAGACTAATAATAAAAATAATATCCTATGAACTATAAATCTCTTTTCTATACTCACTTCCACCCTGGCAATTAATTTATTCTAAATTTAATTTTACCCTTGTTCATATATTAAAAAACAATTTATTTCAGACTTTGTAAATGTATTTCTTTAAAGAGGAAATTTTCTGTTATGAAAATATTCAACTTATATTTACTAACGAATCAAAATCTGATGAAGATGTGTGCTGTTCAGTGAATATAAGGTCAGAAGTTATACCCTACTCATTAGCCTCAGTTTCTTCTATTTATTCGGCAGAATAGTATGCTGTAAACAGTGGACACGGACCAAAAAGAATGCTTAATATTCTCTGACTCACTTTCAGCTCTCACTAGCAATAGTAGTAACAAAAGCCATGATGTAAAAAACTACATATCTGAAATAGCCACATAAATTGATTCCATATCGTAATTCAAAATTATTAGCTTTATGTGGATTCCAGGACATTCAGGTATAGCAGGTAATGAACTAGCGGATTTAGCACCCCGAAGAAGCTCATTCCCTCTTCCCATTACCCTTAATCCCTGTCCCTTTACCAGATCTCAAATCTTTTTTAAAGGATCATATCAATATAGTTTGACAAGAAAGATGGCTTAGAATAAAAGACAATGCACTCTATAATCTTTTATTGACTGAACCCACTGAACATGTCAAAGTTGTCATATTTTGTCAAAACACACATTTAGAGTGATGTCAAGTGTATATCTCAGAAATGGTACAGAATATGAAAAATATTGGTAAATATATTGTCCAATTGACATTTTAGAGAACAGCTAAGAGTGCCATGTTATAAATGAAATATTCGATATATCCAATCAAAATTATATTTAACCCTTTTCAGGGCACAGTATACTACAGTACACCATAATTCAATACATTGTTTGGTGGGGCTTCATCATTCAAAAACATTAAATGAGGTTAAACAACAAAACAATTTAATAAATTAGATTAATTATTTTTTTTTATTATTTTTTTTATAGATTTATTCAATATTTATTTTTATTTTTTTAATTTATTTGTTTATTGCTTGGTTCTACAGACCTAGTTGGGCCTTGGCCTCACGCAGAAGAGATGACCATTGGAGTTTATCCATAGCGTTTTTTCGCCATTCTCTTTTTCCTAGATTTTTCAGGTCCCCCTCCACATTATTCAGCCACCTTCTTCTAGACCTTCCTCTTAATTTGGTACCATCCGGTCTGTCATTCATCATCCTCTTCAGCAGCCTTTCGTCCGGCATCCGTTGGACATGTCTGTAATATTAGACCAATAAAAAAACAAAAAACAAAACAAAACAGTGTATTTAAATGTTTTCAACTATTTAAGCTTGCCCTAAAAAAACTGACAACAATAACAAACTTAAAAAAATAAGACCTACTCCAGGACCATGGAAGCAAGAAACAGGACCAAGAAAAGAACAAGTCATCTTTACAATACTACAAATTGAACATTCAATATTAACCTACAGTTACTTATTGGAAGATAAGCCATCCCAAAAATGCAACGAAGTCAGGTAAACCTGACAATCGAACATATTCTTGTTGAATGTAAAAAATAGACCAGTAAATAAAGGATTGTAGAGTGCGTTTTCTGTAATCCAAGGTTTTTCTTAGGAAACATGTTTAGGGTAGTTAGAGAGTAATTATACTAACAGTCCTGGAGTTTTCGGGCCTAGGAACAGGAAGAGGGGCACCAAAGGTCACTTTTTTTGGTTTTGCTCTCATATCTCGAAAACCGTGTGTCGTATGCAAAACATAATCATTTACTAAAGTAATTTTAATTAAATTTTCTACAACTTTTATAATATACGTATTTTTCATATTCTGTACCATTTTCGAGATATACACTTGGAAAATGTGAAAAGTTTCGAAAAAAACAATTTCACCTCATGTTTTCTGTTAAACTTGCCTCCAAATCTTCTAAAATGTTCATCCTACGAAAAAACTTTACTAATATAATATTGTAGAAAATTAAATTTCCTTTAAAATACACATATATATGCTAATTTATCTCCAACCTGTCAAAAGTTAGATCAATTTAACTTTTCTTGGTAAAACGTACTAAACGTCATTTACTTTAGCCAAGCGTATATCTCGAAAACGGTACAAAATATTTAATAAGCTCTAATTTCGTAAATATTCATATTTTGCATACGACGCACAATTTTCGAGATATGAGCGCAAAACCAAAAAAAGGTACCTTCCGCGCTCCGCGCATCCCCCCCCCCTTGTTCCCAGGCTCGAAAACTCCAGGACTTTTAGTATGTTTACTTTTTAACTACCCTGTACATGTTTCCTAAGAAAAATCTTGGATTACAGACAATGCACTCTATAATCCTTTATTGACTGGTCCCACTGAACATGTCAAAGTTGTCATATTTTGCCAAAACATACACATTTAGAGTGATGTCACGGGTATTTTATATATGTGGTGTAATAGTAAATTTAATCAGCTTTAAGATGAAAAGAATGAATTTTAGAATGTTCATGGGTCCAGTCAATAAATGATTATGGAGTGCATTGTCTGTAATCCAAGGTTTTTCTTCGGAAATACGAGGTGTGATCAAAAAGTTCCAGGACTGAATTTTTATACATTTATTCATACAACATACAGGTTATTCAAATTTGTCTCCTTCGAAGTACTCCCCTTGTGAAGCTACACACTTTTCCCACCGGTGTTTCCACTGATCAAAGGCCCCAGAAAACTCTTCTTTTGTAAAGGTGTTTAGCAGCTCCGTTGTTTTTTCTTTAATTTCGTCAACTGTTTGAAATCTTCGTCCTTTCAGGTGTCTCTTGAGCTTCGGGAAAAGAAAAAAGTCGGCTGGAGCCAGGTCAGGTGAGTAGGAAGGCTGAGGAATGACAGTCTTTAGCAACATTGTCATCATTGATTGACGTTGAAGGGCGTCCGGAACGAGCATCGTCGTCTGTGGATGTTCGGCCATCTTTAAACCTCTTGAACCACTGATGGCAGCATGATCGGCTTAGACATTCTTCACCAAAAGCCTCTTGTAACATCAAAAAGGTTTCAGAAAACGTTTTGTTCAGTTTCACACAAAACTTCACACAAACACGTTGCTCTTCTTTCACATTCATTTTCATAAAATAGCCAAACTCTATAAAACTAACCTCAAACAAACTGTGCTAATGTTACTTTCAGTGATGTTATGATTGATTTGCAAACACAGCTGTGTTCCTGTTGAGTCAGGCAATACAATGCTGCCAACCGCATCGCTGTGAGACATTGCATTCCCATAGTATATAAAAAGTCCTGGAACTTTTTGATCACACCTCGTATGTTCAGGGTAGTTAGAAAGTAAACATACTTACATAATTCGATACATTATTTGGTGGGGCTCCATCATTCAAAAACATTAAATGAGGTTAAAAAACATAACAATTTAATAAATTAGAGTATTTTTTTTTTTTTTTTTTTTTTTTTTTACATACTTATTCAATATTTCACCTATTAATATTAGACCAGTAGGACTGGTCACCTTGGGAAGCGTAAGACCATTACTCCTCTTAAAAAGAGGAAGGCTAGTGCAAGGAAGATAAATGTGTATGTATTTATTGTTTAATTGTATATATTATTTAGTTGCACAATAAAAGCTATTTTCATTTCATTTCATTTCATAAACCTATTAAAAAACGAAAAACAAAACAAAACAGTGCATTTAAACGTTTTTAACTATAGAAGCTTGCCTTGAAAAGAGTTAATTATAAAGTTTACCAAAGTTTATGAACTTTCTCTGTTTTAAGAGAATCTAATTAATCAAACAAAAATTCTTTTCATAAGTATATTATAAAAGTTGTAGAAAATTTAATTAAGATTAATTCAGTAAAAAGTCATGTTTTGCATTCGACGCACCGTTTTCGAGATATGAGCGTAAAACCAAAAAAAAATGACATTTGGCGCCCTCTTTCCTGTTCCCAGGCCCGAAAACTCCAGGACTTATGTTTACTTTCTAATTACCCTGTACATGTTTCCTAAGAAAAATCTTGGATTACAGAAAACGCACTATTTCAGGCCTTCATCGACTGGAATAAAATACCAGATGCAAAGAAAATATAATGTTCTCATTAATCAAGACATTTCAACATTGCTTGAAAATACCTCATACCTCCACAATCACATTATTCACTTTTTGAAACAAACAAATCTGTCCAAGGACTTATAGTTCTCAACTTGAGTATGGTGTCTCTAACCAAATGTGGTGGTAAACGGCACCAGGAAGTAAATACAATTTTTATTTATTTTATTTTATTTCTTGGTGTATTAGGTGGTGAGAGGAGCAAGAGCGCGTGTTCCAGGCCCCCGAAATAATATTAAACCTCATTTGTCTCATATTGCTTAAATTAAATTATTTAGTTTTATATTACACATAAATTTTGTCTTTTACCCATTTTTTAAAAATCCTTTTTAAATTAATTTTTTTCCATTATAAAGAGTTCATCCGATCCGATGAGAAACAATGAAGAAATGGTGTACACTATAACTATAGTGTTATAAAACTTTATTTTAATTTACCTTAACACATTCCAGGCTTAGAAGACAAGACTACATTTACTAGACAAGAACTACTCCAACATTTACTAGACAAGCGTTCAAAGCTCTCAATGAATTACAGAGGACTTATTTAAATGACAGTAATTAGACCCATTTGGACATACGGAGTTGAGCTTTGGGACTCCGCTAAACCTTTCAATTCTTCTCCTATCCAATTCTTACAATACAAAATCCTTCGTAATATCCCAATGCTCCTTCTTATGTCACAAACAAACTTTTCCATAAATAACTTAATGTTCCATATGTTGCTAATTTGGTAAAAACCAGATACTTATCCTTTCATAGTAAAAACCATACCCACTTGAATCCACTAGTCTCCCAACTTGCCTCACACTCAATTCCCGATATTCCTCCGAGGCGTCTGAAAAGAAGATTGCCAAGAAGACCTTATAATGTAAAACTTTAAGTGCTATTAGTGAGTAGTTCTGTACATATTATTTACATGTCTTTGTAATCATTATCCTCCAATTTCCTGGTTGTAATGAAATGAAATGAAAAAATAATCTTTATTCTGGGACGTATTGTTCCCAAAGAATAACAAAATTGCATCATAAGATAGTGCGGTGGTCTGACTTGTATATTTTCATACAAAGGTATTTATATATGAGGAACATGAGACATGCAAATACAGTTAATTGTATAAAGAATTTCAGTAAATATGATAACATATGAAGAAGAAATGAAATACACTAAAAAAATAACCATGAGAAGATAAGAAAATATGTATACAGAGAATGAACTATGTCTATATGTACATTGAATGAAGAAAATATTTATAGATACCACGATATATATTTATATACATTGCACATATTCACTTATATACCCATACACACAACCATACACATATGAATTGTCAAGTTAATAGATAATATTTCTTTGTATAGGAAAAACAAATTTGAATTTTTATAAAACAAATGATTATGTACCATTATGGAACAAATAAAGGATTATTATTATATAAAAGAAAACTTATGAACCAGTTCACCGGTATCAGATTTTTTCGATTTGACCAAATTTAATGTAAATTATTGTTCATACTGAATGGTATCTGACTGGGATGAGAGGAGATATTGGAAAAAGAGTGTTTTAAATGAGCTTAAGGAAGGGGCATTTCTTATTTCAGGCGGGAGAGTGTTCCAGAGGGTAGCGGATCTGACTAGGAAGGAATGCTGGTATAAAGTTGTTCGATGGAAAGGCAAGTATAGGTCAGAGGAACGTGATCTTGTTGTGAACCGGGAGTAGAAGGAAGACTTAAATTTCAACAGATTATAAATGTAGGATGGGCGATGGTGATAAATGACCTGATAAAGGAATGAACCCAAGTATAATTTGCGGGTGGATGGATAAAACCACATCAAGGCAGTGTACTAGTTTGCAATATGGGGACGCCTCGGGGTTCCGAAAACAAATCGAACGAAGTAAATGGTTGTATATAATTTATACGATTGTAAAAATCAATGAATAGTCTAAAAATAAAAAAATGAAATAATCTAATCTAATATTAAACAATAATGGTAAATTCGAATAGATTCGAAGGTATTGAAAGGTTATGAATGACGTATAAAAAGAAATTACCCATACTTTTTATAATGTCATCCAATAAAATCTAAGATAAACGAAGATAAAGCATACTTTTTGTAATTGCGTTTCCAATTAGATAGAGAAATCATCATAGCGATAAAAAACTTAATTAACTATTTTTATAGTTTCCTGTTTTAAAAAGGAAGTTTATCTACTCTGTTGGAACCATCAAACGTTTTTTAGTTGTATTTCATAGATATGGACTATTCCACGAATAATACAAATATAAGTACCTGAAATGTCTTTGTGGCTTCTTACGCACACGAGATTGTTATCTATGTAAAAGTCCTATACTTTCCAGAGATTCCAGAGATTTTTTTTTATGAATTCTCATGTTCTCAAATAATTACTTCGTTTATTCCGCTATTGCATAGATGGCCAGCAATCTAAATAAATCCAGCGTCGTGTAGCCGACAATAATAAAAGACTTTGGAACTATTGTTTCTTCTTTGAAGGTTTTGTTTTTTATTATAAGCTGACGATATTCAGCTATGGCACCTAAATGTTAATATTTTTATAAGACAAAAAAAAGTTTTATTTAACTGTCCGTTTCGAGTATTTATAATATAGATCTATCATTTTTCGAAGCATCAGTCCACCATTTTGGCTGTTCCTTGGGAAAAGCACCATTGCAGATTACTCCTGTAATATCGTCAATATTTGTTTTGTGATATTTTCACTAAACATGAATATATATTTGGTTTGGTGGGCTCACATTGCGTATAGAGTGTCATTCATCGTTGATGTCTTTTTCTAGGGTTTTGCGCGAGTGTAATGGTGTTAAAATAATCTTACCTTGTTCTGGTTGTGCGGGAGCCTCGTGCAGCTCGCACATAATAGCTACTGTAGCTGAAAGCTACTAAAAATGATGATTTATGTTTTAAATAATATTTTTCATGTGCAGATTTTAAATTGAAAGTTGAATAATACACTTTTAACCCAAATACTTTAAAGAATAACACGTATTAACCGATCTGCAATATCATTTTAACCAAATATAGACAATGGTTGTTCTGGAATAAATATGTTTTGTTTATTTATATTTATTGATATTTACAACTGTGTAGAATATATTCATGTTGCAAATATGAAAATTATTACAATATGTCGATAACTTGTAAGGCTATTACCCATTGGTAGTACTTCAATAAAAGCTCTATATTTGAAGGTTCCTATCCTTAGAACGATTTTATGCTGACAACACCGCAATTTATAAATCCCCTTTCAGGATCGTTACTATAGTGAACTGAAAATGTTCTTAGAGAATTCAAATTTTAGTTTGAAAAATTGGAGACTAAAGTAAATAAACCAAAAACAAATGCCATTATTTTCACTTAAAGAAGACCGCTCCATTTATAATTCAGAAGTTAATTATAATTGGAACCACGATCCCTCAGTTATCTGTTCTTAGCACATTCAGTTAACTGGAATCAGTTATTTTCCTTAGAACCTTTTATTTAAGCTTAGAATTATACAATCTTTAATATTTTCCAAATATATTTATAACAAATGCAATACAGCTAAAAAAATATATACTTCTATAGACATTCTCAACTATCTTCAAAAAACAATAGTGATACTATACAAAACTGTCATACATCAAATGCTAACATATTCCGTTGCCTGGAGCTATATCTGCGAAAAAATTTGAAGTCGTTCGAAACTGAAATAAGAATAGCTAAACAACTAGCCAAGCTACACCAGAATTTCAAATATATACTATGACTTAAATCTACCATCAATTAAACAGTATACTCACTTACAAACAAGGAAATTCTTTTCCCTTACGCCGAATTCTATGAACCCCATCACACAGAAATTAAGAGATCACGACATCATGGAAATGACTAACATATATTAGTTGATAAAACATGATCGTATATCTCGATTTATTAAAAAACTTATTGCTAATGTGTCTTATTTATTATAAGACCATTATACTGCCAATAGGTCATTACAGATACAAAACGTGACCGGGACGAACAACGTTTTAAAGTTTTCAAAAATCAAGTACAGCGTAGAACATTTGGCCTATGATAGAATTCGGGAGAATATAGAAGACACTTACATAAAAGACAAGGTACGTGAAATGGTGGACTTGCTTGATTTCCATGTTTTGTGATTAAATGGGACTTTTTTTTTTTTTTTTTTTATGTGTAGGTTTTTTCTATTAATTTTTCCTGTTTTACATAATTACGAATAAGTAAAATTAAAAAATAAATAAATAAAATAAATTTACAGGCTTTTGTAACACGTTAGGGGACACCTTATTCATTTAAATATATGTATATACTTGTCATTTGGCAGTATTTGTAAAATATTATAGTAAAAAATAAATAATTTTTTTTTTTTTTTTTTTTAGACAGATCGTAGGGTTTGGTATAAATATTACAAATTTAAAAAAAGTGCCGAATCTGCAGCCGCAGATTCAAGAATCCACTCACCCTCTGTTAGTTGGCAGCACTGCGGATAGGTGCCGCCTCTGGAACCTGGAGGGGTGACTCCAGCCGACTCACTCCAGCGTGCTTATTCGCCTGCCGGCAGTGCCGGTGTCTTGTAGTGTTTAACTGCGTCCGTCATGTCGCTCGACATCAGCTGTCTTCCGCTCCTGATCCTTGGATACTTCGTCTTATCAGGTCAGATTTTTCATTTTATATTATTTATAAATATATATATAAACTAAAAAAAAAATATATATATATATACATAAATTATATATTTTTATTGAAATATTGAGTCTTATTTGAGTTAATTATTGTTTAATTTCGTTAAATATAAAAAAAAACTTCTAATCGATAACATAACTTCTCGGTGTTTAAACCGACACATCCTTTTGAAATTTCTTTGACATCCCTTTATATTATTCGATATAATTATAAAATTTTCTATAAACATAATTAGCTTTGTTTAACATCAGCTGGATAGAATGTCAGGACAATAAGTTGAGTTGATTATATTATTGACACTGGCTCCCCACCCCTCACAAAACCTCCCCCACATAAACATGTCATTTCCCCCCGTACTACTCCAAGGGGAAGGCAGACATTTAACTGATTCCGTTTCTACTAAATCGTTACAATATTACCGAAATGTTTAGTTATATTTTAATATGATATAAATATATTTTATTAAAATTATACATAAAATTTTGAAAAACGATCTTTCGTATTTACTAATAAAAGCTCAGAGATAGAAGAGAATAAAAGTACTTATTGATTCCAGAAATATTTTAAAACTTATAATTTAAACCAATAAAAAAATAAATAGATTCTCTGATAAAGGCATTTAAATCACTAACCGATTCCGTTTCTCGCCCTATTCCAGACTAAATATAAGATTAATTTTGATCAAAAATTACATATTACTAATTTAATTTATTATAGTTTGGTTTTCGTAATTTTGATTAGCTTTATTCACTGACATTATCCATGAAACAATATGTAATGTTCTAAAACTTAGACCTCAATGATTCGAAACTAATAACTAGTATTTTATATTAGCATATTTACAATGAATTTTTGTTATTAATATTCGATAGTGTTAAATATATTTAATTCACTTGTAAAAGCTTGTTCCGACTAGCAACTCTTATTAATTAAAAATATTATTTTTCATTTCATTTCAACTCGAAACGATCTGGTTTCTTTAAAACAATAATGTAATTAAGATCTTTTTAATGTGTTTGCAGATTCTAAATTTTTACTTTAAATGCACACAAAATTACCCATTACTGTATAGTAATGTTTAAATTAACATGACAATTTTTATTCGTTCATTTAATTAATTCAGTTTTGTTTCACTGTAGGTTTAAATTTTTTAATATACAAATGTGTGTTTCTTACTGACAAAAAAGAAATTCGATTTATAATTTGTCTTCGATCTCAAAATAATATTTTCTTTATTCTTTTTTAGATTTTATTAATTTTTAGAGACATTTTAAATCTGTATGATATATTTGATAAATTTCGTCTTATATTGTCAAATGATGAGATAATTAAGAGATAAAATATAATAAATTTGATTGTTTATTAAAATAATGTTTGATAGTTAATTAATAGTGTTATTTACATATTACGAATTAATTAATTAACTTCTGATTTTCCGACATCCAAACCCCCCATCAGCTCTTACACAATCTTACTGGATTTTTCTTTATATACTCTTAAAACATTATGTGAGGAATTTTAAAAAAATAAATAAGTCCTTAATTAGGTGATAATTATGCTAATCCGGATGTCTGGAATGGGTTTAAAATTCTTGCTGCAAATGCACACCGACAAAGAAACAGGTCTGGCGGAAGATGGGGCTAATGTCTTTCTTTGGTTCTCCAACTGATAACATCTCTCTGCTCAGAGATACGCCATCCATCTCGCCCTTAATATATGTATCTCAGATCTCGGAGCCTATTTAAATGGGCGTATCGATCTAATGTGACATTTTACTAGACGTCAGAGTCAGTTGACAAAGAGATGGTTTGAATTTCGGAGCGAAAGATGAAAGGCAACATGAATCATATGTTTAATACTTGGAGAAAAAAGATTTTTGATCTTAAAAAAACAATCAATTTTTCTCTTACACGGAAAAAGCAATCTATAACCTACTACTTGTATAGATACTGCTTCTGATAAGAAACTATTGTCAAATTTTCGAACCGAACACAAACAATGCTTGTCAATAAAGCCCCAGCACTTAATAAAATATTAGCAAAATGTAACTGTTTTCACTTAAACCAATATAGCCACTAAATGGTAGTTCCTAGCGACAAATGATATATAACAAAAATATATTCCATTACAATTCTGAAAAGGAGACTGTCGGCAAATTTTCGGTCGGGCAACACCAACTCAGCCAGAGCAGGTTAAAGTGTCACATTTTTGAATGTGAAAAAAGAAAAAAACGGCCAAAAAGTATAGACCACCATACAAAATACAGATTAAAAAAAATATATATATATATTTTAGATAAATTTTCAACTGGTTGAATCGTTATCTATTTGGTTCCTAAAAATTATCATCCTAAAATAATAAATTTTTTAATTCACACCTTATGCCTGTAACACTTGGTATTACGAAGCTGTTCTGTTGATTTTAATTATTCGAATTATTACAGAAAAGCTAGTTTCATTTTTTAGGTATAAATACATCCAGTCTTTTCTCTTACAGACAGATATTTTAAATGATTTATAATTAAAATGATATATTTAAAATTGTTTCTTTAAGTGGTTGTCAAAAACGTTCTGGAAAGAAAGGTTTTCTCGAAGTTATCAGTTTCAAAGTTTAAAACTAATAATCAACTTTTCCATCTCAGTGAACTGATTTTTATGAACGGATTGTAAACAGAGAAATCAGGAGTAAACATAAGGTTTTGCCTTGTATTTCAGAAGCGCTCACTTTTCGTAAGGTGTTGACATTGATTCACCTGGCCAGTGCTGCTGCAATGCATCCGCCCGTACCCAGTTGCATAACGTAGTGCAACATTTAAAAAAAAATAATTTGTTAGCCTAAAAATTTGTTACATAAACTTATAAAAAATTGTTAGTTTCATTTATAAACAGTTTATTTCTAAAATTTAAATCAAAATTAACTAGAAATTATTTTCAGAATTGTTTGTTTAACATTAGTGTAAATAACATCCATTGTGAATATAACCTAATATAAATTATTTATACATAGAAAATTTCTTTTTTGTTTATTATTATTATTATTTTTTTTTAATTCCGATTTGTTACTTTTTGGTGTTCAATAAAGTACAGGCATGTTTTTGTTGGTTATTCATTCAAGAAGGTACTGTCAACAAATATTTTATCAAAGCCCAGATTCAGGAGTCGGTGCTATTAATGATAAATCGTGCAGGTCTGGACGTGCACGAACGTATCTATTGGTGACGCAACTGTCTCCTGTTCGGACATGCTTTACTTAACCTATTGTTTACTTTTTTATTTATTTTTTTCAATTTTAATTTACAAAATTAATTTCTGCAATACAATGTAAATTGATTCTCCCAAATATAATGTTAAAAGTTTTTTTTTTTTTTTTTTTTTTTTTTTTTTTTTTTTTTTTTTTTTTTTTTTTTTTTTTTTTTTTTTTTTTTTTTTTTTTTATAAAGAAAACTTTAAATATTACTTTATGCAATGTATCCTTTGATTCTTATATCATTTATTCGGTTTTGGAACTTAATTTACGGATTCTTTTTTAGTTTTGGGGGTTTTGAACCCGAATATTGTATTAGTTGATTTGTTTCAATTTTCATAGAAAATTCTCTATACGACTTTTCCAGCCAATGATTAAGAGGCTTGAGGTCATTGTAAGATATATATAATTTTATTTATTATCGTCATCTCCAGACAATGTTATTTTGTTTACAAGATGATATGTAAACGAAAAGATTTTTTTTTTATTTTCTTAGTGAAAACCTGAACTTCTTACGAAGCAGCAAATAAAAAAAATCTATATCTCTGCTGGAAAAAACAATAGATGATGGATATGTTTATCTATTACTGCTTCTGATAAGGAAATTGTCGGCGAATTCTCCCTTAAACCCTTAACACTTAACTCTCGAGTGGTCGCGCGGATGACAATAGTCCTCCACTGCTCTCAACATCGCTACTGTGTATTTGTTTTGCCATGGATGAATATGCCGAGCCTAGAGTCTGCAAAGGGAGGCTAGGGGGATAGTCTCAGTACCTCTGTTAGTTGCTATTTGATATTCTCGACCTGTAATTCCCATTTGTTTTGGTTGGCTAACAATTGTCCTCCACCTGACCTTTCAATTATTTATTTTTAGTTTTGTATTTTTATTGTCTACATTAGGTAATTAATACAATGATAGTTTGTTATAATTACATTGAATGCCCTCTACTGATATTTTTGAAGTACTGCGCTATTTAATTTGAACTGTTTCGTTTGTCATCCACGCGACCTTCCCCGTAATTATTATTTTCAAGTTATGGAATGTGTTGATAATGATCTACGTACTTCCTTGATATTTAATTATTTTGAGCAATATTTATATCTCTTATCCTTTGTAAAGTATTTTTGAAAATAAAGGGATTAAAAAAGATGCCTATTGCCAAAACACCAGAAAACTTTATAGATGACTATTGTCATCCGCGCGACCTTTCTTGTAACTGTGCCATACGCGACCACTCAAGGGTTAAAAAAGCCCTGGCACTTAAAAAGATGTAGGCAAAACGTTACTTTTTTTTTTCAAACTAATTTTGCTCCTAAACAGTAGGTTCCAGCGACAAGTGCTATTAAACTAAAATATTCTTCATATATATCATCATTTTATATATAGAGGGTATCATACTGTTACATTTTAAGTGCGAAAAAATCTTAAAAAAATTTTTAAAACATAGAACCCAGCCAAAAGACACATCCCTGTCATTTTCGGGGTTTTCCCTGAAAAAAAAATATTAAACTGGTGGGGAATAAACATCTGGAATTATGTTTCCGAAAATCATATAGCTAGGCAGTTTTATTGGTCAATGTTGATATTATTTATTTTCTCAACTGTATGCTAGTCACTTGTACATTTAAGATAATTTGGTGGTTGTCAAGAATAAGTACCTTGAAAACAAGTTAATTGTGCTACCTTCAAAGCTCAATTAAGTTTTACTCCTTAATAAGAACTTAAAGTGCCTATATTGGCGGAAACGGTATTTTTTGAGTAAATACGGTATTTAGAAAAAAAATATCATAAATGCCTTTCAAACAGGTGTACAATTTTGATTTATCGACATCTTCGCGGTAGCCGGTAATTAAACTTTTTTTACTTAACTGAAATTAACTAAATCGTTAGCTGTACGGTCTCACCCTTGATGGAATTATGTTTCTATGGAATTAAAAAAAAAAAAAAAAAAAAATATATATATATATATATATATATATATATATATATATATATTTTTTTTGTGCTTTTTTTTTTTTTTTTTTACAAAATCTGTAAAATTTATGAATTTTAAGGAAATATAATGCATTACTAGTAATTACCTGTGACTGGAATGCAATCCAAGTCCAGATTACAAGGCCGCATTAAGTCCAGTCAAAAGTCACAAGAGCGCGATTTCTGCTCGGACTTTGATTTCTAATAAATTAGTATAATAGTGATTAAGGATTGTTCGTGGGTTTTATGATAAGTAGATTGTTTAAAAATGACTAATTTCAGATTATCTTTCTTTGTAAATTATGTGTTAATTTTTTTCTATAGCACCCACTCAGATCTTTATCGATATTAGATAAACCAATTTCGTAACAAACGCCTAGATCTAGACGGCAGCTATACAAGAGGGTGACAAAAAAGGATTAGTCTTATTAAATATAGGGTGACAGAAGTTGACTATTTCATATTATCTACAAATGCAATAAGACCCCTCACGAAGGGCGAGGGGCAGAGATTGGCCGGCTCGGGAGATCAGTTCGGGCAGAGTTAAAGAGATGCCTAATCGAATCGGAGCGAGAGGAGAGAGCAGATGGGCTGGCAACCGGTCGATACTCCTCTCGTCGGCCGCAGCCACCTGGGGTTGGCATCTGGGCTCTGTCTGCCTCGGAGGATAATCTCTTATCTTCGGGATCTGGGGGCTTTTGTCTTATCTTGGAGGAAAACAGAGGAAAATCCCTAGAGGAAAACCTGCCTACAAGGCGAGGGATTTCGCGGTTCATGATTCTTATCTCCTACCTTTTGCTTATAATCTTCGAGGTATTGAGAAAAGATTCAAGATTGTTTCTAGAGTAACTAAGGATGGATGCTATCAGAACGGGTCACATAAAGGCATTTATTGGCAAATGGCTTTCAGATGAATGTTCTTCTAGATATATAAACAAGGATCGGTCTCCCCTTCCTATTTTTATTTTCTGAGACAGATTTATCGAAGTTACTTTTATATACAATACAATCTCGATAATCCGGTCCTTCAATACTCCGACAACCCTAGTAATCCAGCTCTCGGTTGCGTTGGTCCTAACACTGCCAGTGAATGTTAGTTTAAATGATTCATTCAAGAGGTACTTACAAGCTCGAGGGTGTATCACTGAAATAAAACTGAATATTGTTATAATAATAAATGGTTTTGTTTATTGATGATTCGTATTTATTTATTATAAATGGAAGATTATAAATACTAAAATTATTATTTCCATTAATAATCACTAATCGTATAGATACAACCCGATAAGTAACTATATATTTTTTATTTATATGCTTATATTTTTTTATCACAAAACTCTTATTAAGAACTTAATAAAATCAGAAGGAAAAAATTCTTGCCCACTTTTGAAAAAAAATTTGGGGTCCGCAAAATTTTTCAAGTTTAGTTATTTACAGCGTGTTCACCTTTTAGAATAACTACATGCAACATAAGTGTATGAGGCAAAAAATGTTATTGGTTTTCATCGCCCTCTAAGTATAATATATCCATTAAAAAAAATATTACCCTACAACTCGTAAAGGGTCATAGATCAGTACCTTGATAGGAAGTAATTTACTGAATCAACGTTTGTGATAAAAGATTTGGTCGTAATCAAACTCAATCGTCAGGTTTTTCCTCAATTAAGGGTACCTATTTTATAGAGGCTGAATTTTCTCCAGGAGGATGTCCTTACTTTAAAGTCAATCCACGGCTGAAACAACAAAATATAAATTTTCTGCAATGATTAAAGAATGGTTGGCTGTTAAGGATGAATGGAGAAAAAGATGGTCAGGGATTATCTTCTTAGGGTTAGGAAAGATTTTTATGATTTGTATTATTTTTTCAGCTCTGAAAAGGATCCCATTTGAGTGAAAGATTGAAACGTCAATAAAAAAAAAAATGTTAAAAATAAGGTGTACATAGAACCTATTACCCAATTATATATAAGAGAGTTGTTGAAAAAAATTGAATTTTGATATATATATCTTTAAAGAAGCTAGGTTCATTGTAATCATTGTTATTAATTTTCTATTGCGGGAAATTGAGTGAAATTCCAGACAAAATACCTTTTAACAGGTCCCCAGACCCCATTGGACAAATTCACTGAGCGTGGGACTATTAGGAGCTGTCTACCAGCCCCGCGGAATCTTCTGAAAAGAAATTCTTCTCAACCAGGTGTCCCCAACCTGTCTCTCTCACGCACAGCTTTGTACTTACCTTAGGAATTTTTCTATCAGAGTGGTTTTTGAATTATTTTTTTAAAGCAGTATCTAGACTATCCGAAATGTTTTCTATTGCTAAAATCCCTACTCATACTCTCAAAGTAAATAAAAGCACCCATTAATTTTTTAGTTTTCTCCTAGGATTAGAGGATTTAGTCAGTGAATGATAAGTACGCTAAAATGTTGTACGAGAGATAAAGTTTATACATTTCGCTTTTGGTGTATCTTTAAACACATGGAAAGGGGGGTTTTAAAAAACTTAATTGATAAATATTATTTATTAATTAATTTTGCAATATATATGTAAGTGTATCATGCCTATTTTATTTTTCGTATATTAAAATTTTTATTTATATGTTAATACGGAAAATAGCCGATTGTCCGTACGTTTAGTTATTTTAATCTTATTAATTATAAACATTTATATATGAAAATGTCAAAGTCTTAAAATTAGTATTCCCTGTTTTTGTTTTGTTTGCTAGTCCTGTTTAGAATTTACTGATTATTTCCTTCGAAATTTCTTAATTTTTGCTTGTACTTTTCGTACAATAAGATTGATTTACCATTGGTTTTCTTATTTGAAATGCATAGTTTATAATAAATTTTGAGAATTAATCATAAGCTTTATTTCATTAATCCAGTTTGAGTTTGTAGATAGAAAACGTAAATCTATGTAAACATTATAGGTATAGTGCAAAAATAGAATAAAGTTGTAAAAAAAGTTTTATTTATTTGGAAAAGGTTTTCAAAATATATGTATCATGGACATTTTACAGCAAATACGTTTATTCCGGACGTTTCGTGATCCATATGTGGTGCTATCTTATACATCGGCACTATCTTTGTTCGAAATAGCGGAACTAAAATAAAGTGTTCTTTATTTATATTCTTTCTATAAATAATAATAATAATCCAACAAGTAACAATAATCACCGAATCCCTGAGAAGATAATCAGTGGTTAATGTCCTAGGGGTAAACCAAGAGGGAAGGATTATGTCAGATCTTGTGGGATTGGGATTTTTTCTGTGGTAGGATGGAGGAAGGTGTGCTGTGAGAATAATGGGGCCGGCATCGAACCTTCACTATGCATTTTTATTTATTTATTTCATGATCCTGTTTATCTTAAGAATACACTAGTTCCCGGTTTACTTCCCCTGAATACTGTACCGAATTTAAACTAAATTACCTCAATAGACCTAGGAAGGTTTAGCAATCATACAATTTACAATAATAATAATTTAAATCTACAATCCACAAGACTAAAGCGACAAGAAACTGCTCGTCGTTACAGACTACTTCAACATTTACTAGGCAAACGATCAAAGCTCCCAATCTATTACAATAGACTTATTTACATGACTGTAATTAGACCTATTTGGACGTACAGAGTTGAGCTTTCGGGCTCAACTAAGCAATCCAATTCATCTCGTATCCAATCCTTACAATCCAAAATCCTTCGAAAAATCCTAAATGCCCCTTACTTTGTCACCAACAAGCTTATCCATAATGACCTTAATGTTCCATATGTTGCTGAGTTAGCTCAAACCAGATACCTATACTTTCAAAATAAGCTCCATAACCACTCAAATCCATTAGTTACTCAACTTGCTTCCTACTCCATTCCCAATAATCCTCCGAGGTGTCTGAAAATAAGATGGCCTAGAGATCGTCTAGTGCAGAATTTTATTGAAGTGCTACTGATGAGTAGTTCTTACATGTCAAGTTTTCAAGTTTCACGAGTCATTGTAATCGTTATCAGCTCATTTACTTGATGTACATAATTGTATAGTTGTAAATTTCAATAACATTTACTAGACAAACGATCAAAGCTCCCAATTCATTACAAAAGACTTATTTACATGGCCGTGATTAGACCTATTTGGACGTACGGAGTTAAGCTTTGGGGCTCTAATAAACCACCTAAATCATCTCGTATCCAATCCTTACAATCCAAAATCCTTCTCTCCAATCCTTTTCTCACCAACAAACTTATCCATAAAGACCTTAATGTTCCATATATTACTGAGTTCGCCCAAACCAGATAGCTATCCTTTCATCGTAAGCTCCATTACCACTCAAATCCATTAGTTTCTCAACTTGCTTCCCACTCCATTCCCGATAATCCTCCAAGGCATCTGAAAAGAAGATGGCCTAGAGATCTTCTAGTGTAGAATTTTTATTGAAGTGCTACTGATGAGTAGTTCTTTTCAAGTTTTGACATGTTATTATAATCGTTATCAGCTCATTTACTTGATGTACATAATTGTAAAGTTGTAAATTTCAATAAATTGATATATATATATATATATATAAACAAAAATTTGCAATCCAGAGACGAAAAAACAATATTAATCACACTGTAATACTTTTATGGTTAGAAGTTAAAAATTTCATCTGGTTGAAATCAATAAAATGATTACCAAATCAAAATGTCGATCCTTTGATTTTTGATATTTCAAGCAAAGATATGATCGATGGGCCTTCAGTTGTAAGCACTTGCAGTTTATGTAAGCATAATGCAGTTTATTATCAGCAAGAGCTTCTTAATGGTCTCTGTCCACCTGGATTACCAACTCATACATTAAAATTAAAAATTGGATATCCGATTATACTTTTATGTAATCATCAAACAAGTAATCAGTGATATTTTAAACAGGTTAAAAATGACTACTGTGTTTGTGAAAATTTCATTGAAGAATTCATCTACCTACTTCAATATAAGAATTTCATCGTAAACAAATTAAACTTCAAATATTAGCTTAAATTATAAATGTTCTTTACTTATGAGTGCGAGCGAAGCCGCGAGGTGGGAGGATAGTTTTAACTATTTAATTGAAATTTTTAAAAGTAACCGAGAGTTAAGCCTTAAAAAAATGTTTAGTATCTCCAAACATAATTCTTCATCTTGCATTTAATTATTCCGTTTTCATTTTAGTATCAATAGTAGGAATCGACCCTTAAAAAAAAAGCCATAAACATAATCAATCCGACCGGTCCATAACTTTATGCGGCCGAGTGGACCAGAAGTAGATAAGAGCAATGTTCTTCAATAGCTGACTCAGAACAGATAGTGGGAGGAGGGAGGGGAGGGAGAATGGGGGGTTCCTTCTGAGCTCCGCCACTAGTTTTTACGATAAATTAAACAGATCCATTCGCTACGCCTCTCTGATTCAGCAAATTGCGATTTTCAGGAGGATCCATAAATAATGAACAAAGGACGGCGGTTAGTTTTCTTTCATTTTCATTTTCTTCTTTCATTTCCTTGAGAAAACTTTTCCTTAAATGCTAACGCGATAATCAACGGTTTTAGGATACGTTATCAGATGGTTCCGGATTAAAGATATATTCAAGATATCTTATGGAAAGTGAATGGAATCGTGTTGGCGTTAAGCTTTATGCGGAAATCTCATCAGGCGATGTATTAAAAAAAAAAAAAAAAAAAAAAAAATACTGGATCGCTACAACCCATGAAGAGTAACCATATTTAGGTAGAACTTTTTCTCCCAATTTAAGTATATCCAGACCTTATAGAAGTCAATCCAAGGCTGAAGTAATAGAAATTAAATTATCTGCCTTCAACCGGATTTGAACTCTGGCCCTGTAGAAACGAATTCAGTATCTTACCCAGTATACGTTCATTGTAGGTTAATAAATGCGGATACTCGCCATACATAAAATAAAATTTAAACCTTATTGTGATTTTATTAGCCAACTGTGATCTCATTATTTTCTGATATAAAATTTCTTTGACAAATCATATGAATAAGCAATATTTTATGCAAAAATGTTTTTTTCAAAATATTAATCATAGATTTTTTTCTGAGGGATTAGTCAATTTTACAAGTAAAAGGAATTAATTTATAGTTTTAACTTTTTAAATTTAGTTTTTAACTTTTCCATTTCTAAAACCCAAAAATTCGGTAGATGTCCATCTCTTGGAGGTTAGCAGCAGTTCCGTTTTTATAATTTTTTTATTTATTATAATAAATTATAATAATTATAGACCAATTAAATATAAAGAACTTTATAATAAATGTTTTAAATATTCATTTATTTAAATTATGTTTATTTTATTAATATTAACTAGTAAGCCTGAATTAGGAGATATCTCATCTTTTTTTTTATTGTGGTACGAAACTAAACAGTAAAGATGAACGAAACTTTGAATTGTAATTATCAATCGAAAATAATTCTGTTTATTTTGAATGAATATTAAACTAAATATTTAAAAATCTAAATTACGTTTTTTTATTTTTTATTTTTATTTTAATAAGTTACGACATAGATAGAGGGCAATTTAGATAAATTAATTTATACTTGAAAATAATTGATGTCATTTACAGTAATATTTTTTTTTTTTTACTTTTTATTTAAATACATAATTACAATCTGCCTCACTCAAGGGCAATGAGTAATATAGATGACATTGTATCAATGACTGATACAAATTCATTAGAAAAAAAAACAAAAAAAAACAGATCTAGAACTGCTGAGTTCACTGTCAGTCCATCATTTTGATCATATTCAATGGTACGAGTATAATAAATTAGTTGAAAAATAACATAATGAAATGAACATAACAGTGAATCCGTCTTAATAACACAGCTAGTGCTTTGATAATTCTCAATAATTTCATAATTTGTATCCCTTAAAGATAGAAAAGATAAAAAGTTGAGCCCATAGAATAATCATCGTAACTTTTTTATTATTTATTGCCAGGCGTTCATGGCCAAGACGTTTTGCGACTATGAACATTACAAACCAAAAGCATTATCGTAATTCATAAAATTCACTGCATTTACGTCCCATTAATTCGTAATTATTTCCATTCCATTAGCTGATTCAATGTCTAAGAATCCTTATTAATCCCGTTCATTAGAAAAAAAAAATCATTACTCTTAGGTACCCCTCTTTAGGACTCAGTGTATTAAAGTACAACGCAACTTTATAAGTTGTTTAGAGGGGCCCCATCATTCAAAAACATTAAATGAGTTTAAAAAACAAAAAAGAAGACTAAAGTGACAAGAAACTGCTCGTCGTTACAGACTACTTTAACATTTACTGGACAAACGATCAAAGCTCCCAATTCATTACAAAAGACTTATTTACATGGCCGTGATTAGACCTATTTGGACGTACGGAGTTAAGCTTTGGGGCTCTAATAAACCACCTAAATCATCTCGTATCCAATCCTTACAATCCAAAATCCTTCTCTCCAATCCTTTTCTCACCAACAAACTTATCCATAAAGACCTTAATGTTCCATATATTACTGAGTTCGCCCAAACCAGATAGCTATCCTTTCATCGTAAGCTCCATTACCACTCAAATCCATTAGTTTCTCAACTTGCTTCCCACTCCATTCCCGATAATCCTCCAAGGCATCTGAAAAGAAGATGGCCTAGAGATCTTCTAGTGTAGAATTTTTATTGAAGTGCTACTGATGAGTAGTTCTTTTCAAGTTTTGACATGTTATTATAATCGTTATCAGCTCATTTACTTAATATATATATTTATACAGTATTAATTTTAATAAATCGATAAATAGAAAAAAAAATGTAAAAAAAAAATGAAATTAACTGATTTTTTTTTTTTACTGATTTATCCAATATTAGGCCAATTTAAAATGAAAAAAAAAACAGTTAATTCAATTTATTTGAAATTTGTATGGATACACTAAAAATGGTTAAACATGCTCATTTTTTCTGTTCACCTTAGATTCCACGTACTTTATTTTAGTTTCATTCAAGTAGGGGATCGTCACCATTTCAAAAAAATCTGTTATTAAGAAATTGCTAATAGTGAAAAAAAAAAATGAATAAGAAAAGAAATACATTTACACATATTAATTTTTATTTTTTATTTATTAATTTATATATATATATTATATAATTTATATATATATATATATATATATATATATATATATATATATATATATATATATATATATATATATATATATATATATATATATATATATATATATATATATATATATATATTTTTTTTTTTTTTTTTTTTTTTTTTTTTTTTTGTGGTAAGAAGCTGAAACATCTTTTTTCGATTAGGTATATTGTTTTTCAAATTGATATTAATGCCTTTATTTTATAGTTGGGATGGTCATTCTTTCATATAAGCGTTTTGAAAAAAAAAAAAAAAAACGCTGCAAATATATATGCATATTGGAATCTAATACAAATCCTGACAATGTTTCTATTTAAAACTGTCAACAAGAAATAACGTAACGTAATGTAGAATGATGAACCAGTTGATCTGTCGGGTCGGTAATTTAGGCGTCCAGTCAGCCGTTACGTTTGGTCATACTAGAATTTCTACTATTTCTAAATCAGCTATTTCTAAGTGTTGTCTCATTTCTATATTTTAACTATTTATTAATGTGTATTGCTTATTAATGCATATGTTCGGAATTAATAAGGATTCTATCGGCATTCATAAGTCTAGACATCTATAAATAGCATATCTATAATATCTATAAATTGATTATCTATACTTATATAAATAGAATATCTAGACTTATTGAAGTTGTATTCTGTAGCATTCAACATACTCTTTCGATATCCGTTTGGTTATTTCGAAAACTTTTTTTTTTTCTCCCTTGCTTTTTATATACCCTCTTTGAGATAGTTACTCCTGACAAGATATTACTTAATAGTTGTTATCTATTCTAAATAGATATTAAAATGAGCCTTAGCATAATCCGTCATTTGAAATTTCTCGAGACGTTGGCTCTCCACCAATCTGTCATTCCTAATTAATTACCTCATGTTATCAGGGCGTTGGCGTTCTTCGTGGGCAGTTAGGATAAAAAATATTGTAGGCATCAAAAAATCAACTCCTACGGAAATTTAGAAATGTTTAAATCAAGTCGTTGCTTCTATAAATTTTGATTCACTTAATAAATTTACGTTGATCCAATAAGTATATTTTCATCGATTGCTTTCAACAATTATTTTTTATAATATTTTATTTTTTTATCTGGACTTAGCTTATGTACCGCAACGATGGCAGGAAGAATGGGTTAGTACAGGTTACCAACCTATTAGGACCACGAAATAAATATTTAACCCGCACAGATGGGATTCGAACCTGTATTGCTGAAAGACCTTTAGCAACAATAATTTATCGATAAATATTTGTATTGTAAACCAATTATTTGATTTAAATAAATAAATATAATTTCTTGAACTTTTCAAATATATTTAAATTTATTATATAAGAATAGAGATAATTATTTCATAAAGATGAAATATGGATACCATATTTTTTTCAGCTTCTTGAGACAATTTCCTATGAATATTTGGAAGTTATGCTACGTGTTGTCGTGTGTTGATATGGAGTTGGTAATGATAGGTTTTGTATTGCGGACATATTTAATTTTAATACGTAAATAAATTTTTAAAAAAGTAACTGTTATAAATTTAAAAATAGTAAATATTTTTGTTTGTGAACAGGAATTAGATTACTGGAAATCATCTATCAACTTAGAAATCATGTATTGGAAGGATTTGATAATTTAATTCAGTGTCTTATATTTTTAGAGACCTGATAAGAGACGTGATATGATATGAACTTGCAAAGAATTTTTAAGAAAGAAAGTTTAAAGCGTTTGTCAACGTTAAATCGACTTGTATCAGGATTTTACCTAAGTTCCGACGAAGAGTTCCTTCCTAGTAATCTATTTGACGAACTTAAAAATATTATTTTAGAATTTTGTGGTTTTAAATGAAAAAAGTATTTTTGAAATTTAAATTGAAAAAGTAAACTTAAGAAAATTAATTATCATGAAAACTGAAAAATATATTACCGATTAAACGTCAATGTTAGATAAGAGAATGATTTAAGTGACCGAAAAAAAAATAAAAAACTCAAGCTCTTGTACCCATTACTCAGAAAACAATCCCAGCTAAAACTAAAACAGAAACTAGCTATATACAAATATTTATTAAACAGATTTAGACTTTTGCTTCGTTGATTTTCGGTATTGCGATAAAAAAGCATACATACTAAGAATGCAGAATTTTCAACTGAGCACTCTTATCGCACAACTTTCTTGGTATATTGCCAACACAACTTTGCACACTGACTAACATTATGAACAGTTAACGAAAATTTCACAAAAATTTACAAAGAAACAGCAATCCACTGTTAGGAGCAATCACTACCTGTTCATAGAGAAACACTTAAAGGACTTAAAAGAAGGTGGATGAGAGAACTGCTTTCGTAATATATATATATATATATATATATATATATATATATATATATATATATATATATATATATATATATATATATATATTAGTATAATTTTTGAGGAAGAGTTACCGCTGGGTATCGGCCTTTCTCATGCCTGATGTGATTTCACGTACTTTTTATTTTATCATACATGCCGCTGATTGTCAAATTGTATTTTTGTTAAGTGTTAGACTTTACTGTAAATCAATAAAGTTACAAAAAAAAATCATTAAGGGAAAATTATAGGAGTTGTATCATATATATATATATATATATATATATATATATATATATATATATATATATAAAGAAGTAATAAGAATATTTATCAAGTATTTTTTTATACACTTTCCTATCACCAGCTGTCCACTTTCTATTCGCAGACCTTGTTGTGATAGTGATTTAGTTGCTGGAATGCAGATTTTTCATGGGTCCATATTCCTTTTACACCTGGTTTCATTGAAAATAATCGTGTTTAGTACCATAGAAACAGAAAACCAGCTATGTTTGAAAGTTATACCAACTGCATCGGCGCTTGCAATAAAGTTACTCCACACTAAGGGAATTACCTGAACGGAGTTGTAATCATATTATTGACGAGACTTTGTTGAGAGATGGGCAGAAACTTTTAGTTTCAATTAGAAGTTAAACTGATATTCTTAACTTTGTATAATGGTTTAGCTGCTGCTATGTCGCGCACTGTATTTTATCATGAATAAATGAGAGAACAAAGTAAAAGTTAATAATGAGAGTTTGACCGAAATTGTAAAAGAGGAGATAATGGATGAAGGGTGCGGTCATTTTAAAAACGCAATAAGAAAAAAATATATTATGCCGAGGTTTTGGGTTACATTGCAATCCTTCATGAAAAGGCTATGTGGGAAAGGCGCTAGACCATATTAAATCTGTACCTGATAATATATATATATATATATATTTCTACGCGAATATCACTTATTCTTCTTCACACTTTCCGCCTTCCTTATACTCCAATAATCTTTCATCCCCTTGGAATCTTTCATTCTCGCCCTACCATAGTCCATTTTCTCCCTCGTCTCTCCCTCTTCCCGACAAGAACCTTAGCTTCTTTTAGTTTTTCTCAAAAAGTTCTCTATCCAAGCAGTCTTTATCTGTGATATTTATTTTACATATGCTTTCATACTTTTATAGCAGTAGACTTAGTGGAATATTTTCTTGTTCATGTGCTCTTAGAAATAGTAGAAATTGTAGGTTTAAAATTTCATTTTATTTAGCTTAAATTTAACTAATACTTCTTTTAGAGGTGTAGATTGTTGGAGTATGCAGTCATAGAAACATTTTCTAATTGCCACTCTCTCTGAAACCCTGATGAAGGCTTGCAATGAAAGTCGAAACGTCGGCATTATGAATTAAAATATTATTTTTAATTGTTCTTGTATCTATGACTGCCTACTCCAGCAATCTACATCTATAAATACTTCTCAGTCAACTAAAATACCCTACCAATACTTATTTTATATTAAAAAAACAAAAATAACCCTAAACCACAAATGTTTTAAGCCCTTTCAAATGTGTTTCATATTATTTTTAAATGTACGGTAAATTTTATATTCGACGGTAACCATACATTTAAATAAGATTAACTTTTTTATATTTAATCCCTAAGCTGCAACCCTTAGCCATATTTATTCCTTAGATACGGATCGAAATCAATAGGATTAGGGCCGCAGGTAAAGGGGAACATGAGACCAACTGTATGTTTGTCCCTGTATAAAAACAGATTTAGCCAAGGATTCCAAAGGGCCTTTACAAAAGAGAAGCAACACAATTGTACCCAGCCTGACAGATTGGGTTTCAGGTAGAGCCCTAATCCTGGCTAGAATGCTATTCACCTTCGTCCCTTTTACCATAAGATCATTCCTGAGCACGTCCGCCCCCTCCTTCCTCTATAATGAGCCTCTATCCTTTTGGCGAATGATCAGGGGCTCATATTGCTTGTGCGCAGCAGCTGGAGCTGGAAACAAGCACCTGCCGAAATGTTAGATTGTAATTATGTTGATACTTGTATTTTTCTTATAAAAGATAATGTTCTATATGATGTTTCCATTTTTATGAATCGTAGACGGTTGCAGATTAGAGATGGGCCGACTAATCTGGAAAGCCGATTAGCATGTTTTGTAGTCGGTGCCTAGACGGCCATTTTGTTTCATTCATTTTTCTATACTTACAAATTGAAATTTTAACCTCCATTCATAAGTTTTATTTTAGTTTCATTTTTACAGTTTTTTACTTAATTCACATACCAGACTTAAAACTGTTCTTCGTTTCCGACTACTCCAACACTTACTAGAATAGCGTTCAAAGCTCCCATTAAATTACATAACAGTAATTAACAGTAACAGTAATATTAGACCCATTTGGACATACGGAGTTGAGGTTTGGGGTTCCGCTAAACCTTTCGATTCTTCTTGTATCCATTCCTTTCAATCTCAAATCCTTAGTAAAATCCTTAAAGCTGTGTCACAAGCAAATTTATCCATAACGATCTTAATGTTCCTTATTTTGCTGATTTCGCCCAAATCAGAAACCTATCCTTTCATTGCAGACTTCATACCCACTCGGATCCACTAGTCTCCTAACTTTCCTCACACTCAATTCCCAAAAATTCTCCGAGGTGTCTGAAAATAAGATGGCAGAGAGATCTTCTAATGCAGACTTTGAAGTTCTACTAGAGAGTAGTTCTTTACGTGCTACTGAAAAGACAATGTAATCATTGTTGTCAAATTTATTCGCTGTATACAACGTATACAGATGAAAATATCAATAAATAGATTTTTAAAAAAAAGAAACAATATATAAAGGTTGTGATATATATATTTTTATTTTATTAATGAAATTTATCGTATGTCCATCTACTTTAATTTACAAGTGCATATTGAATTTCATTTCGTAGTTAACATCATAACCAATTAGATCCACTACTTTCTCAATTTGCTTCACATTCTATTACCGATAAACGAGGTGTTTGAAAATAAGATGGCCTCCGGACCTTCTAATATTTAACTTGTGATTGTAATCATTTTTCTCAAATTACTTGTTGTATATAATGTATACAGTTGTAAATTTAAAAATATATATATATATATATTTTAACCTTTTATTGAATAATTATTAAAATCTGCCACAAATGTGGGCAATAAGTAATATAGATGGCGCATGATTATACAATATGTACAATGAAGAAGAAAAAAAAATAAAGTAAACCAGTAGTGTAAAAAAAAGAAAAAGGAAAAAGAAAAGAACTATGCTTTACATAAACAACATAAAATATACTATATACAAACTGAAATAGTAAAACTAGAAAAAAAAATTAAATAATAAAAGATAAAAGAAAGGTAAAAATACAACTATACTCTATTTACAATTTACACTCATCCTAGGGATCCCCGCACCAGACCTGTCCCTCCACATATGACAAGCCAGGCACAGGTAAATAAAAATATACAGTTAAAAAAATCAACTAAAAAATATTTATTTGCTGTTAAGTTGATTATTGTTAATCTATTTAATGTAATAAGCGTCGGAGCAGTGAGAACCACGATCCTACTTTCAATGGCTTACTTTTCTCTTATTTTAAACGCTTATAATAGCGTTAAGAGTTTCGTCGGAGGTCCCAGCTCCTGCATCAGGCGCAGGTAGTCAAAGAATTTCCTCAATTAGGTTATTAGGACCGCCTTCTTATTTTTTTCTTGCATCCATCTCAGCTTCCTCCGGTAATTGCAGTAAAAGGCTTCCTCCCTCAAAGGATTCTTCACAGCTGACAGAATCGGCTGAATAAGGCCCGAAGTCGTTTATCCTGGGGGACCTCCGCCGTAATGCTCCTATCCTTTTCTCATTTGTCTTAGATTACCGCCCGCAAGGGAAGGAGACAGTTGGATGTTTCCCGATAAGGAAAGATTTATTGTTTTTCCCGATGTTGTTTTCATCTTGGTATAATTTCTTATATGAGATTGTTTAGAGCTTTGTTTTTCTGCCTCGTGTCACTGTAGTAGAACACCTGAATCGCTGAGAGGTGATTAATTGCCTCATATTTTTCAAGTTAGTTGGTCTAAAACTGAAGAGATGTGCAGTCACAATAAAAGTGGATGAATCATCTTGAAGGTTATTTGTAATATGTCAAAGGGATAACAAATAAAAATTGTTAAAATTAACAATATGTTATTTTAATATGTCAACGTTACATGTAACTCTTTACATGAATAATTACTTTATATAGTCTGTCAAACATACTTTTAGCTCTGATCATGGCTATTAAAGCTATGGTCATAACGTTGACATATTAACGGTAAACGTATTTTACTTTGATCCTCTCTAGGGTTAAAGTAAAATATGTTCACCATGAAAGGGTTTTAATAATACGCTGTTTCCTGTTAAGTTTATTTTAATTTCTATTTATAATTTTTTTGTTATAACCATCTTCTACATATTTTATTTACATATTGATAACTTATTTACTTATTAATACTTTTTTTTATTAATTTTTTACTTACTTGATCACATTTTTAAAAATTTAATTAAATATATTTATGAGATTATTATTTTAATTATATGAGCCTTATTCTTATTTCATTATTTAAGCTAATCTCTTGCTCTTTTTATCTATTTTATCTAACTTATTTCACTTTAAACCTTTCTTTACGTATTCTTTATATAATCTCTTCGATTTACTTATTCTCTTTATCATATTAACGTACATCTTTTTAATTGTTCTATGTCAATACAATTTGTATTTTTCTCATCTTCATTAATATTACCATTCTTAGATCATTTTCTCATTTTAATTCTATTATATTTTTAAATTGTGTACAACCTGTTTTTCGTACTTAAATTTCATTTACGTCTTTTTAGTATGTTTTCTGATTGTGTGATTGAGATTTTATTGTTTTTAGTCCTGATGAAGGCCATTAAATTAATTATATCGATTTTACGAAATTAATTATTTTCAAATTATGACAAGAAGAACTGTTTATACTTCTTATATATTTATATTGTTGGTTCAATAGAATTAAAAATTAAATATTTAAAAATTGAATCGAACCGCCACATGTCTAGACTTCTGTCTCCAGTCAGCCAGTCTACCTCACACACCAGTTATGAAGGAATTAAATACCAAAACAATTTCTTCCTGTCATAAAAAAACTATAGATCATGGATATGTGATATACTACTGATTTTGCCAATTTAGATTTTGGAATTGAAAGGATTATAATAATTTTAATTATAATTAATTAGATTAAGGTATAAATTAATCATTATTCAAATAAACAAAGTTTAGAGAAAGTACGGGTTTCGAACGTAATTTTCTTCAATCAAACCAATGTAGCTCCTAAAAGGTAGGCCCTAGAGACAAGTTATATAACCAAAATATTTTCCATTAAATTTCTGATAAGGAAATTGTCGCCAAATTTTCAATCCGAGCAACACAAACAAGGCTGGAGCGTATCAATACGTTACATTTTTAAATGTAAAAAAATCTTACATAAAAAATTATATACCCTAAGCTAAGAGGTAAATCCATGTCAAAATATATATATTAAAATTCCTTCTATACTCACTAATTGTGTAGATATTTTAAACCAAATATTTTTAAAATAAATGTACATTTGATTTCTAACTTATAGTGCCATTCATGAAAAAAAAAAAAAAAAAAAAAAAAAAAAAAAAAAAAAAAAAAAAAGCCACTCTTCTATAAAAAATATTGTGAGGTTACAAGATCCTGTTGGAATTATACGTCGCCTTTATATTATTTTTTCCTACTTCATCCGGCTAGCTCCCTCATGAAGGGTTGCCTCTTTGTATGGGCTATTCAGAGGTTTAGGATGCAGTCCCCTGCAGCAATTAAGAACTTCTTTTTTTATTATTATTAAATTAGCGCATTCCCGTGTTTTTTATATTGAGCTCAGTGGGTTTTGTCTCATAATTTCCAATTAGGCCCAAGCCACTTCCTTATTACTCTTAATTGTAGTTGTACAGGAAACCATTATTTAAACACGATGGTCGGCTATATTTGAGCCTGTTGTTCTGACAATTTAAAACAAAACTTGGAATGTTTATCGTTGTAAATATTTTTTCTAAACCGTTGGTATAAAAAAAAAAATTGAATTTGTTGTTAACTATAAAGAAATATCATAGCTGAAGTACCTGGAATAATAAAGAGCGAAGCAACAGTTCTCTGTTTCTCTCTTATTTGTGAAGATTTTACTTCTTACTTTTTCTTGTATTACTAAAGAAAGAATATCATGATTATAATTATTTGTTTTTTTATGAACAAAATAAGTTTGAGGAAAATGATTACAATGACTTATAAAGAACTTCCCACTAGTAGCACTTCAATATAACTTCTACAATAGGTGTATTGGCCATATTCTTTTCAGACGCCTCGGAGGATTATTTGAAATGAAAGAATGGATATCTGGTTTGGGTAGAATCAGCAAAATATAGGACATTAAGATCTTTATGAATAAATTCGTGACAAAATAAGGAGCATTGTGGATTTTACAAAGAATTTTGGATTGTAAGGATTGGATACGAGAAGAATTCGATGAATTAGTGGAGCCCCAAAGCTCAGCTCGGTATTTTCAAATGGTTCTAATTCCCCTCATGTAAATAAATCTATTGTGATTGATTGAGAGCTTTGAATGCTTGTTCTGTTTTTATTTTATTTTTTATTATGTTTTTTTTTTTGTTTTTAACTTTTATTGCACATATTGTCAGAATAGATTCATCATCATCCATATTACTCATTGTCCTTGCTTGAGGCAACTTGTAATATCTATTCAATAAAAAGGTTAAAAAAAGAAAATTTATAAGATTGGTTATTTTTATATAATTTTTATGTTTGTTTTTATTCATAGTAATCAGATCTATTTGTCTATCTTTTCAGCAGGCGAATGAGCTTGTTACTAGATTTCTGATTAAAAACAAAATATTGTATAACCCCATAAATCAGTCACAAATAATATACTGAGGAAATTGTCGTTGCAAAAAGTGCAAACAGAAAATGATGATGATAAATATAGTTCACTAAATACTTTCTTCTGAATTTCCAATTCCAAAGTGGCAGTCAGTTGAGACTAACATCACAACGAACGCAGTGTTGTAGATTATAGAGCCAGTTAAGGTGTGTAATCGATTCTGAAGGGCATTAAATCGATTTTATAGGAGATTAAATTGACGTCACTTTCGATCTCATATAATATTAAGGTTCTTATTATATAAACGGTATAGTATGCGACATAAGGAATAATTCGACGGCGTATTAAATGCCAGGACTGTAGGAATAGAATCAAACCATTGCAATAAATTTTATTGTAATTAACACCTTTAATCCGTCATGTATAATTTGATGGGTTGAAGGATCGTTACATTAAACTGTATTCGATAATAATCTGTGCTTCCTGGATCAGGTCATTTTTCATCTTAAAAATGCTACTATCCATACTTTTATGAGATCTACACAAATATCCCATTTTACTTTTAAACAATCACCCTTCTTTGTACGTGTTTTTTGTCTGAGAAATCACAGCATCGCGTGCGACGGCATCCTGAGCAGCACATCGGTTCTAAGAGCTAATAAAGAAGATAGTCGAGATGGAATCCAAGATAGGGAAGAAGAAGAATGAGATCAGAGAAGCAGGGCTGCTTTGTGGAATCGGAAGAATGTTATCGGTTGCATATCTGAGTACAGGGCTCCTTGCGGTTCTTAGTCCCGGTTGGCGAACAATAGCTTCTAAATCATAGGCTGTGAATAAGTCTTATTTACTAAACAGCAAGCTATGTTAGTACCTCTACATGTTAAACTTATAATATAAAAAAAAATTAATATATGTATTTAACATAGGTTCTTGATAATTCATATTCTTCTTCAACTTTTTTTTTAAATTTCTTAAACAACAATGATTTCCAATCTTCTCACAATATTTAAACTTGAATAGTTCAGTGGGTAAGGTAATTCTCTCTTAGAACTGTATTCGAACCGGCGTCAGGAAGTATACATACAATTAGTTTTCTTAAATTGAAAGTTTATAAAACGCGAAATTCCAACTGTATTATACATTTAGATCAAAATAACCAGTAATTGAACCAAGATTTGGGCGTGCAAATATTACATCAAGTAGAAAATAGTCTGAAATTAAATATTTACAAATCAATTGAAATTTTAAAATCGTTTAAAACTAACTTTTTTTTTTTGTAAAGAACAGTGATCAGTGTTTTACATTCTAAACTTGTCTTTGATAGAAAAAAATTAAAATCCAATATAAGTAGCGAATAATTCATCTATCCTAATTGTATTGACCCTTCATTACCATCATGCGTACCTCAAGTTAATCAGGTTTCTTATAAAAACTTACACTATTCTAAATCATTCAAATGATTTTTTTTATTTAGCCCTAGACTTACATTTAAGTCCAATACTGGCCTGGGTGAGAAGGCCAAGATTCATTTCATGGGTCCGCCACGAAATAAATTTTAACCCGCCCAGGTGGGATTTGAACCCTTCTGGTTACGAGCGCGCTGAGACCCTCGCCACTACTCACTCGGCCATTGGGTCCCTAAGTAGATTTTTTAACTATTTATTGATATTTACTACTGAATACATTATAAACAGTAAATTTGAGGGAAATTGTAACAATAAATAGTAAATCACATGTAAAGAACTATTCACTAGTAGCACTTCAATAAAAGTTCTACATTAGAAAGTGTCTTAGCCATCTTCGTTCCAGACGCCTCGGAAGAATATTAGGAATCAGGTATCTGGCCAATTGGGACACTAGTGGAGTCTAGTGGTTATGGAGCTAAGCTTCAGTTTGCTAATGATATTCATTCGTTATTGGAAAATGGAGAAATAAGATTGCATTCCCTAATCAACGAAATAATGTTTCGTTTTATTATATATGTTGGTTATTCTGGACAATATGTCCAATAATAAAGATTATAATTTATTTTATTACATGTAAATATTAGTTTTAAAACCCTAATTATGAATTAACAGAAATCCAGTTCATCTTCAATGTTTAGTGAAAGAGTTTAGTCACGTTTTCAATTCATTAATAAAAACTTGAAATGTTTATCTTATTGTTAGTAAATAAGAATTTGTGAATTAAATCATATTATTTTACATTGAACAACAATTAATAATATATATTATATGATTTAGATAATAAATGATGATATTGATTTATTTCTTGAATTATAATTGGTTTTTTAAATTATTTTTTTAGCTTATCACTGGACTGTGTTTTAAAATATAAATTTATTTTTTAAACTAAGTCATCGTTACTGAGAATCGAGAAATTTTAGTACCGACACATCACTGGGACCTTTGTATGCTTGTCTCGGAAATGTTGGAATAGGCTCGCAGTTTCTCGTCTTATAAGTCTGGTATGTTTTTAACGAATTGCATATATTTTACCTCAATCTTTCCCTTGAGAAATATTAAATCTGAATCGTACCAAGTAACATTTTTGGGTCATTCTTTCCTTTCCCTATTTCCCTAGGGATAAATACCATTTCCAGAACTAGAAAATGGCCTCCACATAGTCCCGCTAGTTTCCTTTTGCGGCCATTCTATAATTAATGCAGAGTTTGTCTCACGAGCGAAACTCCTTCTTTGTCTCGCGGACGGAAATAGCAGTTATTAAACTGATCGATGCATTAGCCGTGAGAAATGTTATCCTATAGGTCGCCAATGGGGTTTGGCATTTGAATTGTCTCTATTGGATCAGCTAGTGAGTGTTCTCAAAGGCCAACGCCATTTCTGATTTACAACCATCTGTGTATTATTTCTTATAGGGTGTTTAGTGGCTGCCTTCGCTCTTGAAGATATTTAATTTAACTAGGTTGAATCGATTTAGAGAATTTGTCAGATTCATGAAAAATATGTTATGACTTATTATCCCCACAAATGAAGGTAGCAAGCTTTGGAAAATGTCTTATACCATAAGAAGCTGCATACATCATTAACTTAATAATAAAAGATTCGTATGATTGCGATTCGTAAATATATGATACAAACATACAATTCCATAGAGTACTGAATTGCATTTACATAAGTGAATTTTCTGAATATCATGCTGTTATTTACTCTTTGATTAATCCTTGTCTAGAGGCCATATAATAAAAATACACTCCAGACACGGATAAGTTATTCACTCATTTGGATTCTCATTTTTCATTAATTTGGACTGAACACATTTACCTAACAGATACTGTATTAATTGAAGCATTATCAAATCAAACATAATTCAATCATCAGCTAATTAGATAGCAAATTTATCTCAAAAGTTAAAAGCGCTTATTTATTATGTTTTTTATGTGTTCTATTTATACCGTTTTTAGCTAATACTTTTACAAATATAATAAGGTAACTAATGGCAGGGAATAGATGTACAGTCATGTCAGCGGATAACTCTGTAACTGTTTGAAGAATGGGTATGGCAGTATTGCGACCAACTTCAATTAAAATTCAACATATCCTCTTATTTTGTTTTCTTGTTACTTACTTTCACTTCCTCAATTACCTATGGTTGGCCAAGTTTTAATTGGTCGAACAATTTTTTTGAAAAATTCTCAATTAATAATTAAGCGTATGAGTATCCAAAAAAACGAGATTTGAAAAATCTGTTCTCACGTTTTTTTCAAGGAACTTGCATCCTCTTTTAAAGTATGGAGTAATATTACGACACATTTCAAAAATCAGAACCGATCTCTATTGACAGTATCGTTCTATTTATTTCTCTCACCTAAATAAAAGTTATAAATAAAAAAAAATAAATAAATAAAAAAAAAAAAAAAATGCAGTCTCACAATAATCAACATTAAAAGAAATTTCTTATATATAACAAATTAAAACTGCAGCTAATGGATTATGGATTTTATTGAAAGTTTTTGGTGGAACTACTTATGAAAAGATTCAATCCCTGAATAAGATTTTATATGAATTGGTCCTCAGAGCTGAGAAAAAATAGATTTTTTTAGCAGTTTTTCAAAAAAATAATATTAAAATTTGATTACGCAGGTCTACAAAATATATTGATTAAGTTGATGGCATAATTCTTATTGTGTTTGTGAATGGAATAAAAATTTTAGCCTTAAAAACTGCAAAATATGAAGTTCGAAATTTGGAGTGAAAATAAATGTTTAATAGTATACAATACAATTTCTTATTTTTTAACTTATAACGAATTTTAGATTCAAGTGTCTCTTATCAAAAAATTACTATACTATTTTGGTTTATTTTGAAAAAAACAACAACATTTTTCATAATAATAGAATATTTTTCAAAAATTTTTTTTTTTTTTTTTTTTTTTTTTTTTTTTTGTATTTTGGACCTACCGTTATATTGTTTTGAATGAAAAATGCCACGTTTGAAACCCCTATTTCTCTTAACACTGCTTACTTCGAATAATCATTATAAGATAATTTAAGTAATTTGGCCCTATTAATTCTGAAATGTGATTTGGGAAAACCAGTAGATTATAGATAGATATATCCATGATCTATTTTTTATTCTCTGTTAGAGAGTGATTGAGTTGTTCAGTTTTTTGTAGTTCCTCTTAAAAGTTTTTTAAATTCACACTTAAATATTGAAACTCGATGGTATTAAAAAAAATTAAGTTAAAATTTACACCCATCCAAGTACTAAACACCCCCGACGTTGCTTAACTTCGGTGATCGAACGAGAACCGGAGTGTTCAACGTGGTATTCAAGGTATTCAAGACAAGAAAGTGCTCGTCGTTACAGACTATTTCAACATTTACTAGACAAACGATCAAAGCTCCCAATTCATTACAAAAGAATTATTTACATGGCTGTGATTAGACCTATTTGGACGTACGGAGTTGAGCTTTGGGGCTCTACTAAACCATCCAATTCATCTCGTATCCAATTCTTACAATCCAAAATCCTTCGAAAAATCCTAAATACCCCTTATTTTGACACCAATAAACTTATATATAAAGACCTTAATGTACCATATGTTGCTGATTTAGTCCAAAACAGATACCTGTCCTTACATCGTAAGCCCCATAACCACTCAAATCCATTAGTTTCTCAACTTGCTTCTCACTCCATTCCTGATAATCCTTTTGTATCGTTGTAAATTTCAATAAATTGATATATAAAAAAAAAGAAAAAAAAAATTATAATCCTCAGTGATCTGTCAGTCCATAATTTGGAGTTCAAAACATGGTGCCTTACATAGTAGAAAACGTTTAGGAGACTCAAAGGCAAAAAATATTTTACTACTTCCAGTTTTCCAGGAGTATTATATTTTCTAAGGGGCATGGGACGCCTCCAGGAGACTGGAGACCATCGCCCTGGAATTAATTGCCGCCTAATGTATGCCGACATTCCCGAGCGAAGGCTGACAGCTGGGAACTGGGAGCATTAGCTCCTCCTCCCCTGTTATTTCGTTGCTTCTAGATCAAAGCCTAATTATCTATCCATCGCGTGATATAGATCTTCCCAATCCTCATCTGTTTATCTAGATATCTTCGGGCCCTCGGCTAAACGCATCCTCGCATTTGTAAATCAGCAGTTTCATGCCTCTGAAAGTTTGCAATCATATATCGTTATGGTAAAAATGGTCAAAAGACAACTCATACGATTACTTATATCAACTTCTTGGCTAGTTAGCACGTTAATTTATTCTAATTAAGTTTTTATAATAATCATCCATAACCGACAAAAATTTGCCTTGCAAAATCAGAATAAAAAATTAAAAATTTAAAAACACGCCTTTATAGCAAACTGTGGTGTGGCAAATTTTCTGCGGTCAGACCTTTTAATTTTTTCATTTCAAGGTTCGAAGCTAATTTTCCCTGTACTATACGTGATGTGTTTGCATTGTTAACACAGTTTATCCAAAATCAGCCTAATTTTTTTTTTTTTTTTTTTTTTTTTTTTTTTTTTTTTTTTTTTTTTTTTTTTTTTTTTTTTTTTTTTTTTTTTTTTTTTTTTTGAAAATGCTATCTTGCACAAGATTAAATTATCTACAACTTTAATTATATATCATTTTTAAAAATTAAATTAGCCATTTCTGCGTTATAGACTCTTAAACCTGACCAAAACTAACTTTTTTAAAGTTGGCAAAACTCTTCGATGTTTGACAATCGATAGTGACTAAACGCCTTAATCAAATTCAGCTTAAGGGATGTCTTTAGACGCACAATATAATAAACTTTAATTTTGTAAATGAAACATTTTTCGATTTTCTATGTTTTTTTTTTCCAAAATATGAAAAACGTTTTGGTTTTTTTGTCCCTCAGTTTCATTTTTGATATTTTATTCTCAGGACCCATCAGGACCATATAAGAACGTAAAGCCCGCTACTTCAACTTTTGCAAGCCAGACCCCCATTTTGGGGGTAATTTAACTAGACTAAGTGAGAACATTAGAACAAAGTTGTGCAATTATTGTATTGTCATCGGTCCTTGAAACGTGTGCAAATTTTAAAGTTATTCAGATTGCTGGAAATTGGATAAAATTACGAAGAAAGATTCCGTTGCATACAGGTGAAGTTAATAAAAGCATATTAAAAAATAATTTTTACTATTTGAATAGTCTATTTTTATTGGGAGTAAAATCTGTATGGAATATCTTCTTGGAGGATATATATACATATTTGCAGAATGGCAGAACAAGTGATTCTTTGAAGCTAGACCAGAAGACAAGACGTCCTTATTTTTAGCTATCACTTTTTCACTGATGTAAAAATGTTGATAAAACATTTATTTTAACATCTCATAGAGAGCTTAAAGTCCCATATTTATATTTATATTTATATTTAAGAATATTCCACTTATCCAGGTTGTACGTAAAGACTGCCATCTAGAATTGCTTACAACGTCTTAATTTAAATCATCATTTAAGACTGAAGTGATAAAAAACTGCTAGTTGTTTCTAGTAATTGCGTAAATATTTTCTTTTCGAATACTCTAATAAGTTAATTCATTACTTAAAACTCATTTGTATGATCCTAGCAAGACTTATACAAGCATTAAGAATTACTCTCCGGAGTTCCAGTAAGCCTTCGAAACCCTATCATATCTAATTGTTACATTCAAATATTTTACAATAGGTAGGTAACAAATTTTCATAAATTTCAAGCTCTATACAACACCGTACCTTTGTAACCTCTCTTGAATGGTGTTCACCACCTATCAGTCGATTATCAAACTTAACTGCGCACCACATATTTATCGCTTTTTTTAATGACGATTTAGTTGAAAATCTTTACATTTTATTATTGCCAAACCTTTCTTGAGCTATGACCATGTTGTTAAAATTTGCTAAAGATTGGTTCAGTAGTCTTCGCGGTTAGTGATAACAAACGAAAAATGACTTGCCCTTTTATATATATAATAGTATAGATATAGATTTAATATTCATATATAATCAGCAATCTAAAACAGAATTATAACCGACATTTCTTGCTTTACAAACGGCTTAAAATAATATATGTTAACTTTCTAAAGCGGTTCTAAAACAGGATATCGCCTACAGTTGATGGTTATAATCGATTTAAATTATTATTTTCTGACATATGGCTCAACCCAACATAGGGTGAAAGTTGTATGTGATTCGTATTATTTACGTTTTCAGATCACCTGTGCTCAATTTCGTAACTGTCATTTCTATAAACCACGCAATGGGTTCTCGCTTTTTTAAATGAAATTCTGAAAATGTTTACTTAATAAAAAATGCGAATAGACCCTTTGCTTGAGTCATTAAAAGTTATATTAAAATGACTATAAAGTGCTAAATGCAGGGGGTATTTTTATGACCACTAAGATTTACTACCGCCGCATTTCTCCTTCAGCCCTTCCTCAAGTTCTTATCTGTCGTTTATTTATTTTCAGAGCGTTTGTAAATCTTTATAGTATTTCATTCCTCTTAGAAATAATTATAAGCACAATTTTTTTTTTTTAAATATATGTAAGTGTTTAATTGATGTTATTCACCTGCAGCAATCCAGGATGCTTAAACAATCAATATTCATATCGCTAAAAATACAGTATTGTATTACTACTATTTTAAAAAATATATATATTTTGATTGTTTTCAAATGTGAACAATAATGCATAGGGTAAATGAGAGGAATTGTGAATTTAATGAAGTATAGTAGAAAATCCCTAAGCCATCTTTTTTACTGACACATTGAAGGATTATCAAAAATCGATTTGAGATCAAGTAATTTTGAGTTAGTATGGAGTTTTTTTATTAAATAGTTCAGAGTTGGGAAAAAATGAATCAATATTAAATATTTGACTACTAGTTTCCTGGAATCAATCATCTAATAGAACCATGATTAAATCTTTCATTGATTTTTTTAGTGAACTAAATAATTAATTGACTAAAAAACGAACTGAAAGATTTAATTATGATGATTGATTCCAGGAAATTATTTCTCCAATTATTAGTAATTATTAAATCTTAAGCTACTCAGGGATAGTTATAAGGCCACATTTAGAATATAAATCTAAAAATAACTAGAAATTTTGAAGCTATCATAAGTAGTATTGCTGAATTTTAGCTGCTGAAGTATTTATTTTATGGTTTAAAACATAAGTTCTGAATGAGGTATGTGATAGTGAATTTCGGAATTCTTGTCGGAAACAATCATTTCCGTGTTGAGCATGCTCTTAAACAATGCAATGAAAGTGCGAATTATAACGAGTTGGTTTACACTAAATAAAATGATTTGTTTCGTTTGTATGAGTAGTTATTTTCTAATTAGTATTACTATTGATCACTGAATTATGCAGGAGGTATGGTTAAAAAAAAAAAATAGATAGTTTTGTTTATCTATCTACAGGTTTACAAAAAACTTAAGTATTCATGTTCCATAATATATATTTTAACATTGTTCTAAAGAACTGTAGGAAAAAAAAAAAAAAAAAAACAACATAAAAGAATATAACTAATTAGATTATCCATATATATATATATATATAGTCTAATTTTTTCCATGTTTGGAAATTTCTGAACCCATGAAACAGATAGGTTCAAAAATCCGATAATTTTTTAATGGACCTATTAAAGAAATCGGAAGAAAGGTTGGATTGAGAGCGTCATGGAAGGAATGATGTATAGGAGAATGCGTGAAGAAGACTGGCTGGATATAAAAAAATGGATTGAACTTATTTTTGGCGAAGACATATGACATAAAGTTGTAAAAAATCTTACATAAAAAAAGCAAACAACATAATCTAATACATATAGTAACTAAATATAATAACTAATGTGTACACCTAACAAATCAATGTGGCATATGAGCTAAATCAGATCAAGAGTACGTGTTGTGTTCTTTTGTGAGCGTAACATTAAGGAAATTTTTATAGCAATCTCTGATATCTTGGATAAGGTTGTTTTCTGAAATAGTTGTTTTTTTCAAATTATGTTTTAGTTTGTTCATAGATGTAAAGTCAGATGGGGTTAAGATTATTATCAGCAGCTTAGTAGATACATTTATATGTCGAGGGTAATTAATGATGGTCGCTATTTGGTCCTGAGTTTTGATTGGCCACGAGTTTTGGATCCTTTCGAGTTAGCTGTCAGTTGCACTAGTATATCATCACACAGGTGAAGCAAACGTAATCTATGCTTGAATAACTGTTTTGTATAATATAAGTCTGTTTTTGACATAATTTGCAGCAGGTCTAGCTTGTTTTACTGCAGAAATCAGCATATTTCATGAGACTAAAAAAAATTATTTTTATATTTTAAGTGATGCTGGGTTTTATTTTAGATTTAAGGGAGTGTGGGTTACAGAAAAGGACTGTGCCCATTAGTGATAGATTTATTTTCTTTTATATTTGATTTCTTTTGGGCGGTGTCCAATTTTATATACCAACCTCTCTCAAGGTTTCCAAAAACGCCGATGCCTAAAGTCCAGTCCCCTAATCAAATCGCAAAGAAGTGCTGACGGCCTCAGTTGCCGAAGTGTGATTTATTCCATGAATGAATCACTCAATTTTTTTATCAAAACTTCCTCGGTAAACAAAAAGTGAGCGCTCTCCCTTCCATTTCTTTTTCACCTGGAGGCAGGGGACAATTAGGACGGGCTCTGACCACCGTAAACAGTCCCGTCACGTCGGCATCAGTCGTTTCTTTCACCTGTCGGTAGCTCCCAAAGGACAATAGGATCGAGTCTTCCAGTTACCACCGGTTCCCACTTTCCCTCCCCCCCCCCCCCTCACCGACATAACCGTTACAATTAACTTTAATTTTAAGAAATAATGGAACGGAATGGTTTTGTCCCAGGTCTGCGCCCTGCTGATAGGACCCACATCCTGCTTCGAACAAAGAAACATTGGACTGACGGCTCATTTAAATGGAATGAGTAATTCAATCTGAAATATTTTTTACAAAATCCATCACAATTTTAATTTAATACTAGCATGTTATAATTAAATAAATTATGCATTAAAAAAAAATTTTTTTTTCTTACTCTAATCTCTTGGAGGGTTCGTTATTCCTAAAAATTGAAAACTTATTCTATACTAATAAGATGGATATGAATTAAGTTGGTCTACCACGGAATGAAACTTTTCCTTTACAAAACCGGAGTATCAATAGCTAATAAGGTTATAATTCAAGTGTTTTATTAAATAGTTTGTTGTATTAAATTAATTGTAGTAAATAGTTATAGCTTTTTGAATCAGGCCATTTGTTCAAACTTATTTTTGTTGTTAGTAATAAATGGTACTCGTTTAATAAGTTTAAACAAATAGCCTGATTCAAAAAGCTATAACTATTTACTACAATTAATTTAATACAACAAACTATTAATAATAAAACTTTTTTTTGTTGTTAGTAATAAATGGTACTCGTTTAATGACAGCCAAAATGTAAAAACCATGTAAAAATGTTTATTTAAAAATATATTAACAGGAAAAATTTCCTCCCATTTGATTTTTTGATTTTTCTCCACTATTAAGATTTTATATCACCATATACTTTAACCTGGGCATATGCAATGTATAAGGATTATTAAAAATATCGATTAAATAGTATTAATCAGTATTTAAAAAATAAAAATAAAGTAAGGAATATTTTTAATGAATATGATTCGATTAAGTACAGTTTTGCATTAAATGGGTATCTTCCTCAAGAATTTATTCAAATTCATATTAGATACCCCCATCGAATGCAAGAAAAAATAAACTTAAGAGACGGATATAAACCTTATTAATTTAAAATTTCGCAAAGTACTTTGTAATATTTTTTAATATTGCTGTCCTTTATTTAATTAATATTTTAAATAATATTATAACGTTTTATATGCTCTGTTTAAAGTACATAGGAATTAACCAACCAAAAACAAAAAATATTAAGACCATAGACTGTAAAAATATTGACTATTTAATATGAAAAATATCGAATAAATGAAATTTTTGGCCTCTCAGTGAATATAATTTATACTTAAATTGACTGTTTATAAGTTTATATGATGATAATCGAATTGAAAAATAAGATATCAAAATATAAAATATTACATCGACTAATTTATGATCTGTTTATATTAATTAGGCTTGGGTAATTTAGAAAAAAATAGTTATTTTTTTTATAATTTTAATTTTTTTTTTTAATTTGTTTTATTTTTGTGGTAAGTAAGCGTATAAATTAATATTAAAGAATAAAGTTAAGTATATAGTATTTGATTACAACTTCTCAGTGCAGAACTTTATTCAGTTGGAACTGTTTTTTAAATCCAATCATTGATTTTAAGACCTCCAACACTTTTTCTGAAATATAATATAGACCCCTCTTACACAATACTGTTAAATGTTTAAAGAAATCTTAGTTTGTAAAACTCAAATTTTATCAAAGGATTCTTTATTTTCAAATACTTTACCCTTTCCTCGTTTTCAGTTGTGGATCTAATACCCTACCTGTGCGGGACCGTTCACAGATAATAGCTATGAATGGGAAGTCCTTCCATTCACAGTTTCTTCTATTGTCGAGCATTCCTTGGAAATAGTTTTAGCTAAAAATAGTTGAAAACCTCTTTCTTCCTTCTGAGTATTCATAAGACATGAATAATATTAATTACTTTATGTTAATAATTATAATAAAATTAATTTGTTTAAAATTTAATATTAGAGAAAACGCACTAGCTGATGGAATTCTTATGAATTACTATGATGATCTCAGTTGACAATCTATATTTTTTTGCCCGAATCTATAATTCAATGATTTGAATTAATTAAATCAGAATATTAATTATACCTAAGAAATATGAGTATATATTTATAACAATAATTTATATTTGATGAAACGTTTAGTTGAAATTATTAATTAAATTTAATTTATTACTTACTTAATTTAATAAAATAAAATCGAAAATTGTACAAAACACATTCTCACACGTTTTATACACATAAATTTATAATTTGAATGAACAACAGAAATGAATGCTAAGTGGGGTTCACTTGAACGTTGACCCACGCCTTATGTTCAGGAAGCCAGCACGTTTTTATATATCACCTGTTGTGCGTATACTATGTCACTCCTTTTAGAATATGTAATATGATATCATGTATAGTTTTTTACACAAGAAATACTGACTCCGAGAGTTATATGTTATGTTTTTAAAAATATTAATGCCTATTTTTATTACAAAATCATAAACGCCTTGCTATTGCAAGAGCGTTGGATACTAAGCAGGTAATTTTAAATTAAAAATTAAAACCGAGTGAATCTAAATTCAGATTTATTAATCAAAAACATTAATTGCAATGAAGTAGCTATTCAAAGACAATAAAAATGTTTTTCTTGAAATATATTTGATATTTCGAATTACATGCGCACTCAAAAAAAATGTGGCATCCCTCAATATATAACCAATTACATTAATTTATGTCAGAAATAAAAGAGAAAGAGGTTATTAAAATCAATCCCTCGACAGAAAGTAAAAGTGTACTTAATTCGCATATTTTCCGGCGATGTTTTGTGTTTTGTTGCTCTGAGCTATTTTCGTTGGGATTCCTACGCTTTTCATCTTTATAATACTTGGGAAATTCTCTTTTGATTCTTAGTGAGGAAATTCTTGATTACTGTTTTCTTATTCCAACTTTTATTTCATCTCTTTAGTGAACGTTGGATTCACTAGGAAATTCTATGGTAAATGAAAACTAGAAATGATTTCCCATATTTCTCTTTGATTATGAATGAGAAAGTCTTGTTACCGATTTGTCTGCCGAATTAACGTGGGTAGTAAATGTTCGAATTAATCCGTAGATAGTGTTTCTTAAACTCTTAGTTTTTCTTATTTATATATTATAATAGTATTTCCTAATATGGCAGTATTTCCCAACTAGTTCTTTATTTACGATATTATTTCTTCACAATCCTCATTTTTTCTTTGAAGTTGAAGCAAAAGTTCTATATACTCCAAAACCATTAGAGCCAGGCTTCCCACAGATTTTCAGTTTATGATAAATTGTTCCCAATTCACTCGTCAAACTTACGGTTTCTAACCCTCTATCTGTTTAAAGGATTTCAAAAACCTTATGTTCAATCATCTCTTTTCGCTTCAAGCAAATGTAAATTGGTCAAGAACTTTATTCATTCATTTCAAAGTAATCACTTTAAAAATTCAACTTTTTTTTGTTATTGTATTATTGTCTTTCGTACAGAATATCTTTTATATTGTTTGAGATTGTACATTTTTCATTATTCCAGTAAGCTTGTTTCTCAGAATAAACTATTTTTCATGGAAGGAAAGTCGATTGAATTTTCCAGTTATTATTTCTAGAGCCATTAGCTAGAAAATCAATTCGAAAATATGAATTTTTATTTACAGATAATATGTAGTTTGGATACATACCTTAATAATGATCAATCCGGACAGGTGTAAGATGGTTTGTGGGAACGAAGGGGGAGGTACCCATTTCAATAGCGGGCAGTTCCCATTCATCACCAGAGTGACAAATTTATTGGCCGCCGTTGGGCGTTACCGGTCGTTGACAATCTGCTATCGTCCCGAAACCATCCTTCACAATACTCTCCGCCCTTCCTAAATTGTTTCCAGCGTATACAATAGCTCCCTTTCAAATTTATTGTACTATTTTCATTCATGGGGCGAAGTTCCAATAAAGTCCGATTCTGTCTCGTTAAGCTTCTTTCGTTTATGGTAGAGGCATGGTACGCTTCTCGGAGAACCAGTGTCTCGTCTGTGGCTTCATAAAGGACTTACTACTTCGCATTTTTTTTTCTTTAGACTTTATTCAAACTTTATAAGCCTTAAAGTATGACATTACTTATTAAAAAAATCGCTCTCTTACAATGGAAAGTTGAAATAGAACAGTATCATTGTAATATAGGAGAAAATGGTCAATGGTCGAAATAATTTTTTTTTTTTTTTTAATTCACTTTTAATGTATTATTTAGCTATAATCAGTAATTAATATTGAATTTTGAGCCATCGGGTAAACTTCTGAGGGGTAGGCCGAAATGTAGTTGGGAGGATTGTGTCAGATCTTGAGGGATTTGGTTTTTGATCGTGTTGGTTGTAGGTGTGTGGTCGGATATTGTTGGTGTTAGTATCGAACCTTTGAGTTCGTTAATCCTTTTTATTCATTTATTTATTAATTAAAGTTGAATACCATTTAAGTATATGATTTTCCTAACTTCACTGATTGTAACATTTTACTCCTGGTGATTTTTGTATACACACCTCTTACGTTTTAGAGTATCTTTAAAAAATAGCTACCTTATTTTATTATATGTTCTACATCTTTCTATCTTCGTCTTTTCCTATATCTTGTATTTTATGCCCAGATGAAAGTACACAAAATATATTGAAATCCAGACATAAAAAAAAAATAGTTTTATATTTTTAGATTTCATTCTGACATCCCTCACCCCATACAATTCTCTCTTATAATAAATCGGCATTTGTTAATCCTGCCGTTTTGTAGTGGAGAATTCATATGGTCTAATAGAAGTTGATTTCGCTATTTACAGATGTGAAGTTCTTAAGAAACATACAGTTAAACAAATTAAAAACATTAAAAGCCGTAATCTGTAAAGTCCGGACCCAGTAATCGTGAGTGGTAAGATAGATTAAAATAAATTGCGTAAAAGTTTGAGACTAAAATATGACAATCTAGGGGTCGCACTAATCGTTTAAAGTTTTAGGTTTGAACAAAAATGCCAAAATACGAAAATTCCAAGTTTTATTATTTAAAAACCAATATTTTTCCTGTCAGAGAGCTTGAAAAGTAATTTATAAAATGTTTGCTAGTTTGGATCATTGTCCTGGGGTTTTGTGTCATCAATATTGAGAATTTACTTATCCCTATCACATCATAGAATTTAATTTATAGGTATTGGGGTCTTACAATTTCTATCGTGCTTGTATATTTTATATAAACTAGGAAATAAATTTTGAGAATACATCAAATATTCCAGAGTGAAGAAATGCTAACGATTAGAATATAAAATGTTTTTGAAAAATGTTGGTTACATAAAACTTTGTACGATTTGTGCAACCTCAAGATGATATAATATAAGAATAAAACTTATACACAATTTCATTAAGCCGATTTCTCCACTTTTCTAATATTCTCAGATTCTCCAGGTTTTTTTTTTTTTTGTTTTGTTTTTTTCGCTCCATCCTAGTATACAATCTTTGTCTAGCCATTATAATATTATTATTACTAAATCAGTCTTGTGATTGTCAGTTTCCCTGATTCCCTGTTATAATAACAGTTTTTATTTCATGCATTGTTGAAGGAATATTTCTTGAATATGCTAAATACCCAGTTTCTGATTGCCACTCTTGCTGAAACCCTGACGAAGGATTGCAATGCAAGTCGAAACGTAGGTATTATATAAACAAAATTTATTTTTAATTGCTGTGTATCTATGACTGCATACCCCAACAACCAACATGTTTAATAACTTCTCAGCCAACAAATTGCCTATCAATTACAAAATTTATCTTCGGATTGAATCTTCATGACAATGGTTGGAGTACAGATGTTTTAAATATGGAGCGTTTGTAGTAGGCTATATTAGACCTGACTGGAGTGCTCTGGAGCCTTCTCCAGGCCGGAAACTGGAAGGCAGCTGCATAGGAACCGCCGTTTGTTCTTACTTCAAATATTAGTCAAAGCTGCTCTGATGGCTGAAATCTATTATCCTGGGTTGGAAATTAGGGTTCTCGTTGTCTTTTCAATAGTCTTTTCATATATATTTTTTATGCTTAAACCACGCTTATTATCGTTTATATTTATAATTCAATCATTTCTATATGAATCTCTAGATTAAAAAATACTAATGCATCAAGTAATACAATGTTTTTTATGTTCACCTTTAAAATCTTTTGTAGTTAAAAATATTGAGTATTTTACACCCAGAACAGGTTGTGTTAGATTTTACACACTTAGAGACAGTAATAAGTTCCTCTCGTAACATTGACCCAGAGATACCTCATAGAATTTCTAAATCCAATCATAATTTATTAGGTACCAGATTTTTTAAAAATTTAATCGGTCACCAAGAAAAAGGTATTAAGATATTAAAAGTCCCATTCATAAATCTGGATGTAGCCCGACCCTTGCATATGAAGCTGAAAGTTAGATAACGCTTGCCAACAATTGATAAGCAAGCAGCCTCTGCAGTCGAAATCAGGTTTTTGAGGTGAGCGGTTGAGAAGAGAAGAATGGATTGCGTCAGAAATGAAAGAATAAGAGAACAATTAGAGGTAACAGAACTAAAGATCACACTCGAATCCAGATAGCTTATGTTTTTTTGGCTACGGTGTCGTAAGGATCATGAAAAATATCCAAGGATTGTCCTGGAAGTTCGATCCATTGAAAGAAGACAGCGAGGACGTTTCAGTGTTTCCTATAAAAAAATTATCAATTCGTATTTTCATTCGGGGTAACAGAGGTAAAATATTCCAGCAGATAAAAAGGTATGCAGGGACCGGAAGGAATGTCTACAGTTTACCGAGAATCCTGTAATCTAGGAATGGCACAAGAGGAAGACAGAAAAGAAGGAAAAACAATAATACTTTTTTGAATTAAAAAAGATTTGAACAAACTCTAACAAATATGTTTAGGATTTTTTAATTTTTTTATTTAATTAATTTTTAGTTAATCAACCACTAAATTATCATATTATAAAACTGAATTATCACCAAGGACAATCATCAAGAAATCAAGAAATCATTATTAGTATTTAGTATCGTTTGTTTTGCAGCCCAATCCATACATATACGTAATAAAGTATCAATTAATTTACCAACATATAAATCTATAGCATTTTATTTTATTTCTTTATTTTTGTTTATTTTTATATTATTATTATTATTAGACACAATTTTAACCTAAGATAGATCACGGAAGCTCTTGTGTTCTCTCATTACGGTGCGCCGAAATGATCTTCATTTTCTCTCCATGTTCTTTTTTCCTATCTTCCGAACAAGTTGTTCCAGTCTTCTTGATTCTGCTATCTGGTTGTACTTCCCACGCGTTCACCTTTCCTCCGTATGCATTTCTGTGTAGAGCTTCTTCTCTGTATGTTTTTGCATTTTACTGTTGCATTCAGGATCTGATGTGTCAGTATGTGTTCGGGGTAGTTTGCATATTTATCTACGTGTGTTTTTACATTTTTCCATAGATCTCGTGTAAGATTAAAAATAACTATGCCCAAACTATTTTGACAATTCAATCTAATTTTGTGGTTGATTATACAATTTTATGAAGAAAGTAATTGGGAATTCAATCATGCGAACTTGAGAAAACCTTTGATGGAGAGCCGAAGTTTCGGTCTGCTTTATAGGCCTTCTTAATGGTGACTGTTATATGTTGTGAACTGATCAATTATTTTTGATATTACCTATCAATTACTATACACTCAAATTATTTCATTCAATTTGATTTATCACTCTGTTACCGCCTGCCACAGTAGCTGAATAACCCCTGAAGGCACGCAAGGCAGGTCAAACCCCCTCCAATAAAACCTTTTTTTTTAATATGGCTGTGTTTTATCAATCCGCTTGATTACATCGCTTGTTTTATACCTAAATTTAATTGTAGCATGAGAAATAAAATAATTTATTTTATCATACATTTTTGTATTAGAAGTAACACAAGAATATAGTACAGATATCAATCAAACACATCGATTGTAATCTGCCCCTTATATTTCACATGAACACGTATTATGTAAACAATAATTGTATTTAATAATATTTAATTGTATAAAAAAAGGAAAATTGATAAAACAATTTATATTAATAGATAGTAAACGGTATTAGGAACTGTGATAAATAAGTTAAAACGATTCACTATTGTACTTCTCGATTCATATCAATATTTTCAGTTCATATAACTATTATGTTGATATAAGCCTTATTTTACCCTTCTTCAAATTTTAATGAATATAATCCTGTTTACTTTTTTTTCAAACTTACTTTAGCCAGTTAATGCTTAACCTGGAATTTTTCGCACGGTGGCCGGTCAGTATTTTCATAATGAACTGTTAAACATCACATTAAATATGGATTATAATGCAAATTAGCCCCTAACGATAAAACCATCTGGGACTTCTTTCATAGACCGTTGACTTGCGGAGGCGTTACTGGCGCCATATCATGAGTAAGCATAAATAGCCAGTTAAAATTTTTATTCTTTACTAAAATATCTACCCAGTTTATAGTTTTAAATTATATTTTATTAGAATCTACTAGTCACCAGATAGTTAGGAATCTACTAGAAACAAAGTTATTGAAAATATTTTTTATGTGTCATTTTAGTTGATTGGTTGTTGGTACAGGTTTAGGAGATATTTATTCTAAGATATTTTTTTGGCTTAGGAATGTTATCGGTAGGTTAATAATGAACTGGTATGAGCATAAGTTAATATTTCAGAAATTTGACAAAATGCTATACCTTGACTGACTAATCTTTTAGTAGCAAGTTTAAAAAGTTCGATATTTATGTGCGGTAGGTATATACGGTAAAAAGTTGAGGAATATATACCATCTTTCAATTTTGGACATCACATCTATGATGATTCACAGAGAATTTTCCAAAGAATTTCATCAGAAAATTCTACGCAAAACATAATACATATTACTGTATATATATATATATATATATATATATATATATATATATATATATATATATATATATATATTAAAATCTGCCTCAGTAAAGGAGAATAGGTATCAATTTATACAATATTTGCAAACACACACATAAACAAAACAAATACTAAATAAATTACTAATAACTAGTGATACAAATAAATAATACAAGTAACTAGATGAATTATCTCAATGAAGAAAAATCATAATTGTAACAGAATAGAAATTTATTATATACACAAACAAATATTAAAGGAAAGAATTAATTAAAATATTATTAAAATCAATTTATTAAAAAAATTTTTTTTTTTTTTTCTAAGCCCCTATTGGATGATTCTTGAGTTGACCCTGATCATAAAAAAGAAATAACTAAATGAGGATACTATATACTATAGAGACACTCAGACTGCGTAACCCTGAATCAAACATATCCCCCAATTATGGAGGGATTAGGTCTGACCCAAAGAGATCCCAACGCTGCTCTCTCAGCTGCCTCAATGGTTTCAGCATTCAGTGAAAAACCTGTCAATTAATAGTTAATAATATATACACATTATGCAAGAGTGGTAAAGGATGAATTCATTTCACTAGCATTTGAATTAAAAAATAGATTTAGACAATTCCTCATGGTGTGACTATAGCACAAACAAATTGCTTGTGGCTAATCCTCCCAATTTTAATGTATGCTTCTCTATATTCTATTCATCCTTCATCTTTACTCAACTTCAAATTTTATACCATTCCCAGTTTTACTAATTTCAAATTCTGATTTCAGGATGCGGATTCGAGCTAGAAAGACAGCCCGAAGACTCGGAAGTGAGCAGTGGCAAGCCCGTCCGGATGGGCTGCGGAAACATTCCTCCAGCCGCCGTAGTCCGATGGAACCGGGACGGAATGGCTGTCCAACTCTCCTCCAGAGTCTACGTCGAAGATGGAGACCTCGTCATTACGAGGGCAACGAAAGAAGATGCTGGAAGGTACATCTGTTCTGTCGTCAACATCACCACGGGCACATCCTTCAGCTCCAAGCCGGCCATTCTTACTGTCAATTGTGAGTACCTCAAAAAATCCGTAATTCTGGTTTTTATATTTCGCAACGTTCGGTAACGGGTTAGATGGCAATCCCTTGATTTATTTTGAGGGTGGACTCTACCCCTATTTTTTTTATTTATTTTTTTTCTTTATTTGTTAAATAATTTCTACAATTTACGCAAATTATATGCTGTACCGAAAAAATATAACAGTTTCAAACATAATATAGAAATAAACATAGAATAGAATATAAATATACTGCTAAATATAGAAAGAAATACCATTCATGAACTTAAATATGTCTAGATATAATCATAATATACAACGAAAGAAAAATATACAAAAACAACTTTCAAAAGATTTTTTTATTCTTAAAAAATTTCGACAATTCACAAAATTATATGCTGTAACAAAAAAGTAGACCAGTTTCAAATTAAATAGAATACCATTGAACAACTTAAATATATCTAGATATAATCATAATATACAACGAAAGAAAAATATACAAAAACAACTTTCAAAAGATTTTTTTATTCTTAAAAAATTTCTACAATTCACAAAATTATATGCTGTAACAAAAAAGTAAACCAGTTTCAAATTAAATAGAATACCATTGAACAACTTAAATATATCTAGATATAATCATAATATACAACGAAAGAAAAAAATATACAAAAAAAAAAATAAACATTCAAAGCTTCTTTTTTCTTTTCTTTATTTCTTAAATAATTCTACAATTCACAAACCTACCCTTATTTATCATTCATCCATTCTTAGTTGATATCATTAGGAGCATTCCTTACATGAAAGTTATTTTATCAATTACTTTGCTATCCATTTTAAATTTAACAATGGTTAGTTAAATTTTAACTTTTTATTTATTTATAAGATTTCTATTAAAAATCGGTTTTGTAAAAAAATAGTAAATCACCTTGAATGTTGGTTTTAATCAACTTAAATTTTTTACATCGTCATACCGTTCCTAGTATTAATTATACTTTACCGCTTTCACGCGTGATTGTGTAATAAATATGGATTTATAAATACATTTTTCTGCTGGCGAATGCTTGAGTGAGAATGTTTATTTTTTTAAATTTAACAACATTTTTATATGTAATACAAAATTAAGAACAACGCTGTTACGTTTTCTATTATGCAGAAATTGCACTATAAATAGACGCCATTACATTTTTTTTTTTTTTTTTTTTTTTTTTTTTTTTTTTTTTTTTTTTTTTTTTTTTTTTTTTGTTTTTTTTTTAGTAAAGTAACAGTTTCTCTCATTTTCCAGTTCTGAAGGTTATTTTTTATTCAACTATGAATCGAGATTTTATTTCAATTACTCACTTCCGGGGGTTTTCCATTCAATCCAGAAAACAAGAACACTAATCGTTGGCAATGATTTGCGATTTGCCACTTCTCATCTGTACAACGATATATAATATATTTCTTCAAAGATAAATACAACCTCAGCCGTCAGGATCTCAGAGCCAAATTCCGATCCATACCATCATGCATATTTCAGGAACACGAGCGTTCGAGTAGGCGGGACAAGCTGACAAAAGGGAAAAAAAAATACAATGGCGCATTAACATTTACCAATTTCCTTACTTCGACATTGTCTCAAGCGTTATACAATTGACTTAATTTATTGACCCCCTCGTATGCACTTATCTACATACCAAATTTCGCTATTAAGCCTCGTCGTTTTTTCCTCCAACTCTTTTAGTCTAAAGATAGCTCCAGAATTAAGTGTCGCCTTCGATAAGAGGATGAATTGGACGCTCTCCTATTTGCCCCTTACACAGAAATCTACTCAGAATTTTTTTTCCCCAGGAAGCCTACCTGGGAAGGGCTCACACGGGTGTCGTCAAAACCTTTTTTCTGACGCGTTTACGGTTGAAAATTCAACACCAATGTTATTTTGTTTGTTTCTGACTCAAAGCTAGTGATTTAATACTCTAGGTTTTGGTTAAAACGTTTTCATTGTTTAAATAGTATTCGCTTATATTTTAGGATAGAATAAAATTTATAGAAGATATATTCTAATAGACAAACATTGTGATATTCTAAGAAAAAATCTATGATTTTTTTTTTTTTTTATAGGGGAATATTATTTAATAAAATTTTATTTTAACTCTTTTCATTTAATAAGAATATTTTTAAATGCTGTAAAACGTTAACAGTGGTTGTGTTAATTTATTTCTATTACTCATTTCCTGGGTGTTTTCCAATCAATCCTGAAAACGTGATCTTGACTACTCATTCATTATAAATATCTCAGTCTTAGTCATCGTTTATTGAGATGGTTAAATGAATTAAAATAAAAATAGTTATCGTTTTGCAATTTTTTATTCATCATTTTAATTTAACATTCAGGCTACTTATTGTGCTTAAGGAAGATTCATAATATATGTATATTCAATGATAGCGGTTTTCTAAAATAAAATTAATAACAACATGTCTTCAATTTCACAAGTTTTAGAAAATTGGCTAAAAACTTTGTCTTGTAGTAAATTACATAAGAATTCTAATGGTCGTTTATTAATAAAACAACGTTATCAAATCGTAAACTTAGTCAATTTAGCAGCATTTTTCAAGTATAAATGCATATCATTTTTGTCCGAGATATGACAATACCGAAATTTTGATGGGAGTTTTATAAAACGGCTCTTATATTCTGAACTCACAGCTCATATCATTAATATGAGTCATAAAAATCGTAGGGATATGTTTAAATGGTTTACGATAATTTTTTTTTGTGATATTTTTTAAATATTTATTTATATTACTTATCAAATTAATCTATTAACATACGTATTAGTTAGAGCTCTGCTGGAAGATTGTAATTTATACTCAATAAAATAAGTTTAAAAAAAAATGTCAGGATAACTTTTTTAAATAAATTTTTTAAGCTTTAAAAAACAAAAATCATCTGATAACATTTCTCTATAAGAGTTATTGTTTACTTGTTTTTAATCTAAAACCTGTTGTACTTAGTTCCATGAAAATTCTTAGTAATTTACAAATAAAATAAAATTATCAACATTTTGAAGTTTAAAGTAAAAAAAAAAAAAAAAAAAAAGTGACAGCAATGAATGGAGGGGCGCCTCTACATGACGAATAGATTTCATAACAGCTAGAACCTTTTGACCATATACAGAGGATGCAGGAGAGTTAATTCCCGAGAAGAGAAATGTAGGCGAAAGTGGAAGAATGCATCAATGGAATTCTGCGTGAGGGAGGACTGACCTGGCAAAGTGAGTGACTCAAAGTATTGAGTCATCGAAGAGGCCTTGAGAAATATAAACACAAATATATTTATAATAGAAATATATTAAATATATTAAATTTCGAATTCTGAATTTTATTAATGTATGTCCTAAAATAATTGTAATAGAAGTAGAAAATTTTTCATCAATTCTAATATTGTGAAAATAATCCAAATAGTATTGAACCATTATCCGTACCATCAAGTGATGGATTTTTTTAACCGCTTGGCATTAATCAAAGAACAATTTGACCCAACACAAGAATCGACACAGCAGTTAGCGACTCGGGCCGACAGAACGATATTCCTATAGGCCTCTGATGTTTCTGTAATTTAAGGCCGGGCTAATGTGGCCCTTGTACAAAGAAGGCGTGACTTGAGCTATCCCTTTGTAGACAGGAGCTACAAAGATCTGGACCGCTTCTTTTTTGTCCAGAGGTTTAGCTCCCTCTCTTTTAGCTGGGAGGCCGGAATCACCTTCCGTCTGTTGAGGAAAAAAACCCGGCTGAATGGGATGGGCGGTGAATGGTTGCTACCTCCGTCTGCTAGCTCTCCCACCTTCACAATGCTGTATACTGTTTTCCTATCTTCACTTCCACCCATTGGTGAAAAATAATAGATTTGTGTCCTCTTTACTTCCATACAATACAAAACTCGTAATATGCTTATTGTATTATTATTAGTTTAGATTTTTTTTTCTATTGCCAAAAAGTTTACAAACTCTACGATTAAGTAGTGAAAACTATGGGTTATCCCTTATACATCGACATCACACCAATTCCACAGACTGACATAGAAAATTACCTAGGGTTAATTTTTGATAGAAGAATGACCTGGGGCCAACATACAAATAAGCTGACTTTAAATTAGAGTTAAACTTGTCGTTTCCGGCTACTAAACATCTACCAAACAAGCGTTCAAGCGTTATTTGTTATTTGAGCATACGGAGTTTGAGACTTAGACTTTGAGACCTTCCCATTCTTCTCGTACTTACGATTCTTCCAATCCTTACAATATAAAATCCTTCGTAAAATCCTCAATGCTCCCTATTTTGCCACAAACAAACTTATCCATAAAGATCTTAATATTCCATATGTTGCTGATTTAGCCCACACCAAATATATATCCTTTCAATTATTTAGTTTCATATTATTGCTCTTAATATTTTGAATTCTTTTTAAATCAATTTTTCCAAGAGAAAAGGTATCAAGTTCCGATCCGATGAGGAACAATTAAGCGACGGTATACACTTTAATTGATTATCAGACTTTGTTTTAATTTACCTTAATACATACCAAACTTAAAAGACAAGACCACATTTACTAGACAAAGACTACTCCAAACTTTTTTTAAACAAGCGTTCAAAGCTCCCATTAAATTTAAATGATAGTAATTTAGACATACAGAGTTGAGCTTTGAGACCTTCCGATTCTTCTCGTACCCAATCCTTCTTACTATGTTGTAAACTAACTTATTCACAATGATCTTAATTTCCCACACGTTGCTGAATTGGCCATAACCAGATACCTGCTTTTTCATCGTAAACTTCATACATGGGTACCCACCCGATTCCAACAGTCTCCCAACTTACCTTACACTCTATCCCCGATTATCCTCCGAGGCCTCTGAAAAGAAGATGGCCAAGAAACCTTTTAATGTAGAACTTTTGTAATGTACTACAAGTAAGTAGTTCGTTACATGTTATTGACATGTCAGTGTAATGATTCTCCTCAAATTTACTTGCTTCATATAATGTAGACAGTTGTAAATACCAATAAATAGTTTTAAAAAAACTAGAGGCATAAATTAATGTACACTACTCCAAAGACAAGAAAAACAGAAACTTAAACAAAAACTTTCAACTTATGCTTATTTAAAGCAGCTTGGACTTCTCTTCTCAGATTTTTGTATAAGTAAAAAAGACACACATAGAAGCAGAATTTTCAATCCTAAATATATTCCTTTATATATCAGTAATACAAATTTACGAACAGACTTACGTATAGCAACAGTTTGCGATTGCTATTTTATATTTACAACTATAAACGGTTCCAAGCACATAACAACATATTCATATACACTATGACTGCCACTTGTATGCCTGAAAACACTGTGGGGAGATTGAAGAGGATGAGAGAACTGACCTCGTAATGTCGCGAATCACACGACCAAAGGTAATGGTGTTTTTGACAACATATTTGCAAAGAAAAGAAATATATAAAAAAAAATTAATGATGCAAAAAGTGATATCTCAAAACACTGTATTTTCTAAGTTAGGTTGTTTTTACCGATCTAAATTAATATAAAATAATCTGGGAATTATATATTGGACGATAAATCCGATTAAATAATCCTTATCTAAATATTTTAAATAAAAAATAAAAAATTTACTATAAAGTTGGAATAAATGGAGACCTAAGTAAGAAATAGTTTTAACTAGTGTGGGAAATATATCAATAATTTTAAACACTCTTTATTCAAAAATTCAATCATGTGAGTACTTTTCATATTTAAATATTTTACATTTAAAAATTAAAATCAGCCCTATTGACTAATTGCTTAGAGTTTCGTAATATTTCCGCTAATATACAAACCCTACCCATCTTACTAAATAACATAATATAAATTTAAAAAACGCAACATATAATTTGTACGCATAATCGTTTATATCCATTATCGGATAATCTAAATCATGAGAAATAGTGAAAAAGACTTCCTCCTCTAAGGAGTTTGGAAAGTCAAGGAAATTTCATAGAGCGACAAATGTCCCAAGTATGAGACCTGTTTCCCAGGATATTGTAAAAGTTGTTCCACCCTCTACCGATCAATCCCTTTCTTGGTAAATATCATATAAAGGCCGTGTAGACCTGTACTTTTTTTTTAATATATATATAAATCATATGTTAACCGAAGTTTATAATATTTACCTATTATAAAAATAGAAATACTATATTAAAAAAGTAAAAATAACATTACTGAATAATATTTATTAAACAATTAATAAAACCTATAACTTTTACAATAAGTATATACTCTATCCTGTATACCAAATGACTGTATATATACAGGGTGAATCCCTCATAGTGTGAAAAAAAAATTTGTAAAACTAGACCATAAATGAAGAAATATACTGACCACTCCTTTCTATTCCAATCCGCTGCAGATGTATGATAATTGAAAGATTTTTTTGAGTTAACCACGTTTTCTGGTTGTAAAGCTGTAATATCTTCATTTTTATGAAGATTTTTCACATTTTAAACAAATTTCCGTATTCAGCATTAAATTTCTTAAGGACTAGAGCACATGTAACCTTGAATGTTACACACTTGAGACCTAAAGAACAGCTTGATCTTCAACTTATTTAAGAAAGTTACCATTTCTTATAATACTTCAACGCTCACCTTTTTTCGAAAAAAAACAATCAACAAAACTTCATAATTTAAAAAACTTGAAAATTTAATCTGCTTTCGAATGTTATAATCAAATTAATGGTTCCGTGAGTTTGTTATTAATGTTAAAAATTATTGATTTTATGGAGAAATTCACTCTCAAAACCGAAAGATTCATGGTTTTCATGTAGCATACAAATCAGGTACTCAAGTGAATAAACCATTATGATAATCGCTTAATAAAAATCTTTATTTTAAAGTTAATAAACTCTTCATTCGGGTAAAAAAAATTATTATTAATTAGAAATATATATTATTTATAATTTGAATCGTTATAATGATAAAAGTATAGTTGACTGTTAAGATGGATAGAGAAGAAGATAATCAGTCTGGGTAGAAATACTTTAATACGTTCCAACGTTTCGACCTGCCTTTTAGGTCTTCTTCAGGGCTGTAATGAACAAAATACCACCGAACCACACTGGAGAGGATACGAACGATGACTCTAGTCATAGAGGAGTCATGGAGGAGACGTGGTGTATATATATGGACAAAAATATATCCCTATAACAATTAAACATTTATTAAATTATTTGTCGTTAAAGATAAATGTATAACATCGGAAGAAAAATATTTCCTCTTCTTAAAACAATATAATAAGACCCGGAGCCGATGATGGCTGTGGCGTACATACCGGATGTGACAGACGAGACTTGAGTCGTCTTCGACCGCCTGCATTCCAAGATGTCCTGTACTCCCTTATACATATTTAATATTTTCAACTTGTAAGGGCATTCTCTTCTCTGCGACCGCTTTCGTGACTGGACTTCAAAATTGTTGGAATAATCAAGGAATTGATGTTTATTAAAATATTTATCAATGTAACAAATTGGAATTAGGTTATTGTTACGAGCTGATATCGGTTATATTTGTTACAGAACTGTCAAATTTAGGGCTAAAGTGTGAGGTTAATTTATTATAAAATGATTACTAAATTATTGTAGTATAGTAATATACAGTTTTCAAACATAGTAAATCCGAAACGACGTAATTCTTATTTTTTGTCTCTTCTTGAAGTTTCACTCTAATGTATCAAACGTTATTGAAGATATACCTATCACAAGTAAGAACATGAAAGCATTCGATCCAAATATCTGCATCATTCGAAAAAAAAAAATAGATAAGTCGATTTTTTGTACAAAATGAGATGAATACTGTTGGCAACTGTTTTCCTAGACACCAAGTAAAATTAGGCAAGTGGTAATGTATATGGTATCCTATAAAATGTATTTGCCATTTTTAAACATATACATATATGTAATATACACTCATAAAATAAAATAGAGAGAATTTGTAGAATAATGAATATTGGAAAAATAAATATTCGAAAAATTCGACTTACCCTGAAAACAGAAAACTTCAAAACGCTACACTGGAAACTTGTGTTTCAGACTTTCCTAGTTTTTCCCAAATAGTACAGATATAAAATTATTCAATTTTTAAGCATTTTTGTTGGGTTTTAATGTATTTCATTTACTCTTTTTATTTATGCAAGCAGGACATCTTATCGTACAAGTCACCAAACTATTCTAGCCAGAGTGGAAATGCCTAGATTATTTTCAATGGACCAACAGGAAATTTATATGAATCGATTCTCCTGAAACAGTATTTCCGTTCATGTTTTTTTTTTTTAAATAGTGTTTTAGCATATATCATAAGCGTATGTTATTTGTTTTTATTCCAGACTTATGATATAGAATCCAGTGGTCTTACTAAATTTAATCACAATCGTGGTTTTTATCTTCGTTTTCATTAATTTCTGATAAATTTTATTCATCTATTTTTCCACCTAAATTGTACAAATACATGGTAGTATTTTTTTTTTTTTTTTTTTTTTTTTTTTGTCATTGTTTTCTGCAGAAAATTACTTTTAAATGGGAGAAATTAAAAGTCTATTGCTTAAAAATAAATAATTCGACAGTCAGTGATAGTTTTTTATATTAGTAACTTAGGTCCGACTTGAAGTTACACAGCTCCTATGACGTGTAACTGTATTAACTGTAAGTATTGGACGTGTCATCCCGGATGCTGGGAAAACCCGAGGGGTTCTTAATAAATATTCCTTGATCACACATTTCGAGTTTTAAATTGTTTCTAATTTATTTATGTAATACATAATTGCATAATTAATTCCGTCTTGATTTTAGTTTCGGTAGAATCAAAATTTCACCATCTTTTTAAGTGTTATGGTTATCTTCCTTCTAGGAATGTTTAATTGATGTGAGTGGAAGAGCAGTTACTCACACTTCCAGATCAAGCTAATTAGTATTCAGGGAGTGTAAGAGCTCCAGGGATGACGCATTACGGAGGGAGGCGAATTCGAAATACTGGAGACGGTCGAATTATGTCCTTCTTGTATAATCTATAAGCATACTCCTTTACCTAACTTCGTGTTTAGCTGAAAGTGGATATCTGATCCTTCCTTTGTATGGAACTTTGCACCCATTACCGTATATTCATTGTATCCACGTCATAAATAGCAGTTAGTTTACTAAACCACTTTATTTATTTATTTTTAGTTTTTATAATAAAGTAGTTTTAAACTATTAATTTTATTTTGTCGCACCTGTTGTACATCTAAATGTAGATTAGAATAATTTTAATGCACAAAATTATCTGAATTTATTGTTCTACAAAAATTAATTGAGTCTTATGAATATAAAATAATGATTTCATGTATATATGCATAATAATTAAACATTTTTATTTTTTATAACCACTATATGAAATTAAGCTGACTAAATAATTCTTTATATACAGAATATAAAGGTAGATCGTAATTTCCTTTTTCTGTAATAGAATTACACTTTAAGGCAGGTAGATAAGCATTGGTGATGAAAAGAGGTATTTGGGCGCACCCTGCTGAAAATATTGCTTTGAAATTATAAATTTCTTTTAAAATATATTATACCTAATTTTTATTTTTAATATTTATTTCATTCCAAGTGAAGTTATAAATATAAGTACTCCAGTTTTATATTTTTAAACAATTTGCCAATATTTACTTAATATATTAAAAAATGTAGGTTGTTTCTTCTCTCTCATCCTTTCTGAAATACTGAACTAAATTTGATGAAAGTACGATTGACCATATTTAATAAACTTGAAAATTCATAATAAATAAATTATATATGGAAAAACATTATTATGAAGGAAAAATAAGTTTTTCTATTAAACATTGGAGAATGGTAATTATCTTATAGAACTTTTTGATTAGGATTTAAGGAAGGCATAAAAAAGAAATGAATATTCGCTATATATATGTATATAATATATGAATATATACATATTTTAGGTTCGTTTATATACATAGTCATTTAGACTGCTATATTAAAGCCAATGGAAAATTAAATGAAATCAGAAATATATTACAGGGGATTCAAAAATCATAAACGTTTCGAAAAAAAAAAAAATAAAAGCCATTTAAAGTATCGATTAAAACAATAGTAGATCTTATTATTTTATAGATAAAAACCATTTGATAGATTAGAGCCTCAGGAAGGTCAAAATAGAGTTGGATGAGGGACCTTCTGGACAACGTTTTGAATACATACACCTGGTATGAATACTCTTGTAAAACATTTACTATCTTATCAGTACACCCTGATTTTGTTATCACTATCTATTTTAATAGTCTGTAAAATTATTTTCTTGTATATTTTTGATGATGAATAAGAAATCTACGATTTTGAGATATTCTTTCTTTGTGCCAGTTCCAAGTATAGAGTTCTGAGACAGTTATTTTGGTTCCGTGTTAAATAGCAGACGTTTCTAATCAGGGGAAGAGCTAATTTTGCTGTCATAGCTTATAAGGACCTGAAAGCTTCTGAACGATTATAAATAAACAAATCCTGCCGAAATGAAACAGCTAAATTCTAACAGGCCAAATTCATAATTGTATGTTACTTTTTTAACGTTTAAAGCTAATAATTTAAAAAAAAATAAGCTTTATATTAATTGTTATAATTATCACTAATACATATTTCCCCACTCCCCCGATAATCAAACATTAAAGTACGATTTAAATGGGGCCGTCTTATTTTAGAGTTATGTCCCGTTGTCGCTACCAACCCAATCGAACCGCACATTTGTCCCGTTTTGAATTTAAAATTGTTTTTGCAATATTTTTAAATACTTGTGTAATAAATTAATATTTTTGATAATCATTATACTTTCACATTCCCTGGTTAAAATATGTAGAAACGTTAGACACCTTAAAATTACCTCAATTCAACTTGTTACCCATTTTCTTAAGACTCGATTCCCAATAATAGACAGATACGTCAGAGAGAAAGACTGTCTTGCAACAAGATAACATATTAAATAAGAAAGTACTAGTGTATATTGTTTAGTTAATATTTTTAATAATAGCAATAGGTTTTTTTATGCTCTGGGTAACGTATGTGGGAGGCTTGTAAACCTGAAAAAAAAAAAAAAAAAAAAAATAATAATAATTTTAGCCGAAACAAATCGATTGGGTAGAATGTTAAACCTTTCAGTGTATGAACCCCGGATCTTCTCACACACTTTCTTTTTATCCGTTTGATGTTATAAAATTCTGGTCACCCTAAAATATGTAATTTTTTCATGTTGATTTTTCGAATTTTGATTAATCAATAAGTTATCAAGTTATTAATTGTATTTAATTGAAAAAAATAATAAAAACTAGACCAGATTGGTTTCGAAGCCACCTTACTTTATCAGTGACCGGATGGTGATTGATTTATACAGGTATTATAATCATATCATAATTTGATATAGTTATGTTATTTTTTTATAGAACATTTTTATAAATATATTTTTCACCTTTCTATGTGATTCTCAGGTGTACAAGGTGTGCATGGCGATAAGAGTTTTATCTCCGGAAAACAAAGCACTCCCACGACACCTCAACCTTTTCCTGAAGATAGCACCTTTGTTTAACCACATTCGTTCTTGACGATGCTTAAGTAACGAAAAATTTAAGCTAACAAGTTTTAGGCGCCCTCTAGAATGAGTTTAACATTTTATGATCTTAGCGGAGAAATTGGCGTGGGTTGGGAACCTCTTGAAGAGGGAATTAGAACACAAAGAGAGTAGATAATTGCATCCGTTCACACCTTGCTCCGTACCTCATTCTGAAATTATGCTTGGGTTCTTTCCGCACGTTCATTAGTGCTTTACTGTGAGAACGCTCATTTTCATTGTAATTAAGTTTTTACCTTTTAATTAATTAATCGACATATTCGCTAAAGGGTTGAGTTCATTACTACTGCTAAATAGAATGGAGGTATATAGTAGCTCAAAACATTTTTTTCACTCAAGTAGCAAATTTAATAATTCTTAATTAAGAAAGAAAATATAAATTAATTTCTCCTCATTTAATCATTACCCTTTGTTCTGAAACTTAACTTCAGATTGAGGTTTCAATTTTTCTATTTAGAGAAATTTACACTTTAATTTCAAAAATAATGATTCTAATGGCAATGATTTGTGATGAACCTTCCCATAGGTAGCTCTACAATAGATATATCAGGACCCCAACTTAACAGTTATCTTAGACAGTTTCCTTTAATTACGCCTCTAACGATTATTGGGAATCGAATCTAAAGAAAATGGAAAATAGTTTTATTAAGGTATGTTTTAAGTGTTTACGTTCCCTCATACTTAAAATCATATACATTTGTAACCCATTAGGATTAATAAATAAAAAAGAGCAACATTTATAAATATTACTGAGCAATTTTAAATATAAGAAATTTAAAATTAATAAGGTGAATATTAGTGTATGCACAGTTTATCGTGATTTTGAAACAATCTTGAAAGATATTAAATTAATATAAATGAATTATATTAAATTAAAATTTCATAATTTTAATATTATTTTTTTTTTAATGTTCTTTTCAAGGATTCACGAAAGTTTCCAATTATTTTCGTATCCAACCCTAACAATCCAAAAATCTTTCGTAACATCCTCAAAGCTCCTTATTTTGTCACAAACAAAATAATGCATTAAGATCTTAATGCTCCATATGCTGCCCTTTATATTATTTGGCCCAAGCCAGATACTTTCATAGCAAACTTCATACCTACTTCATACCTAAACTTCAGTAGTCTCCCAACTTGCTTCACGCTCTATTCCCAATAATCTCAATAATTATTGAAGTTCTGCTAGTGAATAGTTATTTGCATGTTATTGACATGTCATTGCAATCATTCTCCTCAAATTTACTTGTTTTATATAATTTAATGTAACTGGCTGTAATTATCAATAAATAGTTTTTTTTTATATTATCTAACCATCCTTTGTTAGCTTTGATATTGTCTTTCCTAGTGATTTAATATAACTTTAATATAACTTTAGATTTTCATTCAAATTTTTTTTAAGAGGCACCTTATTCTTGAAAACTTTAAGGCGTGTTCCTCTCTTAACGCAAGCGGCCAAGTTTCGCAACCATAGAGAACGGTTGGTACTATAATAGTCTTATATATTTTAATTTATAAATTTCCGGAGAGTACCTAGTATTGCGACCCAGAATTAACAAGCATTACCGACTTTTAACCTTCCCTTATTTCCTCTTGAATTACATTTTTCCTAGCTATGATAGACCCTATACGTTTTAATTGCTCAACGTCTTCAAACTTTAACTCGGAAATATCAATATCACTGAAATATTCTTTTCACCGTTTTACTACTACCTATATATATCGTTTTATCGGTATTAATTAGTAAACCAGTTATATTATTGGTTTTCATGATCGCAGTTGCGTTTAATTTAATAGTATCCTTATTTACCCAAAAGTACCAAATCATCAGCATGGCCAAGAAGTGGAATTTTATGGCCCATCTCTAATTCTTTTCCCGTAAGCATTACGTCCCTAATGACGTATTCTAGTGCTAAGTTAAATAATACCGAAGAAAGAGTATCTCCCTGTTTTATTAAATTTTCTAATACCATTTAAAACTAAGTGTTATACCGTACACGTTAAGCTGAATAATTATATCAATGATAAGTAGGATATGAATTGCCAAAGATTCTTTAAATGAATTAACATCTTATTTTGCAAATTCGTATTAAGTGTATCCTGTAATTAGTATGTTTCTTTGTTGTTTTTTTGCTAGCGTTTTGCATTGGAACATTTTCAAACAATGTTCCTCGATAGCCTGGCTTGCCTTTACATAGCAATCATTATCCGAACGGTTGGGCTAATACCTGATCCTAATAATTACACCTGCCAGTTGCCTGAAAACAGGTATTTAAAAAGGAAAAAAAAAATTTAAAAAACCCTAAGGCCCTTACTAGTGTGTAAGAGTCGCGCCTAATTGCCACTAGGAGCGCTGGTTCCTTTTATTGCCATCGGCCGTAATGCGTTGCCATGTCGCCTCGTCAGCTTTTAGGAAAATGGCTATTGTTTAGTACCCCTCGGCAAAATGGGGCTTCGCCACTTATCTGATGAAATAGCAGTCTCTGCACAGCTTATGGTGTCCTCATAAAAGTTTATGGGTGTTGTTCCAAGGGGTGTATGGCTTTTCCGAGTCGGTGGTCTCTTGGAAAAGTCCATTTTCTCCGTAGAATAGATCGATAAGAAATAACTACACCTAGCTTTTAACCTCTTTTTGAAAACTGTTTGGTTGATAAAATCTCGGAGGGCAAAACTATCAGCTGTCATCTAAAATATGACATTTAATTTTATTTTTATACTGAAAGTTTTATTTCATAAAACTATTGAGTATTATTTTTAATTTAATTAATTAAAATAAATTGCTCCATTTCTAAGAATATTATTTATATTTAAGTAATCTATTAATGAAATACTGATTATAAATCTCTGGCTGTCGTAAAAAAGTTGATAAGTCAAAATTGTAAAACTTTTTGGTAGGGTATTTTTCATCGTTTTCAAAAATCCTGTTATAAATCCAAAAATTCATTTTGCGCCAAAACAGAGACTTTAAAGCCATATCAAGAAGCAAAACTCAAACAATTTTTAAAAACTTACGTTATTTTTGAAACTTTTTTAAGGCTGGTTGATAAATGTAAATATTTGACTGGATTAGACAAAAGGCCTTATTTTTATTTTATTTTTTTTTTATGGCTGTTTTCAATGTTAACTAATTTTTGGAGAAAACCATTCACCTCATGATAATCTAATAATATGGCGTATAAAAAAAAATGACCGTTTTATCAAATTCCAGAGTTCAAAATTCTGTAAATATCTTAATGCTATTTATTATTTACCAATACTTAATAATCCTTTTAGAGCATTCTGTAAAATTGTTTCTAACACTGGACGTTGGTTTGAAAAATTTAGAAGTGAAGATACGACGTTGGAAAGAAAGAGGGGCTCTGGGAGGCCATTAATGGATATTGATAAGGTTCTGAAGGAAGCTGTTGGGTCAAATCCGTCCACAAGTACTCGCGAACTTGCCAGGGAGTGAGTTGTGTCGAAAGATACTGTTTGTCGCATCTTCTCTCCATGGGGAAGGTGAAAAAGACTTGTAGACTGGTCCCTCACGAACTTACTCCTCAACAATCAGCTGTCCAACCAAAGAAAAGTTTACAGAACTTCATGGGTTTGAACTCCTGCCTCATCCACCATATAGTTCAGACCTCGCACTTTCGGATTACTGCTTGTTTCGATCCATGGCCCGTTTTCTTCAAAGGAAAAAATTTGATAATTTTGCGGAAGTTGAAAATGCTCTCCAAGAGTTCTTTGACAGCCATCCCAAGGAATAGTATCAGCGTGGTATCGAGCAATTGTCTTGCAGATGGGTAATGACGGTAGATAAAAATGGACTATACTTTGAGTAGTAATTGTATTTTATATCAAAGAAATAATAATACAAATATTTGTTTCAAAAACGGTCTTTTTTTTTATACACCCTATTAGATAAACAATTAAAATAAAAAAATCTGAAAATAGGACTTTTCGAAGCTGTTTTTTTTTGTAATTCAACCTTCAAATATATTTACCCACTGCATTTATACTGGACATATCAACATAGCAAATATACTTTCTATAATTTATAGTATATTATCTGTGGTTTTTATTATGCGTATATTCTACCCTCGATTGTCATAAATAGTTATTTAAATAAATAACTTAAATTAATAAATTCAAAAGTCTTGTAAATAATTCATGAAATATAAAAAGCAGATAATAACTGGGTAACTGGGATTACCGATTGAATTTAGAAAGGATTTAGTTAACAATTCGTCAACTTTTCAATCAAATTTACGATCTTCGATCCCCGAGATGAATTTAAATAAAAGTTTATATTTATCTTCAAACTCATCTCGTTATGAGGAACGACTCTACCCAGGTTGGTAACTGCAGAAGTTTTCTCTGCTCAGTAAATTCAAGAGTTCCAACTTTCTAGGGATTTTATGCTAATGAGAACTCACCGGAATATTTCTCCAAAATAAATGAGAAGCGTAACAACAACAAACTTTACGATGTTAATTCTGAGAATTCTCTGAAGAAACTCAGGGTCCCTGTGTACTTGCAAAGTTATCTTGGAATGTTAAATACGCGTTATTTTCCTTATTCATTTCGTATTAATTGACTTGTTATATTTATTGTATTTGTTCGTTATTTTTCGATTAGTCATAGTATTCTTCATTTATTTATATAATTGTAGTTTTCGTGAATAAACATCGTGCCTGGACAACTATTTCCCATACCCTTCAAATTATGGTTCCATATTTTTTTTAATGTATTCATAGTATTTAAAGGTGGGATGATCGATTGCGTATTAGAGAAGCCTTTCCGGATCATGAAAACCCCTACCAGTAATTTATTCATTACTTTTTTAATTTCGGTCGGCCTCTCATTACCGGTGAAGGTACAAGCTCCTTCGGTAGTCTGGTCTGGCCTACCTAATCGACAGCATCCGATACAAAAAAAATAACTGGACTATTTTTTTCACTCTAATTGCGTTATTGACCTGAAATAATCATTAAGGTGTTTAAACATTAAAATTCCATTTTACTAAAATTAAAAGTACCGTATTTAATATTTTTTATAATATTGAAAAAATAGTTAATTTGTAAATAGTTAATAATTAATTTTTCTCATTATCGATTATGGTGTAATGTTTAAAAAAAAAATTCTATTATAAAAAAGCTGAAAAAATCTGTTCAAGAAATATATTAGTTATCTGCTCTTTATCATCTTATCATGTAATATATAAGTTAGTTACAATTTATCTTAACAATTCTTATAATATTAAGACAAATTTTCTGATGGTTCTGGATTTTATTTAATACTTAAGGAATCGAAAATGTTACTAAACACTTTCACTAAACATCGTTGAGGGTATGATTTCTCACTGAACTTTATTAGGGTTCGAAAACCAGCATTAATAATAAAATAAATAAAATAATAAAAGGAAAAGTAATATAAATATATGAATCACAAACTAGATTTAAAGGACAAGTAACTGCTCGTCGTTTCAGATTACTCCAACATTTACTAGGCAAGCGTTCAATGCTCTTAATAAATTACTAAAGACTTATTTACATGACAGTAACTTGACTCTCTTGGACATACAGAATTGAACTTTGGGATTACGCTAAACCTTCCAATTCTTCTCGTATCCAATCCTTACGATGCAAATGTTCCTAATTATGTCTCAAACAAACTTATCCACAGAAATGTTAGTGTTCCATGAGTTGCTCATTTGGCCCAAACCTGATACCTGTCCTTTCATAGTAAACTCCATCTCAATTTGTTTCTCATTCTATACCTGCAACCCTCTGAGGTGTCTGAATAGAAGATAGCCTCGGGACACTCTAATGTGGAACTGTTATTGAATTACTACCAGTGGGTAGTTGCTTCACAAGCAATTGTCATGTTATTATGTACTTCATTAACACGTTTACTGGATTTATGTTTTTTTTTTTTATGTGAAGTTTTAAATTTCAATAAATGAACTAAAAATTAAATTAAAGATAAAAAATTTAAATAAGAGTTAAATTAAATAACACCAAATTATCAAAAACGTCTTCCAAGGAATCGACTTTGGATCATCAAATCCCGATACTGATACTAGTCTTGACTCAAGAATTGAGAATAGACTCATTCCAAATCTATAGATATGTAAGGTATAAGGAATGAAATTAGTTGGATGAGAATAGAGGTTTGAAATTTTAATCTTACAATTAGTTTAAATGCATCAGTTGCAAATATACAAAGGTATAATCTTAACTAACGATTAAAATCATAATTTCTTTACCGTTTGTAATTTAAATAAACAATCTTAAAAGATATGTGATATTAAATTTTATTATACTATTATCACTTTTTGTTTCATTTAATATTTAATTAATTCAATTTCCATAGCATATTCGTAGTATTTCTATCGGAAAAATTCCCAGTCGGACTTGATTTCCAAGAGCTAGGAGACGGACGCGGGCTTATAAAAGCCTGAGGGATAGTCTTATTTATGGCTTCCTCTGTAAACTGTAATGAGTCTTGAAAGTCTTTGAGAACGGCTCCAGCAAGCTCTTTGTGGTCAGGCAAAGAGACGTGCCTTTTACTGGCAGATGTAATTTTATAGTGGCCGAACCAGTGAGAAAAGCCTTTAAAGATATTCCTCGACACAGCTCAAACGATTCCTTTTTCCCACTTTTTTTTTCTCCCCGTCTCTCTTTCCAGACCTTTTGATTTCCACTCGTGGAGAGAGCACAAAAGATGCTCATGTTTATGCAAATATCTTTCGGCTCGGCTCTGGATATACAAAGATATCGATAGGCCTCTTCCCATGACCCTGGGGCATTGAGCAACCTGTTCCTAGCTAAATCTCTCTCTGTATATAAAAATCAATCATGGCAACATATTATGGATTTAACTATAATATAGATAATAAATTCGTAATATTATCACATTTAATGTGCATCTAAAAAAATCAATAACCACTCAGGTTTTCTTTAAATAATTAATGAACAGTTTTATTATTGCTAGGAAAAGGTAGAGTTTATATTGATGCCTCGTCTCTTATGTTAATAGAACTATTATTTTATTTTTTTATACATATACATAGAACTGCTGGAATTCAATATGCACTTGAAAATTAAAGTAGCTAAAACTATAATAAATTTCATTAATAAAGTAAAAATATATATATCGCAATCTTTACATATTGTTTCGAAACTATTAATATCACTTATTTTTCATCTATTTATTAATATTTACAACTATATGCATTATTTGTAAATAAATCAAAATTAAGTAAATTTTTTGTCAATAACACGTAGAAGAACTACTCACTAGTTCGCAAGTTGGGAAACTAGTAGATTCGAGTGAGTATTAAGTCTACTATTGGAAGGATCTGGTTTAGGCAAAATCGGCAAAATGTGGAACATATGGATAAATTTGTTTGTGACACAATAAGGAGAATTGATGGTTTTACGAAGGATTTTGGATTGTAAGGATTAGATACTAGACGAATTAGATGGTTTATTGGGGTCCCAAAGCTCAACTACGTATTTCCAAATGGGTATAATTATTTTCATGTAATTAATGGGAGCTTTGAACGTTTATCTATGAAATGTAGGAGTAGTTTTGTTGTATTTGTCTATTTATTATGAGTTCCAAAGTCATAATAAAAAGTTCACTCAAACTTTTTTTTTTTTTTTTTTTTTTTCAATTTTTACTAATTAATTAAAAGATTATATATGGCTGTATGAAACTATCCAATGCCAATGAATTTAAAAGAAAAAAAAACGTCCACTCAAACCAATTATCTTGTTTCCCAATCGATTCCCGTTAACAGTCAGAGGCTTCACACACTGAATCGCCATTACCAATTGAGTCGTTGAATTTTAAAACCTGATAAGTCCAATTTCCAGATTTTATTCTTTTTTAATAGTTTTTCTATTAGATTATCTTTAGGTGAAAGATTTTCTCCCAAAAGTGGTTAAATCACATTGAAAATTGCCATAAAAGAAAATAAGGCCTCTTCTTATTCAAAGTAACTCTTTGCCTTATCGACCAGCTGTGAAGAATGGACTTTACACCTCAACTGTTAATTTCTACTTAAGTAATGGTCAAACGATATTTAATTAGCACATTTAGTTATATTCTTTGTTGCAATCTTAAATCTACACAGGATAGAAAAATTGAATTTACTGTATTCAATGTCTACATCAATGTATTGTCGGTATATCTTTTAGAAGTTGCAGACATAAATGTTTCGAAGACATGGTTTACATGCATATTCCCCACCCTCCCCCCACTCATTAGGGTCTCTTCGGCACTCGTGGACCCTATTCAGGCTAATTCGCTTATACATCACTCTTTGAAGTGGCTAGTTAATTATACCAAGTATGAGCCGTTTACTAATTCAAAAGGCCTACAGACCGAGTGCCTCAGAGCCGGCCTCTAAAAGAAAATCTTCTCCAAAGATATTACCATCGAAGGCTGAATCTGGTTTTTTATTGGCCGTTTTGAATTACGCCCTGATATAAAATGCCCCCATTTATTACGAAGGTTGGTAATGAAGCCGCCAAACGGGATCTGACCTTCTCTTATGAGCCGCGCAGCTCCCAAATGCAAAGCCATTAATCCCGCAGCCAGACGTCAATGTTTTATACATGTGGCACTGGCTCCCTATTCTTCTTTTTGCCATCCGCATCCGATTTTCCCAGTTGGCCTTTTGTCTTTCTTCAAGAGACAGCGGGGTACCCTGAGGGATGGACTCTGGAAAACAATGGTCTACCTTGAACAGTGTCCTTCATTGTCATTCCGCTTCAATCATTCCCCATCTTCCATTTTAGCTGTCCTCTTGTCTTTGCCAATAATGAACTTGTGTCTGCCTGCATTAATAACTCCCTAATCATTTCTGAGCTTTCGGGTTCATTTTTTTCTCGTCTGGATTTTTTTAACTTCTACTTATTAATCAGTAAATTATTTTTGGATTTTTTAAATCGTTTTTAAAGTCAAAATTTTCAGTCTGTTGTTAACATATCATACATGTTTGTTTTTTTCCTACCTGTAACTTCTTTTTGACAGAAGGTTGCTATGAGAGTCATATGTCAGTACGAAAACTAAATCGCTTAGCTTTCTACTGAGACTATTATTACATAAACACAATGTATACACTTTCTTACTTAAACTTATAGATTTAACCATAAAATTCACAGATCCGCCAAAATAACTTGGCTAATAACGGACTCGCTTACCTATCCCGACTTTCACGTTCCACGTTCAGAATAACTGCTAACTATTTTATGACAAATTAAATGAACATCGTAGCAGACTAGTACAAAATATGGCAACAGCAGAAATCCCTGATCTGGCAAAGCGGAGGCTATATATGAGCTGGATGAGAGATCACCTTGAGTAACATCAAAGTCGCTCAAGGTCGGTAGTACGCACCACAGATTGCTGTCTCCCTCATTCCAACCCATGATATGATTATTGTATAATTATATTACATTTGCTGATAGTAATAATGTATTGAAAAGAACTTTACAATAAAAGTTTCAAAAGTTAAAAAAAAATATATGTATCTATTTTTTTGTTGGTGCTAAGTAATCTCAAGGTAATTCGTACGTTTGCGGGGAAGAATTGTATCCATCAACATCTCAGTCCTGGTTCCCTTCTATTTAGTTGCATATTCTTCCCATATTTCTCAAGGATCGTTATAAATGGTCTATTCAAATTAATATGAAACAGTTCGTAAAAGATAGTTTACCTTGGATGATTTAAGTCAGTGCAAGAATAATGTTCTAAATATATCTTAAGACCAGTCAGCGCTTTCTACTTTTTTAAAATTGCTCATATAAATTTATTTAAAATTTATGAACAATCTAAATATAAAATATGTGAAATATCTAAATAATGAATCAATGTATTCATTTGCTTTAAATGTGCTTTTTACGTATTTATGCTTATTTTATCAACGTATCAATATTAGATAGCATATTTTAATACTTTTTATAATATAGAATGTGACATAATGTCTTTTATTTTATTTAAATTCAGCCTTACAAATAGCTCTGTGGTCAGCCTAGGTAATTATATCTGGTTGGCCTGAACCGGTAAGATGGAAGACGTCAACAAAATTGTAAGTGAAAGAATACTGTCACTAAGATTTTTAGTGATTTTAGTTTCACTCTCAGCTTTATGATTGAAAGTTTCATGTGCTTGCTGCTTTCGTTTTATTTTGTATCTAAAAATAGAATGCCGGTTTTCTATTCTGGGCCTTAACCATTCTAGTCCGTAAATATCATTCTTGCATCATGGATATATCTATTTCCTGCTGTCCCTAAATGGATAGCTGTGAAACAGGTTCTTGATTCCGGATGCAAAATTGTAACTGTTAAAGATCCTGGGTATGCAGGGTATGTCTTTTCGATGATGCTGAGGAAACCTGGTGGATGGGTGTATTAGAATCATGTCTTATTTAGCGAAATATGCCTCCGATAATTATTAATTAGATGAATATAGTAATAATTCATTTAGTACTGTGGTAATGCTACTCAGGCTTGTCCAATATGTTATAATTTCACAGACCTATTTTTCTGTAACCAACACCAATTTTATAATAGGCTCATTAAAAACGTTCCGCGATTTCATACTTCGGCCCGGATACTTGCTAATTTATTAGCGTTTCATACATTTTATTCAAAGCGGATATTATAAATCATAAAACACGTTTAGTCCTATTACAGTAATCGGGCGAAAGGAGAAATGACCTGAGGATGTGATAGAAGCTCAGATCGCGGTCGTGGGAAGGGAAACAGTTTCCGGTCGTCAGACCTCTTTAATCACAAATCGATTACTTTGGATCGAGATTTCTCTGTATTATTATTGATATATATTGTGCAAGTACTTGTTAATTTGAAGGAGATAATCATCTGACTTGATATATTTTGTTAACTTGAATCATGATAGCAGACATGCATTATTGGAGTTCTTTTCTTGCAAGGCTACTAATATTTTTATAAGGTATATATAATGAAACGCTTTTTTTGTATTTTTTTTTTTATAAAAGTATAGTTGACTGTGAACATGAATGGAGAAGAAGATAATCAAATATGCAGTCAAATAGAAACACCGCGTCTAAGTAGAAATTTCGACCAACGACTTGCAGGTCTTCTTCAGGGCCACCGAACCACACTGGAAAGGAAACGAACGATGACGATCGGTCGAAAGTATTTCTACTTATACGTCGTGTTTCTCTTTGACTGCATCCCTAATTATCTTCTTCTCCATTCATGTTCATAGTCAACTATACTTTTATCGTTATCGAAAATCTAAAAGTTTTTGTTCCGACACATCACTTATATTGATATAATTTTAAGAGGGAAAAAAAAAATTTCAATATTTTTTTTTTTTGTTGTCTAATAAAAGATTTTTCCTAGATAAATTCCTCTTCACATCTGCATATTGCGGTTCTGTAATGGCTTTGTGTTGTAAGGGCATTGCAATGCACTCATTGTTTCCGTTGCACTATTTCCCCGCCCATGTTCTCATACTTTCGAATCCCCCCCCCTCACCCAGCGTTGAACTAGCGTTAGCTAACGAACAGGTTACATGCACTGTGTCATGTTTTTTTTATTCAGTTAGACTAATCATACATAAAAGATGGAAAAGACAAGAAGCAATCGATTTCGACTGTTCAAACACTTAATTGATAGATGTGATAATATCCCGGTTCACTACAACAAAAAAAGAAATCACCTATACGATCATTATCAGAGCTATATGGAGTTACGGTATAGAGCTATGAGGTTACATCGTATCATCGAATTCTTCCCACATCCAATCACTCCAATACAAAAGCCATCGAAAAATCCTTGATATTCATTATGTTTTTACAAATGAACTGATCCCATATGTCACTGATTTGACACGAACCAGAGACCTTTTCCTTCATAATAAACTAAATACTCACCCAATTCCACTCGTTTTTCAACTTGCTTCCCATTCCTGGTGATCCTCCGAGTTGTCTGAAATGAAGTTGGCCTCGGGATGTTACTCTATTGTAGATATTTCATTTGAGTCCTGCCAATGGGTAGTTCCTCTACATGATATTGTCATGTAGTTACTTTTCATTGCATACTGAATATTTACAGGATGCATTTTTGTAACGCAAATTTCCATTTAAAGAGTTGTATAATAATAAAAAATTCTACTTTCTTACTTTGTTTTATTATTATTCTCATACCGTTAACATATCAATCATCACTTCAGACATACGCTTTGCTGAATCTCCTTTGAGTTGATACGACCAGGATTAAATTGCTAGAAGACACGAAGACTGGAACCACATACATTAAAGTCCCCCGTGAGAACCGGTTTCGGCCCCTGTGTACTAAATTGTGTTGGTAATAAATACGCAATATATATATGCCTATATTATTGTATCAGTTGCTATTCTAGATGTCGTTTATTTATTTATATTTATGTCCCATTTCGAATTTTTTTTTTTTCCGTTATCTTATTTTTATTTTTTTGTTGATTTGTTCCCCTTCTATAACGAACACCCGACCTTCAATTTATTTATTTCGTTATTGAACGATTAATGCGGAATGGTCTGTTAGGTTTATTAATTCGTTAAATTATTGCCGGACCTGATCAAATAAGTGGAATTTGACTCGCAAATTAGGGTAGCTGAGATGAGATACTACGAAGCAAATTTTTATTTTTGAACAATTATTCTGCTGTTGTTACTATTTCGCTTGAAACTATATCTCTAGAAATACCGCGTTATAACACTATGTATTATTTCATTTTAGTACTAGTATTTATAGGAAGAAGACTAGTTTGATTGTAGTCGGTGATTAGTTATTAAAGAATGCCTGGCTTCAATATTACTGTCTCATTTTTAACGTGCATACGTCTTTAAATTTGCTACCATGTGGAGGCAATCCAAAAAACCTAATGATAACAAAATCGGGGAATACAGTTTGACGTTGTAGTTTCGAATCTATCCTCTACATCAAAAATTAAATTATACCACTGGATAGCTAAAGGATCAAAGAATTTATTACGAGTGAGAACAGTGACGCATCGCGCGGGGTGAAGAGAGATGCGCAATTTCGAGGTTATTTTGCTGCGTTTAGAGATTTGAAATCAGTAGAACTTTTGACTCGGGGAAGTTACGATGTTCGTTTAAGTTTTAATCGTCAGCTGTCATCAATATCTATCGGTTAAAATAAAAAAATATATAAAGTCGGCCTAAACGCGTCGAAAAGCCAAAACCAAATACAGAGATCGTATACGTTGGAAAGGGCTTCTCAAGAGCAATCGAATGGTAATAATATGACTGAATCAAACAGTGCCGGGAACGTACATTTTGAGATATTTTGCTGCATATCGAGATTAGCAATTAGTATAATTAGTTCCCTTCCTTTTATATAATTTATTCAAAATATATAACCCGTTACGTAAATGTAATCACGTACAACAAACGGCCGTGTCCATGACACAGCCACACACAGATTTTTTTTTGTCAGCAATTTCTCAATGCATAGTATTTTAAATAGTTTGTTTGTTTCGTTTAACGTCACTTTATGCTGCTATGCCTAATCGGACGATGCTACGGTGGGAGTCCTAAATTTTGCCTATCCAGGTATAATTAGGATAGGGATCTTTAACGAGTACCTGACATCGCACAGGCTCGGGACCCCCATTTTACGTCCCTTCCGAAGGACGGCATAGCTGAGGATTTTTTACTCCCTTTAAAAAATCCTAAGGTCATCTGCCGGGCTGCGAACCCGCGATCTTGGGTTTAGTAGGTTGCTATGCTAACCACTGGTACACCACAGGTGATCCCTATTTTAAATAGTTTTTGACTGTCAGTTTTTTTTTTTACTAATATTAATATTTCTTTCAGCTGAATTTATGATATTCATCTAACCGTTCAACAATGTTAGCAACAGACCGGAAAAGCCAAAATCCTCGATAGTGGGGAGGGAGAGAGTATCCTGCGAAAATTATTAAACTAGAAGGTAGTGCCCTTTAAAAACGAAATAATTTAATAAATTCCGAAATGACAGCTATAGCCGATTATCCTTCGGGCGTCAAAAAATCGTTAGGTCTGAAAGCATTGTCCTTTAGTGTCCTCTAAAAAGGATTAAACGGGAAGAGAGTGTCCTTTAAAAAACGAAACAATTTAATAAAAATGTGTATTCCAGTCGGGTATTTTTTTTTTCCAGCTGTTCTAAAATTCATCTGTGATAAAAAGTTAATTTAATGAACTATTGCGAATTCAATTCAAATTATTAAGTATTAAAAAAATTATATAAAACCTCGGATCGATCAGACATATCCAGAAGTATGTATATATCGGTTGTGGAAAATAAAGAAAATATTTTTTTCAAACATCAAAAAGCCCAATATTTCTTTCACAAGGATTATGATAGTAAAAATTAATAATGTCTTATTTTCTGCACGTAAAGTTAATTTTGAAGGTTATTTATTGACAATTAATTATGGCAATAATGTTATTATTGTAATTAGTAAAATTTCTGAACTACCCCGATGGATTATAAACAAATTGCTTTATGCATTAATTGAAAAGATGGAGGTTATTTATATAAAGGATCATTATATATACGAATGCTTAGGTAAATTTATGCTTAATCGTAGTTAATCTTGTAAGGACTGTAGTGGACTGCAATAGAATTGATCTCAGTCCGGAGGATAACATGCTTTAGAGAAGATTTTGAACCGACCCAGTGGGCGTCTTGGAATGCTGTTCTCTATTCCCACCCGGTGTCACTCCGATGGTATTAATATTAATCAAAATCGGAACCGAGAATTTATTTTGAATGTCGAACAATTTATTGTACAGAACTGAAGTTCGTGTTCGGTTTGTCTGAGAATATATTTCACCTTTTTTTTTGTTTGTTTAAAGGGCGGCTGTGGAAAAGTTAAATCTTATATATTGTCATGTTTTGAGTAATATTTGTTAATTATAATCATTATTTATTCATCTGTTGAATTTATGTAAATTAATTTACTTATATCAGATTAAACTGATGGGTTCTGTGTGTTACATCTGCGTTCAAAAGATTTACTTCTTTTAAAGTTTTGTGTTTATATTACACTTGTCGTATCCATCCCTTACAATCCAAATTCCTTAATGCTATTTATTATGTAAGAAATAAAGTTATCCATGTTGGTCTTGATGACCCAAGAATTACTAAATCTCTCAACCTGGAAATCTATCTTTCCATGATAAACTCTATCCCCACTCGAATACAATTTTTGATGACCCTCCGAGATGACCTAGAATATAAATTTTTTATTGTATTAGGAGATAATATATCCCAGAATAAAGGTTATTTTTCATTTCATTACAGCTACCTACTCGTTCCGAACCCAACATATACACGTTTTGTAAAAGGTTTTAAAAATGAAACAGAACTTTTTGAATATTTTTAAAATTATTTCTTATCTATAAATACCAATACCATCCATGAATAAATACTACAACAAACATCCTTTAAAAAATGCTTATTTTTATAAGTTACAAATTACTATTTATTTTTTTATAGAAGTAAAGAGAACGGTTCTTTCCCGAATATTGCGTGTGAGCTTAGTAGATATGTGTTTTAACATTACATCATGCCTCAAAAGGATAGCAAAGTTTTTTTTCCAGATATCCGATAAATTTTCGAAATAATTTGTTTCAAATGTTTGATTAATAATTTTTCTCTGAAACAATCAAATATATACCAATACGTTTTGTAAAGGTTTTAGTAACATCCTTTTAGGACTAAGTGAAACCCAGAGATAATGGAATACTTATCATTTTCAAATAAACTTTTATTTTGTTCATGGTACATGTAGACAATTAATTTATATATTTAAATGAGCTATTTGCTGTTTACTAATTTATTCCTTTAATAATTATTATTGTAGTATATTTTGATTGCTCCTATAATGCTCATTAATTATACTACTTTTTTATGGTATGCATTTTTTTTTTTAAACTAATGTTACTATTGTTGTATTCCTAGTAACAATGTTACAGTTTGACTTACATAAGTCGTGGCCTATAATCTGGACCAACTGGTTACCCTACGTACTGGGTTCGATTGGTGAACTCTAACCTTTACCGTTAAATGTTACAGATCCCAATCTGCGGCCGCATATTTGTATAATGAGCCAAATCGATTGTACAGAAATAACTTCCCATCGATTTTATTATCGATTACTATAGATTGCTTATGCTGCAATGTATCTGTGGTCACTGGAAATTAGTTACGTCAAAAATTAACAACAGATAATTACTACACTTCTTATGCTTTCTAGCAGTTGTATTTATTACCATTAGAGTCACATTGATATAAATATGTTTTCAATAGTTTTATTTTATTTTATTTATTTATTTTATTATTTATTTTTTTTACCACATGTATAAATTGTTAAATAGGAAGGAATTTCTGCCCCGAACTGGAACTTTTTTCTTAAATATTTATTCCTTGTGGCCAGAGATATAAGCATACCAAATACCTGCTTTCATTGAAGCGCTTTTGCTTTGGCTGAAAATATATTTAAAAACACTAATATTTTTTTTATTAGGTAGTGCATATTAAAATAAACCTTAAAATATCCTTCACTATTCACTTGAACATTACCGAAAATATTGTTTATATTATTATTTTTTTTTTATTTTGATTTTTTTCAAAAAATTACGTTTTATTTAGTAAAGAATTTATAACTGGTGTTGAACAAATAGATGCACTGGAAAAAGTAGATAACTTTAAACATTTATACATTAACAAGTTATTTTTATCTCATAACATGGTTTTTTACTTCATAGTTACAGAGAGAAATGGAATATTGTTCCAAGACGCATTCTTCTCGAAATGTTTACTATCATCTTGGCAAAACTTTGCTTTTATTTCGAGACATTTTTTTATTTCAAGTTAGAAGACTTATTTCTACTAAGCTCACAGATCATATTGGGAGAAAATCGTTCTCTTTACCTAGATAAAAACAGAAACAGTATTTTTTAACTAACAAGAATAAGACATTTGTTAAGGATATTGTGGATACTGTATTGAAGGTTTATTAGAATCTTAAGTTTGGTACTGGTAAAAAAATAATAACCTAGATGGAAAAATATAAACAATATAAACATTAACACATTACCAAATTTTAATTAATTCATATTAAATAGTTTTAAATAGTCTTCAAAATCAAAGGGTACTTGGTTCATTCAGGCATTCTAAGCCTAAACAATTGTTTAAATTTTTATTATTTTAAATTGTTTTATGATTATATATATAATCGTTTAAATATTAAATACAGTCAAAACACATTAAGTCCAAGTTGAAGGGTGATCAAATTTACTTCTAGTTTGTGTATGAGGGTAATTAATTTTAAATAAACGGATGTACTAATACAAATGAAACATTATGAAATACATATGTAGAAACGTACATAATTTAACATCCTACTGCATGCATGTAGGGGTCCGACAATCTATCACACTCTGTATGGATGCAAAACTGGAAAGACAGGAGCTTCTATCCCAGGTAGCCATGGTTAATAAAAAAAACAGTTAACACAATTAATGTTTGTCTTGCCCCGAAATAAAGCAGTACTGAGGATAAGCGAGGACAGGGTTGAGATCGAGTTATCGAGTTTTGTCTGTATATATCTATATATATACATAGATATATATATATATATATATATATATATATATATATATTTTTTTTTTTTTTTTTTTTCCTATTTGGGGTCATATATTGTTAGGAATGGAAATATGAACTTGAGATCAGTACTGTGAATAGTTCGATTTACGGGAAGAATTTTTAGCTTTCCATTTTGATTAATATGAATACTGCGTAGGTAACGGCTCAAAAATGAACAATTATATATTCTTGTATATGAAAATAATATTGTTTCGGAACCACTTATAACAAATAGTGCTCAGAGGAGGTTCGCAAAATGCTTACTTGCAAACTAGACTTTGCAGACTAGATATAATACTAGACTTGCAGAGTATAATACGAGGGGTGGACTATGTGGAGAAAACGAATAATCTAGAAAGTAAAAGAATGTACTGATAGTAGAAAGTAATCTATAAATAGGTAGAAATCTTGAAATAACGTAGACGATTGACCAGTGGAACAGTACCATCCACAGTTCACCGCAGAGCCGCCAGGAATGTGGACGGAGTCAGCAAGTCCATTTATGGCCTATATTAGTCCCCGATAGACGGGAAATATCAACAGAGGATTTGGTTCCCATGGTTACCGAAATGGACCAGACAAAGTGAACGCCCTGGCTAATTACGGGAGCCGCTAACCCGTTCCAGGTTATTAATTCCGTTCGACCTGCCTCGGGCTTTATTCCATCCATCTCTACTCTGTGCTCCTCACCTCAGGGTCAGCTATTGATTTTGGGACAGGAGTTTAGATGAGATATTTCGTGGTTATGCAAACCCAAACTATCTATTTACGGACTTCGAGCTTTATTAGCAAGGTATATTATTTCATGGATTACTGTGATTATATAAACAGGGAAAATTTAAATAAATATATTTCTTACGGTTTATATTAGGGGACCATCCTAACTGTCCGACTCCGGGTTAATGATACTTGTATTACATCATTACTTCATGTGTATTATCCTCGTTCATGCAATTTGAGTTAAGCAACTTTTTTTTTTAAACCTCCCAATTCATTACCAAAGACTTATTTACATGACTGTTATTAGACCTATTTGGACGTACGGAGTTGAGCTTTGGGACTCTACTAAACCATCCAATTCATCTGGTATCCAATTCTTACAATCCAAAATCCTTCGAAAAATCCTAAATGCCCTTACTTTATCACCAATAAGCTTATCTATAAAGACCTTAATGTTCCATATGTTTCTGAGTTAACCCAAACCAGATACCAATCCTTCCATAGTAAGCTCCATAACCACTACAATCCACTAGTCTCCCAACTATCCTTGGGATATTAATTTTTAAATTTTTATAATATATATATATATATATATATATATATATATATATATATATATATATATATATTTTATTGATATTTACAACTTCATACATTTCATATAAGTAAATTTCAGGAAAAATATTGCAATGACAAGTCTATATCTTGTATATATCATAACTACTCACTAGTAGCATTTCAATAGAAGTTCCACATTAGAAGGTCTCTTGGCCATCTTCATTTCAAGGATTATATATTGTGAGACATGTTGGGAGACTAGTGGATTCTAGTAGAGTTTGTCATGAAAGGACAGGTATCTGGTCTTGATCTGATATGGAACTTTGGAATTTGTGATGCAATGAAAGGATCGTTATTTACTGATAACACACATGTTTCATTAGTGTAAGTAGTGGGGACAGTAGTAGGATGAGTCGGAACGTCAGCTGTATACACCATGTAGAGAGAGAGGATGGGGCCTAGAATACTTCCTTGATGAACACCGGCAAATTGGGTAAAGAGTAGAGAATAGGAAAATTTATGGTTTAATTTTATAGGGTTTTCACAGAGATAGGATTTTTATTTAAAAACTTATTAAGTTCCTATTTTGAAAACTTATAACCTTAGTGCATAAGCCATTGCTAATGAATGTTAACTATCCAGTGACATGACTTAGATCATATTTTCACTTAAAATTTCATAAATTAATTTAATTTACTATTTAATCATCATATTTATAATATTTATTTTACAAAAAAAAGAATATTTTTTATTATTTTTTTTTTTTGATATTCCAGCAGATAAAAAAAAAAAAATTAAATGTATTTATTCTTCTCTACGGATTACAATCATTTTCTCCTTTATATAATGTATTCAGTTTATTTTAAAATTAACAAATTAACTTAAAATATTTTTCCATAACAATAATGCCACCGAGATTGTTCAAAAGGATACAGCTCATATTCCACACTGAGGGTGGTATAAGAAGGGGTTGCCTTATCGCAGCAAGGTAAACAGAAACCAAAGCTTCTTGGGTAAAATGTTCCTCTAAACATTTTATTTTGGAATCTGCTTTTTTACAGCTTAGCCAATCCGGATATTCGTAGCTGTTATTTATTTATCTCACTTTACAAATTCAGGATTGTTTCTGGGATTAGTTAAGAATCGTTCTGATTTATTTAGTTTTCGTTTTTAATTTTAATTTAATTATTTATATACCAGACTTAAAAGACAAGAAACTGCTCGTTGTTTCCGGCTACTCCAAAATTTATTAGAAAGCCTTAAAGCTCCCAATAAATTACAAAAGACCTATTTGCATGGCAGTAATTAGATCCATTTGGATATACAGAGTTGAGCTTTGGGGCACCAATAATTCTCCCAATTCTTCTCGAATTCCTTACAATACGAAATCCTTCGTAAAATTCTCAATGCTCCTTATTATGTCATAAACAAACTTATCCATAAAGATGCTGATTTGGCTCAAACCAGATACTTTTACAGTAAACTTCCAAATTGCCTCACATTCGATTCCCAATAATCCTTCGAGGAAGATGGCCAAGAGACCTTCTAATGTAGAACCATTGGAATGCTACTTGTGTGTAAATCAAATTTACTTGTTATATAAAATTGATACAGTTGTAAATATCAATAAATAGTTTTTTCTTTAAATAAATCATTAGGTATTTGTGGGTCAATTCTCATCCAAAGGAAAAACAATAATTATTCCAAAATATATTTTTATTGATTTCATTTCGCCATTAAACATTTATAAATGATCGTTTTCTGTATGTTTTTTTTCTTTTTAAATAAAAAATATATTAGTCTTAAAATTAACGAGGTTATTAAATTCAACGTCTAAACTCACTGCATAAATTGGGCCTATTAAATATTTGTTAAATGTTTCGAAGTTAGCAGAGAGCAGTAAGTTAATTTGTGCTTTCGAAAGTGATTAATGATGCCTATTTGAACAATGAATTAATTAGTCTCTCGAAGACCAGTTTCTGGACTGGAACAAATTCATCTTCCTCTTGAATAAATTCCAGGCTGAATTTTCTCATCAGTGATTCCCTTCTTTGTTTATGTATAGCATTTTCCTCCCAATATAATCTCATTCACGAATAAATTAAATAATTATATTAAGTTGAAAAATATCTGTATATAATAACAATATTCGTTTAATGTTTGATCAGTAGTTTGCCTCATTAAATGATTTTGTTTTAGCCCAGTATCATAGAATCTAGTCTCGTATGGCTTTATTTCAAAATATTTATTTATATAAAAGAATATAAATAAATAAGCTATTATACAATAGTTAATTATATTTTTATTTACCTTTCTTCGTTATTCTTATAAGTCGGTCATTTTATGAATTTATATTTCTACGAAAAAATTAGATGATTGAAATGAAAACTTTGCTCATTATAATTTTTATTTTAGACTCATCTTTACAATTTTTTATTTGTTCCAGAAAAAGAAATACTTTTTCTTTTTGCAATCAATCAACGAACTTCAACATATTACCAAACCATAAATTAGATAACTTTTACAATACGGAATAAAGAACTTAGCAACATATTTTTTTTTTTTAATTACAGTTTTGTGTCGTTTCATAATTAAAAAATATTAATTAATAATCGAATTGTATTATAGAGGTTGGAACGCGAAGAGGAAACTGCTATTCTAGCAATTTTTACACGTGTTTAATTACAATAACATGCAAAATATTTTTGAGTTATAATCTAAGTTCATAACACGATATCTTTTTCGACATGATTGAATTTTAAATTTAACTATTGACTATCTAAGATAAGTCAAGGAAATTCCTGACTTTAGCAAAATAAAAAAAAAAAATCTGTAGGTGCCGACGGCTATAAGGCTATGGATGAAGCGCCTCGAACATTGCCGAAGTTACCCAAATTCAAACGGAAGCAATGATCGGCTTGAAAAGTTATGATTTTATTTTAAAAAATAGAAAAAAAATTTATAAATTTTGAAAATATTTGCTTTTAATAACCTATTTTGATAATATTAGGATTTCTTTTTTTTTTCTGGCTTCAGTTTTTCATTAATGTGAACGTGGTCTTCCGCCCCGATTTTTTTTTAGTGCTGCGTTTAAATCCTCTCAAGGGACATATGTAGGAATGTTTTTTATTATAATTAAGCATCATTTTTTTTTAACTTGACACAGAACATGCCATACTAATATATTCAGTATTGAATGTTAAAATTAAAAAAAAAAAAATTATACCTCATTTAGTAAATTGTTTATTATATTATTTAAAAACAATTACGTTTGATTGTTCAAAATAACCTGTATATAAACCAATAAATGAATGTTTCGATTTTTACTATAAACCATCCAACACGCCAAGTATTTTCTTGAGAGACAAGACCAAAAAAGATTATTGTGAGATATGGCTGCTGTTGAGGGATATGGATGGATATCTTTAACTTCCTTTTGCTACTTGCACAACTGTTACTATAACTTTGCCTATTCGGAGGAATTTTTCCTAAAAACGTGTTCATGATATCAGTTTGAATCAATTTTATGTATTAAGGCTAAACTAAAAATGTCAATTAGAGAGAATAATTATCAAACTTACAAGTTCTCACGCCTCCATTGGACAACGTACTATAATTTATTGTGTGAGACAATTATAGCTGAATGAATTATTCACATGCTTAAGCCTAATACTATGAAGTTTATTCCCAAGATAATGCATAGCCTTTCTAGAGCATAATTGGTCGCGTAGGTGAATTTCCGTAAAACGGTTCAACATCCTCTTTACAGGCAATTAATATGCTTCCGTTTTTATAAATAAATTAAAGCATATTGGAGCGTCTCAACTGTGAGAAATAATCGATGTTATAGTTAGGTACTTCCTCTAAATCTTGTCAAATATTTCATTATATATTTTTCTTAATTTAAAAAAGAAATAGACTAAATAATATTTAAAAAAAAAAAAATTATTAGTTTAAAAAAATTAAAATAATTTATCATATATCACTCAATAGTCCCAAGACGCTGTAGAATTTAAAGACTATATAGAAAAATTAAATTTATCTTAATGCCAATGAAGTTAATTATATTAAATTAAATTAAATTGTTAAAATTAATCCTTTAATAATAAATAAATAAAAAATTAATAAATCACCTTTAATAAATACTAGCTGAAAGTACCCCGCTCCGCTACGGTTTAATATCATTAGGATGAAGACAACTTAAATTAGTAAAAGTTAAGCTTAACGTTGATAATTATTATTACTTAAATAAATCTAAACAATGCCATTCTTAGAATAATTTCAATAAGTAAATTTGACAATTTGCAAAAGTTAATTTTATATTATTTTAATAGCCCTCCAGTGAAGCTTCAAGGCAGCACTCCCATCTTATCCAGCTCTGATACCAGACCATCAGCTTTTCTTATGGCATACTTTAAGTGAATATAGTCTTAACTTCTCAACTTTTTTGAAGAAAGTTTAGTCTTTCTGTTTCTATTTTTGCGTACATATCAAGCATAAATTGGTTGAGGAGATTACGAAATTAAAGTAAATAAGGTTCTTCACCTTCACCTTCCTCACTCCACTAACATTTAGGGGTAAAAATCAGCTGCAGACACAGTTTTTCTTAAGTGATGCATTGGAGTTTGGGTCACGCTGAGGGATGTTGATACTGTACCTTTCTTCTCCATGGTAGAACCTGATACGATACTAAAGAGAATCATACACTTGGTAGAACTATTGATTCTTATCTATTTTTTGTCCCTACATCGAACTGGCCTTACATATCATCACCAGAGAACATAAGTCTTTTAACCTCCTCTTTAACATAAGTCTTTTAATAGCTTCTCTTCACGAAACAACTCAAACTTGTAAGTTGTAAGTAACCTCTGCAGCTACCATGAGTTCACAGAAAGTACCAATATTATAAGGTTTCGACATCGATCGTATTTTTGTTTGTTTACAACTATAAGGAGCTTAAACGGTGGTCAAAGTTTGCGGCTTAAAGATCTAACCTATTTTTTAACTTAGCTTATTTCCAAATACCATATGATAATTAATCTTTTATTATTCACCCAATAAAAATTGAAATTGCATTCTTCACAAATTAGCCTCGATCCAGGCCGATTTTTTAAAATTCCTTTCTTAGCGAGCACCTACGGCCCTAGAGGAATCTACATATCGAATTTCATTCCAATCCGTTCGGTGGTTTCTGAGATTTCGTGTTAAGTGAGTGAGTGGTATTTGACAAATATATAATAGATTTTGAGATTAATTTTAAATCAGAATGGCCTCAACGTATGTTCTATTACACATAGCTTAGTACTGTTTTTAGAATTCACAGAATTAAGATGGATATCTCGAACAAGTTTTTCAGAAATACAGAACGGAAGATTGTAGATAATCGCTTGGAATCGGCCCACCAAGATATTCAAGCTGATGGAATTTGGTCTGAAATTAGATTCCGTAATGCAAAGTCTTGTGAGAATGATTTTACCTCGGGAACACTTCGGAGTAGCGCGCACTCCTACGCGCTCCCTACCGTTATCCTATCTGCCATCAAAACGCATATTTTTGCAACCATACCCGCAAGTAGCTTGTTTGATTTGTGAAGGTGTGTTCTCTATATTTATTTTAGACTTCATTAACTAATACTATATTTATTATGTAAAGCTACGTGTTACTGATATGTGAATAATATGAAAAATTAAATCATTCTCAACAATTATAAAACCGGGTTTTTATCACCAAACTACGGCATTATTATGTTATCTGTAACACCTCGAGGATGTTATTTCAGGTGGTGAGAACTATCCTTACCGGAAGGAGAAGCTGCTTGTAATCAAGGAAATGAACTCCACTCCCCCCACCCCCAAAACAAAAACCCGAGCACTTCGTAAGTGACTGTAGCAGAAACCGTAAAATTTGTTTTTTGTCTATTCCTTCCCACGCTTCGAAGTTCTGCCTTCGTTAAGGCTTCTTGGAAACAGGAACAATAGAAACGCAGACAGTATTTCTTTTGATTCGGAATACGCTGTTTTTATTCATTGTTGTTATTTCCGTTGTTTACAACGATTTTAGCATTTTTTATTTATTTTTACGATGCAAGATTAAAAAAACCTATAATCATTAAGAGTCCATCGTTTTTATTATATCTCCTAGAATGTAACCTACTTTTTTTTCCGGACAATTTTTAACATTATTAACTGATTTATTACATGAGACTGCACAAATGCAATTCATATTTGTATACTCCTTACAAAACTGTCAATATTTTATGACTAAAACATTATGAAATCATTAAAGTCAATGATCCTTTTGAACTCCGATCCTAAAATATTCAAGCGAAGTATTCATCAACAGGTTCAAGAACTATGTTGTCATAGTTGTTAATGATGCCGAATCTGAGAAAAAAAATTGTTTTCTTATTTTAACCTTTTATTGAGTAATTATTACTATCTGCTACAAATGTGGGCAATAAGTAATATAGATGTTTTCACACATTCACACATTATGCACAATGAGAAAAAATAAAATAAAAAATAAAGTAAATTAGTAATGTAAAAAAAAAAAGAGAAAAGAAAAGAGCTATGCTTTACATAAAACAATATAAAATATACTATATACAAAATGAAATACAGTAAGACCTCCATAATCCGGCATGCTCGGGGATCCGACGATGCCGAATTATTGAATATGCTGTATATTATTGGGTTGTTAAAAAGTTGATACACTACAAAAATAAAAATGTTACAATACATAGAATATAAACTGAATTAAACATTGTTTTTTTTAAAAAGTACTTACATATATTTTTAAATGTATTTACATATTATGATCGGGTTGTACAACATTGTTAAAGAGTTAAACATTTCACTTGTCTAACATTACAACAAACAACAAATTATTACATACAAACATTTCAACACAATAAACAAACATTACAACACATAAAACAAAAACAGGACCAAAAGTTATGTTTCATCAAAAAAAGATGTACAGTACTGTAGAATTCAATCAGATTCACTGTCTGCTGCTGGCACCGATGTTGGTCTAGTAGCCCCAGATGATGTTGAGGGAGTAGGAAATGGCAATGCTGCTGCACTTGCATCTAGCATCGTCTTTTTCTGAGCTCTTTGGAACATTGAAGAAATATCAACCTGCTTTTTTGATTGGTTGCGCTTTTTATAAAAATTGTTTAGAATGATGTGCAGATTCATTATTTCAGTAGCATCACTATGTACATTATGCATCATTATGCACGTTTCAGCGAACTACAAATTTATTCAATGCCTCCGAAGCACCAGCCCATGTGATGTTGTTGACGTTGCTTCCTTCTCATCACTTTCAGTTTCTAGTGAATCCTCTGGGCTTACCACATTTTTTATGATAGCCTCATCACTGAGCTCCTCATCTGTAGGTTCATCTTTATCAATATCGATCCATTCGTAGAGTTCTTCTTCTGTAGGACCACTCCGTTGATTTTTTGGAACAGATGATATGGCATTTACAACCTGTGATTCCCCGGTTGATGGGTCATCAACATTTTCATCTTCCGAAAACTTTTTTTCAAAATGTTTAGGCCATAGCTTGCGCCATGCCAAGTGCAATGTTGTGCAGTAGATTTTTACACACTGTTTTAGACGATGTGGAGCCAACAGGTAGCCTAAATCACTCAATAGTTACAAAAACTCTAATTTTTATTTTTCAAGATGATGGATGCCGGACTATCGGGTCTGCCGGACTATAGAGAGTCGGATTATTGAGGTGTTACTATAGTAAAATTTAACAAGAAAAAGGGAAAAAAATAAATTAAATAAAAATAAATAAATAATAGTAATAATAAAAGATAAAACCAAGGTAAAAATACAATTATACTATATTTAAAATTTACACTCATCCTAGGGATCCCTCCACTAGACCTGTCCATCCGCTTATGAAGGGACAAGCCAGGCACAGAGAGATCCCAGCTCTTCTCTCTCAGTATATTTATTATTAAATAAAACATTGCTCTCCAAAATTCTAGTTAATAAAGTAATGATATGCATGTCACAAAGTACTATAAAACTGCTAATACAATAATTGAAATTGGTGTCATTTGGATGGGGTTATGTACTTTTCTGAACGTTTTTTCCACCAGAGTTTGACAAGTTCTGTTGGTGATGGCCAGATCGACAAAGCTGACAGTTTCCTTATCAGATGTTTAATGATTTTTTTTTTTATGTAACATTTGTCGCTAGGACTTACCGTTTAGCAGCTATATTTCAGATTTCACATGAATGAAATATGTTGATGAAACAACATAGGTTTCAATGAAAAAAATCACGTTAGAAACTGTTATTTTTTTCCTCTCAACTTTGTTCATTTCAAATAATCATTGGTTGTTAATTTAACTTAATTTAGATTAGCAGTAGATTATAGATATTCATATCCATGATCCATATTGTTTTTTTTTTAGCCAGGGAGAAATTTAGTTTTTTTACGCAAGCAGTTGGTATAATTGGTAATTTTTTTTTTTTATTATTCGATTAGATTTTTTTTATTCAATGGTGGTTTTCTCTTTAGGGGCTTATCTCATTAACGGAGAGTGCTTGACAGTTGTAGGTTGGAAAATGTTGGGAAATGAAAGTACGTGGGAAGCCAGATAGAGGAAATTTTAGAAAGTTTAATACATAATTATAGCTTCAAGTGTTTAACATAGTTTTACCAATACTCGTTTTACATTCTGACTAATAATAGAAAATAATCAAAACTAAAATTAAGTAAATTTATTTTTGGTTCAAACATTATCGTTTTTTTTTTTTTTTAATCTTTTGCCTACTTATTTATTTATTAGTGAAATGTCCGTTAGATATCCATGATTATTATGCAGGTATTATACTTTACCTTACTTCATTCACTTCTTTACCAGACACGGAATAAACAAAAAACCATTATCATAATGTGTATTTTACAAAAAGCAATTTAATCTCCCATCATTATTTATTAAAAATCATATAATATAAACATGATTATCTAAAGTTTGCGACGTTTCATGGCTATTGCCACATTTTCAAGCCCTCACAGTGTCCAATAATATATAGATCCATCTGATTGAACAAATAACATCTTTTAACGACTAAAAAAGTCTTGTCACTGGTAAGTATCATGTCACTTTTCTTAAATAATGAAAAATCTCTATTTAAACTTTAATATGGATCACATTACCAGATACATTTATCACAGTGATATGGAGATTAAATAATAAATAATAAATAATGATGGGAGATTAAATTGCTTTTTGTAAAATACACCTTATAACTAAATTCTCCTTTGTTAGTATATATTGTATAGTAACATTATCATAATATTTATTACAATAATGTTTTATTATATTATCAAATATTCTGTGGTACTCGTATTACACTTTAGTTTTATTATTTTAACCCTACGAAGTATTATATCTGGATCAAAAACATTAAAGTATTGAGTATATGTGCAAGGGTGTCTGCGATTAGGGCCCTGGTGAAATAATTTCGTCTATTTGATATAAACATTTGAATTCTCAGGACCTTCATTATATATAAGTTGGTTAAAGGTTTAAAAAGTATTGTGTTGAAAAACGAAAAAATAAAACAAAAACAGAAACACAATAGAGTATATCTATATGACGGCTTGTAACTTGAAGTGAAGGCATGAGTTCGATCGATATCATCCTGTTGTGCAGAACTGACTAGGTCGAGTTGGGGTTGGATACTTGTACCGTATATTTATATTGTATCTAATATATGAAATTAAGTAGAATTAAGCATTCTTTATAATCATATTCCCTCCAATTACGGTTTCGTTGTTGATTTTGATTTTGTTTCACTTCGCATGCAGATTGTGGAACACTTACTTCTGAATCTCCCTGGCATTTGGTTTCAGCCTGCAAAGGATATCCTAGCTGAACACTGAAAAGACCTCTAAACCTTCCGGATCTTTGGGAGGACAATGTCCTTCGAACTCTAGATGAAGCCTCTGGCGGCATTGTGGTCCAAGAAGCCATACTGCTTTTCCTGATGTCTTTGGCCTTAGCTTTTGATGTAAGGTGACCCTTCGCCGGCTGGTAACCGGAGCACCGGGGGGGGGGGGGGGGGAGTATTGTCAATAGAGATGCTGTTGCAGCCTTTACTCGTGGTCTTTTCATTTTAAAAATTTCTTTATTTTATCTTTTTTATTGGACTATTTGGATGGAGATTGGTTCAATAATAATTATGCTTACTCCAGAAGTGATCATATTTGCACTTGGTCAAAATAAAGTAATTGCTCTGGAATATGTTTACTGGAATAATTCTGGTTTCATGCCACTCCATATTGTTTGCCAGATTTCATGCATGAGAAGGGGATTTTCATATAACCAGGAGTGTAAAAATTCAATGCAGAATTTTTGGCTATTTTTATTTTTATTTTTTCTATGGATATGTCTTTTAGCTGGGAGTCTATACTTTTTTGGTGTAACAAGTGTGATGGTTAAAGGCAGTTTTAGTTTCAGAAATTTAATGGAAAATATTTGTAAACATATAAGATTTGACGCTGGGGCCTACCGTTTAAGAGCTATATTGGTTTGAACGAAGAAAGTCACGTTGTAACGTTTTTTTCACATTCAAAAATTGTAAACATTTTGATACCCACCAGCTCTGTTGGTGCTGCTCAGAGATGTTGGTGTCGATAGAAATTTTGTCGATTGCTTCCTTATCAGAAATTTAATGTAAAATATGTTTTCATTCATAAAATTTGTCTCCATGACCTAATTGGTCAAAATTGCTAAATACATGGGGAACGCAAGGGCGTTAGTTAGATTGTTTAATATCAGGAGAGTAGGAGCAGTTAGTAGCTTAACACTTCTCATACTAAATAACACTATTTTGACTAGGAAGCAGGTTCTACTGAGTAAACCCCTTTTGACACTGTTCTTCCTAATAGGAAATAAAAAAAATTAACCTCGATTTGACAGATCTTGCTCGATACCTCTCGGCTGTTAAAAATTTTGATTTGAATAAAGAAGTCTAGTTTGAAACCTCTATTTTTAAGTGATGGGACTTTTTTGAAACGCTCTAACTCTTTTGGTGCTGGTCGGTTCAAAATTTTGTCGACTGCTTACTTATCAGAAATTTAATGGAAAATATATCTTCATACATAACATTCGTCTCTATGACCTACCTTTAGGAGGTATATTGGTTTGAATGATAAAAGTCACGTTGGAAACCGCTATTTTCTCTTTTTTAATAATCATTGATTGACTAATTTAAGTAATTTGATCCATATAATTCTAAAATGTAAATTTTGTAAAGCATTAGTTTATAGTTATCATGAACTATTGTTTTTCCACATCAGGAAGATATTGATATTTTTTACTATTATATGTTTCGTAAACCTTTCTTTGTATATGAAATCCAAGTAATTTTAACTAAAATGTGTTCCTAAATGGACTGAATGGCAGAGTATACACCGAAGAAGAGAGAAGCTCTTGGGGACAGGGCTAATGACAAAAGTGTGTGATTGAGGAGCAGAGGGACCGACCGGCGGAAATGGTCAATTTGGAGAGTTTAAGTGTTTTTTTATTTTTCCATCAACCGCTGTGACCGTCCTCTCCGGTGTGTCGGATGACTAATCACGCTTCCGTCAGTGGTCTGTCACTGCTATTAGGATAAAATAAAATCCGAGGCGCCACATTTCTTGAAACAGGCAAGGTTTATCATGAATATCGTGGGTGTGGAACATGGAAGAGTAATAATGTGTAGAAATAGGCCCGGGTAACTAAATCCTTGGTTAATTGAAACCCTAAAGACGTAAGGGAAATAATAACGTAGTACAATTTACTTAATACATATATTTATTTAATAAAAAAATAATTCTTATTATAGGATGTAGGTAGTTGGGGTATGCTGTGATAGATAAACAGCAATTAAAAATAAATTATTATTATGCCGACGTTTCGACTTGCAATGCAAGCCTTCATCAGGGTTTCAGGAAGAGAGATGGACTGAAACTGCATACAGTAAGTTCCAGTCCATCTCTTCCTGAAATAAATAATATAAATGATTCTTATTATGTTTGCAATAATAATATACGTAAATAATATTATTAATTCAGTATCTATAAACCACCAAACTCAACGAAGTTGCATCAGTTCTACTTTCGAGATGTAGTACCTTCTTCTATTCAGCAAACCCTTCTTCACAGTGTATATTTTAAGGAATTTTGACTGGGCAACATACGGGATGGCAAAAGTACCGGGGGTAGGGCAGGGGGTCCCGGAATAATTTTCAATATTAAGTGTCAAATGACGCATTTTTAGGCCGTTTTAACTCTTAATTAACATGGTCCGTGAGGTTTTGAATACCGGGAACTCCCTACTTCAATTAATGATCCCAGGCCCTTTGACAATTAATTTGGTCCACTCTATGACGTATGAACCCATTTTTAAATTGACACCAGGGGCTTATTTCATAAAGATAGAAGTACAACTCTACAGCTACATTTCCAAAAAAAACCTTCACATTTGAGCTCCCATTGGTCGGTTTCAAGATTTTTTTTAATTGTAGCTGTAGATTTGAACTTTTTACTATTTTTTTTATTATTTTGAAAAACTATATTTAAATTGAAATTTTTGCTCCCGTAAAAATTTGGGGCTACGTTCACTGGGCGACAAAGTCATGGAACTGGGCGACACAAGTGTCGCCCAGTTTATATGTTATTTTATGCTATGCTTCTTCATAAGAAAATGTTAATGACGATTCGTTTTCTAGTAGGCGTTCCTCCAAATCCTGCTGTCTTCCCGTAGAAATGCTCGTACAAAGAGCCATAGCCATTTGTCGTAATCGAATTTTTTCAGAAAAAAAAATAATAATACTTTAAATAAAAATTAAATTAAAAAAACAGCTTTAAATCTTTGACCATAAATCAATTTTTTTAAATGGTAAAATTTTTAACCTAAACATACAATTAATTTTAATGAAAAAATTCTCTTTTAACTCGAAAAAATCCTTTGAGATATAGTGTCAATCAGAATTAACGAACCACTTTAAAAATAAGTGTTTATATACACAGCTAGCTATCTTATTTCTTTATTAGCTCTGCAAAACAGAATAAGGATATCGAGGAGGTGGTGAAAGGAAATATGCAGCGCGCACTATAATGCGCTTACGTGCTGCGCGGACCGCTAGCGCACGACAAAGGCCATTCATCCAGAACACAACGGCTCCTGTACGACTAACGAGAAGAATTTACAAGTAAATGGCTCTGTAATTACACTCCCCCTGATGAGGTTTTGACTTCTTTGAATTTTGAAAAGATTTTAGAATTTATGAATATATTCGGCTTCATCCAAAAAACATAGTAAGAGGTTCGTGAACTATAAGACACCATAAGTGCATAGATAGAATATTTCTATGAAAGAGTACTTTTTTATTTTTTAATTTATGTTTTTTTTTATGTAATTATATATCTAATTCAGCAGATTTACCAAACATAAATTACACATGAATGAATAAATGAATGAACGAGTGAATTTTAAAGAATAAATGAAAACAAATTTTTAAAGACCGGAACAGAAGGTTGCGGGTTCGAACCCCAGCTGTGTGGATTTTAATTCATTCCGTGGTGGACTCAAGTGAATTTTGACCTTTCCACTCTGTCCTCTACAGGCTGGTAACCTGTAGGATAACCAGTGTTGCCAGGTGACGTAAAATATTTTCCCCAGTGTAGTGTGGTAAAACGGCACAAAATATTATATTTATTTCTATCAGTAAAACGGAGGTCATATTTATAAAGCCTAAAAATATAAATAAAACATAATAATATAATATAATATAAATTATATTACTAATTTGTTTTTCACTGATAAAAAAGAAAAAAAAAATCCTTATTCCTTTCCCATTAAGATCAGAAGTTCCCGAAAATTGGGGGAAAATACCCACCCCTGGCAACGCTGAGGGTAACCCGTCCTTTCTGTCCTAGTTAGAGCATAAAATGGACGTTAAACCTCAAAAAAATTACTAAAATTCTTAAAAAATGCTTGCGAGTTATGAACATTGTTATACAATTCGAGGTTATTCCACATTATTTTATGCTTGATTCGATGTATAGTTATGGTTAGGTTAGGTTGAAATTCTTATGTACATTCAACGTCGAGGGTCTTTAGTGTCCTTCAATCTATGTTTTTTTTTATAGTTATGTAAAATGATTGAGAAAAGTTAACCCACTAATATTACTTAATATGGGAAATAAATACGAGTTATAAAGAAACAACTTTCTACTATTCAGGAAACCTTCCGGAATGTCTGAATTTTTATCCAATTTATTTTTGGTGATTTAACGTCGAAAAGAAATCGATATTTATTTGGCAATAAGCCCAATAGACCCTGGGAACTTAAAAAAAAAAAAAAGTTGTGAGACTCTTAATTCATAACATGTTTTGTATCTCGAGTTAAAAACCTGATTGGGTGATTTATTTGGTTTAACACCAAACATATAAATCGTTAATTTTTAGTCAAAAATATTTTGGCGTTTTCGGAGCTGTCAGAACAAATTTTGCTTTAATTAAAAAAACCAAAATCATTTTTTATGATTTTTTAAATATTTATATTTTTTTCTTAATCTATTCTTGAATACAAGACTCTTAAAATGAAATTACATTTTTAAAACTCCGAATTTTCTGTTTATTTCCAAGCCCCTTGGATGAAACGTAAAAATATTTATCAACTATTTTTTTTTTCAATTTAGAATAACCAAAAAAAAAAGTGGATTAAAATCGACGAGGACAGGTCCGCTGGACTTGTTGAACTCAAACCTGATCTATTTTCAGCATCGCTCTTGAATTACAGGTTGACTGAAGAAGCCTATAGTATTTTAGATAGCTTTCCCAGACCTGGCTAATAACTGCAATCTATAATAACGATCTTATAAAACTGTGTGAGAGGGAACGTTCAACTGCCATACAGGTCTTGGGAACTGGGTCTTGCCTTCGATTTCTTAACGCCGCTAAAGGCAAACCAACCCAAGAACGGTATTCTGTGTGAAGCAAAGACCCTACCCTCCAGCAGAGTCAGACAGTCATTGGACTGAATAAAAGGTGCAGACAGAATAAATGCAAATGAAGAGAATTTGTAATATTTAAAAAAAACGTAATGCTGCTTTTTAGGGAGTAAAAGTGGTGATTATTTTATGAGTATAAATCAATTTTAGAAATTGGTAACGACTTCAAACCACTGGTCCTCAAAATTCGTCAAACCCACATAGCAATCACAGATCAATTCGAACGGTTCACTTCTAGTTTCATTGTACATATTGTGTGAATATAATTTTTTTTTTTTTCAAAAACATTTAACGATAAATAAAATAAAAAATAAGCCATCATTCCATCAAATTCGTCAAACCCAAACAGTTCACATCGATTTCGCTACCTCACATTTTCTATAAACTTCCATTGCTATAGTGTAAAATGGATTGTATCATTCATGTTAAATTGATATATTCTTATCTCTTTTTCCCTAATGTGAGAAAGTGTAACAAATTAACATTACGTTCAACATGTATTAAGTGTCTGTGTGGAAATGAGGGAGAATACATTCCCTGGAAAAGTAGTGACGGAAATATAGAAATAAATTTAATAGTCACAATCACGAACTTTGTATTTTGGATGAGAGCAGTTGTTCGGTACCTTTACCTAAAAATTATTGGGTAACGACATCAAACTACTAATCCCGCCTAAAATATATGAACGCCTAAATAAATAGGGAGGAAAGTTATTCCCTTCCATTTTTACACAATTAAAAATAATCCCTTGTTCGAACTAATAAACTTCTAAAATAAGAAAATATTTAACTTCTAACAAACTCTCTTACATTAGTCAAATTGAAGAATTACATACCCAAGTTTAAAAAAAACTTCATGCACGGTGTGCCGACATTTCTGAAGATTGTTGGCCGTGTCTTAAACCAGATAACATTCCCCTTGAAGAAGACCTGTTAATGAGTGCTGAAATGAGGGGTGTAGATTGTATGAAATATGCGATTATTTCTTACATCAGGGCTTCGTTAGGAATTATAAAAAAATTAATGTTTACCTCACGTATTATTTGCTTCTAGTGCCTTTTACGATCATTTCTCGAAAAATATGTCAGAATCAAAGTTGTAGTGAATTAGATTTAGTTTAATTTCATATATACGTTTTTGTACTTGAAGCAAATGTATAACTAAAAGTGAGGTCAACATTATTTTTTTTTTTTAATGATCGAATTTTAATAACGTATGTCTCGAAAACCGTTGAAAGTTCGACAAATATGTATAGAAACAATTCGATAGTAAATTTAATAAGGTTTCACTTTGATCTGTAGCATATTTTTCTAGTGTCCACCTTTTTCGAGGTATAATCTAAAAACCCAAAAATAGGACCTTTTCCCCTCCCCCCACAGTTAGCTCACTCCCCAAGGGCGGAGACTTTTAGTAGGTTTGTTTATCTTCCAACTACTCCAAACGAAGCCCCGAGGTCAAAAATAATCGCATATTTCACGCACTCTACAATGTGTTTATTGACTGGGCTAAAATGAAAGAGTTATCGATAAATATCAAACCGGAGTGAAGCATCGGAATCTATCTGCGATGCGTGTTTCACCACTTTGGTGGAACAGTGGTCAAATGCCACTACCGAATAGAAGCTACAGAAGATCTAGTCATAGAAACCTTAAGCAATTATAATTGAACAAGTTTAATACCTTTGATTGCTTATATCACAGCTTTAGGGATAGCTTGGATGCAGAGGAATTCCTGTTAGTGGATGCCATGCCCCCATGAGGGCCCGGTATCCAAACACAGCCCAGACGAGAGGTCTGTTTATTGTGGTTAGGCCCTAAAGAGGATCAAAGAGTCCTGGAGGTAGGACAGGAAGCAGCTGGTGGAGAGCAGTCAATGGGAGCTTTGTCCTCCTCCTCAGGTCCTGGCCAATTTCCTAGGCCCCACCGAACCGCAGGGTCCCTCGCATTCCGGCACTCAGGTCGGGTTCTACCGCAAACCCTATTATATTGGCTTGTTCTTTTCACTAAGGTGTAGCTGTTTCGAAAACGATTTACATAATACAGAAGAACGATTTCCTCGTGGTTCCATCTCTACAGATTTTGTAATAGACGTTGACTTTTTTATTTGAGATAATATTTTTATTTGTTTTCATAATTAATTGAAAAACGTCATTTTTAATATTTACAATTTCTAGTTTTTAACTAAAATCTTATTTTGGTAACATCGAACCTCTTACTTTTTATCGATTACTAGCATCCCGCGTCACGACTTCGCTCGCTCACATAAGTAAAAAACTTAGATAATCTTAACTAATAATTGAACTTTTATTTGTTGGTCTATAAAGATCTCGTATTGAAGAATACAATGGAGAATATTTTTTCAATATTTTCACCCATAGCAGTAATTTTTAACCTGGACAACCAATTTGTATTTTAATGCATGTGTTCCTTAATCCAGATGGAAAGAGACTATTAGGGAACTCTAACTTCAACATAGTACATTTATATTTTTATTAGTGTTAATTTGGTTATAGCTAACCTTCTGAGAATTATGAAGAAGACTTAATTAAAATTTGGTACGGTTCGGTTCTGATTTACCTTTTATTGAGGAATTGTGTTATTCACATAAGGGTCGATTTTCAAACTTCACTGGCATCCCAATGTTGCAACAAATATTTAAATCTGTTTTAATAATATAATTGAATATAATATATTTTATTATCAAATTCAAGCTCTATATAACACTGTACCTTTGTAACCTCATATGTAGAGTGACGCTCGCCACCTATCGGTAAATTTTCAAACTTCACTGTTATCCACATATTATCGCTTTTTTAAGAATAAATTAATTCAAAATTCGTAAATTTCATTATTGCTCAACCGTCATGAGACTATAAAGACGGTATGGTAAAATTTGGTACAGATTGGTTCAGTAGTTTTTGCAGTTTGTGATCACAAAGGAAAAATAGCTTGCCCTTTCTATTTTATTTAACCTGTAATCAATAATAAATCTTAGGGTTAGTACTTAGGTAAGGCTGTACTGTTTCTGAGCCAACGGTTGTGAAAGGATGTGATTTGGCTAGAATTCACGCTCAACCGCCAGGTTTTATCCCCCCAATTTAGGGTACTCACTTCATAGAGGCTGGGTGTGCCCCAGGAGGGTCTCTCGACCTCGAATTCTATCCACGGCCGAAATGACAGAAAATAAATCTTCTGCCTTCAGTCGGACTCGGGCCATGAGCATGGTAGTCAAGCGCCTTACCCACTGAGCAACCGCGCCTGGCCTTTCTATATATTTCGATATTTTTGCCGCTACTTTTGAAAGGGTAAGGTGATTCCCACACAAACACTAAATCAACATTAAAACTAATCTTTAAGTAACTTATTTTACACCCCCTTATATCAAAGATATACGGAAGGATATATGGAAATACGAAAGTACTAAATGTAAGTAACATTGTTAAGTTCTGCTGAATTTTCTCACATTCGAAAAGTGGTATGTATTATGAAAATACCAAACTTCTTATTAACTTTTTTTCAAATTAGGGTAGCAGAAATAACAAAATATCAATATTTAAAACACTAAATTGATAATAATGTTGTTTCACTAGACGCGTGTTTAGAAGGCGAGAGGGTGTAGTACACGTTGCGTACTAAATCTTTATTAGAAGAAAAAAATTTACCAGTTTTAAAAAAAATTGCTGAGTTGCTAAAGAGAGAACTGCATTAATGTTTTTAGAACAGCGTTTCAGGTCAACTTTCGTAAAAGAGTAATAGCGAACCGGCTCACCGCCTCGTCTTCTCAAGCTGCGCCTTCTCTATTTGAAAGTTCTGTTACACCTTATATATTAGAAAACGAAAAAATATACTGTCGACATAAAACAGTAAACAATACAATCCATGTTTTAAAAGAAATGAATTAAAATTTTCGATAGAAATGAATGTCTGTCTACATGTGAGGTTACAGGAAGGACCAATCGATAAATGGGAAACTTGAAGTGGAGACTCTGGGAGTGCTATGAGGGTTTGATGAATTTGGTGGAGCAGTGGTTCGTTGTCGTTACACTTATTTTTACATTCGTTTCCAGTCCCAACAATCGCTCAGGAACCAGTAAAGCGCTATCAGCACAACCCTCGCCTCCAGGGTTGAAATGTTTAACTGAAAAAAAAAGAGGTTAGGAGGCAATCTGGGAGGTATGAATACTCTCGAGATAAGAAGGGACCCGAGCGTCCGCCGGAAGAACGTTGAAATTTACGACTTAAAACCATTCCTGTTCATTTAATTCCAGATATCGCCTCAAAAAAGTTACTGTATCAAGTGGCCATTTATATTTATTAAAATTATATATATATATATATATATATATATATATATATATATATATATATATATATATATATATATATATATATATATAGTTAAGGTTTTCAGTTAGACATGTTATTAAATAAAACTAATTTAAAATACAAAATTAATAAATTAATATATATCCCAATGCTCAGTGCCACAAACACATTGAAGATATGAATGAGTCAACCACCAAGGACAATATAAAAGTCTAAGGATTGTTCTTGTTTGATGACTCAGGTTATCGTAATACCGTTCTATTACATTCGGTTACACCTGTCCGCTGTGCACGATATCGATTATTAATGTACTAATCTGGTGTATCTATCGATTGAACTATAAACGCCCATGTTACCTGGGAGATGAGGTCATGTAGCACTTCCTACTGCATAGTACCGCCCAAATCAAAAACAAAGACACATAAACAGATAATCTATCTGATATATGTTTGCCTAGTTTAGAGTTGCATTAAAGGAGAATTAAAAAATAAATAAATTATTAAATTTATCCAATTCATCTCGTATTCAATCCGTTCAATCTAAAATCTCTCGAAAAATCCTCAACGCTCCTTACTTTGCCACCAATAAACTTATCCATAAAGATCTTAATGTTCCATATGTTGCTGATTTAGCCCAAACCAGACACCTATCCTTTCATAGTAAGCTCCATAACCATTCAAAACAGTTAGTTTTTCAACTTGCTTCCCACTCCATTCCTGATAATCCTCCGAGGCGTCTGAAAGGAAGATGGCAAAGAGACCTTCTAGTGTAGAATTTTTAATGAAGTGCTACTGATGGGTTGTTCTTTTCAGGTTTTGACATGTTATTCTAATCGTTATCAATACATTTACTTGGTGTATATATTTTGCAGTTCTAAATTTCAATAAAGGAGTATAAAATATATATTTATATTTATATATATATACATATTAAATCTAAAAAAATAAAATAAATCAAAAAATTGATCAAGAAGACAAATTAGAAATAGTAGAAGAAAGTGGCTAATATTTAAGAAGTGTTCATATACCATTTTCTTTCTTTTTTTTTAATATAATATGTTTGAAATAGTTTATTTTTTGTTTTTTTTTACTGTTATATATTTTATTTTATTTTCCTATTACTTTTATTTGGAATTCTCTCTCTATTCGTAATGCATATCCCCTCGGAATTTTCAAAACACACCTCTTCCACCACCTTATCTCCCTCCAGACGGATGCTATTTAAAATTATATGGATGCTTTATAACTAATTTCATATTTGCGTATCAGATATAAAACTTTAGCTGTTTCAACAATCTTCTTATCATAATGTTTTCACTATTACTCAGATATTTTTCATTTTTATTTTTTCTTTATAATTTGTTTCTGTTCCCTCTCAACAAATATTATTTATGTACTGATTGATGTAACTCTGTATATAATATTTTTTCCTATACCGAATGAATATATAGTTTTTTGTGTGTTTGTTTTTATATATATATATATATATATATATATATATATATATATATATATATATATATATATATATATATATATATATATATATATATTTTCTTTAAGTTATTTTATTATAAACTTGGATTTACTTTATATTATCTTATTTCATTATTTTATTTAAAATATTTCGGCCGAATGTGATTTATTTTCTGTCATTTATCTGTTGTTATTCTTAAGGGACTTTGTCCCAGAATAAAATGTATTTTGTATTTTTATTTCTATTATATATTTTACTACAATTTGGTTGACTGTATTTCTTTTTATCCGTCAAAACATGTTGGCTACTTTAATTAGTATTAATTAACTCTAGTCGGCTGTTAAAACGTTAATATAAAATAATTCGAGCAGAAATATCCATCGTAACAACTGAAACTTAATATTTCTTTATTATAAATATGAAACAATATTTAGAGACATATTATTTATATAATTATAGTATAAATATTTTCACGTGTATACAAAAAAAAAAAAAAAAAAAAAGAGATAATGTGAACTTTAATGATCATTTGAAATATACTTGGACCCTCGTTATACCACTAATATGGATATAACAAGGGTCTAAAAATAATATGACAATATGCATTTTGTAATATCTTTATTTTTTTTATCCCGCTTTTTTATTTTAGTTCAATTTTTTTTTCTGGATTTACGATAGTATTAGGGCATATACCCTTTGATTCGTATCATTTATATGTGTTCAGAAATGAAGGATTATGATTACTGGAGAGAGAGGAAATTTGACAAGATATAATAAATAAACTAGAAAAGACAAAAAACGATTTAGAAAGAAGGTGAAATAGTATTCCAAACATAAACTATTTTTAATACAATAATTGAAATCGCTAAAGGTAAGAAGAACGATGGGAATGATATTGCCAAATGTATTTCTCTAGATTCCGAAAGAAAAATACATAAGAAAAGAATTGTTAAATAAAAATAATTTCATTCTAGTTTCTAGTTCATCAGAGTTCTCTTTGTAAATATAATGGTCGGTTATATTCAGATAATTCCATAACTTCTTATTTGTTAGAATTAATAGCCTTGGAGTTTATTCACGATAAATGGAGTAACTATTTGGATTAATGTATAGGTAGGTGTGATACATCCAGAACTTTGATTTCTTGATTTGATTTCTTTTTCTTTTTCTTTTTTTTTTTGTTTTATTTCAATTATTTCTATATGTTATTGTTTTATTTATTTATTCAAGCAGTTCTTATTATTCACGCATCAATGTTAAAAAAATCAACATAATTTCTCAGTAAAGGCAGATTAGTGAAAGCACATGACGTGATGCGTCAATTTGGCCTGTAGCGTGACAGAGAACTATTCAGCGGCTAGATTAACGCGGCAGAACCTGGTTAGTTAGACCCGTAATCATGGGTTATAGCATCAAATCTGGACTCCTTTCATTCCTTTGTATAAAACTAAAATTATTTCATGGCAGGATTTCCTTAAATGCCTGGCATTTACTTTTGGATTTCTTATAATTTTTCGGCTTGAAACTTTTCTACCTATCCGCTACCTAGGACGCTAACTAGACAAACGTTTAACTTGAAATCCTCATAAAAACTATAACGACATTTACTACAAAAATACTTACTTGGCAATAATTAGACCTATTTGGACATAAGGAATTGAAGGTTGAGTCTGAGGCTCCACCTAACCCTCTAATTCATCTCGTATCCAATCCTTGCAATCCGAATTCCTTCGAAAAATTCTTAATGCTCCTTATTTTGTTAGAAATTAACTTATATATAAAGACCTTAATGTTCCATATGCTGCCAATTTATCCCAAACCAGGGAACTATCCTTTCATAGTAAACCCCATAACCATCCATATCCAATAGCCTCTCAACTTATTTCTCGTTCTATTCCCGACAACCCCTAGAGGTTTCACCTGAGAGTTCTTAAAAATAAGGATATAATTTTGTTTTTGTATTCATATTCTAATTGAGTGTTATAATTTTTGAAATAGGTTTAAACCGTAATATTATTTCAATAATTTTTTTCAAAAATGATTCTTACATTAAGATTCGTGAGTTACATCCAAGTCACTTTAGAACAACTTCAGTAAAATTTAGTTCCATTAGCAAATTTAGGAAATGTGAAAGGGTTTTTCAGACTCAAATGCCTTGAATTCCTGAGAGAGGACTAAAGGAACGGATCGCATACCAGATGGAAACCAGCAGTGGAAAATCAAATTAAACCACTCCTGGTTTGTGTATCCCGAGAGACGAACTAATAAATAATGTTTGGAAGGCAGTTCCCAGAGAGCCTAAAACCGGATCAGGACTGCCTAATGCGGGCGATAATATATCACTGAGCGAGGGAGAGGGAGAAAGAGAAAAAGAGAGAGAGGGAGAGAGATAGAGAGAGATCTGACCGCTGATAGAGATCGGGCTCATTACCGCAGGTGTGGGCTCTTCATTAGGAATCTATTAGTGCTTTTTGTCGACACGGATTAACATTTTCGGTTTTAGGTGCGAGTTGTGGGCGGAAGAACCCATTTTCATGAATAATTATCTGTCTGGCGCATGATTTATTATAGTAAAGTGCCTTTATGTTCTTCATGTATATATAGAGTATAATAACCAGAGAATTGTTATAAGAAAATTTTCTTCATACTTTTTTTGTTTGTCCAATTAAAATTATGTAGTTTTAATGAAAAAAATAATACGTAGTTAGAGTTATTTAGTCACCGGGTGTACTGGCGCTTCGCGATCATTGCACTGAAAAATAAATAAATAAAAAATGGCTTTTGAATCATATTCTTCATCTTATATGGCGTATTTTAATTTTCTTTCTCCCATTGAGTAACTCTGCTACAGGAAGACAATCACCCACAAGAAGTAAATATCTCCAAGCTCCGGTCGGCCGGAATGTCGGTGTAGGCAGAACCCTCCTTTGTTCCCAGAGTATTAGTCATCTCGTCCGCCTTATCTTCTAATTAGCGTGTCCTCTGTTTTATTGTCGCTTCTGGGACAATTTACTTATCTCAATGGCCGTTCCTCTGTGGACTTTAGGAGTCAGCTCTTCGAGTTCTTTCAATTTTTTTTTGCACGTTATGATCCACTGATATGCCTACCTTCCTTATTAAGACTTGTTGAATGATCTACCTTTCTGGACAAAAATAACAAGAAATAACTTTATTTGCATATCACTGTTTTGTCCATCATCTAGTTAACTCTTAATAAGAATCCTGCGTTTGCGGGTTTTCGCCGCACCATTACTAAGATAAAATTATGATACCTGTTGTGATTTCCATTTGCATTTAACAAAATCAGGATTTATGTTTTTGTTATACCCATAATAATTTGCTCATTTTAATGATTCTGTATTGTCATTATTTTAGATCCCTTTTATCACAATTATATATGTAATTTTTTTTTTTTTGACATAGATAGTCTTCTGGCAGGTTTCTATATATATTTTTTCTAAATATTTTTTTCACACTCAAAATGGACACGCCCTAGCTCTGTTGGTATTTCTCAGATTGAAAATTTGACATTAGTTTTCGTATCAGAAATTTAATGGAGAATATTTTTGCTACATAACATTTGTCGCTAGGGCTTATCGTTCAGTTAGTTATAAGTTATTTATATGGTTAGTTTTAATGAAAAATGTCTCTTTTCCTGAAAGTTTTTTGATAGAGCTTTTTGACGCGGTCTATCTTCTGTATGTGTTGCTCGGATCTAAAATTTGACAGTTTCCTTATCAGGAGTTGTAGAAAAAAAACCAGTAGATTATAGGAAAACATATCCATGATAGTGTTTTTCTTAGTCAAGGAAAAATTGAATTTTTTTATGTCAATATCGATTTAATTCACAAATGTCACATAAAAAAATCACAAACAGTGAATTTTATCGTTGTGGAACAATGGATGAGGAGCATTTTCTCGTGACACCTCTATATTTCTTGTTATTGTATTATTATTGATTCGCCCTGTTTGTTTTAAAGACAGATACCTCCATTATAAATATTTTAAGTAACAATCGACAGACATTGCACCTTGTTAATACGCAGCAAAAAAAATCCTTAATTTTTTGAGGTTAATTAGGCTAGAGGATTAGAATAAAAAAAATAAGCTTCCTTGAATGAAATATTATTTATACTTCAACTGCACTCCTTAAATACAAAAAAATTCATTTGAATTTATCTATTTTTAACGAGATATTACTGTCATTTTTATTTTCACATTCAAAGTGGTGTTTAAAGTCTTTCGAGAGCTTTCAGTAGCAGAAAGTCTATAACTTCAGAACTACTGTCCAGTCTCAGTGTCTCACAGAACCGCTATCTGCTCCTCATATATTTTTTCTATGGATACTCCTTCTTTAAAGAAATATAATGATTCTTCTGGAATTAATTCGTATTATCATTACTTTTTTAAAAAATAAATGTCTCGTTGAAGCAATGAAAGGTCTTAGAGTTGTCTAAAGCGTTGTCAGCATCGTGCACCTTAAGCTTGATTTATCGTAAGGTCCAAGATAATGTCAGTCAAAGAGAGCTACTTAGCTAAGTCAAATGTTGTTGATAGTAATCACCTCCGTTGAAACCGTTATCCCAATCCCAACCCTATTTCTAAATGACAAGCCAAAGAAATTCTCCTAACCATGAAAATTCTCCCCTGGGAATAGACGAAAAATCATCTACATTTCCTTTGTATCTTCTTATATCTAAAGGTTCTGTACGACATACATAAAAATTTTCGATATAAACCCCAAGAGGTATTTATGTAATTATCTCCTAATTAAAATACTGTGGTGTATAGAGGTGTCTCTTTAAATAAGGAGGTATAATTAAATTCTCTGATTAGTTGTTTTGATTTATCTCTTTGTGCCTTGAGGTATATCTACTATGTCTTCCCTTTTTCTGAACAAATGATTCTACTCTTCAAACTGTCGCAAGTATTTTCTAGCTTTAGTATTATCCTTTATATATACAATCATATAGACCATTTCACATCTTCTCAAATATGTCAATCTGTAAACCAAATATTCTGTTCATTCCTGTAATAATTGTTTACTTCCTTTAGATTTATAGACAGTGACCCACAGTACATTACTCCACAACATTACTTCATTTGTTAATTATTATTTTATTTGTTTCATTTACATGCGGAGGACCCTCACATATATTCTGAATCTCAAGAGCCTGAACAAGGTGAAATCATTCCATAGCATCATAACCTTCACTCTCCTTCCAATACCACTGGTAGAAACAGGTTATCGTAAAGTATCGTTCATATTACTGTGCTATGCCATACTTGTAGATCTTCTGTTTTGGTTTGTTTTAGTTTATAAAGGATCACAAAAAAATAAAACATTATTCTTAATCTGATAATCTTACATTCATAGCTCCATCTTTCATTACAATACCTTTCCTACTTTTAAATCCCACTCTTCCCAGTCATATCTTATTTTCTTTCTTAGCGCTACAGTCCAGGGTGGATCTTGGCCTATCGCACAATTCTGCTTCATCTACTTCTATCCAGAGCCTTATTCCTCCAGTCGGTTACCTCAAGTACTCCTCAACATCCTTTAGACATGATTTTCTAAGGCCTCCTATCTTTCTTATTCCTGGAAAGCTCCCTCCCATAATCCTCCTCACCATTCTGTCACTATTCATCCTTTCGATGTGTCCAAGCCAGCTTATTCTTTTTGATTTTATAATCCGCACAATGCCAACATGCTTGATTAATTCGTCCTGTTCTTGATTACTCCTTATGCGCCTTGTTCACAGATTGGACCATATATTCGCCTCATTATCTTCCTCTCAAAGACTCGAAGTGTCCTTTCTTGAGTGCCCAAGCTTCTTCACCGTGACATACTATGTGTCTGATTAACGATTTATATATATTTAATTTGATGCATTGATGCAAAGTCAATTTTATCTAGTTCATTAGACCAATGAACGCTTTATTGCCATTCCTTATTCATTTCTTGATCTCTTATGTACTTCACCAAAAGATGGAGGCTTTTTTATCCACCGCCATAACGTAAAAACAAAGAAATATTTCTTTTCAGATTTAATATAAATGTTTAGGTCATTATTTCTCCTTATTTAATTGATTTTTTTAGTCCTTTTTTTCCTTTTTGTTTTAGTTGGTTCTGTCTATTCTTGTTTTTATTTAAGACTCTAAATCCAACCTAATTCTTTTTTCATTTATTTATTGTTTTCTTTACTGTTATTTTGTTTAATAATTATTTGATGATAGATAGTGTAATTTCCGGTAAAATTTGTGTACAATAATATTTAATATAAAACATTTTTGTCTCAATTAATTGATATTTTTTAACATAAAATACATTTATTTAAATGGGGATTGGTCAAAATCATCTGTTTCTGGATTTAACATATAATTAACTAGTTATGAAAAGTTGTAACATTTTGTTTTTAAGGGTCACTATGCCTGATGTAGACTTTCAAAAGACAATACCCTTTCAGGCGAGTCAAATACGATTCGGCGTTCAATTAAATGGCTTAAGAATGCGGGGCTAACGCCGTCGTGGAGACCCTTTTGGAGAGCTATGCATATGTAAAGAAGTACCTATGAATTTGTAATGGAAGGAGACGAGGCAGACCCGAAGATAATAATGATATAGAAGGATAATGAAGGATTCATGCTAATAGGGAAAGGTCGAACAATGGCTCTTGCACCCACGCCTACCCGCACCTTTCATTTTGTGTCCGTCTACGGCGTCAGTGGTTCACAGTCATCCTCCGCCTTCTAGCTCCAGGTCAAAGACAGAGCGAGTTCTTGAGTTGGGTTGGGCCTGTCGCTGATGGGTGTAATGTAAACCATTTTTCGTTACGGATCAAAATTATTTTTGTGTATATTTTTTAAGGGATACTTATATAGTTTAATAATCAATTTATAATTGTTAACCCAAATAAAACCGTTGTTGAATCTGAAGGTTTTACCAAAACCGTTGAGTAATTTGAAGCATACATTCAAAACTTAAAAGAACGCTATTAGTTTGTTATATCACACATTTTGGGAGTTCATTAAATAATCGTACCTTTATCTTTAACAGATCTTATACTTAGTGACACAATAGTTACTCCCATTGATATCTGATATATTTTACTTATATCTATCGTGCTAACCAATTCTATTCTAAGTATTTTAATAATGTTGATAAATATATTTTGTTTAATTTTCTGATTTTAAAAATTTGAAACTGGACAAGAGACTCGTCTGGAACCCTCATATAAGACTAAAAAAAAAACAAGAATCTGCACGTCCATTTCTATTGCTCCAATACTTACTTGAAAAACGTTCTAATCTTCCAATTAACTACAAAGACTCATCTGTATGGTATAGACTTAGGAGCATCTTCCAAACCAATGAATTATTCCCTCATCTTTTATTACTTGGAACCCTTAATGCATTGATCCACAATAACCTTAACAACCCATATGTCGATGATTTCTCCCGAAACAGATACCATTCCATTCGTAATAAACTTAATACTCATCCAAACCCGCTTGTTGTACAATGTGCTTCCTATTTCATTGCTGATCATCATGTCTGAAAAGAATATGACCTCGGGATCTTCTTCTTTTGTAGATATTTCATTAGAGTACTACCAATGGATAGTTCCTTTACAAGTTTTAATCATGCCATTAATTTGCATTGTAGATGTATTTTTGTAATACAGTTGTAAATTTTTGTTAATAAAAGAACTATGTATATATATATAAACTATGGATTTAAATTACAATTGATCTGCTCATGGTCAGATCAAGGAAAGAATTTACGTTCTTAACTTATCCTTACTATTTACAATACATATATGGTTACATATCTTGAGAATTATGAGTTAAAGCAAAGGCTGGGTAGTTCCGGGTCTGTCTCAAAAGCCTACTTCGTCCATGGTCTAGTCCATCTTCCGTGACGGCTCTTCCTCAAACAAAAGAACATTTTAGGTCTATCTATATCCTATGATGCAGCAATAAATTCCCTCTTCCAGATCTCTACATGTGCAAAAATCTATAAATCATTAAACCCTTAAATAGGTAATTATAAAGTACATCCATTATCCTTATACATTTATATTTTCATAAAAACCATAATATCTTATGTGAGGATCGAATTTTTGACAACTGCTTTTAATTACTCCTGCAAGAGAGTATTGAAGACATGGTTAGAAGTCTCTTGTATGCTCCCCTCTGATGTTTACCGTCAACGTCTGTTTGTGGCTAGAAACATTGGAACACCGCCCAGATTGCCGGCGGCTTCAGAGGGTCGCTTCATCCCACTTGAAATGGAAAACATCACACGGACATGTGGGCGACACCAAAACAAACAGCGCTATTTTGGGACTTATTCTAACTTTTAAGTGAGACCGTTTCGACTGTTTATATGGCTATTACCATTCTATTTGCCTTAATGGTGTTTATTCCGAGTTCTGTACCTAAATGGAATAAAATACTAGATGATCTGAGTAATAACAGTTAAGGCGACCAAAACAAAAGTAGTTCAAGCACTTTTTTCACTGAAGCTAATATTCAAAAAGATTTAGCGTGCATTATTAGTATACAGTGTCTGTAAGAATTAGGATTGAATAAAGTTATTACTAAAAACTTAATACTAGGCAGACAGGTTTATAGACAGAGGAGTAGACAAGCGTTGATGGGAGGATTGTGCATGGTTTAAACGTGTTAAATTAGGTTTCGACAGACTGGGTAAAAAGAGGTATAGGTAGGTAGGTATACGTAAGAAACCATTACATTTTACCAAGATCTCAATATTTCCATTCATTCACAAATAAACCCCCAGAATTCTATGACGAAATGGCAGGACCTACCTACTCACTAATACACTAATGTTTACAACAGTTATTCCTCATAACCCTCAAACGAAGAGTAAAATAAATAATGGAAGACTCGTTATAATTTATTATTATTATTTTTCTTTTAACATGGCACATGTTTTACCGGTGACCATTTTAATTAAAAGAGATACGTTTTTGGGGAACGCGAGGGCGTTACGCGTAGTTTAATAGTTTGATATCAAGAGAGTGAAAGCAGTTAGGAGCTCAACTCTTCGTGTACTAATCACCACTATCTTGGCTAGAAAAGCCAGGTTCTAATGAGTGAGCTCCTTTCTTAACTTCGTTTATTTCGAATAATCGTTAATTGTAAATTTAATTTAAATAATTATTTAAAATCATTCGGGTAAGTGGAAAAAAATAAAGAACATAAAGGCATTGACGGTTAGCAGGATTAAGCTATTTGATTTGAAAATGCATCCCCTACAGGCAAATGAATCACAGAGAAGCGAAAATAAAATTGACTATATGAGCAACGACGATCAAGAGGCAACCCCATGTTGTATGTTCCATGTTTACATATAAACATGTTCCATTCTTTCTTTAGCCAACAGGCTCAAGGAGAACTTTAATTTTTTTATCAGTTTTTATTTATTATTATGATTATCATTATTTCATTCCCCTCTATTCTTCACAACTACAAAATTACAGTTCACAAGGAATCTCCACTGGGTGATGCCTACCACCCCACCGTCATGCCCATTAAGCCACATTATTCATTATTTACTACAACACATCTGCTGTTAGTAAACATTGGCTCATGTGTAGATATAAAAATAAAGAGAAAAAAAAAACATTGTTTTTTGACTTTATTCAATATTAATTCGTGAAAAAACTCCCATTTTTGCCAACATTCTTGACTCATTTTAGCCACTTGCACAACAATCGACGAGGGTCGATGGAACAATGCGGTGATTTCATACACAGAGGATTGAAATTACTGAGTCATTCGAAATGACTCAAAACCATTCGCACTTAGAGTATGACCTATCCTTTTTTCAAGTGGTTATTTCGAGCTATGCCCAGATAGCTTTTGTTTGAGTTCCTTCAACCTCACATATGCTCCAAATATGAGCAATGTATTGTCATGTGTACTGAAATATGATTACATCAAGATATTAGTCATTTTGGTTAGAATTTGGTCGAAATTTAATCAAGTTACTTAATTTCATAATCTTTAAACATTGATAGGTCATAGTTACTACAGTTCTGGCACCCCCAAAAAAATCAAAGGAATCTTCTCCTTTGTTCTCTATTATTCGATGGTTCAGATGCTCCATAGATATATTATGTACTAAGTTTAACAATATTCCACTTTGCATTTCTTATAAAAAAAAAAAAAAAAGAAAGAAGAGTAAAATGACCCCCAATAACTTAATATCTTGTGAGACAGACTATTGAGGTACCTCCTTGGATTATATTTTCTCCATACTGAATGCACTATTAAGTACTTCCAAATTTGAAATTTCATTTTTAGTTACTAGATATGGATATCGATACAAAATATCGAATATATCGATATTTTTTATTAACAGCCAGATTTTTAAATTGATATTTTTTCTTTCAAATATTTGAATTATGGGTCCGCGCGTCATGCTTTATCGTTTTCTTTATATTATTAAGATACAACATACAACTATATTTATTAGAAAAAAAATAACAAATTATTATGAAATTGGTTTGAATAAGGGAAAGTTATTAATTTTAAGGATAATTAACCATCGGCAAGACTGGTGCTTTTTGCATCTGCATGTTGTACACATCTGACTAAGTATATGTACATACACTGTTTAATTAATAATAAACTAATTTTAAATTTAAGCAATTGAAATAATTTTGTTTCTATAAATAACTAAAACAATCAAATAAACTAGAATATCATTCTAACATGGTGGAAATATTTCATTTCATATGAAAAAAATAAACAGATAATAATATTCATATTATAATAATATTCAGATTTTAAGAAGTAACCGATATGAAATATCGAGATTTTTTCTAACATACCCATCCCTACTTGTTTCTATTTCAGGATGGTAGCTATCTGTTGAATATTCAGCAGAAAATAAGAAAAACAAAGATATTATAAGGTATTTTTATGGCAGGTTAACAAAATAGTAATACGAAGCAATCAACCATGTATAAATCATGTCCTTGCGAAAAGATTTAGAGGTTGAACACAATCAGTTTCAGCCACTCACAAGGGAGTTTATTACCTTCCGTTGTGAATGGCTTTAGGTCGATAAATAAATCCATATAATTTGGTTCCGAAACAAACTCCGATCTGTTTTCATACAATTTCAGACATGGGCCCTTTTTTATTATGACTAGTAGCGAGCGGATAGATTTAACTAAACATTTTTTATTTTTATTTATATTCATCCTGAATGCCATTTATATTTTTTTTTCAATATTAATTACGATCCCCTTCCACATGTTTCGCTCAGGGACCATAAAATCTCTTAACGCACCGAAGAAAATTGCGGGATATAAAATGTGCGCGAGTCTAGAAATCCTCCGTTTTTACGTTATATTTATTTCTGTTTTCTTCAACGAATATAATTCCTCTAAACACACTTCAGGTTTTATCGAAAGCGTTATTGTTGAAATAATTTGGTGAAAGAAGATTTTATTATCTACACAAAGCTTTAAAAAAAATTATTTTATTTTATTTCCGTGTGATAAAGTTCTCTAATTTTTTTTCTACCTTTATTTTAAGTTGCAATTTTTTTAAACAACAAATTGTAAAAATAAAATGTGCTTTGCAATCAAACTGCAGGCTATATACATCAGGATATTGTATTAAACTTGTAATAACCTGAGGGAAATAAAACTAAAGATTATTTCATTCATTTAGATAAATAAATGAATTCTTCTATTTTTTAACTAAAAATCCAAAATCCAAATCGTGATGAACGCAAGAGCCGGATATAAACCTTATTAATTTAAAATTTCTCATTGTTAGTAATTTTCTTTAAATACGGATACATTTTATTGAATTATTTTAATAAACCTTATACGTTTTATATGCCCTGGTTAAAGAATATGGGGACGAAAACACTTTAAAGAAATGGAGAACATTTTAAGCCGTGAAAGTAAGAGTGTCTTTTGGGTTGATTTTTTTGCCAGTCAGTATATGCATACGTAGACGTTTCATCATAAATGTTATCGAAATTCTGCTTTATTATATTTGTTTTAAAAATTTTATTAAAAAAAAAAAAAAATGAATAAATAAAATCTTTTGAATAGTGCTGGAATAAATCTCATTTTGAAGCATTTTTATTTAGTTGCAGGAGAACTTGCTGTACCTGTGGACAATTTTCATTTATAAATTTTTCTAATTTTCGGTGCTTTATTTGTCTGAGTGGTTATTGTACCATTAGATAAGAAATTTAAGGGGCTATCGAATCCTGGTGTCTTTATTACGAAAAGTAATTTTATTTTTACAGAAAATAATGTTTTGTAACTTACTGATTAGTGTCCATAGGTACCTTCCCCCTTTGTACCTGTGGACACTAGTAGTTGTATGGACATTCATTTCTTCATAGGTTTATAGGGATAATTGGAATGATATTTAGAGAAACACCTCACCAATAACTTTTTATTAAATGTGCTAAACAAAATAGAATATTTAAACAAGAAAAGTCAACTTGATTATTAAACTAGAAGGCCGCCTAGAGAGGTGACAAAAATAAATTTAGCGTATGAAAGTAAATAGAAACTTAACTTATTGTGAAACCTTTAAACAAAAATAAATCTTTTATGAACCTATAATTTTTATTAAAGAGTGTCACAGACTTTTTTTTATGGAAAAGATCGAATCATTAGAGATCGTATCCAAGAAAAGATGTTGGAAAATGTAATTGTTTGCATAATCTCCCAGTTATAAAAGATGGCGGTGTTAATTTTCTTTCGATATCTCTTATTTCAATTTCATAAGCGATGTCCGGAAGAATAAATTTTGGGTTTCTTTCATTTGATGAAATTTTCTTCAAGTAGCAATTGTTGAAAGTGAACGAGTCTTCTTTTTCTTTGATCAAAGCTATAAAATGCTTTACAACACAAAACATAACTACCAACATATATTTCGTCACCTTCAATTTCTTTACCTTGTTCATAATCATTCATCAATTCATCCAAAAAATTACAAGCTTCGCTTGATGGATCAATCAAGATCACATTTGTGAAATCTTTATCTTCACTAGTTGAATAGTTTGTTATAAATAGTCAGTGTTGAGTTTTTTCCTCTTAAAAAAAAATGTTATACGAATTGTAGGTATCAAAAATTTTCCGCAATATTTGTAATTGAAATAATGAATTAATAAACAAAAAGAAGAATCTGTTGTACCTGTGGACACTTTAACCATTTGTCCACAGGTTCAGCTGGCAATGGTGTCCACAAGTACAACTGAACGCCATGTTGTGCGGAAAGCTCTGTTTCACAAAACCCTTAATTGATAACTGATATGAAAACATATAAAGTTATGATATATTTATCGGACAACCTAATCAAATATTACTGCCTAGAAAATAGTGTAGGTCTTAAAAAATTAAAAATCACTGGTTGGATTGGTCAGAATTTGGAAGAAAAAAACTTGAAAATGATAACTTCTACTATACTGTTGATCTGACAATCTTGAAAACACACATGCAACTGCAGGGTGATGCTTGCAGCACTACCAATCTAACAATTTCAATTTCCCTCCTCCCACTCTCTCTTTATTAAAAATATCCACTGGTACTACTGTGCTTTAGGTACAGCACCTTCCCCTACATTATTTATTTGTAGGCATTTTAGTACAGTTGTTTAAAAATATATAGTAAAAAAGAAATTTTAAAGTAAGGGTTAAAGTAGCTTAGGAAGCACTCAGCTAGGCCAACGTCTTCTATAATTATTAGGAATAGAATAATGTAATAGACATAATTATTTCTTTTATAATGAACGATCCTAGCATCAGTAAATAACATGATTTATAGTAATACATTTCATTATGATTTTTAATATAATATCTTCAATTTAATTTTTATTGGCAGTACTATTAATTTTTTTAAGCCGAAAGGAAAGACATAAGATAAAGGCTACGATGCCTAATGGTACTAACAGGACTGGAAACAGATCAAGTTGCATGTTCTCATTGGACTTGTTGAGTGCGTTGACTTCTATGAGGCCGCTGCAGGTGGCGTCAAAGCCGGCATGGTGATTAGTCTTCCGGTCCTCTTTGTCGAGGCATCTGATCTACGATAGCTTCCTCCCTTAATTACCTCCTCATTCCCTCCTGGTTGTTAATACAGGGATATTGTAACGGGTGGGATGTGTCATTTAACATATATGAACTCAAATCTTGTAGATTTATTATAAGGGATCATTCAAAGGCAAAAATAAAAATTGTTCAAAATATTCTAACCCCTATACTATAAGAAAATAATCATGGATTATTATAATATCTAATTAATTCATTATCCACTTATTAATAATTTTTGTAAATAATTTATTAAAACTATGATTGATTATAAGAACGTTTGTTAATGAGTGACGAATGAAATTCTTAAAAAAGAGTTCTGTTTGATGAATTATGAGTAATAGGAATCCGATTTATTTTCAAAAACATTTTAACGAATATTAGAATGAATATAGATAATAATTTGAATTTTTATGGAAATAACGGCTTAAGAACAAAATTATTATACAAGTTCTAGATATTCTCTTATAGATTATTTATTTATTTATTATATCAATTTATTGAAATTTAAAACTGTACAAAATATGTACATCAAGTAAATGTGTTTTAACTACTACAATAACATGACAAAACTTAATAAGAACTACTCATCAGTAGCACTTCAATAAAACTTTTACACTAGAAGGTCTCTAGGCTATCTTCTTTTCAGACGCCTAGGAGGATTATCAGGAATGAAGTGGGAAGCAAGTTGAGAAATTAGGGGATTTGAGTTGTTATGGAGCTTACTATGAAAGGATAGATATCTGGTTTGGGCTAAATCAGCAACATATTGACCATTAAGGTCTTTATGGATAAGTTTGATGGTGGAAAAGTAAGGAGCATTGAGGATTTTTCGAAGGATTGGATACGAGATGAATTGGATGGTTTAGTGGAGCCCCAAAGCAACTCCGTACTTCAAAAAGAGTCTAATCACAGTCGTATTTATGAGTCCTTTGTAATTAATTGGGAGCTTTTAACGTTTGTCTAACAAATGTTGAAGTAATCTGTAACAACGGGCAGTTTCTTGTCGTTTTAGTCTTGTTTGTGGACTCTAAGTAAGACGTTTTCCAAGTGGAGTCCTAGGTAGCGGTTCTGTTCAACAGGGATTAGCGGAATATCATTAAAGGATACTGTAGGACAGGAAGTCGTAGGTCTACAACAAAGGGTAAAGGTTATTTGGTGAGAGTTTTTTTGGCTTTATTCTCCATTTTTGACACCATTCTTTAAGGTTTAGAATATGGGATTGGAGTGTTTGGGAGGCAATGAAGAGATGATTGTTTACTGATAATACACATGTGTCATCGGCGTATCATTTCAGTTAGGTCAATAATTAAACTTTACAGCGAAACGTGCAGTGAACTATAAAAAAAATAAATAAGTACCTAAAATATTCATTAACCTATAATTAATTTTATTTTTTATATTTAATGCAAATAAAAATTGTTCACACAATATCATTTATCAGAAATTTCACATTAGAGAAAAAAGGATTATCGGATAAAAAGGGCTATTCGCTCAAGCAAGTCCTATCAATTTCGAGGATAATTGGGAGTTTACTTTTATTTTAACTTGTATCAGCAACATTATTTAAATTTATTTGAGTAATTATATTTATAGTTTATAGTTGTAATTTATGAGGAAATAAAATTGAACCACCTTAAAAGAATAATAAATAAATAAATGTTAAAAATTAAAGTAGTTAGAGAAAATATTATGCTATCATTTCTAAATTCAATGTGAAGATATTCTTTAAAGTATAAATGAATATTTTAGAATATTTGATGCGAATTGATGAGTTGCTATTTTCAATTTAATTTTTTTAAGAATAGTATAATCGATTACCGCAGCTGGTGTTTCTAAGATGACGTTCGAGCAGATGGAAATCCTCTTACTTTTATATTTTAAGGGTAATAAAACATTTATTAGCCCTTGAATGAAAAGGTGCCGCGCGGTATTAAAATCCCTCCGCTTCTCAGCATTGTCTTGAGAAAGTAATTACATGGATTCAATTAGAAATCCCTCTCCGAGTTTCTAGTGGTGCCGCCTTTCTTCATTTATCCTTTCTTCCAATGAATTTGTTTATTCACATCAGTGGTATCTCAGGGTTTATTATATCTCTGATAAAAAAAAGTTATAAAAACGAACTTGGGAATTCTAATTTTTATTTATTTTCTTCCACTATGTCTTTAAACTGAACCTGGGTGTCTGAATATTTCGTTTTCTTTTCTATTTGCAATTATTACTATATCATAGTATAAAAACTGAAAGAAAACAAAAAATATATATTGGAATAATACGGCTGGTTATTTAACTATAATTGAAGAAATCAAGTTATATATGTGGAAACTAGTTACAATTTTTACATCTCATCACAAACATTTTTTTTTTTTCATTTATTGATATTCATAACTGTACAAAATAATATACATCAAGTAAATGTGTGGGTAATGAATACAATGGCATGTAAATAACTTGTGAAAAACTACTCTCTAGTAGCACTTCAATAAAATCTACACTAAAAGGTCTCTAGGCCATCTTCTTTTAAGACGCCTCGGAGGATTATCGCGAATGGAGTGGGACTAGTGCTGGGAGGCTAGTGGATTGGAGAGGATATGGGACTTACTACGGAAGGATAGGTATCTGGTTTAGGCTAAATCTGCAAACTATGGAACATTAAGTTCTTTATTTGTAAATTTATTGCTCACAAAGTAATGAACATTGAGGATTGGATACGAGATGAATTGGTTAGTTTAGTGGAACCCCAAAGTTCAACTCCGTTGGTCCAAATAGGTCTAATCATATTAATTGAGACTTATGTAATTAATTGGGAGCTTTAAAAGTTTTTCGTAAATTTTGAAGTGGTCTGTACCGACGAGCAGTTTCTTGTACTTTTAATCTTGTATGTGGATTCCAAGTAAGGCGTTTGTCCTAGTGGAGTCCTAGGTAGCGGATCTGTTCTAACAGGGATTAGTGGAATATCATTAAAGAATACTGTATCATCACAAACATCAATTTTTTTATTGAACACCGTTAAAATTTAGTTAGTAAACATCCAATGTATTACATGTTATCTGATAGCTTTGATGTGTGGATTTGATGTTAAAATTTTGATATTTTATTTGAAATTTCATTGATGTCCTACAATTTCCTTTAATGATATTATGTTAATCCTTCTTGAACAGATCCGCTACCCAGGACTCCATCTGGACAATCATTTTACTACATACAATTCTAAATCTACATTCTTGAATCTACATACAAGACTGAAACGACAAGAAACTGCTCTGATTTTTTGACTTCATCAACATTTGCTGGACAAACGTTCAAAGCCTGTTGTAAATTACAAAAGATTCATTTTATGACAGTGATCAGACCTATTTGTATTAGGTGTTGTGATTTGGGGATCAACTAACGATCCAATTCGTCTCGTATTCAATCCTTTCAATCAAAAATTCTTTGAAAAATCCTAAATGTTCCATATGTTGGTGATTTGGCCTAAACTAGATACGTTTTTTTTTCTTTGTAAACTCCATAACCATTCAAATCCACTTAAAAATCCCCTAGGGGTCTGAACAGAAGATGGCCTAGAAGCCTTCTAGTGTACTAGTAGTCGCTGGAAGAGTAGTTCTCTACGAGTTATTGACTCGCCATTGTAATCTGTTTCTACACCTTTTCTTGATGTATATATTGTTATATATTGCAGTTGTAAATTAAAAAAAAAAATTCTTGGCACAATCAGTCGAAAATCTTAATACTATCTTTATTCACGGGTCAGTTTTATTTGTATTTAAGTTTTAATCAATGTTTGTATTAACCACCCTTAATTACAGCGTACACTGTTATCTCATATATCCACGCACTTAGACAGGATTTTATGTTTGGGCCAGACATCCTTATGTTTAATTTGTATTTAGAATTTCTTGGCACACTCGAAAATCACAATACTTCATGTATAAAATAATTTTATTCTTTACGGGTCATTTATACACACACATGTATATAAAGGAAATTTCCTATTGTTGTTTTTCTTGGCCTATTTATCTTCTAGATTTTTTGTGAAGCCTTCATAGATCATGATGTCTTGTTCTTCACTGATGTCATGTCCCATTAGGTGCTCCTGCTCTAAATCTTTCCATCCCACTCTTTCCAGTTTTTCTTCTTTCCTCTAATAAACGGAAAGACTCCGTATCTTCAGCAATCTTTTAGGAGGCATTCTTTTAATATATCCGAACCATTTTAATCTTTTACCTACCTTTTACCCATTTTAATAAAAAAATAAATAAAAAATAAGAAATGTATTAGACAATGGAATTACCCCGATCCATAGTTTCTAGTCATTTGCATTTTTAATGTGCATTATAATTAGATTATTAGGCGGTACAACTTTCTTTAGAAAAAAGAAAAAGACGAAGCGTGGAATTAAAATTTTGTGATGATAATTATCTTCAATTGTGCTCGGACACAAAGGAAGAATGAAACAATAGGCTTCCATTTGTATCATTGCTTCCTTTAGAAATGAGAAACTTCTCATTAATCCAACAACGGGTCCATATTTGGCCCAGGGTTAGAATATCTTCGGCTATTTTCCCATTTATCGGATTACTTTCTGACCTGATAGAATTTCAGGATAAGTAGCCTGATCATAGACTATATTTCAGTGCTGCTACATAAATAGTTAAGTAATAGAGATCTAATTAAATCAATGCCAATAATTAATATTAGCAATAATAATAATTATGTTCTGGGAATCCATAGGTTAGATACCACTTTCTCAATATCTCTGTAAATTTTTCAGACTAGCAATACGACCTTCTGTTTTTAATAAATCTATTTACCATTATCATATCAGTGACATTATTAGATATCCGATCTTTTTATAATAAATGTTTATAAAGTCTATTAGTTTTAGGTTTTGAGGCAGTAATCACAAGGATAGAAATACTAATAAACGATTGGAAAAAGTAGTAATGTGTCGATACCAGATTTTTCTCTAATTGATACTACACAGATACTTCGGTTTAAAAATAAATCCTTATCTAAAAAAATAAACTATATGTGAGCTAAAAAAAACAAAACCAAATCTAGTATAACAAAAGTTATTTAAGAAATAAATTAGTTAACAGAAACTAGTATTAATATCTACAGCATATTAGATATAAATAAGTTAATTACCATACAGACAATGTACAAAAACAATAACTCATTTTACAAATTTTTATCTTAGTAAATAAATAGCCTATAGTTCTGGGTTTTATATATTATTTAAAACCAGGGGAACCAATATTAGGAGTAGACTTTTAAATAATTTAAAAATAAAGAAACAAAAAGTATCATCTAATAATCTACTAAATATCTCTATAATCGACTAACAAAATCCATTATTGAATTAAACAGATCTGTAGAGAGAAAGGACTGTAAAAATTTACGTTATTATAAAATCGTTTTACTGCTCATTCGATTTTCTTTGTCGCATTCACCCTTCAGATCTCTGTATGTTTTCTTTACGATGTTTCTGATTGTAAAAGAGGAAAAAATAATTTAATTTTTTTAAGAAATCTCATCTTTACCGCTCAGGATACATGGAACTGTTTACAGATAAACCGCTGGAACACAATGGTTAGCGGAAATTATTCTTTGTTGCTGATAGTTCTGATTCCTCGCAATCTTACCCTTATTACCGGCCAGGATGCCACCCACCGGGCGCCGGTTGATTTCCGTTGTATTTTTTTCTTTGTAGAGGTTTTTATTTTTTTGTTTTTTCTGTAGAGATATAAAAAATTGTTAATAAGTTCCGAGGGGCAGCGTTCGTAAAGGCTCGGCTCCGTTGTTTTTCTCCTTCCCGTCACGGGGCCTGATCAGCGTTCTGCCAGGCTGATTCCTTTCCCACACCTCAAGGCTCCTCTTTCCTTCATCTTTCTTCTCTCCTCCTATTACACCAATTCGGTCTGTCTCAGGAACCCCCTCTTCTTTTTTTTTTTTTAAATCCATCCTCTTTCAAACAGGAACTCATTTCCGCACCGCTCTACGACAGTTCTAGCCGGAGGAGTTCGTTTTAGGGGAAATAATACCGCCTCAAAACGTTCATTCTAGTGAAAACTCTAAGTAAAAAAAAAAAAGAAAGAAAGAAAGAAAATTTTCATAGACATTTTTCACTGTCTAACACAAAATCAAGTAAATAATAAGAATTACCATATTCTTACTGTCCCAAAACATATTAATGTCATATCTTCATATTGGAAGGAATATAAGAGATCAAACTAAAAGCAAGAAAAATAGCATAATATTCTAGCAGGTAAATTACACTTCAGAAATCACTTGTATTATGAAAAAATAAAATTATTTATAGATAATTAATTAAGATGTGGATCACAATATGTTGATGATTTTAAGGCTTGGATATTCCTTCCTCATATTGCCCTATTCCTCTCTTTCCAATCATGGGGAAAAATCCTCGAAAACATCACCTCGAAATGCTTGCATCCCATCCTAGATTCCAATCACATAATCCCAGATCACCAGTTTGGATTCCGAACATTACATTCCACAATCGAGCAATGTCATCGTGTGATAAATGTCTCCTCCGCATCATGTACTGCACGGGATTCTTTTTGGACAAAGCTTTTGACCAAGTCTGGCACTAAAAACTCGGTGAATTCCTCCTACCTTTTACGTATTTCCTTATTATCAGCTCCTATCTCAGTGAATGAACCTTCAAAGTTAATCACAACTTATCCTGTTCTTTGCTCTCTATCCAATATTACTGTTCCTTTAGAAATTATCCCAGTTCGCAACCTGTACACGGGGTTTATTGGTGACATCTCGACTCATCCTAGCACCGTCCTCACCACGTAAGATAATGACGATTGTGTGATATGAGTAAAGACTCATCCCTTCATTGCCTCCCAAACAAAAAAACCTAATAATAATAATAATAAATAAAAAATGAATAAATAAAAAAAAAAAAAAAGCTTGGATAAAGGAGAAACTGCATAGTAAAGCCATTTACATCATCTTCAACAGCAGTAAATTGTTTTTATTCAAACTGGATTTTTTTTTTAATAGAAAAGAAATTTTATGGTTAAGGCAGAATTTTTTTTTTTCACTGTAATGTCTTTTAAATCCTACAATTCCTTTGCCGTTTTATTGTATTTTGAATTGCTATTATCTTACTAAAATACCGTTTCCACTTGCTTCCTCGACTCTCAGAATTTTTCTTTGAATCACTAAAGCAGAAGAGAAAAGGTAATCAAACAAAAAATTATAAATGCCATTTTTTTTATTTTAATTTTTTTACATTTCTCTGGCTGCGGTGAAGAATCGTGGTATGTCAGAATCGTGCATTTTCAGTAAGGTACCGCCATTATTTTCCAAAATTCGTTAATTATTCTAAAAATACCTTATAACGTCTTTTAAGAAAGAGCACAACTTACATAAATTTTCACAACGCAGATATTAAATGCATAACTTCGAACGTACTGTCAACTCGAATTATCGACTTCATCACGACAACTATCGATTTATTCATTGAAATTCACAAATATGTAAAGATGCCTTGTAACGCTACCGGGAATAAAATCGGAAAAAAGATGAGAGCTTAGTGGATATGGGTGGCTTGTAGTTTATTATGGATGGGTAGGTATCTGGCTTCGGACAAATAAGCAAAGTTTGGTTCCTAATATGATGATATTCATTTTTATTATGATTCAATAATAATAAATCATTAGATTAAAGGACACATCAGCTGCTCGATTAAAATTTGAATTTATATTTTATAATATGTAGTTAATTTAGTGAATTGTAAAAAAAATATTTCGTTTCCTCCTTTTGTTTAGAATAAAAATAAAGGGTATTCATGAAGGGAAACTCGTAAAAAGAAGAAACAATTTAAGCTAGAGCTATAAAGTGGAGAAGATATAGACGCTCTCTTGGCGTCTTAAGGGATTTTGGAGACAAAACCTGATTTTCCCTTTTTGTGACTCTGGGAACAGCAAAGGTTTTCCGAGGGCGGATTGAGTTGTAAAAGAAGGTTTTACTGCCCCTGGGGAAAACTTCGCTGAATTGGCCGGACTAGTAAGTGTCCCGTCTCCAATCGGTTTGGATTCAGTGGATTTTTTACTTTATTTACAGTACTGGCTTATAATTTTCTTACATTTTGAATGTAACCTGCCTTTAAAATGTCGATATTTTTAAATTAAACAAAAACTTAAGGATGTTGGAAAAAGTAATGAAATATTTTTAGGTAAGGTTCGATAAAAGGACTGTTAGATGTTAAAAATCAATTATAAAATTCGAATCAAGTTTAATTATAGGAGTTTTTCATCAATAATTAATCATCTTAATTTTCACTAATATTATAATAACTAATGAACATACATTTGTAGATAAACTACGTAAGTATTTTTGTTCACATCATCGCTGATTAATAAACATGAAACTTTAATATTTCATAAATACATATAAAAATATTAACGATGTATTATAACTTTTTCAACTTTTTATGTTGTAGTTAATAACTTTTCAGTCATTCAGCTTAAATGATATTAAATACGGTTATAGTCCAGATTTAAATTATTGTAAATATATTTTTGGTGTCAGTTAAATTTAGAAAATCCGAACACGTTAATTCCTTTTTTTATATAAAAGTTTGTAATAACATTCAAGTCTGTCTTAAATTAAAAAAAAAAAAAAAACTTTTTTATGTCTCCGATAATCTTCAATTTTTGAGATTTATACTTTTCATAAGGTTAAATCGTTTCTTTAAAATCATGAAGTATATGTATAACAGTTTTTTAAATTTTTAAACATTAACATTCATTTGAATCCAACGACTAACTTGGACTCACATACAAGACTAAACGACAAGAAACTGCCCGCCGTTTCAGACTGCTTCAACATTTACTAAACAAACCTTCAAAGCTCCCAATTAATTACAAAAGACTCGTATACATGACTGCGATTAGACCTATTTGGACGTACGGAGTTGAGCTTTGGGGCTCCACTAAACCATCCAATTAATCTCGTACTCAATCCTTACCATCCAAAATCCTTCGTAAAGTCCTCAATGCTCCTTACTTTGTCACCAATAAACTTATCCATAAAGATGTTCCATATGTTGCCGATTTAACCCACACCAAATACCTATCCTTTCATAGTAAGCTCAATAACTACTCAAATTCATGAGTTTCTCAATTTGCTTCCCACTCCATTCCTGATAATCCTCCGAGGCGTCTGAAACGAAGATGGCCTAGAGACCTTCTAGTGTAGAAGTTTTAAATTTGAATCAAACATAAAAATAAAATAAACAGCTTAGCGAACTACCGATGGCTCGATGACTACACCACAAACCACACACCCCACCAACCCACACCATTAAAACCCAAATTCGATGAGTCCTGACGCAATCCTCCCATCTTCGTCTCGGCTTACCCATTTTATGTTTACCCAACGGCTCAATTTTTTTTTTAATCGTGTCGTTAAAAAATTCAACGACTTTAAAGGTCTGATATTACCTGAGCTATATTTACCTGAGCTATATTTACCGGATAATTAACCCGCATTTTGAATTTTAATTCTCCAATATGTTCATCCTTTTTTGGGTCAAATATTCTACTTAGTTCTTTATTTTCAAAATTTCTAAGGCGTTGTTATTTCCGTAAAGTAAGCGGCCACGTTTTGCATATATGAAGAGCTGTTGGTGATATGTTGGTCTTATAATCCTTAGATTTAAAGATCTGGAGAGTTTGCGCGAACAGAGTGGATAATCCAATTTAAACAAGCGATAAAGTTTAGAGATATTTCTTAAAGTATATTGTAGAATACAAGCTAGAATAGAGCCATTATCTATGTAATCAGGAGGTACAGCGGACTAGAACAGGTTGAGTTATGGCCAAGCTGCTCCACTGTGTGCAATACCCAAGGACGCTCATAGATCTCCATGTATCGTGTATAAATGGAACAAGATTAAATGGAGTTTATGGTTCAGCCGGAACAGTACCGTCTCATTGCGACTGAATATTCATACATTAGGCAAAGTTTGCTAGGAGTTAGAATCATATGAGCTGCATCTAAATGAAGCCATGTTTATCTTACGTACAGAAATTGTGATATAAATTAGTATACGATCCATGTTATTCCTTTTTTTTTTATATATATACATTTATTGAAATTTACAGCTGTACAAAATATATACATCAAGTAAATGTATTGACAACGATAATAATAACATATATCATACAATTGGATTAGCGTGATTATTTGTGAAATAGTGAAATGAGTAATTCTTCGTGTATTGAACTTTGAGTATGTAAGTTTTAAGAGGAATTAAATTATGATGTGATTTAAAATTAAAATGCTTGAATCTTTTTCGATGATTTTTATGTTTCGATCCGTGGTCTCTGAAATGGTCGGTGTTTACTATAAGATACAATGAACTCCTCTTCGCCCTCCCTTCAACCAAAACTTTTTTACTTACGAGCCGATGCTTCCTAGATAACTAGATAGCGCTGCCTTAGCATTTCCCTTGAAATATTTTTAGCCGGGGTTGACTTCACACCCTCCCGGGAGCGGCCGTAAATATGAAGACCCTCCCTGTTTGGATTACCCCCTGATCCTAGTCGTAAAAGTTTATGTCCTCCGTCGTCATGGCTACCCTCTGCCGCTATTGGGATTCTGGCCGCGTCGGTAATTGCTCCGAGTCTCTCTCCAATCTCTTTTATAATACTCGCTTCTCTTTTCACTAGAATAAAATATAAAACAAGGAGTGAATAGAACCTTGTATAAACAAAGCAATCGAAATCAGCGGCACCATGGCTGATGTTTTTTTTAAATTTATTTCAATTGATTTTTTATTATCTCTTATTGGTGCATTCTTCATCGCTTCGAACGGAAAATTCAAACCAACCCAATTTTTGACAGGACATGGCGGAGCAAAACGTTACACAGATTTAAAGTTACTAACAACTGCATTTCTAACTGCGGCAGAAACAGTAAACCTACTTACGACCATCTTATTTATGACTGCAGAAATTTGGAAAGGTACAGACACAAACTGATATCCAAAATCCTGCTGAACGGAGAAAAATGGCCGCCTTCAAAGAAGGATCTCATAGACAAATACTTCGATGAGTTTGTTGCATTTGTGGATCATATTGATTATATAGAGCTCAACAATTGAGCAATTTGTCTAAAATTGTACCTAGTTATATTTGTCTATAAAATGTAATTATTTAATATTTTTTTCTCTTTTTTTTTTATTTTAAATATTTTTTATATTTATCGATTAATTTATAATTCCTTTGATTAGTTACTGCTTATATTTCATATTCACTCAATGTTAATTCCTATTTATTCAATATTCTTTATTTCAGCATTGCTCCTCACTTTAACAATCATTATCATGTTACATGTTTCGGGACTATGGTCCCATCTTCAGACTTAAATACAGTTTTCTGGTTTTAACCACTAAGTCCTTTACATGGTCTTCTTAAGAAACACCATAGTCCCGAAACATGTAACATGATAATGATTGTTAAAGTGAGTAGTAATGCTGAAATAAAGAATATTGAATAAATTAATATGTATGCTCCTTTATTGAAGAAGTTGATTCCTATAGTATTTTAAAATATTTCACATTATGTAAAAGTAAACATTTTTGTATAAATATTTATGATAACACGCGTTAGATCGAGAGATGGGACGCATAGAAATATATACACCCATTGCAGGGTTACTACAACGTGGAAAACTAAATTTTTAATTTTCATAAAATTTGTCTAGAAAAAAAGAAAGTTTAAAAACGCTTCTTTGCATTCAATAGTAAGTTATTGGCATCTATTAATGCTGCTTATTTATAATTATTTAGTGCAAATTCTTGAAGAGGAAAACCTTGTGACTAATAACTAAAACGAATTATTTATTCAGCTTTTATTCACTTATACTTACTCATTAATTTAATAAAACTACTCTGAAATAATTTTGATTATTTTCGCTTTGTATCGGATACACAATTTTTTTAAGGTAACTTTTTTTTTTAATCTTATCAGTATTGAGCTAAATACACTGACTGAAAATCCCACCCAATAGATTTTTTCTCGGCTAAAAGTTTCATTCTGTTTTACGTCCCACTATACTTTACCAAATATGAAACGTAGTAGAGTTATTCAAAAAATAATTACGATAAATTACGTAACATTTCCGAGAGAAGTAACAACTAATTATTATATTGTAACGTTTTGGGATGAGACTAATCAAATGATTTTATTTAAAAAAGATCAGATGCACACAAGTAAGGTGATTCAATATTACGAAACATATAATAATTACTGATTTACCACAGGACTACTTTTAACTATAACATTAACACACTCAAATAGTATAAGAAACACTCAAACCGTTACATTAATATATTTTCACCAATGAATTTTAAACATAGCATTAAAAAAAATACGTACTCTTTTTTATTTTTTTTCGTTTGGCTCTACCAGTTTTGCACTCTACTCTTAGTAATAAATCCAACATACTACTGTCATTCCATCAGATGTGTCTTCATGGTGACAAGTTAAAAACTTCTACATGGTCTCTATATCTCCCAGAAACAATGGTAGTTCTCACTAATATCGTTAAAATATGAATGTAATTGAAGGGTTTGGCTTTAGCAAGAAAATGTTACATATTCCCTTCATCCACCTAACTCTTCAATTGTTAGTTTTGACAGTTATTCAAATTGACAGTTTCGGTTTATTTAAATTATGGGTCAGTTATGACATCAGTGCGACAGATTTCAAGAAAGTACAATTTCGAGGCACTCATATATATTTAAAAATTGATGATAAGTTAAGATTACAACTGTTGAACACCTTTCCATTAATAAGCATTTATGACCAATGATTAGTTCTGCTGACTGCAATTCAAATGAACTAATTACCTTTTCCTTGTTTTTCTTATTTACAATTAGTAACTGAGCTACCAGCACATTAATCTTACACTTTTTAGTAACTTCAGTTAATGAACAATTTCGCCTTAATTATATATATTTTCTTTAAATCTGAGGAAAATTCGATTGAGCCATGATGATTGGACAATAAAGTCTTTTTAACCATCTTCAATTTTTTTTTTTTTTAAATTAGTTGTTATTGAGATACATTTTAAGTGATGTATAGTTTTTGTAATATGGATAATTAAAATAACTTTGATGTCATTAAACCGAGCTTGATAATGTGTGAGAATCTCCGCCAAAAAAAAAAGTTATTAAGGAGATAAAGTTGTTCCAATTAGTCTCCTACCTCACGAATGTAGTAAATAAATAGAAAATTTGTTGGTAGGTTTTTCTAGAATCATATATCACGAAATGGAATCGGGGTGACCTTTTAAATCTGACCGAAAAATAACAAGTTAATGAGTGCGTGGGGATGTAAATGTCCCTCAAAAGCACGTGAGTTAGGAACACGTAAACGTTTCATATTGAGAAAAATAATTTTAAAGAAGAACGCCTAAATTATATAACTTCATCCTGTAAATACATAATATACAAACAATGATGATTTAACGTAATTAACCGATAATATATTGTAATAGCGATACATTTTAGTTAACAGCATAGCATAAATATGGGTGAACTACTATTCAAAAAATTCTGCTAGTGTATGTTTATCATGATACAAATGTACTGATTGTAAATACAAATCAGAAAGGATTCTGTTTATAATTGAGCCAAATTTTGCACAGAATTGGTTTTCTAGAAAATAGATACCGAGGTTTCCAGGAATCATAATTGGCGAACACCAATTAACGTTACGCTTAGTCATAGTTGTTAATTATTCAAGAAATACCGCAGAGTGGATGTTGAAATCATAGCTATTTTTAACTCACACAGTAATTTTTAAGATTTCATTGCTTGTATTTAAACAATTAATATTTATTTCTATTATGATACAACATTCAATAGACAAGCGTATAATACTCCCAATAAATGACAAAAGACGTATTTACATCACAGTAATTAGACCTATTTGGACGTACGGAGTTGACCTTTGGGGGTCCACTAAACCTTCCGATTCTTCTCGAATCCGATCCTTCCAATCTAAAATCATTCGTGAAATCCTCAATGCTCCTTACTATTTCACAAACAAACTTATCCATAAAGATCATAATGTCCCATATGTTGCTCATTTGGCCCAAACAGGATACCTATCATTTCATAGTAAACTTAATATCCACTCGATCCATTTGTCTCTTAACTTGCCTCAAACTCAATTCCCGATATTCCTTCGAGGCGTCTGAAAAGAAGATGGGTAAGAGACCTTCCAATGTAGAACATTTATTGAAGCTCTACGAGTGATTACTTCTTTACATTTCATTGTAATCATTTTTCTCAACGTTACTTATATTATGTACACAGTTGTAAATATCAATAAATAGTTTAAAAATAATAATTCTCGTATCCGTAACAAATAAAATGAAATTAAACCATTAAAATGATATTTGATTATTTGTTTATCTGTTGTATTATTTGTATTTTTACGAATAATTATATGTATCTGATCGTTTTGTGATATATATTACAATAAATATAACAGTAATATAATATTTTATTACATGCACACATACATAATTACTATCAACATTCAATCAATAATTTATAAGTAACTATAATTCAGTAAAAATAAAAATAAAAAGTTACCAACAATTTCTAGCAAGGAAAACAAAGCTGTGATGGTGATCATTTTTTTATTACTGGATACATATCGTACAAGTCATATTTTTCACCTTTAAAATTTTAGCCGAAAAACGATTTTCTTTTCTTTTTTTTAATTACCAATAAGTTTTTCTAATTATAATAGATGATTTTCGTTATCCGGTGTATTCCCTTATCCGACGCAGTCTGCCGGGTATAGCCGAATGAGGGTTAGTCTCCTGTTTGCATTTTCGTTGATATCCTCACTTTGTTTTACATTATTCTCAAGTAGCTATCTATATTAACCAGTGATCACGAGGGAACAGCAATTCCTATGATAAGTATGGCTTACTGAGATTGGATAAGAGAATCGAACCAGGTGTCGTCCCAGCGGACCGGAAAGGTTTTTTCTACTCTCTCCTTCCAGCATCTCTTTTAAGTCACACCGTTACCCCGTCATTTCCTCTATAGTACATACCAACGAGCTTTCTGTTCTCGTTTATTCCATTTAAGAATTGGTTATTTATTTTTTAAATCACGGTGGATCCACACGCTAAAACTTACCTAATGATGTACTTTTAGAAATGAAGGTATGTTTGAACATTATGAAGATTATTGGACTGTATATAACTACCTATAATTATAACTAATCATGCCAACGGATAGTCAGGTCCGATGAAGACAGTAAATGAAGGAAAAGAAATACTTTTTAGCGGTATGGTTGTACAAAACTTTTAAGAAACTGATTCATTTTCGTTTTGATTGATCTAGGTCCTGCAAGATCGTTGGAACATTGATAATATTTTGCATGAAAACATTGCATTGCATGAAAAAAATAAAATAAAATAAAATAATATACGATGAAAATTGGTGGCTTTGCTCTAATTTCCGACGTCGATACTTCCTAAGCGCATCCGAATTTCAATCCTTAAAAACCAAAAATCCATCTATATACTTGACCTCCTTACTCAACGCACCTCCATCCACCTCTTAAATACAATCCATCAACTTGTATACTCGCATCGAACTGTATCCTTCAAAAAATCCTTTATCGTCCATGCTTCCTCTCTATGGAATTACTTACCCATTTCAATTCAAAAATGCTCTTCTTACACTTCCTTTAAATACTCCTAAATTATCAATCTTCCGAGCAAATGTAAAATATTTTACATATTTATGTTGTACAAGATTATACATGTATATTTAAGTCGTATCTCTGTACAAGATTTCTCATTCATTTTGTAACTTATAATGTTATTAGTGATCAATTTTTTTCCCTATGCATTGTACTCTTATTTTATTTTAAGGGGACAAGTTGTTTCAGAACAAAGTGTATTTTATACTTCTTAAAGAAGGGGACTGAGAGATTCCTCTTTATAGACAAGTTTCTTATACTGATTGGAATATAAATTAACCCTGGGATTTCTGAGATGGGTGCTATGATTCAAGGAAAGAAAACGAATTTACCTAGGTTCCTTTCTTGGCAGTATGTTGATCTTTATTTAGCTTTATTTTAATTTCTCTGTCTCTCCTGATGATGGCCATCAATGATATGGCATATTAAAATAATATGTTGTTATTTATAACAATTCTTATTTATTATTCATCTGACTGACCCCTCTAAATAAATCTACAAGATTATTAATATTAAGGATATTAGTGTAGCTACATTCATAAGACATGGTTGTTGTTAATCAGACTTTAGGTTTTGTAAAATGTCTGATACATGCTGATCCTACAAACAGAACCGGACTATTTGAAATTCACCCTTTCAAAGATGCGCATTGAGAGTGGATGTGGCCGAGGAGCCCAGCCAATGGGGAATGTGGGCCGAATGAGACGTTGAGGCTTATTATGCGAGAATGGCTGATAAATGTCCCGGATAATGGAAAAGCTGTGCTGGAATACCAAGCAGCGGTGGGCGAAGCCATGATGGATTCAGTCCACCAGCGTCTTTATAGTCCAATCTGGAGTCCTCTTTCTATTCGATCGCCCTGTTACTCCTGCTAATGGTCTAGCCATCAACTATTTTACATTTTTATGAAGCGATAGATAAGCGAAAAATTGATTTTCGGGATTGAAGCGAAAGGGTAACCCTGGGGTTCGTCAAGACTTACAGATTGCTCTAAACCCATCATGAATCCCCCACTCTTAATTATAGTTCCCTCTCTAACCGTGTCATTACTAGAAAAACCTCATTAAACACTAATTTTATGCAAATTGAGCTTAATGATACGACCCCAATGGCAGGGATGTGTGGTCTTTAACAGGTATGTTGGCTCTTCCATTGTCTTAAGACTCTGTGGATAAGTCGCTTACAAATTAATTTATATACTTCAGTAATTATTTCCTTAAATTTAAAGATAACTATATCGTAAGCTATATATTTGTATATCTATATATCGAATAATTGGTCTAAACGATCTAGATATATTCCAGTTCCAGCCATTGAGAAGAAGCTACCACTCCCACCATACCTGCCTGACATGAAATTTACTATTTACTGGTAACTGAAAATTAAGACTATCGGCCTAAATTTCGAGTCATTTTAATCTCTCTGAACTATTCATGAACTAGACGTATACATAAAGTATAAGGCATACCTGATATTTTTATTTTATTATTATTTTTTTTAAATTTATATAATTCTAAAAACATTTTTCTTTTCAAATAGCTGTATGAAGAAATATTCTTCAGTAACGTTCTTACATATTTTTCCCACTGAATTTACAAACTCTGACAATTACTCTCTTTGAATTAAATTATTTTGTCACTTCGTTCTATTTATTTTTTTCTGCTTATTGTATCGTTTGCTAATTTCTCCATTGTGTGTACCATTCTTTCACTATTGTTCCTTAGCCTAGATTTACGAATGAATGAACAGAGCAACTCTGCAAGCTTTCTAACGTACAAAAAATTAGGTTAATTAGATAATTCTTAATTATTTCTTTGTGATATTTTTAGGATCAATTTTTTTATCCACAATTATCATTCAACCGATGGCACATATTTACCAAAACATAAGAACATTTTCATTGGATCTTCATACATAAACAAATATTTGAACTCCATAGGTCTGAGACTTTATTTTTAAAAATTAAGATGTCAGTTTTTTTGGTTCTCGGAAATTCTTTTTATATATATATATATATATATATATATATATATATATATATATATATATATATATATATATAAATACTAGCATGTATCTGAAATTTTCTGATATATTTTTAGATTATTTTAAATTAATTAGCTTTAATTTAAATGAATTAAAATAACATTTTATATTTAGATGTTTTTTTACAGCCAAATGCATGGCATATTTATTTGAACAATGATTGAAATAGATATTTGTCTTCCTCGATCATTTTAGTGCCTTTCTTTTCCTGTCCGCAGCACTTTTCTTAATTTCCGTAAATTCATATAGATCTAGTTTTAGCATTGATTATTTAAATGTTTTCTCTTCTACTTTATGTTAAGACTATTCATATTAGTAAGAAAATTAGAAGAAATATTGTGTTACAATAAAAAAAAAGTACAGAACGACTGTAGTTATATATATTTTTGGGGGGGTTTTTTAAAGTTAAATATTCTCTAAGTTTATAAGATAAACGGGCAAAAATTTTAGACAGGCTATAATCAAGTTATCCAAAATTAAGTGTTCGGGTGTTGGATCATTATTTGGATAATTATAGACATACCGGGCACTCCACAGTTCAGCTATGGCGGGCAATTCACAATGTTTTTATTAGTTTTGTACAAACTACATTATTATAGAAAAATAAAAAAATAGCTCACCTAATATTTATTAAATTGTTTCGTAATTTTTATTCTTTGAAAATAACGATGCAACAAAATAATAATGCATATCAAAGAAATATTTAGTTTGTTGAATCTTCTAAATTATTTACCAGCAAAAATATGAAGATTTAAATGCAAACAATTGTTTCCGGTGGACATAATTTACAATTTGTTGAATTTTTCTTTTCCTTTTGTTACTAATGAAAATATATTTATGTCTGAAATAAAATATTACTGTTGTCATTTCATAGTTACTGTCTGAAATGTTTTGATCCAGAAAGAAAATGCGTTTCTTCTCGTTACATCTTATTGTAGATATATTGTATTTTTATTGACATTATATTTATTTTATTATTCTTTCTTACGAGTTAGCAAAATGAAATAATGAAGGGAAATTCTTGTTGTGGTAAATTTTTAATCGATTGAGCCGTTGTAGATGTTATATGGTAAAGTCTGCATTGCACCACGAGCAAGCTCAACGCATTTACTAATGAAGAGCTCGTATCGTTAATTTCAAGCATATTTTATCTCCAGTTCCTCTTGACGAAACCGTTTTAATTTACCTCAAAGTCAATCAATTATAAAAAGTCATTTCTTTCGCTGTCCCAACTTTCAAATCCTTTGTTAAGGAATGCTTACTAGGAAAATCTTCTGTCATCCTTATTACGTAAACACTGAATGAACTCAGCTCTTCAAACTGTTTTCCCCTATTCGCCTAATCAATTGATTTCGTTTGATCCGTCCCTCTTTCAAAGGCTTCCACATCCTCCTATCAGCTAACTCCGTACTCGCTGAGATCCCCGCGGTGATTAGATCGGACGCCGGCAGACGGCGCAGTGTTGTTCCCGCCGGTCGCCATGGAGATAACGCAGATCGATCGGCAGCTCCCGGTGACTCACCTTCCTCGACATCTTTATGACCCATTTAAACGGCCCCTGTTCCTAATTAGCGAGCCCCACTGGGGGGAGGGATTGGTACTACCTCTGTATGCCTTGTCCTGATAATATTTACCGATCCCGATACCTCTAACCGTCGTCCCCCAGCGGTATTAGCTCTGGGAAATCAAATTAAGACGAGAAAGGGAGGTTTCTTAGGCGACTTACGTCGTGGGGAGTTGCCCCAACTGAAGTGATAACAATTTAATAAAATTAATTAAATTATATATAAGATCCCTCAAGCCTCTTAAAAAGAATAATACTTTTCAATTTTTTTTTTTATTTTTATTATAGTGAAATGATTGTTGATCAAATGTCATGAAATTGTCAAGAATGTGAAAACTAACGTGTTCACGTATATACATAAGATAACATGGTTTTTATTTTCCAATTTTATAATTTTATAGCAATAAATTAGAGATTACAAAAACATTATTAATATATCATGCACAAGATTGGTTGTCATAGCCGTACATAAAATATCAAAAAAAAATTATAGTTTAAAAAAAAATAGGAAAACGCTCTTTTATAGCACACCTAACTTAAAAGCTAAGTGTAATGAACAATTTTCAGCAGTCAGACCTTATAATTTTTTGAGTTCAAGGTTTGAAGCTAATTTGTACTATTCGTACAGGTTGTTTGCAATTTCAACACAGCTTATCCAAAATCAACCAACAAATTTTGTTTTTGGGCATATCACAGAGTAGCAATAGGCAAATTTTTACTTTTTATTTTTTACTTTAAAAATCCTATCTTGCAAAAAATGTAATAATCTTTTTTTACATAACATTTAAGTTTTAGTATATGACATTTTCGATTGAGTTTCCTGCGTTATAGACTCTTAAACATGATCAAAACTAATTTTTTAAAGTTGGCAAAATTCTTCGATGTTTGACAATCGATTCTGGCTAAACGCCTTAATCAAATTCATCTTAAATGGATGTCTTTTGAGGCACAATTTGATATCCTTTAATTTTGTAAATAAAACGTTTTTCGATTGAAAGCATTTTTCTTCAGGTTTTTTTCAAAATCTGACAAACATTTCAATACGTTTGGGTTTTTTTGCCCCCCTAACATTTTCTCCTTATCAAATTAGGTTTCATTTTTTTATTTCATATTTTATTCTCAGGACCCATCTGGACCATATAAAAACGAAAATCCTACTACTTCACTTTTAGCAAAGCAGACCCCCATTTTGGGGGTAATCTAACTAAATTAAGTGAGAACATTAGAACAAAGTTGTGCAATTATTGTATTGTCATTGGTCCTTTTGAAACTTATGCAAATTTTCAAGTTAATCAGATAACTGGAAATTGGTAAAAATTACTTAAGTTAATAAAAGTTAAGTTAATAAAAGTGTATTTAAAAAAATAAATATTGGTACTATTTAAAAATAAGGCGTCCACCTCGGAGAAGTTCTTCTGAGTCCTTAGCCAGTGATACCGCTACTTCGTCAAACATCACATAATTGTAATATTAGTCATATAAAACAAAAATCAATGCATTTTTTTTTTTTCTGCTGAAGTAGTTTCTAACCACATTCTTATGCTAACTTCATAACATCATAGAGGAAAGATGAACAGGTATTATTCCTGTAAAGAATTAAGATGCAGTATCTGGTACTGGGTTCATTGGATATTCCTATTATTAAAATAATAATGCTTTTTTGCAGAGCTATAAATAATTTTCTGATCGGTTTGATAATGCTCTCAGAAGCTATCTGCTATCTAAAGGGGGTGATAGTCGGAGTGTGACAACGTTGTAAGCCTTCTTCTTAAGATATGAATGTGAAGGAAAAATAAATAAATTTATTAAATTTAAATAACTTAAGCATTATTTATCTTTGAATACTTATTACATTTAGCACCTATTAAATTGTTTACATTTTGCTGAGTATTTGTTATTTGAACACATCCCAACCATATTTTTCTGTAATCTATCCACATTAAATATTAATTCATTATTAATAACACCTCTTTATAAAAGGTGCAGCCGATTAAGTGTGATGTGTTCAGATTTAATTAGATATTTTATTAAGCTGTAAATCAGGGATAATAAAATCTATGAGATAATGATTTGATCTCTTCATATAAAATCAAAGCATGTATATATTTTAAAATTAACGAATTCGCAAGGATACAGTTCTTTTCAGCACAAAAATTAAAATTTAGCTCGTCTCTACCAGCCAATGTCCATTAACTATTTGAAGGAAATTTGTCCATTAGTCATAGATATCCGGCGAGTCTAGGCTGGGCAGATGATGAGACATTTGCCAATTGACCGGTCAAGTTCACTCTTTGTCTTCGTGCCGCGTGCATTGACACTCATTTTTTTTTTTTTTTTTTAAATTTTATTTAAAAAAAGTATTACGATCTGCCTCGATGTGGGCAATAAGTAATATGGATAGCTTAATGGATCCATTCACACAATATGTAAAATAAGAAATACATACAAAGAAGAGATACAAAAAAAATAAAATAAAATAAAAATAAGTAAAGAATCTCATTATAATCTATAATACAATAAAAAAAAATAAAATAAAATAATTTTAAAAAAATTTAATTAAATTAACTCTTAAAAATAGATTCATACTATTCTTACCACATAGATTCATATATACACATCCGAGGTATCCCCCAACGAGACTTGTCCTCCACTTATGGAGGGACATGCCAGGTCCTGAGAGATCCCAGCGCTTCTCTCTCAGCTGCGTCACTGGTGTAGATAATACCAATGGAGGTTGAGTAAGAGCACTATAGTACAGTCACTCAAAGCAAGAGATGACACTCATAAAATTCATTTTTAAGTATCTATTAAATTCTATTTACGTATACAATGTGTGTAAATAACCATAATTAACTGTATCGATGAATTTATTATTAATTAGATAATGAAAAAAATGAATTTTACTTTTTCAATTATCTTCTGTTAATTCCATTAATTTGGGAATATTGTTTTGTTTTTTTTGTTTTGTTTTTTTAAATCATTCTGCTAATTCAATCACAAGGAATAAATTAGTTTATGATCCTCGATTAAAACATAATTATTATTATTAAAGTTCTAGATTAATAATCTATTTCATAATTGAAGGATTTGGTGTATGGAGGGGTTATGAAAAAACAACAACACAATTTCTAGTAATTTATGTTTAAAGTTTTTGAAAAAATGTGACACAACCCCTTAAATTAAAATAATAGCAAAGTAACGGTTGAAATGGGTAAGAAATGTTGGGGTAACGAACAAATCACTAAATGGATGATCAGCGTTAAACTAGAGGGCAAAACTTAGATGGGAAAATGGCGACATATCTGAATTTTATAGATAGGTAGAGTTTTTTGGCTATCGACATTAAATCTCTGAGTGTATTAGGCGTAATTATTTATATAATTCAATTTTATTTATTCTAATTAAATTATATTTAGATTTTTAAAAAATACATTTTAAAAACTTTTTGAAACTTCTTAAAAATAATTGCGCTCACTTTGAATCCGTTCATTCACCGCCGTAACCATTGAACGACCTTGCCTATGCGGTTTATGACGGCTGTCTTGTATTCGTGGAATCGGAGCGTCTGAATCGGCAAACTGTAGATTAATGTCCTCCTTCAGTTCCCGATCATCTTTCATGATTTTCTATTCATTTTCATAAAAAAATAATTTCGCCGTATGCAGTTTTTTGCACTTCAAAGTAAATCCATATGTGAAAATTAAAAGACTTGAAACTGCTCGTTTCCGACGTTTACTAGACAAGTGTTAAAGCTCCCAATAAACTAAAAAATATTTATTTACTTGATAGTAATTAGAGCCATTTGGATATATGGAGTTGAGATTTGTGGCTCCACTAAACCTACCAAATTCCCTCGTAAAATCAATGCTGCTTATTATGCCACATACTTATCCATAGAGGTCTTATTTAAAATTAAAACATAAAATTTGATTCCATGTTTTTTACACACATACCAGACTTAAAAGACAAGGAACTGTTCGTCGATTCCAACTACTCCAACAAGTACGCCCATTTGGACATGTGGGCTATCACTACATGTGTAGTGAGTAGTTCTTAACATGTTAATGTAATCATTTTCCTCAAATATACTTGTTACATATAATGTATACAGTTTTAAACATCAAAAAATAGTTTAAAAAATAAAGCTATGAATTGCAATGTTTATTGTAAACAGTTACCCGCTGATCCCAAAACTAGGAGATATTTTTATAAGTAACATTTCCTTTCATAGGTAGCTCATTTGACTTAAATTTCTCACTTTTTTTTCCTTTTTTCTTATTTTTTTTTTGTACAGTATCATTGAAGTGCAGAATAAATTCCTCTGGTTTTTCCATGGACTTTTTCTATCGGTTATATGGAGTGGAAATTGGTGCTGTAGTAGCCGTGCACTTGAGTGCTGCCAAGATCATGGCTGGTCCATTTTTTAGGAGCCAATTTCCACTTAGTCTCGCTTCGGCTGCCACTGCCCACAGACCTCTTCTCTTTCTGCCAGTCTCTACCTTAAATATGACTCTAAATATATCTTATGTCGTTAGAAAAGTTATAAAAATTATACAAGTTGAATAAAAAATATGTATAAGTTTATTTATATCTCCTGAAATTCATGCCAACCAGCAGCTTAAGGTATGGGGAAATCGTTACAATAAATACACGTTAGTGTAACATATAGTGGTTCCACTTTCGTGGCTATTCATTAGGATTTGATTTTGTTTTTTTTATTCATTGATATTTACAACTGTGTAGAACATTTGCATATAGTAAATTTGTTTGAAAATGATTACAATAAAAGTTCTGTATAAGAAGAACCCGAGGTCATCTTTTCAGACATCTCAGAGAGTTACACGAAATTGAATATGAAGCAAGTTGAGGGACTAGTGGATTTCAGCAGTCATGAAGTTTACTCTGAAATAATAGGTTTGGACTAAATTAGCAACATTTCGAACATTAAGATCTTTATAGATAACTTTATTTAGGACGAGGTAAGGAGCATTCAAGGTTTTTCAAAGAATTTTTTATTTAAGGATTGGATACGAGAAGAATTTGGAAAGTTTACTTAAGCTCCAAAGCTTAACTTCTAGCAAGTCTTAATAGCTGATATGTAAATGAGTCTTTTGTAATTGATTGAGTGCTTTGAACGTTTGTGTTGTAAATATTGAAGTAGGCTATAACTACTTTCTTGTCGTTTTAGTCTTGTATTAAAGGATACTGTAAGTCATCGGTTTAAGACGAAGAGTAAAGGTTATTTGAAGATATTCGTTTAAATTCATTTTAATCATCCAATTTCGACACCATTCTGCAATATTTGCAATATCATTTTTTTTTTCCTACAAGATGAGAAAAATCTTAGCAATGACTCATCCATCCATTTTATTTTCGTTACTTAAAAATACTAGAATAACAATTGATTACATAAATACTTTTGAAAAAAAATTATTCATACTAATAATTGGTTAGTCAAAATGTGTTTTGTGTTTGTTCAAAGATAAATACCTTCAGATGTATTTTTACATTTAAGAAATAATAATATCTATAATAAATATATTTTTCATTTTTTCTTTTCTTTTACAGGGCTTAGTGATCATACAATAGTAAAGTTGATTGGAAAAAAACCAACCAAGTCTGGTGAGAATTTGACAATGACTTGTGAAGTAGAAGGGACAGAGCCAATTTCGATTCAGTGGTTTAGGTAAGACATAAACACTTATTTTTTTTACATTATTTATTAATATTTAAATATATTTATTGAAATTTCTCTATAATAAACATTTTTATATGGGGATATTACAATTTTTAAGGTTTTAACTCAGATATTTCTATTTTTAATTCTAACTCTGTACATAATAATATAAATGTATATTTGAAAAAGTAGTTACAGATAGTATAATTTTATACTTATTTATTGATAATTTTTATATTGGAATTTAATAGATTTTACTTATATGCTCTTAATTTTATTTAAGGAATGGTGACGGCCTCAAAACAGCTGGTAAAATTCACACAACTGGTCGAGATCTGGTGGTTCTCAATGTTAACCCTCTCGATAATGGGGTTTATCGGTGTCTTGCCACCAACCCTTCAGGGACAGTCAAGAGCAAAAATACAGACATCATCACTGTACCAGGTATCATCCATCGATAATTATTTTACTTTGCATAAATATTATTCATTATATTTGTCATATTATAATGAAATTTTAATATCCAGGTGAACAGTGGGCTCAAATAGTTATTCCACCTGAAGATACAATTGTCAAAGAGGGAACCAATGCTCGTTTTGACTGCGTTTACAACTTTGCAGATGTCATAGAGTGGTATTATAAGCAAAAAGGACCTCTTGAAAATTCTACACAGTGAGTGATAATTTTTTTTTTTTATTTATTTATTTGTCTTGTTTTCCCTTTCATAGTACCCTTATGGAAGAGGTGTTTTGTATTTGATAACATATACTAGCCCTTGTAATAACAGTGAGTAATAATGATTTTTGGTTTATTGAATTGTAAAAAAAATTAATTATGTGGATTATTACTTAGTTCATATAAGCCACTTTTTCTATTTTAATCAAGTTACATTCTAAACAATATTATACCCACCTAATATTACATACCTAAACACTAATACACACACATATATTCAATATAATAAACTATGTTTATCTCAATTGTATTATATAATTGGATCAAAAGAGCTAAACAATTATCTCCTTTAATGTCTTCATAGTCTACTATGTTAATATTTGTCATTAGCATTTGACATCAAAGTAGAATCAGTTTATTGTTACAGAAGATCTTTTAAGACCAAAATGTGTATGGTTAGGGATCTAGGAAGCTTTAAATGAAGTCAGATATTCAGTTTGAGGAAGCATGGAGACAGACACCAGATATATTTATCTTGGGTGGGGTAGGGGTGGCTAGTAAACAGAGGCACATCTGGTTTTAAACATAAAAGGAGATTGTACCTTTCATGTAAATACAATATTAGCCTGGTGTAAACTAATGTCACACTACTTCTTTAAACTTTATTCCTTTCTTTACCCTACTATCTGGTTTTCTAATGTAAACCTATTTTTATTTCTTGATACGGTTTCAGCCATGACAATAAATTACATCTTGGGTTGTTTATATAGCTCTAAAGCTAGTGTATAAATGCGGTTAAAAAGCGTCTTTATGGGTCTAGAGTGATTTTATTTCATTTAAAATTGTTTTTAAATTCTATACAGAATTACTCTACTAATAATAAAAAAAAAAAATCTAAATACATAGATGTTAGTACTGAATGCTTAAAATCAATAATGATTTTCTTTTCAAATTAATTTCCCTCTCTATTATTTCCAATATTTTCAAATTACACTCATAGAAAAAAATATAAATATTCTTACTTAATGATTGGTTTAGCTGCTAACTTGTAAATAATAGCTACTTCCATTGATATTTTTCAAAATAAGTATGTAATTAAAATTAGAAATAAAAAAACTACAGCAAGGCCTATATTATATGGAAAAAAAAATTGTTAATCAGTATAGTCCTTAATTTGATTGAAAGCTATTTGCTTTTGATCTTTATTACAGTTAAATTTGAAGCAGCATTGGCTTAATAAGATTTTGAATACATTTCTTAAGATTAATTTCATATTCTTCCTTCTCAACAACCATTTAGAAATGATTCTGTTGCAGTTGATCATTTCTTTATTTGGATTTAATCATCATTTGAAGTTAATGAAATCTGTTCTAAAAATCTGATTCGATGCTGCATTGAAGATGTACAAGAACCCTGAGGGTGGCCATATTTTTTGCTAAATTTATAAATATAATCATATTTATTTGGATTCTTATTATAGATTTACCTTCAATGAATGCCAGTAGACTTATAGAAAGCTTTTATTAATATATTTTAAGCTATCTCATACTTTGTTACTTTTTTTTAAAATGTTATTGATGTTTATTGTATATTTGTTCCAGTTACTCTGTTCTAACAAATGGTTCACTTGTCGTTTTGGGTGTTACTAAGCAAGATGAAGGCCTCTATTCCTGTGTGGGAATAAGAGGTGAAAGTACGGAAGTTCCTCAAATATTTTCTGCTCATTTACACATGGCATGTAAGTATTTAAACAATCATTTAATTTTTATGAACACTTGGTTCTCCATAAAATTCCTCAATCTTCATTCATTATATTTTGGTAGACTTGAAGGAGGCAGATCATCATACATTGGAACCATGGGAAGGTGGTCTGCGATTGGTTGCGGAAGATTCAGATAATGAAATTGGATGTGTTGGATATGGACTTCCTACTCCAACTGTCTCCTGGTCAAGAGGAGGAACTGGAAATTTGCTTAAGCTGAAATCTGTTACGAAAGCTGACCAAGGAAACTATACCTGCATCATCTCAAATCTAGCTGGGACAACTACAGCTAATGTTAAAATAGTTGTTACTAGTAAGTTTTAAACCATTTCTCTTAGTTAATATCGTAAGCTTATCATTATATGATTTTGTATCATCTGAAGATCTCAAAGAGAGAAATTCCGTACCATATACAAATACTTGATCTCTATCATTACAGCCCAGCAAGGCCCGCTCCACAATTCTTCTCTACTCTTTCCTATCCTGGGTCGTCCTCCTCCATCCGCCAACTGCCTTTCCTAATATAATTATGTTGAAAATATCCCTCCATCTTAAGCATCAGCACCCTCTTGTTATTTATCCTCCAGCTTTACCTTTTTGTGTTTCCTATCAGTCAGCATCAATTTCAAATGTTCTAGTTACCCCAGTCGTTTCTTCCCAATGATAGACAACATATCTGGTTCTCTTAATATTTCTTCTGGCTCACAATTTTTCCTAATTCTCCAGTTTCCATTCACTTTACTCTGCCATGCTGGTACTATACACCCATACTATGTATATAATGTGATTTATATTTCCAAATCCTATTTGTATTTGTTATATTTAAAAGAGTATGGAATTAAATATTTCTGATATTTTTTGATATAATAAATGCTACCTATAAATTCTACCTTATCCCTTTCCTAATCTTTTAATTACCAGGATATTATTGTTTCAGAGAATATATGACAAGTAAGAGTTTATCTGTTAAACTGAGATTTAGGTTTTAGCAATTTAACATTTACTCATGACTTTTATCAAATCTTTTTTAAATAACAAATATAAGTATACATAAATAGATTAAAATTGACTGAAAACTGTTTTTGTTTTTTTTTAGCTCGCCCTTCCATAGAACAGAATCCTATTCCAGTAATAGTCGATGAGGGCAACGATGCATTGTTTCATTGTGAATTCTCTGGAAACCATAAATACAGTACAGTCACTTGGTATAAGGATGGAACCATCGTTAAACCTGGTTCAAGATTTATAGAAAAAAGAGGGTTCTTGAACATTACTCAGACTCAACCATCGGACGAAGGAGACTACTTATGTGTGATTACTACGAAACCATATCCTCCTGTTTTCTCTAGCCCAGCAACTCTGACTGTGAAAGGTAATGTTTAATTATTTTGAGATATCTATAAAATTAAATATATCAAAACACTGGCTCCTTAATTTTGTTCAGTACCTATATCCCATTAATAACCAAATAATAGCAAAAAGTAAAGTGATCAGAGAGACCCTCCTAGGTCACACCCAGCCTCTATAATGTGGGTACTCTTAAATTGGTAGAAAAATCAAGGCAATTGAGCTTGACTGCAAATAACATCACTTCCTTCTTTAACCATTGATCTCATATCTCTGTGAAAGGTAATCGAAGAGGTTTAATTATTTTGAGATATCTATAAAATTAAATATATCGTGAAATAAAAAACACTGAATAACTTCCACGCTGGCTCCTTAATTTTGTTCAGAAACTTTTTATTACCTATATCTAATTTTTCCATCTTAAATAACCAAATAATAGCTAAAAAAAGTCGAAGAGTTTGAAAGTGATCAGAGCGTTGAGGACCCTCCTAGGTCTTTCCAACACCCAGCCTCTATAATGTGGGTGAGGACTCTTAAATTGTAGAAAAATGACCAAGGCAATTGTAAAGCTTGACTTGGAAGTCCACCAAATGCTTTAAAAAAAAATAACATCACTTCCTTCTTTAACCATTGATCTCATAATAATAAATACTACCAAATACTGAATCCAAGACCCTTCATTGGTTGTAGTGGTATAGGATCTTTTTTTTTTTAATAAAAAAAATTTGCTTATTCATTATTAAAAAAAAATTTCTTAAAAAATTGATTTCATGAGCTTCAAGAAACTATTATTATTTTATTGACACTTAATTCAATTATCTAAATAAATTTTCTATGTATGTTTTCAGAAAAATTAAAATTTGCTCCAAAACCTGTTAGTACACACTTGGAACTTGGAACACCAAAGAAGGTTCATTGCAAGGCTCATGGAGCTACTCCTCCTTTTGTTAAATGGATAAAGGTAACCATTAGATCTAAACCATTATTTTTTAATTGCTTTTTGTTTAAAATTATTTCTCATATTGATTTTAATTATCATGTTTATTGCTATTAAAGGAGGGCAATGCAGAAGGTGAATTTCCAAGCCATATCTCTGATATTAATGGAACCTTACACTTCAATAAAGTGCAGGCTGAAGATAAAGGGAAATATACCTGCATTGCTTCCAACTTTCAAGGCATCATTAACGCTACAATAGATATTGATGTCGTCGGTAAGTTTCCTTTTATTCTAGTTTAATAAAATCAATGTCATTTTCTAAAAACATTATTTGAGTTTACTTGTATTACAATTCTAATATAATCACATCATTATTTGCTTATCCTCAAACATTTCTTCTTACTATAGCACTATCAAACTGTTTTTAAAAGAGCCTTAAAATAATTTTTAATACTGGCTGATTCATCTCAAAAGTTTATCTTTTTTTTTTTCTTTTCCTTTTTACAGTCAGTCCCAAGTTTACCGTTCTTCCACAAAACCCTACATATGTATCAGAGAACTCTATTGTAATTATGGACTGCATGGCAGAAGGAGACCCAAAACCAGCTATACATTGGGATAAAAACTCAGATATGGAAAGCTTTGATAAAACTCGGTATAAAATGTTATTTATAAATTATTTTTATAAATTAATTTCTTATTGCTGCAATATGTGTATAATTCTTCATTTGATTTTTCTAATAATGCATATTTAATTAATCTATCTTATAAGACTCTGTATTTATAATTGTAAATATTTTATTCAGTCACTTTTGATAAAGATGATTTTTAAAGTAAGATTGATTGAAATAAATTGCTAATTTACTATAGTTCAGTTTAAGTATAGAAAAAATAGGTATAAATCAGTGATTTGCCAATACCAAAATTTACCGAAACAATTAAACTGATTTTCAATTCTTGACACTAATGCCTGGTTTAAAAATCGATCCGAGTTTATGAAACAAAATTTAGAAAAAAATTATCAAACAATATCTTCAATATTGCTACAAGGATTCATCGTATAAGCTTAAAACCTCATCCAATAAATTTTAGTTATAAGTATTTATTTTATTTTTTCATTTTTATTTCTTACATAATATTTTTAGATTTCCAAACATAATTCGGTATTATAAAACAAAAAATAGATTGTTTCCTCAGAATACTTAATATAAACACACATATTTATAATTCAATTAAATTATAACCAACCTGAAAGACATACATACATCATACATACATCATTTTTTTAGAAATGAAACATAATTTAATTATTAATAAAAATTATTAAGTTGTATTATATAAACCATCATTGGCTATAAATAGAATTATACTTATTTTTATCTTATAACACATCTGAAGTATGCAGCAGTTTTAAATTATTTTTAAATATCAATAATTTAGTTCTTTCATTAAAATCTAAAATCTAATCATAAACTAAAATAGGTTATTTTATATATATTTTTTTCAGATTTACTGTTCTGGAAAATGGTTCCCTCCTGATAACAGATGTTTTAATCTCTGATGAAGGAAAGTATGGTTGTACAGCTGGGAACAGTGGAGGATTAAAGAGATATGAAGTTTCTCTTGTAGTCAGAGGTAATATACATGTTTATGATATCATAAAATAAATAAGAAGTAACATAAACAAAGGTCAATTTTTTTTCAAATTTATTTGTATAAATAAATGGCCAGGCTTAAAAGGAATCCATCCTATACTTTTAGGTTTTAGGTTGATCATGGTTCTTTACAAAGCAAACTGACAAAACATTCACAAGTAGGAGATAATCAATGAAATAAGAAATACATATAAACTCCCATATCAGGCTCTCAATAAAAGAAATAAAATAATAACATAATGATGTAATGTTTCTTGATGAATTTAAGATCCACAAACTAAGTGTTGGAAGAATGCAAACCAACAACATTTTTAATTTTATTTAACATGATAAAAGTAAAAATACATTACCAGTTTTGTGACCACCTGACAGCTTTTAAATCCTGCTAAATATCTTTCAATCACTATTATTGTCCCTTATTTGTAGGCGCTCACAACGTTCCTTAACAATACTTAGAATGAAGTTTAATGGTCACTAACTGTCAGCTGACTATAATATAATATAGCAAAGATAAAGGCATTCATAGCAAAGTTTCATGATAAAAATGATAGAACAATAAACTTGATTGTAAAAATTTATATAACTTTAATAAAAACTTATGACTGAAAAAGCGATATTAAAATATTTATTTAACTTTGTGTTTATCATTTTATAGGTTCTGAAGGGTACCGAGTCACTGATGGCAGCGATACTGACAGCGGTGCTGTGCTAAGTAAAACAGTGGCAGTTACTTTGGGTGCAGCTGGGGCATACATGGTTCTGGTAATTGGACTCATGGCTTATTGTCGTTGCCGCAGCCGCAGGAATAAACAAGCTTCCCTTGATCATCCAGATGCTGTCTGTTAGTGTTTACAAATATTTTTCTAGTATTATTTTCATCTGAGCAATATACTTTTTAAGTATAATTATAATAGTTCGGATTTTAAAAAAGAAATTATTGATTTCTCTATTTGAATGATTAAATTTTAAAGGTGATGTTCTTATAGTCCCTGGTGATGGAGGTGAAGGAGGGAACGAGAGGAAAGGAAGAAATGGTGATTTAGTTGTTCAGAGCGATGGTGATGTTCCTAATCACTCCCATGCTTCTAATCATTCGAACAAATATGGGAATCTACCAGTAACTCGAGATCAGCTGTCTAATATGATGGTTTTAGGTAAATATTAAGAAAGAAATCTGTTTGAAAAGCATGAAAATAAAATAAGAAACCTTTGCTTTCGTGAAGGAATTTCATAAGATGAAATATATAACTGGAGTGTGCAGTGAAGGAAACAGAGTTAAGTAGTCTTAATTCATTATACTGTGTATAATATATCGTGTTTACAGAGTAAGCCTTCATCAGGGGTATGTTGTGATGCAACACCTCATAGAACTGCACACCCAAATTATCTACTTCATTGTAAATTTTCTCGGTCAAATAAACCATATTAATTTTAAAATTTCATAATAAACAACTAAGACTTATAATTGAAGGGTTTGGTGGATGAATGGGTTATGTCACATTTTTTTTTTTTTTTTTTTAAATACAATTTATTTCAGTGGATAAACGATTTATGGGCAGAAGTGTCAGGTAACAGAATCTGAGTATTTTAAAACAACTAGAAAAAGTGATATGAAGAAGAAGAAGAAGGGGCTATGGAACATTTCCTTGCTAAAAGAAAATGTAAAAAAAAACTTTAAACATAAATTACTCAAAATTGTGTTTTGTTACATGACCCTTTCATCCACCAAACCCTTCAATTGTGAACCAGAACTAAATTATCAAACAAATGCTTTCAAAGATTTGTGGATGCTTTTTAAGAATGAAAGTTTACTAACTTTATTAGAAGGCCACTTAGAGTTAATAGAACTAAATGAAGCAACTCTAATCATGTTACATAATCAGTCGACAAGAAAAAAATTATTTCAAAACCATTTTCTTAACTATCATAATGATATTTAAAAAATTGTTTCTTTATGAAAAAAAAAAAAAAAAAAAAAAAAAAAAATCTGCAGAACCTTTCATACAAAAAAGGTAGAATATATCTTAAAAAAAAAATTGGGTTTCATTTGCAATCAATGCAAAACTGTATATCAAGTAAGACAAGAGAGAAATGAGAGTTCCTCTGAAGTTAATCCATAAATATTTGTTAAGACTTACTAAAAAAATATGCAGATAAACATTACACTTGTTAATTACAAATTAAAAAGCTTTTTATAAATAATTTAAGTTAATTTATATAAATTTGATCGTCTTCTGAAATTTCAATCCCATCTTTTTTTTCAATACATTAAAAAAAATCCATATCAAATTTAGGAACTCTTTTCTTGGAATGTGCTGATAAATTAAATGGAATATAATACAATTATCTAGATTTTTTACCATTTAAGCAGTCAGCATTTAACATAATTATAAATAATGTTTTTATTACTTTTTATTGACTTATACCTGGATAGGCAAAATTTAGGACTCCCACCGTAGCATCGTCCGATTAGCCATAGCAGCATAAAGTGACGTTAAACGAAATAAACAAACAAACTTTTTATTGACATTGTTAACTGATATAACCGATGAATTCTAGGTCGAGGTCAATTTGGTGAAGTTTGCCTGGCACAGGTCACACAAACTGAATCAGTAGTGATGGTGAAGGCTTTGCAAGAGACCAGGGATGAAGCAGTTTTAATAGAATTCAAAAGAGAACTGGATTTGTTTGGGAGGGTGGACCATCCAAATGTTGCCAAGCTGGTCGGACTTTGTCAAGAACAACATCCTCATTACATGATACTTCAGTATACAGATTGGGTAAGTAAATCAATATAATCATTAATATTTTTATATTTTATGGTATTTTGAAGTTTGAAATTTTGTAATTTGATTTGAAATACAAACTGCCTTTATTTTTGTTGACGCTTATATTATATACGAGTGACCTAAAGCATATTTAATAAAGTTTTTGATGCCATTGATACTAAAAAGTAAAAACTTAATTATAACGTTTATCTGTGGACCAAAGGAAAAAAATCATATAGCACCAGAAAGTGTTATCAGTAGGAAAAAATAAAAAATATTTATTTCTTAATAGCGTATTAAATGTAAATGTACAGACAGATTTAAATTCTTCAAAAAGTATTTATAAATAGGTTTTTCATACAAAGAATGAAAAACATTTGTGTAGTTAGGTATTTATTTTTTTTTTACTTTACATAGTTAATTTAGTACTTTAAATATAAGGTAAGGTGAATATAAATTAAAGAATCAAAATTACTAAAATATGTTACATATGATACTTGTTAGCCATGGTATATGAAGTTCATCATTAATATTTTGTTGAATACGTTCAAGTTTTATTTTCAAAAAGCATTTTATAATTTTTCAATATTCTAGAAAGTTTCTACTGAAATAGTAATTTTCGAAGTTTCCTAACTTAAGGATAAATAAAAAAAAAGTAATTGTCTTTAACCCATCCAAAATTGATATGAATAAATCTTCTGTTATATTAGACATCTTCTTCGTTTTCTTTCTCATTTGTCGGGATTTGATTTTTCTTTTCTGATTTTATTTATTTTTACTCTTTATTTAATTTGGACATAATGTTTAATGTCCACTTTAAAAATTGAAAATATTATTATAAATGTGTTCAACCCTTCAACTGTAACACTAAAAGCAGGAAATCAAATCTGCACTGCTTCTAAACCTTAGATAGAGAGTAATATCCTCATAACAGGAGTGACCGAAATAGTTATGTTCGTAGTCTTATTGTATAAAATTAAAATTAAATATGAGATGATAAATGAGAGCAACAAATAATAAGATGTACAAGTATAACTATAATTAGGTGATTTATCATTATATAGATTTTGCCTATTCATCATGTATAATTTATAAGCATGTTAAATTGTCACATCTTTAAAAAAAAAATTAAATATGTTTTTAGGGTGATCTCAAGCAAATGTTGTTGGCTTCAAAGGCAGATCGTAAAGATAAACCTAAGCCACCAGAATTGACTCCACGTGTATTATTGGGCTTGGTGCAGCAAATTTGTCTTGGAATGGAATCTCTCTCTAACCACCGATTGGTTCACAAAGATTTGGCAGCAAGAAACTGTTTAGTTGGATCTGATTTAACAGTTAAAGTATCTCTATCTGCACTTTCAAAGGATGTATATCGCAAAGAATATTTTCTACATCGAAATCAAGTAAGTATTTTAGTTTGAATTAAACTTTCAAAATGTTTACTAATGTAAGAAGTTATTTCAATTTCTTTTTTATTAATTTCAACATTTTTTTTTTATTTATAAATTTCTTTCTTAAAATTGGGTGCTGTTAATAGTTAGCTCAATACTAGTTAATCCATCTTCTGCAGGGCTGGACATAATTTTTTTTTTTTTTCCTTTTTTTTTTTTTTTTTTTTTTTTTCCTTTTTTTTTTATCATTGCTTTGTAGTTCTTCCAACTTCAGTTATTCAAAACATTTTTTTTTAAAATTCTGCTTACACTATATGTTGTACATTTTTGGTGTAAAATAATGAAAGTATATTTAAATATAAATCTAAGTTTCCCTCAAAAAAAAAATGAATGGAAAAAGTAGGGGCACTATGAGTTTCTGTTTGTTGTTTTCATTAAACATTGTTTTGAATAATAGTGATAAGACTTTTTTAGTCATTAAAAAATTTTTGTTTATCAGACGGATCCAAATATAAATGGACACAGAAGGGTAATTCATTTATTATATATAAATTGTACTTAGATGAACATTGTTTCACATTGTCAATACTTTATTCGCATTTTTCATGCATATATGTTTTTGAATGTTTTAGAGCTTGAAAATTTGGCAATAGCCATGAAACGTCGCCCATTTAGAAAATCATAGCATTATATGTTGTTTTCTTAAAAATAAATAATGATGAGGAGATTATATTGCTTTGTAATACACCTTATATATATACTAAACTCTCCTTTGGTTGTATATATTATATAATTGTTTTGAAGTTTTCAACATAAAACGTTAAGTTGATATGTTTGAATTATACAAAATTAGCTTGATTCTCAAAGAATCAGAAGATAAAAATATCAGCACAGCTTTTGCAACAATATAATTTTTGAATACAACAAAAAAAAAAAATTGAATCGCTGTGGAAAAATATGAATAAGCAAATTAGTTATTTTTAAGCTACAAATCTCCCTCGTTTTAGTATCTGAGGTAAGAATGCTAGAAATCCATCCATACTCTTGCCAGAACATCAACCTCAGTTTCTACATTCAGGGGGTTCTTAAAATATGGCACAACAGTTCAAATAGGATTTTTGCCTCCATTAACATCTTGCTCTATTCACTGATCCTTCACCTCAAACAAAATTGATGTTGCACTTCACTAAGTTTAATAACAACATTAATAACTACTGTTTACAATTGATTAACTAGACTAGAAAATTATTTTTATTTACTTGGCAAGCAGTTGCCTAAAAAAATGAACATTTAAAACCTGCATTTTTTGCACCAAACCCAATATCTTCATCAAGATAGTATTAATTTATTATATACAATCTTGATCTACATTAGGACTAAAAAACTTGTTTAATTTGTTTGAGATAAACTATACTTTATTGACTATAATGTATTTTTCTTTTCTAGCTACTACCTGTCAGGTGGCTGCCCTATGAAGTTGTTTCAGAAGATGATTATTCAACAAAATCTGATGTCTTCTCATTTGGAGTAACTGCTTGGGAAATTTTCTCTCTTGGTAATTTGCCTCACGGTGGCAGATCTGACCAGGAAGTTCTTTCAAGTTTGGAATCTGGAGACAATGGACTTCTTTTGCCAACATCATCACCTCAGGCATTGCAATCTCTCATTGATAAATGTAGAGCTAAGTGTCCAAATGATCGTCCAATGTTCTCAACAATAGCTCTACAACTTGCTGATATAATTAATCAAATTGACTGAGACTAATATATGTTCCTTTTCTATTATTGGATGTGTCCTTTTATGTATTTATCTAAATATTGCCGTTTTGAATATTTTTTACAATTTTATAGTAAATTTTCTAATGGTTATTTAGATTAGACTTTGTAAAATGGATTTGTTTTTACTTTTAATTGTGGAAAGTTGGTAGTATTCATTTGTTGTCTCTTTTGTTTTTTTAAATGTATGGGCTTCCAAAAAAGAGTTTTGAAAATTTTTTAATTGATATAAATATATTTGGATACATTTTACTGATATCTGCATAACCAGAATTAGCCCTGCATCTATAATATTTGATTTTCCTCTTTTGTACTAACTCAACATTAACCCAGTGAGGGATAATGTTTATATAAATATTTAGGAACCATTACAGTGATCACTGTTCGTATTTTAATAACTTTCTTGATTAAATTATAATAGCTGTAAAATATCAAAAATGCTTCGTCATTACTACTTTATCAAAGTTATTGTGATTATAATATTTGTCTTATGTGTTGAAAATCAATGTTGATATATGAGGATATTCTTAAACACAAAATTCTAAGTCAGAGGCACATCTTTATGTTTCGATGTAGATATTGCTGCCTGCGCCTATCCTGAAATAATTTGAATATTGACTTTTAAGACTTTTTAAAACTCAATGTATTAATATATTGTACATTTTTTTAATAATGTTTGCTTACATAAATGTTTTTTGTATGAAATGTTTTATATTAATTTCTAGTCAACTTGTTTATATGTATTTTGTATGAAATAGAAAAAATTAAAAAAAAAAAAAATGTTCTGATTCACGTTTTGAACATTTTTATGTATATGTAATTTGTAATTGTTTATTTAATTCTTATTTTCGAATTATTACTATTAATAATAGTGATATTCATTTTATAATATTAAGTGTTCAAAATCCAAAAAGCCTATGAGCACTGTAAATATATTTTATCATATGTACATATCATTTAGTATAATATAATTAATAATTTTGTATGTCTTTTATACATTCAAATTAAATTGTGTTAATGTGTTTTTTATTATATTTTTATTTTTATTTATTAAGAAAACTTTCTCCATTTTCCTATTTTAAGTACCAAATAAATAATTCTTTTCCTCCTTTTTTCCCTTCCTCTTCTGGCATTTCTAGTCTTTGGGCCCTCAACCTAACTGAGCCGTCCCGACAATTCCTCTTCATTACAAAGCCATTGTTATTTTTCAAATTGATATATTATCTGATATGGGTGATTGGCCTAATATGAAAAGCTGGCTCTTTTAATATCCTATTACGACAGGAAGAGGAACTATTGATATGTTCTAATCTAATCTACTGGGGATCATAAAACTAATTCTAAAACTAAAATTATTAGAATACAATGGAATATCAAAATAATTTATTTATTCATTATTTTATTTTATTGGACCAATGATTGCATTTATTATCCCTTAATTTCCTTAGATTTAATTCCTGTCTCAGGATGAATCCAATTAAGTTTAAAGACCAAAATTATTCTTAAATATTTAACATTTTGATACCATCTCTTTACTGAAGAAGAATGGGTTCTTAAAAAAAAATACAATGTAAGCTTTTTAGGTTAAATGAATTAATTCTATCTCTGTTATATTCAATTAAATTTTGATCCAGCTAGCATGACCAGCACACTCATCCATTCAAAAATAGCAAAGTAGATTTAACTTAACTAGAACAAACATTACTTGTCTGGTCTAGACTGAGACCCAGTTGCCTCTTAAAAATTGATTTTCATTGAAAAAGAGCCTATTTCATGAAGCATCATAAATAAAGATTGTCTTAGCTCATTTTATTGTATTTACATAAATTTAATAAGCATGAACAAATAAAGCATTACAAGCATTTGAGGTGAACAATTCCAAAACCTGCCAAGTCCAATTTCCAGATATTTTGTTTAATAGTTTTTCTACTAGATTATTTTTAGGTGAAAGGTTTTCTCTCAAAAGTTATTAAATTACATTGAAAATGACCTTATAAAAAATAAAGACTCTTCCTATTCTAGCTAGACATTTACCTTTATTGACCAGCTGTAAAGTAGAGAATATTTACTTACCTGACCAAGTGCATTATGCATAGAGTGCAACAAACAGATCTATCCTTGTTGAAATCACCAATGAACTGAAGAAAGCAGAAGGGCCAGAAAATTATACCTTCTTCAGAAAGGGTGTATGTTAAAATAGAACCCGCCTAGAATATTCAACCCTTAATGGTAAAGACAAACTGGTTAATCTGAAAAAAGTTGTTATGATCCTGGTTAAAAGAAGTTATACTGTATATACATAAAATCATGAACATCAAGCAAATATGTTCATACTTAACTATTTATTGGGATAACTGTTTTTAGTAAATAAATATTATAATTTGTCTCATTTAAAGACAATAAGTAGTATGGATGGTTATGAATCCATTCATATAATATGTACAAAAGCGAATGAAAGAGCAACTGGGGATCCCACAAATTAAAAAGCAATTCTTTAATATCTCCAATACCATCTCAAGCTCACTGTATACTAAACATCCGTAGTCGAAGTATGGAAATCAGAAAATTCTAAAAGCTGTTGGAGTATTGAATGATCTATACATTCTAATGTAATATCTTAAAAGACTAAGTTTTATTAATATAATCGAAAAAACTGGTCTTACCTTTCCTCTCAAGAATACAAAAGTATATATGCCACAGTGAAATTTTTTTGATTCAATGTTATCTCTTACTTTCTTTATCGTCCAGGACTAGATGGCTTAATTGATTACTAAATTTGTCCTGGTATTATTAAAATATTTGATTATAATTACAGAACATGAAGAATTCTTCCATTTTAAATTGTGTTAGTAGGATCACAATTTTCAAAATGATCTTGTTTGGACAAGAAAGAAGAGAACTTAAATCTGTATTCATTGTAAGAAGTAAACACTGATCTGGCTATTGAAATCTTATTAGAAATTATTATGCAACAAATACACCCATCCCTTGTTCTTAGTCTAGGGAAAGAGCATAAATGGGATCAAACACCATTATATTTTACAGAGTATAAATACTTGTGCTGTAGTACTGTAGTATAATAATTATGTTATGATAGGAAATTCCAACTAAGAGTCTTTTAATATAACTAAGGTTATCAGATCTCCCATATTGACTACATCTTTTGAAAATTAGTAAAAATAATTAAGTAGTAAATCAAAAAAAGAGATTTCACCACAATTCTTTCAATAATGTATTTTTTTATCTATTGTTTGGGTCACAATATAACTAATTTAAGCAAAGATAAAACACAAAAAATTTATTTATTTATTTATTTTTTTTTAATTCCAAAAGTTTGATCAACTTATTTATAACTATTAATAGATAAACATAAAGATCAAATTCGAAAACAGTGTGTTATAAGCAGGGATGTGTATTGATACATAATATATTGATATTATTCTTTAGATAAATCAATATTTTCTTACAGATATTTTTTCCTGCGATATATCGATACGTACCTAATGATATACCTTTTATAGAGAGATATATGCTTTATTCATACAAAAAAACATATTGCTGCCCAACTTTATTGAGTTGCTACATACACAGTATAAAAATAAAAGATACATTTATTACAAAAATAAAACATACAACTACTTATATTAAAAAAAAAAAAAAATTTACCAAACCATATAAAATTGGTTTAAATAAGGGAAAGTTTTTAATGCTACTTTGGCAATTTTGTGTAAGTTGTTTTGGAAATATGTTGCTACTGTTTCCACTTCAGTGCTAACAGAGCTATTATTTTTTAGGGCAGGGCCAATAATCACCAACAGAATTTAAATTAAGTGGAAAACTTTGGGATAATTATTTTTCCTACTATCAACTGATGACTATATATTGGAGGCAAATAGTTGACCTCATAATTTCTAAGCAGATGTACCTACTGAATATTGTTCAATTAATAATTTACTACTTTTAGATTAAAAACGTTTAGAAATGATTGTGTTCCTACCTATGTCTTTAAATAAACTAAGGTAATGACATTTAACCAACCACTGCTTGGAACCAAAATACCGTTATATACCAAGATAGAAAACACTAAAACACTAAATCTTAAAAGTAATGTTCTTAACTTCTGACAAACTTTCTCCCATTTTTATTTTTTTTAATTTTACTTTTTTTTCAAGGCAGGAATGTTTTATTGAATTAATATTACAATCTGCCTTAACTTAAGATAATAATTAATATAGATGACAAAAAAATCCATTCAAACAATTTGCACAATCAATTCAATGAAAATAACAAAATATCAATTTATAAAACACTAAATTCATTTTAGACGAATTCATTGGAGCAGTGGTTCAATGTCGTTACCTAAATTAGGCAAAACGATAAAATAAACAGGAATTCCATGGTAACAATTTCAGAAAAACAATATCACGATATATAGATATTCGAAGCTCAAAACATCGTCAATTTGAAATATCGATATTTTTTCTTACGATACCCATCTCTAGTTACAAAATTGAAAATAGGCTACTGCTACATCCGCATAGGTTTCTATCGTTTCATCATTCATGGGCTTTAGTTATAGCTTTCACATAGTTAGAGGAGGGAGGGGGGTACAAATATCCAAAAATGTACAAAGATAAACTAGTTTTTGACCGAACTTTACGCAGAAAAAAGTATTTCCAACGCCAGCTTCAGTCAATTAGAAATTACACAGATATTAAAGCATACGCAAAGTAAGCTGCAACAATCGATAGTTACTCTAAGCACCTTAATAAAGCACAAATAAAATGCGTAATTAATGCCCCTAATGTTTTCATATTTCTCAAATTGTTGCTTACAAGCTTTATGAGTTTTTATTCTGGTCACCTAACTCTCCTTCTTCAAACCCGTTTGCTATAAAAATGAAGTAATATACCTAATTTTTCACTACGCTAGAGGTTCGTTTTGAGGAGAGGAGTGAGTAGGTTGGAAAGGAAATCATTTGAATTATTATCTATTGGTAGGGCTCACTAGTCTGCAGCTCATTTTATGGTAGAAAAGTATTAATATGATGCTTCAATAATTATAGATATATCAATATCATTATTTATTTAGTCTGATGCTTCTTTGGTTTCTTTGTAACAGATGATTTGAAAAGAAAGTGGTTCAATATCTTATATAAAAAGAAAGTAGTTCTACCAACACAGTTAAATTCAATGCCTTGTTAAATCCATCATCTAGCAAAGGATTAAATTTAGATACAAACTATAACTAAATATATCTGCAAACATTATTTTATGAACATTATTCCTTATGAAAGTTCGTTTTATTGAAAGTGAACCTAATTTTATTCATTAACCCGATTCCTTATCTTAATATAATTATAAGTTTTATGATTTAATCTGATAATTCTAATAATTTATTGTAAATTAACTATTTAAACCTAAATAATTAAGTTTTTGGTAAATTTTCGTTAAGTAAAATTTATTTGTTTCAGTCAAAAATAGTATTGGTAACATTGATTATTAGCGCTCATGATTTGCATATGAAATCAGAATAATAGTCGTTCTAGCGGTTGATTTTTTTAAATTTATTGGTATGGTGGTTAATAAAAGTTTTTAGATTATCGTTTATTATCAATAAAATCTAGAAAGTGTTCTAAATGATTTGGTTTGTAAATGAATATTTAATAATTACTCAGGTAACTACTATTAGCTTAAACTAATGATTAACATTTAATATTCACAAATAGTAAAATGTTCTCATTTACTTTTTTTTTTAAATTTTAAATTACTCTCTTATAATATGTTTATTCATAAAATTTCAAATAATTAATTTCAATTTGATTCACTAATTAGTTTTTATTTCCAGGAAACAGTAACACTTTTGAAAGAACCTAAAATGCCCCCATTACATACTATTTCTATTAAAATAATTGAATGCACTTATACCAAGCAGTATATTTTAGAAATCATTTCAATATTTTTACAAATCTTTTTGAGCACTCAATTTTTTTTTTATTTTTATTTTTTTTAAAATAAAAAGAATGCTATTTATTTTAAAACTACTTTTTTCAGATCCTAAATAAACTTTTTTCTGCTGTGTGATAGATTTTTATAGATTCCTTATTTTTATAAATTCCTTATTCCTTATTTTTATAGATTTTTATAGATTCCTTCTAATTAACTATTGCAGTATAACTAACCAACCTTGTTTATTCTTTGGTTTCTTTAAAAAAACTAATCATTTATATATTTTATTTTTTAGTGGAGAAGAAGATAATCAGGGATGCAGCCAAACCTATACCTACATACATACCATGTCAAGTAGAAATACTTTAATTGTGTGCCGACATTTCGACAATGCAAGGCAAGTCGATACATTGGCACACAATTAAATTATTTTTACTTGGAGGTGGTGTTTCTGGTTGACTGCATCCCTGATTATCTTCTTCTCCATTCATCTTAACAGTCAACCATACTTTTATTTTTTAGTGTTTTACTTCATTGTGAGGAAAAGAAACTTTATCCAGCAGAGCTCAACATACACATTGGAATCGGTGAGCATTCAAACAATTTAACATTGATGATTGAACTAAATGTTGATTGGAAATTATGTATTTCTAATTCTATTCCTTATTAGTGAAATATATAAGCATCTCAAAATCAAATCATTACTTAGCTAATCAATATTATTGGGCCAATCAAAATTCTGGAATAATTGCCGTTTCACACCATCGAATGTAATGTAAATTTAAGACATAACATTTATAAAACAAGTAATTTTCTTCAGGGTTTGGGAAGTAGTCAATTTCCAGGCAGTTTTTAAAGTTTTTATATTTCTTCAATATATCACATTGGCTCTGCAACCTTAGTGGACCTCTTCAATGAACTTCTGCCGTTCATCCCTGTTCTGTGCCTCCGCTTCCCAATTTCTGACTCCTAGCAGGTTTCCCAGGCAGTTCCAGCACTGTCCACCTATTATAGTCTACCAGTTTTCCTTGGCTCTTCCAGTGCAATGGCTCTTCAAGAATTCTTTTCGGTATCTCAAATCTCTCCTTCCAGTATATGTCTCTGCCCTATTAAATGTCATCATTTCAATAAAACAATCATATGAAATAAAATGGTCTCTTTGCAAATGAGTTGATTGTAAGACTGGTAAATTTGTAAACTGAAAGAGTTTACATTTTTAATTCACTGAGCTTTATCATTTTTAATATTGAAAGTGATTAACTAAAAAGATTCGAAGACTGAAATTCTCCTATTTACATATTCACTCATTAGTTTGGATTAGATACATCATGCATACATATCAAGAGCTGGGTAAGAAAAAAGAATGTGGCAGCAATTAGATGACTTAAATTTTTTTTTTATTTCTACTGTTTATTCAGCCTTATATCTTTGTAATTAGATTAGATACTACACATATTGTACTATATTAGATCTTACGCAATTAAACACATGAATACTTAGAATATTTTCAATTTTACCACTTTAACCAGTACCACTTTTTGATAGGCATTCCATTTTATTTTATTTTTTTTTAATTATTATTTGCTGAATTTATCTAATAACCTGCATTATATGACTAATTTTATACATACAGCTAATAAAAAAAAAGTCTATGTACACCCATTATTAATAGTTAATCATGTTTTGTTTTTTTTTTTTAAAATTAAGTAGTTGAATTTGTAAATTTTGTTTATGGATATAATTCAAATGAATGGGCCAACTCATATATGTCAAGCAAATTTTTTATGTTGGCATAATTTTGGAATTTTAATAATTTAATCAGAAAATTTATGGCAAAAAAGTCTGTTTACACTATTCATAGACAGAAAATAACCAATCAAACCCTGTTAATCATTTGGAGGATTGCTAGCATTGCACTTTTCTGAGCTATTTTCAGTCTTTTACTATCTGTTGCCGTGAAAAGAAGTAAATTAAAAGTCAAATCTTTTCTCATTATGGAGATTTTCATAGAAATCAGAAAATTGGTCATTGTTTTGAGCAAAGAAAGAAAGTCTTTGAGAGAAATAGGCAAAATAATATCAGAAAATCGCTCTATAATATAATGAAATCATCAATAGGTTTGAATAAACTGGGAACTTTCACAGTCTGTTAAGATCTGAGAGGAAAGTAAGTATCTGAGAGAAATAGGCATAATAATTTACGGACATGACTTTACAGGCCAGAAAATCATTAACAGGTTTGAAGAACTGGGAACTAACATAGTTTACTAAGGTCTGCTGTCCAAAAAAAAAAAAAAAACTTCAAAGGGTACATCTACGAGAAAGAGATGATCCAATACCAAGGCTCGCAGCTGTTGAACTTAGGTTGTGCTTTAATAAGTCAACGTAAACATATTGGTCCATAATTCTATCGATTACTACTTTAAGTTTTCCAAATGCACTAATAACCCCCAGACCATGATAACACACAATGTATTTTTAACAATGGGGCATACATTTTGTCGCTAGGTCTGTTTTTGGTTTTCGCCCCAACTGTTCCATCAGATGAAAAAATATTAATTTTACATTTGTCACTAAATGAAACTTGTTTTCAGAATCTATTTGCCTTGTTAACATATTCTTTTGCAATGTTTAGATGTTTTACTCTATTCACTGCACTTATAGAAGGTTATTTCAGAGCTGATTGCGAGTTATATCCTACATTTTTTAGTATGTTTCGCACTGTCTGTGGTGTAACTTTAATTTCATAATCATTTCTTTGCATATCTGCGATGGAAGCGACACTGGTTTTTGGGTGAATAGTATTCAAAATGTCTCGCATATATACCCTTTAAAGTTATTTTGGACGTTTAGATCTTAACAGACTGTAAAAGTTCCCAGTTTATTCAAACCTATTGATGATTGGGCGACATACGGGACGGCAAAAGTACCGGGGTAGGGCGGGGAGTCCCAGAAAATTTTGTCAAAATTAAGGTGTCAAATGATGGCATTTTTAGGCCGTTTTAAACTCTTAATTAACATGGTCCGTGAGGTTTTGAATACCGGGGAACTCCCTACCTTAATTAATGATCCAGGCCCTTTGACAATTAATTTGGTCCACTCTATGACGTATGAATCCCAATTTTAAATTGACACCAGGGGCCTATTTCATAAAGATAAAAGTACAACTCTACAGCTAGAATTCCAAAAAAAAACCTTTGACACTTTGAGCTCCCATTGGTCGGTTTCAAGGTTTTTTTTTTTAATTGTAGCTGTGGAGTTGAACTTTTTACTATTTTTTTTTTATTATTTTGAAAAAATCTGTATTTAAATTGAAATTTTTGCTCCCGTAAAAATTTGCCGGCACCGGCTACGTTCACTGGGCGAACAAAGTCATGGAACTGGGCGACACTGTGTCGCCCAGTTTATATGTTATTTATGCTATGATACAGTTAATAAAGCTTTTGATTATTAGGAGAGTTATATGTAAGCTAAGCAAAACATTTTTGATAAATTTATTTAACCATTTAGAATTCACTGTTCTTTTAGCAAACTTAGTCTATAAACTATGGTATATATTTTTTTCTAGTGGTAAAACCAAACAATACTGTTTCATTTAGGAAGAGAATAGGTGTAATAAAAACATCTTTAGAAGAATCTCAAATGATATTTTCAATTTCAAATATTTCATACTATTTAATAAAATACATAAACACAAAACAAATATATAGCAATCAAATTATACATAAATACTAAACATGTTATTTTTAGCTTCAGTAATAATAGGCCGATTTATTGCCACTTCACCAAGGAAAATTCTGTTTTTTTATTTAATATAGGATAATTAATCATTTCATCTTTTTCATACATTCAGTTGATTACATTTACAAAATATAAAATTGAAGGTATTATAATATAATAAATTATACATTATAAACTTTTTCAATAATCAAACAAAATCTATATAAAGCAAAAACAAAAAATAATCAAACTTGATTGAGCTGTTCCATTGCAATCCGTTAGCTTGTGTAGCAAAATTTAACCAACAAAGACTAGTATCCTGTCAGCCATTTCGACTATTTACATGTAATATGATCCTCTATAGGTACATTGGAACAGTGATTAAATTGCTCTAAATTAGTTATTTAAAACTTCTAGTATTTAATGCTATGTGACCAGGATCGAATCACAGAAATCTTTTATTGCCCCTAGTTTAATGCATCATTAATGTAGTATAGATCAGTATATACTATAAAGAATCTATCGTATATTTACAAATAAGGGTTAGATGTCACAGCATATATATATAGTAATATACATAATTTAAGCACTTTTTAATGACAGAAAATTGTATTATACTTATTTACAAAAATGACCTTTAATTATTCAAATAATAGGTCATAGATTAAGTCGGTCTCAGGTTAAAATAGTCATTTATTTCTGGAAATCTGAAGATCATTCATTGAAATGTACATCCACAACAGAAATTTTATTATTTATATATATATTTTTTTTAGTTGAAGTATGTTTCATTTTAACATACTACTTGTATTTACTCAATCTTTAAACATTCCATCTAATGACTTTATGTCATTTCCCATAGCAAAGTATAATTTTCATTTACGATGGTCCCAACTTGAATTATAAAACCATGAACTATTGTCATCTCTTTTTCCCCATGAGCTATCCATACTGTTCTCCTGAAAAAAAAATGAAATATGAAACTAAATAAGTTCACTAAAATAAAGCACAAAGAATATATAGGATATCTTTGGCTGTAATTTGAAATTTTAAAAAAAATTAGGCAATATACAATTATGTAAAAATATTGGCGGTTAGCATATGAATCATTTGACAGAATAGTTAACTCCAAATTCAACCTTTTTCTGAAAAGCACTTTTTTTAATATTTCTCTTTGGAAAATTCTTACCTTTTTCTTTTGCAATTTTTTTTTGCAAAAATATGGCAGAAATATTAAAATATAATAGTTTACTAAAATAGCCAATGTGCTTTTAACCATTTATTTATTGCTGAATGGTCATGAAATCAATATTGAAAACACAGTAATTTTAAAAGACAGTAATTTTATGGTGTTAGTCACTTTGTCAAATGAAAACTGAAACAAATTGTTCGTTCAGTAAATAATGAACCTAATTTTTTTTTATTGATTTATGATACAACTAAAAAAATATGAGTACACCCCTTTTTCTGCACTTGGTACATTTTAAAGGGGTTCTGTGAAAAGTACAACATCTTGATAAAATACAATAAAAAAAAAAAAAAATCATTAATTTGATGCAGAGCGAGAGGCTCGGTGAACTCAACAAATGATTTAGCCTGTATGACTTAGTTCTCACTGACTTAAGCTTTCGGTTACAGTGGCTTGATAGTGGGAAGTACCTGTCTAGAGTCACACCCAGGTACACTATACTGCCTGCATGCCTCTTAGCAATTCCTGCAACCTCATAAGTTTTAGGAAAGGGGTGCTTATTTTTCTGGGAGGAGAAGATAGTGCAGACAGTCTTCTTGGGGTTGACCGCAATATTTAATCCTTCCAATTTTTTTTCGTGATTTCATTCCAAATCTCCCCTGCCTGCCTTAGAGTCTTCATGGTGTTTAATGAGCTACTGTAAATAGCAATGTCATCCCTCGGACACTGCAGGTGAGAGGGACTTCTTTGGATAATGCCTGGCTGACTTGCACCCCTGTAGTTTTTTTGTTTTATTATTATTATTATTATTATTATTTATGCCGGGTGTGAGCTTGTTGTAAAAATAATTATATAAGCCAAAAAAAAGTATTCATAAAATGAAAAATTAAACAAAATACAATATTTTAATCCTATATATAATACAAAATATCATTGTTTTCTTCAACATCACTTGATCTCGATCCGCTTGTTTTCTAGACTATGTAAATATTTATGGTAAATAGGTGGTATATATATTTAAGCAAATCTAATATGTCTTTTTTTTCTCAAGTGATATAGTTCAAGAAGTTGGATATAATAAATCTTGATATACTAAAAGTAGTTAAGGAACTATCAGTCCTCCAACGGTGGGTCTGCCTACAGTTTTTTTTTCTAACATCAATTTCCATCAATTCATTTGCTTCAAAAGAATATTTTGAAAGGATTGTTCTTTATGAAAGTCACATGTTTGCCATGTATTTACAATAGCGTTTTAAAGTATAAATCAAATTTACTACTAAAGACGTGGTAGTACATTTTTTCTCTTATTGGGTTCGCATTAATGTTTTTGCAATATCCTAAATATAAACTGTACATTTTCACATTATTTAAAGATGGGCTCAAATATTTTCTATTTGAGTTATGATACCTTGTGTAATGACTGGTATATGAAGGAAATGATTTTATGTGCTGGATAACACTTATTCAATATGTTATGGTTATCTCAGTACTTTACATTTTTGGATGTTAAATTCTCCTGTGCATATTTAAATTCCATTCACATGGATGACTAAGCTACATTCCTGATATATCTGTTACATAATGTATTTTCTTGGAATATTTACTCAGATTAAGCTACCTTCAGGAATGTTCATTTATCCACAACAGTACCGACTGTTACATTGATAGATATTTTGTTTTGTGGTTAGGTAAGTGTGGCACACCTTGAAATCCAAAAAAAACATTTTAGATAAACTAGATAGTTCATATAGTCGTGCCAATTATACCATGCTGCATAAAAAAAAAATGATAAATAACTAAATTAATTAATTAATCAAGTTTTATATAGTAAATAGGAGCTGATTTTCATATTCAGCTCAATATTTAATATGGAAATTTGAAGTTTGTAGTAAAGGTTATTGCATGACTCAATCAAAAGAAGACCTCATTTCTTCCAGAATGATTGTTTATTGTTTTCAATTAGAATTAGAATTCATAAACATAGTACATACAGATACATAGTACATACGTTTTAGAAAACAGAGGGAGAACTTCAGTAGCCTTGTTAATTATCTGATGTTCTTGAAAATGCCAAGTTAATACTTTGCTTTGATACTGGCCCAATTTGATACAAAACAATAAAATTAAATAAATTTTTTAAAAAAATCATTAATTTGTGGCAGAGCGAGAGGTTTGATGAACTCAACAGGTGATATATTCAATATATTTAATTGAAATTTGCTTCCATTACACTTACGATTGCCGAAAACACAAATCTAAACATTTAGTCAGCTCTTGTCTAAAATATACAATGTTAAAAATCAGCAAAAAGAGACTAGGCTGAATTTGAATTAAAAGTTAATATGGTTTTCAATTTGAAGAATTATTCCTGGACTTTTTATTATTTAATTTAAAGACTTCAATTCAATTTACAGCATTAGATCAGAATGATTTTTAATTTACGCTGCCTTATGATATATGCTTTAAAATGACACTAAAATGTTTGTAATAACATGAACTAATGTTGATTAGCAAAATCAGTCATTAATATTTGTTGAAAAAATACCTTTTTCTTGCAAATACTTTTGTATAATAGGAAATCTGTAATTGTTTGTTGTTTTGTTTTTTATTGGAGTACAACTGCTTTGGTCATCAACCCCAATTGTTCATTTTTATTTCACATATGTATGTTTATTTGTGAATATTTATTATTTATTCTTATTTATATTTTTTATTTGATCATTTGTTCTTGTACTTATCACTGTCCCATGTCATATTTCTGTAATAAAATTATTTGATTTTAAGGATTTTAAGTCTAACTTTGTTAATGCACTATTATCTCCAAGGGCTGTTAAAAGATGAGGACAGAATCCGAAACTATTGAGTTATGAAGTAGAAAACGGGCATTCCTGGAAGTATGGATTATTATGATATTACTGCAATATTAATATTTTTTGGTGTTTGTTTTATGAAAAGGTTGGAGTAGGTCAATCTCAGGTGGTGTATTCTTGACTTGATATTTTTCTTTATCATTATTAGTTTTTTGGGGGCTCTCATTCCTTATAGGCTGTCTTCCTTCTTCAATTTCTTTTTCCTGTGACATTGAATTCAGATTCCAGGGAATCTGTAATTTAATTTTAATTTATTTTTATTGTGGAATACATACCTAGAATACCTTCATATTCTATTATTTATTAATTAATTAACTTTTAAAATATTATTCAATGAAAAATTTTATAATAGTTAATGGCCTCATTGTTACATAAATATAATAGAAAATGAAAATAGTTTTCTCATTAAAAAATAAATACCGTGTTGGAGGGGTTCGGAGGTGGCAAATAGTCCATGTTGGAGTAATATCCAGTATAGTTGTGTGGATAACTACTTGAGTAGCTGGTAGCTGGGGCGCTCAGTCTTGTTTGCTCTCCATTTGATTCCAGAACTGGGCTCCAAATACTTGAATTGCACCCTGGAAAAATTCAATTCAGTATTAAAACATTAAAAATATATTATTGATATAATATAATATTGTTATAGATTACTAATATATTAGAAAAAAAAAAAATTAAAAAAAAAAAAAAAATAACAGCCGTACCACACCGACCCACAGGGTCAGTATACGCTAAGGTTGTATTGTTTCTTGTCCAACAGTCATGCAAGGAGGTGGTTTTGTTATAATCTCATATCATCTTCCTTTTTTTTTTCTCATTTAAGGGTACCCACTTTATGTAGGCTGGGTTTCACCTGGTAGGGTTTCCCAAACCCAGGGTCGATTGTCAGCTGATATAACATACCTAATAAATAATTATCTGGCTTAGACAGAATCAAACGTTGGTCTGGATATTAGGAATGCATGAATTATTTAGATAGAGCCATATTTATGTCTAAAGCTATTAGCAACTTCAAGATTATATATTATAAAAAGCCTTTTATTATAGAATCAGTAGGCTAGCTCAATTTTTTTTTCGGCTAATGAGATAATAGATCATTAAACTTTTCTTTGTGCTTCTAGAATTTCAAATACATTTTAATATGGTTATTATTAATGCAATAATACAAGAGGTTATTTGCTACATGAAAAGTGTTATTACTATTCAGCTTGTTCAAAATATATTTTGTTTATAAAGTGTATAATTTCTTAGAAAACTAACTTTTATTAATAATAAGATTATTTTAACAGTATCTTTTTTTTTTCTATAATTATTAGTAAAGTAAATGAATAAAGAATAAAAAAAAAAAGAAAAAAAAAAAAAAAAAAAAAAAAAATTACTTGACTGAGATGGTCCTAACATCAAGGTCAAACCATATAAATTTATTTTCTACCTAAAGCTGAACTCGAACTGAGAATGGGAACCTACTACTTTTATTTAATTTTCAACTGTTTGTGGTTTAAATTAACAACTACTAAAAAGAAATTGGAGAAATAAAATAACAAATTCTTAATCAACAGTTTCAAGATAACATTAACAAATCAAAAGATGAAGCCTCCTTCTTCTTTGTTCTCCTTTGTGCCTTTCAGCTTGGAGGTGTATCTGTTCAAGTCAGCCATGTATTCTGGTCCATAGCCAGCGTTTTCATGGCATTTAGATTATTTCCTTTACTTTTTCCCAGCCTGTCCCTAGGACGTCTTCCTGTAGGCCATGCTTTGAAGAGTGGGATTTCTTGGGTCTTGGTCCTCCTCCATTCAGCCAATGTGGTCAAACCATCTCAGCTGCTTCTTTTCAACTATTTCTGTTACAGGTGGAACTCCAAGCTAAATCTGTATTCTCTTATTTCTAATTCAATATCTTCTAGTTCGGCCAGCTACTCTCTTTAGATACCTAATTTTCACTGCTGTTACTCTGCTTCCGTGCTTGTCCGGCTGATCCCAGCTTTTGCTTCAATAGATAAGAGCAGGTAAATACATCACCTTGAAGATGTTTATTTTCACATTAGTATCTATCTCTTTTTTTCCTGTAACCGTGTTGCATAATTAGTAGTAGAAACTATTTGCTTTCTTGATACGGTTGGTCACCTCCCCATCAATCTTTCCATTCCTGTTGAAGACTGTATCAAGGTAGGTATATTGATCTTTAAGGTCTCTTATCTATATCGGATCTCTACATTTTCATCATCTCTACCAATATGCATCATCACATTCTTAACTCCATTGAGCTAAGAATTGATTGAGCGCTATTTCTTTTCTATCCAGCTCAGCCTCCCACTCTATGATTGCTTGCTGTAGGCTTCCTGGTATGAGGACAATGTCATCTACACGAACCATAGCTTGAGCAAGGATTGTCCTCATATTCCACTTCCCTTATCATTATCTTTCGTATGACTGTAATAAACAGTAAAGGGCAAAGACTATCTCCCTGCTTTATACCCTTATCCATTACAAAGGCCTCGGATTCTCATCTGTTGATTCTTATAATGCCATTTGTAGTGTGGTAAGTGGATTTTACAGCATCTATTAGTTCAGCTAGGACATTTCTAGGTATCGAGTCAAACAATAAAATAAAAAATAAAGTGAGTACCTACCTGCATAAATATAAAAATATTTATTTTATTTTTTCTGCATCAGAGTGCACAGTTGCACCTCTCATCCCTTTTTGTAAACTAGCAGGCCCCTTTATCTGATGATCTCTAGATAAGTAAATTGGTATTAAATATTTTTAATTCCTTAGAAAAATAATTAACTCATTAATTGATTCTTTTTATTTTTTATTATTTTTTTTATAAATAGCTTATGTATGCTTGTGTCTATTTCTTAAGTTTTAAAGAATGAAAGTTTCAATGATGCATACATTATTTTTTTTTAAATATTATTTTTCCTGGTAAATGTGACTGTTTAGTTGTATCCTGTAATAATTTATAATTTTTGAAAAGAAAAAAAAATCTGAAAATTATTAACAGAAGTATACGGTATCAAATTATTGCATAATATATTAAATTTTCTAAGGTTTTTATCTTCGCTATAGTACCTGTTGCTGAATAAGCTGTGGTTTGAGTTTGATGTGATTTTGTATAAGTTGATTCCCTTGTACTGTTGGCCAACTTTGGCAAATTCTTGTTTTTTGTACTGCTATTGCTTCTTGTATGCTTCTCATTGCCATTTTGGTGTTGTTGTTTTACCTGCTGTCTGCACTTTGCTCTTCGGTTCTTGAACCAAACCTAATAACAAATACATGTGTAATAAAAAAGTTCAAACTTAAAAATGTGAACAAGTAAATAACTAATATTTTGCTTACATTTAAAAGGTTATTAAAACAATTTTGTTTTTCATGTCAAACATACATTATATGAACTGATTATACAGGGAAAGTAAAAAAAAAAAAAAAAAGTGTGAAATCGTTTTTGTATCATGTTTTTAAAAAAATAATTACACAATGATATCTGGAAAGCGGAGATCTTAAGCTACTTTTTGAAGCACACCTTTAGTCATGCACACTTTTAGGTGACATGAGATAGTGGCCATCTTTCTCAAGTTGAGAAGGTGTAAATATGGGCACCCTTTCTTAGTGTAAATATAGAGTTCCATTTTCCCAGTAACTTTTACATATCACTTGTTAGAGATCACAATTTGCATCTTTTGAGATGGAAAGTTCTCTGAAAACACTCGGGTGGAGGTGTGGGTAAAATGTTCCCAAATATGGGAACTTAGATCTTGCCGGGGCTGAGAGTCAGTTATGATTGTGTATCTGTAAATTGTTTTTTTTTCTGTAATAAATAAACTCTCTATCGTTTTGGATTGTTTTATCCTGTTTTAATTTTTTGGTGGCTCTTTTGAAGAGGGTCATTTTTGAAATGAAATAACTGATGTTCATCATTGTTTAGCCTTTTCGTATTTAAGAAACTGGTTATAGTTGTTAATGAAAGACAAATATCTAGAATTTTTCAAGTTTAAAGTAACTTTAAATCAAAAACAAAAGAGGGTGCCCATATTTACACATTTTTCTCTATATTGAATATTAGTGTAAATTAACTAAATGCCTGTTTTCAGTTACAAACTTTTATATAAAGGCATAATTTTTTTTTTTCTTTTTAAATAATTATTTTGAAAGATTTCTTAAAGATATTAATTACAAGATATTGGTTTGTCTTTTCTTTTCTTCTTCTTTACATCTGAAGAAGATATTTTCATAAACATTATCTGCCCATAAATCTGTAACTTTGTCTCACTTGATAGAAACCACTACATTACAGATATTTGGCAGGGTAAGTAGTCAAATGCAGGTACACATGTCAGGTGATTATCTATACCTACATCATAGCAACAGTTAAAGACTTTGATAAGTGTATAGTGATGTTCATAAAAAGACAACTATAACACAATGAATTTTTAATTATTTCACACAATTAATAAGGTGATTAATTGTAAATATATTGATATCCCTGCTTGGACAATCACACACCAATTGACACGTGTCATGAATATACCACAACAAATAAATTTGTTAGAGCACTATTTTAAGTTAAATTTTATTTACACAATTTTTTATTTAATTAATTCCTTGAAAAAGAATTATTCTCCAAAACAAGGAAGATGAGCAGAATTTTAAAATACACTTTTGATATAATTATATATTCTTTAATATTTTTGAGGAATCTATTAATATAAACAGCTTAATCTTGATTCTAAATATTTTAGTTGAGTTATGCTGAGTATTTTTCATTAAAATAATCTCATTATTTTTCATTAGAACTACAACATAAAAAAAATAAATAAATGGCTAGGTGTTCTTTTTATAGTCGAAAATAATTATTCAAGGGGGCTTGTGAGTAGGAGTGGCACTTAACCTGAAATCTTAATCTTGCGAACAAGAGCATTAAAAAAATAGAAAAAATAATATAATGAGCATAAGAGAGAGTATAGAACGAAAATATATCCTACTCGGCTATTTTATCAAAGGCCCTTTAGATTACATGATTCTACAGCTGCATTATAGGCCAAATTATTATTAACATTATTTATATTTAAATTTTAAAAATCTCCAATTTGCTGACAAAATAAATTAAATAATCAAAGTAAAATAACTAAATAGCTTATTGTTTTTTATTTATTATTCTTTTTAAGTGTTTTACTGAAAACAGATAATTTGAGATGATATGAGCAACATCTATTTTTTTTAAATCCTCAAGCAATGTTAAAAGAAATTCTTCGATAATTAGAAGAATAAAAAATATTATATGGCTCCTGAAATACATGAAAATTTTTTTTCTCATGTATTATATTTTCAATTATTAATTAATCAGTTTGACCCTTTTGTCCATAAACCTAAAAATTACAGTTTTTAGACATTTTATAATTTTACCTGCACTTCATATAATTGACCACTTGCACTAAAGAATGAAGAACATATTAAAGTCTTCGAAAGTAGATTTTAGAATATTTGACTCAAAGAAATAAGAAACCATAGAACTTAAAAAAATAAAAAATGTGGAACTGCAGTACATACATCAAGTAAATATAATCTGTGCAATAGCATCGCGACAGTTAAAATAAAATATTGTAAAGATGTAAGGCCTGATAAAAAACAAAACATAAAAATATCCAAGGAAAGGAATGAGAAGTAGATGGGAGGATTCTGAAGGCTGATCTTGAGGATTTGGTTTTCTGATCCTAAGAGAGTGGAGTGTGTGGATAGTAATTTTAGTGGTGCCAGAATCAAATCCTAGGCTCTGCCTTATTATTGTGACATCTAGCAAAAAATGAAGAAATAAAAAGCATATAGTTATAATTTATATAATACATTCAATTACTAGTGGGAAGATATTACACTTTGACACAATATAATGTTCTTTGACTTCTACCAGGTCTTTTCTCTGAACTCAATGCTCTTTATGATTGAACTAACCGCTATTTTTATATAATTAATAATTTTGGTGCTTCTATCCCTCGGCAACTCTCCTGACTTTGATATCATCTATGTTCCACCCATAACTTTGCTAATTTTACTTGTATTATTTTTTTGATACAACTGAAGTAAGTCCAGCTTGAATTTCATTTGATTAAAAATAGGAGCAAAATTCAGTTTTGCTGTTATAAAAATCTTATAGCAAAAGTCAGTTGTTTTCATCACAGGTTTTTGCTAAAGATGGTGCATCTTTTTTAGTTTATTTTAATTTTCCATCTGCCCTGATGATGGTTATCAATGATATGACAAATTAAAAATATGTTTTGTTAATTTCAACATTGCTTATTTTTTAATTTTATTGACTCTCAACAATTTAAATTATATATTCATACAACTAACAAAACACACTTCTTAATTTTAATTATATACAATTGAGCACTTTTATATAAATACGTATTTAAATTTAAATTTCGAGAAATGGAACTTCATGCATTCCATCTTTAAGGAATATATAGCCCATTGTAGGGTTTACTGCAATGAAGAAAAAACAAGTGCCGTATTTATTAATAATTTAATTTAATTCTTAATAATATATGTTTATTCATTTTTATATACTTAATAATTAGAATACATTTATTAATTTTTATATATTTATTAATTTTTACATATTCATTAATTTTTAAAGATGTAGATTGTTGGGGTAGGCATTTACAATGCTGACATTTCCACTTGCATTGCAAGCCTTCATCAGGGGTTCAGAGAGTATGGTAAAAATTTTCATTTTTTTTTAACATACTCTCTGAACCCCTGATGAAGGTATGCAATGCAAGGTCAGCATTATAAATTAAAATATTATTTTGATTTGCTGTGTATCTATGACTGCCTATCCCAACAATCTACATCTCTAAATACTTCATAGTCAACTAATACCTTATGAATAATTAATTTTTATATAATTAGTACTTTAAAATAAAGAACAACAAATAAATTTATTATTCGAAAATCGAAACGAAATCTTCCCTATTCTATTTGAACATAACAATATTGACGTTGAAAATGTATACATTTTCTATATTCAAAGGATGATTGAAGCTATGTGTAGACTTCCCACGGGTTTCCTGAATTATTCATTCGCCATATTGAACTTATCTCAATGAAATATGAAATATGACTGCAATCATCAATCACACGAAATGTCATAACCTAGTTAGGAGGCAGATGTTAGCGCACCCCTTTTCCATTTGAAATGCTTATCTCTTATATGTGGTACTCCCTCTACAATTGTTTTTATATAAATTACTGAAATTGCTGCTTGTATCATTCTGTTAATTATCAGTCATTATTTACCTGATCCAAATATTGTTTTATTAAAATTGGGTTTTTAAATGGCGTCTTTGATAACCTGGCAACACTAATGACAATCAATTTCTATAAAATAACTTCATCACTAGTCTGGAATAGCCTCGATATGATGAAGAAATCAAGTCAAAGGTAACTGACTTATATTAATATGGATACCTGGATATAACGTAATCTAGAGCAATGACATTGCAGGTGGCCTAGAAAGGATGGGGGCAGAACCCAAGTTGATAGGCTCAAAACCGAATTTAAACGTATCAGTAGTAACTTGTGTAATTAAGAGATAAATAAATTTCTGAGGAAATGGAAAAACCTGGTATCAAACAATCCAAGCTTATCATTAAGTCATCTAAGGAAAAGATAAATGTTTGTATAAACTTAAAACGGGATGAAATAGGAATAATTATTAGATTTCTGAAGGGCCATAGCTAAAATTTTATCAAAAAAAAAAATAAATTTCAGTGGGAAATTAATAATATTGCTGGAAGAATCTCTAGGATTTAGTGTATGTGCCTCATAAGAAGCATCAACTTCGTATGGGGTATCAAGAAAGCTGAGGATTTGCACAAAAGAACCACGTGGGTTAAGGAGAATAAAGGGTCTCACTCCATCCCTTATAATAATAATACTTTTGATGATGTTTAGTCAATTATTTTAAAACTGCTTCAAATACTACTAATACGTTTATTAATTAATAAAACAAATGCTATAACTAAATTAAGGTTTTGCTCTTATATCCTTAAAAACAACGTTTAGAGCATACTTCATTATGAACGATTTTAAAGGTGTTAGTTTGCTACAAACCTGTCGCAATATAATGTTAATATAATGTTACTAATAATAATGCCAATACTTCTATACATACATTAATAGAACATATCCAAGCAAACATATTAGTCTGTTGTGTATATGTATAAAGGGTTCTACTGTTATTTTAAATAAAATAAATCTAGGATTCGAATATTCAATTTTCAGTAATAAATTTAATTTGTCATATAAAATTTACAAGGATAAAGATTAAGATTAATCTAGTAATTTATTATCCAATACATTATTACATATTTATTTGCTTATAAACTGATTAAATCAATCCTAAGGTGACAATTATTGGTATTTAATTTTTCATTGTAATTGTTAAATCATCCGTAGTATTATATTTATAAAATCATATTATCAAATAAAATATATTCACTATCATTATCAATTATTCTTCACCTAATTGCTATTATTTATAGTAAAATTGGTTACACAATTAACATTAGGAAACATTCCAATAGATCAAATACTAAGATAGATGGTGATATTGTGTCACCAGGGACTATATCCATATTATCAAATCATCAGTGTAACCAAACATCAGTATTTTATCACTCATTTTCAGACCTTTTTTGTACACTTTTCTTTAGTGCTGAACTAAATAATGGGGTTTATAAAAAAAAAAATACTGTTTCTTAAAAAAATATTTGTATTATTATTAATTTGATATAAAATACAATCAATACTCGAAGTATAGTCCATTGTTATCTACCGTCAATACCCATCTGCTAGCCAATTTGTCGATGCCACGCTGATACCATTCCTTGGGATGGTTGCCAAAGAACTCTTGGACAGCATTATCAACTTCCGCAAAATTATCAAATTTTTTCCATTTGAAGAAAATGGGCCATGGAAACAAGTAGTAATCCGAAGGTGCGAGGTCTGAACTGTACGGTGGATGAGGCAGGAGTTCAAACCCATTAAGTTCTGGAAAATTTTCTTTGGTTCGACGGGAAGTGTGTGGACGAGCAGGTCTTTCCCACCTTTCAACACACCACACTCCCTGGCAAGTTCGCGAGTACTTGTGGACGGATTTGACTCAACAGCTTCCTTCAGAACCTCATCAACATCCATTAATGGCCGCCCGGAGCCCTTCTTCCTTTCCAACGTCGTATCTCCACTTCTAAATTTTTCAAACCAACGCCGCGCAGTGCACTTTTCAAGGACACCAACCCCTTCATATTTAATAATTTCACGAGTTTCTTCAGCGGCTGTGAAATTTTTTTTCCAGTAATGTATTAAAATTACGAGAATTTCGTAGGACACTGTCATGTTTCTTCTTTGAAATAAATAACTGAACTGAGGCTTTTTTTGAAGAAGTCCAGTGTTAGTAAACAAGCTTAGAGAATGCTCTAAAGGAATTATTAAGTATTGGTAAATAATAAATAGCATTAAGATATTTACAGCCTTTTGAACTCTGGAATTTGATAAAACGGTCATTTTTTTATATACGCCCTATTAATACTGGGGAAAGAGAATCTCCCAATTTAACCCACACATTTTTTAGTTCAACAAATATCTCAAACAATTATGGATTGATTACCTTTCTGAATTCAAGATGATAAAATATATAATACTTACATAATATATAATAAACCAGTGCCATACAATTTTTTTCGAAATTATCTTTTTTCAAATTCAGAGTAGGCCTATTCTGTAACCCCTTTGAGCAATTTTGGTAAAATCCATCTCCTCAGCTCCTTCAAATAAGGAAACATTTACCAAAGTTCAAATCTCTAGATGGGGTTTATTTTTTGTCTCTCCTGTCAAATTTTTGAAAATGGATCTAATTATTTTCGAAACTAACTATAAAGCATATATTGTTTAACTTGACTCCGATTAAAAGTATCTAAAACTATACTTAAAGTACATAGACTAACTTTAATAAATGGACTTCTAAAATTTTATCATAACAACGTTCATTTATTGGTTCTTGTTTTATATTCATATTTGTTTTAATTTTTGACTAACGTTTCTTTAACTGTGACAGAGAGTTTAAAGACAGAGCAGATCACATGACATGGGACAGTTCTGGGTCTTTCGAAGGAAGTATTACAAGTGAAGAGATCAATGACGAAGCCTGGTAACGGGAAGGCTTCCCCCTTCTTCCCGATACCACTATTGTTCTACTGTGACAGGGAGTCGGGTTACTTCGAATGTCTACTCTCCGAGATAGAGCTTGAATTAGGGGATCTTGCTCAGCTTGATGGGTTCGACTTTTTAACGCAGGGCTCATTCAGCCCTAATTTAGAAAGAAAATACATTGGGTGTGGTCAACAATCATTTTACATCTTTTTTACAATAGAGCGTGTGAGGAGAAACATTTAAGATTTACTTATTTTCATATTCAGTAGTTTTTAACCTACTATTTTTGATGGGTTTCTACAGAAGGTCCATTTTTCTTATAACTTGTTACTAGGTAGTATCTTTTCCGTGGACTTAGTTGCCATTATCTCTGTAGAATTAGAAACGTGAGACAAAATAGAAAAATATTTTTTACTAAAAAAAGTTAGAAGAAGTAACTATACCTCTATCTTAGAATAATTCTGTACACTGTACTTTTTATTTATTATTATTTTTTATTTTTTTATGGCTCAACAACCCGGTTACATGTCTTTGCCTCCTTCTACCACTTCATACAATCGTCTTAATGTTGTGCCGACGCCATCCAGTTCCTGACTTTTAGAATCCTTCGCTATACCATCAAAATACCTTACTCTTCTTCTTATTGTTCCAAGTATTGCGTTTCAACAGCATCTTACGCTATTCTTCATCCGCCATCCTGGCAATCTGCTTTTCTTACCTCAACCACTTTAACTTCATTGCTCTGACAACATCAGACTCTCTAAGGCTTTTTACAGCTTTCGGTTTGTTCGTCGCTTCCACTGGTCTCCGACTTTAACTATAACCTATCCATCGGTTCTCTGTGGTAGTCAACATCGTTAATGATATGCATATTTAATAATGGAAAAAGAAATATTACCGTCCAAGTAGCTATTCCACTATTTAGAAATGCCAATGTTCATTCGTTGTACGTTTGTTTCTGTATCAATGTTCTCCAGAAATTAATATATTTATGTTTAAAAAATAAACTTGTTTATGTGAATTACTTCTATTTGATTTTGTATTTCGTCTTATTCTCGCCGAAATATTTTTGAAATCTGATTTTTTTTTTTCTATTTGTTGATTGAACTATGTCTTTATTCCCTTTACTATCACCTCAAATAAATTCTCTTAACCATTTACGAATATTTTCTTTGGCTAAATTGTGAGCAAATTTAGAAAACTTGATTATTAATGAAAGAACTTGAGTCTACTTATCGTAAAGAAGCGTAAAAAAATAATAATAAAATAATTACTAATAAAATTTCCTCTGTTAAATGTAATGTAATCATTCATTAACATTATGAGAGTTAAACTGAAGTAAACAGACAGTTAACTTGATCAACGTTGTAATAAATACATTTATTTATTGAAGATAGGATTTTAAGATGAAAAGATCTGAAACTGATTTTGAAAATTCCAAAATGCAATCCAGCAATTGGATTATAGTGTCCTCAGAAGCATCTGAGAAAACCTAACTAGGCTACTGAGAAGAGGTTAAAGCCACCGTAGGACTACGAACACGTGGTGGGCCTAGGCTTCAAAAGGGTGCAATGGTACACTGCTAGAAGGCATTAGTTCAAAATAAAAAAAATTGCTTATTTGTGTGAAAGTTTTGAATACTTGTGTGCTGGTTAGACATACACTTAAAAACTAATTTGTATTATCAGATTTCACGAAGATTTTTAAATGCAAGTCCAAAATCTTTGGGATGATACATGGACCTCCCTTCCTAGAATACCATCGTTTACAATATTGGCTTTATTTCCGCTTAAATTTAATTTATCCTGTATATTGTAGACCCTATATATTTAAATTTTTTCACGCATTCAAATTAAATCCCTAAAGTATCTATGTCACCGAAATTCTCTACTATTACTTAAAAAGGAAAACCATTTTTCGTTTTTGATCATTAACTACGAAAACTACGGAACCAATTTGTACCAAATTTTAACCAGATCGTCTTTATAGTTCCAGAAAGGTTTATCAATAATAAAATCTACTGATTTTCTATTAATTTGTTTTTAAAAAAGCGATAATATGTGGAAAACAGTGAAGTTTAAAAATTTACCGATAGGTGGCGAGTGCTATTCTACATGAGAGGTTACAAGGTACGGTGCTATACAGAGCTCGAAATAAAATAATAATAAGAAAATATACTTACATCTAATTAAATTATTTTAAAAAATTGTTAATATGTGGTGTGTGAATTAAATAATCGACCGGTATGTGGTAACACCATTCTGCAATAGAGTTTATAATGGTAAAACTACTAACACAATCTATGAAAATTTTAAACTGTATCATCTTCATAGTTCTAGATAGGTTTAGCAATAATACAATTTACGATAATATAAATTCAAATGTACAATGTTGAGTGGCAGAAACGAGGTTTGTCTCAATACCCAATACTTTTATGGTTAGAAATTAAAATTCAACCAGATGTAATCCATAAAATTATTTCTGCCGTATATAAGTGACTACCAAATCAAAATGTTGATCCGTTCTTTTTTGATATTGTGTGTTAAAATATGAATTATTGGCCTTTAAATGTAAACACTGGTAACCTGTTCAACATTGAACAGGTTAAAAAATTTTAATACAAGATTTTTATCGATAAACTAATAAAATTTCAATTATCAATCAAACTTATCTAAGTTGTTTACTTACGAAGCCGCGACGGTGGATGCAAGTATAACGTATATTTTTATAATGTTTTAATCATCTAACCTGAAGTTACGGTTAATAAACAGTTATCGATCTAATTTCTGGAAGACAAACCTATTCACCGTTCAATAAATTAAAGTTTGGGCATTAATGACCATCTGTACAGTTGTTATTGCCTGCTTCACTCTAATTTTTTTTTCTTTTAACTTTTATTACGTCTGCTCCATTCCACTTTTTTTTTATTTTTAACTTATTGCCTGGTTTATAAATATATTGTCCCCTTTCAGCACTTGACTTTCGGTACCTTTTACATCTACTTCGAAATCGTAAAATAATCCAAGAACTATTTGCAGACCATAAAAGCAGCCGGCGTTATTCTCAAGTAAATGGAGTTATTTAAAAATGTACTCCCTTGGCCGAAGCAGACTGCCTGTCGCCAGAGTGGGCCGGTACAACAGGTGTGTCAAAGGCGGGGGAGAGTTATTGGCAATAAAGTCCACTGTGGGAAAATAGTTGGGTCCGTCTCAGGTATATGCCCCAGTAATTTTTTTTTCAAATAGAGCCATTTCCTTATGATTCACCTATTTTTCTATACAATACAGCCACAATCGTTTCATTTTTTTGTATATTTTCTCATTGTATTTCAAAAAACGTAAAAATAGTTAGTTTTTACAGGAAATTAATGTTGAATTTACTTAGATTATAATCACTTCCTCAAGTTTAATAAACGATTAACAGTACGCTACACGTTTCATCATCAGACACAAAGTAGATCTAAAATATCCAGTTATAAATTTACAGTTACGTAGTATTTAGTTTCATTATTAAAACATTAACACGATAAAATTATATTAACAATAAAAATTAATTTACCTCCGTAATTGTAGATCATTTATAATAAATGATTTTTTGTGAAAATTGGTCACATTAGCAAAATCACTTTAATTATATTCAATCTGATGAATCAATTGTATTGATCCTTCTATAACATCATGCGTACCTCAAGTGATTAGTTATATTCATTATTTCACATGTACTGGACCACAGCAACAATCAAATAATTCATTTGGAGTTCAAGTTACTATTCTCATAATGTTTATTATTTATCCAGATATAATTTATAAAAAAATGGACACAAAATATTTTTACCAATATTCATAGACAAATTAAAATTATAATAATAGGATGTTTGTAATGGAAGGTATGTACATCACAATAGCCATAATGAATTAAGTAAATTAGAAAACAGATGCTGATAAGATTGGATCAATTTACGCAATGTTAATCAATAAATTAAAAATTAAATTAAACTGTATTTATTTATAAGATTTTTTCTAAATTATATATAGATAAATAGTAAAACGAGAATAGTACATTGCGCCCCAGAATACATTTCTTGATTTTTCTTTGGGTCCAATATATGTTAAAGAATGGAAATAATTAAAATTGTTTTATGAAAGCGAAAAATTTTCCCATTTATACAAATTATTGGTTCATATACTAACGACCTATAATTATATAATTTAACATTTTTGTTAATAATATACCTTAATCTATACTATTATATAGAACGATAATCTATTTTTTGTTTGTGATCACTAGGGCTGTGAATTATATGCAATAAAAAACTGAAAAAATATACAACTACCTACATTTTTAGAAAAATAAAAAAAATTGCAATACATACCTACATAAGTTTTAACTAAAGTTTAAGTTACTAATTAAAATCAGTATCGAAACCAGAATTTTCTGACCCTGCGACAAATTGTGTAACAAAAGGTTTTTCAAATTTTGATTTTCTACCTAAGTTTTATATGTACATTGCCATATGGTGCTGCGTTACTAAAAACTGTGCAGTAGTTGATACAACTTTTTTAAAACAAACAAAATATAAAATGTATCCATCACACTTAAAAGTATCAATTGAGAACTCACGTAAATGTTTTCCAACAATATCTTTAGTCTTAGCTAGAGTGAATTTAGGGTAACGGTTCGGATCGGCGACACCACCAAACTAGGTTGACCCGCGCTACACCGACCAGTTCGATCCTTACGCTTCACTTCATGTTTACATTTTTCGATAGTTCATTCCTATAACCTCACATGTAAACAATCACTTCTACAGTTTCAACTTGGATTGTGTTGTTTAGTTTGTTATATTGATATTGAGACTTCTTAAATGTAAATAAGTGAAACAGAAGTTCACAAAATGAGTTTCATAAAGGATTAAGTGTTTTATGAATTCATGTTTTCTTATTTCATCTAATCTTATGTGTAAAAGTGTTATAAAACTTAAGAAGATTAATTTGTACATGGATTTGGTGTTTTACATATTTATATTTGTTCTATCAATTTAAGTGATAAAATTTACAACTTGTAAAAGTGTTATGAAACTTAACAAGATTTATTTGTACATGGATTTGGTGTTTTATATATTTGTATTTGTTGTTTCAATTTCAGTGATAAAATTTCAGTATACATATTTTGTGAATTGATTCTTTGTCATCCATATTTCTTTTTGTGCTAAAGTGAGACAGATTGTATAATTAATTCAATAAAACAAATCAGTTTATAAATAATTGTGAGAAAGTATATCACAGGTTTTTTATGTTTTCTTATTTCCACTTCCCATTAGAAAATATAGCAGAAACTAACATCTTCACTTTCAACTAGGATTCTGTCTTATATTATATAATGGCTTATAACATGGAGAATTGACAATGTGAAAATAATCACAGATTAAGAGGTAAATGACACATCACTATATAATTGTAGAACTATTGGTATAATGTTATAGATTAATGTGTTTTTAAAAAAAAAATTAGAAGCCTGATGATGAAACATTATCTCCGAAACATGTAGCTACAAATGTTAAATAAATAGGAGTTATGCCAAATAAATACTTAAGGATTCTGTCTTTTTTATATTTATAATTTGTTATTTTCACTTCTCTGAGAGAAAGTTCATCAGGAATTAACTTTACTGGTGGTTCAGTAGTATATTAATTGGTGATTAAATTAATATTAATTAAAAATTGATTTAGTGTCTTATATTTCGATATTTCCTTATTTCCACTTTAATATTTCCTTATTTCTCATTTTAATATTAGAAGGTAAACAGAAGTTAATATTACTTTGAACAGGGATTTAGAGTTTCTCAGTAAATGTAGGAGAATAACCTTCCCCTTCTAAAAGCAGCGACTAGAACATCGAAATAAATCGGAACAAGGTTAGAATCGATAAAAGGTATTCTGAGCGGGTTTAGGGGTTGGTGTCGCCGATCCGAACCGTTACCGTGATTTAGGAGTACACAAATAAGCACTTAACGAATGATGTTTTTGGTGGACAATGCTTGAGAGGGTAATTGAACAATGGTACGAAGTAGAGGACAAAAGAAAAGTGAAATAATATTTCAAGTATTTGAGCGGGACGAAAACGATAATTTTATCCGATTAAACAATGCGATCAAAGTTAAGCAAAATTAACACAACGGGAAGAATCAACTCTTTGAGAAACATGAGCTTATCCATTAGACGGGGAAAAAAGAATTGGAGTTAATATAAAGGTTAAATGTAAATATACCGGTTAGGTAGATAAATACGCAATTACAGCTCAAAATTGCTATTTAAGACCAAATATAAAAAATAAAAATGCCGGATATGTAGATAAACATACAATTACAGTTCAAAATATGTATTTCTAGAAAAATATGCCCAAATACACAAACTAAAAATTGCTTAAGTTGATTCCAAATGCCTCAAAATATATACATTTGGACGATATTAAATGTTTTAGTTTGCTAGGAGGAATATGCAAATACATATGTTTCACAGCCCTAGTGATCACTTACCGCGAAAACTACTGACCCAATCTGTACCAAATTTTAACTACATCATCTTTATAGTTTAAAGAAGGTTTAGCAATAATGAAATTTACAGATTTTCAATTAAATTGTTGTAAAAAAAGCAATAAATATGTGAAGTTTGAAAATCGACCGATAGGTAGTGAGCACCATTGTAGAGAGTTTACAAAGGTGTTATGCAGAGGTACTCATTTATAATAAAATTTACTTATTTTCAATTAACGTATTATTAAAAATAAAAAATGCGTGTTGCGACATGTGGATTCCAGCGATGTTCGACCGATGTATGATTAGCAACATTCCGCGATAAAGTTTGCAATGCTCAAACTACTAAACCCATTTGTACCAACATTTAGCTACATTGTCTTCATAGTTATAGCTAGGATTATCAATAATATAATTTTAAATGTACAATGTTTAGTGGCCAAAACGAGGTTTGCTACACTGACATATACTTTCATGGTTAGAAATAAAAATCCAGCCAAATGAAAAAAATTAAATTATTTATGCCGAATAATATTTATTATCTAATCAAAATGTCGATTGCGTTTTGATATTGTGTGTGTAAATACGATTCATGGGCCTTAAGTTGTAAGCACTGATATGGACTGACACAGTTCCTTATCCGCAAATGTTTCTTCATTGTCTCTGTCCATCTGGATTACCAACCCATGCATAACTACATTAAAATTTAAAATTGGTTTTCCAATTAAGTTTGTACTTCAACCAAATGATCTGTGCAATTTTAAAAATTACTGCTATTCGTGGAAATATCATTGATAAGGTAATGCTCAATTATCCGCAAACGGGCAAAGCCGCGACGGAGGATACTAGTATTATATTATTGTAGATGTAGATATATAATTGTATATATCTACTGTAAGTATAATTTGGGTCCACTTTGTGCCTAATGAAGGAACGTACATCCCAAAACATGTAGCGGAATGTTAATTTCATATTAAAATAGAGAAATAAAAGCCTATAATCTAAGTATATATATTAGTATTTAGTCCAGTAAAATAAGGCTCCAAAAGGCCGTTTTCAAGAAAAAACTCCGGAACTTTTATTCTCAACGGATCTTTATGTTTTTTGGGGTGCTGAATTACGAATCTGAAGTTTGCTACCACGGCAACCATCGGCTTCATATTCGAAATCGCAAAAAACCACCATAAAAACCCGTTATTTTTGTTTTTTGATCTATAACACAATAACGAAGCTTTTTTCGAAGAAAGTCTCCAAATATTAATTGTAGCTGGAACTAGCACCTACATAATGAAAACAAGAAATTCCGAAATCGGACCGAAATCGGACCGACAATTCGGAAATTCGGAAATTGGACCATTCGGACCATCGGACCATTCGCAAAGTTACGTTATTGGGAAAAAATGGAGAAATTGGCCAACTTGCAGTCAGTCCCACAGCTCCGCGAAAACACGTTTGTCGTACTCTTTTGGCTATAACTCTGAAACTATTCGTCCGATACAACATTACTTTTTTTCATCTTAAAGCTGATTAAATTTACTATAAGAATCTATAAATGAAGTCTTAATCAAACTCGTAAAATATACATGCCAGCCAGCTATTGTAAAATCCAAGTTTTTTTTTGGCACATTTGTTGCTCTAACACCTCAAATATTTGTTCGATCCCAAATTTCTTTTTTCTATCTCAGAGCTGATTAAATTCGCTATCAGATGCTATACATGTAAATTATATTAAATCCTGTAAACCACCCAAGCTAGCACGCTAAAAGTCTACGTTTTGGCAAAATATGTAAATTATGACATGTTCAGTAGACTAGTGTGGGTATTTCACGGTGTTAATTATCAGTTAAATATATATGATCTAACAGTAAATTTAACCAGCTTTTAAATAAAAATATTAAATTTTTATGAATAATGTGCCAAAAAAACATGTATTTTACAAAAATACGTGATTTTCAGCGTGATAGCTTGTGTATTTCAAGAATTTTGATAAAAATTCTGAATATTGTAGGATATTGTATCACACATTTCTGCCATGTGGTTTGATTTATAACCTTTTACATTTTCTAGATTTTTTTTTTTTAATACAGTTGTACACTTCAATAACTAGATAAAGAAAAGAAGTTAAAAAATCTATTCAAAAAGTCTGCAGATATTAATTTCCTCAGAGATTTTTTACTTATGCAACTTTTCATGTATCTTACTTCAGAGAAGCCGTAAAATTTACTATGTCTGTCGGGGTTTCACTTTAAATAGACAATTATTAAGAATCCTACTAAGTACTGGTAAAAAAATGTCTTCTTTCTTTTAGTGACGTGAGACACCGTTCTATATTCGGCAGCTTCTTCATGTCATTTTCTAAAAGGAATTTGATTTAAAAAAAAAAAAAAAAAAATTACTTCTTAAATTAAAAATTTAATTTTTTTGCTCTATTAAGTTGGAATGAAATTTCGCCTGATTATGAGAAATCTAATCTAATAATGTCCCTTTCTTCAAAACGATATCATCAAACAAAAACCCATTATTATATTCGGCATTAGCTTTAAATTATTAATTCAAAATCAAATAATTTAGTTGCTTCTAAAATAACATTTCAATTGAAAGCTTTTGTTAGGAAATATTGTAGACTGCATGTATTTTTATAATTTTTAAATAGTAAGGGCGTTGACATTCCTCTTATATAATTGGGAAGGAAACAATATTATATATAATTTTTAAAAAAATACAGTTATGTATTTTATCATACTTTTGGTTTAAAATTTTATATTTTGATATTCAATAGTTTTTTTAAAAGACACTTTTTCATTACTCCATTTCTATAGATTAAAAAAAAATGATTTTTTATAATTTTTGCTTTAAAAAAACTGTTGAAAAACTTAATTATGTACTTCTTTATAACTATGAGATTCTGATTTTATATGTATAATATCACAATGGGCTACTATGAGAGCTATAAATAAAAGTGTTAGGTACATTGCTCTTCCTTTGCTTGCAAATACAAATAATAAAAACTATTACAATAAGTTTACCAACATAAGCAATCTCTAATAAAAAAGAAAAAAAAAACTCAAGCATAACTGGTTTAGGACTTGGTTGAGTTTAAGAAGGGTTTCTATGCTAAATCGTATTAGTTACTAACAATTTAGGTATTGTAATTTTTACTGAATAGCCAAAACATCATTCATTGTAGTCTTTATTATTTAATGACATGATAAGTAAAATGTATATAAAGGTATACTCAATATTTCTGGCAGTAATCTCCAAATTATTTTCAACATAATATGCCATTATGAAGGCATAATAAATTCATTTTTGTTTTTAATCGCTGCGTATCTATGACTGCATACCCCAACTACATACATACTAAAATATTTTTCAGTCAACTAATACCTAATACCTAATAATAACTAATGCCCCATCGAACTTACATGTTCGGAACTTATTCCAATCTTCATATAAAATACATTAAAATGTAACTAATTTCTTTATAATAAGTAGGCGATACTTTATTTATGATTGAAAAAATACTTAAACAAATTGAATATTAATTATTAATACTTATATAATATTTATTATAATGAAATTTAAATTAGTTTACCAGATGGTGGGACTGGGATTGTATGTAGTGACGTTGAAATTAAACTGCCAAAAAAAAATTAATTCAATTCTTAAGGACATATTCTGTGATAGATAACGTCCATAATGAAATTTTAGTTACATCATATGGTAGTCCGAAAACTAATGCAGATTTATATCTTTTTTAAAAATGAATGAAAACCGTTAAAACGAGAAAGGTTTTTTGATTATAAAATTGTTAGTGATGAGTCTCTGCCTCAACTGCTATCCTCTCCAGACTTCCAACGTCTACTTTTGTAAGGATCTGAACCACCTTTTTAACGATAAAAGGACTATTGATTTGAAGAATAGAATAGAAATCAGAAAATAATAATAACAGTGATTCGAATATTTCAAAAAACCAGAGGAGCCACACGTCGTGTAATGAAACGTTTTTTCGATTAATTAAACTGCTTTATAATAATTTATTTTGTAGTTTTGTTTTAAAAACATTAACCAGGATTAATTACCGGAAAACTCAATAGATCGGTGTGGAATACAAAAATTTATTTTTAAGAGGGTAAAAATAAAGGCACCATTATAGTCTATCAGGTATATTAACAATTTTATAAAAATATTATTACAAGCTAAACAATTGTGTAAGTATTTAGTGGGTTCTTTGCCGGGATACTTCCAAAATTGTTTCGTATTTTTTTGTGAATCGTTTAGCACTCGTGAAATAAAATTATAACAAAGTAAAAATATGGTTATCAAAAATCTTCTGAAAAATTACAATTTTTGACATATTCTCTTAATAACTTCAATACCTTAGATATTCAACCCAGCTTCAAATTCATTCAAACGTTTTTCTTATGTTGCCTTGTGAAAATTGGCATATCCTGTTACAATCGTGATAACGTTTTGGAGTTACCATTAATATTATTCATATATACAAAACCACCGGAAGATACCACACTTATAACCACCATAATGTTAATGGTTATTACTTAAACTGACCTCAGTGTAGGCTATTGACCCAGCGGCCCTGTGACATCCATTATGGGGAAACAAATCCAGTTTGGAAGAAATCCATACATCACCGTCGACTCTCTAGAGACGACCAAGAGGCATTGTGGGAGCCTTTTGACTGGATCACGCCTCTCTTGCCGTGTGGGGGTGAAACAGAATTTATTGGCCCGGGGGGTTGAATGGGGGTGTAATGAGATGGGCTCTTGCTGCGGCACGCACCTACTGCACTACCTGACTGTGGACCAATTCCGTCGGGGCTTTTTAACGGAGCATTGTGGCAGAGGAGTAATGGCTTTTAGCTACAATGTTAAGTCAGTTTTTTGTTTGGGAATGTCGTTATTATGATGAAAGTCTAAGGGACGCTGCTTTTAATTTAGGAAAAAAAAATAAAAGTTTACTATTCTTCTTTAATATATTTTTTTTGTTCGTAATGGAGTTCGTATTCTGAATGGATTTGAAGGAATTTTATTTCATCTTTTAAGTTTTTTTTTTTAAAACTATTACCCTGAGATTTGGGGCTCTACTAAACCGTCTAATTCATTTCGTATCCAATCCTTACAATCCAAAATCCTTTGAAAAATCCTCAATGCTCCTTACTTTGTCACCATTAAACTTATCCATAAAGATCTTAATATTCCATATTTTGCCGATTTAGCACAAACCAAATACTTATCCTTTTTATAGTAATCTCCATAATCACTCAAATCCACTAGTTTCTCAAATTGCTTCCTACTCTGAAATGAAGATGGCCTAGAGATCTTCTAGAGTAGAATTTTTATTAAGATTTTAGTGCTACTGAGGAGTAGTTCTTTTCAAGTTTTGACATGTTATTGTAATCGTTCTTAACACATTACTTGATGTATATATTTGTACTGGTGTAAATTTCAATACATTTTTTCCATTTGTTTTCCACTATCGTTCTTAACTTTACAAATTAGCACTCGCCGGCAGTTGTGGGTCGAGTGAGGGTTCTCGATAAAGGACCGGATTCCTGAAGGTGTTGGATTCTCGTACGGCCAGACTATCGAGATTGTACTGTATTTAGCATGGGTTAGGTTCCTGTTTAATTAATTATTATCTGTTCTAGAGGTTTCAGTCTGTTTAAGAGAATCATTACTCCTTTGAAAAGGACCAACATCAATGGATAGCTAACTGACGCGGGTGTCTAAATTTCTGATATCAAGAGATGGCATGATCATTTATCACGGACACTTAAGAAATTTTGGCATTTCGAAAATCTTATTCAGTGCTAATAATTCTTTAAGTTTTGAATTAAAAAAAAAATAGTTTATACTTGCCGATAACATATTTTTTTCTTAGTTATAGATAATATATGAAGTCAGTATTAAATTGTATTTGTATAGTACGTAAATTGATTTTTTGGTCTTGATTGATTATTTTCTGAAGGGTGAAAAGGAGTTCAGACATTTGAATGGAATAAGAAAAATGATCAAAAAGTTTTTTGTTTCAATTTCTTCGCGGTTTGCATTGAAATACCCTCTCCTTAAGTCATGATATTCTAAAAATCTAACAATATTCTAGAATTTTCTATGTGTAAAAAATTAAACTGGGAAAAAATAAAATTTCAAATATTTTAATAAACGAAATAGAAATTTTAAGTATAACCGCTGGAATGAAATCAGAGAAAATATAGCCGCGTGTTTTGTGTTACAACTGGAAGCGCGATAATTGACAAAGCAGGATAATGTGGGCCGGCACGAATTAAAAAAAATTCCTGTTTTTGGTCCTATGATCCTAGCTAAAGCTCTTGAAGTCGACAAATAGTTAAGAAGAACGGCATTCAAAGCGTACGCCAGGTGGTTTAGAACATTAAAAAGCATTAAAATCTAAAAAAAAAAAAAAATGTATGTAAGTAAACATATATATATATATAATAGAATTAAAAGAAACCTTTATTCTGGGACTAAGTCTCTTCAGTATAAAATTACAATGTAAAATCATATCTTGTCTAGAGATTTTTAAAATGAAACAAGATAAATAAAAGTGTCATCAAGATCAAAATGTGAATTCAAATTCACATAAGAACCTGAAAGATAATATTGAAATATAGAATCCACAAAAGATATTTTTACATTTTTCTGAACATCTACAAAAATTAATCAGTGGAAAAAACAGCAATCTAATTTTGAAGCAATATTAATTAAAATCGAGACTGCTATATATTTGACTTTTCCAACGATCAGAGACGGTACGGCGTATATCAATAAGGGGTGTTAAAAATAAATATAGAATAGACATTCTCTTTTTACCTGACTCCGATCTTATATGAAAATAATTCTGAAAATGTCTCATTAAAATAATTAAAAAAAAAATTGTGTATCTACCTAAATAGGGTCATTAGCATATATATAATTTTTGCGTAATGTTAATTTTTTTATAATAATCTTTTAAAACTGAATGAATATCATTTCACAAAATCTTACGATTTTTTTTATATTCCCTAACTAGTCCTAAATGTCTAGAATATACCAATTACTTCTCTATCAAATTGAGGGCTCTAATAGAACAATCAAATAAGTCTCTGATGATACAAGAACTGAAGAAGTGTAACATCAGTCCTTTCATATGTGGTAAATTCTGTGTCTGGTGACGGATTTACCTAAATCTTTCATTAAGTCCCTAGAATCTATATTAAAAGTTTGAAATCTTCCTATGGTTTAACTGTTATACACATCATAGATAATGCATACATTATGCAGGAACGAGAAGATCCTTGGTACATTTCTTCTTGAACAAGGAATAATTAAATTTGTAGTTAAACTTTTTAAATTAAATTAGGCTAAAACAATGGTTAAAGATACATAAATAATTTATATGTTATAACTGGTTCTACCTGATCAAAACAGTCACATGTTTATTTATCTGTTTAAATAAATAAATATAAAGAAGAAGAAAAAAAATCAAAATTATAAAAATTCATTCTCCCCAATTATTATACTAAATATTCTATTATTTCAAAATTAATTTTGTTTAAAAAACTGAAATATTTAGTTATATATTTTTTTTTTTGAAAAGAAAGAAAATTTATATTACATTTTGAAATTAATGATTTATTATTGAAAAATTACAGGCAGTGGTTAGTAATAAAAACTTTTAACATTATTAATACAATTGAAGGGTTCGGTGGATGAAAGAGTTATGTAACAAAATGCTATTTTGAGTAATTTATGTTTAAATTCTTTTTTTTTTTTCTTTTAGCAGAAAAATGTCAGATATCCCTTTCAACTCTTTTTCATAATATTAATTATGAATATTAATTCTTTTTCATTTTTTTTTTTTTTTAAATATTTAGATTTTGATATCTAACACTTCTTCACATAAATTCTTCATCCAATGAACTAGATTGATTGTATTTTAAAAAGAAAAATGTGACATAACCCCTTCATCCATCAAACCTCTATAAATAACTATTTAAATTTGTCGTAAAATCAAAATAAAATAATCATTTAAATAAAGAACTTTCAAGTTTAGTAATACAGCGAATTATGGCAGATCGGAGAATTGCTGATTGTTCTGAAGAAAAAAAAATAGAAGGTTGTATAATTTAATTTTTTATGGTCGTTAGTTCATGAATTCTTCCTGAATTATATATTCTAATAGTAAATTATATTAAAAAAAAAATTATCAAAAGTGAATATTATCTTCAAATATAATTTTATGCTTTTATCAAATAATTAATGTAACTAATAAATAATTTTATGTAGGTTTCATTAGTTATTAATGGTGTACCGAGGATATATATATTTTGTTGTTTAATACCATTTAAATATTTTTTAAAAATTTGAATTGTTTTATATACACTGCAAATACATTTGAAAAAAAAAATTATTTATGATATTAGTTCGAAAAACATCCCTCAGATATTTTATATACCAACTGATATATGTATTTATATATAAAATATTATATATATATGGATAAATTTCTTGACTGTTACTATTAAATGTTTAGTAATTGAGGTTCTTTAGTTTGATTTAGTTCTCGAGGTTCAGTCATTAAATAAAAACAACTATTTTGGGGACGTTTCAAGACTTATAATCATGCCCTACAGTGAAAAAACAGGTTACAATAAAATTATATAAGTTATACAAGAAACTACTTACAATGTTATTGGTGGATATGGTATAGACTAACTAAATTCTGACAATTCTAGTACTACAATTCTACAACTGACCTGGGTTAATTTTGAAAAAAACAGTTACAAAGCTTATTGGGAATTCCCTAGGAAAAATTAAGTTAAGAGGACTGGATGGTATTCCTAAGTCCTTTTAACTTAATTCCCCATATTTCTTTTTTTTTTTTTTTTTTTTTTTTTTTTTTTAATTTTTGGATACTTTACCTTTTATTTTTTATCAGTTTTCTACATGAAACAATTTATAACATGTTATTAGTATATTACAATTTTGAGAGCATCACTCTGGTTATATTTGATTAGATGCAAGTTAAATAGTGTTGTTACCATGGTTTCTCTGTGTTGGTGAATAAGTCCAACCATGCGGATAGAATCGTCTTGGTTTATCGTCCAATCCCTTTATCATAGCCTCTGTAAGTTGATCTATGAGCCTTTTGTGGAAAACTAGATCAGTTGCATTGTGTGTGTGTGGGGGGGGGGGAGTATCGATTGATAATTATCACTCCCACCCTTTTATCATCAGCTGGCCTCCAGGCTTCTGATTAATGTCTTAATCCCCGATTTGGAGGGTCTATCACGCCACTAGAACTGATTGTACAACCCCTATTATACCATTGTCCCCCTGTGATTTGTAACTTCGAGATTGCCTGGAGGGGGAGAGAGGGATTTGTATGCCTTCAGCATCTGTAGTCCTCTGACTTTATGTATTTCCTAAAGGATACAGTTATTCACAATAAAAGTTTCGAAAATTTTTCAATGATTTAAGATTGAAATATTAATTTTACATAGTTTATGAAGTATGAATCTTGAATTTTTTTGTATTGCCGGGAATCATGATTCCCGCCAGATTTTCAAAGAAAAAATAAATGTTTAAAAGGTTTGAAAATTAGTTCTGAAAAATGTTCCAGGCTTAACAACTAACTAATTATATATCAATAAGAAAAATCTTATTTCTTAACACAGTATCTGAAAAAATTCTTTAAACTTTATTAAGACTCCAAAGATATAACAGCTACTGAGGATCAACAGTCCATATAAACCTCTTACTTATTATACTTTTTACTTATTATTTAGAGGAATATTTTGATCTATTATTAGTGATAGAGTGATAAAGGAAATTTATAAGTAAAAATTGGTTCACTGATATCAGGAGAGTTAGGAAACACTAAAGGCCTTCTTCAAGGATATTGCATGTCTCGGACTTTGTTTAAGATATATGTTGATAGATGTCTAGAGAATTGGTCACAAAGATGCTGCAAAATGGGAATCCCAATGAAAAATACACATCTATTTCAGCTGCTACCTAACATTTATTCAGAAAATTAACCGAACAGTATGAGAGATGGGGCCTAAAGATAAACTATGAAAAGAAAAAATATATGTCAACAGAAAACTATGAGGTAAGTGACCAAGTTCTAACAAAGTTAAGAAGGGTCAACCAATTCTATTATCTAGGCACTATTCTCGAAATCAATGGAAGAGCGACAGAAGAAGTGAAGAAAAGAATAACAGGTAGACGGAAGGCTATCGGAATGTTAAAATCAGTCCTCTGGAGTGCCAACATATGTGCCAATGTCAAAAAAATATTATATAAGGTCCTGGTAGAAATCAAAATGATATTATAACAGCTCGGAAACATGGACTCTAGAAAAAATGCAAGGCAAAAGATTTCTGGCTGTGGAGATGGATTTTTGGAGATCAGCAAGAATCTCAAGGATTCAACGAATCCAGAATAAGATCATAAGAGAAAGAATGGAAGTTAAGAGAAATATTCTGGAAGAAATGGAGGGAAGGAGGCTGAGATGGTTCGGCCATGTTAAAAGAATGGATAATAGAAGAATCGCCAAAATTGCTTATGAATAGGAAGCAGAGGGGAGGAGAAGGAGAGGTAGGCCTCGCATCAGGTGGAGAGATGTTGTAGCTGAAAGTATGGCTGACCGAGGATTAACAGAAGAAGAAGCAATGGTTAGAGAGGAATGAAGGAACCGGCTGAGGGAAGAGTTCGGTTGAAGGAAACTTCGATAGCAAAGAAAAATCCTTTCAAAGAAGAAGAATTGTAAATTTCAAAAATCAATGGGTCCGACAAAAGAAAAAATGGCAAGATGAAATCACCCCCAGTTAAACCCACCATTATTTAAAAAAAAAAAAAAAAAAAAAGCACTAACGTATACAGTATTATAAAGAAAATATGAGGGAAATTTTAAAAACGTTTCCCCATTTCTTTATAATTATATTTATTACAAATACAGTGGGTAACACTAAAAATATTAAAAAAACTAAGAAATGGAAATTTACTTGTCAAAACATATAATGCAAAACAGACCGATACAACTTCATGTTGAAGCCAGTCCCCATAGGTCATTAAACTATTCAAAAGGTATAATCAGATGTTATGATTTACAATTTGCTACAACTGAGGAAATAAAAGATTAATTAATCATTTAACAATGTTTCCTACATTTCAAAAATCATTTTCTGATATATTAAAAACCGCGGAAAAAGAAGGATGTAGAAATCCAAGTGGACTTAGAACTCTCAATCCCACAGGTTAGCTTTGGTGAGACTTCGACCAATTAAACAATCGTTAAAACTATAGTTAAATAATAAGAGTATTAAATATTAAAAAATATTACAAACAGTTTTTCTAATTTAAGAAAATTAATTCAACCACAAAGGGAAGGAACATCTTTGTTTCCTGTTTAAGAAGTTGGTTTTTATTAGATGATAAGTTTTTTTAATTTAATATTTACATTTATTGACTGAACTTTAAATATAAAAAAATCATAATTTTCTTATGATCTTTTAAATAAATTTCTTTTTGTTCATTTTTTTAAATTATTTAATTATTAACAAGTAATTGAGAAGTCAATGGTTTAGTGCTGCTATCTTCTAATAATTACAAAACATCTTATTTAGTTTTTAAATTTCTTAATATTCATATGATATTTTAAATCATTTTTTAATTTTTTTTATTTTAATACAAATTTCTATAATCGAATATAAATTGTATATCCATATATTTTTATGAAAATGCCCTTTTGAGGAGTTTTCTTAACATGTGATAAGAAACTGCGCTTCGTAATCGACTACTCCAACAGTGACTAGTCAAATTCTCAAAGCTTCCAATAAATTACAAAAGATTCGTTTACATGGCAGTAATTAGATCTATTTCGACATATGGAGTTGAACTTTGTGGCTCCACTAAACCTTCCAATTCTTCTCGTGTCCTATTCTTACAATCCTCCTATCGTAAAATCCTCAGTATTTCTTATTTTGTTAAAATAAACTTATTCATTAAGATCTTAATGTTTCATATGTTGCTGATTTAGTCCAATCCAGATACCTACTCTTCCATGGCAACAAGCTACATACCCTCTTTGGCGTCTTAAAACAAAATTAATTTGAAAGAGATCTGCTTGATATATTTTAAGGGCCTTTTTGATTTTGTCTCGTTAGAACTGATGTATGTTTTACTTTCAAAACTAGTTTAAAAAAAAAAAAAAACAATACAATTTGGTTACCAAATAACAAATCCTCACCTGGACCCTGGATTCTGGAAGGTTGATCTTTAGGGCGACTTCCTCCCTCATGAAGATGTCAGGGTACCTGGTCTTGGCGAAGAGGGCTTCTAGTACGTCCAGCTGGGCCCTCGTGAACGTGGTTCTCTCCCTCCTCTGCTTCCTCGGGTTCATCCCTAGTAAATATTGATTTGTACATTTGCTAAACAAATAATCGGCAATAAAAATTGTAGTTTTAAGAACTACTCACCGTGAGGGTAACCGATGGTGGAATGTATGGAGTCCATGAGAGCAATAGCCCCAGAATAGGGTGGAGTTTTCAGGTACCCGCCAGTGCCGCCGCCGAAACCTCCGATCCCCACCACTTCACTCTCCGGGCTGCAACTGGATAGATACTCCAATATATACTTTTGTATTGTATTTTGGTATCATTGTAACAATTCTGGTATTCTTTTAAAATGAAATTTTACCCTGTATATATATTTGTTTTACTTGACTACTTAATATTTTTACCTACTCTAGTGTTAATCGGTCACATCCTGTCTCGTAAATTAGCGTTCCTGCGGCTTTGATATATCTTATAAGTAAAGACCTAGGACAACTAATAATTAAATTTATTTATTTTTCAATAAAAATTGTAGAAAGCATGCAGAAAGGAAAAAATAAATAAATTAACGTCCAAATAAACTACATTTCGAGCTTTATTTCCTTATGTTATGAGAATGATTTGATTGTTAGGGTTTCCAGTTCTGATAAGACCTACATATTATCCACCTAGTCCAAAAAAAAAAACGGTTTGACGAAGAATAAACCGCCAAACTTTTATTATCAACAGATTCTTTTATTATTCTTTTATTCTTTTATTATCAAAAGAAACTTTTATTATCAACTTTATGTTTTTGGAGTGCTGAATCTGAAGTTTGTTACCACGGCAGCCGTCGTCTTCATACTCCCCAAAATCACACAAACAAAAGCCCTAAATGCCAGTTATTTTCGAAGAATGTTTCTATATATTAATTGTAGCTGAAACCAGTACCTACGAAATAAAAAAAAAAAAATGTCGAAATCGGACCATAACTACGCAAACAATGGTGCGATTTAGGAGTTTTTTTGTCATCTTGTAGTAGTTACTGGTTCCAGCTACAATTAATATACTAAGACTTTCTTCGAAAGACTTTTCGTTGACGCGTTATGTGTAAATAACTGGCATTTGAGCGAGTTTTTGCGATTTTGGGTATGAAGCCGACGGCTGCCGTGGTAGCAAACTTCAGATTCAGATTTAGCATCCCATGAAACATAAACAGTTTAGAATAACAGTTCGGCAGTTTTTTCTAGAAAACAGCCTTTTAGAGCCTTATTTTACTTGACTAAAGAGAGAAACAGTGAGTCCAAAGACCCATTACAACGTTTTTATAAATCTAATGTGTAAATGTAAGCCTTGCGATTTGTTAGTTCTAATAGCAAAAGAAACATAAATTCAAAATGTTAATGATTTGAATGGCAATGGTAGATTAATAGGAATTATTGGGGATCTAGGAATAAATGCGAGTTCTCCAGTCGCTGATCTTGTGAAAATTACAGCTCCAATGATATTTCCTCGCGTAGTTGTGAGTTAAACCTAGAACCATTGCACTGATTTGATGGTTAAAAAGTAAGTTAAAGCATAAGTGGAAATCAAGTTTATAACTTAATAATTAAGTTGGTAATACTGACAGACAGAGAATATTTACTATATTACTAGGGATATATCGGTTGATTTTTTTTTTTTTTTTTTTTTTTTTTTTTTAATATAAATTTATTGAAATTTACAACTGTATAAAATATATACAACAAGTAAATGTGTTAAAAGTGAATACAATGGCATATAAATAAAATGTGAAGAATTATTCACTAGTAGCACCTCAATAAATTCTACACTAAAAGGTCTCTAGGCTTTCTTCTTTTCAGACGCCTCGGAGGAGGATTATCAGGAATGGAATAGGAAGCAATTTGGGAGACTAGTGGATTGGAGTGGTTATGTAGCTTACTATGGAAGGATAGGTATCTGGTTTGGGCTAAATCAGCAACATATGGGACATTAAGATCTTTATGGATAAGTTTATTTGTAGCAAAGTAAGGAGCATTAAAGTTTTTTCGAAGGATTTTGGATTGTAAGGATTGGATACGAGAAGAATTAGAAGGTTTAGTTGAGCCCCGGGGCTCAACTCCGTCCAAATAGGTCTGATAACTGTCATGTAAATGAGTCTTTTGTAGAAAATCGGGAGTTTTGAACGTCTGTTTAGTAAATGTTGAAGAAGTCGAAAACGACGAGCAGTTTCCCGGTTGATTTTTAAACCACTGGGATTTCGTACCACATATTTATAGCATTTCGAATATCAATTGAAAATAAGTAAATTTTATTATCACTTTCAAGCTCTAGATAACATCGTAACATTATAAACTTTCTTGCAGATTGGAGCTCGCCACCTATCGGTCGATTTTCAAACTTCTTTATCGGATTTATAATAACAATTTAATTTCAAATCAGTAAATTTTAAAATTGCTAAACCTTTTTTGAACTATCAAGAATAAAATTTGGTACAGATTGGTGTTGAGTAGTTTTTATGGTTTGGGATCACAAACAATAAATGGCTAGGTAAAACTTCAATTTGGATTTTAAAAGTTAAAAGTGATGTTAAGCGACTAAATCTACTCCTTTGTTTGAAAAATACCCCAATCTGCTACAATTAAAAATTAACGATTTTTAAATAAGTATTTGTACTCTTTAACCTAAGCAGTAGCACTCCTCAAGTAAACGTATTTATCTCTCCATTAATCCAAGTCAAATTCCAAGTTATTCCAAGTTCATTAATCAAAGAACATCCATTCTTATTCAAGCAAATCAAGGATTTAAAATTAGATTTTTTTTTTCTAACCCTTCATTTATTTTTATTTACAAATATACATAAAAGAATTAGGGTTTAGGATTAGCGAGAGATATGCATTCTAAAAATAAAAACACATTGCTGCATAACTTCATCGAGTTGAGACACACAAGGCAAACTAATTTATCTTATTGAAGACAACATAATAATTGACATTAATATAATTATAATTCATTATATATTCCCAGTCCCTACTCGTTATATTTACATTCAAGCTGAGTTCTCCCCTGTTGCTTGGGAGTTAAAAAGGTCCCTAGGAGAGTCTTCGCTTTTCTCTCGCCGCTTAACTGGTACGAGAGTCAGTATAGCCAAAGTGAGAGAGGTGAAGTCACAAATATTCCGGGTATATGAGGAGATACAGGCCATTGACAGAACTCCATTGCCGTATTTCCAATTTAAACCGAGGAGGATTTATGGATGTGTGGATTTGGATAAAAAATATTCCATAGAATTTGGGAGGTTATAAAGGTATAGATGAAATTTTGAAAACTTAACGAGTTTGGAGACAACAAAGAACAAAAACATTGTAAGGTGTGTTAGTTACAGTTATCAGGAATTTAAATTGGAAGGATTGTATACGTTTGATGTTCGAAAAATTTGCTCTGCCTCACAGTTCTACTTCGTCCAGAAAGTTCTAACGATGGACATAAATCATACGTAGGACATCTCAACTTATAGATAACATATGTAATATGTTATCTATAAGTTGAGATGTCCTACTTAGTATTCGGTATAGTTAGCTGATCCTCTGTTGGTTTCTTGACACTGAAAATAGAATATGACTGGCAGAATATGAAATACTTTTACCGTTGCTATCAGGGTTTTTTTCAGTTGCAGTATTTGTCATTATTTATATATGTTTATACGATAAATATTGAAGAAAAATAGGATAAAATTAATCTTAGTTAAAACCATAAAAAAATTAAAATTATGACAAAAAAAAAATATAAAAAGTAAAAATATATACATGGACATACAGGTGCAGGTCATATTTAAGGGTCTTATTGTAAGCTGAGGAAATTGTATGCGTTTTTTCCTTTTGGTTTCAAAAAACGTATTATATCTCTACTTTTCCTATGGATTATCTACCATAAATTAGCTTTATAAATTTATCTGTTTAATATAGTTTTCGAAATATTGCAAAATAATGTAGTTGAATATAAACAATAAATTAATAAATGTAGACAGCTTTGATTCATTTAACATAAAACCGGTAGAATGCCTCAAACGGTTCTGGAAATTGTAGACTAGTTTTCTAAACGGACTGGACTGGACTGATAAAATCAACCAAAGTAAGTCTCGTTATAATCGGCCTTAACATTCAATTGGACAGTCATTGAATTGTAGGGTGGATAATGTGTTCATTGATAGAATTTACTAGTCTAGTAAAGTGTTTGTTTGCTTTTATTTTTAGATTAACACAATTTCTCTAAACGGGACTCCAAATGTTCACATATATTAAAGGAAAGATTGATTTACCATTAAATTGAAAGAATAATAAATGTTTATTCTTCAAAAGTTACAATTACATTTATCCATTTTTGAACTTACATAAAAACAATTAAATCAAATTTTTTTCTCCAAATTATTTTTTGAACAGTAGTTGACAAAAAATCAAAAATATTGGTAACTAAACATTAAGGAAACATATGAATCGAGGATAAATATCTCCTAAATTGACATTGTCATAATATGCAAAAAGGAGTTAAAAACTTGGGAAAAAAATAAACCCAGTTGCTACTCAACTTATTAAAATTTTGAATGTTCTTTCTCAATAGTCCAAGGGATTTACCGAAAATTTCTGACAAAAATTAAATGAATAACTTTGTTTTGTTTTTTAGTTATAAAGCACTGAAACCAAAAGTTTTTTGGGGTTCTAAGCGAAAAACTGAAAAACATTTGCGATTCTCGTTGTAAAGACAACCTTTTCGTAAGGAAGGAAAACTTGAAATTCCTATGCATCACTCCAAAAATATAAATAACTGTTGAGAATTTCTTCCATATGTTTGTTAACGAAACAGAGCTTTATGGCCAATGTTATACGAAGTGAAGATCTGATAGTTTTATTAAATATCAGCTTTGAAAATAAGAATAACGCTTAGCCGACCTGAATATTCACGAAATTTCTCTCAAATGAAACCTAATCTTACAAATAGCATTTAACAATGTTCTCCCACCTATTTAACAACCTCCGTCTATTATTTTGATACTTTCTCATTTTTCTTAAAACGTTAAGTAATTCTTTCGACATTCTTTCAAGCTAATATAAGTGTCTATTCCGTAAGCCGGAACTCTATTATTTCAGTTTTTTTAGTAAAGACACATCACGCCATCGTGTTTTCCACAGTCTCCTGTGGACTCATCCTTCTTCGATCGAAATCTTGTATACTTTATTTCTGAAAATATGGAGGCTCTACTCTTAATCTATATGGTCATATATCACACCATTTAGGAACAGGTACATTGTTTTGTAAATTCTTATTCCCAGGTTTTGTAGAAGCCACAAACTTTTTCTTGGAACTTAATAACTTTTAAATATTAAAGAATCCCGAGGCTTGACATTATAAACGTTTTCATACTCAGCCACCTATTAACTTAGTTACTCGAAAGTTACCGTTATTGTCAGAAATCATTTATTGTTTTTTACTGTATCACTTTCGAGGGCTAATTATTTTCCAGGTCATATCAATATTATTTCATTTAATATTTTTCGAATATAAAAAAAAAAAAAATAATAATAATAAAAGAAGAACATGTCAGTGACGAGTAAACAATGTTCAAAGTTAAATAAATAATATATGTTTTTTTAATAATCTACTCCTGTGCTAAACTAAATAAAATCGGAGAAGGAAGATAGAAAACTTCTCAGCATAAAAAATACCGATTCGGTCACGCAAATCATAATATAAGTTTAAGTTATTTCTTCATTATCCACTTTTAATTTAAAATTTATATCAATCGACAGAATCGTTAAAACTTTTATAGATCCATTCAAAAGAGAAAGAACTTCCTAACTAACCAATAAATAAAATTTAAAAAATAAAAAGTTCGATGCTGACACCACTAACCTTGGACCTCACACCTCCCTCCAACTTACACCATCAAAACCCAAGTTCCCAGGGTAAATCCTGACGCTATCCTCCCATCTACGTCTCGGCATCTCCTTCGGACGTTCATCCGACTGCATAGAACTCTTATTTTGGAATTCGGTGATTTTTATGAATGAATGAATTTTCATTAACATTTTCGGAGCTGCTATTAACTGAACTAAATTTAAAGGATAAATCTTCAGCAATTCTATATTGTGGAGCCTTCTGAATTCTCATGTTCATCCTTTTTTTGGGGGGCCAAATATATTTCTTTATTTTTGAAAACTTTAAAGCGTTATTCTCCCCTTATAATAATGTATAATATTTAGTTAAAAACAATAATAAAAGTAAACAAAATATTAAATTAAAAAGTGAAAATACAATTATATCGTTAAAAAGAATAATTGTAATGGTGAAAGATACAAAATATTGATTTACTTGTTAGATTAACCAAACGAATCTTCGGTAAATAAGTGACGAAAAGCTAATTCAACGCTTTGCCTGTGGAGCGCGATATACGCCACGAGAGAGAGAACAAAATAACCACATGTTTAGGGTTGGAACTGCGTATGTCAGTTCTGGTCAAACATCGGTGTAATAAAATATAAAAGAAAGACGAGAAATAAAATAAAACGGAAACTGTTTACCTCTTGATTTAGTTTGATGTCTTGCAAAAGTTTCGAACGCCTTTTTATGATTTTGGACTTACGCCACTATGATTCTCAGGAGAATATGTATAAAAGTGATTCCATCACTCCTCTCTCTGGTTTCAAAGCCCAGTAGAGTCAAATGTAAATAATTATCAAAAGAAAAGGCATATTCTTTCTGGTTTAACCGATTTCTTTATTTTCCACAATTTATTAAAAAAATATATTATTGTATGTTGTTAAATGAATCGTAAGTACTTTAAAAATCGATGTAATATTTTTTTAATCTATACTCGTTACTATTATATGAAAGGTCAAGCCATTTTTTTTTTTTTGTGATCACTAACCGCTAAAACTACTGAACCAATTTGTACCAAATGTTAACTACATCATCTTCATAGTTTAAGGTTTGGCAATAATAAAATTTAAAGATTTTATTATTAAACTGACATAATAATGCGATAAATATATGTTGCGCAGTGAAATTTGACAATCAACCGGTACGGTGTTATATAGAGCAAGGCATTTATGATAAAATGTACTTATTTTGAATTCAATTATTATTAAAAAAGCTATAAATATATGGAGTGACATGCGGATCCCAGAGCAGTTTAAAAATCAACAGAGTTGGCAATTGTAAAGCCATTAATCCCAACTGTATCAAATTTTAACTACTACATCTTCATAGTTCTAGGAAGGTTTATAATTATAAATTTTACTATAATAATAATTGAATTGTATAGTCTTGAGTGCCAGAAACGAGGTTTGCCAAACTGTTATGTACTTAAATGGTTAGAAATTAAAATCTAACCAGATGAATCGATAAAATTAATGCTGCAAAATTGGATATCTACTTATGCTTTTACGCAAAAATATCATTGAAGAAATAACGCTTAATTCCACACTTACAAATACAAGGTTTTTATCGATAAACGAATGAAATTCAATTATTAGTTTAAATAATCTGGGTTCTTTATTGAAGGTAGGAGACAAAGCTGTAACGGGGTATGCTAGTATAATGTAAATAAGGTAAAAATACCTGTAGTATATTGAAGAATAGCAAGAATTATTAATCTTTTACCTCCATCCGTGAAATATTTTGGACAACAGTATCTTGTTTTCAAATAGAGTCCCCAAAAAGGAAAGGTATGTGTACACCTACAGAAGAAAAAGCGAAAAGGGATATAATTGAGAGAATATTTGTTTGGACGTGTGAGTGACAGCTTTTGTTGACCTGTAGGGATCGGGCGCTAATTGGCAGCCCCATCTGCCAACGTGGACACCTGGAGGCCTGGAGACACCTCCAAAACAGTCCATTGTCAACAGACAGCCTGTCAGGACACTCGATACACCAACAACCGTCTCAAATAGTTATATAAGGAACTGAGTCAGTCCTTGCTTGCCCAGGTGCCAGCGGATATCTGTTTGTTTTCACTGCCTCTAGGATAAACAATGCTCTGATGGGGATTTGATGTCGTCGCTCGCAGGCGGGGGTTCACTTTTCTATACCGCCTCCGAAGGGTATACGAGGGGGGTCGCTACCTTAAATAGTTCATGACAAGGGGTGGTTTTCTCGTTGAGGATCAGTTCTTAGTCTAATTAAACCTTTATTTCTCTAAGGGTTTTCTTTTAAGTAGCAGTTTAACAAAACTATTTATTTCAAATGAAAAACTCTTCTTGCGAGGTGAAGGTAAAATAAACATAAATATAACAATCCTTGTACAACAGTGCTTTGAACCAGTTTCACTCGCACCGTAGGGATTTAATGAAGCCAACTAGTCCACACGCAGGACTGAAATGACAAGAAACTGCTAGTCGTTATAGGCTTCTCAAACATTTATTAGATAAACGTTCAAAGCTTCTAATTAATTAGAAAAGACTCATTTACATTATAGTGATTAGAGCTATTTGTACATACATAGTTGAACTTAGTAACTCAACTAAACCTCCAAATTCTTCACGCATCCAGTTTCCTACAATTCAAAATCCATTGAAAAATTTCTAATGCTCCTTACTTTTTAACAAATAAACATTACAACTCTGTGTTACATATGTTGCTGATTTAGCCAAAACCTATCCTTTTATAATAAACTCCGTAATACTTAAATTTACTAGTCTCTTAACATTCCTATTCCCGATAACCCACCGAGGTGTCTGAAAATAAGATGATATCGGGGCCTTCTAATATACAACTTTTATTGAATTGATACCAGTGGGTAGCTGATTTACAAGTTATTCACATATTATTGCAATAATTTTCCATCACATTTTCTAAAGGTATATATTATATACAGTTGTAAATACCAATAAATCAATATAAAAAATATATTTTTTTATTTTTATTTATAATTAAAAAATATTATATTATTAAAGTCATTATCATAATTATAAAAAACTTAAAAATATCATTGTTATTGCAGGCAGATTAAGTCTGAGCTCCCAATGTTTTAAAATTAATATTAACTTGATCTTTGTTCACTGGATATTAGGAGTACGAGTGCATATTAAACTAAGAATGTGTAATAAACAAAAAAATATATTAATGATATATATTTATTTGTATATGAAAACTAATCGAATAGGATTTAGTTTTCTACAAACGCAGGTATAGAAATCTTTGAAAACCAATTCCTTCTTCTCTTGTTTATTACAATATTCTTAACAGAAGTTTATTTAATCTTAGTTATTATTATTAAATAAATAATAAATAATTTTTATTTAATTTCAGTTACGTGTACATAGGCCGTTTTTACGTTAAGCATTTTTATCTCTGATTGATTCAAGAATGTTGAACAATCTTCTCTGTTGATTAATTGTAAATCTATCTACATCATTGAAATATTTACGATGTCATGTATCCACAAATCTTCTGTAAATATAATTTATCAAAAGGTTATATTAATCTCTCCTATTCCAATACTTGCTCACAATCCAGTCAGGTCTTGCTGATAAGAGAATTATTCAACAAAATAATTCTGTTCAATTTGCAGTAATTCAGTTAAATCTGATACTAAATATATTCCCTCAAAAACGCTGTAAATTTATTTTATCGTATAATCCAATTTTTTAGCTTATTGTATATTAAGAATATGTATGTATGAGTAAACGTTAATGTTATTTTGGTGAATGTTTATACAGTATTATTTTATTATCATTTTTTAAATTACCTCCATCTTCTTCCCCTATGTATAAGAAGTCTCCAGTATAATTTTTTTTTGTGTTTATATACATGGAAATCTGTTTTCATTTTGTTATTTTTATTATACTCTCTCCAGCTCCTTCAAATAAACAGAATATCTTTTATTGGTTCTAAACTTGCTCCAATTTACTTAGATTGTTTAGTCGAAACTTTTCGAGGGAATACGTTATACTCCATTTAAACATAAACTCTAAATCAATGTTCTAACTAAATTAACTTCTGTTATACCTTCTCATATTAAAATGAGAAATAAGGAAATATAAAACACTAAAACACATTGTTGAATTAATATTATAGTCAATCAGATTTTATATAATACTAAATCATATGTAATGTACACTTCTGATAAACACTTTCACATTAGCTAATAATAAATTACAAATACATAAAACACAAAATCAATATTGAAAATAATGTTACTTACTATATTTTCTCACATTAGAGGAAAGTGGAAAAAAGAAAATATCAAACTTCTGATATACTTTCTCACACTTCTTTTTAGATCGATATGTTTTATTAAATAATTATTACAATCTGTCACATCTTAGAACAATAAATAATATGGATGACAAAGAATCCATTCACAAAATATGTAATCTGAAATCTTCTTCCATAAAAGTAGGTTATACTCCTTCATTTACACACTCAAAAACCATGTTCTAAGTAATATTAACTTTTGTTATAGATTCTCATATTAAAATGAGGAATAACAAAATGTAAATAAAAATATAAAACACCAAATCCATGTAGAAACTAATATTGTTAACCTGTGTTACAGTTTTACACATTATAAAAGAGGAAATAAGAAAAGAGCACTATATACAACACTAAATCCATGCTGAAACTTATGTTAACTTCTGTTTCACTTTTTTGCATTTAAGAAGACTATATCTATACTCTTACATAAAAGGAGAAGCCATTTTTTGTTAGTGATCACTAACCATGAAAACTACTGGGCCAATCTGTACCAAATTTTATCTACATCATCCTCATATGTCAAGAAAGGTTTAGCAATAATAAAATATACATATCGATAATAGTACCGTTTCAGAATAAAGTTTATTTTTTTATTTCATTTCATTTCATTCATTATATATCTATCCTAGGTCGATTTAATAATAAATAAATTTCAAAAAAGGAAATCAATGCTGCACCATCGAGTAAACGTCTGAAAAATAGGGCGAAATATAGATGGAAGGATTGTGTCAGGGCTGATGTTGGGATTTATTTATAGATAAGGATGGAGAGAGGCTAATGATCAGATATTGGTGGTTTCATCATAGAAGGTTTTGTTTTTTCTATGATTTTTATTTATTTATCTACGCTTTGAGTATTTTAAATAAAATTGGTATAAGTCCTGAAGAAACATTTCTTGATTTTCTCATGGACACTATTATTATTTTTCATATTTTATTTTGTAAAAACATAAAACTTGAAAGAGCTTTTTTTTTATAACTGATTCGCTGGATTCATATTGCTCAGGGCTTTCAATATTTGCGAAAAAGCATTTGTAATTTAGAGCCCCTTCAGAGAGAGAGACTGATATAAGGCATTGCTGCCAATGGCGAAAAGCAATAGGCGAAGAAGATAATGGCTGAGGAGAGACCTGAAGGCAATAACGATGATCCTCTAATATTAAAGAGCAGAGACTGTTTGGACAACACTCCTCACGCTACAATAACTCTTCCAATATTCATACTCCAGATTATCTCCTCTGAGGTTTAGCTCCGGTGTATATTGGCTGTGGGCGGCTTTAACGCTCCATGTAAACTAGTCCTCAATGGGGATCGAGTGGCCAAATGTTCGTCTTCCATCTTCATATCCCAAGTCCCATGCGGCGCATTATTAACACATCAGGTCTTGTTTTACATCAGTCACTGTAACCAATTATAAAGGGGTTGCATATTTGATAGTTATTTTTTAAACTTTTTATTTGGGTCCTTAAATAAATATTTTTTCCTTATATAAATATTTTTCCAGCTTTAAAACTGTAATTCCGGGCACGTGGATTGAATTATCAAGCCAATTTGGACTTGCGGAACATAGAGTATCAATATATTTGTAACTAATGATCCTGACAGTTAGCCTCAATTTAGAATGAAAAATTACATTGAAATTTTAAATATTTTTGTTTTATTTATTTATTAATAGAAATTTATTACTATATTACAAGAAAATTTAAGATTTACATCAATTAAATCTGCCGTGATTACAATACAAAGTAATGATATGACAAAGACGTGTAGAGAGACTAGCAAATGGTAGTACTCTAATGAAAGTTCTACTACAGAAGAAGATCTCGAGGCCATTTTCTTTTCAGATGCCTCGGAGGATTACCAGGAATGGCATGGGCAGTTGAGAAACAAGTGGATTTGGGAGAGTATTTAGGTTATTGTGAAAGGAAAGGTATCTGGTTAGAGCCAAATCAGCAGCATATGGGATAACTAAGTCATAGTTGATCAGTGCATAGGTGATAAAGTAAGGTGCACTAAAATTATTTTGAAGCATTTTGAATATGAGTAATTGGATGCGGGAAGAATTAGATGGTTTGATGAAACCCCATAATTCTATACCACAAGTCCAAATAGGTTTGTCAAGTAAGTGTTGGAGCAGAATCGGAGTGCAGTCTTGTCGTTTCAGTCATACATGAAGGTTCCGTGTGATTCTTTTGTATAGATAAAATCCAAGTTAAATAATGTTGAACAGATACGATAGTTAAACATTATTTAACTCCATTATAGAATACAGGAGGGCAGAATGAGGAAGATTTTCGATCCAGGGTAAAGGCTATTTGCTAGGATTTATCTTAACTCTCCAGTTATGACACCATTCTTCAGGGTAATATGTGATAGGAGTGTATGAGATGCATATTCGAATTTAAACCTGAAAAGAATGTAATTAGGGAACAGGCAAAGATAAATTGGGAGGGGGGGGGGGGGGTACCTACATGTTAAAATCATAATTTTAATGTAATTTCTAAAATGTGTTTAATTGAAGATATTTTAGTTATTCGAAAGAATAAAAAGAATAACTAAGAAGTTAAGGAAAATAAGAATAAAGCTAAAAAAATGTAACAACTCATTTATTAAAAACAAAATTTAGAATAAGAATAAATACAAATAAATTTAAATAGAAAATTATTAGATATAGTAAAGTTAAAATTATAAAACAAGCTAAATTGAATTTTACGTAATTATTTTAAGTAACGTTTCGTTATTTATTTTATATTTTTAATCATTTTAGAAAAGCAACTACGATACAAATCACAGCGCCGTAGATAAAATAAAATATAATTATATTATTTTTATTTGCTAATATTTAAAAAAAATTAATTTTAATAACTTAAATCAACAACTCTAGGCTTCTACACTGACTGGAATGTTTTCTTCGTGGTTCGGGTTGCATAGTGGAGATATATGGATGAGATGATTCTAAAACCTTTAGGTGAACACTTTCACACAAATTACATACAAACTACACTTTAAACAAGAATATGGAGATAAATTTATAGAGACATTTACTCCGATACATCGAAAGGTTAGTACAATAAACGCCAACTTAACACGGGTTAAATCTTTGTTCAACTTTGTTATTGTTATTATGTTATACTATTTATATTCGGCAGATACTATAATATATATTAACTTCTACATATGAACACAATGGTTATAAATTACTAATCACTTAAATTTACAACCAAAAGTATATAACTATATTTTGAAAAAAAAAGTTTTTATGGACAAAAGAATATTTATATGTTCTAAGCTTTAAAATAAAATTCTATTTGCCAAAGACAATTGGTTTTAATTAACGGCTATTCAGAATTTAAACATAGTACAAAACTTATCGTATGTTCGATTTTGGGTTTCTTGCCGCGTTCGATCCACTTTGCGGCACATAGTGACGCAATAGTGGAGAACCCTAAAAATGTACATTTCTGGATTATTATCGGAATATTTTTTAAATACTTAAATATGTATAGAACAAAGCGCAACACGAATTCTCTTCTATGCTATCATCTCCTAAGCCTTTTACACTCTGTTAATAAGTTGGTAACTCATAGTCTAATGTATTTCTGATTTAGTGAAAGTTGAAGACTATAAGTTTTGATTTTTACTACCAGTACGTTATATAAACTGTTTTTAAAACGATATAGAAAAAAACATTGTAATAAAAATCTTACTTTTTTTCTATTTCAGTATTTTTCTTTTAAACAATAATCATATTTTTAAAAAAAATCATGGTAATAAAACATTTTCTTGTAGCTAGCTGTTTTTTCTCTTGTAACTACTTCGTTTAGACATGCATTTAAAATCTTTAAAATTAATAATAATTTAAATTAAGATCTTTGAAACAGATGAAATACAAGAAAATGATACCTGTTTAAACATGATAAAGTTAGCTTATTAAATAAATTCGTAAGTTTTGTTAACTAAAGTAAAATACTTGGATAGTTTCAGAAAATTGCATTTTCTTCAAACCAATGATTAGCTCACTGTTTTGGTGACATTAGATGTAAACTAGAGTTGGGCAAAATTCGATCATTGCTAAAATTTAATCATAGCTATTTGACAACTTAAATACCTCAATCACTTAATTTAATAATGATTTAATCTTTTAGTTGATTTTTATTGAACTAATAATTACTTAACTAAAAGATTCAGTCATTATGAAATTAAGTGATTGATTCCAGGAGGTTAGTTGTAAAATGGCTATGATTTAATTTTACCCAACTGTGATGTCAATAAACAATTATTATTTTAAAAAACTGGATTTACAGTAAAAGTTCAAAGTTAATAATTGAATGGGTCCCCCGAAAAACGTTCTAAGCGACAAACAAAATTTTGAGTAATCAGTGAAAGAAAATCATAATCTTGTTCTTGTTAGTTTTGTAAGTTAGATTTTTTTTTTCACCTTGTAATTTGTTATATTTACATGTATAATAACATAATGGATTGCTATATCATACTATGATGTACTATTTATAATACATTTAAAAACCTTTAAAATCACCACATCGGAAATTTTGTCGCTTAGAACGTTTTTCGGCGGACCCATTCAATTAGAGTAGCATTTTTCGAAATACATCTATTATCATTGATATGTCTAAAAAATATGAATATGTCTATCTGTGGGTATTCATTAAAAAAACAGAAGCAAGGAAAATGAATTTTATTTTTCGGTAAATAACGGTTATTGTATATATATTTGTTACAGTAGTAATGATTAAACTGTATTTGTATTGGTAGATACCAAGTTGCCACGTGGACGCCATAAGCACAATGTCTAGACGATAGATCTTTGATGTATGCACGAGACCCGAACCCAAGCACATTAGGGTAATCTATCATGCTAATTTATGTTAATGCCTTTGTGATTCTGGTCCAGATAGTGCCCGATTCATATAATAAATGTTACCAGGAGCTGTGAGGTAATACGTTATATCTAAAGTTAATTATGTCTTTATCAGTTTTGTAATTAGTTAGTACTCATAATTACAGTATTATACAAACCGTTTTTTGTTTATTGTACGTACCTACGCCGATGTTAACCACCAGAGACCGTGTGCTTTAAGACTAGAGGATTTGATCACGGCCTTTTTCTCAAATCCCGACATGTCAGAATAATTATTTATGTAGGATAATTATGTCTCCACATAATTCCGAGTACCAGGGATAGACCTGAGATTGTGATAGGTCTCGAAATGTCCGAGTATTTTACAAAAATAATCTTAATATTGATAACATGATTAAATGCTCATAAAATATGAGAACAAACTTCAATCTCAATATCTTAAAGTAAACAAACAACTCTGTAAGACTTTCTGTATATAAGACTCTAAATAAATGTATATTTCCGAAACATAAACAATATTCATCAAATTTCATAAGCAATACATTACTCTTCTATAGAAATCAAGACATCGAAGAATTACTCCACCAAATCCTCAGTGCACTGCGAGATCGATTCCGACGCTTTACTTCGAGTTTACATTTATCGATTGCTCTTTCCAATAACCTCACATGTAAACATCCACTTCTACAGATTCAACTTGGATTGTATTGTTTAGTAATGTTATATTGATATTTCGTCTTCTCATATGTACGAAGGTGAAACAAAAGTCAACAACATTACATTCTACATGGATTTAGTGTTTTATATAAGTGTTTATATTTTGTTATTTCCTCTTTCGTTAAGCGAGAAAATTTCAGTTCACATATTGTGTGGATATTTTTTTGTCGTCCGCATTACTTATTGCCCTGAAGTCGGTCAGATTGTAATATTAATTCAATAAAACACTTCGATAAAATAAAGAAAGTATATAGAAAGTTTGATATTTTCCTGTTCCCACTTACCTAATGTGAAAAAAATATAGCAGAAGTTAAAAATATAGCTTTTAACATGCATTTTGTGTTTTATGTATTTATATTTTGTCATTTCCACTTCCCTAACGTGAAAGTTTACCTGCAGTTATCATTACTTATGACTTACAATTAGTATTATATTAATTTTGATTTACCATAATATTAATTCAACATTGGTTTAGTGTTTTCAATTCTGATATTTTCTTTTTTCCTCATAATTTACTAATGGGGACTGGATGGACGAGAGAGTTGGGGCGAGGGTGAGGGTCTCAGCGCGCTCGGTACTGAAGGTTGTGGGTTCGAATCACACTAGGGTGGGTTAAAATTTAAAAATTAATCTTGGCCTTCCCAACCTGGTTAGAATAGGCTAGTAATCTGTTGGATAACCCGTCCTTCGTGCCTAAGTTGGAATATACACTCGGGTGCAAAAAAACCGGCGCACTTTGAATATTCGCATATTGTTTGTTTTTTCTCTTTCACAACTTAATAAAATTTGCCAGTTTTTTTTATATATGTAGTGGATAAATTCTGTTTATATGACACAAAAGTAGAAGTAATGAACCATGCAATTTAAAGCAAAAAAAAATATCAAACAGAAAATTAAATATTTATTGATTTTATGATAAAATATAAAACCTCTAAACTTTGTTTACAATATGCAAAAAACACACAATTCATGATCTTTAATATCGAATGTTTGCCCCTCTTGCTTGAATAAAAGCCTGCATCCTTGCAAGCATGCTCTTTATAAGATTGGCCACTCGATCTTGAGAACTGCTCCCATTGTTCTTCTACGGCAGTTCTCAGCTCCTGGAGGATTATGTAGTTGTCGGATGGCCATTCTCAAAATGGTCCCACAGATGTTCTATAAGATTGAGATCCAGGCTTCGAGCTGGCCACTCCAAGGTTTGGATACCGACCTCATCAAGGAAGTCTCTAACAACATTGGCGACGTATGTCCGTGCATTATCATGCATAAACCAATGAATGGCACAAAAGGGACTACTTACTCTTCAAGGATGTGTCTTATATAAGTTTGTGCATTAAGGGATGGCCATCGGAACACATGGAAGTCTGTGTTAACTTCTAAACAAATCCCTCCCCACACCCTCACCGACCCTCCTCTGAACTGTACCGTACCTAAAACACTGCACTGAGCGTAGCGTTCTGGTCATTTTGTCTAGACTCTACCTCGTCCATCTGAAACATATAGGGAAATTTTCTGAAAAGAGAACAGAGGCCAAATCAGCTTCAGTTCAGACAACATGTTCTCGAGCAAAACGGAGTCGAGCTGCTCTGTGAGCTGCGGTGAGGAGAGGGCCGGAAGCAGGAATATTAGAGTGTTGATACATTTCAGCCAGGCGTCTACTCATTGTATGCAAGGAGACATCCACACCTCGAGCAATACGAAGCCGGTGGCAAGTCATTACAGATGTCTGGAAGCGGTTCCTTAGAGTCTCCATTTTAATAAATCGATTGTCAGCTTGCTTTGTTACTCTCGGCAGACCTGATCCCGACCTCCTCGAGTAGCTGCTCGTCTCCCAGTACCTCTGGATCGCCCGCCGAACCCTCGTTTTTGGTACCTCGAGAGTTCTGGCCGGGTATCGCTGACTTCTTCCGTCCTCAATTAACGCTAAGATTTGAGCGACTACCGTGGCATCCAACACCTTAATGGGTAGAATTGGATTACCGTGGGACAAAGAAAATTTAAAAAAAATAGAAAAACTACAGACGGGTGTTCATTGCACTCTTCTGGAGAACTGAAGACTAACTGGGAATATGTTTATCTGTAAACTTGGGCCCTTCTTTGTTATTTCTAGAAAGGGTTACTGCAAAGAATTATTGTAATGTTATCACTTATACCCCGCCCTATATGTGGGCTGGTTCAATCACAACATTATTCTGTTAGTTAATATTTGTTTAATGAAATTCAAGGTGCGCCGGTTTTTTTTGCACTCGAGTGTTTAAGGACGTTAAGCCCAAATAAACAAAAATACAAACAATAATCTTCTTATTTCTCATTTAAATATGAGAAAGTGTTACAGAAGTTAATATTAGTTTGAACATGGATTAAGAGTTTACTTGTAAACGAAGGAAAATAATCTTCGCTGAGGAAAAGTAGCAAAAAAAAAACATCGAAATAAATCGGAAGAATGTACAATCGAAAAGGTATTCCGGTACAGGTGTGGAAGAGTGGTCCGATGTTGATACATAAATAAATATTTTATTTTTTTCATTTATTGATATTTATAACTGTACAAAAACATATACATTAAGTAAATGTGTTGATAGTGAATACAATGGCATGAAAATAACTTGTGAAGAACTACTCACTAATAGCACTTCAATAAAATCTACACTAAAAGGTCTCTAGGCCATCTTCTTTACAGACGCCTCGGAGGATTATCAGGAATGGAGTGGGAAGCAAGTTGGGAGACTAGTGGATTGGAGTGGTTATGGAGCTTACTATGGAAGGGTAGGTATCTGGTCTGGGCTAAATAAATATTAATTAATAAATTAAAATAACTTGAAATTATTCCATTTAAATTGTGTCGGAAAAATAAACCTTACAATAAATTTCTCCACTCATGAAAACGTCCTCTTACAAGGCTTAAAATTAAAATATTAAATTATTATTTTTTAAGTTATTATTATACGGTGAAGTTATAATAATTATTATTCTAAGGTATGAGTTATAATTACTACCTTTATTAGAATAAAGTAAATAGCTTAAGCGTTGCAAAGGAGCCTATTTCATTACGTTTTCCAATCAAGCAGTATTTTATCTTTGTTAACTGCTATTCATTTCTTTAAGTAGACCGAAGTGTTTTTATGCACTGCTCGGAATAATTATTTGTGTGTTAGGATATAAAAATGTGCATTTTACTTATACATTAACTATTTTATTTATACTATGAAACACCATAACCTTTTATCTGGACGCTTGATAAATCAGTAAAAAAACTTAAATAAAAAAATAGTATAGCTAACAGTTATTTACCCTGAGGACAGGTTGTTCGGCCACATGTCGATTGGCAGCCTGAAAAAAAAAATACCATGGTTAATATCGTATCATTATAATACAGTTTAATAAAATGTTTATTATTACTCATTATTAAATATATGTACTTATAACAAATAAATATATCAAAAATAATTAGTATTTAGATTGAATAAATCATAATTCTTATTAATAATAATTATAATGGACAATATAATGGCGATCTAGTTTCCTTTATTATGAATATGAATAAATAAAATTTATAAATAAATTTAAAAATATTTAAACGGAGAGATATTTAAAGTTCAAATTAAATGGAAAAAATAATACAAAGAACAATAACAGTTCTGTATTTTTTCGGTTGTTTCATGTTTTTGAAGTTCTGTTGATGGGTCTCCTTGCATTTTTTTTGCTCTTAATCCAAAATTGACATTCTTTTTTCTCCATCACGTCCAGCAAGGTTTCCATGATTTTTAAAATGTTACTATGATAGCAGAGACAAGAAAAATCATTAGAAAAAGATAAATGGCTGTAGCGACTTTCATTGGAACCTGGAGTTAAAGTTGTTCCATAAAAACCCCTCATCATGTCTTCATCCACCTCTACACATCGAATTAGGCTTGATAAGGAAATTAGTAAACGCCTTACCGAAATATGATAAATCTTTCCACTACTTTTGTAGCAAATTTCCAGTTTTTCCACCGCAAAACTAAAAGTAACACTAGCTTTACGGGTCCCGACATAACAAAACTTTGTTAAAATGAAAATTTCGTAAAAAGTTTCTGAAAAATGAGAAGGATCCTTATTTCAATTATATCGTTATGGAAATGCTGCAAAAGTACCAAAATGTACGCTGTTCTATGAGTTTGAAGGTTTATTTCCAACGTGCACATTTAGACTATTTTCTGAATGTCTTGATGCAGTAAGTGAAGAGGTGAGCAAGAGATTTCAGCAGGATATCAAGGAAATGAAGGAGCATTACGAAGGCAGATGGCATTTTACAAATGGCTCGCTATTCCTGGATGTTGCATCCAGGTGATCCACTACACCAAATTAAAATGCTTATTTTACTCCTTCCGACGACAATCCTTCCTTGGTTCGTTCCTTTACAATTCTCATTCCTCTCAGTCACCTTCCTACATTGTCAGAGTAATAGCATTAAAGTCATTAGTGAGCTCCCTTTAACACAGCATCAGTCAAACGCTCATTTATTGCCAGAGCATCTAATTTTTGGAACTCCTTCCAATCCATCGTTCACCATTCCTTCACTCTCAATAGGTTTAAATCCCGACTCCTCCTGTACATATAAGGTTTTCAATCCAATGGCCAAACAGAAGATGAAAATATTTATCACAATGAAATATGAATGTTCACAAATAATTTTAATCTTATTTTTTGATGCAATTATTATAATTATCTCTATATATTATAAATATATTGATTAATAAGATATATTTTTAGCCCTGTAAACTGTATTATTCATTTGATTCTTTTTTTTCCCTTTTTTTCTTCTTTTTCAACTTTTCACTTTATTTTTTTAACTTAAGGTTTCTTTTAATTTTCATGTAATATTTATAACTTGTATTTAATATTAATTTTATACCATAATTTAATTTTATTATTGTTTTCTTTCTTATTATTATGTCCTTAATTTTATATACGGCTGCAAGACCGCCATTATTTTGTTCATGATAATTATTCTTCAGGGGCAATGGCTCAAGAATAAAAATTATTTCCATTTTATTTCATTGCAAATTGCAAAAACAGGACCATTACAGGGTTGTGTATTAGAAAGTAAAATATAGGATCTACATAATTCAATAAATAAATAAAATACAAACGATACAATTTTTAGATTTAAAAATCTTTCATCGCAAAATCTTACAATGATAAATTAGCATATACTGTCAAATGAGCATTTATTCATATAATATTTTTATCTCTTATATGTCATCTTGTATAGTCTCATTGGATTAACTATGGGAAGTGCCTAATAGTGGTTGGAAGGTAGTTCCCGAATTCGAATGAGCAGTGTATTACCATTTGAATGCAGGAAGAAGGGAGTACGAGAGGGGGTTAGTTAGGAATCAGTGGGGCGGGATCTGGTTCTACGGGAACTGATTGATGACTTAAAAGTTGACGCTTCTTTAATGTCGGAAGTAAGGTAGAGGATTGCAAAGGAAAAAAAAACAAGGAAGCATTGATGGAATGGTGTAACATGTCGACTAGACTTCTGGCAAAAATCGCATTAGTCGGCGGAAGACCGTATTATAAACGTCAATACATGCAGCTAAAGATTTTTGTTGATCTTATGTCTTTTCTTCTTTTTTTGCAAACGGGCCGGTGTGTAACGGAGTGTTTTTTAGAAAAATATGGCAAACGTCAGAAATTTATTAACTTAGCTTAGATAGTTGATTGTGAAATTTGGAATTCAATCAAGCCAAAAAATGGATCGGTTTTATGGATTATTATTATGGAATTATTTTAATACCAATATATAACCCAAAAATATCCTACACGTAATTGTAAATAAACACTTATGTAAATAGCTATAATAACAGTTTCCTTTTCGTGTTCCGACCAATATATTACGTTCCAATTAAGAAGTAACGTTTTTTAATTATGACACAAAACCAATTTCAATTAAAAAAACAGTTATTAAAAATTATTACGTACGCTCTTCATTCAGTGTTGTAGAAGTTTTTAATATCATTTTTTATAATATTATAACGTATCTTTCATAGAATAGAAAAGAGTTCCTACTACTAAATCAAATAACAAATTGTATAGATGAATCAAAATAAAATTCATAATCAATAGGGGCCATGTTTTCATTTCAATCAATCTATTTTTAAGCATAGAAACATAATTTAATAAAATGGCCGACCAGTCGGGACTTTTTTCCGACTATTCGCCTACTTCAGAAGCAGACGATTAGCCCATCTCTAAATATTATAGATTGCATTTATATAAAAAATTGGGCACACTTATAAAAAAATAACTTTATTAACTTGTTAACCTGTTATGATTATAATGTACTAGCATTTCGGCGATTGAAATAATCGTCTTTGGATGGGTAACTCCAGATTATGTGTTGATTCAACTCATCTATATTTTAATTAGGCAGCATAATTTAGGGAGATTATTAAGCAAAACAAACATACAGAAACACTGTTTCACTTAAAATACTTTTTTACTTTATATATTTATTGAAATTTTCATATGTATTTAAAAAATACGCCTTGTGAATGTCAACATAATGTTCGTAATTACAAGTCAATCTCTTGTAAAGCATTAAGACACATTCTTTTCAGACGCATAAGAGGGTAATCGGGAATAGACTACGATTTAACTCTATGTTGAGAGAAAAGTTTGAATAGTTTGAATGCTATAGAGTTTACTACAAAATGATGCATTGAACTAATCCGCAACATATGCTTTTAGAAACTTAGATTTTTATGAATAAGTTTAATTATCATAAATAGATTACCATTTAGGATTTTCCGAAAAGGAATTTGATTTATGAGGATTGGAAGGTTTAGTTGAGCTCCTAAGCTCAACTATGTATGTCCAAATCTAATTACTATCGTGTAAACGAATATTTTATAAGCAATGGCACGTTAGAGCGTCTAATAAATGTTGAAGAAATCGATAACGATGAGCAGTTTCTAGTCATTGTAGTCTAGTATGTGGATTCCAAGTTAGATGTTTGTTCAGTTGGTATCCCAGGTAGCGGATCTGTTCAACAGGGATAAGTGGAATATAATGAAAGAATTCAGTAGGACAGGAAGACGTGAGTTTACAACGAAAGGAAGAGGTTATTTGTTGGGGTTTATTCGGATTTATTTTAATTCTACACTTTCGACGCCATTTTGAAGCTTTGTGGTGTGAGATCGTAGTGTTTGAAATGGTACGAAGGAAGGATAGTCAGGTCATACAATAGTAACTCCAGAAGACAGAGTGTGTATTTTTTTAAAATCAAAGAAAGTTAATGGTGTTTCTTGTACTTTTTTTTTTTAATTTTGAATTTTCATCCTTACCAGTCATTAAAAGCGACTACAAGTGAATTTGGCTAATTACTAAAATGATTGTTTATCGAATACATTTGGTAGAAAACGGCGAACAGTTTCTTGAGGTATTGAAGTTTTGGGTAAGCTAAGCCTTTGACATTGTTAATAAATATTATCAACCCTAAATTACAACTGACTGAATATTTGGAGTATGGTGATGGTGGTTGACAAAGAAATGTATTGTGGTTTTAAGATGAATGACCATGCCATTTATAAACGCAGTACAGCCAGCACCACGTTGCCTTTGAGGAGTGCATAGGCATGTTGCACCCTTGACGTTTGGACCGCAGCAGAGCCGCCATGAGGAGACATTTAGGGTGTGATAGGCGAGCGCCATGTGCTAACAGCCTCGGGCCCCGGATGCTAATTCCTAAACCAATATTTGCCCAGTGGTGGGGACGTCTATAAATCATTTCTCAATCACTTCCCTCCTGTTGTTACAACCGATTGTTCGCACCCCACTCCGGGATTATATCCCTCCCTCCCTTAACAGCTTTCTCATCTCCTTTATGGAAAAAGTTCACCAGTATTCCTTCCTAAGTGTCTCCTTGCGATGTTTCCTCTTTTTCACACAATTTCACTGACATTTAACTGAAGACCGATTTCACTTTTATTCATTCATCGGTAAGCTTCTAAAAAGAAAAATATTTCCAATGGGCCTAAATTGTCCAACACGTGGGTACCTATACATGATATAGCAAAAATATCCATAGTTTTCTTTCAAATATGTCATATCGATACATATGTTACGATAAATTGTTTTCTCCATATTTGTACCACTACTAGCATACCCCATCGCGACTTCGCTTGCACTCATGAATGAAGAAATAAGATTATGTTAACAAAACATTGAATTTTATTTGTTGATCGATAAAAATCTTGTATCGAAGTAAGGAATTTAGCTTTATTTCTTCAATAATATTTTCATGCATGGCATTAAGTTTTAATCTGGTTAAAATTGTATCGATTAGTTGTTTGAAGAGTACGTAAAAGTATAATTATACATCCAATTACACAGAAATAATTTTACAGACTTCATTTGTTTGGATTTAAATTTCTAACCAAAGTATATGATAGGGTACCAAACCTCGTTTCTGGCACTCAAGACTATACATTTAAAATATTACTATAGTAAAATTTATTATTATAAACAAGATTTAGGAAGATGTTGTAGTTAAAATTTGGTATTGTTGGGTTTAGTAGTTTTACCATTGCAAACTCTGTTGCAGAATGGCCACATAGCGGTCGATTTTTAAACTGCACTGGGATCAACATGTCGCTCTATATATTGATAGCTTTATTAATAACAATTGAATTGAAAATACGTAAATTTTATCATAAATGTCTAGCTCAATATAACACCGTCTCTTGAATGGTGCTTGCTACCAATCGGTCCATTATAAGACATCATTACTCACCACATATATTTCGCTTTTGTATGACAATATAATTGAAAATCATTAAATTTTATCATTGCTAAACCATCTTTGAACTATGAAGATGATATGGTTAAAGTTGGGTACAGATTGGTTCACTAGTTTTCGCGGTTAGTGATCACAAAAGAAATATGGCTTGTTCTTTACATTCTTTATACAATAGTATAGATATAAAAGGACAAACCATTTTTCGTGTGTATTAAATATACGAAAACTTCTGAACCAATCTGTGCCAAATATTAACTACACCATCCTTATACTTCCCGGAAGGTTTAGCAGTAATAAAATCTACTGATTTTCAATTCATTTGTTATTAAGAAAACGATAATATGTGACTAACAATGAAGTTTGAAAATTTACCGATAGGTGGCGAGCGCCATTCAACATGAAGGGTTACAAATGTACGGTCTTATACGGAGTTTGAAATTTCTAATAAAATTTACTTATATTCAATTCAATTATTAAAAACATTTAAGTAAGAGGTGCAACAGGTGAAGTTTAAATATCGACCAATACGTTGTTAGCACCATTCCGCAAAAGAGTTTACATTTAAATATAAATGTATAATGTTGAGTGGCAGAATTGATGTTTGCCGCACTGTCATCTACTTTTATAGCTAGAAATTTAAATCCAACCAGTTATAGTCAATAGAATTATATCTAATAATAAAAATTATTACCAAATCAAAATGTCGATCATTTGCTTTAAGAAAGCATGTGAAATTATGGTTTATAGGTCGTTTGTAGCTCTGATAATGCAGTCCATTATCCGCAAGAGTTCCTGCCAGCCCATCTGGATTACCAACTCAAAGATAAAAATTCAAAATTGGTACACTAATTATGCTTATACTTTTTTAACCATCTTATCAGTGCAATTTTAATCAGGTTAAAAATTACTGCTATGCATGAAAATACCATTGAGGAAATAATGCTTATTGCTGCATGCTACAATACAAGAATTTGATCAAACAAATAAAATTTTAATCATTAGTTAAAATTATCTAAGTTCTCTAGTCGTGAGAGTGGACTAAATTAAAAAAATAGTAACTTCACTTTATGAGCTATATGTATTAAAGAAATAATCTAAGCATACATTTTTTTGGGAAAAATACTTTTCCTACAATCCATTGATGATGACGTGAAAGTTAAATTGTTGACCCCATAATATTGGTGTCTAACTAAGTATATACCTTCTGCCTACTGTTTAGTTCAGAATAAACTATATTTAAATTTTAAACATTTGAAATAATTTTTTCCTGATTAAATGGTGAAATAAATTAACTAAAATGAAATTATAATAAAAATAGCATTGTAAAGGGATAGTAATATTTAAAATGGCATTTCATAAAAAAAAAAAAAAAAAAAAAAAAAAAAAAAAAAAAAAAAAAAAAAAAAAAAAAAAAAAAAAAAAAAAAAAAAAAAAAAAAAAAAAAAAAAAAAAAATTACGATATGTCGGTATATTGATATTGGTGGTCACCGATATATCGTGGAATATCGGAATTTTCTTATGATATCCGTTCCTAATTGTTCCAATAGAACTGATTATGTTCGCCGATATCATCAACAATACTCGTTATAAAGCTTAACAATAAAATTAGGACATCTAGAACAACAATTATTGATGCACGGTTACTGATGGAAGTAATTATAAGCGAGCGTAAAGGAAATAGGATTCAACCAGAAATACTTTAAAAAAAAATATAAATGAAAAATCGCCTTTGAATATAAAAAATATATTTAAATTTCAAGGAGCTTGGTAAAGCGATGTTATTTCAGTAGAAATGAAACAAAATATAAAAGAGTTAAGCAGTTACGTACTGTGTGAACGGGAGAGGAGACAAAAATAACCAACCTTTTTCAAGAATCATATCTAATAATATGCAAAGAAAAGAAGACAGCGAAGTAAGCTGCTTGTAATTGGTACAACCTTCAATTCTTCAAAGGAAGGCAATGGGTAGAAGTGAGATATAATTTAATTTATGAAGAAGAAGAAAATAAACATTATTCTAAAACATCTTATCTCTAAGAATAAATAAGGCAATCCTTTTTCCAGCAATACTGGGTTATTATTAAAATAATAAGTTCAAAATTAACGGATAAATTATGTAAAGAGATAAAACTAAAATATACTGTATACAATATACATAAGAAGAAGAAGAATAAAAATGAAATTTATTCTGGGACAACTTGTCCCCTAAGAATAACAAATTAGTACAATACATAAAACAATTGTCTGGCTATGATAATTAATTATAATAAATAATAATAAAAATTTATTAATAATTAAATTATGAGCTACAAAATAAATGAAGAAATATTATAAAAGGATACATCTTATTTGTACTATTATAATGTATATAACATAAATATTCAAGTTTTATATTTGCTCGGAAGATTGAAGATCTAGGACAGAGATATGCAAACTTTTTAAGGGGAGGGCCGGATGAAATAGAAAAACATCTAGGCGGGCCGGATAAAATAGAAAAACATCTAGGCGGGCCAGATGAAATAGAAATCATCTAGGCGGGCAGAAAAAAATGGAAAAACAAAGTTTTACAACTAATAAACTTTATTTTTGACTTTATCTCATTACCTTTAACTTATATGCTACAACGGTAGAAGATCCGGAACGCAACGAGAAGAAAACAATAATTCTATTCTAGCTTTGCAGAAAATAAATTTTCTCTTATGTATAATTGTGTGTGACCATATCGCGGACCAGATTGACAAGCCCGATGGGCCGCACATAGCCTGCGGGCCATAGTTTGCCCATCACTAATCTAGGAAGTAAAGAAATAGATGATGTTTAAAAGAAGTAAGAGTGGTGCTTTTTCGTATTGATATGGGCAACGAATTCCATAAAGAGGAAGCGCGGATTATAAAGGATTTTTGGAAGGATGCAGTTCGATGTGTAGGAGTGTAAAGGCTGATGGGTTGGGTTCTAGTATTGAAGAGGTGAATGGAGGAGCGCAGGTAAGGAGGTCATGGATATAGGTGGGTTTTTTGGTTTTCAAGGATTGAAATATGAGTGCATCTAGGAAGTATTGACGACGGAAACTGGGGTAAAGCCAACCAATTTCCGAATACAGAGAACGTCTGGAAATCCCAAAAATAAATCTAATAAAACAGTTCATTAATCTTTTACATCTCACTTCAAGCTCGCCAGACAGTCCTCCATATGCTATACACCCGTAGTCAAAGTTGGGAAAACCAAGAGATGATACTAAAAGTTGACGAGTACTTAGTGGTAATGAATCGCGGTGATGGAAAAGTAGTTTAAGTGCAGAAATAGATTTCCTCGTGAGATTGAGAAATATGATTATTCCAAGAAAGATTTTGATCAAACGTTAACCCCAGATTTTTAATCAAATGTTGGAAATTAAGTGATCGGTTTTTAAGGTAAAGAAGTGGATAGTAGGGAAGGTTTTTTGGGTGAGGTTTGACCTAATGAGGATTGCCTTTGTTTTCTCTGGATTCAGACTCATCCTGTTCTCTACTGCCCATAGGTTTATACTATCGATGTCTTTCTGAAGCTTATGAGTCGCCTCTAGCATCTATTTATATAAAACTTTAATATTAAATCTACAGGTCATTTATATTATATATTTGTTTCGAAGATTGATAGTTCAGAAGGTAAAGAATTAGCTTCAAAGGAATTTAGACAGGAGCATTTTCAAAACGAGATGAGCAAGGAATTCCATAAAGAGGATAATAAATAAATAAAGGGTTGGGTTCTTGTATTTATGAGGTGGATGAGGAGCGTAGAGTGAGAAGGTCATGAATATTGGTTAGTTTTTGGTTTTAAAGATTGGAATATAAATGCTCCTAGTATTGATGTCGGATATCAGGATAAAGCCATCCTATTCCAGAAATCCGGTGGAATAAGTGAGAACGTCTGGGGATCCCAATAAACAAATCAATTGCAATAGCTGGTTTATTTATATAGCTTCAAAAAATAACTAAATAAAAGTATTTGCAAAATAAATACAAAAACAATCCTAAATAAAACATCTTTTGAACATATCACTATTCTGGAAGAACAATGACACAATTGCTAAAAATGTAAATTACATTAAGAACATAAGTGTTGTAAGAAAAACCTTTCGAATCAAAAGTGAAGTAAACACAATGCTTTCTTTCGTTATGCTTTTAATCTCATTCCTATACACCATTTTTTTAAAAATTAATTGTTCATTTTCTTTAACGCCTAAGCCATTGGGAATGACTTCATTCATCTTCATGTAGCCCAATATAATCTTGCCGTAAAGGTACTGTCCACATTGTTGGTATCATTCGTGTTTCCATGATAAAAGGTGCAAATAATTGATAATAGTTTCTTTGTAAATTGGAATTCATGCAGTTGTTTCAGTAGCCTTCCGACTGAGCGATGTGCACTAATGTATAATATTTAAATATTGTACATGACGTAGATATTATACATATTTTATAATACATTGTTAGTTAATATTTCAGGAATCTAGAAAAGAAACTGATTATTAACATAATTTAAATATTCGTACGTATACAATCTGTCAGATCCACTGGCGTTTCAAACTTCAAGGATTATACGAATGAGTAGAGTTAGATTTGGATTAGACTAATACGTATTAGGGTAATGAGTATGATCTTCCTATAATTTATAGGCGTGTTTCACCTTTAATTAATCTCGGTAAGTGCCCCTTTAATTGTACTTTTATGTTTTTCTTGGGGGACAATATGTTACAAAAATTTCATATGAAAATAAAATCATTAAAAGCGACATCATAATAATAAAGAATACGAGTGTTAATACAAGTTGAGTAAATTAAACTATTTTTAACATCAAACGATTATAAAGATAAAAACAACTAAATTGAATTAATGGTATAATTCCACAAGCGCGTCTCCACGAAAGCTACCTGACCAGCACTAAACTGACCAGTTGGAGTTTACGCTTACGCTTCACTTCGACTTTACATTTTTCGATAGTTCATTTCTATAACCTGACATGTAAACAATCACTTTTACAGTTGAACTTGAATTGAGTTGTTTAGTGTGTTATATTGATATTTAGTCTTCTGAAATGTAAGAAGGTGAAACAGAAGTTAACAACATGAGTCTCATAAATGATTTAGTGTTTTATAAATTCATGTTATAAATTTCCTCCGAGCCGTCTGAATAGAAGATGGCCTCGTGATCTTCTTTTTTAAATATTCATTAGAGTACTACCAATGGGAAGTTCCTCTACAAGTTGTATTCATGTCATTATATATCATATACACCGCATATTTACTAGATGTGTTTTGTAATACAGTTGTAAATTTCTATTAATAAAAGAATAAAAAAAAAAAATTTAAGTAAGAAAATTTCAGTTTACATATTTTGTAAATGGATTCTTTGTCGTTCATATTACTTATTGCCCTAAAGTGAGACAGATTGTATTATTAATTCAATAAAACAAATTGATATAAAGATAAATGTGAGAAAGTATATCACTGGTTTTATATTGTTTTATTTCCACTTCCCTTGAGAAAATATGCCAGAAATTAACATCATAACTTTCAATAAGGATTCTATGTTTTATATATTTATAATTTGTTATTTACACTTCGCTGACATCAGACTGTTTATAAGGAGTTAACATTACAAGACTGGTTCAAACAATGGAAAATAAAACTAAATTACACCAAATCACAGCACATAACCTTTACAGTCAGACAAGACTCTTGTCCACCTGTCTTCATCGACAATCAACCCATACCACAAACAAACGAAATTCATTATTTAGGACTTTGACATTTGATAGAAGAATGACCTGGGGCCCACACGTAAAACAAAAACGTCTCGGTCTAACCAAGAGATTAAAACTTTTGTATCCAATGCTTCATAAACGGTCGACATTAACTCCGACAACGACTGAATACATACACTTACTTACTTAAACCCATATGGACATACGCCACACAAATATATGGGACTGCAAAAAATACACACCTTAAAAAAATACAAATATTCCAATCAAAATTACTCAGACTAATCACGAAATCACCTTGGTACGTTTCAAACCACACACTTCACACTGATTTAGAAATACCCACAATAAAGGAAAATATACATGACCTTTATAGACGATTTCATGACAGACTTCATGGACATCACAACATACTCATTAATGACATGGCCACGACTGACATACCTGGAAATACTCTCAGAAGGCTTAAAAGAAGCTGGATGAGAGATTTGCTCAAATAAATTTTTAACCCATGCCAGGAGGAGGTACTATTGAGTGCTAGTCTTCCACACGCATACAAGGCCTGTAGTATTCAATTTCACATCACATTCACTGATTGTTACCCTAATAACAGGTGTGAATTAAAATCTGAAAGAGGAAAAAAAAAAAAAAAACCATTACTGGTGATTTAGCAGTATAATAATTCTGATTTAACATAATATTAAAGCAATATTGATTTAGTGTCTTATATTTTCGTATTTTCATATTTCCACTTCATTATTTTCTTATTCCTCATTTTAATATCAGAAGGTGAACTAATATTACTTTGAACAGGGATTTAGAGTTTATCCGTAAATGAAGGAGAATAACCTTTCCCCTCGAAAAGTAGAGACTACAACACCGAAAATCGGAACAAGGTTAGAATCGATAAAAGGTATTCTGGGCGCGCGTAGGGTCTGAAGACGTGCATGTGGAACGGTACCGAATTAATTAATAGAACACTGTAATCATTTTAAGCTCATTTAATAACCTTAGTGTCCTTCTATGTAACAGAATTTCAGACTGCTAATAAAAAGAAAAGAGGAAGCAAAATTTATGATTAAACATAAGTCGTATAACTGGTTATATGAATGGTATTTTAATTCTTTTCAATATCGTACTACTGTTGAGCTTTTGTTTTTAGCAACATCAGTAACGTTCAAATTGGTTTAAGAAGTGGAAGGAGGGGGGAGTTGTACGGCCAGAACGAAAGAAAGCATTACTTTCGATACTTATTCTGTGGATTCTAATTTATATGGAACTATCTTCTTACTCTCTAACATCTATTTCACTTTTTATCAAGAAATTTGTCTGTAGGCTTTCCGCTAGCAGTGATTTCATTAATCGTTGGTATAATGACTCCACGATGGAAATATAGCACATCATTGTGATTATAATTGAGGGAAGGGCTCAAAACTCTGTCACCTCAAGCCCATGGGAATAGGATAAAACTGACACACAAGCTATCTCACTATCTCTTAAAGAATGTTTTGAATTTAAGCATGAACTCATATATGTGCTGCAACCAAAAGTTTATGAACTTCTTACATAAAGTTTTAAGATAATTTAAAAAACAAAAACAGCATGCGTTATTTTTGCATTCGTAGCAATCTTCTTTGCTGAAATATATCAACGCGGTAAAATAATATTTTACTAACGGATAAAATCATTTTATTTTTTCTGCTATTGAAGGAGTAAATCCGTTGAAAAATAATAATTAAATATGTTGATGCAAAAGTGAGACAAAAAGATCATTATTCAGTCCAATCGAACTTCATGCCGGAGAGTTCTAATTTAATGTTATACCACTATCAACGCTTCGGCTCCCCCTTGATCAGTTGGATAAACAACCACATCTCAAATTATGCGATTCGTCTGACCACCATTCTTGTGACTCTACAACCTCAAATCAAGCATGACTCTGATAGAACTTCTATATGTATTGTGAGCATACCGATAAAGTTGCATTTAAAAAATTGAATCTTTTTTTTTTTTAATTTTTTTCGATTTATTTTCTTTTTTTATTTAATCATTTTAATTACCAGGTATGCAAGTTTAAAATGTCGTTTTAATTCCAATAGAATGCGCTCTTAGCCTATTGAAGGATTTGCTTATCTCTAAACGCTATTTTGTTTGTTAGTCATTTGTTTACAAAAGTCAGTTGTTTTTAAGTCGTTTACGTGGACGTATCATACCTTTCTTTGGTGTTAAAAATGTCTAATTTTAAGCCAAATAAAGAGCATTTGCGGCATGTCATGATTTTCTTATTTAATCAAAAGAAAAAGGCATCTGAATGTCATCGAATTCTTGTTGAGACTTATGGCGATGTTGCTCCAACCGTCAGGACATGTGAACGTTGGTTTCAAAGTTTCAAACGTGGTGATTTTGATGTTACTGATCAAAAACGAGAAAATCGACCAAAAAAGTTTGAGGACTTCGAATTGCAATCTTTATTAGACGAAGACAATACCCAAACCCAACAAATGATGGCAGAACAGTTGAATGTCACTAGGCAAGCCATTTCCGATCGCCTGAGAGCTATGGGAAAGATTCAAAAGGTTGGAAAATGGGTTCCACATGAATTGGACGAACGACAGATGGAAAAAACGAAAAACTGTGTGCGAAATGCTGCTTTTACGCCACGAAAGAAAGGGTTTTTTGCATCGAGTTGTAACTGGCGATGAAAAATGGATTTATTTTCAGAATCCCAAACGAAAAAAATCATGGGTAACGCCAGGACAACCATCCACATCGAGTGCAAGACCGGATCGTTTTGGGAAGAAGACAATGCTGTGTGTGTGGTGGGATTAGAAGGGAGTAGTCTACTACGAGCTTCTCAAACCCGGCGAAACAGTCAATACCGAGCGCTACCGACAACAAATGATCAATTTGAGTCACGCATTGATCGAAAAACGCCCAGAATGGGCTCACAGGCACGCCAAAGTCATTCTTCAGCATGATAACGCTCCTGCACATTCAGCCAGATTGACTAAGGAAACGATTTCTTCGCTTGGTTGGGAACTCCTACCCCACCCGCCGTATTCACCTGACCTGGCGCCTTCTGATTATCACCTCTTCTCATCGATGGTACACTCATTGGCGGAGCAACACTTCAACAATTTCGAAAACGTACAAAAATGGCTCGATGAATGGATTTCAAATAAAGATGAAGCATTCTTTTGGAATGGTATCCATATATTGCCCGAGAGATGGACAAAATGTGTAGAAAGCGAGGGTCAGTACTTTGAATAAAATATATTATACTTTTTTTTTAAATTACTGTGTATATATTTTAAGAAATAAACGACATTTTAAACTTGCATACCTGGTAAAGACTAAAAATGATCTCAAACTTTTGATCCAGAAAATTCACACTACAGAATTTTTTTTCGGATAAAACATTTTGATAGGATGGGGAACTATTTATGAGAGGAGCTCAATACGAAAAATAAAATCTAAATTTTTAATTATTTAATATTTAACGATCTCTTAAATAAAGTGTTCTTAAAAAATATTTTAAAACTATAACTATCATTATCGTCTCTAGTGTAATAAATTTAACCTTCAAATTGTAATTTAGAAGCTTCTGTAACATGCATAATGGAACGCCTTAAATATGTTTATGTATATTGTAATATACATTACATGTATATAAAAAAAAAATTTAATTTAAATTTAAAAAAAGACCTTCATATTAGAGGAAAACATGTAATTATGGGCACCCTTCCCTACTAGCTAAAGGAGATACTAAAGACTGGCGGCGAAGACTATCCATGGAACAATTTGCTAATACATATAAGATAGTAAGCAGTTGGAACCATTCATCCAACTAGTGTGGATTTCAAATAGCTTGAGTTATTGTGCAAATTGGAGTTCATTCTGGACGGTAAAGTTTTGAGAGACATGTGAAATCGTTCTCGTTTCTTGTTCTTATGTTTTTTTAAAAATAATCTTACAATGATATCTGAAAAGTATAGATCTTAATCTACTTTTTGAAGCACACCTTTAGCCACGCACGCTTAAAGGTTACATATGATGGTGGCCATTTTTATTAGGTGGAGTTGGTGTAAATAAGGGCACCCTTTCTCGGTGTAAATAAGGATCTCCATTTCCTCGGGAACTTCGACAAATCTCTTGTTTGAGATCACAATGGAAAGTTCTCTAAAGAATCTCGGGGAGAAGTGTGGGTAAAATGTTCCCAAATGTGGAAACGTAGATCGTGCTGAGGCTGAAAGAGCCAGATGATTGCGGTTTCTGTAACTCATTTTTTTTTTCGGCAATAAATAAACTCTCTACCGTTTCGAATTGCTTATCATGTTTTAAACTATTTTTGGTGACTTTTTTGAAGAAGATCCATATTTACAACTCAATTTGTACATCGTCGTTTTTGAAATGAAATAATTGATGCTAATAATTTTTCCTTTCTCGCATTTAAAAAACTTGTTGTAGTTGTTAATGAAAGACGAAATTCTAGATTTTTTCTAGTTGAATGTGAATTTAAAAAAAAAAAAAAAAAAAAAAGAGGATGCCCATATTTACAACTTTTCCTCTATTAATAGTTTTAGGCCGACCGCCATGGGCCGAGGGGCTATGATGGTCGATCGCAATGGGGCAAATATACAAGATGATACCGGTTCAGAGCGATATGGATTCGATTCCGGCCAGGGTCAGTTTATTCGTATGAAATGAATCTCTAGTTGTGGATGTTTCTACTCTAGTTACAAATGGACCTCATTTACCTAACTGGCTCACATGCCAGACTAGTTCAACCACCAGTAGCAATACTATTAGAAACAATAAATTAGTAAATATAATTTTTTTTATATACCTTTTCCAAAATAGTTTAATCTTTATCCACTCATGTATAATCCATTTCCACATTTATTTAATCTTTGCAAATTATATTTAGACTTTTTCCATTTTTATTTAAACTTTTCCATTTATATTTCAACTTTCACATTCGCATTTAAACATTTTCCAATTATGTTTAATCTTTTTCCACTTTTTTCAGACTATTCCTTATATTTCACCCTTTTCCATGTACTTTTCCCGTTTTTTTCCTATTAGGTTGAACCATTTTCTAATTTTATTTAAACTTTTTTTTAATGAAATCAGACTCCTAAATTTTAATGGGAAATTGAAGAAAAAGGATAATACTATTAATTAACTATTATTTATAATTACCTATAAATATTATCGATGATTTCCCATAAACATTTACGTGCTTAATTCATTAAGATCTTTTGTTGTATTTCATTGGAAACATGAATGATTTATTTTATATTTACACTATTGTACTTTTTTTATATAATAATAATTGCTGGATTACCAAATTATGGCGTTTTGATGATTATTATCCTAATAAAAACATTAAATAAACGTGGAAAAAAAGATTAAACTATTCTGGAAAAGGTTTCAGTAAACTTGGAAAAGGTATATTTCCTTATTTTCCCTGTTACAGTATTAACCTTGTAAGTTTTCTTAACTTGTAACTAAAAATCATATTTATAAACTGTTAATGACAACTTTCATAAAATTCTCTCATCATGTCAAATGAGGATAAAACCCAAAATTATTTTAGCGTTGGTTAATAAAAAATCGTATTGGAATAATATCTCTTATTATTAATATTATTATTGAAATTATGTCAACAATATTGACTGCTATCATAACTATTTAAAATCGAACTCTAAACTCTTATTTTTTTATTTATATATTTTTTTTTTTTTTTTTGTATTTTGATCTGTCTGAAGTGACAACTTGACGTTTCTGTGAAGATAAGTAGGGGCAGTCACTCCTGGAGAGAGGGCAGTTTTTTGTTAGATGGGTTGTAGAACTATTTATACTCCATATTAATAATTATATATTTATATATATAATATATACTCACATTCTAGGAAGCTATTTAAATAAAAACGCCTTACACATACCTACTAAAACGATTATCAACTTCTAGACATTATAAAACGTTTACAAACTTATCAGTCCAAGACTAATAACATAAGCACTTGTTCGTTAATAAAAAAACTTCCGCATACCAACAATGAATGAACAAATGCAGAAGTACTACAAGCTGATTCACGTTAATTGAAATGGTCGTCCAAATAAATTCATAAATGATATAACCACTCTCTCATACTGGAGAATAGTTGAGTAAACTGAAAAGACCCTGGACTAAAGACCTTCTTGTATAACCAAGTAATCCAAGGTGTCCCTGGATCTCAAATCATAGCATTTTAGGTTACGTATAATGGTGTAGAAGGATCAATGCAATCAGGGTTGATAAATAATTTTTTTTTTCCTTTCACACCCGACTTTGGGGTACGTTGGACCAATCACTTCTGAATGCTTTGTGCCTTTCTTTCAACCCAGTATTGCTTCATTCTTTCTGGTATTATTTTCCTCTCCTCTTCACAGATTTGGATTGTTCGTTTTGGTTTGATTTTGAATTGAAACCTTTTCATGAAAAAAAAACGTTTTCATGAAAAAACTCCCGAACTTTTATTCTCAACTGATACATATGTTTTTTGGGATGATAAATCCGCCCCTGAAATTTTCTACCACGACAGCTATCGACTTCATACCCAAAATCGCAAAATACCAATTATTTTCGTTTTTTACCAATAACATGACAACGAGGTTATTTTTGAAGAATTAATTTATTTAAGAACCAGTATCTACGAAATGAAAAAAACAACTTCGAAATCGGACCATTTTTAGCAAAGCTATGGTATTGAGAAAAATTGTAGAAATTGGTCAACTTGCGGTCAGTCCCCCATCTTCGCGAAAACATGTATGTCATATTCTTTTGGCTATAACTCCGAAACTATTACGGTTTTAAAAATTACTTTTTTTAAGCTTAAAGCTGGTTGAATTTACTATTGGAATCCATATTGTTTGGCCATCCATATTATGAATTATAAAAATTCACACGATTCTCAAAATCGAAAATAACCGTTTTTTTTTTCTTGATTTTGAGTATGAAGCCGACGATTGTCGTGGTAGCAAACTTCAAATTCGGATTCAGCATCCCAAATAACATGAACATCCGATGAGAATAAAAGTTCGACAGTTTTTTCTTTACCAAACCCTTATTTTACTGGACTAATTCACTGATGCTATCTTCACCCTAAACAACATTGATGTTAAGCGCGATTCGTGCCGCACTTCAACCGAGTTTGAATTCCTATGAATGAATTTGACGAAAATCTTGTTTTGACATGGTGAATTTCAGAGGTTCTTACTCATAGTAAATGTAACACAAACTAAACTATTCTTTGAGGAAAACCAACAATAATAACTATTGTTTATAATCCATTACCTAAACTGGAGAAAATTATCTTTGTTCACTTGCCTAACACTTGCTTAAACAAGAATGTTCAAAACCTCCATTATTTTTGCACCAACCTAAGAATTCATCAATACCAAGCACGTCATTCTGTTATCTTATAACTTCTACCCATCTGTTAATGTAAGGTCACCATCGATTCATTTATGTCAGGATTTTGCTATAGAATTGAAAAAAAAAAAATAATAATTATAATTTATCAACTTTAATTTTATAAAACATGCAAAATTCATACCCCAAAATGGTATGATTTCAGACCCAGAGACATTTTTTCCTTTGCTTTAGATTACTTGTTTATATAAGTAGGTCTTTTATACATGTTCTTTTCAACTGATTTAAGCTATTCTCCCGCTTTTGATATTGAATTCACGCAGTATTTCCATTTCAATGGTATATTGTAAATACTCTGCAACATGTTTCGGAATGTACATCCCATCACCAGGCAAAATTAATTGTGGATGATGGCATATATATAATTTAATTTTTTTTTTATTTATATGACAAATTTTGTTATCAAAAGGATTTATAAAAAATAACCTACAGTTAATGGAGAACAACTTGTGAATTTTTATATTACATTAAAATGGTGAATAAAATTCCTAAATAACAAAAGTGAAAAATTATATAATTTTAAGAAATTTACTAAGATTATTTTTTATTTTATCAGACTAAAATAAATATGGTACAACAACTAAGCAGATTTGATTTGTGCGTGTTCTGATATGAATTGTTGAACAGTGTCCGTTGGCTATTGTATTGTATAACCTAGCTATAAATAAAGTACCAGTATTCAAACAACTCAAATGCAGTTTCAGCTACCAACAAATGTTTTCAACGAAATTCGTTTCAGAGTAGAGGGAGTTAAAAGAGAATAATTGGAGAGCCAGCGATGGGGAATAAGCCGAGCAATGGTGTGATTGGAAACGAGGACAACCTCTTGGAGTAGATACACAGTTGAGCGAGCCGGGGTAGGGAGATAGCTCTGAAGAAGAGGAAGGCGGTGTGGTGGTTCGGGTTGCCGCTGCTCCAAGTTCCAACTCCGGTTTGGAAAGCCTATTAAGGGGCCCACACACTATCAACCTCGTTGTCAACCTTGTCGACAACTTGCAATGTTGAAGACGGTGTTGAGTGTCTGTGGGCTGGTTGGCGGTTGAAATTACAAGTTGACAACAAGGTTGGGAAAATCAAACAGGGTTGGATTTTTAGTGGGCGTGGACATAGGGTTGGTGACAATGTTGGTGAGTGCATGGTTAGGTTAACAACCAAGTCTTCAACATCAGTTGAGAATATCCACCTGTAGAAGTTACTTGGGCCCGAATTTCGCGATTTTGTTTTGTTCTATTGCCTGTGTTTCATTACTTTTATTTGTAATTCCGTTGTTGTTTTTTTAGCTAGTTTAATTAATTATTTAATCATTAGTGTTTCATTATTTCTGTTATATTTCTTTTGTTATTCTGTTTTTGTTTTTTTTTAAGTTAGTTTATTTAATTAATTGTCTTTCATTATTTTTGTTCTATTACTTTTGTCCATCATTATGTTTTGTTTTTTTTAAATATATATATATTAGAAATATCTCAAAAAATTTTCATTCATTTTTTTGTCTTCCCGCCACGACGTATACAGTAGACTGATAATAATAATTTGATATATATATATATATATATATTTATTTATTTATTTATCGCGATACAGGCCAACGGTGGACCACGCGTATATCATTTTCAGGTTTTCTTCCTTTCTGCCCAAATTCTTTTCATTTTTTCGCCCATTTCTTACTTTCATGCTTCTTCTTCTCCGCTACAAGAACCTTTATATTTTTAACCATTTTTCCGAATTTATCTTTATCTTTGTAGTCTCCCTCCGTGATACCCAATTTTTTAACTTCCTCTTTCATTTGCTCTGGGTAACCTTTTATATTTTCCAATTTCATCACTTTATCAAATATTTGTTTGTTTAATCTATTGCTATTCATATTAATTCTTTTCATGTGTCCGAAAAAATTTAATCTCCTTTTCCTCATCGATGATTTTAAGTTTTCCAATTGTTCGTAAAGGTCATCGTTTTTTTTTAATCGATATTCTTCCCCCACTTTTCTCGGTCCGTATATCATTCTCAATATCTTTCTTTCCGTCCTTAACAAGGTTTCCATATTGGTAAATCCCATAGTCTCTACCCCGTAGAGGATCACAGGTTTTATGACTGTTTCATAGTGTCTAATTTTGGCTTTTATGGAAAGATTTATTTTATTATAAAAACTCCTGTCTGAGAACTTTAATCTATCCAATTTTACCTCTCTACTGTGCGTTGCTTGCAAGTCTCCCCCATTGTAGTTCACAAGTTCCCCCAAGTATTTAAATTGATTCACCAACTTGATTTTACCATATTTAGTCTCGATTTTTCCTTGTCATTCGTCATTATTTCGGTTTTTTCGAATGATATTTTTAACCCGGCTCTTTCTGCTATTTCTTTCAGTTCATTTATCTGATTTGCTGCCTCTTCTTCACTTTCCGCCAAAAGTGCCAGATCATCCGCGAAAGCCAAACACCTTATTTTCACACCTTCTTTCTTACCTCCTATCCTTACACCAGATTTATTGGTTTCCCAAAACGTCTTCATATTTTTTTCTAAAACAATATTGAATAAAATAGGTGATAAGCCATCCCCTTGTCTTAACCCTGTTTTAATTTCGAACGGTTTACTAATTTCCCCCCTGAATTTAATTTTAGAGTAGGTCCCAGTTAAAGTTTGTTTAACTATACTAATTGTTTTCTGATCTACTCCGTATTCTTTAAGTATCCGCACAAGTGTTTCTCTATCCACCGAATCGTAGGCTTTCTGAAAATCCACAAAGGAGACATAAATTTTCTTCGATCTAATCATGTGGTATCTCAGTATTAATTTTAAACTCAGTATTTGTTCCGGACATGATCTTCCTTTTCTAAATCCATTTTGGTATTCTCCTATCTGATGATCGATTTGCGGTTCTAGTCTATTCAACAGAGCTCTCGACAAAATTTTGTACGTCACCGGAAGTAGCGAAATCCCCCTATAGTTATTTGTATCCGTCTTCGCCCTTTTTTTATGTAGTGGGTGTATAAGTGCCGTTTTCCATTCTTCTGGTATTTCTCCTTTCTCCCAAATTTCTTGCATTAATTCTGTCATTCCTCCGCAGACTTCCACATTTCGGCTATTATCCCGTCTTCCCCGGCCGCTTTATTATCCTTCAATGAGAATACGATTTCTTTAATTTCCTCAATTGCCGGTGGTAAACTATTCGGGTTTTGTGTATTGTTTGAATTATATATATATATATATATATATATATATATATATATATATATATATATATATATATATATATTATTGTTTCCCTTCCATAGTAACCCTGTGGAAAGGTCGTTTATTTTGATATTTTTACTGGTTCCATACATATTTGCATACTACCTGTAATTAACAGGTGTAATATTATTTTTAATTATGATTAATTACAAATTGTAAAAGTTCTATATAGAAATTAGAACAAACAGGGGAACAAATAAGAAAAAAAAAAAAAATGAACAAAAGAAGAGAAATAGGCATAATTTAAAAAAAAAAAAAATAATAATAAAATAAAAAAAAAAATATATATATATATATTGGGTTGTTTCACATGAAATGTCAGTTTTCAAGGTATAGGGATTTTAGTAAAAATACAATATGAAAACAATATAATTTTATTCGAAGTATTTACCTTCTGTTTCTACACATTTTTCCCAACGTGACAACTTTTTTATCCCGGATTTGAAAAACTCTGAGCTTTGAAGTGAAACAAAATCAACGCACTTTTGATTTCAGCATCATTTGCAAAAATTTTTCCTCTGCAAAAGTTGTCTAAATTCCTGAAAAGGTGATAATCTGTTGGAGACAAGTCGGGAGAATATGGTGGGTGGGGGAAGAACTTCGTACCCCAGCTCTTTCAATTTATGCATGGTAAGTTTTGAAACGTGGGGTCTAGCGTTGTCGTGTAGGAGTATAGGGCCCTTCCGATTTACCAATCCAGGTTGTTTTTTCAATAATTTTTCGTGCATTTGGCCAATTTCATTGCAGTAGGTTGTAGAGGTAATGGTCTCACCTCTAGGCAAAAAGGAATAATGTATGATTCCAGCCATGGACCACCATACTGTAACCATCAAGTTTTTCGGGTGCAAATTTGGTTTTGGCATTTGTCGTGGGCTTTCGTCGATGTCTAACCACTGCCCTGACCGACGCTGATTGTCATAAGCAATCCATTTTTCGTCGCAAGTTATTATTCTTTCAAGGAAAGGGTCGGTTTTTTGTCCAGCAAGCAACGAAACGCAGGTCTCAAGACGTTTCAATTGCTGTCGCTCAGTGAGATCGTGAGGTACCCATGTATCGAGCTTTTTCAACAACAGAGACTCGCAAAATCCTCTATGTATTTCAAATATTATAAAATCGGACATTTCATGTGAAACAACCCAATATATATGTATATATAAAATTATTATTAAGATAATAATTAGATCGATCATGACAATAGACTAATGTTGACGAACTTGGTTGTCTAGTGTGTGGGCAACAACCTCAACACTGTTGACAACAAGGTTGACAACCAGGTTGGTCGTCTGTGGGCCCCTTTACACAGGCCGATGGAAGCATCACAATGTGTCAGGCTTAGGCAGCAAATTACCTGGGGCCCTCTTCGCTCTCCCGACCGGCAAAAAAAAAAAAATAAAATAAAATCCTTACTTTCGTCTTTGAAACCTTTTTTTTTTCAGATAAAAAATGAAACAAAAATAAAAATGTAAATCTTGTTAGATAAACTTTAATACGGAGGGTTGCTACTGTTTATTGTCACTGTAGGGGGAAAAAATGACAATTCTGATATGAATTATTCCATACATAATTAAAAAAAAAAAAAAAACTGCTCTATTTACGATTTAAGTCGTCACCGGCCAAACATACGCGTTGCCAAAAATAAAAACGATTTAGGCAGTAATGAAAGTAGTGGAGTAGAAAATAAACTGCCTAAAAAAAATTTAGTTAAATATACTCAAAAATTTGTATTTTTGATTTCGCATCATGTTTAAGTTAAATACTCTTCTATGAAATGTCAAAAATGTATCTAATTAACTTTAAATCACACCTGATACATTTCATTTGCGGTTGGGATTAAAAGATAATTCAGGTACACTTTCAATATTTCACCCAAGACTGTGAAAATTGTACATTTTGTTGATTTAGGTTTTGAGTCGTGCACTTTTGAAATACATGTGCGATATATTTTTACGGTAACTGTGTTTCTAGAGAGAAACCGTGCGTTACCTCATGTAACAATTATTATTGTTACTCAATAATTATTTATTTATCTATTCAACAACCCACAAGCGAGTCTTGGTTTCCTCCAACAGCAATCGCCACGCGTTTCTTTTTTGTGATGCTGCTATCCACTCTCTTCTCTGATGGACTTACGATCCTCTGCCAGACAATCCGTTCACCTTAACCTGGGTCTCCCAATTCTACGCCGGCCGGACATCTGTTCTGTTAAATTTTTTTCGGAACTGAACTATCCAACAATCGCGCGAGGCGTCTTGCCCATCTTACCTTCCTGCCATTAATAATAACAAAATTCCAGTACAGCAGGTCGTGGTTCTTGTATATGCTTGGTGTTTGCACGTAATATCAATCTAATCAGTAAGAACTATATTACCTATTTACTTATCATAAGCATATATTATCTACAACCGAAAAATGATTGTACATCCTGAACATAATTTTATTTACAACCGTAATACGTTTGTAAAAAACCAGCGAATGTGATGTTATATTGAAAATAAAAGACATAATCAGGAATGAGGAAGTCAGCACTCAATGATATAATCTCCAGGCGTGATACTGCATTACAGATTGGACAAGAAGATCCCACATCTAGTTTCTTTTCAGTCACCGTTGAGTTAAATCTGCAGTTTTTAATTTGGCTATATTTTGTATCTGTTTCATAAAGTGTCCACATAATTTTCATGAAAAAGTCAGTAAATTTTATTAATACGGTCCTTAACTGTCGGAATATGTCCCATTGTGTAGCGACTTGTTTGGCAGGCAAGTGGAGTAATTAAGTCTTAAGAATTTAAATTGGAATGTTTGTATTTTTTGAATTTTCGTTTTTCGCCGGTCCATATATTTGGGATTTGCCAATCCAAACGGGTTTTAAAAAGTAACTGTAAATGTTGAGTTTCTATTTTTGGGGTACATTTGAGCGTCTTTGAAATATAGTAGTCACAGTTTTAGCTTTAATAACTTCTTTTTGTCAGGACATGTGGACTCCATGTTCTTTTACTTTATAAGTCCCCAAGCAAATATGATTTTAAAATAATTATACCTATTTATTTATTAATCTATTGGACTATCTAGAAATTAACAGTATTAGATTAAACTACTTTAAAAGGATTCCTTCCCTTATGTCGCTTTCGCTTTCCTTTTCCTATATAAATTCATTCACAATATTTTGTAAAGGAGTTTTTTTTTAACTCTGTTCAAACATCCTTCATACGACATTTTATTTGAGAATCGAAAAATATACCCTCTTTTACATTTCGCATCACTGATCAGAGAAAATGTGGTTTTAAATGGAGAAACCCAAGACCACTTCTATCCATCAACTTAACAAAACCGAGTTTGATGTTCAAAGATCCTCAATGCTCCTTAATATGTCCCCAACAAACTTATTTATAAAAATCCTAATGTTCTATATGTTTCTGGTTTAGCCCAAACCAGATACCCGTCCTCTCGAATCCACTAGTCTCCCAACTAACCTATAACTTAATGCTCGATAATCCTCCGAGGCATCTGAAAAGAAGAAGACCAAGAGACGTTCTAGCGTAGAACTTCTATTAAAGTGCTACTAGCTGTAAATGTCAATAAATAGTTTTTTTTTTTTTAAATTTCAAAGGAGAAAGATCAACATTTTTTGGGTTGTTAAGTAGTTCAAAAGATACATTTTTTTCTCGAGGCTGGGACTATTTCTTCCTTACATAATGACTTTTGCGATATCACCTGACCATATCGCGCTGGAAACAACACGATTGCGTATCATTGTGTATCGCAACTGAAGACCCAACGAAAGGGCTCTGACTTTCAGGTCATCGTACACATTCCCAGAATGCTTATGAAATTTTATTATGGATAAAAAAAATCGGATCCGTCCCTTTCAGGTGGGTTGCATTGAAAAGAGGATCAAAGGTTTTTCATTGCCAAAATGAAACAGGACGGCTTTTAAACTATGATTGGATGAATCTATAATCCCCCATTTCTTAAGATATTGATGGTACCTAATTGGCTCATTAATGAATGATTATCCAGTGCAAAATACTAAATGAACTTCTGATGTGATTAAAATAAAACTCAATTTCTCCCTGACTAGAAAAAAAATAGGTCTTGGATATGTCTGTATATAATCTAATGCTTTATCATATTCACATTTTTGAATTTGAATAAAAATAAATTTATTACATCAATTTAACATTAAATTAAATTAAAAATTAATGATTATTCGAAATAATCAAAGTTGAAAGAAAATTTGGGTTTCAAGCATGATTTTTTTTTCATTCGTCTGATTAAAAAATAGGCATATTTTTAATCCGAGCAACACCAACACAGCTAGAGCGTTTTAAAAACTCCAAAACTTAGAAATGTAGGCAAACGTGACTTTTTTCATTCAAACTAATATAGCTCCTAAACGCTAGGCTCTAGCGACGGGTGCTATATAACAAAAAATATTCTCCATTACATTTCTGATTAGGAAACTGTCGGCAAATACTCGATCCGGGCAACACCGACAGATGTAGAGATTGTTAAAATGTTACATTGCTGAGTTTGAAAAAAACGTTACACCAAAAATGTATTGACCCCAGCCAAAAGACATATCCTTGTCAGAAGCGATGGAGGTCTTACCAACGTTCAGTTTTCTTCATCCATCTAAGAGTCAATTTAAACAACAAATTGAAAGTGAAATTAAATAAAATTTCATTGAGTCATTTTATTTTCCGATGGTAATTCAGCATATTGTATTACTTTACTAATTATAAATTTGCAATAGTGTTACACTTTAGGGATCTGTCTTCTTTATATTGCAGTTCCTGTTTAAGTAGGCCCAAGATGAAGAGACTATTGAATGCCATGCTGATGTCCTTTTAATGCGATGGAATTTACTTATACTAGGAGTGGCAATTAGTGGCCTCCATCAAAAGGACCACCCTCAGCCGCAGTGGAAGGATTACGTTCGGTGGAAGGGTCAAGAGAAGGGGGGCGAATCCCCTCAAGAGAAATACTCTCCAAGAACAAGAGACAAAGAGCGGAGGAGTGAACAGGTGGGTACCGGAGTCAAGTGCTCAGTTCCATTCAGGTGAAACGCACCGTTAACGATCGAGCACTGCAAATACCGCATGAGTTGGAATATATGGCTCAGTATGAGCTCTTGTGGTACAACTGTACCACCCGGGAGGTCCTTCAGCCCCGCGGTGCAGATGTACGATGTAGAATAAACAGTTGGTTTGAACCAGCTTCTGGGGTTATTGTGTAAGTCGATAATTAGTAAGATGTAAAGAACTGTTCAGTCAGTGCTAAGATAGTTAATCGCAGGATTTCAGTTGTAATAGATTTTTTTTTTCTCTGATGTATTAAGGTTTATAGAGAATATCATCCGATACCAAGTGTGCATTCTGCATTTTTTTTTTTATGTGATTACTCTGCCTCTTTTCAAAACGCCCATGCAATGTCTGTAGATGTGGTTACGCTGACGGACAGTTTTGAGCTCCTCTTGAGAGTATTGAAAATATGATCACATTCGTTAATCAATTGCCAATCCAAAATTTGTTTTTTAAATAAGGACACTCAAGGTATAGGAACTGAATGTGAATTAATACTCTTGTTGAGCTTCTGAACTTCCTCCACACTTTTAAGCCGACATCAAATTCACTTCAGCCTAAAGGTGTGCCCTCTAGACATACTAGCGCACTCTACATCCAGGTCCCACCTACTCATACAGGCCTTAAATTGAGACAAAGTTGCAGAAAAAGGCATTTATCTTTCTGTCTTTATATATTCCACAATATTTGTCCATGTCCATCTGAACTCTCATGTTCAATTTTCTTTTCACAAATCAAAATCCGAACAAATTTTGATTTCGGCACACCAAACTGTTTTGCGATCTCACTCCTTGACTTCACACTTTCGTATTCACAAACAAAACTTAATTATTCACTAATAGAAAAAGATTTTAGATTTCGGGACATGTTGATAGGATGAGCTTTATTTCTTTAGTTAGATTTTTACAGCAATAGGTTAGAGTGGAATAAACTAATTTTGTATCATTTACCATTTGGGAAAAACTGGTATAAAAGATACCATTGCCATTACAACTTGCCTACTCATACATGATGAGTAGGACTCCAATATGGGTTGCTCAAAGTATTTATCTTATAGTCGGCAAAAATGAACTTATCTTATTTTTCCGAAATGGTACAGAATTAAAACAAAACAAACTCATCTATCCATTACGTTATCTTAGTAGTAATGTGAAATCCACTTACGGAGGTAAGTACAAAAACTGTCCCATTTACAGAGGCGATTTCCACAAAAATTTATTCCACTTATAGAAGTGGAAAAAAGTTTATTTATTTAAGTGGGAAATAAGTTTTGTACCACTTATAGAGGTATTCCACTTATAGGTACCACTTATCCAGGTTCGACTGTATTTATCAGTGTTATAATACTTCAAACTACAGGGGAGGGTTCAAGATTCATTAACACATCTGATAATTAGACACTTAATTAAGGCTACATTCTTTATCTTCTTGGCCCAAATAAATAGGCGTTAAAAGGAATTTTATTTCTTATAGTATATATGTTATTTATTTTATTTTATTTTTTAAATTTATATATTTTACCCAGATGTATATTCTATATTCTATATCTATCTTTATCTATGTATAGCATAGTTTTGTTTTTTTTTATTATATCTTTTATTATTATTATTTTATATAATTTTTTTTTTACTGTAAATAATGTTTGAATGTAATCATTAAGCCAGCTGCATTACTAATTGCACACATTTGTGGCAGATTGTAATAATTATTTAATAAAAAAAATATTTAAAAAAAAATTATATATATATATATATATATATATATATATATATTCATATTGGTAGTCCAATAAATTATTTGTAAGTCAAAACTTTCTTTTTTTCAGAGCAGCTAATTTTATTACTTCTTTCAGCATAAAATGAGTTTACTATATTAAGTGGGTCAATAGTGTAGTTGCATACTTTACGATAGAACCTAATTCTACCTTTAGATGTAATACATATAGGTGCAGTCATTATTTACGTTGCCATTTTATTTGTCTGATGTGTTTATCTGCATGTTTTATTTATTTTTTTTCATTATTCATTTTGAATGTACAACTATTATCTAAAAACAACAGAGAAGTCTTTTGCAGAAAAAGAATATCGTCATAAATATTGTTTTTTACAATATAAAAATTATTCCTTTCAACTGTTCCGTTCTTCTAAATAATTGAATTCAGGTTCAGCATTCTTGGTTAAATAATTGTGATTATAAAAATATAAAATTACGATTAAGCATTTCTTATCATGCCTTCAAATCCCTAATTGCCGTTCCTAACTCTTAATTCCAACACCATTACTCGACAATATTTATGAATATTGGCTGCAATGTTCATTAGCGGAAAAATCACACCATATAAATTTATTTTTATTTTTAAAAAATAATGATACTTTTGTTGACTGCGAGGTACTCCGGTGAACACTTTCATTTCTTTGATTATTCAGTTAAAAAATTCCGACTTAATAATATGGTACAAGGAGGCTCAATACAAAATTCAGAAATAACTGCATTTATTTCTGTAACCAGTTGTTATTCTTAAGGGACTTTATCCCAGAATAAAATTCTTCTTTTATTCTATTCTATTCTATTCAAATTGGCCTCTCCATAACCCTGAGGCACGAATGAATAGTTTTTTTTTACATTTGTCCGATTTACGATATATTTGACAAATCTCTCGATTAATAGCAATAATTTATACATATAAAAAAAATCCTGGCATGTTAAGTATTAATGTTTAGCTAATGCAATAAGTGGATAATAAGTTATAACAACTGGAGTAATATACATTATATTTAAATATATAAAATATAATAATTATTAAACAACAAACCAATATTTATTTTATTTTATTTATTAGTTTTGTTTAATTTTTAGTGGACCCTAATTTCTTATATATGACATTTTTTTTTTTGATAATTTTTATTACTCTTGGCTATCAGTAAAGAACATTAATGTTTATATAACTGAAAGAGCACTTGATGGCACCTTGGAATAAATATGGATTAGATTCCTACCTGTGTCAATCAATATTTATTACATAGAAGTACAGCAAAATGAATCTGGAACTTCGTACTCTGGTTAGGATTGGTCAAGAACCTCTCTAGGTAGACTTCAGGTTTAGGCAAACGAACCAATAGGGTCACTTGCTCAGAGCTAATTTTCCCCCACCAATCACAGCACAGTATACAACTGGTACTGACACTGTCATCCATGGTTTCTGAATTGGCAAGTACTTCATACTAATAACCTGTTCATTTCCTAAACAAAAGAATAACTATACAAACCGTATTTAACCGAAGTAAATTAAATGATTTGTATAGGTGAGTTATAATTTCCTTATTGTTATTGAGCAGATGATACTACCAGGCCGTTTCGAAAGTACTGCCGTTTTTTCATCAATTAAGATTTATTTGGTCAGTACCTTCGTTTTTATAATTATATTTTCAATATTGTTTACTGCCCTTGAAATAGGGATAACTTTTTAATCCAGTCACTGCTAAGCGTTTAAAATAATGAGTGTTGAAATTTTTCGGTCAATTTTTAATGTATGAATGAAGGCAACCAAGGCTGCGAGGAAAATATGCACCGTGCTCTGGTACTTTCTGAGAGTAAAGCTCAGATTTTGTTTTCATAATTTCGTCAATGCAATGGAACGCTTGAAGATGATGCTCGTCCTAGAAGACCTCAAGCTACGAACTGAAAATTCGAGAATAATTGATTCGGATCCACGCCAAACATGTGTGGAAGTAGGTAAGCATTTAAATATTTCACAAGGAGCAGCCCGGATATACCTAAATCAAATTGTATAAATAGAAAAAAATGGATAAATGGGTCCCTCACAAGTAATCACAGACAAATAATATTATTTGACTGAAAACATCTTTAGCTTCTTGATTAAAAAAATGACCCATTTTTTGACAGAATCATCACTTTTTATGAAAAGTGTGTACTGTACGACAATATTGGGTGATCATATCAATTGCTATCAGCTGATGAAGAACCAAAACAATTTCCAAAACCTGATCTTCATCCAAAAAAGGTGTTGCTGATTGTTTTCTGGACAAGCAAAGGCATTACGCACTATGAACTCCTAAATCGGGAGCAAACTATTACTGTAGAGTCCTATGGCGCGATATTAGGCCGTTGTAAGTCTAAATTTCGAAAATTCGATAGCAATTTGGTAAACAGAAAAGGACCCTTACTAAGACAATGCTCGGCCACACGCTGCAAAGTTGCCCAGGGATAAATTAATGGAAATTGGATGGGAAACATTGCCTCATACACCTTTCAAACCCTCTCCTGACATTTCACCGGGTGATTATCATGTTTTCAGATCTTAGAACTATTGTCTTCCGCAAAGATAAAGTAAATTATTTTAATGAATGATATTATTGGTTCATTGAATTTTTTAATTACATAAAAAAGAAAGGATTTTTGAAACGATCTGGTATGTTTATGGTGATCAACGATTTTCCTTGGTTTCTATAATATATATTGAATAAATAAAACAACATTTCTAAATTAATATCAGCACTAAAAGATAATTTTTTAAGTTTCTATTGTGAGCATTTAAAGATTAGAATATCCTATATTATATATCTATAAGTTTAAGATAAATTCAATACATTTTATGGAGATACCGAAACGTCCATTTTTTGAATCTGAAATCGTTTTCTAATTTTTGTTTTTCTTTTCTCTCTAATATATGATAAAATTTGAAAATATAAATTTTTTTTACTAAGCAGCTCCATTTTATCTTCAACTTTGAATATCTGCAAATGTTTGTATGATCTCACTGTTTAAATTTGTAATTTCGTTTTTATTATTCTATTAAAGAATTTTCATTTTATCTGTTCTTTGTTGAAAATAAAATATTTTAAAGCACAATGGTTTTATAAATGCAAGGTATTATAGGTTCAATATAATCTCTCTATATATCAATTTAATACATTGAGTTGTTTCTACTATTCAAAGACTATTTTTTCTGTTTGTGTAAATATTACAGACTCAAACCGAACTCCAAAATCTGAGTTAGACACTCTAACCTTTGGACCACCGTGAGGTGAGGCCCATTTTATATGATTACTAAATTATCTCCATTGTACACAGACTTGAAATGCCCTCTGAACTGAACCATGATAAAATAAGGAATATTGAACGATAAACCTCAAGATCATCCTGACTGAATCATATACTATATTGCCACAACAATCATTTACAACATATAGCAAAGGCTAAAAATGGGATGGCTTAAATGTCTCCTTATGTAAAAAATCATCCAAAATAAAGTCAGGAGGAATCCATGGATACTGATCTCCCTCTAGCCTTACATGTCATCTTACATTATGTATTCAGCACATTCGCTTAATGTCTTTATCCTAAATACAGGAAATTAACTAATTAAAAAATGAAGTTAAAAAAAAAAAAAAAAATTTATAATAGTAAAATATCTGTGTGAACCTTATCTACTTAACATTCCTTTTGAATTTCTCTTCTAATAAATGTTATTTTCGTTATATTATTTTATATATTGTTAATATTTTAAAGCATTTTTAATAAAATACACCCAAAAATTTAGAATTACATATGCATTTCAAATTACGGTTAATCTTATTAGAATTATTCTACATTTTTTACCATTTTTATCCATTGAATATATATCGGCTGCGATAACTTAAACATTAATAAAAAAAAAAAAAAAAAGAGGAAAAATGGGGTCCAAGATATTATTTAAGTATACGAAATTCCTGGATTTCCATCCACTTAATCTTGAAAAATCACTTACCAATGTCACACACCGGCTCTATTCTTTTTTTACGTCTGCCTTTTTGGCAGAAAATTATAATCATTACTTATATTTTCAGACATGATTTTTTTTTTTTTTATTTAAAATGTTATTATTATTAAAATAATAGTTACTGATTCATCGATCAGTTTATTGATTTCTTACAGCTTAGAGCTTTATTCTATATTTTTAAATATTCAAATACTTTTCAGTAACTATTCAACACCCAAATTTAAACAAAAAATCAGTCTGTTTAATTAAAACTGTACGTATACAAGTTCCTTCTTGCAGAGCTTACGAGGGAGGAAAAACAGCAATAAAAAACTTAAAACTGAATTTTAATGAACTTTTTTGATAAGGTTATTTATGTTTTTGGAACTTTTGGGATTAAAAGCCTATTTGAAAGTTAATATTAGGTCAAGTTAATAGTAGGTATTAAGTGTTAATAGTAGGTGTTAAGTGTTAAGTGTGTTGTTATTAAGTGTTAATTAGTAGGTAAGTTAATAATATTAGGTCGTAAAAGATTAGTTTCTATAATGAAAATTATATATAAATATACAACAGTTCGTTTTTAATGATTTAAATAATAGTTTTAAATTTAATGAATAAATCTGATTTATAATTTTTCAAAAATTCAAAAAATTTTCGTTGTTAAATTCATTATGAAACTTGTAAATGTTTAGAGGGGGTATTCTTCATGAGTGGCATGGTAAAAAAAAATCTGATTTTAAGTCGTTCTAAGGAATAAGCAACATATCATCTCAACCCAAGAAATAGCAGGATATAGTCAAAGATCACACAATGAGCCTTTCTTATATATTTTATAAACTTTTTCAATTAAAAAAAAAACAACTTTATTTATTTTTTTTTTATTATTATAATGAAAAATGATTAATTTCGGTAAACCTAAAACTATAATTTGAATTTTAGAATTTTAGCTATTTATTGAAATTTACAACTGTATACAATCAAATACAAATACATCTAGTAAATGAGGTGGTACTGCTCGTAATAATATTTCAATTGCTTGTAAAGTAACTTACCCATTGGTAGCACAAAATTATAATCTAAAATATTCTTTACTAACCCTCATCCTGTTATTTAATTGTATGAAACATTTCCTCATCTTAAAGTAGGATCAACGTTTTAAAACTTTAAAAAATTAGTTATTATTTAAAATACGTCAAATGATTTTAGAGAAACGTAAATAGAAGGATTATAATAATTTTGATCTCGGTTCGATACTTGCAACACATAAAAAATATTTTTGTGTTTTGTTTTTTTGTCTAAAACTATTATTCTTTTCACCACCACGCTATTATTCTTAGGCACCACGCTAGAGAGGTGGAGACTTGGGTTCGAATCCCAACCGGGGTCAAATCTTTTCTCTTCAAAAATAAAAAAATATTATTCTTTTCATTTTGTGACTAAATTCTTTTGGGACGGATATGACAAAAGCATCTGCTATATTTTTTGTCAAGTCTTAATGAACTAAAAATAAATAAAAACATATCATATATAAATAAATTCTGATGCATAGCCACCTATCTTAAATTTAATTATCAGTTTTTAGTTCCTAATCATACTTAATAAACTTCAACTAGCAACTGGAGAAACCATGTCTTTACTATCTACTGTATAATAGATACTCCAAAGAAATTATAATAGTATATCAGACATATTTAATACTTGTTTCATATTACTGACAGTGATACAAATATCGAACCATGGTGTTCGCAAAGCCTTATTAGAACTTATTAGAAACAATAATAGTAACTATAGCCAAATTTAATCAATTAATAAATCTATTCTACTTCTTTTATTTACATATTAATAACATAGCTTATTTATTATGTTTTATGGTTATATATTAGTTCTATAGTTATCGGTACTTTATCTTATGTACATAGTTTTATATTTATTTTGTAAAGTTATATTTTATATTGTTATTAATAAGATTGTATGTTGTATTTTTAATATTTTAAATTTTTTAAACTGTAATTTTATAATTCGCATGGTATCGATCGTTTTAACATGTAGATCTTTATATTTTTAAAAATGACTATTACAGGGTTTTTTTTTTGTGCTATATTTATTTTGTTATTGGATATTGTCAAATGTCAAATTGTGATTGATTAGTATGCTGTGTATTTAGCAACCCATTTAAAAATGGGCAGTACCGCTTAATAAAGTGTTTCTCTCTCTCCTACTGAGTTCTCTTTTTAAATTGTTTTTGTTTATAAATATACCGATCATTGTTAGTTTACCTATATAACTATTAATAATATATACTTAACAACTCCCTGGGGAAAAATCTTCCCCAAAAATAAATTTTGATCCCATATTACAGCCTAATATCCACCGATGTCGGTAAGGAATTAAGTAAATTAGGTTTAAATCCCACATTTAAAATAAATAAACCATTGTCATCTTATTTTCCTTCACCTAAATACAAAATAAACCCATTCTGCGTATATGAACTAAAATGTAATGACTTTGAAGCTGAACATGCAGGAGAAACTGAACGATCAGTATATAATAGATTAAAGGAACATATAAGTACATACAATATTAAGACGCAGAATTCCAGCTTCGCTATCCATTTAAATGAAAATATCTATAATGACAAAAAATCGGGAGTAAAACTGATTAACCACGCAGGAAAAATTCTTATGCCAAATATTTATGAATTGTTTGAAATAATAAAATCGTTCAAAACCAATCCAGATTTTTGTTCAAATAACCATATAAATAACCAAATAACCAGATAAATATTTCCAAAAGATCCATTTTAATTTTTTTTTTTCCACTAGGGATAGAAAAAAAACATGCAGTCATAGGGGAAACCTAAAGAACAATTCATATATCTATCTATCTGACCCTTTCGCCTCTGTACATTCAATCTGTTTCAAGTCCTGATTTATTTCAGAAGCACTTTTTATTTTGCCTCATTAGATGAGTATCAACATATATAACTTATTTGTTTTTCATTTATAAAAATTTATATTTGTATTAGCTATGTGGTACAGTGCTTATGTTTTAAAGTTTCTTTGTATTTTTTTCAGAACTGATGAGGGATGTTTAACACACACATATATATATATAAATTGAATAGGATTGGTAAATAATTTATCAATCGTAATTGTATTAATCCTTTTATACTTAATGCGTTCCTTAAGAGATACTTTTCATTCTTCTCATCGTAACAAAGATTACCATTCATAGATCATTTTCTTATTTAGAATTAAATTATTTTTAAATTTTGTTTACAAAACTGTTTCTAACTAACACTTACAATTTATTTTTTTATTAATTTATTCTTTATTTATTATGTCTTGTTTGTATATTTACTGATTCTAAATTGGACATTATCTTGTTTTTAGTTCTAACGATAGCCATCAAAGCTATGCCCGAAACGTTGGAAAAATAAAATATAGTATTGTTAATTTTTAAAACTATTATTTTTATCCTAGAAGATTTAATAGAAGAAGACTTAATTTTGGTTCATACCAAAATAAAAGACTTACATGGAACCCACATACTCGACTCAAAAGGCAAGCACTTAGCAGACGCTTCAGCCAATAGAACATATCATCTTCCCATTAAAAATAAACTTCTCATATACAAAACCATCATTAAACCCATTTGGACTTATGGACTTGAACTTTGGGGAACAGAAAAAAGGTCGAATTTCAATCTCATTCAATCCTTCCAATCCAAAATTCTCCGAACTATAGTAAATGCTCCTTACTATGTCTCCAACAAAATACTACATAAAAATCTCAATATAACACACGTCCTCGACCTCATACCCCTTAAATTTTAGAAATCCCATCGCAACCTTTCCTTTTATCCTGACCCTCTAGCTCAATCTTTATCCAGTTCCACACATACTGATAACCCCCCTCCCAATCTAAAACTTCGGTGGCCCCGAGATCTTTTGTAAAATTTATCTATTGTGGAGTTCTGGCAATGGCCAGCTTATGTACTCATCCCCGTTGTGAATGTACTATAGAGCTCTCACTCAACCTCCCCTGGGTTTCTTGTGACGCAGCTGAGAGAGAAGAGCTGGGACCTCTTTATGCTTGTCTCTCTACAATTGGAGGGACATGTGTGGCTGGGGGATTCCTAGAATGAGATTAAATTAAATTTTAATTTAATTTATTTTTATTCTCTATTATTACTACTTATTTATTTATTTATTTTATTTCTATTTCTTTATTTTTTTTTAATTTTACTATTTTATTTTATTTATTAGCATATTGTATAAGTACTTTATATTTTTTTATGCATAGCAAGTTATTTTCTGTTCTCTTTTTATTTATTTTATTTTTTATATATATATATATATATATATATATATATATATATATATATATATATATATATATATATATATATTGTTTTCTCATTATTTATCTATTTTTTCTCATTGTACATGATGTGTGGATGTAATCATACGCCATCTATATTACTTATTGCCCACATTTGATTGTTATAATTACTCCATAATATTTTTATTTAAAAAAAAAAGAAAAAGATAATTTGTTAGTCGTGAATCGATTTTAAGTTCGTAAAAACATCTTTCATTTCCTCATCATGTCATATTCTTATCATGTCACAAATTTTTCTCAAGAAATAGTCTGTGATGAAGGAACACGATTCCTCAAGTTTGTTATTTATCCATGCTTAAAAAGAACATAAAAGTTCAGTTGTATATTTTTTCAGAGATCTAATTCGTAAGTAATAGAGGTCCCCTAGAGGAAAGCAACCCCTCTTGAGTATTATGTTTCAGGCTGTACTCCCAGAGGGCTCCATTATCAGAAATCAATTTGTATCTCCCCAGCAGACCCTAAAACATTCAATTACTCCAAGAACAACTGTTGTTATCTACCACAGGCCTCTTCTCGCTTGTTAACCACTAGCCCGCCCCCGTCTGCCTCTCTTATTACTCCCAATGAATTTCATTTGTCTGTGTAACTAGTTGGTGAAACCTGTAGCATCTCTCATAGAAACTGTATTACAAGAAACAAAACAATCTGTGTACAGAAAAAAATGTAATTTTTTATTAAAGACCAAGACTATAATAATCAAAAGGACGATTTAAAATTCACAGTCATTGCGCTAAACAAACATGAAGTAAATTACGTTAAATATTAAACATTAAATTGCATTTAAAACGTCAGTATAACATTTTTTTTTTTTAATATGGTTTTCCTCTAAAGGAAAGCGTATGAACTTGAAATATACACAATGCTCATTTTCTTCCCAAAACTCCCTTCTTCATTATATCACTGTTTCTTCATTCAGTCTTCATTAATTTTCGGCCTGTAGTTATTGTTTGGTTCTGTTCAAATTTGTTACTCTTGATTTTTCTCTGAAATGTTTTCTATGAGTTATTTCGTATTCAATAATTTTGCATGGTTTAAGGTCTTGCTGTGCTTCATTATATTAGTTGGTTTTCATTTTATTTGATCTGATCAAATTAAATACTTTGTTGGTAAGTCTGTCTTCATTCATTCTGTAGATGTGTCCATAGAATTGCAAGCGTCTTTTTCTAAAAAGATCTGTGATTGTGTCTGCACTGCCATATAATTCTTTTGTAGGTCGTTTTATCCAAATCCCTTTTCTGAGTTTTTTTTCTTGTTTCTCAGAGTCATGAATTTTCGTCATTCCGGTGATTACTGTTTCTGCAACATATGTGGTCTCTGGTAAAACAACTGTATGCTAGTGCTTAAATTTTGCGTTGCGAGGTATAACTTTTTTGTTGTAGTTATTCCACGTTGGTATAGAATATGCCCTTTGTAATTTGAGTATTCTTTCTTTATTAGAAATTGTGTTTAGTCCTGTGGGTTGAATGTTTTCTCTAAGATATTTGAAATGATGTATTTGCATGTTTCCGTATTTTATTGTTAAGGGGAATCTGTCTGTTGATTTAGTAAGTGTTTTCAATAATTAATTCCTAGTACTTAGGAATTTATCGAACTGAGTACCAATATAGGGATTAGCTTATGACCAAATTTATTATTATTATTATTTTTTTTAAATTTATAAACATTTCTAATACATTCGTATAATTTTATGAATTCTAATTTCTGAATGTATTAATAGTTACAATTATAAATGACAGAGGTCATTATTTTACAATAGAACAAGTTTGAAAGAAAATAATATCTTTTCTGCTGTTAATATTGTAACTTAATTTTGTTTACAATTAAAATATTATTACCCAAGTTGTTGGTACGTCTCTAGTTTTAAAACACTTGATTCAGTTTTGTTTTTAGAAGTAAGGATTTGTTATTTTTTACTTCTTAATTAAACTCTCTGTTTCGGCCCTGGAAATAGAGATATAAAATAACTGGAAATATAGTTATTTAAATAACAAAAATAAATCAGATCTGTAGGTTATGCTCATTATCAACATGAAGAAAAACAAAAAAAAATTCTAAGGACGAAAAAAATTACAGGGTGTTTATAAAATCCTTTTTATATAAAACGCACTTTAGAGTGAAAAATTAATACTTTGCTAGAGAGAGAAAAGAAAAAACAACACAGAATTTATTTTGTCAAATTGCTTGTCTGTGAATTATTTTGCTCATCCTGTTACAATTATATTCATACGCGTGATTATTTTAAATTAAAATAATATTTGATAAAAGCACAATAAGTCTAAATCAATATAAATACAATATCAATCTAATAACTATTGTTATCTAAATTTATATTGATTCCATGTCTTAATGTGCATTGTTTTTTTTGTTTTTTTTTAGAATGATCTCAGAAAACTAGAGCTAACTCTACTGAACTTCATTTGTGGTATTGTTATACTTAAATAAAAAATTAAATATAAATCAGCATTAAGTTTATATGTAGCTTAGAGAAATTATTCTTTTTCTTTTTTATTTATTTTTTTGTATTTTGTCACCTGAACCTTTATGGATCGATCGTTGCCGTTAAATTTCATGTGGCATTAAACTTTATTTTAAAAATTTGATTTTTTATAAAGGATAAAGAGGTTTATGATTTTTATTATTTTTTATTTGCCGTGTTGTTTTGTTTTTTTTCTGAAAAGTTATCTTTTGACGCAAACTTGATTTATTAATAGATTTTTAATAATTATGAATTATTACTCTATTTTATATGACTGCTATTTATATATTTTATTGTTTTTACGGGTTATATTAGCAACTGAGCAATATGGTGAAACGTTAGAGGCACGTCTGGACTTAAAAAACAACCTTGGATTTGAGTTGTAGGGTTGTTGACTTTACATTGTGGCGTATGCAGAAGCTAGATGTTTCACAGATCTTAAGAATATAGATATTCTTTTTTCTTTTTAACTATTTATTGGTATTTACAACTTTATACATATATACAATAATAAAAGTTGAGGATATTATATATTCTTAATAAATATGTTAATAAATATGTTAATAAATATTTTTTTTTTTTTAGTTGTTTAATTTTATCTTACACAACATATTACCTCAGTTTGTCAATGATTTAATATGAATTCACCAATGGCTTGATTTCATCAACTGTATGTTAAATGATATAGTAAACCGTTTTCAATCCCTGATCACAATAGCTCTTATTACTAGGGGTTCCATAAAAACATTAATCTTGCATATATATGGATGAATCAAATAATAAAATGGTTATTGTCTTATTCCGACGATATTTTCTTATGAATGCACATTTTTCATTTTCCTATTTTTAAATAAAAATGATGTTGCAGATTTAGCCCAAACCAGATATCTATCCTTTCATAGTAAGCTCCATAACCACTCAAATTCCCTAATTTCTCATCTTGCTTCCCACACTATTCCTGATAATCTGAAAAGAAGATGGCCCAGAGACCTTCTAGTGTAGAATTTATATTAAAGTGCTACTGATGGGTAGTACTTTTCATATTTTGTCACGTTATTGTAATAGTTAACAGCACATTTACTTGATGTATAAATTTTGTACAGTTGTAAATTTCAATAAATTGTTATTAAAGAAAAATAAATAAGAATGTAATTATGATATTGTGTATATTGTGCCGCTAAAACATGTTTCACTTCATCGGAACATAATAATTTTACTGTAAAAATTATATTAACTGCATAACTAGTTACATATATGTTTAGTAAGGTTCTTGAGGTTCAGTCATAAAATAAAAAAGCAACTATTTTGGCGACGTTTCGAGACTATATTATTCTCATAATCATGCCCTACAGTGAAAAAACAGGTTACAATAAAATTATATAAGTTATACAAGTTATTTAAAAACATAAAGTTAGCTACAGTACAGGTAGGTATATAACAACATGTGTAGGGTAATAAAAATATATATAATTACAGAATATAGAGGAGTATGAAGCTACTTACAATGTTACTGGTGGATATGAATAGACTAACAATTCTAGTACACAACTAACCTAGGGGAGTGAGTTTAAACAGACAGTTAACAAGGGTTAGTGGGGAAAACCCTATTTCTTAAAAATTAAGTTAAAAGGACGGTGTGGGTATTCCCAAAGATGCAAGTACAAAAATATTTCAGTGTAATATACTAATAAATGGAAAAATGTTTTGTATGATGTATATAAATGTAAATGTATACTATTGGTCTGAATGTATTAAGTTGGAATAACAGGTGTTAAGATTTAAAACGTCTGATTTTTTGTTTATGTTTTGTTTAAATTTTTCTATGGTTATCATTTCATTTTGGTTTTGGTGAATAATTTATTAATGGTGGAGGTATTTTTGTATATAGTTGTTTATTTATTTTAGTGAATAGTTGTTTTTTTATTTTATGCCTGAACCTCAAGAACCTTACTAAACATTTAATTGTAACAGTCAAGAAATTTATCCATATTATAATATATATATATATATATATATATATATATATATATATATATATATAAAATATATATATATATATATATATATATATATATATTATATTTTTGTGAAGTTGTTTTCTCCCTTGTAGATTGTTTATTTTATCAATTTTTTACCACAAGTTGTGGAATTCTTTAAACGGTGAATACGGGAGTAGAGAGAGATCTCTTAATAAATATAATTTAAAGAAGCAAGGTAATAATCACTGTAGTGCAAAAAGTAAATTGAAAAAACAAATCATCTTATGAATAAAAAAAAAAAATATATATATATACACAGATAGGAATGGTTTTCTATTTCTATTGGATAATTTATTAGTTTAATATTATTTTCTTATTTGAAAAACTAAATATGAATGTGGTGAAATAATCTTAAACATTATCAGCCGGAGATATTATTATGTAAATAATAGTTATAAATATTATCAACTCAAGAAATATAATTTATGGTTATTTCTGGCCATTATTTTGGTTATAAACATACAAATTTTTTTTCTATCATATAAGTTCATAGTGATAAATATTAATGTAAAATAGAAACAGCAAAAGCTGGGATCAATCAGTATTGTAAAAAAAAAAAAATAATTTATTGAAATATTATTGGTAATACTAGTAGATATTTTTGGGTTATAAAAATGAATGACTATCTTAAGATATTGTAATACCTTTTACCTATAACTATTTATGTTAAATTATCAAACTAAATTGTCATAATGATTACTTATGATATCAAATAAACATATTTATCAATCTTCAATACATTTTCTTGGTATGTTTTTCAGCGTTAAGTTTCATAATCAAAATAATGCAAATTAAAATCCATTAAGAAAACTGGTTTGTCTTTTCGCGGAGATGCGTTTGTCTTGGGGTTCAAGCAATACGGAACATCGAACAGATTTAGAATTCACTCAAAAAGTTTTATAATGTACTAAACGCCGACATAACGATTTGAAGTATTTTAACCGCTGATAGTTGATCGCTTACTAGGTTTCATGGAGTATTATTTCTTAATGTCTTGGGTAAGGGCTTGAAGTGTTAATGATTAAGTTTTGGATTGGTAAAATTACAACTTCATTTGATCATAATTGAGATAACGTAATAAGTTACGAAAAAGTTTTGAAAACTATAATACATGTATATAAAAAGGAGAAATGACCAGAAACTGGATTTTTATGCAGGGAAAACTTTGAATCATACTATAACAAAATTGCAATTAGGTCTCTATATAAAAATGTAATATTAATTTATTACGAAAAAAAACAGTAAAACTTTAAACTGTTTATTTCTCTAATTATTCACAATGAAATAATATCCAGAACCAGATGAGTACAAAATTTTAACAAATTTCGAAAACAAAGAAGAAAAATTGATAACAATAAAATTCATTCTGGAAAAGATTATAAAGAAAAGTAATATGAATCAAATAACTAAAATTTGTTATGGTAGATTCAATATATTATAATACAATAAATATTATATAAATATAATATAATTTACAAAAAAAAAAGGAAGTGACGACTGAAGATTAAAATAAAAACATAAAAAAATTTGAGCCTGACTTTAAAAAAAAAGTAGTGTAGATAATCACATAATTTGTTTTAGGTATTATAGATTATTGTAGTTGTCCATTATGTTCTGTAATTTTATTGTTTTTAATTATTGTTACTATTTTTTTAAAAATTAAATAGCCCTCCTAATAAATACCATTAAAACACGTCACTTAAATATTTATAGTACAACACAATAAATTATAGTAATTAAAGAAAATTAGAGTATGAAAACATATACATTTACCCCCTTATCAAATATATATACATATATCAAATATATATTTTGCCTTATCAAAATATCTATTTCTTATTTTTTGATATTGTGAGTAAAAAATGGGGCGACCCAACCTTAGTTTTTGATGAAAGTTTTAAAAAGACTAAAATTTCAATTATTTCAAATTCATTTTGATGTTTGAGGTTTATTCAATAAATCGTACCATTGGTTGTGTAAAAGAGCAGTAATTTTACCTACAAATACTATATCAGAGAATATTAATAACATTATTATTGAAAAAGTAAATTGTAAGAAACATAGAGAATATCTCTATTGATAGGGTTGTAAGCACTGATAATGCAGTCCATTATCCGCCAGACCTTATTTCTAAAAAGTCTGTCCGTCTGAATTACCAACTCATAGCTAGAATTAATGATTGAATATCCAATTATGCTTTTAAGTAAATTTCAACCAGCTAGACATTGCAATAATACCAGGTTAAAAATTACAGCTTTGAATGAAAATATATAGAAATATTGTGAAAACATAATTCTCAACTGCATGATAAGATTTTTATTGTTAAAAAGTAAAACTTCTATTATTAGTTAAACCTATCTAAGTTCTTTACTTATTAGAGCCGGCGAAGCCGCGACTGGGGATGCTAGTTATATAAAAATTAGATTTAGTAATTTTTTTTTTTTTGCCAAATCTATTTTTACAAAATTAGTACTATTTGTGTTGTATACGTATAAATTGTTTGAAAACAATTTTACAATATTATTTGAATTTTTAAGAGGTTATAGAAACAGTAGATCCTGAGAAAATGCATAATTTTGGTGCAAGAGAACCGTTCCGTTCCTTCAGAGTATTTATTTATTCATGAAATTATTTATAAGATGAATCATCACGAATCAGATAATATTGAGTATTATACCCCTCCTGCCTTATGAAGGTGCAAAGTAATCAAGCAATAAAATCGAATTTGGTTTGGAAAACACTGTTTATTTTGTAAAACTACTCCATAATATGTAAATCTAATGACATGTTATCATTATCAAATTTTTTTTTTTTTAATATTTGAATTTAAAAAATGGTTTTTAAGTTTAAGGAATGAAAAACTAATGTTTCCTCTAATTGATCATTTTCCGTATGAAACTTTGACGTTTGTAAGTAAATTTATTTATTTATTAATTGCAGATCAATCATCATGAATCAAACAATAGTTAGTGAAGAAACAAATTGATTGTAAGCAATGCTCAACTGGATATAGGTGGGAAAAGAAAAATATTCTGCTAAATAATCGTTAGTGGTCAGCTACAATTCTATTAGGATTGGTGAATTAATTGCTACCATTTCTTAATTAATTTTGTTAATCAATGAATTAAAAAACTCAATAGAATTAGTGGCGAAAATCAAAAATGTAAAAACTCCGGACAATTTCAAATTAATATACTTAGATGTCACAAATCTGTTCACCAGTTTACTACCTTCAGAAACTAAAGACATTTTAGAAGAGTTAATCTTCCGGTCCTATCTACAACCATTAGAAAAATTAGATTTTTACAATTATAAGAAACTGCCGATGTTTTGAAAATTATGCACGATTTAGAACTGATGATGTAAGTTTAACTATCGAAACGAGATTTTATATGAAAATAATTCCAATAGAAGATGCAATTAATTCATCAATCCTTACAATTATGCGTTTCTTTAGTGAGTTAAAATACTGTCGAACCATATCGTCTCAAGATTGGCACTTGTCAGATATAAAGGCATCTATGAAGAGGTCTTGAACATAGGATACAATGTTGTCTGTTGATGTTTAAAAAAAAAAAAAAATCCTTAGACGTACATACATTTCAAAATACCCATTACAGATTAAAGAATCTATCAGAATTCAGCAATTTAAAGTAATCCTGTACTGGCTGCCTCCTGCCCAATGGGGATGCTATGTCAACTAGCAATAAGAAGATCGATTTTGAATTGGTAAACACGGTTTTTTTTGTTTTTTTTTGGTTTATTTATTAACTTAAAATAAAATTTAAGAAGGTTTTTAAGATTTTTAAATCATGAAAACTAATATTGCTTTTAATTGATCAATATCTGAATGACATTTAGATTTTTAGTAAGTCATTTTATTTACTTAAAACCGTAAAGATGAACTACCATTAATCTAACCACATTTAGTGATCAAACAAATTGGCTGAGAGCAATTCTCAACCGGTTTTTCAACTGAGAACAATGTTCAGCATACACTTTTAATAGATGTCAAAAAAAAATATTTGGGCCTTTTGCACTTGTTCCCTGCATTTAATTTAGAGTTTGTTATTATATGTTTAGGTTACGAGTAACCTTCCCAAACGTAATAACATGTCAATGAGAGATCGCTTGAACTGTTCCTATTATTTAATAATAGGAACAATCAAACGATCTCTCATTACATGTAATTACATTTGGCTTACTCGTAACCTAAACTTATGATAATAAACTCAAAATGAAATATGGGGAACAAGTGCAAAAGACCCAAATATTTTGCAATATAACAGTTGGTGGTTTGTTAAACTACTGTCATACCATATCTGAAGATTGGCGCTTCTCTCACATATAAAAGCATCTATGCTGAGTCTCGAACATAGACTACAATAGTATAGTATGGGTTTTTTAAAAAATATTTAGACGTTCATATCATTCAAAACAACCAATATAGATAGAATCAATTTTTATCTGGATATTTAAATAATCTAAAGTAATATACTTGTAATTGTCTGCCTCCTGCCTTATGGGGATGCTATGTAATCCTGACCCAAACACGATGGACGGTTTCCCTGCCCGAAACCCTGACGTGCAAGAACATCCAACCGCGGTTACGCATCCCGACCTTCCTCCCGGTACCCGCGCGGATAGGACATCAAGGACTGCTACAGTAGCTGCGGAACATGCTGACTGTTCAGTGGCGGAGTTGAGACTAGCCTTGGCTTAGCTACCCCCTGGTAATGACGGCACAAAAAGGGATTGGCGGTAATCTTCTTAGAGAAGAGAAAGGGGCCGAAGCTACCCCCACCAGGCCGAGGGCTCTTACCTCTCTGTTGATAAGGCCAGATCCACAGTCCTCTGCTCCTCCACAATCCACCCCTAAAACTTTCAAAAACACGCTACAAAAATATACTTAGCCTACACGTTTAGGGGCGGCACTGAGGTCTCTGGTGGGGGAGGGGGAGTGGCGCAGGTCTCCCCGTCACGTGACGTGGGCCGGGCCAATCCACATTAGCCACGCCCACTTCTAGGTAACTATTGATTCTACCAGGTAATACTTGAGGAACCCAGAGATACTGATATTGCCAAATTTGTACTCCCCGGCAATGCACGGCTTTGTTATACGCTGCAGAATTGTTTATTAACTCACAATCTGCTTAATGTTTAAACGGTTTTTTACTATGCCAATCTTATGGATTCGCTATCGTCTCGTGTTTGGCTAGTCAACATTATAGAGGCTTACTGCTACAGTATTTTTCTTAATTTACTGGAAAGCAATTGTTTTAAAAAAAATATTCATAATATTAATAACGTACCAGACTTAAGATAAAAGAAACTACCAGTAGTTATAGACAACTTCAACATTTACTAGACAAGCGTTCAAAGCTCCCAATAAATTACAAAAGACTTATTTATATGACAATTATGGTAGTAATAATGAAATTTGAACATACGGATTTGAGCTTTGGGCCACTAAAGTCACTGCTGAAAAATTGGAAATTATTCTATATTTAGATGATTTTTTTCTACATTACCTGACCTAACAACAAAATTTTAAATTAAATCAAGAAGTACTCAGATAATAAACATTGCATTTCATTATAAAAAAACTAATTACTTGTGTTCTTTCTTGCAAATGAAAAAAAAATATTCTTTTTCATAGGTTCATTCATTAGGTAATCGTAGCGAACTGGAGTGACCTCTAAGAATATTCAAAGTAAATTAGTCAACGAAAGAATTAATAGCTGTTTACATAATTATAAGAATATCTGAAGTTAATTAGATAATTTAATACAAAATAGTAGCCTAGTCAAAGATACAGTTGTAATAAAAAATTAAATAATTTAAATTGAATAATTTAAATTTTAAATTAAATAAACTAATACAATGTAACAATTTTATTATCAGATGTTTTTAATAGGAATTTGAAAATAAGTATAGGAATATAAATGAAAAGGAAAATGGTAAGTTAGAAAGGTAAGAAAAAAAATAAAGTTGTCTTAACAATAAACGAAGGAAGAGGTTGGGTTCGTTCATCCAGACAACAATCAGTAAATCCATTTATTTTAAGTTCTCATATTCCCCCCACCTCTTCCTTGATTGTTTGTATCATCTTGGTCACATCCATTTTTTTTAGCCCTGATGAAGACCTACAAGGTAGGTCAAACCGTCGGCACGCCAAATATAAAGTTTTTTTATTTGAAAACTTGTACGTGTTTATTTACCTGACTGCATCTCTGACCATCTCACAGTCAACAATAAAATCATCATGATTAAAAAATAATTTCTTGGAAATGAAAAAAATTATTCTTTTTCTTAGATTCATTCATTAGATAATCGTAGCGAACTGAAGTGACCTATAAGAATCGAGGATCAATAATTTCTCAAAATCTGTCGATTCCTGAAATCGTGTTGTCAATTGCGTACTAAATAATACGCTGAAGTCTATGTACGAAGGAGATGAGAATATTGTAGTTATAAAAAAGTCGATATTGAAGGATAAGGGCGTTCTAGAATACAGAAACTTTTCGCTTTGTCGTCAATAAATTATTTTAGGTAACAAATGTGGACAATATGTATTTTCAATATATGGTAGTATTCCTCTATCGTTTTGTTTTGGATACTGAAAAAGTGATATATTCATCGACTGTATAGGGAGTAAAATTTAATTTTTTCAATTTAGTATATTTACAAATACAGTAAAATATAATTGGCAATAAGTTCGAATATCTTTTCATTGGATGATAATCGAATCTCTATTGTGAAAAGAGGTCCGGAGGCCATTTTATTTTAGACAACTCGGGAATACTAGGGATTAAAGTGGGTAAGTTCTTTTTTGTTTGTTAAAATGTTATAGAATTTATAGTTTCATATTTTCTTAGTATTATATACTAGACAAGCGTTCAAAAATCCCAATTAATTACAAATGTCTTATTTACATGATAATAATAAGATCCATTTGGACGTATAGTTGAGCTTTAGGGCTCCACCAAACTTTCCAATTCGTCTCGTACCCCTACCTTACAAATCAAAATCTTTAATGCTCCTTATGACGTCATAAACAAACTTATCCACAAAGATCTTAATCTTTCATACGTTGCTGATTTGGCCCAAACTAGATACCTATCCTTTCATATTAAACTCCATGCTCACTCGTATCCACTAGTCTACCAACTTCTCTCACACTCCATTTCGGATAATCCTCTGAGGTGTCTGAAAAGAAGCTGGCCAAGAGACCTTCTAATATGGAACTATTCAAGTGCTACATGTGAGTAGTTCTTTGTATGTTACTGAAACGTCATCTTAATCATTTTCCCCAAATTTGCTTGTTGTGTATAATG